>CM069862.1:132466955-133833026 GCA_036172795.1 Pelodytes ibericus
GCTGCGGGCCCCTATCTACTGCTGGGGGCCAATGCAAAGCACTGGCCACACTAGCAGTCTTTTTTTTTTAAATAAAATATTCCTAGAGGACCACAGACAGACATAACATGTCATTGGTCCCCTACGGAATAACTTCTTATTTTTATACAATTTATTATTATTATTTTTAATTTTTGTATTTATTTAATTTATAATTTTTTTACATTTTTTTATTTTTATTTAACTCTAACCTTAACCCTATGGTTAGGGTTAGTACAAAGCCTAATTCTAACTCTAGGATTAGGGTTTTGATGAACTCTAACCGTAACCCAAGAGTTAGGATTTGCAAAATAGGAGAAAAAAATAAACTAAAAAAAAAAAGTTTTTTTTTTAAATTAAAAAAATCCTTTGGGGAGGGGGGGCTGGTTGTTACTGGGGGGGGGACCAGGAGGAGACTTGACACACTATATTTAGTCTCTCCCTGCCCCACGATCACCGTGGAGCAGGGAGAGACTATAGCTGTCAAAGCAGGCACCTGCTTTGACAGCTATTAACATCCGGGCGCTGTGATTGGCTGTCACAGTGCCCGAATGTTTCCGGGGGGTCCTCAACCGACATAGCTGAAGTGTCTCGGTATCGATACACTCAGCCATGTCTTTGTTAGCGAGATCGCGGTATGCCAGCGTGCATACCGCGATCGGACCTGCATGACGGTCCTGGATGTCATCGGTCACGAAGGGAGATTTCCCTATGACGGTCCAGGACCGTCATCGGTCGCGAAGGGGTTAAAGACTAATATTAAAGATTATCATCTTATCCCTTTATAGGTTTGTCCACAATCTAGAATATTAGTTAGCTATGTAAACAACATATAAAAAGCAAGTCTCACCTTCTCAGAGCTAATGATCTTCCCTATTTACAGGCCAATTAAGAGTCATTATTTAACATTTGCATATGGTGTACGAAAAAAAATCAAACACAGCCGCAGAACGTACACATTTCCATCATAGAGTGACCTTTCCCAAATAATCAGGGCTCAGCTCCGAAGTGTACGGTTTGATCAAAGGAACATGCTTTCCAATGAGTTGACAGATGATGCTTTTTTGCTTCGGTTTGTTCTGTGTTTCCGCTCAGATTATTAATGAGACATTCGCCGGCAGGTGCTGCTGTTCTGCTTCCTCCTGGGATGGATCATTGTGTCTTTGATGCCAGGATGCCTCCACGCTGTGTTTCAATGGTCCTGTATACAATCAGATCTACAGAGAAAATTATCTCCCATCATATGACACACCAGGCAAAAGTGTTAGTTCTGTCTGAAAGGAAAAATATAACCCACAAATTAGCTTTCTAAAACTTGTAGTGACTCTACCAGTCTTTTGTTGGTGTGCAGTTGTACTTTGCTTGTAAGAGTATTACCTACGCAAATTGCTGCTGTGAGATGGATGGGGAAAAGAACCACTCCCTGGTTTCTGAATATGGAATAGGATTTAAAACATCTGAAGTATTCCAAGCATACAGGTGTATGATTGACACATTTTTACATAAAGCCCTGCAGAATGTATAATTCATATGTATTTATAAGAGAAGCAGCCAATTAAGGTAGTAAATAGTTATGTGTATTGATAAGAAAAATGCGGTATTGCCTATACAGTGTATATGCTAGACATGTGTATTCGTTTTCGGACGAATGCATTTTCGTCCGAAAATAGCATTTTTGTCCATTAGTCCGAAAAAAGAATAACAAAAATGCTAAACTAACGAAAGCCGAATGAACGAATGGTTAATAAACGAAAATCATTTGTCCATTCGTCCATTCGTGCTATTGGCATTCTATAAACTGAAATAGAGTCGGTTTATAGATTACCAATAGCATTACATACATTACATAAACCGACATAATGAACGACTTTCGGTTTATGGAATGTATGTTATGCTATTGCTATTCTATCAACCGAAATAGAGTCCCCATTCATACGAATAGGTCAATTGACCTATTATTCGGTTTATAGAAAGCCAATAGCATTACATGTATTCCATAAACCGAAAGTCTATAAACCGAATGTCTTTCGGTTTATAGACTTTCGGTTTATGTAATACATGTAATGCTATTGGTATTCTATAAACCGAAATAGAGTCCCCATTCATAAGAATAGGTCAATTCATATGAATGAGGACTCTATTTCGGTTTATAGAATACCAATAGCATTACATGTATTCCATAAACCGAAAGACATTCGGCTTATAGACTTTCGGTTTATGGAATGCATGTAATCCTATTGGCTTTCTATAAACCGATATAGATTTTATAGAAAGCCAATAGCATTACATACATTCCATAAACCGAAAGTCTATAAAGCGATATGTCTTTCGGTTTATAGACTTTCGGTTTATGGAATGTGTAGGTCAATTGATTCGTACGAACGAATAAAACTAAACGAAAATAATGAACGAATTTAGTCTGAAACGAATGCAGTAATGAACGAAATTCTTTTAGACGAAATAAATAACATTTTTGTCCAAATGGACGAAAACGAAACTAAAATTTTAGTTTTGCACATGTCTAGTATATGCTGACAAGATGTATGTATGCATGGGATACAGGTTAGCCTTCACCTACAAAATATAACAAAGGAATGGGCTCCAACCCTTTAGTTACAAGAGGAACTGGGTTCCTTTCTATGGCATTTAGGAACATGGCCACCTATCAACACAAGATGCAGTGAGATTTAGTGTTTTCTACAAATTGTAACCCCAGGGTTATTGAGAATATGCTAGTCACAAATCTTGGCCAATTATACAAAGTTTGTTTTCCTGAGCTTCTGTCCCTCTCTGTGCCAGGCAGCAGCTGTCTAGTTTCCCACCTCACTGATCGTTCAGCAGACTCGTACCAAGAACTCCCTGTCAGCAATCCTGGTACCCAGCCTGAATCATAGGCCTGTTTTCTCTTATCATCTGATATTTTCCAATGCTGCAAAAATGACCAGTTGAGTTTTGCTAAAATTCTTCCTTTCCCCATCATTATTACCAAATATACAAATATTTGTTTCTAGCAGAAGAACAATCTAAAAACTACACGTGACAAGGAATGATCACAGATAACTAAGTACTGTTAACGTGATTTTGAGGATCTGTACAGGAGGTAACTGGCACCAAACTAGGCATCATCTGCAAGTCCTTGCATCATCTGCATCACAGTGCATCTGCTAACTAGAGTTGAGCGGACACCTGGATGTTCGGGTTCGAGAGGTTCTACCGAACTTCGGAAAAAAGTCCGGGTCCGTGCTCGAACTTGACCCCGAACTTGACCCCGAACTCGAACCCCATTGAAGTCAATGGGGACACGGACTTTTGGCCACTAAAATGCCTCTAAAAAAGTCCTGGAAAGGGCTAGAGGGCTGCAAAACAAATTAAAATGTGGGTAAGAGTAGGACAATTGCTCTGCAAACAAATATGGATAGGGAAATAACTTCAAAAAACATAAAATACATACAAATTAAAAATACTGTACTATTTAGCATCCAAAACTATTAGAATTTTTAAAAGTGCGCTGTAAGCATAGTATTTGACGGTTCTATCTGACATTTAGATATGAAGTGCACCGCAAGATGCAAATGTACTATTTACCACCCAAAACTATTATAATTTTTCAAAGTGCGCTGTAAGCACAGTATTTGACGGTTCTATTTGACTCTCAGATATGAAGTGCACCGCAAGACGCAAATGTCCTATTTACCACCCAAAACTAATAGAATTTTTCAAAGTGCGCTGTAAGCACAGTATTTGACGGTTCTATTTGACTCTCAGATGTAATACATGTAATGCTATTGCTATTCTATAAACCGAAATAGAGTCCCCATTCATAAGAATAGGTCAATTGACCTATTCTTATGAATGGGGACTCTATTTCGGTTTATAGAATAGCAATAGCATTACATGCATTCCATAAACCGAAAGACATTCGGTTTATAGACTTTCGTTTTATAGAATACATTTAATGCTATTGCTATTCTATAATAAGAAAGTCTATAAAGAGAATGTCTTTCGGTTTATAGACTTTCGGCTTATGGAATACATGTAATACTATTGGCTTTCTATAAACCGAAATAGATTCCCCATTCATAAGAAATTCTTATGAATGGGGACTCTAGTTCGGTTTATAGAAAGACAAAAGTATTACATGGATTCTATAAGCCGAAAGTCTATAAACCGAACGACTTTCGGTTTATAGAATACTTGTAATTCTATGCTATTCTATAAACCGAAAGTCTATAAACCGAACATCGTTCGGTTTATAGACTTTCGGCTTATAGAATACATGTAATGCTATTGGCTATCTATAAACAGAACTAGAGTCCCCATTCATAAGAAATTCTTATGGTTGGGGACTCTAGTTCTGTTTATAGATAGCCAATAGAATTAAATGTATTCTATAAACCAAACGTCCATAAACCGAACGACATTCGGTTTATAGACTTTCGGTTTATAGAATACATGTAATGCTATTGGCTATTCTATGAACCGAAACAGAGTTCCCATTCATACGAATAGGTCAATTGACCTATTCGTATGAATGGGGACTCTATATCGGTTCATAGAATAGCAATATCATTACATGTATTCTATAAACCGAAAGTCTATAAACCGAGTGTCTTTCGGTTTATAGACTTTCGGCTTATAGAATACATGTAATGCTATTGGCTATTCTATAAAACGAAAGTCTATAAACCGAATGACTTTTGGTTTAAAGACTTTCGGTTTATAGCCGAACCTCGAACTCCAACAAAGACATACAGTGAAATGTCCGGGTTCGGGTTCGTGGCACGGACACCGTAATGTCCGGTACGAACCCGAACTGTGCAGTTCAGGTTTGCTCAACACTACTGCTAACAACTCTGCAAAGTAATAGCAAGAAGGTAGTAAAGAAAAGGGTTGTCACTGAAGTGCATTTAGGGTCACCATCGCTGTTATCACAATAAGCCTTCCAGCAGAGGTGGTAGGGAACACCACAGTAGAATACAGTAAAATTCCGGAAACATAGGATAAGCAGACCACACTGGACCCGTGCTTCTTCCCTGCTCTATTAAACTATGTTATTAACCATAAATTACAGTCAACTATGGATGGCTCTGAAAAAGTCTCTAACCATAAGCATTAAATAAAGAAGTCAGCGCACAACCATACAACATATTATCTTATAGTTAAAATTATTAAAAAAATGAAAAAATAATTGGAGATTTAGTCGCATTATTTATCCATATCAGGCTTAGCCAACCACTATGTCAAATTACTCCAAACTTGATGAGTCCCATCTCTATATCTTATGTACATGGAACTCAATTTCTCAAATAATCTATCTTTAACTATAATTTATACAATTTCACTTGACACCATATACAGAGCAACTGTGAGTGGATACCAAATAGTTTTTGCCCCTTCTCCCCTGGGCCACAAGTTGACAGCCCTAGCCTGGTCTATACACATCTCAAGGGCATTTTACAGAAACGCGCAACATCTGAGTAGGGAAGAAGGGAACAGACATATAACATTGCTGCTTATACAGGCATCAAAACCTGGTGTCCAGAACAAGAGCTGGACCAGTAAAGTCAGGGATTGAATCCTGGTATATCCTCACAGTATATTACAAATATTATTGAGAATGGAAGCAAATCATGAATAAAGGTAGTTCCTACAAGAGCCCATCTTGCTTAATTAATAGATTCACCCCAGGCACACACACATATTACATTCTTATTTGGAACATGTAAAAGTTCTATGTGTCCTTCAAAATCCGACCAAGCTGTACACATGGAGGGAAGAAATTGCAGATACATGCTGTGTACAGGCTCCTGTGCAATGCATATGTGCACACACTGCAAATATAGTTATCATTTAGGATACTTTGATTGTTGTTGCTTTTCCTCCCAGGCCACTGGCAGTAATCAATAAAAGCTGCAAACCTGAGTAAATTAAACATATTTAAAAAACAGGTATACAAATTTGAAACTATGCATTCATTGTTTGATCATTAAACACTTTAGTATGCATTAAAAATAGTATTTACTGTTCAGTATAAAATGCTTCAGTTTGACTTTTAAATTGGCAGTGTTCTGCCACAATGGGTTTGTCTTATTGAAAACAATGGGGCCACTTTGATTCATTGGCCTAAAGATCTATTATTAATCCATTTGTGCTTATTATATTTAAACTGTGTCCCTTGGTGGCAGATAGAACTAAATGAATTTATAAGCCTGCAGTAAGAAGGAGTAATTAAAGTAATTATAACGGAGCATGGATTTATCAGACCGATTTAAATGATAAGAAATAAAATGTAGCTACTCAGGATTAATTGTTGGGAAACATGATTTTATTCAGCTACAGGTTGGGAAGAAACATTGTCCTCTGGGAGTAAAGGTCATTTTGATGAAGTCACATATAACTGCATAGACATTTGCTAATTAACTCACGCACATGCAGACATGCAAGAACCAACACAGAGTAGAGACAGTAACACAAATCCTTAAAGGTCTGTTTACTGCTACATCATTAACCAATGTTTGTACTGTGACTAGACACCTTCTGAACTATGTTCTTTTTATATAATCTCATTATTCTCTATTGATCCCTATTAGTGTGGATATAAATATTAAGATTTTCCAATATTAATCATATGGGAGATAAAAGAGTTCAAAAGTAGGCATAAGTCAGATAAAAGAGTTTGAAGGTAGGGATAAGTCAGCTTAAAAGAAAAAATAATAATTTATGGTTTAGTATTTCTTTAAAGTGTCCCCCTCCAAATGTTAGCTGCTTGCCCACTCTCCATAACTTTGCCCCCATAGTTAGGAACTGTGCGGGTTGCCTAAGAAAATGGGCCAGTTAATTCACTTATATGGTAGCCACCACCACTGCTTTTATTCCTTCGAAAAACACATTGGCTGACTGAAGGAAAGAAGATGTGATACCACCATACAAAAAGAGATCCTGTTCAGAATAGAGAATGAACATCGGGAACTGCAGGATTGCAGGGCTGTTGGGGAGCATGGCCTGCCAGAGAAGCTTGAGAGAAGTGGGAGGAGGGCTGCTGTTTGAGGATCACACAGACCACTGCAGCCCACTTGTCTTCCAGGATGGAGTTAAGAGGTTTTTCAGAAACTTTTGGCTGCTTGATCCTGATGTAAACAGCTAACACTTGCCACTTTATTTGCTGTTCGCTACTCTCCCATGGTGCTCAGCTATCATGCTAGTAGTGTGTCTATACTGACATTTAGTGATGGTTAAAGTCTCCCATGATTCTGGCTGCGAATTATGGGAAATGTAGTCCACAGGTTACAAACTGGATGCTCTCGACCTCTGTGGGACAGTGGTAGAGCTCAGCGGGACAGCAGGACTTGGGACAGCAATCTGGAAAAATGAATGTAATTATCCATGTCTGGGACACCGGACATTGGTTATTGCTCATGGTTGGTAGCGCAGACACTCGTCCTCCAAAGATCCACCACCTGGCATCTCCATTTGCTGGGGGAAAGAATTGGGAGGTATGTTAGTGTATGACAGAGTTCTACAGCAACTGATCTCCTACTAGGGTTGCCACCTTTGCTTAAATAAAAAAAGAAAATCCTATTGCCTTCATAGACTTAGCATTGGCCTTATGCTTTGATAGGCCTGCTGGTAAAATACTCACTGCGTAGCAACCTTATCTTCTTTTCATACGCACGCACGCACGCACTCTTCTTGTTCTGTAGTACATATGTTGTTTTTTTGGCAGCTGTCCCATCAAACCCTACAGTGAGCCCTGGGAATGCCTCATGGTTCTGTGTCCAGGCCTATACGTTTTAATTTCTTTATCAGTGACTTACATGTAAGTCACTCAAACCAATAACAATGGGGTATTTCCAAGCGCTTATACCCTTTAGTTCCGAGAGGGTAAACGTGTAGCTTGTCTTTTTTTGCACTTTAACTCCTGGATTTTTTCGCTTTTACACATTAGGACATTTTATCATTATTTGTTTTATATCCTGCTGTATTTGTCCAATTTGCTGCTATTTGCTTGTGTGCCTACCATTAGAGCAAATGAGCATGCTGAAGCTTTGGAACTATATGTTAGCATTACTATTTTTTTTAAATTATACTATATATTTTTCATTTATTCCCTGCTCTTGTGTATTTTTCCATTTACATGTATTGGAGGGCAAAAGGGAGCAGAGGCGCCTATCAGAAAGTTTAAGTGAACAACTTATGACATTTTTTTGAAAATGTGGAGTGTCTGTGAGTGAAACTAGAAATACATATATATCATTCATATTATATTGTGTATGCTGTTTATGTCTTTTTACATGCTTGCGTTTTGAGATACTGTTATAATTATTTGCATATTTCTGCAATATAGTAGGTGGTGGTTTTCCATAGAGCACTAGCCAGATTACCATTTTTGTGGTTGTTTGTATTTTGTCACTCAAACCAATGTCTCAATTTTTTTCAGATGAATGCAAAGGGAAGAATAACAGTTAAATGGCAGATGTGTTTCAATAGAGGAGAATGTAAAATGATTCATTTGTGTAAGAAAAGCCATGAAAGCTTAATATACTCTAAGGGCTTTATTTCGTGAAAGAGAGAACGGCAGGGAAGTGAGAAGGAAAATTCTATCAATCTCTGTAATTCTCTCGTATATGAATCAAGCCCTACATGATTGTGTGTTGAGGAAAATCATATACTGAAATAGATCTGGGCGTATTAGGTGACAATAGACTGTGCATATGTGTGAAATCAGAGGCAGCTGCTGCAAAGGTGTATGGCGCTTTTAATACATAGCTTAACCGGGAGTAACAACATGTTAATGAATAGACATAGAGTGATCCAAAAGGTTCTCTAACCTGCCCTGCTCACAATCTTATAGTCTAGAACTTATCTAGAATACGCAGTCTACCCTTTAAGAGGAAATTCTAATTGTCTAGGGTTTTTTCATTGACTGTTTTTTGTATCAGCAAAGTGTTTCTTTATCTGTTGGTATGCCATCATAGCTCCCTCTTTCTCTGTATCCCATGATTACAGGGTACAATTAATCTTTGCCAGAAAAATATGAACAGAATTCAATGTAACTCAAAATATATTTCTGGGCAAAGTTTAGACATTGTTAATATTTTTATATTATGATGTAAAAGTGCCATTTTCAAATGAGAATTAGGAGGAGCACCTTAAAGATTACCTTCTATAAATGGGCCCACACTTATGAATATCTAGAACATTGTCTCTTAATACTCTTTGAAGAAGTTAACAATTTAATGGAGGATAAGGTGATTCATGTGCTTAAAACTTGGAGAAAAATGTTCTATAAGAGGACTGTGTGTACAGAAAGCAGTTTTAGTTTCATAGTTAATTGTATTCCAGGGACCGATGGGAAAAGGAGACGTCAAGCTTCAGGGAATGGGCAGCTGTAGAACTGTAGTAAAATTTTGTCTGTAATGATTCTCAGATTAACAGAGCTATCGTCGCACTGTTGCACACCATTGAACACTACAAGGAAAATAAAACACAATACAAATAATCTATACTAAATTATTGTTTTACTTGGAACCCTCTTCCAGATTTAATGACGTGTAAAGGGGTTGATGGAAAGCATTTGGATTAAGAATCAAAAAATGTAATACCCAAGACATTTGAAAACATAAAATTTTTAAACAGATATAAGCTTCAAAGTCAGAAGCTCAAATATATTTTTGATATCAGTCATATATTTATCATGAACTTTTTTTTTTATTATACTTTTTGTATCTGCTCATATCCCTTCTACTGGAAGGCTGTTTTGTGTAATTTGATGTTCCAGTGAAGTATTTGACCAAGAGAAGTACCGAAGCTGAATTGCCCCTCAGGCTGCTGTGTAATCTCTCTAAAATAGATAATGGGGCTACAATACTTTTCAGTTTTAAAATGCCCCAGTCAGTAAAACTTTTGATCTTTCTATCCAGTTGTCTTGTCTGCCCATCAATCTCTATACCTTATGTGTCAGCAAACCTGTCTTAGCGGTCTCTGTATGTCTATCTCTGATTATTTCTGGTGGGTTGATGC
Organism: Pelodytes ibericus; assembly: GCA_036172795.1. Taxonomy (NCBI): domain Eukaryota; kingdom Metazoa; phylum Chordata; class Amphibia; order Anura; family Pelodytidae; genus Pelodytes; species Pelodytes ibericus. Next base: position 132,476,994 of record CM069862.1, read on the forward strand.
AGTAGCACCAAGGACAACTAAACTGTTTTTGCCCCCTGCCAAACAGTTGCAAATCCTCCACTGGATTTGATTATATTCATTCACTTCTTCTCTGACTACGCTTTCCAGTCAGAAAGTATGTGTTGTTGTTTGTTAATGTTCTGTATAAGTTGTGGCACGTATATTAAGACATTTCCCGCAGGATTTTATTACATGAATGTGACAAATTGGAAACTGTGCTATTTATTTACTTGATCCTGTCTGTCTTTGTACTGTCATTTTTGTATTTTTGTACAATAAAAAGCAAAAAAAAAAGAAAAAGAAAGTATATGTTGTTGGTCTAAAAACCTTCCTATTAAAAACACATTACATAACCCGTTTCATATGGGGAAAACACATTTCCCACCATGCACCTGACCTCCACTTCCTAATTGGCTCTTTATTATGGGCCATATCAAACAAACGCAAGACTACAGTGTTCTGCTGATTGCTCCAACTTCTGCTTTTGCCCACCACAAGTGCACCAGCTATGATGTGTTAAATATGACACATTGTATCTATTTAATTATTTGTAGCATGTTATATTACTGGACCAACAGGACCTGGTTTCCATGAATGCTTAAAATGTCTTTTGCATAATGACTGCCATTTATAGCTGTAGAAACTGTTAAAACATTTAAAAAATGTAAACAAAGCACATAGACCATTTACAACATGGTATCAATTAATGTAAAAGATTTTTTTAATGGTAGACTTTTTTCAGATATAGGCAGTACATCTGAGAAAAAACCTGTTTACATTGTCTGTAATTGAGAAAGCAGAATTCATTATGTGTTCCTGCCCCAATGCTAGCAGTGCTGGAGAGAGAGCCACAGATGGAAGGAAATGTTTTCATTTTACTTGTGATGGTTGGGTGATCTGAGCAGAGGCAGAAAATGTTACATTTCCATTATAAATTGCTTTAACCCTCTACTTGCTAGGTTTTCCATGAAGCACATTTGTGCGTTTAATCTGTTAACCGAATCCAGGTAAAGTTATCTGGTAATGAGGATGCTGACTGGCATCGTACAATACAACATTGAGGCACTAGGTAAAATGTGGGTCATATTCCCCACCCCCTCTGTTAGACACGCCCTGTACAACTGTGGTCTGCTCACAACAGCTGTGCATAGATTGCACTTGGAAGATCCCCAACAAATATATAGATGAAAACTAGTAAACATACAGGTTTTATTCCTACTGGTGAGTGAGTGACAAGGGCACCGACCTATACAAAATTCACTATTTAGCGTGACCACAAACATTGCATTATGGGTGTTTCTAATTTGTAAATATTCAATTAAATCCACCCTTCACAAATTCCACCTTACAGTGATAGCCTCTAAGTATAAGCTTATAACTGCTAGACCTCACTTCCTACAGGGTCTAGGACTGTCCCTTGCCATTTCACCATGGCAGTTTCAGCGCTGACAGTTCAGTGAGGCTGTATCTGCCCCAGGGACTTTGCTAGGTCTCCAAAAGATCCGGGGCTGGAGCCCGTGATAGATTTGATAGAAGTGGAGTAAATAAGCTCACATGCTTAGGTGGCATACTGACTGATATAATATGATATAATTGAACCCAATGAACAATAGGTATATATGGGTATATATCGGGGCTTAACAAATCCCGGGCACCAGGAAATTATACCTGGTGCCCAGTTATTGTTGTCCCTGCATGGTGCCCTCGCCACTGGGATCATTTTATTTATCCAGCGGAGTGCGGAGGAGCAGTGTGTGCACCAGCTGCACAGTCTTCCTGCTCCATCCCCACATGCACCGTACGATAGTGTCCGAGCACTGAGTGTGCTCAGCAGGGCTAGAAACAACAGCAGGACACAGACCAGGCTAGAATGAGGTATAGCAGCCAGGAGGGGGACATATTGATAGATGCACTTTTTTTTATCAACTTTTTTTTAACATCAACAAAATTGCTGACTTGTGTGTAAGTGTATGTGACTGACAGAGTGTGTGTGTGTGTGTGTGTGTGACTGACAGAGTGTGTGTGTGTGAGTATGACTGACTGCATGTGTGTGTGTGACTGTGTGTTTATGTGACCCACTGTATGTGTGTGTGACTGACTGTATGTCTGACTGTGACCGAATGTATGTGTGTGTGTCTGTGACTGACTGTATGTGTGTGTCTGTCTGTGACTGACTGTATGTGTGTGTCTGTCTGTGACTGACTGTATGTGTGTGTCTGTCTGTGACTGACTGTATGTGTGTGTCTGTCTGTTACTGACTATATATCTGTGTGTGTGTGTGTCTGTCTGTGACTGACTGTGTGTGTGACTGACTGTATGTCTGCCTGTGACCGACTGTATGTGTGTATCTGTTTGTGTGTGTATGTGTCTACCTCCACAGCAATAAAAGTCACAGTAATGTGCAATGTGTAAATATAACACAGACTCCACAGCAATAAAACTCACAGTAATGTGCAGTGTGTGAGTGTATCACACACTCATGCTGCACATTACTGTACCACAATACACAATAATACTCGCAACACACAAAAAATTCACATTACTCGAAGTTACACTTATACACAAAAATACACAGCCACAAATACACACACATGCAGCCACACAAACACACACATTCACACTTGCACAGTCACACATACATACACACACCCTTACACACAGAGACACACAATCCCACTTACACACACCAACTTGTATGTGAGCAAATTCCCATGATTTCAAAATAACTGAGCATACAAAAATTTGTGTACGTTGCATACAACATTTACCAGTCTCATAATATGTCATAATATAGGGTTTATCACACACATAGACAACCACCCTGACACCCCCCCCCCATAGATACCCTTCCATAGACAACCTTACACTCACACACAACACACACACACATCCAGACAACCTTACACACAGACACCCTTATACACACAGATAGCCTTTCCCACACAGGGCCTTTCCCACACAGATATTCTGCCACTCAGACATGTGTGTAAACCTGCAACTCTCACACACACATCACAAATATTTATTTTTTTAATAAAAAGGGGTCAAAAACCTGGGTAGAATAGGCTGAGGTATGAAGGTATGCTCCTTCTACCAACCTCATGAAAGAGAGAAGTGCAGGGAATTGAGATGGGAATTCAACTGAATGGGAGAATTTTTCCAACTTTGCTACTTTAGCCTTAATTTTGAAATTCCTTCTCACTTCCCTGCAATTCTCTATTTCATGAGTAAAGCCCATAATATAATGAGCAGCACATTCATTTATAATGTACGGGTTTAATACAATAACGAGGTACATGGGATTTTTAATGCTATGTGTATGGACTTTTATTGCCATCAATATAACTATATATAAAGATGAATCACTATTATTCATATTGAATGTGATAATCGAGTGTGAAAATAAAAATGGTATGAGCACTGTTTCACACTTGATTATCACATTCAATATGAATAATAGTAATTAATCACATTTTCTCCTAGTAATCTCACTGCCACTCACGCTTTCACTCTCGCACACTTACACTCTGCCACTCACACACACTCCTAACCCTGCTGCTCACGCTTACACTCACACACATACACACGCACACTCATAATTCTTCCACTCATGCTTACACTCACTCACACGCACACTCATATCTCTGCTGCTCACACTTACACTCTCCAATACTCTGCCACTCACACAAACTTACACTCTGCCACACACATACATGCACAATCATAACTCACGCTTACTCTCTTCCAAACACTCACACTCTGACACACTCACTCATACACTCATACTCTGCAACTTACACACACTTACATTCTGCCACTCACTCACTCACGTTCGGTTTATAGAATAGCAATAGGATTACATGTATTACATAAGCCGACAGCCTATAAACCGAACGTTTATAATGAATGGAGACTCTGTCTCCGTGTACTGAAATGCCGAAAGCCTATAAACCGAACGTTCAGTTTATAGGCTGTCGGCATTTGAATGGAGACTCTGTCTCCGTGTAGTGAAATGCCGACAGCCTATAAACCGAACGTTCGGTTTATAGGCTGTCGGCATTTCACTACACGGAGAAAGAGTCTTCATTCATAAATTTATGAATGGAGACTTTGTCTCCGTGTAGTGAAATGCCGGCATCCTATAAACCGAACGTTCGGTCTATAGGCTGTCGGCTTATGTAATACATGTAATCCTATTGCTATTCTATAAACCGAACGTTCGGTTTATAGAATAGCAATAGGATTACATGTATAATGATAAGCCGAGAGCCTATAAACCGAACGTTCGGTTTATAGGCTGTCGGCATTTCACTACACGGAGACAGAGTCTCCATTCATAAATTTATGAATGGAGACTTTGTCTCCGTGTAGTGAAATGCCGACAGCCTATAAACCGAACGTTTGTTTATTAACCATTCATTCATTCGGCTTTCGTTAGCTTTGCATTTTCGTTATTCGTTTTTCGGACGAAAATGCTATTTTTGGACGAAAATGCATTCGTCCGAAAACGAATGCACATGTCTGAACAGTACCATGTATGCTTCTCATCACTTTTCACAGTGCCATCTATGCACTTGCAAAAAACAACAGAAAAGCAAGTAAACATCAACTATTTCTAAACTCAGCAAAATTATTAGAATCTATGTAGCAGTTTTTTTTTTCATTAGCTTTTGGATATGAGCAAGATAAGTCAGAAAAAGTTTTTTTTTTTTCTTTCACCATTTTTTCTTTGAAGTACATTACATGATATCGTCAAAATAATGATATGTAAAGATAACTCCTTATCCTGAAAAAAATAATATATATTTTCTGTGGGTACAGTAAATGAGAAAAAAGAAAATTACAGCTAAACACAAACACCACCAGTGTAAAAACAGCATGTGTGGAACAACATTCCAAAACATTCTCATACTTAAAGGATATGTTGTGTTGGAGCTGTGGATTTGTTGCCTCTGATTAAGCGCCCAGTAAAGGTGATCGAATTTTGAGACCTGTACCCCCTGCTATTACTGAATTTAGATTTCGATTAAAGTTGATCTTTTTGGAATCTAACTTGGGACTCTGAAGATCTGAAGATCTGTTTAGCATGGTGCATATATACAATACACAAGCTTCCCTGGCTTTAACAAAGGAACCAAAGATTTTACATTTCAATATTCTATAAATGATTCATTTGTTTGTACAATATATAGATATATAATTTGCCATCTCTTATTTTCCATTAGAGATTAAAGAGCTTCAAATACATGAATACTATGTATTAATTAAAATGTAAGTGGGGTAAGAGTTAACTTCAGAGATAAAGAGGAGTATGTCCAATGCCAAAAGATGAAGTAATTTAGCCCAGCCATCTGATGCAAAAAGAGTGAACACACATGGCTGTTCTGTGTTACAGCACACACTGTGATTACTGGCTCCTCTACTCAGCCTGGCTCCTGCTTTCTCCTCTCCCATTCATAAGGAGAATATGCTTCAGCTGAGATATTGGCGGGGAGTGAAGAACAGAAGGATTCATTGAATAAACTAATTTCCATGTACTGTGTCTTCCTACCCTGCGCCTACGCACAGAATACCTGCTGTCCGTGGAAAAAAAAAAATATTTCATTAAACCTCAGGTAAGGGGAGGAGGTTGGGACAAGTGTCTTCCGCTTATTAATATTTATAAAAGATATAAAATGTATTTGCATGACTAGTTTATAACCTGTAACCAGAATGAATATCATCAAAACCTCATTCCCTGGGTCAGTGACTCTCAGCTGTGGATGCAATTATCAGTGTCCTGAATAAACCAATACGATGTCAGAAATCCTGGATAATAACCTTCCTTACCTCCACAGCATATGACTTGTACATAGGTTACTACCCATAAGAAGCTTTGTATGTCGTGTAATTTGGGGATAAGGTGGCTGCATGGCAAACCCTGGTTATAGGGCAAACACTGACAGCACTACCAATCATGGATGGTGGCGTCACTTAATATGCTAGCGTTACTGCAAATGCGCACAATGTTGCACATGAGCAGGACACATTCTTTTGGAGAATGAGAATTGAAAAGGAGGACAGAGGTAGAGCTCAGCAGGATTTCAGGACAGAGCCTCAAATCTTGTGATTAAGGGATAAAACCAGTTATTATCAAGAATCATAGACTATGGGGGAAGCATAGTATGCTGTGTGAATATGGGGTATTGCAGGTAGTACAACAAATCCTTGGCTCCAAACGAAGCTATGCATGCTGTCTGATTTTGATACAATGCAGGATTACAGGGGTATAGGTAAATGTGGTCCCAGGGGTTGTTACTGCAACCAGGCCTGCCATTATAGGAACAAAAAACTGATGTGGGTCAAAGCTGACACTTTGAAAAGTGATGTGAGGTAAAACTGGCACTATGAAAAATGATGTGGGGTAAAGTTGACACAATGAAAAGTCATGTGGAGTAAAACTGACATTGTGGAAATAAATGTGGGGAGAAAATGACATTGAAAGTAAACAGTATAGAGATGGCACACCACATAACTAAATGTAGTACAAAACGTTTTGTAACTAGTGCAAACACTTCCAGCCCGTGTCAAACAGACTAGTATTTTTGTACTTTCACTGCAGTGCCATGCCCAGGTAACATCATGACTTTCCAAATAAATAAGGTAAACTACAGGTAGTGTGATCAATCATGGATAATAGATTGTGTGTGCACAAGGGAAAAATGAGCTGTAATTTCCTGGCTGGCTTGTACAATCAGCTAGGAGTAAGTGATCATCTTCTCAACTGCAGTCTCATTTTCCATTGATCGAGAGGTGGAAAGATTAAGGGTTGCCTCCTTTCTCTGTTTCATATACCTTAATCAAATCCTAACAGAGCTCTATAATCATGTGCCACCCACATGCATTATTACATAAGATCGTGTTCTCAACTTCCCTTGACTCTGGATAGAAAAATCACTGCTCAAGGCCATGGTATAGAAGGTATTTCAAAATTTGTTTCTAGGATACATTTTATTGTATGATCTCTAAATTCTGAGCTGGTCCTGCATCAAGATAGTGTATATGCTACACATATAAAACATCTTAAATTAAAACTTCAAATCTTATACCTTAACAGAACATGATCTCCTTTCATGAGCAATGGGGGCAGAGGTCAGTGTACTAGTTACCAGTAGGGCTTTGAGAATGTATTTAAGAAACCCATCACTCACTGTGCTTGGACTTATATTATTGGAAAAGTGGCAAAGATTTATCATTTCTCCAGGAAAATAGTAGAAAATATATATTGCCTTCATTTTTTAAAAGGTCTTTCTTTAAAAACATAGGGGAATCTTAAAGCAAGACCAGTGCATGTAGTACTGCCCTATTTCCCTAATATCACAGAAGAGATTGCAATAGTTATGATATTTGGAAGAATCTTAGAAAAAGTACATTTCATATTTTCGTTTGACACTTATCCTGTTAATTTTAGATCATGTTTACAATACCAGTTTCTGGAAAAAGTGCTTAGTTACAGGACATTAAATGGTACTAGATTAGCAGAATAGTGCATCATTACCATATAAAACAGAGAGCGTAACATTTGCATAACAAAAGATTGGTGTTTAGAAGAGGTATTCAGGATACTTGATTGAGTTCTGTATGTGGAAAAGAAGCATGAAGGGTCTTGCATACAATCTGGCAGCACAAATGTAAATTATTGTCTGTGCTATCAGAAATAACAGAGATGGGAAGAGAAGCTGCTACCTAGCAAAGTCTACTGGTAGATAATGCAAACAATGAAACATTTCTTTGATTAACTACAGGAGATCTCAACTTGTTTTTTTTTAGTGTAAGAGACTTAAAAGGATTGCAAAGCTGTCTAGTATTTAAAGTGTTGAGTTGTTTAATGATATATATTTATATTCTTCAAGCTACCTAGTGATTATTTTAAATCCATGCATATAGAGATAGATAATCTAATAAAATATAAACACTTGTTATGTGTTTTTTTGGCACATTTCAGTAGAATTAAGAAAACTCAATTTCTCCTGCTGATTAAGATCTATAATTACCTGCTGCTTCACTGTGGATACGCAACTCTTTCTTTTATAATCAGCTTTGTATACAAATATGCATAATATCTTTGGTCAGTAGGCTTTCTAGTGTGTGTAGAAAGGATCTTGTGACATAGAAGACAGAAAAGCAGGCATCTTAATTTGTTACATCTTTTTACATTTTTTGATCTTACATTTAGTAAGATAAGATCTCAAGTGCTGGACTGTCCTGCTTTCATCTCAGAGTAGACTGTGTATTGCTCAATACAACCATATTGTTAGAGGATAATGACATGGGAAGACCACCTTTATGCTGCAGCTTAACCCACCAGAGCAATGAACATTGTACTTTAATAATGTGAACCTTTATGAACCAAGGTCAGCTTAACTGCCCAGAATGAGAGACAAGATATAGAGTCAGGACCACTGCTTTTTTAGAGTGTGTTCAGATAAGGTTGGAGCAAGATGTCTCTGGCCAGCTGCAATCACACCATGGTGGAAGGTTGCAGCTAGAGAAAGTCCTGGATAAAAGTAGACCCCATAGCAGTATGCTAATAAGCAGTTAGATACATTTGAGCTACAAACTATGGAGCTTGTGGAAGGTCGACAAATATCATGTGTGGTTTTAGCTTCCTCTATCATTAAACAGGACTATATTGATGTGTATTGTACAGAAATCTAAATTGTAGAGTGTATCAGGGATATTGTAGATGTCCTCCTATATGATGAAGAGATGGAATCATGTTTGATACTTCCCTAAGTGAAAATACTACTCATTTGATTTGATGTGATCCCATATTTTCTTCAAACAGAGCCCCTATGATATTAGCCATAAAGTGTCATTTGTGTCATTCTTTTATAAAGAACTAATGCACTTGTGGCAATTAAAGACCTACGAGGAACCCCACCATGCAAAAAAGCCTAGGTCACATTCTGTACTTAGCTGAAACTAGATTGGTAAAGGTAAAGTATTCTATAAAAGAGGATGTAGCCACTTAACTCACAGGAACTGGACTTCAGACATAGGGCAGGAAATAAATACCAGCACTTACTGAGATATAGCTGTAGACTGTAATTAGAGATTTCTTAAGTACTATAAAAAAAAAAACCTTTGGGAAAAAGTCTCACTATGGCATAAGTGGTATTATATGTCCACATATCTATGCAGCAGAGTGGGAGTGAGAGTAAAAGCTTACATTACAACACTTTACTGAACTTAAAAATTAAGAAGTCGTTGACAGTCAAATTCCTCTCTGGTCAATGTAAATGGTATTTAAAGTCTTCTTTTAACATTCCCCTTTACTCAAGGGATAAATCAAACGTTTTCACATAGTTTAAGTATTTATTAAACAGCATTCAGTTATCTTAGTACCTTCCCATGTTTGTAATATTTCTCTTCATGTTTTCATATTAATTCTTTAAGCACTGTATATTTTATTTGTTTGTTTTTGAGTAGTTACCATTATTGTACATGACAGACGTTTACTGGACTTTACGGTGGACAATTTGATAATGTTCCACGTACCTTCACAGACTGTCACGTGCACTGTAAGGACAATCTGCCTATCCTTAAAGGTATTTTAGGTGTCGATATCAGTATATTTCTCATTTATATTTAGGTACCTCTTCGCCCAATTTTGTAGCCAAGGTCTGGTCTAGTTCTGTTCCACTTCTGCTGGTGCCCATTCTATGAAGCTTTCATATGGTCTTCAGTGTTACTGATACACTTTCAGCTTAGGTCTCCAAACCTACCTATAAATCCCCTTCTCTGTAATTTAAAGTCTTCCTGCCATCCTCATTTAGTTTAACTGTGGAATTTGCATGAAAACTGTTACTGCTTTACATGGTTAGGAGGGACACTGCTAGAATCCAGACTGATAGATTTACAAAATAAAACATAAAATAATTAAAGCGTAACAAGGAACATCACAAACACTGAAATCTCAGGGGAAAGCCAACACTGTATTAAGCAAGTCTGTTCTTCCTCAGAATTTGGCAGTTCCAATTTGAACTGTATTATGAAGTTGTTAAACAGCAGTGTTCTTATCACAGTGTTAAAATTAGCTTATATTTAATCACACAGATACGATTTCCAAGAAAACTAGCAAAACAACAATTTTGTGCTAGTATAAAGGGTTGAAGGATGTAATCACAGGATTTAAGAGTTCTTTATTAAAGGAATGTTTTGAGATATTAAATCTATTGCCCCCAGTGTGTAATTAATCTGTTAATCTTTATTTTTCATACAGTTTCCCCACATATAAATATTTCCACTCTCTAGAAATTTTTCAAGCTTCAATGTTTGCGGGCGAATCTTTAGTCACCCAATGCTATTAAAAGATCAGTCGGTTTTGTATAAATATACTGTGCAAGAAAGGATTACGCTCTTTGTACAGGCTTGTTAACCCTATGCTGCATGCACCTCTGCAACTCATGAACCCTCCAATGACAAAAGACATTTTATGCTGCCATTGTTATATGGTCCTTCAAACGCTGCACGCTGTCTGATCCAGCATACAGCAAGAGAGATAACATCCATTTCCTGCATGCTGGATCTGTCATACGTAAAGAGACACAGGTTAGCTGTATGGCGGCTACAATGTATCAGGCAAGCTGGGGACAAAAATGGCACAGAGAGGCGGTTTGGGGGGCTAAAATAGCACAGAGAGACTGTTTGGGGGCTGTCTGGTCAGATTAGATGGCACAGAGGGGCTGTTTGGGGACCAAAAAAAAAAAAGCTCAGAGCGAAAGCCATAAAGCCCAGAAATAGACAAATTGTTCTTGACAACAGCTTTGAAGGTCCATAGAACATCAGTGACTTGTCCTTCACAAAGACCAGTTCATGGTTACAATATATATTGATAGTGCATAACCCTGTTGAAGACCTTTAAATCTAAAAATATATATTTCTCATTTTCAAAGAAAATCTGGTTCCTCCCACAGCTGTTGAAGTTCAGTCTCAGTTACAGGTAATGCATTCAATAAAAGAGGATGCAGCCACTCAAGTCATAGGAACAGGATTTCACACACAGGGCGTTTATAAATACCAGCACTTACTAAAGATATAGCTGCAGATTGTAACCATGGATTTCCTAAGCATCAGCAGTATTGTTACATACAACAGTCTGTCCACAGAGCAGGGAGAGTTCAAGTTGTTTACATTTAGCGGAAAGAGAATAGCAGATTTAGACTAGAGCGCTTTTTTGGAACCAAATGGGTTGCCCTACCTGTCTCCCATTGCCTGCATACTGCACACCTCCCAAGTGTCCCCATCTAAAAGGAACAGTGTCTTATTTGCACCAAAATACCCCTGTCCCTTTTTCCTCCTCCATTGCCCCTATTTTCTGGGATTTCAGAAATGTTGGTGTGTCTGAGTATATCTAGGGATACAACCTGCAAAATATATGTTTTGAATGTTGCCTTGCACTGTGCAAAAATGATATGCGATCAGATGTAATCAATTTAAATTATATTTAAAACATTGTAATAAAAATGGCTGAAATGACAAACCTAAGGGTATCACAGAGCCCCAGAGTAATTAAACTCACTGTACTAGAATATATTTTTAGATTTGCGGAAATATTTTTATTATAATTACATAAATGGTCCAGAAAATCAATAAAAAATGTTCCAGCCATGCCTGACCCATAGGCACATCTTTGGCCACTCTGACAAAATAAAGTATCCCTCTTTGACCATTTGACATGTTGGGAGCTGTGGTACTGTTCTGACTTTGAACACTGAAGATAGAGAATCATGCAACTGTGTAGAAAAGACATTAGAAAGAGCCATAACACCGTGATTATTTCCTTAACCCCTTAGTGACAAGACATTTTCACCTTGACTTTCCCTTGGTGACAATGGCTGTTTTGACATCTCTAGGGTGTTTGTGTTTAGCTGTAATTTTTTTCTTTCTCACATACAGTACCCACACAAATTATATGTTGTTTTTATCGTCATAAGAAGGGCTTTCATTAGATACCATTATGTTCATCATATCTTATAATTTACTACAAAAAAAATCATAAAATATGATGAAAAATTTAAAAAAACACACTTTTTCTAACTTTGACCTAAAATATAATTTACACAAATAAAATCATTAAAAAAGACCCCGTCTAAATAGTTTCTAAATGTTCTCCCGAGTTCAAAAATATGCATGTTTCCATATTTTTCGGTATTTTTTTGCGAGTTATGGGGCAAAAACCAAAAATAGTGTTTTTTGGTTTTTTCCTATATTGATCTTTTGACCCCAACCCGAACCCAAAATTGAACCCTAACACTAAATTTAACCCCAACTCTAATCCTTATTATATCCCTTAATATTTTTTAACTTTAATTTAATTTTAACCCTATCCCTTATGCTAAAAAATATTTAATTTTAACCCTATAGGCTAATATAGCTAAATAACCTGTTTTTAATTAATTAAATATTTATTTTAAATATTTCCCATTGCAATGCTACTAAACTACCACTAGGGGTAGTCAAGTAGCATATTCAGTTACTTTCACTTCCGAAGCTCAGACCGGCAGAGGACTTAGCCATATTGACGGAGCAGCATGCTCCGTCAATATGGCTCCCCACGATCGCTCCGTGGGGCGATCGTGGGGGTCCCGAAATAGAAATTTCGGTGCTGGCTATTGCCTCGATGTCGAGGCAATAGACCAGCACTGTTAAAGCGGTTTTCACGATCGTTGATCGCGAAAACCGCTTCTTTCAATGCAGGACGTGCCAGGCACGTCCTTTGTCGTTAAGGGAGTTTCTCCCAGGACGTGCCTGGCACGTCCTTTGTCGTCAAGGGGTTAAGAACTGTATTTGCTCAGCTGCTCCTGATCTAGTTTAGTTGACACCCAGTGCCGATGTAATCCTGTCCATCGATGATTCAATGTCCACCACCGTAATATAATGACAGCACCTGTTAACGTTAATTACCACATCCACTAAAAACCTACATTCTATCTGTGGAAGTTTAGTGGAGAGGGTGAAAAATGCCATTGAAACATTGGTCTGTGCGGTAACCGCACAGACAGTATTTCAAGGACAGCCATTAAAAACTGCACATAAAGGGTAAACTGTAAAGGGTGCCACCATTCCAGTGGTGATCCGCGATGCCCTGGATTCTTATCTTCCAGCCCAAGGAAACGGGCCATCCTTAAAAAAATTAAAATCACCTATCTCTAATCAATCAAAAGTCTGCGCTGCCATGTAGTGAACTTATCTCCTATCGCTCTAAAAATGAAACACCAATCAGTGATGAGTCCGACAAACAGATGTCTCCTACTGTCATTGAGCCGGCCCGTGTCCTCAGGGGGCCTATATTTTTAGTTGTTTGCTGACAGTCCATGTTTATTATGTGGTCAAATATTTTTTTTTTTGGGGAGGGGGTAATGCTAGGTGACGGAGGGTGGCTTTCCCTATTCTTTTAATGGGGGAAATCAGGAAAATCCGAGTTTTATGCTAAATGCTTTACTGCAGTATTTCTGTGGTCCCAATTGCAGTTGAATCCTGTAGGAATATCATGTGGTATTCAAAGTTTTACTTTTGTCGGCCTTAACGGTAGGCATAGAGTCTACCCCAATATCTTTTTGGTGAGAGATGTACTTACATTTTACCTAAGAGAGTGTTCTTGAAAGTTCATCTCAGCTTTCGGGGAATTGCAGGGAAAAAAAGATTGAAAGTCAAGTCACTCTTGCGAAAACTCAAACTTTTGTTTCTTACAAAATAGATTACAAACATGTAACACATTTATGGTACCATCAACATCTTCAGCCCCACAGCTCTTTTGTTGACAGTCAGTGTCTCTGTCAAAGGGAACAGTGTGATTTTCAAGGTTTACCAAATTAGAACTAAACAATCAACTCAAAGGGACTAGCACAATTTATTGTGTTAGCAAAATTGCAAACAAAAGCCTAAATTAGCAGAAAATGTGTTTTAAATGTTTATGGCGTCACCCATGACTTGATATGCAAAGGAACTGCTTTTCAATGGGAAATGTGTTATTTGCATTTTAGTCCACAGGTGATGTCATAAACTGCGACTCCTCAGGCATATTTACAAACCCATTTTTCTTCTAATTTAGGCATTTGCTTGCAATTTTGCTAACACAATGTAGAGATCATTTTCAATCATTTTTTATTCTCTACATTCGCAGTGAATATAATGTTTAGGTGATACAGTCCCTTAAAGACATGTGAGGCCGAGCTGAGTGTATGAATTACTGGGAACTGTATGTTCATTGTACATAGATCCTTCTGCTACAGACAGAAGAACGTGTTATAGACTGAAAGATAGGCAGTCCAATCAAAATGCTATGGCTAACATCTACATAGGAGGGATGGGTTGAAAACAGTAACTTAAACTCAAACATAATTGCATACCAAATATAGAACTCTACTTAAAGAGCTAATACCACCAAATGAAAAAAAAAATATTTGGGGCTAACGCTCTGAAAGATAAAACCAGTTTAACAAAGCTTGGGATTTAAACGCATTTCACACAGACATAATCCAACCTTGAAGATTTAAAAAGCCTTTGATGGGAAGTTGCGATATGTGTCTGCTGAGGATCTGGCTGCAAACTTGGAGAAATCTGCACTGGCACAGGAGAACTGTTGGGCTTACTGCCAAGGGTTATTATGGATAACAACCGAAACATAATTAGTGCCTCTTTTAATATTTGATAAGTTTTCCACCTGTTTTAGCGTATTGTGGTTTAAATACATTCATAATCACTTGAAGAACATTTGGATTACTTCATTATTTCACTCAAATATGAGTTTCACCCCAACATATTATGAAGCAGACACAGCTCTTAATAGATTTTTTTTTTTTTACCTTAGATTACCTTATTTACTCAAGGCTCACTGGTTTTCACAATAATTCAAAATGAGAGCTTAACCACCTTCCCTTGACAATAAGCATTACGTGGGCATCTGAAAGAGGTATGAAAATGGTGTACACATAAGATAGAAGACCTAAAATTAGGACAATGGACCAAAAATGTCAGCAAATTCGAGAGAATATGTCCTTACCAACAGGTGACATATTTAACTCTTTAAGAATCAAAAGTTACCTCTCTAAACACTTATGTCTCAAGAACTCTGAGGTTATTAAAAGGCTGGAACTAATAGTGGGAAAGAAAGATGTGAAAAATAATATATTAGCACAATGTGTTGACCTTTTGAGGTTGAATAGTTATGAGGTTATATTCCCTGCTATCACAAAATAGGAAAAAATACACTGCATTTTAAACTGATGATCGATTATATTTCGTTCCAAGCCAACTTTCTAGTATTTTTAGAGACCCGCTGAAGACGTGGTGAACAAAAAGGGGACTTTTTACATGTTTGGTGGTCTTGTAGACCTCTACAAAATGTCTGGATTTTGATTTGGACAATTTTTTGGAACTGAAGCTGGAAATGCTTTTATTACATCTTATTTTGCCTAAGATGCTTCATAGAGAATTAGATTTTATTTCAGTTTTTGATGGCTGTTAAAATATCATTTGACAGAATTTGGAGTTTGGAGTCATGGAAAACAATTAAGATCAACTCAACTACCAAAGAAAAATGGACAAAGGGATTATAATTCACCAAACTTCTTACATAGAAAAAAATGAAAGGTGATATTGTTGGATTCATAAATGATCCCTGTGAGAGTAGATTATAATATTCTGCACACATTTGTAATACTAGAGGCTCTGTTCCCTCACTTGCATTACTCGTCTGTCTTTTTTTTAAATGTCTTTGAAGTTTTTTTTTATGTAGTAATTGTTATGTAATACATGTGTAATATACAACTGTATATTGTGTCAAACTAAGATTCATCTGAAAATTTAAGTTTTATGTGTTTGTTGAGTAATATAAAAATGAAAATAATAAATATATCTAAACATATATATATATTTATGTGTATACTAACCTTCCAACACCTCAGTGAAAGCTCAGGGATCCTGGTACTCCTCAGCTCAGCGATTGCTGACTTAGCTGGGCTAATGTTCAGTGCTAAGAAAAAAGTGGCTACACTTGTATTGGATGTTGTGACACTTGTGTACATAGCATTTCCTGTCAGGATGGGGATTCATTTATATTTCTGTGGAAGTGCTGTCTCTGCAAGGCTGTGGACATCCCTACTATCTGACTACATAAGTCAGGACAACAGCCCATGACCTTCTCATGCAAAAGTTTTCCCATCATGCATCTTACCACCTGTTCCTGGCAAGCCCAGGTCATGCCAGGAAAAAAAAAATCCGCCATCTCATAAACCGGTCCGCGGCTGTGAGGGAAGCGCTGTGCACTCCCCTCCAGCCGCGCGGGTTCAATAAAGTTTGTTCAAAAATATGCAAGTGGTACATAACGAGCATACTGAGGGTCAAAATCCTGGCATATTGGCATTATCCTGGCATATTAATTGGCAAAATGCTGGCATATTAATTGGCATTGTCCTGGCATATTAAATGGCATTATCCTGGCATATTAAATGGCATAATCCTGGCATATTAAATGATATTATCCTGGCATATTTATTGGCAATATCCTGGCATATTAAATGGCATAATCCTGGCATATTAAATGACATAATCCTGCCATTTTGAGGGGCAAAATCCTGGCATGTTAATTGGCTAAATCCTGGCATATTAATTGGCATAATCCTGGCATATTAATTGGCATAATCCTGGCATATTAAATGGCTAAATCATGGCATATTAAATGGCAGAATCCTGGCATACTGAGGGGCAAAATCCTGGCATATTAAATGGCAAAATTCTGGCATATTGAGGGGCAAAATCCTGGCATATTAAATGGCATAATCCTGTAATATTAAATGGCATAATCCTCGTGTATTAATTGGTAAAATCCTGGCATATTAATTGGTAAAATCCTGGCCTATTGAGGGGTAAAATCCTGGTACATTAATTGCCAAAATCCTGGCATATTGAGGGGCAAAATACTGGCATATTGATTGGCAAAATAGTGGCATATTAAATGGCAAAATATTACTGGCATATTCAGTGGCAAAATATTACTGGCATATTGACCAACTGCTCCCAACCACCATTACCATTAAATGGAAAAATAACACTGCCATATTATTGGGCACATTGTATAGGGCATATTAAATGGCAAAATAACACTGGCATATTATTGGGCAAATTGGCTGTGGCTTATTAATGGCAACATAATAATGGCATAAATTTGGGCAAATTGGCTGTGGCATATTAATGGCAAAAGTAATACTGGCATATGGCAAAATAATACTGACATGCTAATGGGCAAATTGGCTGTGGCATATTAACCCCTTAGTGACAAGACATTTTCACCTTGACTTTCCCTTGGTGACAATGGCTGTTTTGACATTTCTAGGGTGTTTGTGTTTAGCTGTAATTTTTTTCTTTCTCACATACAGTACCCACACAAATTATATGTTGTTTTTATCGTCATAAGAAGGGCTTTCATTAGATACCATTATGTTCATCATATCTTATAATTTACTACAAAAACAATCATAAAATATGATGAAAAATTTAAAAAAAAAACACTTTTTCTATCTTTGACATAAAATTTAATTTATACAAATAAAATCATTAAAAAAGACCCCGTCTAGATAGTTTCTAAATCTTGTCTCGAGTTCAAAAATATGCATGTTTCCATATTTTTCGGTATTTTTTTGCGAGTTATGGGGCAAAAACCAAAAATAGTGTTTTTTGTTTTTTTCCTATATTGACCTTTTGACCCCAACCCGAACACAAAATTTAACCCTAACACTAAATTTAACCCCAACTCTAATCCTTATTATATCCCTTAATATTTTTTAATTTTAATTTAATTTTAACCCTATCCCTTATGCTAAAAAATATTTAATTTTAACCCTATAGGCTAAAATAGCCATATGACCTGTTTTTAATTAATTAAATATGTATTTTAAAATTTTCCATTGCAATGCTACTTAACTACCACAAAACAAACAGGTAAACAAAAGTGCGCTTAACACTAGGGGCAGTCAAGTAGCATATTCAGAGCGACGGAAGTGAAGTTACTTTCACTTCCGAAGCTCAGACCAGCAGAGAACGTAGCCATATTGACGGAGCAGAATGCTCCGTCAATATGGCTCCCCACGATCGCTCCGTGGGTCGATCATGGGTGCCCCAAAATAGAAATTTAGGTGCTGGCTATTGCCTCGATGTATAGACCAGCACCGTTAAAGCGGTTTTCGCGATCGTTGATCGCGAAAACTGCTTGATTCACCGCAGGACGTGCCAGGCACGTCCTTTGTCGTTAAGGGAGTTTCTCCCAGGACGTGCCTGGCACGTCCTTTGTCGCGAAGGTGTTAATGGCACAATAATACTGGCATATTTATGGCAAAATGGCTGTGGCATATTATATCAAAAGAACACTGGCATATTAATGGGCAAACTGTGGCATATTTAATGGACAAACAGTGGCAAACTGTCTATTGCATATGTTAATGACAAAGTGACTGTGGCATGTTAATTGGTACCTTACAGTGGCTTATTTTAATTGGCAAAGTGATGCTGTGGCATGTTCTGTGGGGCAAAATAACATGTACTGTGGTGGAAAATGACACTGTGGCTTGTTCTGCAGGGGCAGTTCTGTTGGACAAAGTGACACTGTGGTATGTTCTGTGTGGCAAATTGACACTGTGGCATGCCAAATTGTGTGGCTGCAATATGAGTGCATGGCAAGTGCTGTGGGTACTGTATTAGTGTGTTGTCTTCACTAACTGACCAGTAGGAAAAGGAATTTGCCCCATATTTGAAATTTTCAGGCTTAATTTCATCGATGCCCTGTCCTTTTAGCCAATCCGCCCCTACACATGTCAATGCACCCCCAAACTTGCCAATCTGCCCCCAGACTTGTCAGTCTGCCCACACTTGCCAATGTGCCCCCCCACACTTACCAATCCATCCCCAGACTTGCCAATTTGCCCCAGATTTGAATTTTTCAGAGAGGCTTAATTTCACTGTCACCAATGCCCTGTCCTTTTAGCCAATCCGCCCCCACACATGTCAATGCACCCCCAAACTAGCCAATCTGCCCCCAGACTTGTCATTCTGCCCACACTTGCCAATGTGCCCCCCCACACTTGCCAATCCATCCCCAGACTTGCCAATTTGCCCCAGATTTGAATTTTTCAGAGAGGCTTAATTTCACTGTCACCAATGCCCTGTCCTTTTAGCCAATCCTCCCCCACACATGTCAATGCACCCCCAAACTTGCCAATCTGCCCCCAGACTTGTCATTCTGCCCACACTTGCCAATGTGCCCCCCCACACTTACCAATCCATCCCCAGACTTGCCAATTTGCCCCAGATTTGAATTTTTCAGAGAGGCTTAATTTCACTGTCACCAATGCCCTGTCCTTTTAGCCAATCCTCCCCCACACATGTCAATGCACCCCCAAACTTGCCAATCTGCCCCCAGACTTTTCAGTCTGCCCACACTTGCCAATGTGCCCCCCCACACTTACCAATCCATCCCTAGACTTGCCAATTTCCCCCAGATTTGCCATAACATCTCCAGACTTGTGAATCTGTCTCCACACTTGACAATGCATCTCCAAATTGTCACTCTGACCCCCCACTTTCTGATCTCCCCAGCCATTGTGTCTGCTGGCAAGCAAGTTATTTTTTTTTTTTTTTAAAGGGTTGGCTTTTTAAAAACAATTTGTGCTGCCAACCAGGCAAACAAGGAAAGTGCTGCCCTACTTACATATTGCTCCATTATCATATTGAAGCTCCGTTTGTGAGTACCATCATGTACATCTCATATCTATGTGTCTGATGGTATTACACTATATTTCTGAGGCAAAATTCGAAATAGCTTCCTTAGGGGTTTTTGCCTTCTATGGATCAAAAGCTGAAATGATAGGTAGAAGGGTTGAACTTGATGGACTTGTGTCTTTTTTCAACCTAAATGACTATGTTACCAATTGTTTTTTTTTTTTTTTGTGGTTCTGAGTATCATCAGGGTTACCTTTTTGTCTGTGTTACATGTTTAGTGTGGTGCACTATTCTCATCTTTGCTGCATTGTTTGAGCTTCCCTACCACCTGGCCATTCCAGTTTCTCTGTTGTTTTTTTTGTAAGAGAAGTCTTGTATGTCATGAGATTATTGGTGTTAGACGGTTATTACCCAGAATCCCTGGCTGCAGGGAAAGTTCTGTATATTGTAGTAATATGGGGTAAAGCAAGTTAGTAACCAGGACTGTTGCAATGGTATGATGTCAGGCATTTGCATACTTGTCAGCTTTCTGTTTGATGCTCCTCAGATGAAAATGGGGGTAAAGTCTAAAGAGACATGGAACACTGTAATGCCACATGCGTGACCCCCACAACTTCAGACTACCTGGTACAGATAGAGGGTGCTTGGATCTCATTTACTCGTGTTAAGTCCTAAACTTGCAGCGCTACCACCTAGGAGCAAATGTCCGGGACAGATGTGCTTAGCCAGATAACCAATCGTGGACAGCTGTTTTGTCCTTAATGGGAATTTGTTATGCTGTTGTCAAAGGACAAATTAAGATAAAATGGGCAGAGATTTTGGAAGCAGTTTGACAAGGAAAATAAATTAAGTAGAATCGATACAGGGAAAAGAAACAGGAAAGACAAATGTGATCTGAGCTTTTCTTGTTGTGTGTATTTATTTTTCTAATACTGTTGCACAAATAGTGTAGGGCATCTGTTACCCACAAAATATGCAGATGACCTTTCATTAACCCTGCATATTTTGCTAGTGAAATCACCAGTAAATGTATAGCTCAAAGTATATACCAACCTGAGGTTTTGCAATGAATGCAGTGCGTGTGCTCCTGACTGCTCCCTCAGATGAGGGTCACTGTCCGAGGAATGAGGATTGGAATTTGAAAGATGGAACATCCTAATATACATTCTGGTGCGGTCTCCCTCGTTTGCTGCATTCATCTATTACTCTCTGCTTTATTTGAAGACCTGCATTTTTTAGCTCATTCCCCCACTTGCTAGGTGAAATAATAGCTATAAACACATGCACTATGGGAAATATTGAATGATGATAAAATCAGGCATTTTACAGATGTGTGGAATGTATTGTAAACAGGTGACGTAAGAAATCACACACAAATTGTAAAAAAATCACTGGGTGTCCATCCAAGTAAATCGGCTTCAGATGAACACAGACTGCTGTGTCTGTTTCCCTTTTATGAGATGTACAAGCACCTTCTGCATCAATCTTTTCTGTGTTTAATTTAGGAACTTCCTCTCTGACAAGGCACAGTGTTCTATCAATAGCACCTCCGCCTGGTTGCTGCAAGTTTGTTGTCTCCAAAAAAATATCATGTAAGAGTGTGTGTGTGTATATGTGTGTGAGTGTGGGAAGGAATAACCAGTACTATAAAGGGTTAATGTAGTCAGACTATCAGTATAGGTGCAGACTGATGTTAAGTATCATACAATGTTACAATAAATAACCAGAAGAGGGGGTAGTGAGGCTGCTATTTTCTCTAATTTCACTGCTTGAGCATTCCCATCAATGTCATCCGAAATCTTCTTTTACCTCCACTGATTAATCTAATTTGTTCTCTGACTAGAAGTTTCTGGCCATCGCTGCATTGGAGCTAAGCAATTTGTATTATGCGTGATTGATCAAAATTACAAATATTTATACAATGAGAGAAAATGCTGGAAGTCAAGCGGGTGATGGATGAAAACATTAATATGAGAGTGAGTGGATAAATGGTACTACGGTGTGAACCAGTGGTGTATCTTGGTTTTGTGCTGCCCTAGCCAGACAAAATTTGGGCACCCACCCACGTTGCACACGTATGACATGCCCCATCACCCACGATGCACACCTACGGCATGCCTCATCACCCTATTACATGCCCCATTACCCACATTGCACACACATTAAATGCCCAATCACCCCATTACATGCCCCCATCACCCACATTGCATACATACTAAGTGCCGCCCCTCTGGCAAAGTGCCGCCCTAGGCGAGTGTCTTGTTTGCCTTGTGGAATATACACTACTGGTGTGGATGACAAGTGAGTGAACTTATACATGCCCAAGATCTAATTGTGGGAGACTTGGTACACCGTTTATACATAAAAGTACCATAACTGTTAATTTAAAACCCCAGGTGTGACAAAATGGCCGTTAATACATGAAACACTACTGAACAAATGGAATACAAGAGTCAGAAAAAAAAGTCATATTTGATGGAAAGATTACATCATGTGTAGTCATTTTAAATACAAATAATTTAATTAAAGAATACAAATAAATTACCTTATTGAACCATGTTTGCTTATATAGCATTGTTGGTGGTAGATGGTAGACATGTTTAGAATATTGGGAAGATCTGACCCATCAGATCCAAGATGTCTCTGATAGAGGTACACATGCAAAGAGGGCTCAGTAAGGTATTTTATTGTATTCATTCATTAAAGTATTTCTATTTTAAATACCCTCACATAATATTTCAATTAATCATAACTTATTTTTTGTCCTTTAATACCTGATTCATGTTGTTCACTTTTTGTGAATAGCCCCCATTTTGTAGCAAGTACTGAGCGAGTGAATGAATCATCGAGCATATAAAGCATTGAGTGAATCAAATACTGCAGTCACAGTGTATGGAGTGATTGGAATGTGTGCATCCAGCATTGAGTAACTGCATGAATCAAAGTGTAAATTTGGGGAATTTCTCTGTGTTCCTTTATTTGGTTTATAAATCGTTTACCAATGCCAAAATATCTAAATTATTCAACTCTTTCAACAAGAAATCTCAGGACCTACAATGGAAACGAAGCAATTTTAGAGTATGTCAGTATTACTAAAAAATAAAGCCTAAAATGCAGCTTCACTGATAAAATACTAAACCTAAAAAAATAATGACATATACAATATTCCTATCTATCCTGGTTAATTGTGCCGCATTTAAACCGAGGTAATCACCAGATCAATGAGTGCACACTGTACGGAGTGTTTGCCTCATTCTGCTTATGTAATGTGAAATGTTCAGTGTCTCTGAATAAAAAACAGCGTGCTGATGTGTTCTTGATAAAGCTGTCACCAGGAATTTTGACATGTCTCAGGCAGTCTACCACACAGAAATATTAACTCTCTCCACATTTCCGATTGAATTATCAGCAGTGCAGCAAGGGTTAAAATCCTAATATTGCACCTGTTGATGATTAGCAGATCTGCAGCACTGTGGTTCTTAGATTCACCACACAGAGTTAATAACTAAACAGATTATGAAGTCAGAGATGGGGTAAATTAAGACAAGGGTAATAGGGTAGACAGCAGAGAGACGACTGCATGGAGTAGAAAGTATGCAGATATTGTGAGGGTAAGCAGTGAGGGGTGGGTCAAGGGGAGGAATAGTGAGTGGGTTACAGGAGGCAGGATCTGTGAATGAAAAGATTGAGAAGACCATGGAGAGACAGAGGAGGGAGAGACAGAGGAGGAGAAGTATCGTCATGTGTACCTAACCAAGGTTGATGCCGTCTGCACAGTTACTCATTTTGGGGAGTGAGGGGAGTTCCTTGGTAGATCACTGATCCGTCTCCTCGGTCTCCAGTAAAATTTCCAAAGCCAATCAAAGAAAGACCAGGGTTTCAAAAGCTGAGGATCACACACGGTGTACAGTACATCACCTGCCACAGCCAACATGCGTTTTAACGCAACTCACAAGGTCCCTCTGGTAGAGGGATCTCTCTTTCATGAGGTCCAAGACTATATTCTGTCCACCACCGAGGCCATGAACTTGTCTAACCTCTCAGACATCAATTCCAGACCCATTATGGCAGAAGATGACTTAGATGTTAACACGGACCTCTACTCCAAGATACTGGTCACCATCATCTACCTCTTTCTCTTCATCGTGGGCTGTACAGGAAATTCCATCACTGCCTACACTTTGGTGAGGAAGAAATCCTTGCAGAACCTTCAGAGTACTGTGCACTACCACCTGGCCAGCCTGGCATTATCAGATCTTCTCATCCTCATTCTCAGTATGCCCATTGAGATCTACAACTTCATCTGGGTCCATCACCCTTGGGCATTTGGGAACGCAGTGTGCAAAGGTTACTACTTCCTTAGAGATGCCTGCACGTATGCCACTGCCCTAAATATCGCTAGCCTGAGTGTAGAAAGGTACATGGCCATGTGCCATCCATTCAAGGCAAAAAGTATCATGTCCAGAAGCAGGACCAAGAAACTAATCTCTGTCATCTGGTTAGCTTCCCTCCTTCTGGCCACCCCGATGATATTCACAATGGGAGAGATCTATGGCTTGGAGAAGGAGGACCCTGAAAACCTTATCTGTACCCGGATTGCAGAAATGTCCACCTTCAAGACGGTCATTCAGGTTGGTATTACCCAATTATAAATACTTTAGAGTTTTATTTATACTTAATGTTTGTAACAGTTTAGTGGTGTGTCACTCATGTTACAGAAAGCTATACCCAAGAGCTTGCAATCAATCTGACATCTAAACAGGGTAGTAACTGGTGGTGCCACAGGTAGAGAATTTACGTTTTGTAACCAAATTTTGTCTTTCTGCTCACCTTGTTTAGCTGTCATTCTGTCAGTCTGTGACGTGGTATGGTATTTAAATAGGAAATATAATTTCCCACATGTTCTACAACGACTGATTAGATGATGTTGATGTGTATGGGTTTTTTTGTGGGATGCATTGGGACATATTTATATTATATTCATTTAAACATAATTACGTTTCCACAATTGTGGATTAAATCCGTATACCTGCTCCATATAGCTTGCCATAAGGATAATGTATGTAGTAACTGCAGTAAATTGGGAAAAGGGTTATAAAAGTCTGTCAGAGTAGAAGACTGCTAATGTCATAGTAATTATCTGCTCTAGTTTTTATCAGTTTATAATAAGGTAATAGTGTTTCAAAGACATTGCAGGCTAGGGTGATTTTTTACACTGCTAATCTCTGGCATTCCAGGTGTTGTGGACTACATTTCCTATCATGCTCAACCATTTAGTATATAGTCACCAGTGACAAACCTATGACATTAACTCCCCCCCAGTGTTCACCCAGGGTATTTGAAGAAACTGCCTGTGATGTTTTTCTAGAGTAATTGATGGCCACGAATATTCTCATATCATGTAATCAGTGAGAGATTTGTATTCAAATATTAAAATAGCTATTTATATTAAAAGACAGCAATCATTATATTATAAATGACTTGTCAGTTGTGTGATGATTAGTGGTACCCAGCTGGTTTAACAAAGGTTTGATATATTTCTGATTAATAAATTACTGGTTATTCAGTAACATGATCTGCAGCAGTAGAAGTTCCCTGGGACAAGCAGTGACTGGCACCTAGTGAAATTTATCTAGTAGCCACCTCTGTTGACATGCTTTACCAGACATCCCAACTGGCAATAATCCACTATAACCAGTTTGGATTGAGTTCAATTTCATTATTGTATTTCTCAGAAATACAGATTATTTGAAGAAAAGTGATAAAGAAATCGTAAAGGGCAAGAATGTTTAAATGAAATATTGAAAGATTTTGCTAACAGTTTCCTTTAGGTAACCGGTTCCAGCAATTGTTGCATTAAACCATGATTTTATTTGATTAGCGTAAGATGTATCGCCAACAAATGCAGAAGTGTTGTATGATATCAAGCAGCACCTTAGTATACGTAGTATGGGTAGTGTTGCATAGGGCAGTATGTATATAAGACTTATCCACTAATCTAGGATGGACAATATTTGACAGCTGTTCAAGGACTTCAAATCCTATTATGCCAGTCTGTTAACATTGCATTTACATTTATATAGCACCAACAATTTACAAAGTGTTTGGTACAGAGTATAGAGGAGTTACAAAACCTGATTACACAGATACCTCTGCTTGTAGCTTACAACTTAACAGTGCCAATGTGAAATGATAGAACTTGTCTTTAGTCCAGTGCAGTGATGGCACAGGTTTTGAGACTGAATGCCCATTTTTTTTTTTATGCAGGAAATTAAGTTAATGTTTTCCAAGTGCTATTTTCTCCTGTACTATGCTCACCCGAATCCCATTTTCATTGCAGACTCTTTTAGTTTCTGGTTCTCCCTTTTTTTGCTTTGATTCCTTTTGTTGCTACATCTCAGTGTCACCAGATGCTCCACATCCCTCCACACATGATGATAGTGACAATGTAACCAGATGCTCACTGCCATAACAGAGACTTCCTAAGTGCCATAACAGAGGTGGCACCTGTGCCATGGGTTTGCTATCACTGGTCTAGTGAATAGTCTATATATATATATAAGTATAACTAGTCCTTGGGATGATGGCAGACTGACTCAGTATTATGGAAGCTGCTGTTTTCCTACTTTTGCTCAACACCTTTCCTGTGTTATGTTAACCCTGTGATGGTTGGTATACATTTCCCTCAGTACATCTAATTTGTAGCAGGTCAATTCATGTTTTGTCTCTAAGTTGCTAACACATTTTAGGTACTATATCAAGTGCTGTACACATGGTTAAAGTTATATTAATAAATCTGAGTAATCAAACTGGTTTTGTACTTTTGTAGCCTTTACCATGTCTACCTTCTGCCTGTTGAAATCCAGCAGACAACTAATGTTCCTTTTCTAATTAATTTAAAAGCTACAGAAATGCATACATAGTAGATTGTTAGCGTCTTGTGCCAGGTGTTTTTTTTTAAATTTTGTCCTGACAAGAGTATTCTTTCCTTTTCATACTTAGCATCTGATTTCTGTGTATGCGCGAAGTTCCAGTACCTTCACACGTTCATGTTTGTGATTATATAATCCGTGTTATTCCCCATAGCAACCAAGCCCCTAGCCACAGATTTAGCCTTTAATGGATCTGACCTGCTGAGAGAAAGTCTTGGGTTTTGCTCTGGCAACCAATGGGTTAAGAAGTCCAGCAAATGTATTTATACCCAATTCAAAATCACAAATTCCTTTTCCAGAGGATATTTGACTGCGCTGACTCCAGTTTCCTTGCTACTTTTATATTCAATCGAAACATTGTTTTTACTGTGAATGTAGAGAATAAAAAATGATTGAAAATGAACCATATATTGTGTTAGCAGAGTTGCAAGCAAATGTATAAAATACATGCTGTAAATGTGTATCTTGCTTATAAAATTATCTGTGGCTTGATATACAAATTACGCAGTTCCAAATGAAAATCAGTTCATTGCATATCAAGCCATAGGTGCAGGAGACACAACAGACACATTTAAAATATATATTTATTTCATGCATTTGTATGCAAGTGTGCTAACGTAATGTATATGATTTTGATTTACTAAATTCACCTTTGCTTTTGTAATTTAGGTTTAGAAATTTGGGGTTTTTCCCATTAGTCCTGCAGGTTGGTATTTTGTTTCCTTGTATAACAGGGATAGCCAACAAGTAGCTCTGCTACAACAACTGCCATGATCCTCAGCCAGCTCTTGACTGTTGCAGTTTAGCAGCAGAAATGCTACCTCTTTAACATGTCTGTCAACAAAGCATTGAGTTTATCTCTAATGAGCTATTCTCTGCCGATTTCTTAAAGTGGAGCAATCAGCAGGGACATTCTATTCGAAATATCACATTATGTACTAAGATATGTGGCGAGAATCCTCTGCAGTGAGAGTTCCTATGCTGCTCTATGATGCTTAAATGTTTTGATGGACCGCACATACATACATTCTGGCTCTGCAACATAAACTGTCCTCCTATGAAGAGACATTGCCATATATAAAAGGCTTTATATTTCCCCTGAAATCTGTGGTTTGAAGTCGTGAGGTTTATGACATGTCAATACACATTTTCCTGCACCGCTTTTTTTTCTGCAGATCTGATGATAATTTACTGTTTTGTTCCTGTTGTTGTCAAAAAGACTTGATCAGCTACTAGAGGCTGTTTGTCAGTGTTGTTTTATTAATCAATGCCTTCCCAGAGATGAGCAAGGTCTGTCTTTTCATGTCACAATAGACTGACATTGAAAAGCTCAGACCAAGAATGGCTGCACAATCACCTTCTTTGGGAGGAGAACCCACAGCTGAATATTCAAGGTTATCTCCTATGTGACTGAACAAAGTGGGTTAGATTAGACAGAAGGCATTGGCAGCACTGTACACTACATCTCCCATCATGCTCAATAGTCTGTGGGAAGTGGGACTGGTATGTGAAGGCAACTTATTCAGTCAATGCTATGTACTACAGCTCACATAATGCTCAACTGACCACAAGAGACAAGCATTTTTTTTTATTCTTAAGCACACCTATTGCCTAAAAATGTGCAATCTATGGCACAACTTGTACTGTTGCCTATAACTCTCTGCATGCTTAGCCAGCCAAAAGCATAGGTCTAGGAAGCATTTAGCATTCTAGACCCTGTGAAACAATCTCCTGTAAAGCTCTTCCAGATGCTCTCATCCATAACTTACACCAGGGCTTATCAATTTTTGGATGAGCATGATGGTAGTTACATCCCATCTAAGGCGAATTCTATAGGAGTCTGGCTTTTTCTCTGCCCCATCATCTCAATTCCAGACCCAGCATTTCTACTGTAGTGATAAACACCATGTTTCTCCAAATCTCTCTGCATCATTTAAAGCTCTAATTATTAATCCCTAAATCTGCCAGTGCCTCCCTCCCTGTGTGCAAAGTAAGGAGCACTCTTTAATTCTGCATTACTTATCTCTAAGCTTTTACACTTTAACATCTTGTAATATGGTGTAGCAGAGGGATACTATATCTAACAGACACATCTGTGCTAATCGCTTTTCGTTCCTTAAATCTGGGATCAAACAGACAGATTTACATCCTTACTAAACCGCCACAAAAGCAATTAACAGCGATAGTTTCTGTGCCATATGAAAAGGGGGGGGGGGGGGGGGGGGCAACTATTTGAGATCAAAGTGATGAGAAGTGTTTCATTTCACTGGGGTTAATTTATGATGCAAGTGGGCAGAATCTTGTGGTAAATATGAAACCTGACAATAGACAGACAGTGGGCAATTTGAATCTTTGGGTAATATCCCCAGATTTAAGGGCTGTCTCAATTGGTAAACTAGTGTGTGAATCATGTAATCTCTAATGGAAATACAATAATCCACATACAACGCTGCATTACCAAACCCCCTTAATTTATTTAAAAATTTTTTATTTTATGAACCAATATTTTTGTATAATAAGACGCATTTTAAAATAGCTACCAACTACCAAATATGATTTTTTGAATACAAAGGTTTTTACCCAAACCTATCCCCCATAGCTCTGGCGAATTGGTTTGTCACTAAGCGGTATTTTGCCTGCCTCCTGGTTTCTAGATGTTACAATTTCAAGGCCAAAGCAGCTGAGTTGGAGAAGTTCTCCCATTCAGCTGTACTGAAGAATTTTTTCATCTTGGCCTAAAATCTACAAATCTCCATCTCAATTCTTTGCAATTCTCTCTCTGTTGACTAGACCCTTTGATGTGTTAGACATGTGAACATAAAAGGTATAGGATAAGGATCTCACTCTCCTTTCTCTCGCAATATCTTCAGGTATTTCCAACTCTATGGGAATCTGTGTCATCAAATAGGAAGTTTAATTAGAAACCACTGTTGGATTGTACTTTAATATAAACTGATACAATCTTATCAGGCTTGCGGAACACGTCAAGATCTTTTTTTTATCAGTTTCCAGTGTTAAATGCCACTAAATGTCATTTTTACTTCTTTAATAGAAGCAAGTGTTATTTTTACACTGACAAAGCAGAAATGATGCTCTTAAGTCGATAGTCACAGAGCAGCACTCACTGCAAATCCTGTATATTGCTTAAAGGAGTTGCCATCATTATAAAGCAACTCTCCCTCATGCCATATTAAGACAAGAAAAACAGAAGCTCACCCCATCAGAAATCATACATACGAAACGCCACAGTGGCAAATAGCACATAAAGACACCAACGCGTTTTGAGCTAAGAAGTCTCTGTGACTTGATCTAAAAGGACCTTTTTGAAGCATTTGGTGTTTTTACTCATTTTCTGCCAACAAGACACCTTGGAGGACGTTTCTTAAAATTGTGCAAAATTGTGATTTATTTATGTATAATGCCAATTCATAAAGTGATTAGCAACCTATATGTAGCATTTATATTCTGCGTTCACTAAAACACATTCCACCCAACACCGGCATATGGAATGCCTTCAAAAATGTGGTGCATGGTATTCATAAGGCCTCCGACATTTGAGAGTAAGACTTTAAAGAGTTGCATCTGCTGAAAAGGATTAACTTATTGCGGAATTACATCCCTTGAATCTCAACATAAAGCAATGTTAATTTATAAGTGTACAGCGCTATTATAATATCAAGAAAAGAAAAAAAAAACAACCCACTAAAATAAAAGTAAAAAAGGGAGTCCTTCACCACCCTGGTTTTCAATTCAGCAATAATAATCAATGTACTAATGCCCACTAGCCGAGGAAGAATTCATTTCGAAACGTATCCTTTGGCATGTTTCTAAGCATTGTGCATTGATATATTTGATGACTGTTGCTCATATACCTGGCCAGGTGTACAAGCCTAGTAGAACTTTTTGGTTTTATATGTTTTTTGTTGTTGTTCATTTAGGTTAAGAATTTCCTGTGGAGGTGCCTTCCTGGGGAATATTATTTATACTACCACAAAGGGGGACTTTTTTTTTCTATTATACAGGGTGGTTCATGATTTAATGTGTTTGCATATGTTTTACTTTTAATTTAATTTAATCTTGACCCACTTATTTAGATTACACTGTTTTTATTAAGCTGTTTTGATCAGTATGCTACACATTGTTCTTTACAGTAAATATCATATGGCTACTGCACCTGTCCCATCCTATAGTAGGTGCCTTATTAATTATTATTCTCGCCCATGGTAATGTATCTCTTTTCAGAAAACCATAAGCAACTGTTTGATTATTCTGAGATTATTCTGACTCAGTACATAAAAAGGGAAATATTGGTATTAACATAAAATATATAGCGGATTAAAGGGGAAAGAGAAAAACATACAATAGTGTAGTGCCCTAGCTAATAAATTACTTATCCTAATCTCAACTTACACAAGAGCGCTCATAAATATATTTAAGTAATATACACAAGACTCAGATACTTTGACCTTAAGTTTGAAATAAAAAAAAACTATGGCTAACCACTTTGGCGAAATTTCGAAATATTTGACATTTATGGTCAATAAATAGAAAAGTTGCAGATAACTGAATTCAATGAAATTTCAAACTTCAGGTCAAAGTAACTGAGTTGGATAAATTCTCCCATTCAGCTTCATTGGAGAATTTTTCCAACTTGGCGACATGCATTCATACACTCTAATTTCACACACTCACAAATAATTGCATGATATGTTATACAGTGAACTTCTGTTTTCCTTGTGTTATCTTTTTCCTGGGTAAAATGGCATGTACTTTAAAGATATACGCCATTAAATTTAAATGCCAGAACCGGTTGCCAACTGCTATTTACTATTCCTGCAGCCAATGACACCATGTTTCAGGCCCAATTGTTAGCGGGGGTGCTAGTTAATTCCCCTATACAAATCTGACCTATAAACCTGGGTGTCTTAATATACATAATGGATGAAACATAACTCCTTCATGTTGCCCCTTACCAGTGCTGTGTAAAATTTGGTTTCCTTGTTTACAAACATCATCCTTTATAGCTGCAGGGCAAGCAAAATTGGAAAACAGTGAGGGCCAATGTTGACGCCTGTCAAGACTCAAGAGGCAACCACAGAGTTTGGCAGAGACTCTATTCCCACACATTGTATGGATATCATATAAAGGAGCAACTGTGTATAAGACATAGCTGCAGTGCCTTAACTACTACTGCGCACTTTCATGTGCAGGAATTCTTATCAATGACACCCATTGTTGATCTTTGCCATCCCAGTATCCTCTTTGCAATCTCCTGTGTACTGTGAATGTCTATACATCACCTTGTGTAGTGCATCATGGGAAGGTATGCTGTTGTGCTATGGGCTGCATTCTGGGCTAGCCTGATAGCAATCTTGGAAGCACAGGCAAGATGCCCCCTAATGTCACTGACTCTCAGTGTGTCCCTTGCTCTTTTCTATTATGGAGATTTAGCATACGTTTAGTCAATAACACCCTCTCTCACACTAAACTAAGGCTGAAAAGTCAGAGCAGACAGGATCAATTCTTGTCCAGAGACACAGCACCTGCTATGAAGTCTATCTGATGTTCAAACACGAAGAGCTGTTTGAGGAAAGGATAGCGGCAACAAGATTGGTTATTTTGTGTAATACACACTGTGCTGGAATAGGACAAGCAATTCTACAGAGTGTTTACAGATATAGTAAATCAATTCATATATTCTGCCGTGATTCTCGCTCTCCTTGGACAATCACAGAGCAGATGTAAACAAATCATTTTCAACAGTGGAGGACTTGTATTAATCCAGAAGCTAGAGATTGTCAAATGCTTGGAGTGTTTGTACAATATCAATTTTCATTAATTGACTGCATTTTTTGTAGCAGTGTAATTACTTTTAATATATTTATGTGTATGTTTATATATATAACCTGCTCGTTAACTCAAACAGAGAAGAAATATAAAGCATGCGGAGAAGGTCAAGAGTTATCCAGTGTATGACATGTCTCCCAACTGTTCCACTTTAAGAGTTGCTGAGGGGCAATGTTGAGGATCTCTAGTTCTGCATCTGCATCAGAATATAGTATGAACTGTGTGAACACATGGATCCACTCTGTGTTGTGTCAATGGTAAATGCTAGTGGTAGTGGTACAGTAGGGTGGGGAATGGTTTCTTGACACACATTTAAATAACAAATACAAGCATTGTTGCTGATCATAGACAGCTATTTCTGGCAACAGTCTACCAATTTTCAAGTGGATGCTTCCAGCATAACCATGTGACATGTCACAAAACATGCATCAAATGAAAGTGGCTGACTCCAAGGCCATGTTTTGGCATGAGGAATAATGTTGGTGTCACAGTAAGAAGCAATGTTTCCTGCACCATCTTAATAATAATCCAAAGCTGTTCTGGTTGCCATGTGTGTGCAGCTGTTGTGTGAACCACAGCTGTCAGTGTAGCAAGCAGTGCACATTTACAATCTACTGATTAACGACTGTACACTCAGTTTATTTAAATTCACTTTAAGAAAGTTTTATGCAAAAATGGGCCTGTGAAAGAAAAGGGTAGGCGGCATGTTTCTGATAACATGCTCCGTCAAATGCAAAATATGCTTAAAAAAACTGATTGTGTGGATTACCCTATATATAAAATGACACTTTATACTTATTCACACTTAAAATGTTGCAATAACTCTTAGTATATGTGCTGACAACCATCAAAGTAGAAGTTAAAAAAAAATGTCTGCGTTTCCTTGTCGTGGAAGAGGGTGGTGGATCCAGAGAGGTTTGAGGAATGTTAAAAACAAAGTCTTGAAACTCTGAGTCTGGAAGGCAGGAAAGGACGTCGGAGCATGCCTTTGAAGGTTACTATCTGAAAGCTTGGAGCAAAGTCCTTGTTCTCACCGTTTAATCTGTTCACATCATTGGATTCTGTCAGACATTCTGACCCACGTCGCAATGATGCTTAGTTCCCTTGTGGAGCCTTATTTTTTATGAAAGTACAAGGAATAATATTTTAAATAGAATCCACAGAGGTAAAGTGGCCGACCAGGGAAATTTCCAGACCATTTTTATTAAGTTTATTACACAGGTGTTTGTTGTAATAATATTAAATTGTTAAACTTGTTCTATTGACAAGGTTCATAGGATGGCCCTAAATTATTGAATCCATAGCATTTCCAAGCACATATACCATAGATGCCAGATTTGCTGAACATTTTTGGATGACTTTTTTCCAGTTATTTACACTATGCACAAGGGACAATGGGGGTTATGTATAAAAAAAAGTGTTGTGAGTTTAATAATAAAAAAGGCACAATCTCGGTTTGTTATTTATAATGACAAATGCACCTTTTTATGCATCCCTACACTCTGCAGTGCAGGAGAGCGAACTCAGACAGAAGTGCCTGATTTTTTTATACGTATGCTGTGCAAGAAAAAACAACATGTACATATTTAGCAGCACAGACACCTTTTTCTATTATAAAAAATATGTGCCAAGACGTGAGCCCCAGATACCTGACTTTACTTAACCCCGCCCCCTTTGGCCCTGCTACTGCCGTTTCACAGGAACAGTATTGATTCTCCTGTGACCTGCACGCAGGTAGGGTTGCCACATTTTTAATACTGGCCATGCTACTGCCTTCATAGACTTAACACCGGGCCCAAGTAAATTTTTGTCCGGCCTGCCAATATAATACCAGCTGAGTGGTAAAGCTACAAACATGAGAATGGAAATTGAGATTGCAAAATAGTGGTCCTAAATCGGGACTTTCATGCTGTAATTAGGGTTGCTACCTAGCGTGTAAGAAATTTTCTAGAAGCCAATGTCAAGTCTATGTAGGTAGTATCATCAAATGGTGAAAACCCAAGCATTAAACGGGGGGATGGACGGTTAGGGCATTTGGGATGGATTGTAACTCTACAGAGTATTATGGGACATGTAGGCAATCAGCAGCTGGTGGGCTGCAGTTTGACACCCCTGAAATAAAGGCTAAACCTGGGATTCTGAGGCAGACCGCTGCGAGTGCTTATGAATTGTACAGAATCATATCATTTAGAAGACGCCTGCACCAGTCTCTCTGCCTTGGTTTCCTCCCTTTCACCAGGGAGCATTTGGGAAAACGCTCCC
This sequence comes from Pelodytes ibericus, assembly GCA_036172795.1. Lineage (NCBI taxonomy): Eukaryota > Metazoa > Chordata > Amphibia > Anura > Pelodytidae > Pelodytes > Pelodytes ibericus. Next base: position 132,511,790 of record CM069862.1, read on the forward strand.
TGGTGTCAGCAGCTCTTCCTATTAGTTTAACACCCTTTTCTACAGTCTTTTTTCTCTCACACTATTTGCACAGGCCCATATTGAACATCTAAATCTGGGATTTAGCAACTAAGCTAACTCAGGAAGTAATGGGTATATGAATAAACATAAACACTAAATCGGTTTGAGTTGCTCTTTTATAATTATGTTACTCCTGGGCCCATCTTAGTCTGCCCACTGTATGAAGAGACTATAAGAGTTCATTTCTATTTTCACCTGATGGTAAAATAACAACTAGATAACTGCAATATTATATACATTTTCCATGTTTAATTTTCATGGAATCTTTAAAATACTTCTAATTTCCAAAAGCTTATAGCTAGTTTAATGTAAACTGTACACTGGGATTTCCTTTTTGGATATTTAAATGCATAGCATTCTTGGGTGGTCTAGTGTTATCTCAAAGGTTTACATTTTTCTTTATATATATATTTGCCTGTTCATGGACATACTTTGTCTTTTATAATAGTTAATACTATAAAGATTGTTTTTATGCCTCTAGAGAACCATACATGGGCTCATCCTCAATGCTGTGTGGCTTGTGACAAGACAGTATCAAGAGAAATATGTGGAGGGCTGGCTGGGAAGATAAGAATTAGAAATATTGCCACGTGGAAAGTGTAGAAGTGAAAAAAAAATACCAAACAAAAAGGCAAACCATGTCACATACGTTTGTGTTTAAGTATAAATATGATTATATAACATTTTGATAATAGAAAATGTTAATTTCACTAGATTTATTGTAGCATAAACATAAAACATTTAATAGCAAGCTGGAGCCTGGATGAAGCGGATGAAGCGAGTCTGCTGAATGATTCCCATTTGATTGTGAAAATGGATTATTCGCTCTGCACGGTGATATTAGAGATGTGTGTTGGTACTGTGAGAGACTCCCGCATGGCTGATTGGGAACTGTCTTACTGACGAGCCCTTTAACTTAATTGAGTTTTCTCAGCAATAAAATCCGAGCAGAGATGATCAGGATGTTTGTCTTCTATTGTCATTGGGAGGAAATCAGATTTTCTAACGTACTATAAGTGGACGGTGGCAAGGAGAGAAGCATATTAAAGTTGTGAGGGTAATTTAATTCCTGATTTGAAATCACGAGCGTCCGATCTGACATTCACATCCCTTTTACATCACTCAGAAGCCCCCGCGATTTGTTTCCCTCGCAGCGTTTTATCGTCTGTGGCGTCTACCCAACATCTGCAGTGATCATCCTTCACTCCTGCTGCCCGGGGCAAAGAATAGCTAGTCTTAATACAGCAGTCTGCCTGCTGTGCAGAACCAAATGACAGCATTATAGTGCTCTGCTTGCTATGCCACTTCATATTGCTTGAATCTCTTAATATAGAACTAAAATGGTCCTAAATGTCACCTGTATACAAACCCCTGGCTGCTATCTGACATTACCTCCTCTAAAAAGCCCATACCCTGGGCTGATTTTAGGGTTGCCACCGTTTCTTCAAAAAATACTTCTATTGCATCCATAGACTTAACATTGGCCTCAAGGAAAAAAAGACAGTCAGACTCACCCTGGATCAACATTACCTTATCTACTTTTACTCGTGATAAACCTGTATGTATTTCATATCTAGAAAAACATCCAAACTTTTAATATATTGCTTGATTCGGCCAAACATACTTGTAAAGTTTTATCATATTCCCATGAAAATGTATTTGCTCCAGAGCTTTTTGACTGTGACACAAAAATGGGTTTTCAAGATTGCAAGCTGTTTAGGTAGTGAGCCATCTCCAGCTGGGGCGATTAAAGAGCTGCATTTAAATTAATGCCAAGGCACCTCTTAAAAGGGCCATCTTATCCCTCTGTCTTTTGGACACAGCCCAATTGATTGAAAACATTACATTTATTTACATAACACAAACATTTTACACAGCACTATGCCCATTCATTCAGTAGAGCATTTGTGAGGTCACGCATTGATGTTGGATGAGAAGGCATGGCTCGTATTTTCTGTTCCAGTTCATGCCAAAGCTGTTTTATGGGGTTGAGGACAGGGCTCTGTGCGGCCCAAGTTCTTCCACACCAAACTCATCCAACCTCATGTCTTATGGACCTTGCTTTGTACACTGGGGCACAGGCATGCTGGAATAGAAAAGGGCCTTACCCAAATGGTTCCCACAAACTTGGAAGCATAGTATTGTCCAAAATTTCTTGGCCTGCTGAAGCATTATGATTTCCCTTCACTGTTGAACCCTTGAAAAACAGCCCCATACCATTATTCCTCCTCCACCAAACTTTACGGTTGGCACAATGCGGTTAGACTGGTAAAGTTTTCCTGACATCTGCCAAACCCAGACTCACCCATCAGAATATCAAACGGTGAAGACTCCACAAAACATGTTTCCACTGCTCCAGAGTCCAGTGGTGGCATGCTTTACACCACTCGAATCGATGTTCGGCTTTGTATTAAGTGATGTGAGGCATGGATGCAGCTGCTCGGCCATGGAAACCCATTCCATGAAGCTCCCGCTGCACAGTTTTTGTGCTGAGATTAATGCCAGCGGAAGATTGGAACTCTTTAGCTATGAAAGGAGCAGAACATTGGCGAATTTTACACACCATGTGTTTCAGCACTCAGTGACCCTGAACTGTGATTTTACATGGTCTTCCGCTTTGTGGCTGCTGTTCGTAAACTCTGCCACTTTCCTTCTATCAAGAGTGGATTTTTTAAATACACGGTAAAAATGTATGGTTTTCCCTACTCTGAAAAATAAAATAATGACAAAATGCTATGGGACTGATTTTTATTCTCAGTGCTATTTAATATAATAACAGGTGAATATTTCACACCATGAGAAATAGATTTAAATTACCACAACATGAAAAATCTAAATACAACATATATATAGTTCTTACATTCTAATAGTGAGTGAACAGCATTTTAATGACATATTTACCTCATTATATTTAAAGTAGAGATTTTCTAGTTGGTTAATGTTTAGTAACAGTCTCTTTGGTGTATTTACTTATTTTGTTAACATAAATTAAAAAATATTTTGTTTAAAAACAAAATGAGTTCATAAAAAAGAGTTATGTCTGTGCGTATATTCTTCCTCCACTGACATTGCTTTAAACATTTGAAAGTTTCTTATTAAATATTCATTAAAAGCCCTAATCTTTCGGTATCACTGAATGACAAAGAATTTTTTTGCTGTTAAAAAGATTCTGCACGTTTTAACTGATTAGGTTTTCACAGACTATGACAGAAGGAAGTTTTATGGATTTATGTTAATACATTTCTTTTCATTTAAAATCTCAGATTACGGTGAAATACATTCTTCTGGCTCACCAATGTGCCTGATCATATCACGTTAAAAATAATGTTTACTTTCGGTAAATAAACAATTTGAAGCAAAATCCATGAGTCTTATCTGGATCACACTGTAAATATTGCACAATGTTATCTTAAAAGGCGGGATTTTCAGTGGTTTTGACTCCTTGTGGTGAATGATCAGGTTTAGTCTCTTTATCACTGACTTACGCTTCACCAAAGCGGGATTTGTTTTCCAAACTGCAGACACCTGATAAGAGTCAGGATGACATTTCACAAACTGACTTATTACAAAGGTGGCATCCTATCACAGTCCCACGCTTGAAAGCACTGAGCTCTTCAGGACGACCCATTTTTTCACAAACGTTTGTAAATGTAGACTGCATGGCTAGAGGCTTGCTTTTATACACCTGTGGCAATGGGTCTGAGTGAAACACCTGAATTCAATAATTAGGAGGTGTGTCCCAATACTTTTGTCCATATAGTGCAGCTCTATCAGGGGTGGACATGTTGTTTAACTCTTGGGTCAATTCTTCATTCACCTTGGGCCAGATGAAGGAAAATGAATATACTTGAATGATGAAATCTTTTAATTAAACATACGCTAGTTTTTTGTAGACCTGCAAAGTCCCCTGTGGAACTAAACGTAATGCAATCTTTAAATTAAACATAAGTTCATTTTGTGCTCACATTAGTCCTTTAATGGATGTTCTAGATTGATGAATATGAGGTAAACGATAGCTGATTTTTATGGCATGGCTTCAAGTTCACCATTAGTTTCCTCTTCCATAGAATTTGTGAAACATATAATAGAAAAACTTTACTGTAATTAGACGACTGATAATGCTTTACTTACATTGATACAATTGTCTTTTTCTGTAAAAACTGCTCCAATTCTATGAAGGTGACCACATAATGAATGCTCCCAATGGGACAGGATTGATTTTAAAGCAGCAATAATGTATATTTTCCATAACGCCCTGCTCCCTGTTTTCCAGCCTTGCTTACAGCTGCTGAGCTTGTTTCACAGCAGCACTAAACAGATATAATGGTCTACTCATTAAATAGAGAATTGCAGGGATTGAGACAGGACTTTCCAACTTAAGGCCAAAGTAGAGGAGTTGGAAAAATACTTCCGTTCAGCTGCGTTGGAGAATTTTTCTAACTTGGCTACATTGGCCTAAAGTTTGAAATTCCCAACTCAATTCCCTGCAGCTCTCTCTGATTGAGTAGCGCATGTAGTGATTTTATCAGCCCTTGGATATAAGTGCCCACTTCTGAAAGAGACACAAACACTCATTTGTCCAAAAAATGATCACTTTCCAGGTTCATGTCAGAGTAAGTTTCTTGCAGCTTTGCATATTGTGCCACAGCTATGTAACTCACAATTTATTTTCAAGAGCACCAGCTATTTAAACATATCCAGAGCCAGAGCTAACTTTCTGGGGAGATGTGCAAACCAGGCCAGCTCAGCGTGGCTGTAATCACGGTAAAGCAGGCAGCAGTTTTGCATCCATAATTACTCTAAGGACAGATACATTGTTCTCTCCCCAATTACTATTTAGCAGTTATACCTCACATTATACCTCATGCTACAACCTCAATCGTTTCTAAAAGGGGCAAAGCAGGGCTGCTTTAAGACCCCAGTGGGCCCTGGGCAAAGTCTTTAACAGTGGGCCTCCCTCGACCCAGTTGCATTGTAAAAATAAACTGTTTGTGAATGTAAACTTTTTAATATTATATGCAACTATTTTCATATCACATATTTGTATATGTAATAAACATGTTATTGAAAAATTGTATTTCTTGTTTTTATTCCCTTTTTCTGCACCCACATTGCACCTAAAGGACCCACAGCACTTGCCATGCAACTATATTGAACCCACAGCCCTTGGATTGCACTCATATTGCACCCACACAATTTGGCATGCCACACCCACACAATTTGTCAATTTGCCCCACAGAACATACCACAGTGTCATTTAGTCCCACAGAACTACCCCTTCAGAACAAGCCATAGTGTCACTTTCCCCCATAGTACATGTTATTTTGTCCCACAAAACATGTCACAGCATCACAATTAAAATAAGCCGCTATCAGGTACCAATTAACATGCCACAGAAATATGTCATATCCGTTGGCAATGAGGGTTTTTTTAAAAACTTTTTTTTTCCAGCAGTCGCGAGCAGTGCGATTCGCTGTGAGCTGGGTGACACCCATGACCAGCGGGGGCCAGCTTAACCAGTGGGCCATCAGCAAGTGCCCAGTTTGCCCATTGGTTAAAGTGGCCATGGGGCAAAGAAGAAAGTTGAACAGTTGCAAGCATTTCCTTATTGAATAAAAATAAAATGTGTGCAATAAAGGATGTTTTTTGTAATGTCTAAGACCATGGGCATCCGCAGAAATTTTTTCAGGGGGGGGGCATGATTTTACCGTCATCCTTTCTGTGCCGCGCCTCTTTTTGACAAGTTATCATGAAGTGGAGGAGCTTTGTCATTATCAGTGAAGGCATGCAAAGGGTTGATAAACCCTGCACCAGATACAGATCCACAGCACCAGATATAAACCAACCACACTAGATATAGCCTCACTGCACCAAATATAGATCCACTGTGCCAGATATAGACCCACAACACCAGATATTAACCCACGGTACTAGCTAAAAACCCATGACACAAGATATAAACCACAGCACCAGATAAATATCCAGAGCTCTAGCTGAAACTCCACAGCAACAGATAGAACAACATAGCAAAGATATAACCCCATAGCACCAGATACAACACTATAGCACACAATATAACCTCTCAGCACCAGACACAACACTATAGCACACAATATAACCCCACAGCACCAGACACACTATAGCACACAATATAACCCCACAGCACCAGACACAACACTATAGCACACAATATAACCTCTCAGCACCAGACACAACACTATAGCACACAATATAACCCCACAGCACCAGACACAACACTATAGCACACAATATAACCTCTCAGCACCAGACACACTATAGCACACAATATAACCCCACAGCACCAGATACAATACTATAGCACACAATATAACCCCACAGCACCAGATACAACACTATAGCACACAATATAAGACACCACACTATAGCACACAATATAACCCCACAGCACCAGACACAACACTATAGCACACAATATAACCCCACAGCACCAGACACAACACTATAGCACACAATATAACCCAACAGCACCAGACACAACACTATAGCACACAATATAACCCAACAGCACCAGATACAACACTATAGCACACAATGTAACCCAACAGCACCAGATACAACACTATAGCACACAATATAACTCCACAGCACCAGATACAACACTATAGCACACAATATAAACACAAAGCAACAGATTCCCTAAACACCCAAATTCCTAAATCCATGACATTTCTTTATCTCTTTCCCCCTTTTTTATATGTTTTATTACTCCATGTTTGCCATCTCTTTCCCCATCATTTTATATGTTTTATTCCTCCATGTTTGCCATCTCTTTCCCCATCATTTTATGTGTTTTATTCCTCCATGTCAGTGACCTCTTTTCACCTACATTTTATCTTTTCTGCCCCATGTCACAATGTTGTCTGTATTCTGCTCCAATCAATCACCTCTTTTCATCCTCCATTATCTTTTCTGCCCCATGTCATCCCATTTTGTTTGCAATCTGCCTCCATCTATCACATCATTTTATCCTCCATTATCTTTTCTGCCCCATCCACTTGTTACCATGTTGATGTGAGCAGAGCCTGATCAGAGGAGCTGCTCAGACTGGACAAATGGAGACCTCAGGGAAATGGGACCATGTACCTTAAAGCTATTATAAGCTCTTCCTACCTGTTACAGAGGCTCAGCTATGGTCTCTGAGTATCTTCCCCTGCAGGCTCTCTTCTGTCAGTCATGCTGCCACATGGAGGGGCTATAACTTCATATCCCCAGGCACCCCTGTCCAGTGGCGTAGCGTGGGTTGTCAGCACCCGGGGCAAGGCAAGTAATTTGCGCCCCCTAACCCGTGGATTTTAGCACTCGAGTCTCTTCTACTAGATTAGTTAAAGAAACCCTTACCCCCCAAGCACATGTATTGTTTGTTATGAAAATACTTATGTAATTAAAGTAAAATGCATCTAAATACAAGTTTATTTTCCAACACTTTATTGAGTGCGAACATGCATTACACACATTCTCAGCAGGTTTTAACCCTTCACATGTAAACATAGCAGTTTCAGAGAAACTGCTACGTTTACATTTGCGGTTAAGGCAGCCTCTAGTGGCTGTCTTCCGGACAGACACTAGAGGCGCATCTGCGACGCTGGAGCCTGGAGGTACATTTCGCCTCCATCGCGCAGAGTGTCCATAGGAAAGCATTGAGAAATGCTTTCCTATGGACACTTTGAATGCGCGCGCAGCCATGCGCATTCAGCTCCAGTGACGTCGGACGGGGAGCTGACGTCAGACAGGGAGGAGAGGTCACCAGCACCGAGGGAGCCTGGCGCTGGATTAAGGTAAGTAACTGAAGGGAATTTAACCCCTTCAGCGCCACGGGAGTGGGACCCTGAGGGTGTGGGCACCCTCAGGGTACTAAAGTGTCAGGAAAACCACTTTGTTTTCCTGACACTATAGTGATCCTTTAAGAGTTTAAGGGGTTATTTTGGCCTGGGGAAGCCAAATGGTTATACACCTATGCTTTAAACCAGGAGTAGACATCCTTTGCCACTCCAGATGTTGTGGACTACACCTCCCATGATGCTTTGCAAGCCTTAATGGAGATGTAGTCAAAAAACAAAGAGAGTGTCAAAGGTTACCTACCCCTGCACTAAACCAAAAATATATAATACAGTTCCTACCCCATAAATATAATATTTAATGCTATGATATTTAATGCTCTCATCCAACCCCCTTCCCTCCACAGTTCCTAATAAATATATTACAAATATAATTCCCTCACCCCTGTAGCCCCACCTATTTACATTTCCTTCTACATACACACATATATATAGATTATTCATTAGGCCACAAATGTAAAAAATATAATCATTGCCTCATCTCAAATTCCCAAGTCAGATCTTTCCCATCCCCCCCCCCTCTTCCCCTAATACACGGCTGACCCCTCCCTCCCCTAATACACAGTTGACCCCCATCCCCTAATACATTACTGCCCCCCTTCTTCCCTTCCCCAATACATTACTGCCCCCCTTCTTCCCTTCCCCAATACATTACTGCCCCCTTCTTCCCTTCCCAAATACATTACTGCCCCCCTTCTTCCCTTCCCCAATACATTACTGCCTCCCTTCTTCCCTTCCCCAATACATTACTGCCTCCCTTCTTCCCTTCCCCAATACATTACTGCCCCCCTTCTTCCCTTCCCCAATACATTACTGCCCCCGTCCCCAATACATTACTGCCCCCCCATCCCCAATACATTACTGCCCCCCTCCCCCATACATTACTTACCTCCCTCCCCCATACATTACTTCCCCCCCTCCCCATACATTACTTCCCCCCCTCCCCATACATTACTGACCCTCCCCTCCCCCATACATTAAATGACCCCCCCTCCCCTCCCCCATACATTAAATGACCCCCCCTCCCCCATACATTAAATGAATCCCCCTCCCCCATACATTTAATAAACCCCCCTCCCCCATACATTAATGAACCCCCCTCCCCTCCCCATACATTAATGACCGCCTCCCCATACATTAATGAACCCCCCTCCCCTCCCCCATACATTAATGACCCCCCTCCCCTCCCCCATACCTTAATGACCTCCCTCCCCAATACATTAATGACCCCCTCCCCCATACATTAATGACCCCCCTCCCCCATACATTAATGACCCCCCTCCCCCATACATTAATGACCCCCCCTCCCCCTCTCCAATACATTAATGACCCCCTCCCCTCCCCCATACATTAATGACCTCCCTCCCCATACATTAATGACCCCCCCTCCCCCTCTCCAATACATTAATGACCCCCTCCCCTCCCCCATACATTAATGACCTCCCTCCCCATACATTAATGACCCCCCTCCCCTCCCCCATACATTAATGACCTCCCTCCCCTCCCCCATACATTAATGACCCCCCTCCCCTCCCCCATACATTAATGACCCCCCTCCCCCATACATTAATGACCCCCCCTCCCCCTCTCCAATACATTAATGACCCCCTCCTCAATACATAATACAATAGGTCCCCCAAGCCCCTTTATTCTTACCTTTACAAATTCCACTTCCAACAGCTCAGGGAAGAAAGGCCGCGATGCAGTTTCAGAAGAGCCTCCGCCGCGCCGCGCAGCCGCCGGATGTGACGTCACGCCGTCATTTGCCGCTCACATCCGGCGGCTGACAGGAAGTATCGCGCGGTTGTGGCTGCGCCCCCCCAGATATTGCGCCCGGTGCGGCCGGCCCCCCCTGCACCCCCCACGCTACGCCCCTGCCCCTGTCATTGGCTCTCCATGCAGCATGACTGACAGCTGCAGAGACCTGCACCAATGTGGATGGGAGACCAGTATTACAGCAAGCAGAGTTGCAGAGAGCAACAGCTTTGGGTGCCACCTCCTACCCCAGCAACTGGTGTGCAGTCCCCTATGGACAACTAGAGGCTACATACTGAGAAAAAATAATAATAATAAAAAAAAAAAAAATGTAAAAAAATAAAAATTGTTTTTTTTTTTTTTAAAGGGGAATTGCAAAAATCCAGGGGGGGGCAAGCGCCCCCCCTTGCCCCCCCCCCTGCGGACGCCCATGTCTAAGACTCCATTCTCCAAATTATATAACCTAGAATTGGATTCAAAATGGAAATTCCTGCAAGAGACAAGATGAATGTATAGATTGTATACATTATGAGCCTCAAGTCGCCTTTTTTGCCCTTGGGGAAATGGCTGAGTCCATCATGTTTCATACACTGGCCTGAATTCAATGTTTTTTTTTCTGATAAGTCTATTTTAAAACAAAGTCTTTTTACTGCAGGTTATTCCTTTTGGAAAAGACCATTAAAATGTAACACAGGTTACTGCACAAGTTAGCCATTAACTAAAAAATGCTGTTTGCGTAAAAAAAATGCTCATTTGTCCGTTACCTAACGTGTAACATGAAAAGTGTGATAAAAATAACTAAAATCACACCAATTACTGTTCCTCAGACAGTTCCAGTACACAAGCAGCTCTTAGGTAATAAGGAAACACATCCATGTCCCAAACACATAAACAAACTCACTATAAAGGCCCAGTATATCTTTCGCCTTTTTGCCTGTGATTGACCTTTCTCGAGACACCATATAGGGCTCTGGAGCTGGAGAATTGCGATTGTGAGAGTTAGCAAAGATTTATTGGAGAGGTAGTGGAGTGATTATGGATTGTAAGAGGAGTGCCAGAGGAGCATTTAAGGAGAGGTAGTCGAGTGAGTGAGTGTGTAGAGTTTATACATTACACACATATTACAGAACATACATTTACACACAACACACTTTTATTTGACACATTGACAATAGAAGTTGGAGATGAAGGGGCGGGGAGAGGAGGCAGCGAAGAGAGGATAGAGGCAGGAGGCGAGAAGAGGGAGGCAGGAGGGAAGCAGAGGACAGCAAGTAGGGTAGAGTAGAGGAAGCAACCAGGAAAAGAAGAGGCCAAGAGGCAAGGTTGCCCTGCTGAGTTGGGGAGAATGGAGGAGATAGCCACACATATGGGGAGGGAGGAGAAGCCAGTGGGACCTGGGGAGGGGAATGGGACATCCATTATGGCAGTGTAGGGAGCTTCCACAACATGGCTAGTGCACAGGGCACTTCCTCAGAGGAAGGAGGGGGATTCGTGGAGACCAGCAGCAGTGAAGAAGTTGCTGAAGAGCAGCATTAAGGATAACGACAGCGCTCTCACTTGTTCACCTATGACGAGTGGCCCTCCAGCAAGACAATGGCTGTAAAGAGGAGATGTGTCTGGCAGCTCAAAAAGAATATCTTCAATGCTGTGACCCAGCATCAGTGGACCAGGGAAGCTTTCATGAAGAGGAGGGGGATTGTAAGAGGTCCACCAAAGAAAATCAGACACGTCGGGCCACCCTCTGTAGGAGACACCCCTCTGTGTCTCCAACAATGACTGTCAGAAGATGATAAGATAGTACCTCTACCGCTATAGAGGGCATCCAAATAAGTGCTGATATCCATGATTCAGTGATTCATCATACTCCTGGGGGGTGCTACTCCATCACCCACATGTGACTCATGACATAGGTGACACCTGTATACAGATCCAGGTGACCATAGACAGTAGATATGGTAATAGGAGCAGGGCCGGCCTTTGGGGTGTGTGACCTGTAGGACCGCACAGGGCGCAACACCCCAGGGTTTGCCGATAGAGGCACTGGCTGGGGAGATCAGAAGATCTCCTTTGCACCAGCCCTCTGCTCAGTGCACTGGAGGATTCGGGGAGGGGGGCAGACCTCATCTAGGTAGGGTGTCTGCTTCACGGGGAAGCCGCGGACAGCATATACGTAGCAGTAGTGCTGCTCTCGCTCCCTGCACTTAGTGATGATGCAGGGCATCGTGTTTCAGATGCCCTGCATTATCACTAGACATGGAGCTTATGCCGCCTTCAAGTAAGAATGGGAGGGGGAGGGAGAACAGAGGAGGAGGGGAGGAGAGAATTGAGTTAGGAAGAAGTGGAGAGAATAGAGGAGGGGGGGAGGAGAGAAAAGATGGGGGGAGAGAATAGAGATAGGAGGAGGGTGAGAGAACAGAGGAGGAGGGAGAGGAGAGAACAGAGGAAGAGCGAGGAGAGAACAGAGGAGAGAACAGAGGAGGGGGAGGAGAGGAGGGTTGATGAGAGAACGGGGGGAGAGTAGGGTGAGGAGAAAACAGGAGGAGGAGGAGAGAATAGAGGCGGGGGTAGAGAATAGAGGAGGGAGAGGAGAGAATAGAGGAGGGGGAGAATAGAGATGGGGGGAGAACAGAGGAGGGGGATAATGGGGGAGAGAACAGAGATGGGAAGGAGGAGGAGAGAGAACAGATATGGGGGAAGAGGGGGAGAGAGAACAGAGATGGAAAGAGAACAGAGATGGAGGAGGATGGGGAGAGAACCAAGGAGAGGGAGAGAGAATAGATATGGGGGAGGAGGGGAGAGAGAAAATATATGGGGGAGACAGAACAGATTTGGGAAAGAGGGGGAGAGAGAACAGATATGGGGGTGAAGGGGGAGAGAGACCAGATATATCGGGGGGAGAGAGAGGATATATGGGAAGGGGAAGGAGATAACAACAGATTTAGGGAGGAGGAAAGAGAACAGACAGGCATGAGGCGGGAGTGGAGACAGACAGACATGAGGGTAGAGAGGAGAGGGGGCACCACAGACACTTAAGGCCGGCCCTGAATAGGAGACAGTCATTGCAGAGACAGATTAGGAATAGTAGACATAGTTATTAATTAATTGACTGATGCTCTCTGATAATGAGACTAACAGACATAGTAACTGCTACATTTTGCTGACAGCTGTACAGAACACCACATTAGAAGATGATATATATAATATGGCACATATTTTCTATATCATCTAATGATACTTGGAACTCCTCTTGTGAGACATTTTTCAGGACTGCTTCTATAGAACATAGAATGTTATCCACAATACAGCTTGACATATATGAACTAATGATCATGATTGATTCTTCTATGTCCCCTTATAGTGTAACATGATGAGGTGCAGGGGTTTACTTCAGGAGATGGATCACCTGAACACATAACACCTCCCATGCCTGAAACTCCACTTGCAGCTCTACCGACACCAGATCCTCCTTCAACCCAACCACAATGCCAACAAATGTGGCAATTTCTGACCAAGGAGTGTAGCCTGACCAATATGCCTACCAGGGCCATCTTTTATATTAATTGGACCCTGCCCCCCTCCCATGCATGCAATCACGCCCTGAATCGCAATTGAACTTTTATTGCAGTGAGTATTTTTTATTGCATTGTATAAAATGTGTATATTGAGTGTATAAATACAGTGTATAACCTGTATATTAGACATGTGCATTCGTTTTCGGATGAATGCATTTTCGTCCATTCGTCCGAAAAACGAATAACGAAAATGCTAAACTAACAAAAGCCGAATGAACGAATGGTTATTAAACGTAAATCATTCGTCCATTCGTCCATTCATGCTATTGAAAAATGGCTTTGTATAAACCGAACTGGAGTTCCCATTCATAAGAAATTCTTATGAATGGGGACCCCATTCATAAGAATTTCTTATGAATGGGGACTCTAGTTCGGTTTATACAAAGCCAATAGTATTACATGTATTCCATAAGCCGAAAGTCTATAAACCGAACGATCTTTGGTTTATAGACTTTCGGTTTATAGAATACATGTAATGCTATTGCTGTTCTATAAGCCGAAAGTCTATAAACCGAGGGTCGTTCGGTTTATAGACTTTCGGCTTATAGAACAGCAATAGCCTTACAATAGCAATGAATTTCGTCTGAAACGAATGCAGTAATGAACGAAATTAGTTTTAGACGAAATAAATAACATTTTCATCCGAATGGACAAAAATGAAACGAAAATTTTAGTTTTGCCTATGTCTACTGTATATATGGATCAAAATGTGTATATATATGGCTGCAATATGTATACCATCTTACTATGCAACACTGCACTACAACTACTCATTACCTAAATTACAAAAATATACACAGATATTAGAGAGCACTTACATATGTTCATATATATTTATAAATATCTATACACATCTCGCTCTCTCACTAGTTGCATTTATATGAACTTCTTAATATTATATTCAACTATTTTCATAAGCAATCAAATTTTTATTGAACAGTTGCTTTTCTTGTTTTTATTCCCTTTTTCTGCACCCACATTGCACCTAAAGGACTTAACACAGCCCCATAGAGTAGCCACAGCACTTGGCTTGCACTCATATTGCACCCACAGCACTTGTTATGCACCTATATTACACCCACAGCACTTGTCATGCACCTATATTGCACCCACAGCACATGGCTTATACTCATATTGCACCCACACAAATTGGCATGCCATAGTGTAAATTTGCCCCACAGAACATACCACAGCGTCACTTTGTCCCACTGAACTGCCCATGCAGAAAAAGCCACATTGTCACTTTCCCCCATAGTACATGTTATTTTGCCCCACAGAACATGCTACTGTCAGGTGCCAATTAACATGCCACAGACACTTTGTCATTAACATATTCAACAGCCAGTTTGTTTGTTTAAATATGCCACCATTTGTCCATTAAATATGCCACAGTGTGTCCATTAATATGCCACAGCCAACTTGCCCATCAATATGCCAGTATTATTTTGCCATTAATATGCCACAGACAATTTTCCCATTAATATGTCAGTATTATTGTGCCATTCAGATACCAGTAATATTGTTCCATTCAGATACCAGTAATATTGTGCCATTCAGATGCCAGTATTATTTTGCTATTCAGATACCAGTAATATTGTACCATTTAGTTGCCAGTATTTATGTGCCATTCAGATGCCAGTATTATTGTACCATTCAGATGCCCGTAAGAGTGTGCCATTGAGATGCCAGTAATATTGTGCTATTCAGATGCAAGTAATATTGTGCCATTAAGATGCCAGTAATAATGTGCGATTAAGATTCCAGTATTATTGTGCCATTAAGATGACAGTATTATTGTGCCATTAAGATGCCAGTTATATTGTGCCATTAAGATGCCAGTATTATTGTGCGATTCAGTTGCCAGTAGTATAGTGCCATTCAGCTGTCAGTAATATTGTGCCATTAAGATGCAAGTAATACTGTGCCATTAAGATGCCAGTAATACTGTGCCATTAAGATGCCAGTATTATTGTACAATTCATATGCCAGTAATATTGTGCCATTAAGATGCCAGTATTATTGTGCAATTCAGATGCCAGCAATACTGTGCATTTAAGATGCTAGTATTATTGTGCCATTCAGATGCCAGTAATCTTGTGTCACTGTGCTTGTTATATTCCCCCCTACTCCCCCCTTCCCGAGTACTTACCTCCTTGCTGCTTCTCCATGTCCCTGGACGTCTCGTCCGTGCAGTCTTCCCTCCTGCAAGGAGGAGGGAAACACATTCACCGCATATGAATTGGCGTCATATCCAGTGTCAATGTTGTTTTTTGTTGTTTTTTTCCGGCCGCATTCAAAAATGGAAAAAAATATTCAGAAGAAAAAAAATATATAAGCAAGGGCTGGGGGCCCATGGGGCAGCTGTCTTGGGCCCCCAAGGAGTAACTGGGCCCAGGGCAGGTGCCCCTTTTGCCCCGCATTAAATGCGGCCCTGATGCCTACTGGTGTAGGCGGGATCATTCACTCAAGTGTGTCCAGGACCTTAACAAAGGTCTACTCTGTTCAGTGTCTCATCTGGTGGCACTCATCAAGGACGGAACTTTGCGGCCCCCAAAATCTGCAATTTCAATGGCTTTGTTCAGTTACAGCAAGCTATTATTAGCTAGCTTGTTTGTGTGATCCAAAAGCAAGCTCATGCTGTCCACGCCAGCAGAGCTCCTCCTTGGTGATTGGAGGTCATCTCATGCGTGGCAGTGTGGGAGTGACTAGCGACGGCCTAGAGCAGAAAGAAATGACAAAGGTGTGTGTGTTCCTGTGGGCAGTGGTGTATCTTGATTTTGTGCTGCCCTAGGCAGACAAAATCCGGGCACCCCCCTACCCAAGCTGCACACCCACGTTACACACCTAAGACATGCCCCATCATTCAGACTCACATCAAGCTTACACTCCCATCACACTCAGTCACACACTCCTACTCCCATCACACTCAGTCACACACACTGTCTCCCATCACACACACTCTGACTCCCATCACACTCAGTCACACACACTGTCTCCCATCACACACACTCTGACTCCCATCACACTCAGTCACACACACTGTCTCCCATCACACTCAGTCACACACACTGTCTCCCATCACACTCAGTCACACACACTGTCTCCCATCACACACACTCTGACTCCCATCACACTCAGTCACACACACTGTCTCCCATCACACACACTCTGACTCCCATCACACTCAGTCACACACACTGTCTCCCATCACACACACTGACTCCCATCACACTCAGACACACACACACACAGTCTCCCAACAGCACTTACCTTTCCCTGGTGGCAGGCAGCATGGTCCCTCCATGCTGTTAGGCTTCCCGGCGATTGTGCCGACAGGTCACGTGACCGGGCGCGCGTATGACGTCAGCGCGCCCGTCACGTGACTGTCGGCACTTCCGTGTCGGCACACTGCACGGGGAGCCGAACAGGCAGCACGGAGGTTTCTCTGTGCTGCCTGTTCGGCTCCCCGTGCAGCCTGGCAGGCAGAGCGTTGGTGAGGGGGGATCTTCCACTCCCCTCTCACCTCCGTCTCTGCCTGCAAGCGCGGTGGGGTTTTTTGTTTTTTTTTAAAGGGCCAGATTATTTTTTTTTTTATTATTATTTTTTTTTTCAGTGCTGGGGGGCGCTGCCGCCCCCCAAAATTTGCCGCCATAGGCATCCGCCTAGGATGCCTCGCGGTAAATACAGCACTGCCTGTGGGGAGTGAGCTGAGCTCTGTCTCTAAAATGTGTTTAATTATTTTACCATTTTCATTGTCTGTTTGAAAGAGGTGGGCAGAAGTAACAAGGCCACTGTGCCATTTTGCATAACCCATGCCAACACTGCCACTCCTGTACTGTTTTCAAGTTTTCATTAATTAAAACTTTGTTTTCTGTCATCTCTGATGTCCTTTCCATAGGGCAGGGTTCTGGGGACATTCCCTTGTCATGACATATATAGTACCTTCCTTGCACTCAATGTAATGTTGCACAATTCATCCTCCATCCTAATTAATGGTGTATCTAACGTGTGAGAAAGTAAAGAAGGTCTCCATATTGATAATCCTTTCCACACCTTTAATTTGGACTCAATGCACAATGCATTTATGTCATGACAAATCAATGGTAGATGGTCTCATGACTTGGGGAGAGAGGAGGAAAGGGGGCATTTCTTCCTTTTCCCAGGCCACATAATGTTTTGGTCTGACCTTGCTGGCAAAGGAGGATTGCCAGGTATTTGGAGACCTACCAGAGGTACGTTTTGCTTCATGTGTAGCAGCAAAACTGAATACTCCACAGGGGCAATGGATCCCGCACTTCATGGAACTCAACCAGCACCTGGCACTTATCTTGGAATGCTGGCTATCTGAATCACACCTTTCTCCTCCACCAAAGCTACTACAGACACACATGGAATAGGTCTGTTCTTCTCTGTGCTTTCAGAATGGATGTTTCAGTAGCTGACAATATAGCACAGCTGTTTCTTTACAGGTTTTAGGGGTCGCTTAAGGGTTAGTTTTAGGATTAGTATTAGGGTTAGGAGATAATTTTAGGTTTAGTGCCAGGGTTAGTATTTGGGTTAGGGTTATGCATTGGCACTGACAGTTCAATGCCAAATGGCCACGCTGAACTGTAAGCGCAGTAACATCCACGATAAAACAGCTACTCTGAAAGCTCGGTGATAGTCATAGACATGACTCACACAGTAACCGACCCCCAAGGGTCATCCGCATTATGTTCAAGATGCCCAGCATGACGTTATATGCTCACATTATTTACATGCAATTTTGAATTTATTTTACAGTTAAAATTGTCTCTTTCCTGACTCCCAATGTTAATTGTTATATTGATGATAATGTGTTTTATATATTCACTACAGGTGTGCATGGTGTTAATGCAGCACAACTGTTAATTCCATTGTTGTTGCTCTTTAACTCCAATTATGCAGAAGATTGCTATGGGTTTCCTTGGCACCATGAGAGTTGAAGTGTTGTGACAGTTTGTATAAAGCGAAGGTATACTATTTTGGTTGGCTCTTATGTGTGATTGCATATTCCAGGCCATTAGTGTAATCCTTCTCCCATTGCACAGATCTGCACTGACGAACACTGGAGACTCTAAGATATATAAGCACAGTAGTCCCACAGGAGACACAGCTCACCTGCTCTCTTCCATTAGACCACCATGAAATGGACACACAGTGGTTGCAGAGCAGCTGGCCACTTAGGAATTAATGCATTATCTATTTTCACTTTTTCATATTATTTGTTTTGCTTTTGTTTGGTCTTTTATCTCTTTGTTTGGTGGAAAGTGACTGTCCAGCTTAATGTTTCTATAGCTATTATTTTATGAAATGGCATCACTATAAGACTCAAGGAAATAAGTATGGATACAGCTATTTACATGCATATTATATATGTAAACTGTCACAACAGAAAGCTGGTATCAATGGGTTTAAAAAAAAAAAAAAAAAAAACTAATAATAAAAAAACATTATTTTTGCAACAAAATAAAAATATACAGGGCTTACTAAAAGCAAGTTATATTTTCCAAACTCGCTTTTTGTTTTCATAGCAACACCAGGGCTTCCTATTTCGTGTTACTGATGGGAGGCTGGCAACATTATATCTGTTTATTATTCATGGAAATGCTTTGCAAATTAGTCTCTCTTCTAAATTCATTTTTTCAAAACAGCAGGAAACTATAAGCACATAGCCTTAACTGTCAATAGAGATTCCTAACTATGTATGGACATTTGAAATTCCTTCTTCCTCCATTTGCATTTCAGAAGACATTGCAGCATATAGCAATAGTGAGCACCAATGTTTCAGACATTGCTATTGCTTTCAGAGAGGAAATGCATCAAGACTAATTGAGAGAGTACATTATGTTAATAAGTTATATATTATCCTGCAATAATTTCCACAATGTGGTCTTTGTTAGGTTGTGATGCTAGACACATTTTTCCACAAAAAAATGTGTTTCCAAGGCTTAACGCTTTGAGTGCCAGATGTAACCCCCCTTTCCTTTAAAAAAAAAAAAAAAAAGTCTTGCCATTGTCTCCATTCACTTATTGACTAAGCGTGGCAACACGCGAAACGCGTCAGGTGGTCCTCCCCCTGCTTTTTGACTTACCATTCCATGGATGTTATTCACCTCGTTTGTATCTACAATATTTATGATAATAAAGCACCTTATTTTCACCATCCCGGAGCGTGGAGCGCACACCTTCCTATTGCTTTTGTGTCTCCATTCACTTATTGGTCACGACTTTAAAGGTCGACTTTCATTTGAGACTAAGTCAAATTCGACACCCGAGTTTGACTTAAAAAAAAACAAAAAAACAGGTTTGAATCTCCGCCAATGAAAGTAATGCTAGGCACAATGATTGAAGCTGTTTTTGAAACTAGATCAAACTCAGGTGCCAAATTTGACTTAGTCTCAAAAATAGTTTTGATCATTTCACCTCCCATTACTTTAAGGAAAATGAGGAAGATTCAAACTTGGGTTTTTTCCCTAGGTCAAACTCGGGTGCCGAATTTAACTTAGTCTCAAAATGAAAGTCCATGACCAATAGTCACATTTTTGTGAATAGACCAATCAATGTTGGTCTCAAGCCAATTTTTAGGTGGCAACGCTAATGGAAACACAATAGATTAATAGAATTGAATTGATACAAAGGTTCTCCATTAATTTCTAAAAGCCTTTAAAACATTGAAAGGGTCACTCTGAGTTGAAGATTCTCTATTTTTTATGCACAAGTTCAATAATGATAAAACTCTATGCATTTATTAAGATGGTTCTAAATATGTCTAATTTACTCAAAAATATCAGGTTTGCAGCTGCTACTAATCCCGACACTCACAGAATTTAGCTGAAGCCGGGGAGGAAAAACAGCAACAAATGATATTTGTAATGCACCCATACATACATCCCACAACAGTCAGTGCAGTAGACATATAAAGGGTCTACTCAATATGCACATAAGAGTCTACTCAATACGCCCCAATCTGGCCTGGATTTTATGTTCATTTTATTTCTCTTAATGGATTTAATTAATGTGTCACTTTATCTTCTTACAAGAAAAAATAACATTTATATAATTTTGGGCCATTTCAGGAGGACTTTGGTTATTTCAGATGTAGCTGAAATTCTCCCATTGACTCCTATTTCCGCAATAGCCAAGGTCCTCCCGAAATGGCCCTGGAAAAAAGCCACAAGCCTCCCGATACGCTTCTTGACCGAGGCTACCATTTTGGGAGCCAAACTCTAAAGGAGTTTGGCTTCTAAAATGTCTGCATGAAAATTTCCCACATTGGCTGATTGTCATTCGAGATCACTTCAGTGGTTACTGAGTAACCTGAATTTGAGGGCCACTCAGATAACATAAGTGATCCGATTGGGTACAAAACTCAGAGCTTAGGTTTTTTTTCAAGTAAATCAGAGCTATCTGAGTCAACCTTATAACTTTTACAAAGTAAAAGAATGCACGTATGTATAAGGTGGATCCCAGAGGCAGGGGTGTGACGATTGTTGTCGCATGTGTAACAACTATGGCCCCAATCACCACTCTAGAGGGTTAGGGCAACTCCTGCCACCACTTGTATGCCCACCCATTTAAAATCCATCAGCTGTGGGTAATCTATGTATGCTAACATCAAATCCACTCCCTGCAAATAAGCAGTGGTATATTTTGCCACCCCCTGTACAGAATGGCATGCTTCACTCCCTTGCGCTCAGCAGTATTTTTAAAGTGTGAGTGCTGGACATCATGCTGCTCATATTTGGAGGGGCAATGTTTGGGCACAAAGATGGCACTGATAAGTTGTTTGGGGCAAATATGTCACTGACCAGCTTTTTGGGCACACAAATGGCAGAGGCAGACTTTTTGGGCACACAGGTGACAAGGATAGGCTGTTTTGGGCACCAAAATGGTAGTTACAAACTGTTTGGGGCCCTGGCACTGGTAAGCTGCTACATAGCAAATCTACCATTAATAAGTTGTTTGGGGAAAAGATGGTACTAACAAGGTATATGGGGACAAATATGGCACTGACAAGCTGTTTTGGCAACAGACAAGGAAATGGCAAGGTGTTTGGTGAAAGAGGTGGCACCAACAACCTGTTTTGTTACAGTGGTGGAACCGAAAAAGCTGTATGGGGACCAATATGGCACTGAAAAGTTGTTTGGGGGCAAAAATGTACTGACAAGCTGCTTGGGGACAGAGTTGGCTCTGGCAAGCTATTTGGGGAGAAAAATGGCCCTGAAAAACTGTTTGAAGACCAATTTATCACCGACAAGGAGCTTGAGGTCAAATATTGAACAGACAGGCTTTGTGGGGTCAAATAGGGCACATACAAGATATTTGTAGGCTAACATTGCACATACAAGCTGTTCGGGGACAGTGATGGTGCAAATAAGTTGTTTGGGTACAAATATGCCACTGACAATTGGATTGGGGACAAATGTGCCACAGACAATCAGTTTGGGGGTAAGGATGCCATAGCCAAGCTGTTTGGGGATAAATATGGCTCAAGCCAGCTGTTTTGGGGACAAATATGACACTGATGAGCCATTTAAAGGCAAAGATGGCACTGACATGATGTTGGGGGAAAAGATGTCACTGACAAACTGCTTTGAGAGAAAGATGGCACTGACAAGCTGTTTGGGTGCAAATATGAAACTAACAAGCTGGTTGAGGGCAATTATGGCACCAATAAGCTATAAAAGGGCACATAGGGTACTCATGTGCTGTTTGGGTACAAAGCTGGCACTGACCAACTGTTTAAGTGCAAAGATGGCACTGGCCAACTGTTTGGTGTCCAAGCTGAGCATTTTGTTTGGTACATGTTTCCCACCAGGACACTTCTAGTTATGCCACTGCCCATAGGAACAAATGTAACATATGTTCAGTAAAAGTGTCCCTCAAAAATTGGTTGGTCTAGCAACTCCATGCATAGCTGTATGCTTTGAATTCTTCCAATACAAACAGTAGGTGGTGTTAAGATAAAATGTACATCACCAAGATCTCTATGGAATAATCATTTTCTCAAATTATATTGAAGCCTCTAACCCTCTTGTTTTAGACTATAACCCCTTGTCCTAGCATTTCACCTGCTGTGAATTACACTTACTTCTTTTAGTTCCTAAAACCTGTTCAGTTTTGAAGTCTCATTGTCCATTAAATGTATTTTTAGACTCTCACCATAAATCACACGTGGCGGCCTATTTGTAAGAACAATTTGATGACTGGTAAATTGACAGCAGAGCATATTCTATTCACAGGGAGCGATGCGGTAAATGTCCCCCATTAATGTGCTGACAGGTTAATATTACCCCAAAGCATCTGCAAGTTCAAAGATAATTGTATCATAAGTACAAATATATTCAGTACGGACAGCAGTCTCCCCTCATTAACCATCTATCTCGACAACAACTGTCTTTCCTACTTCAGTTCCGAGTGCTGCAAATGAGTAGAAAGAGGAAAGACTTGTGGACACTAAACTCCCAAATTTCCCCATATGTATTTCCCTTCTCATGTAATGGGGGGTTGTATTATTTTTACTCAGTGTGTAGCCCCTAGTTGTTCCTAGGGGACTGCACACCAGTTGCTGGGGCATGAGGTGGCACCCAAAGCTGTTGCTCTCTGCAACTCTGCTTGCTGTAATACTGGTCTCCCATCCACATTGGTGCAGGTCTCTGCAGCTGTCAGTCATGCTGCATGGAGAGCCTATGAAGTTATAGCCCCGCCCCTCAGCCCTCCATGTGGCACATGACTGACAGAAGAGAGCCTGCAGGGGAAGATATTCAGAGACCACAGCTGAGCCTCTGTAACAGGTAGGAAGAGCTTATAATAGCTTTAAAAAACGAAACAGCCAAGGGACATGGAAGAGTGGGGTAAATCAAAGGAGGTCCCTCCCATTTCCCTGAGGTCTCCATTTGTCCAGTCTGAGCAGCTCCTCTGACCAGGCTCTGCTCACATCAACATGGTGACAAGTTAATGGGGCAGAAAAGATAATGGAGGATAAAATGATGTGATAGATGGACGCAGATTGCAAACAAAATGGGATGACATGGGGCAGAAAAGATAATGGAGGATGAAAAGAGGTGATTGATTGGAGCAGAATACAGACAAAATTGTGACATGGGGCAGAAAAGATAAAATGTAGGTGAAAAGAGGTCACTGACATGGAGGAATAAAACACATAAAATGATGGGGAAAGAGATGGCAAACATGGAGGAATAAACATATAAAAAGGGGGAAAGAGATAAAGAAATGTCATGGATTTAGGAATTTGGGTGTTTAGGGAATCTGTTGCTTTGTGTTTATATGGTGTGCTATAGTGTTGTATCTGGTGCCGTATGCTTATATTGTGTGCTATAGTGTTGTATCTGGTGCTGTGGGGTTATATTGTGTGCTATAGTGTTGTATCTGTTGCCGTATGCTTATATTGTGTGCTATAGTGTTGTATCTGGTGCTGAGAGGTTATATTGTGTGCTATAGTGTTGTATCTGGTGCTGAGGGGTTATATTGTGTGTGCTATAGTGTTGTGTCTGGTGCTGTTGGGTTCAGGGCCAGCCTTAAGTGTCCCGGCGCCCTGTGCGGGCTTGCCCCGTGGCGCCCCCCACGTCTTTCACCCCCCGTCTCTTTCACCCCCCTATGTATGTGTCCCTTTCCTCTTCCTTGCCATGTCTGTCTCTCTCTAACTCTTCCATACCTGTTTTTTTTCTCTCTCCCTCCTCTGTTCTGTCTCTTTCCCCCCTCCCCTGTCTATCTCCCCCCTCCCCTGTCTCTCTCCCCCCTCTGTTCTGTCTCTCTCCCCCCCTCTGTTCTGTCTCTCTCCCCCCCTGTTCTGTCTCTCTCTCCCCCTCCCCCTGTTCTGTCTCTCTCTCTCCCCCTCCCCCTGTCTCTCTCCCCCTACCCCTGTTCTTTCTCTCTCTCTCTCTCTCTCTCTCTCTCTCTCTCTCTCTCTCTCTCTCTCTCTCTCTCTCTCTCTCTCTCTCTCTCTCTCTCTCTCTCTCTCTCCCTCTGTTCTTTCTCTCTCTCCCCATTCCCCCTGTTCTGTGTCTCTCTCCCCTTCCCCCTGTTCTGTCTCTCTCTTCCCCTGTTCTTTCTCTCTCTCCCCCCTCCCCCTGTTCTGTGTCTCTCTCCCCCCTCCCTTTGCCTGCAAATGTTGATCCAAGGAGGGGGCGGAGCTAACCGGCTTAGCAGTGTAGCTCCGCCCCCACCATGTGAAGCAGAGCAGCTTCTGCTTCACGGGCAACAAGATAAAGTGCTGCTCGGCTCCCCATGCTTAATGCAGGCTTCCCATGCTTAATGCAAGCATGGGGAGCCGAGCAGCACTTTTTCTTGCTGCCCGCGTCTCCCCGTGAAGCAGACGTTGCTCCTCGTGGGATCCAGCAGAGCTTGCCGAGCAGAGGGCTGGTGAGGGGGGATCTTTTGATCTCCCCAATCCAGTGCCTCTACCGGCTCGCAGCGGTCGCACACCCCTAAGGCCGGCCCTGGTTGGGTTTTATTGTGTGCTATAGTGTTCTGTCTGGTGCTGTTGGGTTAAATTGTGTGCTATAGTGTTGTATCTGGTGCTATGGGGTTATATCTTTGCAATGTTGTTCTATCTGTTGCTGTGGAGTTTCAGCTAGAGCTCTGGATATTTATCTGGTGCTGTGGTTTATATCTTGTGTCATGGGGTTTTAGCTGGTACCGTGGGTTAATATCTGGTCTTGTGGGTCTATTTCTGGCACAGTGGATCTATATTTGGTGCAGTGAGGCTATATCTAGTGTGGTTGGTTTATATCTGGTGCTGTGGATCTGTATCTGGTGCAGGGTTTATCAACCTTTTGCATGCCTTCACTGATAATGACAAAGCTCCTCCACTTCATGATAACTTGTCAAAAAGAAGCGCGGCGCAGAAAGGATGACGGTAAAATTATGCCCCCCCCCCCTAAAAAATTTCTGCGGATGCCCATGCGCAGATGTGACCTTCCAGTGTTCCGACACAGTATAAGCGATGTTTAGGTGACACTGTCTGTTTAACTCTTTCCTGCCTGAGATACCTGTGTAATTGTGTTTCTGCAGTATTGTGTGTCACTTTAATGGGAATTAAGGTAATGAGTAATGTATCCACAGTGCAAGATTTCGGGTACAAAATGCTTTGAAGACTTCAATAGTCTCTTCTGTAGATGCATGAACAAGAGAAGTTTGAGGTTTGCAAGGCTTATATAATCCAAGACCTTTGTTTAACAGGTGTATTTGTCACAGACTAAGGATGCAGCAGTGTGTTGTATCCTCGCAGGAATTGTGGTTATGGTCAGTGTGCCTCCACTCTAGGTGTAAACGGCAAGTATCTAGCGCCATATGGCAAGTTGTTGTGGGAAAATGGCAAGTCTCTAGCTGCAAATGGCAACTTGTTGTAGGCAAATGGCAATTCATTGGGGGCAAATGGTAAGTCTCTGGCTGCAAACGGCAAGTCTGGGTGTAAATGGCAAGTCTGTGGCTGCAAATGACAAGTCTGTGGCTCAAAATGGCTAGTCTGGGTGCAAGGACAAGTCTGGCTGCTAATGCCACGTCTACTTGCAAGTCGTAAATGATACTGGAAACCTGTTTGGGGACACAGATGACACTGGGAAGCCGTTTTAGGGACACAAATGACACTGGGGTGATGTGTTGGCGATATAAATGACACTGGGGTGATGTTTTGGGGACACAGATGACACTGAGGTGATGTGTTGGCGATACAAATGACACTGGGAAGCTGTTTTGGGGACTCAAATGACACTGGGGAGCTGTATTTGGGATACTAATGACACTGGGAAGCTGTTTTGGGACATAGATGACACTGGGAGGCTGTTTTGGAGACAGAAATTACACTGGGAAGTCCTATCTTCCAGCAGGCTCCTCCACTCACTCCATGGCATCTGTTCTACACACTCCTTGACTTATGTGTCGCACAGGCCCCTACCTGTGAAAGACTGTCACCATGGTTCAGCCCGATTTTTCTTCAAATACAGGTTGCACATTCAACGCAGCCATCAACAGACCTCTCGCTCTCTTCTGGCCTACTGAAGGAAGGTCACTGCCTCGAGGCAACTGCATTTTGGCTGGGATTAGGGCGAACCGGAGGGATTTGCCGCTCTGCTACTCATCCCAGCCCAGGTAGCTCCTGACTGTTATCAGATGTCTGAAGTTTGGGAAACAAATTCCGCTTTGGTGAAGTATAAGTCAGTGTTGAAGAGACTGAACCGGATCATTCACCACCACCGAAAATCCTGCCTTTTAAGATAACGTTGGGTGATATTTAAAGTGTGATCTAGATAAGACTCACATGTTTCACTTCAATTTATTTATTCAACGAAAGTAAACATTATTTTTAGCTTGATATGATCAAACTTGACAGCAGGCACATTAGTGAATCCGCGAGCCAGAAGAATGTATTTCATTGTAATCTGAGATTTGAAACTTAAATGAAAATAAATGTATTAACATAAATCCATAAAACTTCCTTCTGTCATAGTCTGTGAAAACCTAATCAGTTAAAACGTGCAGAATCTTTTCAACAGCAAATACATTCTTTGTCATTCAGTGATACCGAATGATTAGGGCTTTTAATGAATATTTAATAAGAAACTTTCAAATGTTTAAAGTAATGTCAGAGGAGGAAGAATATAAGCACAGACATAACTCTTTTTTATGAACTCATTTTGGTTTTAAACAAAATAATTTTTAATTTATGTTAACAAAATAAGTAAATACACCAAAGAGACTGTTACTAAACATTAACCAACTAGAAAATCTCTACTTTAAATATAATTAAGTAAATATGTCATTAAAATGCTGTTTACTCACCATTAGAATGTAAGATATTGTCAGGTTTGGGGTTGGGAGCCTATGGCAGGAGGGTCGTGAGTGGCCACAGGGGAGCAGCAGAGAGCAGGATCTTGGTTGGAGTAACCAGAGAATAAACAATACAATCCAGGATCAAAGGGCAGGAGAAATCAGAATGTCCAGGAGGAAAGCCAAGGTCAAAATCCGGGGAATCAATGAGAACAGGAGGTAAGACAAGGGACAAGAACTCTGGGAAGGAACCAAGGGTATACACCACTTAGCAGCTCAATACACAAGCACTGATTGAAGTCAGTGCTTGGTATTTATGGGCTGTCAAGTGTACCTCCCCGCCTCCTCCAATCAGGGAAGTCCACCCACTCACATAGGAAAGCCTGACACTCACTGGGGTGAGTGGCAGCCTCTGGCCACACCCCCGCTGTCTCCACCAATGGATCGGCACCATCGCGCAATAGGCCACACCCCTCTGCCATCCGAAATAACAGTAGCACCAGCAACTCGCGGGACGCGAGTTACTGGAGTCCGGGGATGCGGCCTACCACGCGGCGGCCTTCCCCTTCGTCGGGCAGCAACGGGAGTGGATGCAGGTAAGGGACCCCTAGCCTGTTGGAGACGGGGTCTGGAACCCCCACAGAGCCCCCCCCCCCCGAGGCACGACCTCCGGTCGGGTGAAGGAGTAGGACGACTTGGGTGTAGTCTGTGGAAAGTTCTGATCTTAGCAGGAGCATGAATATGGGATACAGGTTCCCAGGATTTTTCTTCGGGACCATATCCTCTCCACTGTACCAAGTATTCGAATCTACCACGATGGATACGGGAATCCAGGATCTGGGCGACTTCATATTCCTCTGAGTCGTTTATAAGGATGGGAGGAGGTTGGGAATCTCTTGTTCGAGGATTAGGTACCCATCTCTTGAGCAAACATGTGTGGAAGGTGGAATGAATACGCCAAGCATCAGGAAGTTGAAGACGGACAGCTGATTTACCAATAAGGGCGGTGATTGGGAAGGGACCTACAAATTTGGGTTGAAGCTTTCTTGCGGGACCTGGAAGTTTCAGATTGATGGAGGAGAGCCACACTTTGTCTCCTACTTGGTAGGCCGGATAGTCTCTACGGTGTCGATCAGCTTGTTTTTTGTAGTTCTCCTGGGCTTGAGAAAGATGTCGCTTTAATTGGACTATCCCTTGTGTTATTAGTTGGAGACGATCCGTAACAGTGGGAATGGTTTGGACTTGGGAGTAATGAGGGATGAATGTGGGATGGAATCCATAATTGGCTTTGAAGGGTGACATTCCAATGGAACGTTGGAGATGGTTATTATAACAGAATTCTGCCAATGGTAACATACGATACCAGTTGTCCTGTGCATGGGTGATATAACATCGGAGGTATTGTTCAAGGATTTGGTTTATCCTCTCGGTTTGTCCATTAGATTGGGGATGGTATGCTGAGGTCAATAAGCGTTCAATCTTTAGTCCTTGGCAGAATGCTTTCCAGAATCTTGAAGTAAATTGTACTCCTCTATCGGATAAAATAGAGCGAGGGATTCCATGCAGACGAAAGATGTTGCTAATGAATAATTCTGCTGTAACAGCGGCTGTGGGAAGTCGGGTTACCGGGATAAAATGGGCCATCTTAGTGAGTCGATCCACCACAACCATGATAGTATTGTGTTGGTTTGAAATAGGCAGGTCGACGATGAAGTCTACTGTGATGGCCTCCCAGGGTTGATCAGGGATAGGCAAGGGCTGTAGAAGTCCGGTAGGTAGTTGGTGACTTCCCTTGCTACGGGCACATACCGGACAGGCTCGAACATACCGTTGAACATCATTTCTGATGGTAGGCCACCAAAAATGTCGTAGGGCTAGAGTGAGAGTTTTCTTCAATCCTCCATGGCCGGCCAAAGGGTGATCGTGGATGGCCTGAAGGACCTCTTCCCGGGAGCCTGGAGGGACGAATAGGAGGTCCTCCTTGTAAAAAAGGCCTTGTTCTGTTCTGAGAGGAGGTAAACGGGGTGACAGCGTATGCTTCTTACTTTGTTCTTTAATTCTCTCAATTAGAGTAGTTTGTGCAGCCATGAAATGGTGAGATTGGAGGATGGTGTCATCCGAGGGAGTCTCGACTTGAACGGGTTCATGGATTCGCGACTGGGCGTCTGCTTTCCCATTTCTGATTCCGGGACGGTATGTGATGTGAAGTTTGAAGCGGGTAAAAAAGAGAGCCCATCTGGCTTGTCGGGGGCATAATCTTTTTGCTGTTCTTAAATATTCGAGATTCCGATGATCAGTGAAAACCGTGATAGGATGTATAGTTCCCTCCAGTAAATGTCTCCATTCTTGAAGGGCTAACACAATGGCCAACAATTCCCGATCTCCCACACTGTAGTTGCTTTCTGGGGTTGTGAGTCTCCGGGAGAAATAGGACACTGGGTGGAGGATTCCACTCTCAGGGGATCGTTGAGACAGTATGGCTCCAACTGCATATTCGGAGGCATCTACTTCGAGTGAATATGCTTGTGTGGGTTCAGGGATGGCCAGCACAGGTGCTTGGGTGAAACTCTGCTTTAGGTTTTGGAATGCCTGTTGTGCTTGTGGAGTCCATTTGGTTAGACTTGTAATGGGTTGGACAATTTGAGAGAAGTTTTTTATAAAGCGTCTATAGAAGTTTGAAAATCCCACGAATCTTTGAACGCCTTTTACTGTAGTGGGTACAGGCCATTCCAGGATAGCGGAGACTTTAGAGGGATCCATCTGAATATGACCGGGGGAGATGATATACCCCAAGAATGATACTGTGGTGACTTCAAAGATACACTTTTCAATTTTGGCGTATAAATGGTTCTCTTGAAGGCGAGTGAGGACGAGTTTCATATGTTCTCGATGTTCTTGTAATGAAGATGAGTAAACCAGAATATCATCCAGGTACACCACCACACACGAATCCAACAGGTCTCGAAAGACATCGTTGAGGAAATGTTGGAAAGTGGCTGGAGAGTTGCACAGACCGAAGGGCATGACATTGTACTCGAAATGTCCATAACGAGTTCGGAATGCTGTTTTCCACTCATCTCCCTTGCGGATTCGAACCAAGTTGTAAGCTCCTAGTAGGTCGAGTTTAGAGAAAACTTGGGCTTCTCGAAGTCGGTCCATCAGTTCTGTGATGAGAGGGAGTGGATACTTGTTCTTTATGGTAATGTTATTCAACTCTCGATAATCGACACATGGTCGAAGGCCTCCGTCCTTCTTTCCCACAAAGAAAATACCGGCCCCTGCAGGGGAGGTTGATGGCTGAATGAACCCCTTCCGGAGGCTGTCTTCTAGATAGTCCTTGAGTACAGCCAATTCTGGTTCAGATAAGGGGAAAATACGCCCGAATGGAATGGCGGCGCCCGGTAGTAGGTCTATCGGGCAGTCATAGGAGCGGTGTGGAGGGAGGAGTTCAGCCTCTTTTTTGTCGAAGACTCTACTGAAGGGAAGATACTGTACCGGGAGTTGAAGACTGGTGTTGGGTGTTGTTACAGAATTTGACGTTGTAGCAAGGGTTGCAGAGGCGAGACACTGACTTTTGCAGAATAATGAGGAGAAGACCACCTTTCCAAGGGACCATTGGATGTTCGGGTCATGCTTGCGAAGCCAAGGGAGTCCCAGGATGACAGGGAATAGCGGAGATGTAATAATATTGAAGGTGAGGGTTTCTTTGTGCCGGTGACCAATGAAGAGAGTAAGAGGAAGTGTTTCGTGTGTCACCGGACCCGATTGGATGGCACTTCCATCTACGAGATGGACAGTAAGAGGTTGGTCCTTGACTCGAAGAGGGATCTTCAAGGAGTGAGCGAGCTGACTGTCTAGGAAGCAATAGCTGGCTCCGGAATCCAGAATGGCCATTTGTGAGGTGTTCATCTTATCCCACTGTAAAGAGATAGAAATGGATAGATGAGAGGCTGCACATCCTAATAGTACGGCAGTGTCCGAGGTGTCGGGCTTACCTCTGGGGGGACGTTTGGGACATTGGGGAATCAGATGAGTAGCGCTTCCACAATACATGCAAAGGTTGCCCTTGATTCTTCTATTCCGTTCGGACTCCGAGAGGGGTCCGCGGGCCATTCCTATTTGCATTGGTTCCTCCGAAGGATTGGAGGTAGGAACCGAGGTGGTCTGTGGGGCGCTAGAAACTCGAGGAAGTGGAGATTGATGAGCCATCCGTTCCATACGTCGTTCCCGAAGTCTCCGGTCGATTTGGGTGACCAACTGGATAACCTCTTCAAGAGTACCGGGGAGGCCCACTCGGGCTATTTCGTCCTTCAATGACTCTGAGAGTCCCAGCCTAAACTGGTGGATAAGGGCTGGTTCGTTCCATGTGGTCTCTACGGCCAGACGACGGAATTCGGAGGTGTAATCCTCGACCGGGTGGCGACCTTGTCTCAAAGATCGGATAGATGATTCGGACACCGCAACTTGGTGTGGGTCTTCATATAAGGCATCTAAGGCTTGCCGGAAGGCCACCCAAGTAGCCAGAGAAGCATGGTTTGTTTGTAACAAATGTTGTGCCCAGGACATGGGACCCCCGGTGAGGAGTGAGATGGCCGTACGCACACGGACGAAGTCTGTGGCATAAGTTCTAGGCTTCAGAACGAATAGCAGTTCGCATGATGTGATGAAGGTTTTATAGGTAGATCGGTCTCCGTTAAAGCGATCGGGTAGTTTGACTTGTGGTTCGGGAGCAGCTACCGCACCTTCCGCTGGGGCAACAGCGAGTAACACCGGTTCAGGTGGTGGAAGGGGCGCTGCTTGCAAGGTTTGAACTTGATTTTGTAATTCCTGTTGATTGTTTCGTATGTCTTGTACTGCGTGAGCCAATGCTGCAATTTGCTGGGTGAGTGCTTGGATGGCTTCAGCCACACCTGCAGGCTCCATATTGGCTTGTGTATTCTGTCAGGTTTGGGGTTGGGAGCCTATGGCAGGAGGGTCGTGAGTGGCCACAGGGGAGCAGCAGAGAGCAGGATCTTGGTTGGAGTAACCGGAGAATAAACAATACAATCCAGGATCAAAGGGCAGGAGAAATCAGAATGTCCAGGAGGAAAGCCAAGGTCAAAATCCGGGGAATCAATGAGAACAGGAGGTAAGACAAGGGACAAGAACTCTGGGAAGGAACCAAGGGTATACACCACTTAGCAGCTCAATACACAAGCACTGATTGAAGTCAGTGCTTGGTATTTATGGGCTGTCAAGTGTACCTCCCCGCCTCCTCCAATCAGGGAAGTCCACCCACTCACATAGGAAAGCCTGACACTCACTGGGGTGAGTGGCAGCCTCTGGCCACACCCCCTCTGGCCATTGTCTCCACCAATGGATCGGCACCATCGCGCAATAGGCCACGCCCCTCTGCCATCCGAAATAACAGTAGCACCAGCAACTTGCGGGACGCGAGTTACTGGAGTCCGGGGATGCGGCCTACCACGCGGCGGCCTTCCCCTTCGTCGGGCAGCAACGGGAGTGGATGCAGGTAAGGGACCCCTAGCCTGTTGGAGACGGGGTCTGGAACCCCCACAGATATATATGTTGTATTTAGATTTTTATCTAGTCTTAATGTTGTAGTAATTTAAATCTATTTACCTGTTATTAAATTAAATATCATTGAGAATAAAAACCAGTGCCATAGCATTTTGTCATTATTTTATTGTTCAGAATAGGGAAAAACCATACATTTTCACAGCACATTTAAAAAATCCACTCCTCATAAATAAGGCACATACACTGTATGGATAAAAGTATTGGGATACACAAGCACCTAGTCTGAATTTACAAACATTTTCGAAAAAAGCAGTGTTGTTCTGAAGAGCTCGGTGAATTCAAGCATAGTACATAATGATACAATAAGGTGATATAATACCACCTTTGCAATAAGTTAGTTTGTGAAATTTTATCCCTGCTAGATATTCCCTCGTTCAACGCTAAGTGTTATTATTGGAAAGTGGAAGCGTTTACGAACAGCAGCAACTCAGCCACAAAGTAGAAGACCATATAAAGACTCAGAACGGAGTCACCAAGTACTAAGGGGTAAAGTACATAAAAGTGGCCAATGCTCTGCTGATTCCATAGCTAGAGAGTTTCAAACCTCCACTGGCATTAATCACAGCACAAGCAATTTGCGGCGGTAACTTCATGGAATGGGTTTCCATAGCCGAGCAGCTGCATGCAAGCCAGGAGAATGTTACCTGCCTGACTGCCTTACTTCCAGTGAAGTGAAATAAACATTTTGGACAATGCTATGCTTCCAAATTTGTGGAACAGTTTGGAGAAGGCCCTTTCTATTCCAGCATGACTGTGCCCCAGTTTGCAAAGCAAGGTATATAAAGACATGGTTGAATGAGTTTGGTGTGAAAGAACTTGACTGGCCCGCACAGAGCCTTGACCTCCACCTCACTGAACACCTTTTGGATGAACTGGAATGGAGATTGAGCCAGGTCTTCTCGTCCAATATCAGGGCCTAACCTCACACATGCTCTAAGATGAATGGTCAAAAATTTCAACATGAACACTCCAAAATCTTGGCAGCTGTTACAGTTATATGTAAAGAGCAAATGCTACTGCAAAGTGGTAAAAGTGGAGAAGTCAGAAGGAACCAGCCAGCCGCAGGGCAGTCAGCCTACCAGGAAATTTCCCAGTATCCTGGTAGGCTAGTCCAGCCCTGAATGTCACAGAATCAAAATGAGCAGCCAAACAAGATAACATGTCATTTGCATGCAAGGAAATATGGGCCTTTATTACTCATCTACTTTACTTTAAGTTTGAAATTTTTAATTCCCTTCAATTCTCTTGTTCATGACCTGGTAGCTTTCTATCATTGAGGATATGTATTTGCCTAGAAATAACTCAAACTTAAAACCAGACTGTGGGGTAAAACAACGGCCACAGCACTTTATTTAAATAGCCATTGCATTTACAACCATATACACATATATATATATATATATCTACATTCCACATATATGTATATCCATAATTAATACAATGACTAAACATAAACATCAAAACTTAAACATTAAACATTCCATATACAAGAAAACCAACCAAAGCTTGCAAGAGTATCCAGGTGGCTGCCGAAGTCCATGTTCTGGGCATATCCCAATGCCCCCAATACCTGAGGTTCGAGGTACCACTTTCCCCTCGAACCTCCCACCAGAGTCCCGATTGACTCTCCCCAATCCAAATCTTCCATTAACCCTCCTGGATACCCTGCAAGCTTCCGCCGACGCTGTGACATGTAATAAATAAATAAATAAAGGCTCATTAACCATAAATAAAGGGAGGGTGGGCGGGACAACAGGTAAGGGGAAAAAACTTTCCTAAAATGGCCCCCAAACTTCCTGTTCCTATCTTTTATACTATCCCAACTCCTCCCACTAATTCCCACTATAGGCTGACATATCCTCTCAGCACCCTGTCATGATTGCCCCTCCCCGACCTTGTCTGGGGGCTACATGAATAAATCCCTAGGTGTTCTAAACACCAGAGTTTAGAAATGTGTTGAACGTGTTGGGCCTCATTGGATATGCCTTGTAGGATCCTCTGGATGAGGAGACTTAATGGATAACTGTAGTCCTTATATTTGTTTGCCATAGAACAAAAACCTTTCACTAACTGAAATAAATGATTCATTAATTTGTTAAACAAGTAGGTATGCAAGAGAAACAGCCATTTTGCAAAATATCAAAGCAGGAATGGACTCACGGCGTGTGGAAATCAGCAATTTATTTAAGAAAATTGGTGAGACAAATCTATGGAATCAATATCAGTCAAAATTATATTGGTAGGAGTCACAACTCAGCTTCTGACAGCTCACCGTATATCATGCTATTAGCGCAAAATATCCTTTCCAATACCCCAAATACCTCCTACCTTGTCCACATTGTTTACCTTTGTTGGCTCAGGAGAGGGGTTTCCTGGTGGCAGGCAAATGTTACAAAAGTTACCCAACATAGGACGGACTAAGTCTGTCCTGTCTGGCAAACCACTGCCGACATTGGAAGGGGCTAGTCCGTCCGGGGGTTAAATGAGAGGTGTATTTGCAATCTAAGTTCGCAAACACCACTCAGAGGCATTGAGCTTCACCAAAATTCAGTGAGCAAAATGCTCCTCTAATATGGCTGCTGTTCTTTTGTGGGAAGAGCGTTGGAAGTGAAATGCAATGAAAAAGAGTCGTAATTAACTAAACATCTCGAGTTAGGGTTAGAATAGCATAAGGGTTAGGGTTACAATTAAATTAATATTAGAATAAATAAAGGCTTAGCATAAGGGTTAGAGTTAGAGTTAAATTCAGGGTTCGAGTTGGGGTCAAAAGGTCACTGCAGGTGAAAATGGTTATAGAACAAAAAAACACTATTTTTGGTTATTGCCCTATAATTCGCAAAAAACAGCAGAACAACATGGAAACATGCATATTTCTAAACTCGGGACAAAATGTATAAATTATTTAGATGGAAATTTTTTACCGACTGTGTTTGTGTAAATAATTTTTATTTAAAGTTAGAAAAAGTGCTTTTTTAAAAGAGTTTATGATTTTTTTTGTAGTAAATTATAATATTTGTTGAACATAATAGTATCTAACGAAAGCCCTTCTTATGGTGATAAAAACAATAAAAACATTTGTGTGGGTACAGTATGTGAGAAAGGAGAAAATTACAGCTAAACACAATCACCCCAGAAATGTCAAAGGGAAAAGACAAGGTCAAAAGGTCACTAAGGGGTTAATAGGAAAATTATATGATAATGGTAGTAGTAACTAACAGGCCAACATGGGAAGTTTATAATAGCTGGGGTGGTAAAGATCAGTCACTATTACCCCAGTCTACAATTCCTACAGTATTCAGCCAGTATTAGGCTGGCTGTATATCATGGGAGCTGCAGTCAACTACAAAACAGTTAGTGTGTAGTGTAGTGTAGTATAGGACAACACAATCCCAGTCTATAACTACAAATAAAAAAAGTAAAGCTAGCAATATGGCTGGTTGAATATTATTGTAGATTCAGTCAACAAAAGTTAGTGTTTGTATTGTAGACTGTAACCCCATTGCCCTCTCAGACAGCCCCATCCACAGTTAGCAACTAGCAATGTTACTTGCTTAACATCATGGGAGTTTCAGTCAACAAAAGTTAATGTTGTGTTGTGTAGTGAAGCTCTATGATGCACAGTAAACTTTCAAAGTATTACAATGGGCATAGAGAGACAATAAAAAGGGACATAAAGGTCTGGTTCCAAAATAGGACTCTTGGTAGTTATGCAGCAGTTACTAACCTTTGGGACTACAAATGCTGTTATCAAATGTATCATGATGTTTAGCCAACCAAATGGATGGCTGAGAATCATGAGATGTGCATTCCACAGCAGCTGCAGTGCCAATCCATAATCATATAATACCTAAAATTTGGCACTCTAGTTGTTGAATACTCACCTTCCCATGATACTTAACACACTGGCTGAGAGTCATGAGAAATGTCAACAGCTGCAATATTGTGATGCATTATCCACCAAGAGTATACATCACAATGCTCCCGAGGTCATTTGGGCCACCTAATCCTTGAATTAGGTCACCTACAGTCTATCACAGACCTGGGCATCTTACGGCCCGCGGGCCACATCCGGCCCTTTGTGCGTCCCTGTCCGGCCCCGGCCCGCGTGAGGCAGGGCCTATCCTGGGCGGGTGCACCGCGCCCAGGCGCAAGGGAGGAGAGGCGCTGTAGCAGGGAGCTCTCTCCCTGCCATCCTCCTCCTTGTTTATCCAAGCACAGCGCGACGGGTGTAAGCTCCGCCCCCGTCGCGTTCTGTGATTGGCTGCTTCAGGGAGGAGGACATTCTCTAGGGTATCTGCCAAGACACCATAGAGAACGTCCTCCTCACTGCAGCCAATCACAGAACGTGACGGGGGCGGAGCTTTCCCCGTTGTGCTGTCCTTGGATTAACAAGGAGGATTAGGTAATAACAGTTTGGGGGGGGGGGGGGGTTAAAATAAAAAAAGAAAGGAAGTGTCTGTGGAAGTGTGTGTGAATGTGTATAAGTGTGTATGTGTGTGTCAATGTGTATAACTATGTGTGTGTTACTGTCTGTGTAAGTGTATGTACATGAGTGTCTGTGCAAGTGTATCCTGTGTGTAAAGGTGGCTGTGTGTGTATTTATGTATGTGTGACAGTGTGTATAAGGGTGTTTGTGTAAATGTATGTCTGTAAGGGGGACTAAGTGTGTAACTGTGTTTGTGTGACTGTGTGTGTTTATGTATGACTGTGTGTACAAGAGACCAGCATGGGGAACAGAAAGATAGAGATGGAAAAATATATAAGGGATGAGGGGAGAGACAGACATGGGGTATGAGTGGCGAGAGAGAGACAGACATGGGGTATGAGTGGCGAGAGAGACAGACATGGGGTATGAGTGGCGAGAGAGAGACAGACATGGGGTATGAGTGGCGAGAGAGAGACAGACATGGGGTATGAGTGGCGAGAGAGAGACAGACAGGGGGTATGAGTGGCGAGAGAGAGACAGACATGGGCTATGAGTGGCGAGAGAGAGACAGACATGGGGTATGAGTGGCGAGAGAGAGACAGACATGGGGTATGAGTGGCGAGAGAGAGACAGACATGGGGTATGAGTGGCGAGAGAGAGACAGACATGGAGCATGAATGGAAAGTGAGAGAGACATGGAGCATGAGTGGAGAGAGAGACAGACATGAGGGAATGGGGAGAGAGAGAGACAGACATGAGGGTACGGGGAGAGACAGATATTGAGCAAAATTTAATTGAAATATTGTCGATGTGGCCCTCCAGCAGTGCTCGGGTTGCTCATGTGGCCCCCGGTAAAAATTAATTGCCCACCCCTGGTCTAGCACATATAGTGATAATCACACACTACCAACACTCCAGTTAACAGCTCCTCCATAAGCAGAGGAAACATAAATATAGAGAATGAAATAAACAGAAACCAGCCAATCCCAAGATAAAGGAAGTTAGAGTTAGTGGTAGATCTCAATAACATGAAAGGAGGGATCTAATGCAAGCTGGCCAATAGGGTAAAAGACAGACAGCTAGTGGCCAATGGGGTGAATGAAATCAATGGTAGTTGGGAGAAGCTAAGGGAACTTGGGCAATACCATGATGAAAGGGGTTTAGTGGTGAGTGAGGGAAAGAATACAATGAATAATAATTTAAACCAGTATAATGTAATCCACCATGCATAGTTGCCAACTGTCCCGGATTCGCCGGGACAGTCCCGGCAACTATGCAAATGTCCCGCGTATACTGCGATCGCTGGACAGTCCAGGGAAACTGGGCTGTCTCGCGATCGCGGCGGGTAACCTGACGTCGCACAATGACGTCACGTGATCCGGTGACCCACCACGATCACGAGACAGCCCAGTTTCCCGGGACTGTTTCGCGATCACAGTATACGCGGGACATATGAGCTATGCTCACAGCAGTAAGCACGGAGGGCGCGACGGGGACACGGAGGTGAGTACTGTGGAAGCCGGGGTGGAGGATGACATTATGGGCAAAATACCACTGAGAAATGAATTGGCATGATAAGACTCACAGATGATGATGGGCATGATAAGACTCACAGATGATGATGGGCATGATAAGACTCACAAATGATGATGGGCATGATAAGACTCACAGATGATGATGGGCATGATAAGACTTACAAATGATGATGATGGGTATGATAAGACTTACAAATGATGGGCATAATAAGACTGACAAATGATGGGCATGGTAAGACTGACAAATGATGGGCATGGTAAGACTTACAAATGATGGGCATGATAAGACTCACACCTGATGGGCATGAAAAGACTTACAAATGATGAGCATGGTAATACTTACAAATGATGGGCATGATAAGACTGACAAATGATGGGCATGATAAGACTGACAAATGAATGGGTGCAAGAAATATAGGGTGACTTTAATTTCTTACATGGGAAAAATAATGTAATTAATAAGTAATGATGGTCTGTGCCTTTTGTAAGAGGCACAGACAAACCTGCAACGCAAATGTCCCCCATCCTTGCAATGAGATATAGCAGCAGGGAAGGGGGACATATTGATCTACATTTTTTTTGTTTTTAAGATTTTAAAAAACGCTCACTTGTATGTGTGTATGTATGAGTGTATGTGACAGATTGTATGCATGTGTGTATGTATGTATGAGTGTATGTGACAGACTATGTATGAGTGTGTATGTCTATGTGACTGACTCTATGAGTGTATGTGTCTGTTACAGACTGTATATATGTATGTATGTATGTATGTATGAGTGTATGGTAAAGACTATGTATGTGTGTGTGTCTGTGACAGATTGTATGTATCTGTGTGATAGACTGCATGGGTGTATGCGACAGACTGTATGTATGTATAAGTGTATGTGACAGACTATGTATGAGTGTGTGTGTCTATGTGACTGACTCTATGAGTGTGTGTCTATGTGTGGATGCATGGAATAGCCTTCCAGCAGTAGTGGAAACACAGTGAAGGACTTTAAGCATGCATGGGATAAGCGTAAGACTATCCAAGATATAAGATAAGGACAGGCACTAAATAAAGTATTAATTTACTGAGAGGGTAGTAGATGCATGGAATAGTCTTCTAGTAGAAGTGGTAGAGGTTAATACAGTAAATGAGTTTAAGCATGCATGGGATAGGTATAAAGCTGCCCTAGATATAAGACAAGGCCAGGGACTAATGAAAGTATTACTTTACTGAGAGGGTAGTGGATGCATGGAATAGTCTTCCAGCAGAAGTGGTAGAGGTTATTACAGTGAAGGAGTTTAAGCTGGTGGGAACTTGGTGATATAATCAACACTGTGACAATAAGGTGGAGTTACATTATACTAAATATGTGGAGTAGGTGGAGCTTTGAACAGTAGGTGTGGTCAGTATTAAAGTAAGTAATTGTAAGCTGAGCTGCAAAGTGTCCCTGGAATTTTTTTTCAAATGTTGGCAACTATGCACCATGGCAAGTGAGAATATAAAAAAAAGGATTCAAAAACTATAGGGCTCAAGTAACAGATTCAGTGGACCCTGCAGTGTGTGTGGACTCAGGGCAGTGTCCCCTAATTTCTGTAATAAAGACAGTCCTGAGAGAGCAGATCAAAACACTCTGACATGCATAAAATTAAATAAAGGGTTTTTTTGGCTGAAGTTCCCTGTCTGAGACAGTGCACCCCTTTGGCCCAATACACCCCCCCCCCCCCCCCCCTGTGGACGCCCATGCATATCATGACAACCTGCAGTGCTGCAACTCCCTTTGGTATTGAACCGAACCGCAACTATAGTGGCTGCTGCCTCCTCATGCAGACAGTGCTGACAGAGAGTGAAAAAAGAGGGTACTTATATTTTAACAATAAACAAAAACCAAAAAGGGCAAACTCAGTGATAACTAAAACATTTGAAGAATATTGTGAAATAATGCAGAATAATACAGCTTTATTAAATCAAGCACAGTAATTGTATAGAATAAACTGAACCTCAGGAGAAAGCAGTAAATTAGCCAAGATTTACAAATATAGCTAATTACTTAATTGCAATGCTAACAAATGTAGTAATCTCAACATTTAGCTATTTCTGTAAAACATGGAAATGATTCAAATATCACAGAAAAGTCGGCATTGGAGCCAGCACTGGAGAAAAGGTTCTTCCAAAATGCAGACTTCTGTGATATCTACAGCAGTAGAATCTTATATTTTATATTTGAAGTTTATTCAGACTTAAACATACATCTCATCTCCAAAAGCTTGCTTGTTGAAATATAACAGCAATGGATAACTATATCTTTTAACAATGTATCCCATCGCTCAATATTCTAGCATTCAAAGGGTTAGAATAAAAGGCTTTTGTAAATGAGCATTGCAATACTGTTTTTACAAAGCTCTGGCGAGGCAAGAGTTAATGGTACCCTCACTCTGGCGGGATGTGCTGATGATTGTTTAATATACTGGCCTCCAGTAATGCCTCAAAGCTGTGCACTGGCCCAAAGCTTACATAAAGATCCATCCTGCACATTTGGTAAACAAAGGAATACTTTATATGAATACTGATTGGGCAGATAACTTGAAATTGATGATGTATTGCATTGTACTGGCATTTTCCATGTCTGCAAATGACTAATCCAATATATACAACATTTCTCTTTAGCCCATATTCTATTAGATGACCAGCCAGAGAAAAGGCAATTTAATGCAAAATCATATCCAAAAAAAGTTATGTTTAAAATGTTTTTTTTTTTTTTATGTGCTCTGTGTAGAGTGATGTTGATATGAGCACCAGAAAGATTGCCGTAAATTGTCCAACCCTATGGACCTAAAAGGTTTAAAGCAGGTCTTGACAAATGTAATTTTGTTTTTTTTAGAGCCAGCAAAAAATCTAGGAGCCAGACAATAGCACGCACACACACAATCCTGAAAACATAAACACACATGCAATCACACATGTACACACACTCGCACACATTTGCACACAGACAGTCACAAACACAGACAGTCACATACAGAGACAGTCGCATAGGCACAGACAGACAGACCCACTTACATAGACAGATAGAGACAGTCACATAGACTGTCACATAGACAGAAAAAGACAGTCATATCGACATATACACAGTGAAAAGTCAGCCGGTATTTTATTTTTCCAGTGGAGGGGATCACTTCCATTTCAGCTTGGTCTGCCAGGCACAGACCATCTTCCAGTTCCAACCAGCATGTGACACCCGGCACTCTGACTTTGAAGTGCAATGCACGAGGGGGGAGAGATGTCCCAGGGGTAAGGGGTCCCAAGTAGAGGATGTCAATACTAGGGCACCCGGTCGCCATGGCGAACAGTAAATGACACCTGGTGCCCAGGATTTGTCGAGCACTGGTTTAAAGTAGTTACACTTAGTTATTTTCTGATTATAGAAATATATCATAATTATATGATCAAGACAAGTTTAACAAGAAGTTAATTATAATTACATCCTATTTACATGGTTTGTTTTGTTTTCCTATTTTGAAAATATATTATATATATATATATCTACGTCTGATTTTTAAAGATGATAATATTTGGCTTTAAATAGCAGACATCATGGGTGTCTTCTATTTAAAATGTGCCTACAAGTTCTGCAGAGCCTGGCATGAACCGTTCCAGGAGATTAAAGGTATACACTCTGCTCTGAGCAAAGCTGGCTGAAAATAATGAATGTCAGATGCAATGTGCCTTGAAATGATCAGAAAATCTTTGGGGAATACTAAGCAAAACAGTATTTTCTCGTAAAGCAGGAGAGAGAAGGCCCGGGCAGAGATGCCAATGCCGAGCTGACAGTTATTGGGTGTTGGACAGGATAAAGTGTTCTCTCTGCACGAAGGCTTATTTTATTGCTTGAGAAGTGCCTACGTTATGACACTGAAGGATGAGCACAGAGTCGAGGATTCAGCTGAGATACAGAAAAAAATGTTTTTTAAAACCTTTTACTTGTTCTCTAAGAGAGTTCAATAGAAAAGAGTCAGCTAGCTACAGATCATTATCTTATTTGTCTAGCACCAACTGATTTTGCAGCGAAATGGGGAAAGCTGCTCTGTAATATAATCCTTAACCATCCATTTATTCATGGAATATAGATAATACTAAAACAGTGCGGTGGAATCTGGACTTTCATGCTCTCACTGCTATCTTCGTTGAGCTGCCTGAAACATGCATAGACTATAAGCCCTTTTTGACTGGTTGGGTGAACCTATAATGCCCGTCAAGAACCGCCCTATACTTTGTGTTTAGATAGTGTTACATCATAAATTAAAGCATGATTATGAATTTGCTGCAGTGTGTGTAGAATAATATCACAAAATATAATCTTATTTTTGGCTACTAGAATAAAGTAGAATTGTCTGATGTCTTATCCAAGATGGTTTCTATGACAAAAAGAGCTGTATTAGGGCTGCATGTTACCTTCCGGCATCTCTATATTTAATAAATGGCTACAGACACAAAATAAGATTGTAACTGCACATTTAGTCTGCTATGTGATTACAGAGGTGGCAGGGACAACTGCCTACCAGCTAGATAGGTAGATTGGAATACATTAAGGGTCATGATTTATTAAAGTGTTTCTGATTGTAAGTGCTAAGCAGTTTATCAATTTAACCCCTTAACGACAGATGACGTGCCAGGCACGTCACGGCAAATCGTGGACTTGCCGACAGCTGACGTGCCTGGCACGTCATGCACTAAATGGAGTAAAGAAAGCGACCAGAAGGCGTTGACTCTAACGGTGTTGCTACAATGCCTCTGGGTAGAGGCATTGTGCAACACCCCCCAAATGTAGCAGCCATTTAAAAATGGCTACGCCCGCTGCAAACATGTGCTTAGAAAGCGAACGATCGTTCGCTTTCTAAGCATCTCCAGTGTTGTTAAAGTGCCTCGCCAGCGAGGCACTTAACAACACCATGCTGCTCCCCAGAGCCGATGGTGGTCGCTCTCCTGAGCGACCCCATCGGCTCAGTAGAAGGGAACGCTGCCTGTACAGCCTGCGCTTCCCTTCTAATGGCAAGAGCATCGGAAGTGAAAGTATTTCACTTCCGATGCTCTAGGGGGAGCCAATCGATGCCGGCACAGCAGATCTATGTGATCTGTGTGCAGGCATGTATGGTAAGTGCTCTGATGAGCACTTACCATACTGTCAAAGGCAATATTACTAAATATTGCCTTTGACAAGTATTGATCTGCCTCCCTCACCTTACTACTTTTAGTAAGGGAGAGAGACAGATCAGATCAAGTAAAAAAATAAAATAAAATAATTAAAAAAATATTTAATAAAATTTTAAACACCAAGGGCTTTTATAAAAGCCATTTAACCCCTTCCCTGCCATTGATCGCTGTGTACGCAGTGATCATACACAGCAGCACATTTTTTGCTGTCTGTGCATTTTTTAGGGGTTATTTTTTTTTACTGTAATTCATTACAGTATAAAAAAAACTCTTTTAAGAGAGATTAACCCCGTAGATCACGGCCTAATCAGCGATCTGACGCAAATGCAGCAATCTTGCTGCAGAAGCATTTTTAATTTTTTTAAAACTTTTTTATTACACCCATCACGTGTTAATTATACCCGCTAGGGGACTACGTTTAACGTAAAAAAATTTTTTTAGCTGTCTGAGCGCATGTATAGCGATCAATAACAGCTGATAAGTGACAATGGCGGGTTGGCGTTTGCTCAGATGAGCATCACCATCCGTCTGGTTAGATCAATATGTGTAAATATTTGATCTGACCTGTGTAGATCTGCCTCCCTCTCACTTGAGTTTTAGTGAGGGAGGGAGACAGAGCTGTATAATGTAAGTTTTTAATTATAATATATTTAATAGAATTGAGACCCAAAGGCTTTTATAAAAGCCGTTTCCAGTATTTAACCCCTTCCCTGCAATTGATCGCTGTGTACGCAGTGATCTTACACAGCAGCACATTTTTTGCTGTCTGTGCATTTTTTTAGGGGTTATTTTTTTTTACTTTGAGTTATTACAGTATATCAAAGGCTCTTTTAAGAGCTATTAACCCCTTCCTTGCCGTATATCACTTCCTAAGCAGCACATATGGTCACTGCCTAAGCAGTGCATATGGTCACTGCCTAAGCAGCGCATATGGAGCAATCTAGTCGCCGAAGGATTTTTTTTTGCTATCAGCATTTTTTTTGTCAGACTCACTAGGGGTTAATTATACCCACTAGGGGATTACGTGTATTCCTTTTGAAGCTGTCTGAATGCGTGTATAGCGATCAGTAACAGCCGATCAGTGGCAAAGGTGGTTTGGTGATTCCTCAGATGAGCATCACCATTCGTCTGGTTCGTAAATATTGTTCTGACCCATATGGATCTGCCTCCCTCTCCTCACTTGA
Source organism: Pelodytes ibericus (assembly GCA_036172795.1). Taxonomy (NCBI): domain Eukaryota; kingdom Metazoa; phylum Chordata; class Amphibia; order Anura; family Pelodytidae; genus Pelodytes; species Pelodytes ibericus. The sequence goes on from CM069862.1 coordinate 132,556,785, forward strand.
GTTTTAGTGAGGGAAAGAGACAGATCTGTATAACATAATTTTTAAATTGTAATAAATTAAATAAAATGTTAATAAATTGTGAGTCCCAAGGGCTTTTATAAAAGCCATACCTTTTGTATAGTGTAGTGTATTAACCCCTTCCCTGCCACTGATCACTGCACAGCAGAACATTTTTTCTTGTCTGTGCATTTTTAGGGGTTAATTTTTTTGTACAGTACTACAAAGGCTCTTATAAGAGCTATTAACTCCTTCCTTGCTCTACATGTTCAAATTCCAAGTTTGAAAATCAAAAAGCGCACCTCTCAAATGTAGCCTTTCAACCCCTAACAAAGCTATGCATGGGTGGTATCCCTGTGCTCGGGAGATGTTGCTGAACATATATTGTGGTATTGTTTGTCAGTGACACATACCGAAATATGTGAATTTGTGTCTAAAGTGCAATGTATGTGGGAAAAAATACACAATAAAATGACTACCACAAACTTTGACAAAGGCTGGTGGTAGAATTGGTGCATGGAAAGTGTTAAAATAACACCATTTAAAATAGCCTAGGGTGTCTACTTTTACAAAATATATACTTTTTGGGGTAAAATACACTGTCCTACTTAAAAAAAAGTCCCAAATGAAAGATGGGCTCAGGCTGACTACACGTCAATATTCCAAGTTGAAAATGCGCACCTTCACAATGTGGCCCTTTAGCCCCCAAACAACCCAACAAACCTATGCATGGGTGGTATCCCTGTACTCAGGATATATTGTTGAACACATATTGGGTTATTGTTTGGCAGTGACACATACCAAAATCTGTGAATTTATGTCTAAAATACAATATTTGTGAAAAAAAACCACACAAAAATTACTACCACAAACTTTGACAAAGGCTGGTGGTAGAATTAGTGCATGGAAAGTGTTAAAATACCACCATTTGAAATAGCATAGGGTGTCTACTTTTAAAAAATATATGGGTTGATGGGGTAAAATACACTGGCTGGTTTCAAATATCTCCCAAATGGGACATGGGTGCAGGCGGTCTGCATGTCAAAATTTTAATTTGGAAAACCAAAAACTGCACCTACCAAATTTGGCCTTTTACTCCCCAAACAACCCAACAAACCTATGCATGGGTGGTATCCCTGTACTCAAGAGATGTTGCTGAACACTTATTGGGGTGTTATTTGGCAGTGACAGATACCAAAATCTGTGAATTCATGTCTGAAGTACAAGGTTTGTGAAAAAAAAAACACAAAAAAATTACTACCACAAAGTTTGACAAAGGCTGGTGGTAGAATTAGTGCATGGAAAGTGTAAAAATACCACCATTTGAGATAGCCTAAGGTGTCTTCTTTAAAAAAATATATGGGTTGATGGGGTAAAATACACTAGCTGGCTTCAAATATGTCCCAAATGGGACATGGGTGCAGGCTGTCTGCATGTAAAAATTTCAAGTTGGAAAACAAAAAACTTCACCTCACAAATTTGGCATTTTAGCCCCCAAACAACCCAACAAACCTATGCATGGGTGGTATCCCTGTACTCAGGAGAAATAGTAGAATCTATTTAGCATGTTTTTTCGTTCGCTATTGTCGATGAGGAGAAGTTGTTTCAAATAAAAACAAAGAAATTTGTGTATTTTTTTTTTTTTTACCATATTTTATTATTTTTTTTAATAATATGATAAGATATGATCAAAAAGATGGCATCCATAGAAAGCCCTTCTTGTCCCGATAAAAACAATATATAATATGTGTGGGTACAGCAAATGACAAAGAAGAAAATTACTGCTAAACACAAACAGCACAGAAATGTTAAAATAGCCATTGTCCAGAAAGGACAAAAATGTTTCAAAGGCTCTGTCCTTAAGGGGTTAAGATGGTACTGCTCCACTGTGAACAACATGCACAAAAATAAACAATAAATACACCACAGTAGTGACCACAGTAGCCACAAGTGGATGTACAACTAAGGTTCACAATGTTGTTGCAACTGCATCTTCATTATATTTGCCAAGTAATGGTGATGTATTGCAGTGGGTGTTTTTTCTCTTCTGTATCCTAGGAACCTGTACAAAGCTGCAACTGTGCTACACTATAAGAACCCCATGTTGCTTTATCATACCAGAAAAAACGTTATGCTAGGTGTGGAACAAATGAAACTAAAACATACACTGCATATTTGAAACAAGGCCAAGAACAACTTTGAGTTAGAAGAAGACCTGCAAAGGCCATGCCCTACTAGCTAATTACCTCTATAGGTAATATGATCTGTATATTGCGCTACTGATTGGGACTGAGAGGGTTACACCCAATATGCGGTGTTGCATGGCTGTTACATTGTTACGTTTAGAGTACTTTGCTGTGACAGCAGTTCCACGCTCTGTAAATGCATTTATCTTCCAAAGGTCTTGTTTTGTCCGTGACATTAAGGTAATGTGTGTTTTTAATTCATGAGGTAGCAGTTAAGTGTCAACGTTAACCCATTCCTTCTGGATGTGTAAAATGTCTAAGGATCTGAGCAAATGATCTTCATTTTTAATACTTTATATTGAACAAAAATACATTATAAATAACAAAAATAATATTGAATAATGTGAATTTCACGTATTGATATGCTTTTTAATGAAAGTACAGCATTAATGGAAACTAGAGATGAAAAGAGCTTGTACACTCCAGCTCATGTCAAATAAATGCACATCTTTCAAACCGCACCCAGCAACCACTGCTCCAACATAGAATTGTTTAGAAACTGTTGCTTACCTGGTTGGTAAAACCAGTGCTGTTTAACAAGGGCAACAGAAACCATTAGCGAATGAACCATGCTTCACAAAATACAGACCTAGTATATGCCCAAAGATTATTATGCCCTAATTAAGTCATTTATTACTGGAAATATTACTGGAAATAATTGTATTATATAGTTAAATACAATATATAACATTTCAATGTCCAATGTCTTGTGATTATATTTTCAGAGAAATCCCTGTAACCCGTGATAGGTCCATGCCTGTATTTGACCTTCAGATGTATGGTGGTTCATTATCAAAATACCAACAAAAATGAATGTGTAAAGTTAAAGCCACGTCAGCTAGATCAGGACAGGCATGAAATCTTGTTAAACAATTACAGGTTAATGAGACTCACTAAATGTATGTCTATAGACCCAGGGTTAATTCGAAGAGATTGTTCAGTGTCTGTAATAAGCAGATGTTCTCAGGGGTGATGATTGTGAGACAGTATCCCATCAAGTTCTAACATAATCAGGAGTTAACCACTGACAGCAGTACAATTATTAACCCGTTGCTGCCAACATGGTCCTCTCCAATGCAACACCCCTAAAATGCTATCGCTTCAAAGCTATCTCTTACATAGCAAGGCTGCTTAGAAGGATGTTATATAATTCCCATAAACTCTCCAGAGTTATTCATTCCTTCTCTGCATAAAATTATTGGTTATTTAATATCCTGCCTGGCTACAGTTCCCTGTGATAATTTGTCTCTACCCTGTGTTATTTACTATACCAAGGTGATTGTGTGGGCTTGTTTCAGTTAAATTAACCCTGCACTGAATGGAAAAATGTCAGGCTAACACTAGATACTCTGCAGTTTTAACACTATTATGAAATGGGATTGAGTTTCTCAAGGAAAACAAATTAACTTGGTTTTATGTCCACAAAGTAACATTTTGAACAACATATCGATCGCCTCATAATTGGATTACTTTTTATTGCCTTGTAAATTATGGTGTGATAAGTGATGGTATCTGTCTACACTAACATCCAAATGAAGTTTGTCATTTTAATAATACCAAGGGGCTGTGACCAGCATGCACTCTTACAAGTGATGTCACATATTTATTTACTGGACTCCCAATTGCCATACTAATGAAAACTGAGATGACATACACTGATCAGCCATAACATTATGGCCACTGACAGGTGGCAAGTTGACAGAGGCAGTATGATGCTTTGGGCAATGTTCTGCTGGGAAACCTTGAGTCCTGCCATTCATGTGGATGCTACTTTGACAAGTACCAACTACCTAAGGATTGTTACAGACCATGTACACCCTTTCATAGAAACAGTATTCCCTGTCACAAACCAAAAATGGTGAGGAACACAACAATGACTTCAATCCAATTGAGCATCTGTGGGTTGTTACTGAGGACGTAAAGGTCACCCTTGCCAGGTGTTGGGAGCAGGAATGCTTTATAATAAATCATTTTATAAAGTCAGTCTATCAAGAACTGAAAAGCCATTTTCACACTGCAGCATTTAACTTGTTTCACAGTGGCCCAGGGGATCAGAACAAATATACCCTGATCAGAACAGGTAATCAATAGGAGTGATTTGCAGCCCCATAAACACATCTAACTTGGTGATTACAGGTCCTTTCATTGGATGAGGTCAGAGGTGTTGTAAATTCCTGCTCGTGCTGAATTGACCTCTTAACAAAATTGTACTTTAATGAAGTATTATTGAATTTTTCATTAAGTTTTCCTCCATTGTGTCAGACAATACCCTACACACATTGCAGCTTCCTCATACACAGGCCGACTAATTATCTGGTAAGTGTGACAACTGTAGATCAATAATATAGTGATCCAATATAGAAACATAGAATGTGTCGGCAGATAAGAGCCATTCGCTCCATCTAGTCTTCCCAATTTTCTATATACTGTTATTAGTCCCCGGTTCCCTATCTTATACCTAGGATGGCCTTGTGCCTAGACCCCCAAATGTTTTAACTCCATCACTGTGTTTACTTCTACTACTTCTGCTGGAATCTTATTCCATACATCCACTACCCTCTCAGTAAAGTACCGTATTTGCTCGGATATAAGACAAGGTTTTTTTCAGAGCAAATGCGCTGCCGCCCGGCACGACCGCCGGGACTTCTATGATGAAGCCGGGTCCTTCCGATACGTGCAGACATCCTCCATGCTGCCCGACACTTCCGTCTATTATGACGGACCAGCTGTCTGTCATAATAGACGGAGGATGTCTGCACGTATCATGCCGACATCTCCCAGCTGCCCCCACTAGCCACCAGGGAAAGAATCAAGGTGAGGGGGAGGGGGGGATAGACAAGGGGAGGGAGGGGGGAGATATAGACAAGGGGGAGGGAGGGAGGGGGGAGATATAGACAAGGGGGGGAGGGAGGGGGTAGATATAGACTGTGGGAGTGAGGGAGGGAGGTGGGAGATATAGACAAGGGGGGGAGGGAGGGGGGAGATATAGACAAGGGGAGGGAGGGAAGGGGGAGATATAGACAAGGGGAGGGAGGGAAGGGGGAGATATAGACAAGGGGAGGGGGACAGAGAGAAAAGGGGTGAGGGGATAGAGAGAGACAAAGGGGGGAGAGAGACAAGGGGAGGGGGGAAGAGAGAGAGATTAGTTTGGGGGGAGGGAGAGAGAGACAACGCGGGGGGGGGGGGAGAGGCCGCATTGGCACATAAAAGGAAATAAAAACAAGAAATGCATTTGTATAATATCAATTTTTTTATTAAATATTAAAAAGCAATTTACATATATACAAGTTAAAAAAAATTTTCCTATAGGGTATATTCAGGCTTTTAGTTTTTTTCCTAAAGGAATATACAAAGTTTGGGGGGTCGTCTTATAATCAGGGTCGTCTTATAATCGAGCAAATACGGTAATACTTCCTGATATTACTTTTAAATCTTTGCGCCTCTAATTTAAGACACTCATCAGATCTCAGTTATCCCAGTCATTTATTAATTTCTGGGTTTTGTATTGGCATCATATTTGCTGTACCTTTCCAATGGGCCCAGACTACCATTCATTGGTACTCTGTGGCATTCTGATGACCTCCTTGTGATTCCATTTTATTCTGCTATATACCAGTCTGCTCTGCATTCTGCACATGCAGTCTGTGCACTCCCAACCATGCAACACAAAACTAGTACATTTCCAAATTCTATTCAAAGTGCTGGCTTTATAATGTATGAAGTTTTACTGTACACATTAACTGTCATTATAGTACAATGAAAGTACTTGGGATGATGTGCTTATTTTAAAGCAAATATTCACTTTGATGCTTAGTTCAAAAAAAAAATCTATAAATTTTAGCCTACTTTCCTTTGTGTTATCTATTGTAATAAACTATTATTTTCATACATTACTGGCAGCTAAAGCCTAAATAATCATACATTTAGAGATGCCAGAAAAGTGCTATTAGTTGAAAACTTACCCTACTGTTACATCTTTTTTTAAGTTGAATATTTATAATTAGAGTTGAGCGGACACCTGGATGTTCGGGCTCGAACTTGACCCCGAACCCGAACCCCATTGAAGTCAATGGGGACACAAACTTTTGGCCACTAAGATGCCTCTAAAAAAGTCCTGGAAAGGGCTAGAGGGCTGCAAAATGAAGTAAAATGTGGGTGAGTGTCCCCATCCATACGAATAGGTCAATTGACCTATTCGTATGAATGGGGACTCTATTTCGGTTTATGGAAAGCCAATAGCCATGTAATGCTATTGGCTTTCTATAAACCGAAATAGAGTCCCCATTCATAAGAATAGGTCAATTGACCTATTCTTATGAATGGGGACTCTATTTCGGTTTATAGAATAGCAATAGCATTACATGTATTCCATAGACTTTCGGTTTATAGACTTTCGGTTTATAGAATACATGTAATGCTATTGCTATTCTATAAACCGAAAGTTTATAAACCGAATGTCGTTTGTTTCATAGACTTTTGGCTTATGGAATACATGTAATACTATTGGCTTTCTATAAACCGAAATAGAGTCCCCATTCATGAGAATTTCTTATTCTCGTGTTCGGGTCCGGGGTCCAAAAACCGTAATGTTCGATACGAACCCGAACAGTACGGTTCGGGTTCGCTCAACACTATTTATAATGTTTGTTCCTGTGCAGAGTTTTGAGCCACTGAAGTGCAGTTTGCCAGGTAGCGCTAAATTACAATTAATTATTTCCTAATTGAGGGTGATGAGAAGTTTAGCCCAGTAATAGACATACTTTAATTATACCCATTTTAGCCTCTTGCAGTGCTGTCCATCCAGACATGTAACTGGCTTCTTAATATGCATTTATCCCCCAGAAGCAGCAGGCATGCGGGTGTGAAGACTCACTGTTTTATTGGATATGTATTAGCTGTATTTATTGAAGCTGTTTGAGTAACGGAAGATAAATATTGGCTTTGCATATTGTGTAATTACCATTATCTCTCACCCACGTGCATCCTCAGTGCAGTGTGAATGGACTTGGGTTTAACACTTGAAAGCTGCACCCCATTGGGAGCTAGCATTGTGTGTTCTAGAGGTAAACTACTAGTATTTAGATCAGTGATGGCTAATGTTGGCTCTGCAGAGAAGTTCAAAAATTTGGGGTCAGTCAGAAATGTCCTTGTTTTCCATGAAAACACTGATATTCAGTTGATACAGCAGACGCAGTGATATTTGCTCCTGATGAAGCCACGTTTTTGTGTGTGGAGAAACGCACTGAGGACTTCTGATCTGCCATTATCAGCAGGAGTGAACTTTTTCATTTGGTGTTCCTGTTTAGACTTGTGCGGATTAAAGAACCAATTAAACGGACATTCAGTAGATTCTAAATCATTATCGTTAATTGTCATCATCGTGACGGTATTTTCTATTAATTTTGCAACTCATTTGATCAACTTCTAAATGACCCCAAACTTTTGAATGGTATTCTCTCAGCTCTACAACAGCTGCAGTGTCAAGGTTGGCCATCACTGAATTAGATGATCAGCAGTTACTTTTGTCTCCCCATGGAATAACCCCTAATAAAGTAATATGAAGAAGATATAAAAGTGAGAAATAGACGTACTTATGTGTGAGTAAAGGAAAAGTATATTTTTCTTAAATTGAAAGCCACCTTAAATTGAGTGAAATGCTTTTGTTCCTATCATTTATTATAACTAAGATGCTAAACCTTTGCTACAGAAGTTTCTTCTACTTGAAGGGCTTCATTTAACAGGTCTGATCGCTGTGTGTTGTAAAGATCTTATGCAGAGAGTTTCTGCATATGGAGGAATTCATGACTTTTGCATTTTATAAGCATGATTGGCTTTTTGCATGACTCATTTGGGTCTATTCACTAAAAGGTGAGTTGAAAATATTGTCTCACCAATTTAGATAAACATTGTGCACATACAAATCTGGTGAGTTTCTCCCACTAAACCAATTACCCAGAATGGTCCCTGTCCAATATTTAACTAAACTGGTGAGATGAAATGTTCATCTCACCTCATCTCACATTTTAGTGAACACCTCCCTTATATAGGGTTCTGAGATGTAATTGTGCTTATAAGCTGAAGGTGTAAATATCGAAACAATAAAAAGGTCACTGGTGATCAGGAAAATCTCTAAGCCTCTATTATTTTAATTCAGAACCTCTTAGAAACAGGTTTTAAACTGTGAAATATATTTGAAATATAAATTGTTACAACTGTAAATAAGAGTAACAAATCATTCCATATATTGTACCAGTATCATTTATAATAATAAAGATATATACACTTGTAAGTTTTATCTGTCCTTTGTCTCTGTAGTGGTCTCGCTTTTGCTTAGTGATGGGACATAGATTTGCAATGAGTAGACAACTGCTTGCTTGTACCCAGATCTCATTACATCACTCAATATGTAGAGCTAGCATTCCATAGAACCTCTGTGTACGACCTTTTTGTTTCTCCGCATACCCACCCTTTAACCCTACAATGTCTATATATTTTGAGAAAGTGCTGAGAACTGCCCATTCATTTATAAATTTAACTGCTGGTATTTCTCATCTGAGACTGAAATGCTGATGAGGTCAAATCAATGCATGTATGAAATATTAATTCACATGGGTATTGAGTTCTGTGAAAATGAAAGGAATCCCATTCCTTATATTGAACAAGATACCCTGCTGGGACCTGCATTGTGTCTAATTATGGGAAATGTAATAACTCAGCCGTTTACCCACTGCCCATTCTCAGTATTCTGCCTGTCTCTGCTTTATGCATTTGATGGTAAAATAGAATAGTAATTGCAGAAGAATTAGCACAAGTGTATCTCCATGTGTCTTCAAAAATCCCCTTAAATCTCTAGCATAGAAATTAAGTATGTATGTAATATTACCCTTTGCTATCCACTGTAGATAATAGTGCATTGTCAAGCAACATGGGCCAGGCCCGGACTGGCCATCGGGCACACCGGGCAAATGCCCGGTGGGCCGCGGTGGCCATGGGCCGAGGCCGCGGGGAAGATCCCAGCAGAGCAAAAAAAAAAAAAAACTTACCTCGTTCCTGCTCTGTCCCCCGGTGCTCTGAAGCTGCGTGGCTGCGAGGGAAGCGTTGTGAGCTTCCCTCCAGCCGCGCGGTCAATAAAGTGTGTTGGAACTTTTTTTTCAAACAAACTTTATTGTTCCGCGCGGCTGGAGGGAAGCTCACAACGCTTCCCTCACAGCCACGCAGCTTCAGAGCACCGGGGGACATAGCAGCAAAGAGGTAAGTACTGGGGTCTGGGGAAGGGGGGGAGGTGGGTGGCATAACGAGCATAATATATGGGCAATATCCTGGCATATAACATGGCATATTGGGGGCAATATCCTGGCATATTGGGGGCAATATCCTTGCATAATACATGTCATATTGGGGGCAATAACATGGCATATTGGGGGCAATATCCTGGTATAATACATGGCATATTGGGGGCAATATTCTGGCATATAACATGGCATATTGGGGGCAATATCCTGGCATATTACATGGCACATTGGGGGCAATATCTTGGCATATTACATGGCATATTGGGGGCAATATCCTGGCATATAACATGGCATATTGGGGGCAATATCCTGGTATATTGGGGGCAATATCCTGGCATATAACATGGTTTATTGGGGGCAATATCCTGGCATATAACATGGTTTATTGGGGGCAATATCCTGGCATATAACATGGTTTATTGGGGGCAATATCCTGGCATATAACATGGCATATTGAGGGCAATATCTTGGCATATTGCATGGCATATTGGGGGCAATATCCTGGCATATAACATGGCATATTGGGGGCAATATCTTGGCATATTATATGGCATATTGGGGGCAATATTCTGGCATATAACATGGTTTATTGGGGGCAATATCCTGGCATATTGGGGGCAATATCCTGGCATATAACATGGCATATTTGGGGCAATATCCTGGCATATAACATGGCATATTGGGGGCAATATCCTGGCATATTGGGGGCAATATCCTGGCATATAACATGGTTTATTGGGGGCAATATCCTGGCATATAACATGGCATATTGGGGGCAATATCCTGGCATATTGGGGGCAATATCCTGGCATATAACATGGTTTATTGGGGGCAATATCCTGGCATATAACATGGCATATTGGGGGCAATATCTTGGCATATTACATGGCATATTGGGGGCAATATCCTGACATATAACATGGCATATTGGGGGCAATATCCTGGCATATAACATGGCATATTGGGGGCAATATCCTGGCATATAACATGGCATATTGGGGGCAATATCCTGGCATATTGGGGGCAATATCCTGGCATATAACATGGTTTATTTGGGGCAATATCCTGGCATATAACATGGCATATTGGGGGCAATATCCTGGCATATTGGGGGCAATATCCTGGCATATAACATGGTTTATTGGGGGCAATATCCTGGCATATAACATGGCATATTGGGGGCAATATCCTGGCATATTGGGGGCAATATCCTGGCATATTACATGGCATATTGTGGGCAATATCCTGGCATATTGGGGGCAATATCCTGGCATATAAAAATATAAATGGGCTGCTCAGTCTTAAATGCCCGGGCCTATTTTTTGTCCCAGTCCGGGCCTGAACATGGCCATCCACACCTTAAACATCATGGTACTTTAGTACATATGGCATGATGGTGGGAGGGTACATATAACCTAACAGCTGTTGATGGTGAGCAACAGTCGGTTATGCGATGAAAACCAATAGCTGGCATAACATCACCAGTATTGTTAGACCACAAGAGTTGTTATGCCAGTGTATAAAATTATATATGTTACTGTACAAATGTATATGTGGCCATTCCTTAACTCTTATTGGGTTTACTAAGTGGCATATGTGATATGTGTATTATAGGACATGTTGATTGAAGTGGTAATGGCACCATTTACTCCACAATATTTGATATGAAATTCAAATCATAATTAGTTTTCTATTAAATATGCTATTAAGGCATATTAAAACAACAATGCAATGAACAGCTAATTTATGACATTTTTATTATATTATGTTACATGTATTATTATCATATATATAACATTAAAAAAATTTTTTTTAATATTTATTCAATATTATTTTTTACATTTTTTTAAATTACGTTATAATAATTTTTTAAATATATTTTTAATCAATTTACATTTCATTTCAACAGCTATTAGCTGGAAAAATGAAATGCCCGACAGCTATTTTAGCCGAATTTGGGTACATATCAGGGTTTTGGGCCCTTTAAAAATACATGGAATACAGGGCTCCCGGAACCTAAATCAGTCCAAATTTAGCGGAAACGGCATATTTCAGGCCCAAATCAGCCATATTGGGTATATGAATTATGGATTTCTCCACACAATACTTTTACAAAGTTGTTATTAGTTCATTTGGATTTACCTATAGAGCTGACAATACAAGCTGGATAATTTTTACAACTTTTCAGACGAATCCTGCTTGTTTCCAATAAATTGGTCTGGCTATGAATACCATTTTAAAGCTAGTTGCCCAATGAAATCACCAATCTTTTGAAAAAGGTACATATCTGAGATATATAAATATTGCGAATAATACTTGACCAGCAGATCGAACAAGAAGCTATGTAGGGCTATCTGCCCTTGCTCTTTGCATTAGACGTATCAATGAATCTCTCTATTCTAAACTGTAACCTTGATATTTTTAGATGGTTTGGTCTCTGCACCTTGCTCGTAAAACAACTGTATAATTAAAAAACACATTATTATAGGCCTCTGCAATTTCTTCATGCGCTCCCACGCAGGGTTTCTGACCTCCAGACTCATTAGCGAGATGAACGTCTTATTTATTAAATGGCTAGTCCTGCTAATTTAATCAATTGCACAAAGATTTCCATTTTGGTCTAAACAAACTAAAGGGTCTTCTCAATACAATGATCTAGCCAGAAATGAGGCCCTGTCAGTCAAAGTAGTCATATTTCATAAATTCAGCTACTCAATATAGCCGATTTTGGACCGAAATCTACATTTTTTTATAATTACCTCTCTGATGCTAGTGGATTTCTGCTGCTGCCCCACAAATTAAGAAAAATGTCTCAGGCCCCTTTTTAAAGCATGCCTAATAGTAAATGGGGCTAGCAAATGCTCACAGCTCCAAACATAATACTTTGGAGGCCAGGGCAAGTAGCCCAGAGCCCCCCTACTATAATTAATGGGGCTAGGAGCCACCCAAAAGGATCCAAGTTTGGGGGGGGGGGGAGAGCAAGTATCAGATACCCAGCCACAAAGCAACGGGGCCATGTAGATCTAGTACCTATCCTGCACATTTGGCAGGAACCACAGCACTCGGAGCACTAGATATATTACAATTTCTTTCAACACTGTGCCCAGTAATGATCACTTATTTGGCACTTGAGAGAGTGTTTCAATTGAAAACCAGCGTTTCTATTGGAAAGTACCTTTATATATTTTTTATCACTTTGTGCATTCACTTTTTTCATAAATATTTTTTCATTATGCAGGCAGGGAAAATAGCCCTATTCTCCAATATATTATATCTAATAATCTACCCAGCTCCCAGGTCCATTTGTTATTTGCCCTGTTCTCCCATGTGTATACAGGTTGCTGGGAGGAGCCATCTGTCCCCCTCCTAACCCCATTTATTATCAGGGGAGCCAAGGCTATTTGTCCTGGCCTCTCCCTGTATATTATAGAGGCCCTAAGGGGAGCTTATTTATTTATCTGTTTTTAGCTATTTTTGTAATAGCCAAAGTCCTCCCAACATGAGTCGCTGTCTTCCTCATATAATTCCATGGGGAGGACAGAGGCTACTATTTTGGTGATCAGAACTCCAGAGGATTTCGAATGCCAAAATTTCGCATTGATTTTGGTGCCAATAAGGAATCACTTCAGAGCTATCTGAGTAGCCTGAATCCAAGCACTGTTCGGATCACCAAAGTGGTCTGAAGTTTAAAGAAACCCTAAAGAGAACGATTTTAGCTACTGTTGGCTCTTACCAATGGTCGAATGAGCATTTCAGACCCTTTGCTGATGTCTTTATATTATTCTTTATTTGCTACTGGAGAAACAAAACAGGAAATTATGTGGAGTTTTTTTACAAAGACATTTTTCCTGGTGAAGCCATTATGTCAGCTAGCTGGTACACAGATCTTAGTGCAACATCACAATTAACCATTACAATCCTTGAAAAATATATTTCTATTCATTTATCTAAAAATATCCTATTCCAATCCATAGGAAAATTATATTAATTTGACAGCAATATACATATCGCAAATTACTAAATTCAGAACATAGTTAGACCAGGCTGCCATTATTACATTTTATATTCTACTTTACTTTTCCAGCAGACTGTACAATTGGCAGTTATTGTAACTTTACAAGTGATTGATTTATACAACACTTCACATGATTACTGACTTTAGATAATTGTATATTGGAAACCTCAGCTTTAGTCTGTTTGAGAAACAAAATGGCTGATCCCAGTAATACAATTTCTTTCCGATAATGAGCTCACTGCTTAGTACAGAGGTTAAAGCAGAGTTACAAATTTGATAGTGAGACTAGTACATGAGATAGGGAGATCCCTGCTCACAAGCTTACAGTTGTCCTAAAGACTTGTAGTTTGAAATCCTCTATCATTTTATAAATGTTTTGCCAACATTAGAACAAACATTTTGTTCTAATGTTGGCACTGTCGTTACAAATAATTTCAGAATATTGCACAGCTATCTGCCTATCTAGAAATGCTAAAGATCCAAGGTTTCTTACTCCACCTAGTGGTTGCTAAATTATGTGTACTTGCCCATGATGTAACTCTGAATTGGGATTGACCTTGGCCTCATGTGTTTGTAGATAATATGCCAAGCTACAATGATACTGGGCACCAAAAACGATTTGTGTATCAAGCGTCCTTTATTTTTCACCATAACGGCAACGTTTAGATGATAATAATGATCTTTTTCAAGCCATGGCATAAAGAAAATAAGTTACACTTGATACACAGTATGCTGTTGTGAAAATTATTTATTTGTGTGCGGTATTGGATTGAGTGTAATTCCAGTTTCAGCACCTGTTATATTGGTGAGTACTGACCAACATCAGTTTATTTGTACAATGAGACTGGGGACACAACCAGACACAACCAGGGACTAGAACTCTGTTATTAGACTTCTCTACAGAGCTGGAAATGTTAAAACAATTAGTGTCTCTATCCTGATGACTCCACTCTACCAACCCCAAGAACACATGCAGAGCCAGCATGGCCTTGGTGATGATACTTACTCTCATTGTATAAGGGATGGTAAAATGAAATCACCATTTAAACTAAAACAAACATAATGCACACTGTATGTATATTTACAGATGTGGCATCAATATATAGATACATTCAGTCTCATGTGTAGGACCTTATCCACAGCACTACTGTTTAAAGGCTCAGTAAAAGGATCAATCTCTTCATGGAGAAACAGACAACTTGACCAACTTGAAGGAGTCTATAGGTGCACAGACAGGAGAAGGGTATTTGTAAATACCCCTGTCTGTTCTCTGCACAACTTGTTTGAATACATATGTATGCATTGTTTTAAACAAAGAAACATTGTGGTCCCTGTGACATCTCACGGTATTCTTCTTTTTAAAACACTGTTGTGTAAAATTCTAATTTTGCAATTGCAGAGGAGGAGCTACGCCCCTGGAATACTATGGAAGTCATATATAAAAACTTTTGCACTGCAAAATTTCAGGACAGGTATTAAAAAGGCTCACTCGGCATTTGTGATGCTTGATGATGATTGCGCCTTTTCATAAATCCCAACACTTTGCAGTGTGAGAGAAGGACCTCAACACTAATCAGGCACTGATTTTTTTATACATGAGCACAGCAATGACTGGAGAGTCCCAAAATATGTCAGGAGTCTACTTTATACATAGGAGCACAAGCTGATAGCGCTATGTTTATACATGACCCGTTATATGTTTATTCATGCCTGTACGTAGCTACCTTGATACACTTTTAAGCATATTTGTGAGTAATTGTAAGTTCACCACAGCGCAGCGTTTTATAAGCAGTAAAAAAAAATGGGGGTGTTTCACCTCCTGGTTGTCCATCTTTACTTGTAAAGTTTTGTGGAAGCTTTGTTTCTTCCAGATCATGGAGTCATGGATGAGCTCCTTCAAATGCAAGTGGATTGACCTAGAAGTTGGTGTCACATATTTAAAATGGCTATCCTACTCACACATTGAATGTAAAATGGCATAACTCATAATATGGCAAAGAACTGCAGTAGAGTTTGGCTTAGTGGGGGACTTTGGGTTGAGTTAGGGTGTATTATGTTTGGGGGTTAGAGTTAAGAGTTAGTGGAAACTTAGAAACATCATGCTCCCATTGGACGTAAATGCTATTTCATGCAGGGATATATTTGAAGCACACGTAATCAATGCTCCATATAGAACTGTGTCAGCAATTGCATTTTGTTGCTGTGACACACCATGGTTATGTCATTAAAACAGCTACGTGGAGCCCAGTATTACCTGTTCCTTTAATTTTAATTGGTAAATTCCTTGTGCTGTTCTTTGGCAGAAGAAGAATTTTTCCAAGTGTATTTATATACAATTATATATATATATTTGTGTAACTCAATTTAAATTTTTATTTGTATATATGGATCAAAGAAAACTGTGTGCTTTTATGTACTTATTAATATTCAAATCAAAGTAATGTGAAGAAACAAATAAAAAGAACAGCTCAATTCCAGCACAATATTTAACTGCTAATTTATAGTTATATTGAGGGCTGTTGTTAAGGAGTGAACTGTGGCCCCTGAGCCCTGTGTTTAACATTCCTGCTATGCACCTGGTCTTTCTATACTACTTGCACAAATAGCTAGTTTAAGGGTTGATTTCATGCTTGTAATTGTGTGAAATATAGGGGCTTTGAATAGTCTCGACTGAACCCGTGGGATGTATCGTATTATTATTTTTATACATAGTGTTCTGACTTTTCGAAAATGCAGGTTGTATGTTTAATGTCATCAATGAGATGCAGAATGCTTCTACTGCAAACGCCGGCCTTGTAAATGTTCAAAAGAAAATATTCTTTTATAGATTGTTTTCAAGAGACAGGAGCATGTTAAATCAAATGTAGAGCCAGAGGAACAATTAGGTTTATTGGCCCTTTTGTGAGTCAGTCTGATTAGAAAAATTGAAGCTGTCTGTAAAGGCCCATTTGGCGCAAAGTAAGCATCCAAAAGAAAGAGGCAATTATAATATAAGCTATCTCATAGCGAGCGAAACAGGAAATATTCAGTATAAATTTTCCCTGAAAGTAAGTCCAAGACTAGAGCGAACGTTATGGACATTTGTTAAAGGGAGATTTAACAAGCCGTTGTTGAAATGGTAAGATTATTGAAACCAATATTTTAACTTGGAAACAATTGGAATAACAAGATAATCTAATGAACATCCAACACATTCTTGCATTCCTTTACATAAACCGTAGGGAGGTTTAGAGGAATATCCATGAACCACCTCAGAAACAGGGTAACTGGGGGCAGACTTAAATATTCCAAAACATAGGGAAAAATGTTATGCCCATACATTCACTTTATCACTATTACACAAAACTTGTGGTGTCAATGCTGTTTGTTGGTCTGGAGAAGTAACTTTTGTAGCATCTCAGTTTTTAATGATACTTTAATAATAGTTTTATTAGAATTAGTTTTATATTATAATTTTCAATTTAGTTTTTGTTTTCCTTGTTCCCTATATATTGGAACATTTAAGGCTGACACCCAATTACCCTGTTTCCGAGGTGGTTCATGGATATCCCTTTACGCCTCCCTGGGGTTGGTTTTGTGGTTCATGAGGGTATAGGGCTCAGACAGAGTATGGTTTATAATTTGATAATAAATACATAAAGCAGCAAGCCCCAGTCCTCTTCTATTTTTTTTTCCATTCCTTTAGAGTAATAGGATTTACTGCTTCCAGTTATTCCAGATATTCTAATACATCTTTTGTGAAATATTTTCCTGCAGTCTTTAAATATGGTCTACATTACACTTGTTATTTCATTTAGTATATTTCTCCCTGGAGTGTTCCTTTAATTTGGAGAGAAGCAGAACATCACAGCCAAGCTGAATTACACAGTCATGAATCACATCCAAGATTTTTATACTGTAATAAACTGTATTCTAATATACACCATAGATCAAGCAGATCAGCAACATTTAAATACTCTTCAGTTTGGTCACTTTGCGCTTCACAGGCACACAGATATCCTCTAAGGCTGCGTTTTGAGTTCCCTGTTAATCTGCGGAAGTCAGTGCATCGGGAGTCATGTGGCCTCCAAAGACACATGGGAGCACACCCCAGATGCCCCTATGTGCTATTTTGGTGCTGAGGAATGTCCTGTGGGTGTAATATGGGTGCTGGGGCAAGTCCTGTGGGTGCAATATGGGTGCTGGAGCATTTCCTGTGTGTGTGCAATCTGTGTGCTCTGGCAAAACCTGTGTACAGTGTATGCACACACACCTATTAAAAAAATAATATCTGTTTTTCATAGCAAAATTGTCCTGATCTGAATGCTTTCCATGCTTCCATTTCTGAAAGGACCAAATGACTGATTCGGATGCAAATTCAAGGATTTTGAGAAGCCGATTTTGGTATTTTCTGTAATCTGGCTAACTTGTCCAATCTGAATCCATTTCGGGTCAGATTGGTTGATATTGCAGGGGTGGGGAACTTGTTGCCCTCTAGATGTTGCAGGACTACATTCCCCATACACCACTGTCAGCCTCTTCGCTAAAAGAGATAGAGGGCCACAGGTTCCCCATCCCTGCTATATTGGGTAGACCCTATCATTTACAGTGGCACATATGTAATTTGCATATCAAGGCACAAGGGGATGTCATAAACAGGAGAGCCATTCAAAACGGATATTTCTCTTTTTTTATGCATTTTCTTGGAATTCTACTAACCGAAAGCACAGATCATTTGTAATTATATTTTATTCTATATTTTTATTCTAAACATTCACAGTGTGTTCAATGTTCAGGTTGGTGATGACTCTCAGTCCCTTGTTCTCATTGCCTGAAGCTTTCCTTGTAGTTACTGTAGACCAATTTAGAGGACCACATTGTTGTTTTGTCTGTGATTGTTATAAAAACAAATGTACACTTCCAAGCTCCATTTAATACAATGAAAAACCAGTCTGCAGACTTTAACTCAATGTAGCCCTGGAGTAAGGATTATTTAGAAGTATCTTGAAGTAAGAAGACAGTCACCTTTTATGGTGGTATATTTAATATAAACAATTTATAATCCTCTTCCTTTTGTTCAGTATAAAGAACCAATTGGACAAAACATTTTACCTGTGGACACAGTTGGTGTATTTACTCTATGTAAACATTTCTATTCAGCCCTCAAGAATTGATTTCATTCTGATCAATGTAACTTACAGCTATGTAATCTGTGAATGTATTGATAACTATTCAATATTTAAAAAACATGTTATTTTCACACACAGCTGTTTCAATAGAAACAAAATGTGTGGATCATTAAAAAAATATTTTTTTTTAAATTGCAGTTCCGGGGAGAGGGGGGCGCGTGGGGGTTTTCAGTAATAATTTCCTTTACTGGGATTTGGACAGTATTTGATCCTCTCTGTCTGAGACAGTGGTAGGGACAAATTCATAGGTTATAGGCATGGGCATCCGCAGAATTTTTCCCGGGGGCGGGGCATCATTTTACTGTCATCCTTTCTGCGCCGCGCCTCTTTTTGACAAGTTAGAGAGAGAGAGAGAGAGAACAGGGGGAGGGGGAGAGAGACACAGAACAGGGGGAGGGGGGAGAGAGACACAGAACAGGGGGAGGGGGGAGAGAGACAGAACAGAGGGGGGGGGAGAGAGACAGGGGAGGGGAGAGAGAGAAAACAGGTACGGGGGAGTTAGAGAGAGACAGATATGACAAGGAGAGGAAAGGGACACATACATAGGGGGGTGAAAGAGACGGGGGTGAAAGATGGGGGGTCGCCACGGGGCAAGCCCGCACAGGGCGCCGGGACACTTAAGGCCGGCCCTGAACCCAACAGCACCAGACAACACTATAGCACACACAATATAATCCCTCAGCGCCAGATACAACACTATAGCACACAATATAACCTCTCAGCACCAGATACAACACTATAGCACACAATATAACCCCTCAGCACCAGATACAACACTATAGCACACAATATATCTCCTCAGTACCAGATACAACACTATAGCACACAATATAACCTCTCAGCACCAGATACAACACTATAGCACACAATATAACCTCTCAGCACCAGATACAACACTATAGCACACAATATAAGCATACAGCAACAGATACAACACTATAGCAAACAATATAAGCATACAACAACAGATACAACACTATAGCACACAATATAAGCATACAGCAACAGATACAACACAATAGCACACACAATATAACCTCTCAGCACCAGATACAACACTATAGCACACAATATAACCTCTCAGCACCAGATACAACACTATAGCACACAATATAACCCCTCAGCACCAGATACAACACTATAGCACACAATATATCTCCTCAGCACCAGATACAACACTATAGCACACAATATTACCTCTCAGCACCAGATACAACACTATAGCACACAATATAACCTCTCAGCACCAGATACAACACTATAGCACACAATATAAGCATACAACAACAGATACAACACTATAGCAAACAATATAAGCATACAACAACAGATACAACACTATAGCACACAATATAAGCATACAGCAACAGATACAACACTATAGCACACACAATATAACCTCTCAGCACCAGATACAACACTATAGCACACAATATAACCTCTCAGCACCAGATACAACACTATAGCACACAATATAAGCCCACAGCACCAGACACAACACTATAGCACACAATATAACCCCACAGCACCAGACACAACACTATAGCACACAATATAACCTCTCAGCACCAGATACAACACTGTAGCACACAATATAACCTCTCAGCAACAGATACAACACTATAGCACACAATATAACCCCACAGCACCAGATACAACACAATATAAACACAAAGCAACAGATTCCCTAAACACCCAAATTCCAAAATCCATGACATTTCTTTAACTCTTTCCCCCTTTTTTATGTTTTATTCCTCCATGTTTGCCATCTCTTTCCCCATAATTTTATGTGTTTTATTCCTCCATGTCTGTGACCTCTTTTTACATTTTATCTTTTCTGCCCCATGTCACAATTTTGTCTGTATTCTGCTCCAATCAATCACCTCTTTTCATCCTCCATTATCTTTTCTGCCCCATGGCATCCCATTTTGTTTGCACTCTGCTTCCATCTATCACATCATTTTATCCTCCATTATCTTTTCTGCCCCATCCACTTGTCACCATGATGTGAGCAGAGCCTGGTCAGAGGAGCTGCTCAGACTGGACAAATGGAGACCTCAGGGAAATGGGAGGGACCTCCTTGGATTTACCCCACTCTGTCATGTACTTTAAAGCTATTATAAGCTCTTCCAACCTGTTACAGAGGCTCAGCTGTAGTCTCAGAGTATCTTCCCTGTTTCCTCCATGATTTTGCACTGCAGGCTCTCTTCTGTCAGTCATGCTGCCACATGGAGGGCTGAGGGGCGGGGCTATAACTTCATATCCCCGGGCACCCCTGTCATTGGCTCTCCATGCAGCATGCCTGACAGCTGCAGAGACCTGCACCAATGTGGATGGGAGACCAGTATTACAGCAAGCAGAGTTGCAGAGACAACAGCTTTGGGTGCCACCTCCTACCCCAGCAACTGGTGTGCAGACTACTAGGGGCTGCACACTGAGTAAAAATAATAAAAATTAAAAAAAAAATGTTTAAAGGGAAATTGCAAAAATCCAGGGGGGGGGGGGGCAAGTGCCTCCCACTGCGGACGCCCATGGTTATAGGTCAAAGTGTCTTTCTCTATGTACTTCGCTAACATTTTTCATTATAATATAATGTTTTACAGCTTGATGTAAAAATAAAAATGGTCCAACAGAGACCACTTGAAACATCTTTAAAATGTTAAACTAGTTAAAATTCAGCCAAGTGTAGGGAAAATATCATGTCCCACATGACTCCTTTGTTGCGTAGCTGGGCTTTGTTATGTAGTGAGTATCCGGATGTTTTGGAGACAGTATGACTCACAGGTTTATTCACTATGGTACTGTCCTGTTACCAATGTGTTCTCTAGACCCATATGTGTGTACATTGTGCTTCTGTTCATTCTTTGACTTATATATATGTTTATGTAAAGTGTGTGTATATATATATAAACATGTTGATATATAATTTCTCCTGAGTCTGTTTATTCTTTTTTGTACTTTGCATTATTTGTCTCTTTGTACGTGTCCTAAAAATTCTGTTACACATTTGCTACTATTGCTATTCAAGGTTTTACTTGCTGTTCTGTATATTTTACTTTCTTTGTGGTTTATCTCCTTTAACGTTGAGACACTTGTTAGTTTGGTCTTGCCTTCTTTTACTGTAGTCAAGTTAATTGCAATATGAACATTAAGTAAATTATTTGCACATCTATTTTTTGCATTTTCTGGAAATAAAAGTTCTACCTGCTGAGTACAGTTTGTGTTCACCACGAGGGAGAGACGGTAATGAATCTAAGTTCCCAAGGATTGTTTACTACATGGAAGGAACAGCTTGGAATTAATAACTAGCTGACATATAGTGTCTGAATTAGACCTTGAAACCACACAGAGCCTCTCCTGATCAGTCATCTCCAGACCCTGTATGAGGAACAGGTTGATTTTATAGATACACAGCTTCACATTGTATGTAGCTGAATGTGTTCTCAGTGGGCACACACATCCTATTTCCTCATAAGGGGATCAAGCTCATATTTCTGTTTTGGTCTCCTGGGTTCAGGCTCTATCTGGTGCAAGCTACCGTTCTGTATACTGAGGTAAGAACAGGTACCAGAAACTTTATTTTGCCCTTATTGTCCAAGCTAATGCAGCAAGAGGCATCTTCAATAATATCTGCATCAATGGTTCTAAGAAAGACAGACCTGGGGTGATCAGTTTAGGGGTACATGCAAGGAAGAAGGGCCTCCTACCCAAGCTTATGTGTTGCAGCAGCAACCTGGATGGACAGAAAATAACTCAAACATCTAAGAAAAGACCCTAGAGCTAGACTAAACTTGATTTTCCAGACAGACCTTCTATAGACTTTCAACTAACTAACTGAGATGAGGTTACCACTGCAGCACAATCAGGGTGAGGTCCACTGATGCAGCACAAAGGGATGTGAATTAAATCAAGTAGCCACTTAGGAAGTGAGAGGTAAGCCTACTTCCAAATTTATAAGGGGACTGCAACACTAAGGAAGGACCTCTGGTCCTATTTGCCAGTGCAATTTGTCTGTGATTGGTATATGTGGTCATGATATGTGAGATTATTCCACTTGACAAAATAAATTATTTTGCTGTTTTTGTAATTCAGGTACTGACAGCTTGATATATAGATAAACTATATTATTACATACTTTGAAAATGTTGCTAGTCATTTCATAATTATCCAGTATATTTGTCCCCTTCTTTTCGTCTCTTTCCATGATGTTCTTGTGTGTGTAATTTATGTATGTTATGTTGCTCATGATACAGTGCTTTGGACTATGATGGTGCTTTATAAGTAAGTAACGGTCCTGGCCCCTTTGTCCATTTCCCTATATTGGTATTTTGGATTTTTCCCTTGTCTACTCATTGGTTAGTCTACTCATTGGTTAGTGGGTAGAGCATTTACTGAGATCACTGAACCAGTTGGCCTTGGCAGATCCCTTTCTGTACGCCATGTAATATTTATGATTACCCATGTTAACTGTTGTACAAAATATTGAATAATCACCTATAAAATCTTTGAAATACCAGCACTATCCCTAATTATTTCACAGAATGTGATACTAGAAACGTTTTTTCAAGCAATGTTTTATTGCAGGTCTGTGATAGTTTAAGACATTTATTGTTACAATAACATAATTCGTACAAGGTAGAGGAATGTTGCTTCTATTGCATCTCTTGATTTAATGGGTCTGCAGGTTAAAATGTACTTTCTATAAACATTTCAGAATGAGTCAATATTCAACTCAAGTATAAATTTTGTGTTATTGAATTAACTTGTACGAAGGAGGCCGCACCACATTATCTATTCCCCTGTGTAATACAATTATGTAATACCTATGTCAATTTAGCTGACATTTCATTGAGTTTAACTTTATAATGTCTCTGGCCATCTTTGGTAAGTTTGAGTTTGTATTCTTTTAGTGTGTCTTAAAGTAATAGAGTTCTGTGAAAATGCTACTTAGCCTTCTACTTTATAATATATGTCATCTTCAATGGATGTCCAACGGTGCAGGTGTACTATGTCCCTTGGAGTAAAGCAAAGCAGGGTGAGGCGAGTGAGGCACATGTTTCAGGTGCATACTATTAAGGGGAAGCAACCAAGTTGCAGTTCTGGTCACCTCTCGAGTGTCGATCAAATTGCTAACCGGACTAATCAGACCAGAGCATGGGATATGAAGCCAAATTGCTGCACAGCAGCTTAGTATGCATAGAGAGGAGAAGGTCTGCATGGACAGCTGTGTGGACAGGAGCAGGCCTACATCAGGAAGCAGGAAAGACCTACAGCTCAACACCACTGATCACAAGGGAATAGTCCATAGGGACCAAAAGTAAGGAAATGAATCTCCAAATCAGCTGAGCAAACCAAGAATGGATTATTTCATTTTTCTACAAAATAACTGTTATGAAAGTATATCAAACGGGGTGCACAATTTTCCATTCTTGCCTCGGGTGCACAAAGAGCTATCTACAGCTCTGAGGCAGAACATCATATGGATTGTGTAATAATAACAATTCATGCTGCCTCGTCATTACTGTAAATTGTGAGTCATGATAACGTATTTGCTGAGGAATCTCAGAGTTTACATAAGAGATAAGTCACTAGTTCGGAGTCCAGTCACTGCAAAACAATGAATCTCTGAGTCAATGCTGGTACTTTTTCCAAATTTTCCATCTATCTCTCTTAGTTGGACAGAAGAGAGGTTATAATTAGTAATGATTATTAATATTGTAAATTCCTGTATTTGTTTCTGCCATCTATTTATGGCACTATCCTCTACTAGCATGATAACACATAACACCAAACATTTTGTTTATAGAGTAGTAGAAAAAAGAGAATAAATAGTGTTGATGAATGTTGATGATGCCTCTGCTGCACATGATCCCCTATACATGCTGATGTATAGGGGATAGGACCCACGGAGAGCACCAAATACTCCTCCAGTAAAAATACTTTTTCATGCTCTAACATGTGAACCCCCTTCCCGTTCTATACACTAGAGCCAGTATCTGCTGCTCTGTAAAAAGTGTATCCATTGGTGGCAAATGATTGAAGCTTCACCATCACTACATACATAGTACTCTATTTTGCCATCTTTTTTATTTTCGGGGGGGATTGAAATACTCCAAAAGTATTTTTTTAAAAGTATTCTATTTTTTTATTTCATTGCATACATTTATTTTCGCACCACAGTGTCTGTACACTAACAGGATATACAGGGGGGAAGTAATACAATAAATAAGGACCTTCAAGATAAATTAATTAATCATGGTCTACCCTATGCCATGCATGTTGAAGGGTAACTCTATTTTTAATGAAAGATGATTCAAACTTTCCATGGAAGGCAACATAAGTTTTAGACAGAGTTTCAAAAATGTTGCCAGCTCAGTCACGATTAGAATAACTGCATCTCACTGTGGGCTCTGACGGGGATTATTAAGTGGCCGCACTCCACTCTCGGGCAAGGCATTCAGAAGGAATCCGACAGCACTCCAGACATAAATGTAAATATAGGTCAAATCAAAAATGCTTTTATTTAGACCTTAGTCTAAGCATTAAACATAAGTAAATATCAATAAATTACAAAATATAGCACCTGATCAGGAGACTAGCACTTAAAAATGGAAAAATGTTCGAAAAAAGGCTAATGCTTGATGTACTTTATCAAAAGCTATGTTTTAGTCATGGATGTTTTTTTTTTTTTTATATGTGTGTAAAATCAAATAAAGGAGATATTGTGGGATCAGTGGGACATTTACACCCCCCTCCCGTTATTCCTGTAATACATTTGTATGGCCTTTGCAGTAGGGAGGGGCTTCACATTTGTGACTGGTTGAAGGGCCCTTACACTTCTCTCCTGTATGTGCAGTGATGTGTCTTGGTTGGTGTGTGGAAGCTGGCTATGTTTGTGTAATTGTGTGTAAACTTGTGTTTAGGAGAGGATCTATTTAAACATGTGATGTATGTATGTATAAGTTTTTGTGTTTCCTGAGCTGGTTAAAACAAAACATTGCCAATATAGCTAATTAAGAAGTCATAGATTCACAGTTGCCATAATTAATGTAATCAAGGACAATGAGAAAACAATAATCCAGGAAAAATGAAGCAACCCTCCCAAATTATGTCAGATTTCTCATGTATCTGACCTTTGTGTACAGGAGGCAATTAATACTCTTTGGATAATAGCGAAACTCGCTTCGCAATTAACTTGTTAACATGCAAGTCATAGAGTATGCTGGGTAATTATCACTGTGTCAATCAACAACAGCAACCCCAGGTCTCAAGCAGCGCAACACAATTGTTTTACAAATGAATGTAAAGATGCAGCATTTAGAAATTAATGGTCCACGTTAAGTGGATTCCCGTCAGCAGTAGCAAAAGCAACGAAAATACTGTAAAATACAATCTCTCAGCCATTAGTTGGAGGCACTAAGAGGGTTAACTCTGTGCAGGCATGCTGTAATTCAGACTTGTAGAAAATGTATCTGCATCTTTCACAGCTGGATGCCATGTTTTGGGGAGTTTTCTGTGAGACTTAGTGTTTCTGTGCTGCAAGGGAGTAACACAGTAAGGTATGAAGTGAAGTCAAGTGCAAGCTGTATCCTACATCCTTCTAGTGGTACATAACGATCATTAGTGGTACTTATGTAAAATCATACTAATGTTTTCACTACATATGTAATCTTTATAACATGCTTAAATAATGTCACTATGATAACAAATTTGATATTATAACATGAAGGTCAGAGGCGTAACTAGAAACCACCGGGCCCCGGTGCAAAAATTGCCCTGGGGCCCCCCGACCCCACCATGCAACTCCACCCCAGAAATGCCACTTGCCAACTGTTCTGCTTTGTGCCTGGCCTTGTCTTATATCTATGGTAGCTTTATGCCTATCCCATGCATGCTTAAACACCTTCACTGTATTAACCTCTACCACTTCTACTGGAAGACTATTCCATGCATCCACTACCCTCTCGGTAAAGTAATATTTTCATTCGTTCCTGACCTTATCTTATATCAAGGATAGCCTTATGCTTATCCCATGCATGCTTAAACTCCTTCATATATTAACCTCTCATCCACCACCCTCTCAGTAAAGTAATATTACTTTTTCTGACCACAAAAAAACATTAAAATATTTCCAGAATTTTCAAAAGCTTGAGGTGGACCCCAAATATATGTATATAACTAGCTGCATGTATACTTATATGAACTTTTTAATATTATATTCAACTATTTTCATATGTAATAAAAATGTTATTGAAAAATTGTTAATTTCTTATTTTTGTGATGTTCCTCTGCACCCACATTGCACCTAAAGCTCTTAATACAGCACTATACAGTACCCACAGCACTTGGCTTGTACTCATATGGCACCCACACGATTTGTCATGCCACAGTGTAAATTTGCCTGCCAGAAGATACCACAGTGTCACTTTGTCCCACTGAACTGCCCCTGCAGAACATGCCACAGTATCCCTTTGGCCACAGCCAATTTGCCCATTAATATGCCACAGCCAATTTTCACATTATGCTACGATTAGCCTGCCCATTAATATGCCACAGCCAGACATTCAGATTGCCAATTAAGTTGCCACAGCCATTTTCCCCATTAATATGCCACTATTAACCTGCCCAGAAATATGCCAAAGCCAGTATTATTTTGCCCATCATTTGCTAGTCATATTTTACACTTCATTTGCCAGTCATATTTTGCCCATCATTTGTTAGTCATATATTGACCATTTGCCACTCATATTTTGCCCATTTTCCAGTGTTATTTTGCCCATTTGCCACTCATATTTTGCCCATATGCCACTAATATTTTTTTCCATATGCCACTCATATTTTTCCTATTTTCCAGTATTATTTTGCCCATTGGCCAGTGTTATTTGCCCCATTTGCCACTCATATTTTGCCCATTTTCCAGAATTATTTTGCCCATTTGCCAATGTTATTTGCCCATTTGCCACTCATATTTTGCCCATTTGCCAGTATTATTTTGCCCATTTGCCAGTGTTATTTGCCCCATATGCCACTCGTATTTTGCCCGTATGCCAGTGTTATTTGCCCCATATGCCACTTATATTTTGCCCATTTGCCAGTGTTATTTTGCCCATATGCCACTCATATTTTGCCCAGTGGCCAGTATTATTTTGCCAATTTGCCAGTGTTATTTGCCACTCATATTTTGCCCATATGCCAGTGTTATTTGCCCCATATGCCACTCGTATTTTGCCCGTATGCCAGTGTTATTTTCCCCATATGCCACTTATATTTTGCCCATTTGCCAGTGTTATTTTGCCCATATTCCACTCATAGTTTGTCCATATTATTCTGCCCATTTGCCAGTGTTAATTTGCCTATTTGCCAGTATTATTTTGCCCATTTGCCAGTGTTATTTGCCCATTTGCCAGTGTTATTTGCCCATTTGCCACTCGGGCAGCAGCGGGGGCTCACGGGGCAGCTGCCTAGGGCCCAGTCATTCTTTACCCGCACTTTTTTTTTAAACTTTTTTTTTTTGCAGGGGTCGCAGGGCAATCGGGCCCCCAGAGTGACAGGCCCGGTCGCAGCTGCGACTCCTGCAACAACGGTAAGTACGCCACTGATGAAGGTATAGAACATCTACAGACATCTGTTATTAGACAAACAGTCATGTGAAAAATAAAGTACACCCTCTTTGAATTATATATAATAAATATATTATATATAATAAAGTAAATACAACCTCAGATGAACAACATTAAATATTACACGGTGTCATGATTTATTTAACAACAACAAAAAGCCAAAATGAAGAAGCCATGTATGAAAAACTTAGCACACCCTTACTGCTTCCATTGAAATTAAGGGTGCTAAGTAGCAGACAGGGGCTGCTAATCAAATGCTCTTGATTAACTGATCATCAGCAAGTGTGATCACCTCTATAAAAGCTGAAGAATTAGCAGTTTGCTGGTCTGGAGCATTAGGTGTGTGTTAACACAATGCCAAGGAGGAAAGACATCACCAATGTTCTTACAGAAGCAATTGTCACTGTCCATCAAACTGGGAAGGGTTATAAGGCCATTTCCAAACAATTTAAAGTCCATCATTCTACAGTGAGAAAGATTATTCAAACGTGGAAAATATTCAAGACACTTGCCACTCTTCCCAGTAGTGAACATCCCAGCAAATTCACCCCAATGTCAGACCAAACAATGCTAAGAGAAATTGCAAAAAACCCAAGGAGGGCTGCCATCAGAAATTGTGGGACATCTTACAGACCAACCCCAACCCCCCCCCCCCCCCCACACACACACACACACCATTTCTCCTTTCTTTATTGCCCCCACATCTCTTGCCATAGCACCTCCTTGCACACATAGGGTATGCCCCAGCACATGCCCCATCATCACATTGCACACCAAGAACTTACTCCACAAAGCACCCAGAGCTCCTTTGTGTCTAGTGGCAGGCAGCATAGTGTGTTTTCACTGCCCAGGGGCACAGACATCCTACCATGCTGCTTCTCATGCTCCCTGTGTGTGAAGTGTGAGCGCCGACCGGTTACATATCCTCTGACATCAGACACGGGGGCGCACAAGAGGCCGTATAGTACAGTGTGCATCTGGGCATGTCGCTTGCTTAGCAAGCAGAGGGCTGGTGAGTCTTCTGATCTTCCCTGCCAGCACCTGTGCTGGCAAGCTTTTATTATTTTTTGCTGGGGAACCTGGCAGTCATTTAGTCGACCATGAACTCTACTGTGTACCAAAGTATTTGAGAGCCAAATGTAAGTCCATCTGTCTGACAGCTAAAGCTTAGGTGAAATTGGGCCACGCAACAGGACAATGGTCCCAAACACGCCAGCAAATCTACAACAGAATGAGTTAAAAAGAAAATAGTCAAGGTGTTTTTCCACGGTCCAGTCAAAGTCCAGACCTCAACGTGATTGAAATGCTGTGAGGAGACCTTAAGAGACCTGTGCATAAACAAATACCAGAAAATCTCAATGAGCAAAAGTTGTAAAGAAGAGTGGGCCTAAATACCTCCACAATGATGTGAGAGACTGATCAAGTGATACAGGAAACGATTACTTCAGCATTGCTGCTAAGGGTGGGTCTACAAACTACTGAATCATAAGGTGTACTTAGTTTTTCACACATGGCTACATTTTGGCTTTATTTTTGGTAAATAATTCATGATACAGTGTAATATATTATGTTGTTCATCTGAGGTTGTATTTACCTAATTATAAGTTATATTATGTTTCAAATTATTGTTATAAGGTCCACTGTACATAACCAGCAACCATCAACCAGACAGCATACCACTCTTAAAATCTCTGTTTACAGATGATTGTCTGAGGGTGAATGTGTTGTGGGAACATCCATAATAAACTGCAAACTTCCGATTCCTGCAGAGTCGGAGAGCCACTATCTGCAAGTGAGCACAGTCAATGGCACCCATGGACATTAGGATCTCTCTCCCAGCATAATACTTCTGTTTGATCCTGTGCCTATCCTGTTGTTGAGTGGGGAAATTGATATACCTCCCTGCTTACCTCTTAAAACACTTCATACAAGAGCTTGGGTGTGCTAGTAAAGCCGCAAAGCCTGCTATGGGTTGGAATTATCCAGGAGCCACTCTCTACTCTCTAACCAAACACTACTTTACTTCAGTCTAGAAGCCAGTTTTGATCTTAAATACTCCCCTTAGTGAGCAGTTATTTGGAAGGATGTGCATAATTATTTTTACCTATTCATTTATTTTTTCCCTGGAAGCTGATATTTATTGGTTGTTTGAGAAAGGAAGAAGTGGTGAGGTAAGCTCAGGACCGAGACTTCAATCATTATGCTGCATTTCCAGAATGGTTTTCTTTTTGAAGATGTAAACTAACTATTCTAACAACTATAATACAAGGCTATTACACTGTTTGAAAAAAAACAAAAAAAGACAGTATAGTAAGTTTTTAGAGTTACATTTCTTGAGACAAACATTTCAAAGGTGATAAATAAATTTTAAGTTAAACAGAAAAATGACATCAGTGTGCAGTGCTGCCATCAAAACTCTTACAGAACAAATGGTCTGTGCCCCTCCATAAATATAACCCCACTCCAGACAGTTACACACTGGTGGTCTCGGTTATAGGAGGCTCGCACTTATATAAAGAAATGTCTACCGGCTGGTGTGAAAGGATATGAACACATCCACTCGCCCTTCATCTCTTGTCACAGTGTACCAGATAGAGTAGTATTCCAATCTTTACCTCTGTCCCCACAACCCAACAAGCAGCCATTGCTATGCCTATCCCCAGGTACAGCCAGAAAAAGAGGTGTTGGTTACTTGACCAGCACCACATAATGAAAAGTAACCAAAACATAAAACAACCTTAATTATAAGGTGACAGTCCTAACTCTTAATTTTTGAAAAAAGAAAAGGCCTAAATATAAGGTGATTGTATAGGAAAAAAAGTTTTGCTAGTAAATATATTTTCATACTTAAGGATGACTGGGGCTGTGGTCCCCCTTATAGGGTTACTGATTGTACCCCCTTGTTGGAGGCCCTGTCTGTTTATATTTGCATAATCATTCACAATACAACCTGTTTATTTGCAAGTTTCCTCACAATTTTGAGCTCTCTTATTTACATTAACATTTATTTATATAGTCCCAATAAATTGCATAGCTTTTGATACAGAGCATAGAAGGGAAATACTTACTACATTGGACGAACAGAGACAGACTGATACATGAGGTAGAGAGTCCTTAAAAATGTGCAAAATGGTTGAATTACAGACAAATGGCCAGGGTGACTAACACCTTGTGTTGTGTGTAGAATCCAGCACTTGGCCAATTTATTTGGGAGCTGTCAGGTTAAATTGTTCACAGGTACTCCTTGCAGTAAATAAAGAGCAGTAAATACAGACGGCTTTAGCCGCTCAGAGCAAAATGAAGTGTCTGTAATATTTACAGCCGGCTCTGAGATCTAACACCAGCCACATAAATTCCCTGGCTCACTTTCAAACAAGATTGCACTTTATACAGGACATCTCTGCCTTCCCCACATTTTTAGTTCAAGGAAAATGGGGATATTTTGGTCGCTAGTAACGTATTTTCTCGATTATAAGATGACCCTGATTATAAGACGACCCCCCAAACTTTGTATATTCCTTTAGGAAAAAAACTAAAAGCCTGAGTATAAGACTCATAGGTAAAAAGTTTAACTTGTATATATGTAAATTGCTTTTTAATATTAAATATCCTCTCGTCGCGCAGACATCCACCTGCTGTTAGCGAGGGGGATTCAGGTCCCCTGCAGCTCTGCGGGGGGCCTGGATCCCAGTCTTATAGTCTGACCTCGATTTGAGGTCAGATTTTAAGACGACCTCGAATATAAGACGAGGAGTATTTTTCAGAGCATTTGCTCTGAAAAAAACCTTGTCTTATATTCGAGCAAATACGGTATGTGGGGGGGGGGGGGGGGGGGGGTCCAAGCTATTATTATAAACACGCACTCTGTTTATCTTATTAAATGCAGTGTATTAGTTCACTGTTTTATAGGAATGAAGTTGCACACTGTAAACATATACTTTGTGATCTGAGATTTCCACTTGTGAGTATGCACCCAATATAGTTGCAGCTCACTCCTGGCACTCAATGAGTTAAGCATGGCTGTGAAATAAACCAGTAACTGGTGATTCAAGCACCAGTGTTTGGATAACTCCCATTTTATGACCTATGAAATATATCAGTGCTGTCTACTTTAAAAGTGGACATGACTAACTTTGGGCATCAAATGTCATGCACAGGGGCATGACATAAGAGCTGCATTGCATGGTTCAGATAGTTGAACTTCGGCACTATATATTAAAGAATAGACAATGGAGCACAAATATCTCAATATAAGTGCATCTTCTCAAGGTCCACTCACTTATTCAAGATATAAATATAATCCTCAGACGCCTCACTCCTTTTATGTCATATGGTAATTTGCCTGCGCCAAAGGAAAAGATAGAAAATGTGGAGACAGGTAAAGAGGAAAGACAATACAATATACTTTACAAAAACAAGGCAGGCTGCTACACCCTCAGCCGACTCCTCCCAAAGCTGCAAAAGAAGGGAAATGCAGAAATTGAGTGTGTTGGGGTGAACGCTATACACAGAACAGACAGAAAAGCCTGGTTATATATGCAAGTAAATAATTTAATATGATTTCTTTAAAAAAAAATGATACACAATAGTATTTATGTACAAAGATGTGACAAAGTATTAATCTAATAAAAAAAAGAGACTAACATACTTATCTTCTATTTTCTGTCTCATTAAAAAAAATCCCTTCCACTGGCGTAGACTAAATTTTCTTTCTTTAAATCTTAACTGGTGACCTCTTGTTCTTTGCACTGTTCTGTTAATGAATGGGTCTTTAGAAAGTCCATTGTATTAGCCCTGTACGTATTTATATAACATCTTTTTGTAAGTAATAACCTATGAAGCGGGAGAATAATAACTTCCTCCTGTGAGTCAATACCGCTTTTAATACATGCCAATGTCTTATTGGCCTTTGCAGTCGCCAGCTGTCTATTGTCTACAATTATTCCCAAATCATTTTCATTAATAGATTCCCCGAGGAAACACCATTTGAACTACCGGTATAATTTTATTGTTATAAACAAAAAGCATAATGTTATATTTGTTTACAATGAATCTCATCTATCATGTATCTGGCCAGTTACCCTATCTGTCTAAATCCTCTTGCAGTGAACACATATCTAGTTCAGACTGTATTGCCCTCCTTAATTTTCTGTTATCAGCAGACACAGGGCCGATCCTAGGGTCACAGGCGCCTGGGTGCAGGATTTTTTGGGCTCCCCCAGGTGGGCGTGGCTATATGATAAACCCCTCCCCTTTACACATGTATGTTCCAGGCATACCAATTTTTCATTATTGGGGTGGGGGGATTCTTGTGGAGAGCACAAACTTGATTTTTAGATGAAGGACCAACACAAGCTTTTATTTTAAATAAAGATATTTATTTGGCCGTAAAACAGTGTAGTGGTTTTATTTATGTCTATGATGCTCAGCCAGCAACATGGGAGACTTTTTGCTGGCTAGCAGTTTTAAATACAGTTCCCATGATGTCCAACCAGCCAAAGTCTCCCATTAGTCTGGCTGAGCATCATTGGAAAAGAAGTACACAAGGAGCAATAAATAATATTCCACCAAGTCAGTCACTCACTTGTCTCTCTCTTCCCATACCTCCATGTCTTTCTCCCTCTCCACTCATACCCTCATGTATCTCTCTCTCTCTCCACTCATACCCTCATGTATCTCTCTCTCTCCACTCATACCCTCATGTATCTCTCTCTCTCCACTCATACCCTCATGTATCTCTCTCTCTCCACTCATACCCTCATATATAACTCTCTCTCCACTCATACCCTCATATATAACTCTCTCTCTCTCCACTCATACCCTCATGTATCTCTCTCTCTCTCCACTCATACCCTCATGTATCTCTCTCTCTCTCCACTCATACCCTCATGTATCTCTCTCTCTCCACTCATACCCTCATGTATCTCTCTCTCTCCACTCATACCCTCATGTATAACTCTCTCTGCTCTCATATCCTCATATATAACTCTCTCTCTCTCAACTCATACCCTCATGTATATCTCTCCCTTCATACCCCATATATTTTTCCATGTCTATCTTTCTGTTCCTCATGCTCCCCATGGTGGTCTTTTTTCTGCATGTCTGTCTCTTTCTCTTCATAACTCACATGTATGTCTCTCCCTCCTCATAATCCCGTGTATTTGCCTATTAATATGCCACAGCCAGTTTGCCCATTTATATGCCACTGCCAGTTTGCCCATTAATATGCCACAGATAGTTTTCCCATTAATATGCCACAGATAGCTTGCCCATTAACATACCACAGTTAGTTTGTCCAATAATATAGCACAGTTAGTTTGCCCATTAATATGCCAGTGTCAGTTTGGCCACTAATATGCCAGTGTCAGTTTGGCCACTAATATGCCAGTGTCAGTTTGTCCATTAATATGCCACCACCAGTTTTCCCAATAAAAGCATTACCCCCTCCCCCCATTCCCCAGTACTCGCCTTGCTGCTGCTCTTTCGTGTCTCCTCCGCACAGTCTTTCCTCTATGCACACTCAGTTCAGGAGGCGGGAAATAGCCGCCGACTGGATGGGAAATGTCAAGTGGGCAGCGGTGGCCACTTTAACCGGTTAAAGTTGCCCTGCCTACAAACACAGCCACACTTACGCACAGGGTCATGCATAAATACACACAGTCACACTTACACAGACACACTTAGGGCCGCCACTAGGAATTTCAGGGCCCCTTACTGAACACATTTTCTCCCCCCCCCCCCCCCCCCCCGCCGACAATATCTCCCACTCGCCCCACCTACAGGGCCGGCGCTACCGTAAGGCAGCACAGGCGGCTGCCTTAGGGCGCACCAATGGGGGGGCGGGAAAATCGCCCGCTCCCCCAGGCCCGTTTACTTACCTCCATGCTGCTGTTCATGTCCGTGGCTGAGAGGGAAGCACTGTGCGCTCCCCTCAGGCCGTGCGCATTCAATAAAGTGTGTTGAAACTTTTTTTTTCAACACACTTTATTGAATGCGCACGGCCTGAGGGGAGCTCACAACGCTTCCCTCTCAGCCACGGACCTGAACAGCGGCATGGAGGTAAGTACTGGGGTCTGGGGAAGGGGGGAGGAGGGAGGTATAACGAGCATCTGACTGGCATAATATTACTGGGCATCTGACTGGCATAATGATACCTGGCTCTGACTGGCATAATATTCCTGGGGTCTGACTGGCATAATATTCCTGGGCATCTGACTGGCATAATATTCCTGGGCA
This sequence comes from Pelodytes ibericus, assembly GCA_036172795.1. Classification (NCBI taxonomy): domain Eukaryota; kingdom Metazoa; phylum Chordata; class Amphibia; order Anura; family Pelodytidae; genus Pelodytes; species Pelodytes ibericus. Next base: position 132,592,359 of record CM069862.1, read on the forward strand.
TCTGACTGGCATAATATTACCTGGCTCTGACTGGCATAATATTCCTGGGCTCTGAGTGGCATAATATTCCTAGGCATCTGACTGGCATAATATTCCTGGGCATCTGACTGGCATAATATTCCTAGGCATCTGACTGGCATAATATTACCTGGCTCTGACTGGCATAATATTCCTGGGCATCTGACTGGCATAATATTCCTGGGCATCTGAATGGCATAATATTGCTGGGAATCTGACTGGCACACTATTCCTGGGCTCTGACTGGCATAATATTCCTGGGCATCTGACTGGCATAATATTCTTGGGCTCTGACTGGCTTAATATTCCTGGGCATCTGACTGGCATAATATTCCTGGGCATCTGAATGGCCTAATATTCCTGGGCATCTGACTGGCACACTATTCCTGGGCTCTGACTGGCATAATATTACTGGTCTGTGACTGGCATAATATTACTGGGCACTGACTGGCATAATATTACTGGACTGTGACTGGCATAATATTACTGGGCACTGACTGGCATAATATTACTGGACTGTGACTGGCATAATATTACTGGGCACTGACTGGCATAATATTACTGGGCACTGACTGGCACTATATTACTGGGCACTGACTGGCATAATATTACTGGGCACTGACTGGCACTATATTACTGGGCATCTGACTGGCACAATATTACCGGGCTCTGGCTGGCACTATATTACTGGGCTCTGGCTGGCACTATATTACTGGGTATCTGACTGGCACTATATTACTGGGCTCTGGCTGGCACTATATTACTGGGCACTGACTGGCACATTATTACTGGGCACTGACTGGCACACTATTACTGGGCACTGACTGGCACACTATTACTGGGCACTGACTGGCACAATATTACTGGGCACTGATTGGCACACTATTAGTGGGCACTGATTGGCACACTATTACTGGGCACAGACTGGCACACTATTACTGGGCACTGACTGGCACATTACTGGGCACTGACTGGCAATATATTACTAGGCTCTGAGTGGCACAATATTACTGGGCACTGACTGGCACAATATTGCTGGGCAGTGACTGGCATAATATTACTGGGCTCTGACTGGCATAATATTACTGGGTTCTGAGTGGCACACTATTACTGGGTTCTGACTGGCACAATATTACAGGCATCTGACTGGCACACTATTACTGGGCTCTCACTGACACAATATTCCTGGTATCTGACTGGCACAATATTACTGGGCTCTGAGTGGCACAATATTACTGGTATCTGACTGGCACAATATTCCTGGTATCTGACTGGCACAATATTACTGGTATCTGACTGGCACAATATTACTGGTATCTGACTGGCACACTATTCCTGGTATCTATAATTGTACAATTTTCAAACATTGAAAATATTGTGGTTGTTTTCTTACATTTTTATTATTGGGGGGGGGGGGGGGGGGGGTGCCACACTCAGGGTCCGCCCCGGGTGCCAAATGCTCTAGGTACGCCCCTGGTAAGTGGTAAGGGTGTCTGTGTGTGTGACTGCAAGGGTGTCTTTGTGTTTAAGGGTTTCAATGTGTGACACATTTAGAGCATGCGAGTTGAATATTTAGATGTATTTATTTTCTACACTATACATTATTCATATATATATATATATATATATATATATATATATATATATATATATATATATATATAATGTAAGGAGGCTTAATGGTGTGGGAGGCGTGGCGGATCAGAGCAGGGGGGCACCAAAATGCACCTTCGCCTGTGTAGACGAAAATCCTTGCACCGGCCCTGCCCACCTACTCTCACAAGCATGTTTTCCCAGTCTAGTGTAATATGGAGGGTGGTTGGGAGCAGTTGGTCAATATGCCAGTAATATTTTGCCCCTCAATATTCCAGTATTTTACCATTTACTGTGCCAATATTTTGTCCCTTAATACGCCATTCTTTTGCCATTTAATGTGCCAGTATTTTGCCCCACAATATTCCATTCTTTTGCCATTTAATATGCCATTCTTTTGCCACTCAATAGGCCAATATTTTGCCCTTCAATATGCCATTTAAAATGCCAGCGTTATGCTTGCTATTTGCACCCTTCCCCAGTACTTACCTCCTTTCTGCTCTGCTCTGTTTAGCAGGTCCCCGGCTGGAGGGGAAACACAGGGGATTTTTTTTTTCTGTTGTGACCTTGACCCCTGATGGTGGGCTTGCACTTAGTCACCATTACAGACAGACACCCTTATCCACACACAGAGCAATACACACAGTCACACTTATGTACACACACTTACACAGACAGTAACACACACATTGACTCACACAGAGAAAAACAGATTCACACACACACACACACAGTGAAACACACATTCACACACACACAGTGAAACACACATTCACACACACACACTTACATACATTCACACACACACAGTGAAACACACACTGAAACACACACACATACATTCACACACACAGTGAAACACACATCCACACACACACACACACACTGACATACATTCACACACACACACAGTGAAACACACATTCACAAACACACACTTACATAGATTCACACACACAGTGAAACACACATTCACAAACACACACTTACATACATTCACACACACACACAGTGAAACACACATTCACACACACACTGAAACACACACACATATATTCACACACACAGTGAAACACACATTCACACTGAAACACACACACTTACATACATTCACACACACAAATTAAAACACACACTTACACCCTGACATACACATTGAAACACACACACTTCTTTTCTTTAAAAAAAACACGTTTTACTATTGGTCCACCTCCCTGGAGGGAGGAGGACATTTCCGGACGGTGTCTGCAGAGGCAGAACACCGTCATTTAGTTCTTCTGCCGGATGTCACCAGACATCCGGCAAACAGACAGCGCGACAGGGCGGACCTTGCACCCGTCGCGCTGTACTCAATGAGATTAGGAGGTGCGGTGACCGCAGGCGCTCACCTGCGGGCCGCACCTCCAGAATGAGGGAGAAAGGTGCTCATCGGAGCGCCTTTCCTCCTGGTGCGCCTGGGCGCGGTGCACCCCGTGCACCCGCCCAGGATCGGCCCTGAGCAGACACTGAGAGATGGTCCCTATCAGGGGCGTTTGCTAGGTCTCCAAAAGATCTGGGCCTGGAGCCCGTGATAGATTTGATAGAAGTGGAGTAAATAAGCTCACATTCTTAGGTGGCATACTGACTAATACATATGATGCCAATGAACAATAGGTATATATGGGTATATATCAGGGCTCAACAAATCCTGGGCACCAGGAAATTATAACTGGCGGCCAGTTATTGTTGTCCCTGCATGGTGCCCTCGCCGCTGGGATCATTTTCTTTATTTATTTAGGGAGCAGTGTGTGCACGGGCTGCACAGTCTTCCTGCTCCATCCCCACATGCACCGTACTATAGTGTCCCAGCGCTGAGTGTGCTCAGCAGGGCTAGAAACAACAGCAAGGCACAGACCAGGCTATTGTATGTAGTAGATGGGACTTAGTTCATCCTTATACCATAAAAAACCCCGAACCCAATAAAGACACACCAGACGTAGATGGAGTTAAATAGGCCACAGCATTTATTTACAATCCAAATAAACTGTATGACCACATTCTCCTTTATTTTACTTTATTATTTATTTAAAATATATGACTTAATCGTCAATGTATATAAATTAATATATATATATATACGAACATCTATGCATATATATATACGAACCTTAACCATAAAACAATAATGTAGTGCAAATACAGTTAACTAGTCCTTGCCAATCAAATAACATACATCCATAACTATACTAGCTCTAACTTGAGCCCCTCCTAGGGTTAAGCCCCTCCCCCCTCGGCCATATATTCTTTTACCACATGTTTCAAACCTGATGCCAACCACCAGCCGGCTGTTAGCTTGGTGGGCACGACCATTATCATCCTTCTCAATGCTAGAGGTTAGGGGAGGGGCCCCCCAATCGATCCGTCTGTCTTATTCCTTCCACTTTTAAACTGGATTGGCAAGGACAAACCCCGCCATAGGCACTGCTGGTTAACCCCTTAAATCAGCAGTGACCCCCACCCAACGCCATGGCCTGCTCCAACGCCTCCTGTAACGCCAAATTAAACAAATCTAACCCCACCTCTGTCAGGTGAACCCCATCACTCCTGAAAAAGACGGCAGCCTCTCTTTCAAAAACCCTGTGGCGTACCGTAATCCCCCCGATGCCCAAAACGAACTTCGATACCCTCTTGTTAAGCTTGATTCTGGACCTCTCCAGTGCCCTCTGATTTTGTGCACACCTCCAGAAATTCCTGGGAACCACCTCAGACCAGATCAAGCAAACCTCAGGAAAAAGCACCTTCAACCTGGCTAAGTCTTGTTTAATTGTGTCCCCCAAATTTAACACTGGCACTGTGCCCAAATCGTTGCCTCCTAAGTGAATTATCAGCAAATCCGGAGGGCCCAACAGCCGTGACAGCTGAATGACCTCCGGAAGAAATCTCACCCACCTCATACCTCTATAGCCGAACCATCTCACCTCAGCTTGAAGAGGAGAGAACCCCAAATGCTCACCACCCCGGCGCACTGCTGCACGCCGCTGCGCCCAGCATATGTAAGAGTGGCCGATCAGCCACACCTTAACCGGGGAATGACCTAGAAGGATACAGACAGGTGTGAGAAATTAGGCCTGCAGGCCGCACATAGGAACGAAAGCAACGAGACTCCCAACGCCCAATACGCTGCACTGCCCTATCTGACAATCCCACCCTGGCGGCTTCCGTAGCTGCCCCTATCCGAAAGGAATGACCCCCAAAATCCACACTTGGAATGCCCATCGCCTCAACCGCCTTCTTGAAAATTCTGATAAATTGAAAGCGAGACAGCGGGGACCCATCTTGATGGATAAGGAGGGATCCTGAGGCAGCAGGACGCACCCTTAAGTAGTTATCCATGCATGTCACCGGGCAAACCACCGAACCAACCACCTCGTGCAACGTAACCCAAGCACCCTTACCTAGCATATCAGTTTTGGACCGTTGTATTTTAAAACGTAGAAACCCTGGTTCCCGCAAAACGTCCCGCAACTGTATCCCCCCTTGCCGAACCTTGGATGGGCTGACCAGTTCGCCAATCCGTAGTGCCCCAAAAAATGCCAATGCAAAAGCCAGACGAAACAGTGATACCTCAGCTGCAGATTCACAAATGGAGGGCAGTGTGTGAAACATACCCAACAGCAAAGCTCCAGATACCGGCTTCCTGGAATCCCTGCAGACCCTAGTTCTACGCCAGCCCTTTAGGGCCTGGCGGACCACAAAATCCTTCGTAACATCGGGGACCCTGCGGAGCTTGAAGCCAAATGCTAAACCTGCCAACTTACCGGACACCGCCCCCGGGGAGAGACCGGAAGCCTCCCAATGCCACAACAGCCACAATAAGCCCTGAAGCCGCTCCTCTGAGTCTCTAAAACCCCCCCGGGCATGTTCAAAGTTTTCCCACTCCGTCCAAGCCTTACCATACCGATCCCAAGTGGCCTGGCACACGGACCCTCGAACCCATTCAGCTATTCGGCCAGACCAAGGTCCCACAGATCCGGGGGGCAGGGCAAACCCCTCTCTACTGCCCCTGGAGCCGCTGCCCTGAATTCCGGCCACTGTGAACGAGAGAGGGCATCTGCCGTCACATTTTGCACCCCTGGGATGTGTACTGCCCTGCAAGTAATATTGAGGCACAGGCACCGCAACACCAGACGCCGCAAGAGCCGAATAACCGGGGGGGAAGATGCCGTTAGGTTGTTAATAGCCTGGACTACCCCCAAATTGTCACAATGAAAAACCACCCTGCGGTCCCGCAGCGTGGCTCCCCATAGTTCCAAGGACACCAGAATAGGGAACAATTCTAAGAACGCCAGGTTCCTGGTCAACCCTGATACACGCCACTCTGATGGCCAGACCCCCGAGCTCCATTGCGACCCTAGGATAGCACCAAAGCCCACCGATCCCGAAGCATCGGTGAAGAGATGGAGGTCCTGATTGGACACTTCTGGGGCTTGCCACAATGACCTGCCGTTGAATTGGTCAAGGAAATGGTCCCACACCCCCAAATCCTCTCTCAATTGCCTGGTAAGCCGTACGAAGTGGTTCGCACGCATTATGCCTGCCGTGGCACCTGCCAAACGCCTGTTAAAAACTCGGCCCATCGGAATGATGCGGCACGCAAAATTCAATTTCCCCAATAAAGATTGAAGGGGGCGGAGCTGAATCTTCCGCATCCCCCGTGCCTTATTCACCGCCAATCGGAGCCCGTCCAACTTATCCCTGGGAAGCCTACACTCTCCCGCCACTGAATCAATTTCAATGCCGAGAAAGCTAAGGCACGTCCCAGGGCCCTCCGTTTTGTCCGGAGCTAACGGTACCCCAAATTGCCTAGATACCTGTTGCACCGACTGCAGCAAGTGAGCGCAGACGTGTGACCGCGCCGGGCCTACGCACAAGAAATCATCTAGGTAGTGCAGTACTGAGTCACACCCAGACTCCTCCCGCACTACCCATTCCAGGAAGGTGCTAAAGCACTCGAAGTAAAAACAGGAGATCGAACAACCCATTGGGAGGTTCAGATCCACATAGTATTTTCCTTCGAAAAAACACCCCAGGAGATGATGGCATTCCGGGTGTACCGGAAGCAAACGGAATGCCGCCTCCACGTCCGTTTTTGCCATTAGTGCCCCCGGGCCCGCGGCCCTAACCATCCGCACAGCCGCGTCAAAAGAAACGTAAGACACGCGGCACAGTTCCGCATCAATATCATCATTAACCGACCCCCCGTGTGGGAATGATAAATGATGAATGAGGCGAAACTTGCCCGGTTCTTTTTTGGGAACCACCCCCAACGGGGAAACCCGTAAGTTGAGGAGGGGTAGATCCTGAAAAGGCCCCGCCATTCTCCCCAGTGCCACTTCTTTTTCTAACTTCTCTCGCACCACCCCCGGGTGATCTGCAACCGAACGTAAATTCCTATGGGATACAACTGCTGGCCGGTCCAGAAAAGGGATCCAAAACCCTTCACCGAAACCTTCCAAAAGTATATCCGCCGCCCTCCTGTTCCTATATCTATTTAGCCATGGGCGCATCGCGGCGACGTCCACCGGCGTCCTCCCCCTTTGAGCCCATGTCTGACTTATCTCCCCCTTTTCCTTTTTTGAAACACCGGGAAGCGGGGTGGTTACCCCCACATCCCGAGCACTCATGCTTGAAGCGGCAGTTTGACCCCCATTTACACTGGTTGTCATTGTATTGCCAGCATGACCCGGAGCGTCGTGGTGCGGCCGACGGGGTGGGGGATCCCATCCCGCCGGCCCCCCCGAGAAAGGAGGACATGCCCCCTTGAGCTGATGCGGGGCGAGTCATAATCGCCAACCAGAGCCCGATATCCATCTGATCCCACGTCAGCGTTGGGCGGACGGCTAAACGCTGGCGGAACTGCTCATCGTAGCGCCACCAGTTTAACCCTCCATACACTCGACAGGCAGTCCAGACCTGGTCCTGGTAGCAGAATAGGGATGAGCACCGCTCCGGGTACTTTTCCCCTATCACGCTAGCCATGATAGAAAAAGCACGTATCCAATTACCGAAAGTTTTTGGTATCTTCTGGTAACGATACTTTTCCTTTTCCTTCTCGGACTCTTTAAGATCTTTCTCTGGAGGAGGAACGTCCTCCAGAGGGATAAGGGAGAATATCTCAAGGTATTCCCTTTTCCAGATCTTTTCTTTTACCTCCTGCTTCAGGTGCAGGCCGAGAGGGCCTGACCAGCACATATAAGAAGCGCCGTGTGCTACCGGGGCTACCAAAGACCCCACCTGGGAGAGGTCCTCCGTCACCCCCAAATCAGTCCCTGAAACCCCGCAAAGCATTAACAGATGATGATGGCACCGGTAAAGGAGGAACCGTTACCTCAACTACTGGAGGAGAGGGGTCGGCCGTTGGCAAGCCCGCCGCCTCCCAGACCCCCCTTAATTGCGCCTCAATTGTCTTAGCAACTGTATGTGACGCCGAACCCCCTGGCGCCGCAAACTGCACTAATAAAGCCTGCAACCCCCGTAATAACCCGTCCCACGCAGGCGACATACTAAGACCTGGCATTAAAGTACTCGAACCCGCCACCCCTTCGTCCCCGAACTCACCGGGATGATGAGATAACCCCGCAGCCGAGGCATCGGCGGGCGACAGACCCACGCCAGATGGTGACGATCCAGTCAGAGAGATTGCCTGAACTATGGGAGACATCAGAGGTTGGAGCACGGCCGGGATGGCACGTGCTGAGGTTTGCTGTGAAGAGGAAACAGGTTGGTGAACAACCCTCCCTCCCCTAGCCTGATCCGCTGTCCTTGTAGCCGGCAACTCGGCAGCCTGCGTTGCAGTAGTGGAGCGGGGGTTAAAATAAGAGGTGCTGGGAACCTCCTCGTCATCCGACTGGAGCGACATGGCGCCATCGGATGGGGAATCAGGCCAAACGGGAGGAGGAGGTGAGCCAGGTGCCCTCCGTGGTACTGCCCGCCTGCCACTTGCTGCTCTGCGTGCCCGGGGCCTGCTCTCACCGCTGGGGGAGCGTGATGGGACCACTAACCGCGTGGCAGGGCCTAGGGGGGCTGCCGGCCTAGCAGCGCCCCCGGAGATGTGAGCACCACTGGAGCGCAGGGCCCTACCCGGGGTGGAGGTACTTGGGAGCGGGGAGGAGAAGGGGAGCAACCTGGTGCTTGATCGGGCGGGCCTCACCTTCCGTGCAGGCCTCGCCCCTCTGTTAGCCTGCCGTGGAGGCTGTGGGGACGGACATACAGGCCTCGCGGCCTGCGAGCGCGCTCTGCGTGACGGGGGAGGGGGTACAGCAGCCGCTGATCCACTTACCGGCCTCGCGGGAGACGAGCGCCGCCTCCGTGTCCTCTCCCCTGGACTCCTACTCCGGTAGGAGAGCGGGCCTACGTCAGGGCTGAGACGGGCGGGGGGGCGCGAGACACGCCTGCCCGACCCGCGAACGCCATCCGCGGTGGGGGCTCCCGCCGGCGCCACCCGCAACCGAGCCATCTGTGCCTGGAGGTGGGCCCCACCGTCCAGGAGGGCCTCTGCCCTCAGAGCTGCGAGGACATCCTCAATGTTCATCCCGCAGCCGTTCAGTATAGACACGAGCAAGAGAAAATTATCTTTTGCTGTGTCCGGACCTAAAATGGCTGCCGGATGACAGAGGGGGAAGTCCTTTTATACCCCCTCTGCTGGCCATCACGCCCCCACCATACATACACCTGTCACTCACACATCTTCACAACCCCTCACACATACATGGCCCCCTCCCACCTAGCTGCGCTTGTTCCCGGGGGACTAATGAGTTATAGCAGCCAGGAGGGGGACATATTGATAGATGCACTTTTCTTATTGTAAACAGCAACAAAATTGCTGACTTGGGTGTATGTGTATGTGACTGACAGTGTGTGTGTGTGTGTGACTGACTGTGTGTTTATGTATGTGTGTGTGACTGACTGTATGTCTGACTGTGACTGACTGCATGTCTGAGTGTGACCCACTGTATGTGTGTGAACGAATGTATGTGTGTGTCTGTTTGTGACTGACTGTATGTGTGTGTCTGTCTGTTAATGACTATATGTGCGTGTGTCTGTCTGTCTGTGACTGACTGTGTGTGTGACTGACTGTATGTCTGCCTGTGAAAGACTGTATGTGTGTGTCTGTCTGTATTTGTGTGTGTCTGTCTGTGACTACCTCCACAGCAATAAAACTCACAGTAATGTGCAGTGTATGAGTATATCACACACTCATGCTGCACATTACTGTACCACAATACACAATGAGACTCACAGCACAAAAAATCTCACATTACTCGAAGTTACACTTATACACATAAATACACAGCCACAAATATACACATACACATGCAGCCACACATACACACACATTCTCACTTGCACAGTCACACATACATACACACACCCTTACACACAGAGACACACAATCCCACTTACACACTTGTATGTGAGCAAATTCCTATGATTTCAAAATAACTGAGCATACAAAATTTTGTGTACGTTGCATACAACATTTACCAGACTCTGAGAAAAAAGTTGACCAACATATATTTATTTATTTTTTAATAAAAAGGGGTAAAAAAACTGGGGAGAATAGGCTGAGGTATGAAGGTATGCTCCTTCTACCAACCTCATAAAAGAGAGAAGTGCAGGGAACTGAGATGGGAATTCAACTGACTACATTAGCCTTAATTTTTAAATTCCGATCTCACTTCCCTGCAAAGTTGTTTCACACTTGATTATCACATTCAATATGAATGATAGTAATTTATCACATTTTCTCCTAGTAATCTCACTGGGATTCACACTCTCCCACTCACACTTTCACTCTCACACACTTACACTCTGCCACTCACACACACTCATAACTCTGTTGCTCACGCATACACTCTCTCACACTCTGCCACACTCACTCATACACTTACACTCTACCACTCACCCACACACTCACACTCTGCCATTTACACACACTTGCATTCTGACACTCACACACATACACACTCATAACTCTGCCACTCACTCATACACACTTACTCTCTTCCAAACACTCACACTCTGCCACACTCACACTTACTTACACTCTGCCACTCACACCCTGCCACTGACATACATACACATGCACACTAATAACTCTGCCACTCACACCCACTTACACTCTGCCACTTACACACACTTACATTATGCCACTCACATATATACACATGCACACAAATAACTCTGCCACTCACACCCACTTACACTCTGCCACTCACATACATACACATGCACACTAATAACTCTGCCACTCACACCCACTCAGGGCCGTCTTTAATAGTGATTGGACCCTGGGCAAGCATTTGCTTGGGCCCCCTGGACCCTGCCCCCTCCCCTGCATGCAACCCCCCCCCCCCCCACACACACACACATGCCATAATTGTTGTGCCATTCAGATGCCAGTAATATTGTAACTTTCGGATGCCAGTAATATTGTGCCAGTCAGAGCCCAGTAATATTGTGCCAGTCAGAGCCTAGTAATATTGTGCCAGTCAGATGCCTGCAATATTGTGCCAGTCAGATGCCTGCAATATTGTGCCAGTCAGAGCCCAGTAATAATGTGCCAGTCAGATACCAGTAATATTGTGCCAGTCAGATACCAATAATATTGTGCCAGTCAGATACCAATAATATTGTGCCAGTCAGATACCAGGAATATTGTGCCTGTCAGAGCCCAGGAATATGGTGCCTGTCAGATGCCTGTAATATTATGCCAGTCAGATGCCTGTAATAGTGTGCAGTCAGAGGCCAGGAATATTGTGCCAGTCAGATGCCTGTAATATTGTGCCAGTCAGATGCCTGTAATATTATGCCAGTCAGATGCCTGTAATATTATGCCAGTCAGATGCTTGTAATAGTGTGCCAGTCAGAGCCCAGGAATATTGTGCCTGTCAGAGCCCAGGAATATGGTGCCTGTCAGATGCCTGTAATATTATGCCAGTCAGATGCCTGTAATAGTGTGCAGTCAGAGGCCAGTAATATTGTGCCAGCCAGATGCCCAGTAATATTGTACCAGCCAGATGCCCAGTAATATTGTGCCAGCCAGATGCCCAGTAATATAGTGCCAGCCAGATGCCTGTAATATAATGCCAGTCAGATGCCTGTAATATTATGCCAGTCAGATGCCTGTAATAGTGTGCAGTCAGAGGCCAGGAATATTGTGCCAGTCAGATGCCTGTAATATTGTTCCAGTCAGATGCCTGTAATATTATGCCAGTCAGATGCCTGTAATATTGTGCCAGCCAGAGCCCAGTATTGTGCCAGTCAGAGCCCAGTAATATTGTGCCAGCCAGAGCCCAGTAATATTGTGCCAGTCAGATGCCCAGTAATATAGTGCCAATCAGATGCCCAGTAATATAGTGCCAGTCAGACACCCAGTAATATAGTGCCAATCAGATACCCAGTAATATAGTGCCAATCATATGCCCAGTAATATAGTGCCAATCAGATGCCAAGTAATATAGTGCCAATCAGATACCCAGTAATATAGTGCCAATCAGATGCCCAGTAATATAGTGCCAGTCAGATACCCAGTAATATAGTGCCAATCAGATACCCAGTAATATAGTGTCAATCAGATACCCAGTAATATAGTGCCAATCAGATACCCAGTAATATAGTGCCAATCAGATACCCAGTAATATAGTGTCAATCAGATGCCCAGTAATATAGTGCCAATCAGATGCCCAGTAATATTGTGCCAATCAGATACCAGGAATATTGTGCCAGCCAGCCCCCCCCCCCCGTACTTACATGAAGCTGCTCCGTGTCCCCCGCCGTATGTCTCCTCCGTGCAGTCTTCTCTCTTGCACGGAGGAGGGAAACAGAAACACATCCGGCGTCAGTTTTTTTTTTTTTCCGGCCGTCGCATCCATCGATGCGGCTTGCCGGAAAAAAGCGTTCACAAGCGCAATGCGCTGTGAACGCGACAGCAGGGGCTGGGGGCCCACGGGACAGCTGCCTTGGGGCCCCCCAGGAGTAAATGGGCCCAGGGCAGCTGCCCCGTTTGCCCCGCGTTAAAGACGGCCCTGCACCCACTTACACTCTGCCACTTACACACACTTACATTATGAAACTCACATATATACACATGCACACAAATAACTCTGCCACTCACACCCACTTACACTCTGCCACTCACATACATACACATGCACACTAATAACTCTGCCACTCACACCGACTTAAACTCTGGCACTTACACAGACTTACATTCTGCCACTCACATACATACACATGCACACTTATAACTCTGCCACTCACACCCACTTACACTCTGCCACTTACACACACTTACATTCTGCCACTCACATACAAACACATGCACACTAATAACTCTGCCACTCACACCCACTTACACTCTGTCACTCACATACATACACATGCACACTAATAACTCTGCCACTCACATACATACACATGCACACTAATAACTCTGGCACTCACACCCACTTACACTCTGCTACTTACATACATACACATGCACACTCATAACTCTGCCACTTACACTTTGCCAAACACTCACGTTCAAAGCATGAGGGGTGGAGTTAAGCATGAGGGGCAGGGCCGAGCATGAGGGGGCGGGGTCTGGGGCTGTTCAGATTGCAGCATGCAGGGAGCGGGACCAAGCGTTGGGGGCGGAGCGAAGCACAAGGGGCATGGTTAGAGTCTCCATTCGGGGCTATGGAGGGGAGATCCGGGGCTTCAGCCCCAGTTGCCCCCCCCTAGCGACGCCACTGGTCCCTATGCTCACTGGGAGAGTATTAATAAACACCTTTAAAAAGAAGAGGACTAGATCCCTCAGTTTAAATTGCTTGACTGCTACTTTTTATTACTTTTTATTTATTTCCAGATTTACTTTACTGGTTAGCTCCATTGGTTTTAGTTTGCTTATTTTATATTTGTTTCCAAAAGGTATAAAATTATATGTATATTTTTACTGTTAGTTTGAAGGTATTTCACTTACCTTCTGTGGGGGGTTTTCCAACAAGACCAAGATTCAACCTTCTAATGTTGGCTTTTTTAAAATTCTGTCTTTTGGGGACCCATAACAATTTGTATTTTTTCAATTAATCACAAATCATACCATGTTATTCCCCAAGTGCTCCCTTACTTGGATGATAGAGATAGGCTCCTCATTGTTTGTTATTACCAGATCCAGATATGCATCCCCTCTGGTTGATGTATGTACCAGCTGAGAAAAAAAAATGTCATTCAACAAGTTTAGAAAGTTACTGATTTTCTTAGTTGTTCCATTTTTCCATTCTTTTAGTAAATAATATTTAAGCCCTTATTTCTGCTACAGCTCACATTAAAAAATGTTTTACATGCTTAGAAAATTTCCTGATTTACAGGTACAAATTTATGGTGTCGGCTCACAGGCACATTTGCATTTCAAAGACTAATTGTCTATTCAAGAGAAAATTGCATTTTCCAATGCATCTGAATGGGAGAATTGTTCCAACTCAGCTTATTTGGCCTTAAGTTTGAATTTTCTCTCCTCAATTCCCTGTAATTCTGTCTTTATTGAATAAAACATCTAAAAAATATAGTAATATCTTGCTGAGAGAGCACTACACTGTCGATGGACATAAACTCTTTTCACAGAAGATTTGATAAATTTATATTCCCTAATGTTTGAAATGTTTCCAGTAAAAGTTTTAAAAAATGGAAAATCATAAAGTGACCTTTCCTTTAAGGACTGCACCCTATTCCTGCGCACTGCATGATGTGAGTTTTTTTTGTTTTCCTTTTATTAACTTTTTTGATTGCTAAAATGATGAGCTCAAAAGGAATACATCTAATTTGGTAAGCCGACCAGACTCAGCATGATCTTCTTATTCCTATACATATGCAGACAAATGCACTGACCTATTTATACTTAGTTTTTTTTTTTCTCTTTGGAGACAGACGGTAAACAAGGAGGGCAGGATTTGTTCTCTTTTCTGATTAAGACAAGGAGAATCAGCGTCTGCTGCTTTTTGCCCATTCCCAGGGTTTTTTGACTTATACGATGTGCCATAATGACATACACACACTCCCTACAAGACATGAATGTTAATGTACTGGGAGTATCTGAGTTACAGTCAGGCTGACATGAAGAAAAGTGCTAAATGATATTATCTGAACCTAATATCCGCAACATACCTTGCGGTGACTTTAGTAAAAAATAGCCACAGTTGTTTAAGAAAATACTCATTGCACTGGTGAGGCATACACAATATTAATTGCTAAATTACCAACACCTGACCAAATTAAGGACCGAGGATGACATTTTATGCCCATACTCATAACTTAATGTATAGAAGCCAATCCAGGCATGGTGCTAACACAATGAAGCTTCTATTACAGCACCATCCAATAATATTACCCTGATAGACTCATTTATATTTTGTGTATCTTTCCCTAACACTCAATATAGGCATCTAGGACAGTAGATCATGTCGCGGTGAAGCTTCTGTGTAGAATCAGCCGTGTTGAACTGTCCCATCCCCCTATTTAGCTGAGAGGCTAGTTTAGATCACGGTTGTAGATGGCAAGTGCCTTAGAGCATACTGTATTTTCAGAAAAAGACCCC
This sequence comes from Pelodytes ibericus, assembly GCA_036172795.1. NCBI lineage: Eukaryota > Metazoa > Chordata > Amphibia > Anura > Pelodytidae > Pelodytes > Pelodytes ibericus. The sequence continues at coordinate 132,607,585 of CM069862.1, forward strand.
TCATCTTATATTCGAGGTTGTCTTATAGTCTGACCTCAAACCGAGGCCAGACTATAAGACTGGGATCCAGGTACGTCATAATAGACGGAAGTGTCGGGCAGCGTGGAGGATCATTGCAGACATTCCCCTGGCTGCCCAAATATCCCTGGTGGCTAGTAGGGGCAGCCGGAGGATTTTTGCACAATATGTGCAGACATCCTCTGCTGCTGCCCGGCATGTCCTTCGGGACTTCTATGATGAAGCTGGGACCTTCCGGCTTCATCATAGATGTCCCAGCGGAAGTTCCGAGCAGCAGCGGAGGATGTCTCTGCGTATCCGGCTGCCCCCCACTAGCCACCAGGGGGAGGGAGGGCGGGAGAGAGAGACAAGGTGAGGGGGAGGGGGAGAGAGACAAAGTGAGGGGGAGGGAGGAGGGATAGAGAGAGAGAAAAGGAGGGAGGGAGGGAGAGAGAGAGAGAAAGGTTTGGGGGAGGGAGAGTCAAAGTGGGAGGGAGGGGAGAGAGATAACACTGGGGGGGTGGGAGAGACGGAGACAACACTAAGTTGTTCCACAATTCCGGGGGGAAGGGGGGCGGGAGAGAGGCAGCATTGGCACATAAAAGGAAATAAAAACAAGAAATGCATTTTTTTATATCATAATTTGTATTAAATATTAAAAAGCAATTTACATGTGAATATATACAAGTTAAACTTTTTTCCTATAGGATAGTCTTATACTAGGGTAGTCTTATATTCAGGCTTTTAGTTTTTTTCCTAAAGGAATATCCAAAGTTTGGGGGGTCATCTTATAATCAGGGTTGTCTTATATTCGAGCAAATATGGTAATGCCCTCAACCCATATGTTAGTACTTTTCCCTAAGTGAATTCTTTCCAATGCCCTTAATTATAGTAGAGTGAGGTTAATTGGTTTTTTTGAAGTGTTATTTATACTGTAAAGACATCTCTACCCTGTGTAACTCTAGTTAGTGTACTAATTAGAAAGTATTTCCTTTCCAGGTCATGATTGTTCATGTGTTGAAGTCCCAGGGTAGAAGTTTGGTTCAGGGAGCCAAACTATTGCCTCTGGTTGCTGCCAGTAACCTTCTGGGGAATAGCGCTAGCCCAGACATTTATGTAACAGATTCACAGAGGAGAGCACAGCATCCTATACAAAATAGAAACAACATGTTTTAGTAGGATAAGAAAATGGCCTGATTAATTGCAGGAAAGACTGACAAGTTCTGTCACGTGGCCCATTGTGCAAAATAACACCACAGACCACTATATTTAATAATTGTATAAGTAAATTATAAAATTAGCCACCCATGCTACGGTATAGCTGCCATCAGTGTTTAGTTAGTTAGCCCTTAACAGTGGCTTATACAATTAGTCCATCCCAGCCAGTTACCACCAGTATATAGTTAGCCCATTGCAGGCGTGAGATCACAGTAGCTGACTTCCTACTCGGCTAATGTGGTCTAAAGTTTGAAATTCCCATCTCAATTCCCTGCAATTCTCTCTATATTGAGGAGCCACTTTGGTGTGTACAGAACCTCGGTGGAGCTCCTCTCAGGTGCAGTGATTTTCTTTCAAGTTATGATTTCCCACTGTGCGGTTTTTAAAAATGTTTAAATAAATATATACAGTACTGCTACCATAGATATACAGTTTGACCTCCACTGGCAGTAGAATATAGCTACACTAAGTACACATTAAGCTTGCCACATGTGGTGCAGTATAGTTGCTATAAGTACGTAGGAACAGGCTGTAAACTTCACTTCCAATGATGTTCTACCAAAAAGGCCCTCACATGCTGGCTGAGCATCATGGGGAGGTTAGACATTATCTGGAGACACAGGTGTGATGCTGGCTACAGTTTCTCAGCTAGACAAAAACCACTCTCATAGCAGTTGGGAGGAGAAATATGTGGAGGCAAACCCACCACTATAGATGTAATTGGGTATCATAAATGCCTGTTTAAATCTATGAGAATCTCTCAATATTTCTTTATTTTCTTACATGTTTTATGCCTTTGCAGCACAAAAAGTCCACTGCAAGGGGGGAAAAAATACCCTTTCACTGTTTTAAAACTTGTAACCTAAGCAGTCATCCCTCTCAATTACACCATTTACTTCAATTGCTACAATGTTCTTGCTATTAACCTAAATGGAGCTTCCCTTAACTCCACATTCTGTCTGCATCCAATCACAAAGCTGTATCACCTACCATTTTTTAGGGATGCAGATTACAAGCTGTCTTGTCTTATAAATGCAAGAACTGTATTTGTGCCTTTAAGAAAAGTTTTATGCTATGAGTTTCACCAAGTATTAATAATGATATTTCACATATAGGTAGAGTGTGCCTTAATTTTAGTAATAGTCATGTGTCTGCTCTTAATTTGTTGTAAAGTCTGTACTGTTAGGAATCTTTAATATCTTTTTTAACTATTAACCTCTGTTAGTTTTAAAATGAATATGCTCTGTAAGTTGTCAACAATACTACAGTGTGAAATACATTGGCTTGTTGAGGGTGGTGTAATATGCTGAATTCTACAATCCATTGAGCTGATTGTCTTGTGAAAGGCATAGTGTAGAAGATTGAGGATTGTGCATAAATCTTTCGAATCTCAGCCGTGTGACTTTCTGTAGAAGTTATACAGTGAACACAGAGCACATAAAGCCCTCTGACGATTAGCGCTAACTGAGATATATCCTAGTTCATTCCTCCCATTTATCGCACGCAGTATGTGCTCACGTCTTTGTGAAAAAGCTGCACATATGGCGAAGAGTCTAAAAATAACCGCAAGACATCTGTACACACAGAGGACTGCTGCTGGCAGCGCAAATACTGGAATCCACCAAACTGCCATTACTTTAACCCTTTATGTGATGGAGGTATGATCAAAATCTAACTAACCTACTTAAAAAGAGTTAATAGAGAATTATTACCATATTTACAACAAAAAAAAAATTCAAATTTTATTTTATATTGTTTATCCCTGAGGCTCATTATGTAGCACTTGAAATACAATCTTAATGTTTGTTAACTGTTTTTCAAAATGTTTAATACTCCATGGAATATTTTATCAAAACATTTTCCCCATTGAAAAAATAACCTTATAAATCCAGAAGCCTGGAACATATAAACATTTTTTCTAGCTGCAAACATTGTTTTATTAGAGCAATATCTTAGGTGAAAACATTGTTTAAATAAATGTATTAAAAAGAATTAAACATAATAATTTAATCTTGTGACAATAATAGAAAATTTGCTGGGGTGAAAGAATGTTTGTGTTATTGTGTCTCTGTATAAATTATGTATGTAGGTAGTTGAGGTTAAAAAAGATTCTATCAAATATTTCTAAGATAATACAACATTAAAAAAAAAATGCTTTTTTTAGCTGTCTTCAATTATGTGATCTAAATAAAGTGCTGTTTATAGTAAACGTCATCTATATACAGCTGCAAACACTCCTTAAGTGATAGTCCATTTAAGTGCTTATATAAAAGATTTTGCAGAACTCCCATGTATTATTGTAATGGGGAAGATCCACATTTCTTTTATGAGACTCCTGGATGGTAGCCAGATAGCCACTTTAATAATTAATTAATATATAAATATAGACAGGGTCTCCCCAATACAACACATAAAAATAATAAATCTGCCTTATCTGATGTAATAGATTCCCTGAATAATTGAGAGAATAATGTTTTTGCATTATCAATAAATGGATTCTGTTGAAAAGGCAAAACAGCATGTACAGAGTTAATCTGTCATTGAGAAAGCATGGGGCAAGACTTTAAAAGTGATGTACAGATTGAATTACACATAGGTATACTAGCAAAGGAGTTAAAATGTGGTAGAGGCAACAATTATGTCATAAATGTTTAAGATGAGTTATTTGGGCCATTTGCATGTTAGACAGGTTGATGCATAAGAGGTCTTGTAAGAGAGCCTAAAGAATGTTCTGGAGCATCAGAAGAGAATTTTTAGATGTTTCTTTTTATTCTAATTCTAATAGAAATAATTTCTGTTTATTCCAATTATTTAAAAATGTCAAATATATCATTGTTATCAGCTTGTCAGAGAACAAAATATTTATCTGTCAAACATTGTTACATTTTAACTCTGAAATACAGGTCCTATCACAAAATATCCCCATTGCAACAATATCCAAGGCCTTGAGACAGACAGAAATATAGATGGATAGATATAGTGATAGGGAAATTACAGACAAGAAGATGACTATTAGAACCTGGGGATGCTGTAGACACAGATTTATCTGTGGCTTTAAAAATAAACAAAGAAAACTCCATGCTCGATAAATCTTTTCTACAAAACAAGCACCTTGGGAAGGAGGTCGTCATTACGGATACAAATTCATAAAGAGACTGGCGAAATGTTTGCTAACAGATAAATTCTCTGGTGGCTGTTGGTATTGATAGATTCAGACAAACAAAGCTGTATAAAGATTGACAAAGACCAATCTAAGCACATGTTAATTTAGAGAGACAGACAAATACATATCTAATCTGCACTATCTAGACCCTCTATAAAACATGACCTGGCAGAGGAGCATATACCCGATTACTGATTACTGAACACCATGATGATACCCACTGGGGTTAGATAAAATCGGAAAATAAAAAACAATGGCAGTGTCTCCATTGCCATGCTCCAAACCGTTTGCTGTAGATTATTTATCTGTCTCTCTGCTGAGCGCAGGAAGGTTAATAAAAAGAAAGACATAAAGCTGGAATCCTGCTGAGAATCAGTGATTTCTAAAGAAACTTGCACTGTCTGAAAGCTATTGATCTGGGAATGTTTGGATATTTATTGATGAGCCATGGATGAGAGAGGACGAATGACTCTGTACACACATGCATACTGTATGATCACATACGTGTATGTAGGAATCATAGGAAAATAGGGCTCATTGAATCCATATGTGATGCTGGTGTACATGGTGAGTGTGTCGTCTGTGTACACTTTGGGGGTTATGTATAAAAACTCCTGTACTTCAAAGTGTTGGGAGAGGAATAAAAAGGAGCAATGGTATGTATAACGGCATTTGCGTCTTTTTACAACCCATAATCCCAGCTTTTCTGAAGCATTACAAACCACTGTATACCATTCTCTGCCTGCTTTACTATGGAAGTCATGAGTGAGCCACAGTGTGCATATCTTGAGATGAGTGGTCACCAGAGAGTGAATCCAGGTCTCAAGCATAGTGGCTGGATATAGACTCTCTTCACACTAAACAGAGAGAGTTACGGCCTTATGGAAGCCATGCAGCCATGGGCGTCCGCAGGGGGGGGCAAGGCCCCCCTGGATTTTTGCAATTCCCCTTGAAAAAAAAAAAAATATTATTTTTTTTCTCAGTATGTAGCTCTGCTCACATCAACATGGTGACAAGTGGATGGGGCAGAAAAGATAATGGAGGATAAAATGATGTGATAGATGGAAGCAGGTTGCAAACAAAATGGGATGACATGGGGCAGAAAAGATAATGGAGGATGAAAAGAGGTGATTGATTGGAGCAGAATACAGACAAAATTGTGACATGGGGCAGAAAAGATAAAATGTAGGTGAAAAGAGGTCACTGACATGGGGGAATAAAACACATAAAATGATGGGGAAAGAGATGGCAAACATGGAGGAATAAAACATATAAAAAGGGGGAAAGAGATAAAGAAATGTCATGGATTTAGGAATTTGGGTGTTTAGGGAATCTGTTGCTTTGTGTTTATATTGTGTGCTACAGTGTTGTATCTGGTGCTGTGGAGTTATATTGTGTGCTATAGTTTTGTATCTGGTGCTGTTGAGTTACATTGTGTGCTATAGTGTTGTATCTGGTGCTGAGAGGTTATATTGTGTGCTATAGTGTTGTATCTGGTGCTGAGAGGTTATATTGTGTGCTATAGTGTTGTTTCTGGTGCTGTTGGGTTATATTGTGTGCTATAGTGTTGTATCTGGTGCTGTTGGGTTATATTGTGTGCTATAGTATTGTATCTGGTACTGAGAGGTTATATTGTGTGCTATTGTATTGTATCTGGTGCTGAGAGGTTATATTGTGTGCTATAGTGTTGTGTCTGGCGCTGTGGGGTTATAGTGTGTGCTATAGTGTTGTATCTGGTGCTGAGAGGTTATATTGTGTGCTATTGTATTGTATCTGGTGCTGAGAGGTTATATTGTGTGCTATAGTGTTGTATCTGGTGCTGTTGGGTTATATTGTGTGCTATAGTGTTGTATCTGGTGCTTTAGGGTTATATCTTTGCTATGTTGTTCTATCTGTTGCTGTGGAGTTTCAGCTAGAGCTCTGGATATTTATCTGGAGCTGTGGTTTATATCTTGTGTCATGGGTTTTTAGCTGGTACCGTGGGTTAATATCTGGTGTTGTGGGTCTATATCTGGCACAGTGGATCTATATTTGGTGCAGTGAGGCTATATCTAGTGTGGTTGGTTTATATCTGGTGCAGGGTTTATCAACCCTTTGCATGCCTTCACTGATAATGACAAAGCTCCTCCACTTCATGATAACTTGTCAAAAAGAGGCGCGGCGCAGAAAGGATGACGGTAAAATTATGCCCCCCCCCCAAAAAAAAATTCTGCGGATGCCCATGCATGCAGTTCCCCACAATGAAGTAAAACACAAGTTCTTACTAGCAGATAGGCATGACCACCTTAAGAGAAATACAGTGGCATGTTTTGTTGAGAAAAGAGGTGCGATTTTTCAAAATTCAAACTTCCAAAACTTATGAGCAGTTTAAATTATACCATCCATTCATAAAGGCTGTGTTAGCCAAAGTGTTAGTAATTCCAACCCCCTTTGAAGTTGTAGCAATTCACTAAAACGTGTTTAGATTAATTCTTTCAGAAGTCTTAGTATGGTCCCTGCTGGTGACATAATTATAGTGAGCCTTAGGTCAAAGGTTAGTAGACAGGGATTAAGAATCAGCAAGAACCTGCTTTACAATCATTTATAGCTTCGAAGAGCTTATGGACAACTTAATAAAATTAGGATTTTTACAAGATAATTTCAAAAAAAATCTGAGCAACAGCCAAGTTTCCGTCATGTGTAATTATCATTAGTTGACCAATTAACCCAGCTATAATTAGCAGTAAATCAGCGCTAAGCCAGGAGTACCATTTTACACATTTTGCCTGTTAATGATCTCAGGGAGATGGATTTGGGACATAACGATTTTCAAATGATAAACTGCATGCAGTTTATGCAATTAATTAAACAAAGAGAAAGGATACTATTTAGAAATACTTAGCATTAATCTCCATTAGGAATTTACTATTAATCCCACATTGTTGCCCCTTCCTTGCATTATAAAAATTGCAAAATTGCAATAATACGTGTGTTGGCAATGCGATTTGCTACATTTGTGTACCTGTGCACAACCACTTACTACATTGGCATGTACTAAAATAAGAAAGGGTTGAGAGCATTCACTCAATTGAAAGAAACCTATTACATCCTCATGCATCTCTGCATTATCTGATGGAGCCTTATTTACACTCCATAGTGCTTAGGGTCTGCAGAAAAATGAGAGGGTACCTAAGTACAGTGGTAGGATTTATTATAGAATGTCTACAATTCTGATTATTATTAACCTGTAGAATCAGACATCAGCTGGATGAATAGACAGCACATTGACCATCACCACCCTAACATGCCACTCCCAAAGTATGCAAAAGAAGAATTGCGTGACTGTAATGCACAATATGACCTTCTGTGGTATGATCTCTTCTAGTTTGACTCCTGGTATGTTTTTCTGATTTCCATATCTTTATCTGTTCCTCAGGTCAATGCTTTCTTATCGTTTGTGTTCCCGATGGTGGTGATCTCAGTGCTGAATACGATCATCGCCAACCAGCTGATAATCATGGTGAAGCAAGCCCACCAGGAGAACCAAGTGTGCACCATTGGAGGACAACAGACAGTACTCAATATGTCTATGGAACCGAGTCGAATCCAGTCCTTAAAGCATGGCGTCAGAGTTCTCCGTACGTAAATATTCGGTAACTTTGTAACCGGGGGGCGGGGGGGGGGGGGGGCAGGTGAGAGGGAGGAACAGAACCAGAGGACAAAGAATAAATAAATAATTCCCATTTAAATGAAGAAAGATCTGCCACACAAATAAATCATTCCTTCTTCCAGGCAGAGAGGCCAGATTTCTAAGCAAACAAAGAATTATATCAGTAATTTAAACTGCAATAAATTTAAATAAAGTGATAAGGTACAAAATCATTTATCAGGCCAAGCTCATTCCTCATCATTTATAAATCACTCATGGTCTTTTAACATTTGTGCAATATTAATGATTATAAATTCATTGGATGTCACTGGTTAAAGAGAACATGAGACTCCTTTAAAAAATCATTGGATAAGTGCTGTAGCATGCTAAGGGAATACAATTCTGCAATCAGTTTTTTTTTTATAATTTATTTCCTCAAGACTCAGGATCACATATACTTCTCTATTTATCAAGCAGTCAGTACTGTAATGACCATACTGGCTAGGTAACATGGGCTGATCCTACAAATGGCATTCACTAAACTACCAAACGAATAAAGGTTTTACCTATTAAACATTACTATATTTGTCATTGACAGTGAAAGTTTAACATTTTTTTAAGGTGTTTTTATGGACAGGAGGTGATCGCTCTAGCTTTGCCAGTAAGGCAGCATTAGGATATCAATACAGGCTCACTTAACTTATAAATGTCTTTTTTACATACATAGTTTAAAGAAGAACCCACTTTCACTGTGGATAGAGGACAGTAATACTAGGACAACCCCAGTTTGACGTGACAAGGCCCCAACAATGGGACTGTCCTGTCAAATCCAAAACTTTTGGCCACTATGCTTTTAGTTTATTGAACTGCTGATCAGATTTAAAAATTAGAAGGTTTTGGTAATACAAGAGCTATATGATGGTGCAAAGTACATTTCTGACAACAGGCCCTGACACATCTCATCTTGTGTGTGATTAAAATGGCTTCTGAATGATGCCCTTATGGATATTCCTATGTATTCAAACGTTCACAAATAGTGCCGCAGAAGCTCCCTTTATCCTCATTATTAGAAAATTGTGGTGTTTCCTCCACTGTTAAACACCCAACCTAGGGTATGAGGCCTCTACGGAGGACAGAATTAATGTACCATATGCAGCCAATTTCACAGCTTGTCCTAAGTTACTGGTCAGCTGGAAACTTGTAGAGACCAAACAATGGGTTTTTGTAAAAAGACGGCCCACAAGCCAAGTAAAATATTGGCGCTATTGGCGTATGCGCCTATATATAAAGTAGACTCACAACAAATTTCAGGAGTCTGCGCCGCCTCTGCCAGAAATATACTTCCGGGTTGTGCCGGCCTAGCCAATAAATAATAAATCAGGTACTTTAAAGCACCTGATTAGTGGAGAAGAACCCCCACCAAACACTGTTTGGCATAGGTCCCTTTCCCACACTGCAAAGTGTTGGGAGATATAAAAAGGCGCAATTGCTGGTATAAATAACAAACAGCAAGTGCACCTTTTATACCTCTTCCGACACTTTGCAGTGCGGGAGTTTTTATACATAACCCATATATCTATTTGCTAACTGAGAATGTGAGTGAAAGTTTTCAAGAGTAATCAGGTACTTCAGCAGACAAATAAGAAATTCTTTATTTTATTATATTTTTATTTTGTGAGCAGGTAGGCTGAGCATTTTTCTGCGAGGAGTCTATTTGATGAATCCAGCATCTTGTATTGGTCATGTTTGCAAGTCTCTAATCACAATAAGTTATTGGGTTGTTCTCTTCTTGTATCTCAGTAGCTTTCATCTAGCCACGTATTAAACCTATATAGCTCCATCTGTTCCAGCCTTGCAGACTTTACCTATTATGAAAAGAGGATTTTTTAGGATTCCTCATGAGAGATGTTTTTATGTTATGTATGTGAGTGATGTGTGCCACCAGAGGCACGTCTACACATATGAATATTTTAGGGAATTTACAAAAGAAATACATAATTTATCAGCATTAGACAAGGAAAAGGGATCTCCATTTCTAAAAATGAAAAGTGATGTTATGTTTCTAAATGTCCTCTACTGAAAACTGCAATGCTGATGGGACCCTACTACTAGAAAGGGACAAGGTCCAAAAAGATGTCTCTCTTGAGACCCCAAGGTTTTCCGAGACTGCTAGTCAACAGCCCATGCACTGAAAAGTAATTTACCACTGCACAAATGCAACACAGTGGTTAATAATTCTGCGCATATGCAGATTGTCTTCACCTTTGCTGTCAAAGAGAATCTGGATTTTGGTGGGTAGCGGCCCTTTAATGGTTTTGTAAATGTATTAGTATCATTTTTACTGGTACTAATATTCCAAATTGGCCCTTTTTAAATGTATCTCCTGTAGTCACCAGATGAGGTCCTGGTTACAGTATCAGTACAGTACAGTCAACAGATGAAAATGATCTAACGGAGATTTCTGAGTCATATTATTTACCGACTGACTCAATACTTAACCTTTAGCTGGTGGCTGTCAATACAGCATGAAATCCACTGTGTTGCTGGTTTAGACAATAAAAGCTAATAAATGATGATGACTCCAGCTCCAGAAACTTGTCTTATATTACTTAAAGAACATCAGTTATGCCCTGGGGTATAATTGGTACTCCAATGGATGATGATATTTAATAGGCTGATACTTTGTGTGGTACTTTTATACACCACTCTGGCACTCTGTGGGTTAATATTCGCAAACTGGTAAATTACCAAATTCCACAGCTGCAAAAGTAACAGTAGAGGAAGAATTCAGAGTTTTTCAATTAAAGCACTGGCTAAACCACTCTTAACCACTCACTGGAGACATTCTGTCAAAATGCAATGTTTCACTCTGTCAGATGGCCTTTCACTTCACAGCTTGAGCTTCCAATCCTGCTCCGGCCTGGCACTTGGATAAATTAAATCTTTATTTTACAATATGTCCAGTTCAAGGGAATAAGATCATTTAAAGAAACCATGGAATGACGAATTTGCCATGTTCTCCTGTCGCCTGCCGCACTTCCTCATTTTGTCATTACTAGAATTAGTTTCTTGTTGATCAATATTCTCAGAGTGCTCCATGTACTTCTCAGTACCAACCTGTACGATAGAGAAACTTTAAGAACTTTAGGTAACGCTTGAATACCCAAGGAGCTTGCACGCTGGAGCAGGAGATAAAAACATAAAGGACACCAAACTGGTGTTGTCTGGGGAATCATTCACTGGTTACCATGGAGGCAGCTTAAATAACCTTGAAAGTTAAGAATGTATTAAATGGTATTACTATGACATAATAGTTCATGGTATAGTGAGGATTTGTGGTTATTGCACGGAGCATGTGAGTGAATCATATGAGTGATTGTGCGTCACAGGCTGGGGATGGCAGAATCTATTTAGTGACCCGTTGTGCGTCACCTGCAGGGGATGGCAGAAACTATTAAGTGACCCATTGGGCAATTTCATCAGCCCAACCATTATCATCAGACACAGGTAAACAGGCATGACAGATGGAGAGATAGATAGACAGACAAAGCAATTAGATAGAAAGATAGAAAGTGCTAAATACTAAGGTCTAGGTGTCCAACAGAGGACGCCTTTCCGTTCTAAAACTACTACTATATAAGAAAGCTACAGTAGAAAAAGAGTAGCTCCCTGGATCTATTGTGACTCTCTGTACTGTCAAGTGAGTTGTGCTGACAACTGGACCCTGCAGCAGTGTTATATTTTTCTTTCCTTGGGAGATTGCTTCATATTTTTTGTGTTCATTCTTGAACATTCTTAGGTGTGTAGTTCTGTAGCAGCTGGAAGGTGTTATAGAAACTGACCCATTTGTCTACAGAAGGTTTCAGTAGGGCACCTAAGAACTAGAGGTAGGGTTCAGCCCAGGGAGGAATTGCGCCTCTACCCCCATTCCCACCCCACCCTTGGTCATGTGTAGAGGATACAAAATTAAAGATGTTCTTTTTTTAGAGTTGCTAGGGCTCCAGGTTTGAACTGAACAGTCCACTATATGGGCTCTCTGTCTCGGCACAAAATGAAAATGCCATTTGCATTGCTTTCTATGGGAGCATGCCATGATGTTTTTGTGGTGTCCAGTATTTTTTTGTCTAGTAATTCAGTCAGAACCATCTGGAAATCCTATTCTACTTCAAGTTACTGAGAAGCATTATGGAACAGATTGTGGTGCCAAAGAATTTGTGAGGAATGTAGAGAAAATATTGAAATACATATATATCTCTTACACATATACCTCCAGCAACTCAGAACATTAAGTGGGATAATTTAGTAGACTAAAATGTCTTGGTCCATTAAAGGAGTCCCAGTCTGCATTTGCCAATCCCCGTACTCCAAGCTTGCTGTGAAAGTATGATACTCGGAGATGAGGCTTTTCCCCAAACATTTGGGTGGTTATGCAAATTAAACTCGGAAATCTTAAAATGTAGGCCAATATTTTTATATGCCAAATCTAAACTAATCCAGCACCCCTCTGAAGATCTAAAACTAAATCGTCATTTTCCAGCTTTGCTAACTATTAGAAGGTTTTCTTCTCTGTTTTAACCACTGTGAGCAAAAATACAGATTATTTTCCATTTATTTAGTGGGAGAGAGTTTACCCTGGCTCATACAATGTGTTGAAAGGGTTATGCAGCTTTTTTAGGTACGAAGATGGATAAGAACTGAGCTGAATGTAGTGATTAATACTCAGTACTGCTCAATAAAAATGCTAGCTAATTAAGATTACATCCTCCATACACCATACAGCTCATGTCAGAAATTAAGCCTTACACCAGGGCCCCAATTTCCCTTCTTTCTGTTTGAAGCCTCCGCTAATCCTGTCCTAGGGCTCCGGAGATAGGATTTTCTACATATATATTAAGACAAGCCACTTAGACGGTCGTATGAGTGAAACAGAAGAAAGTTATCAGAGTCATTCTATTTACTGCTCACAATAGACTTTTTTGCCTGTGGATGCGCGGCTTGCCTTTATTCCTCTAAATAAGATTTCATTGTGAGCAGAAACTTCCTGTGAACCTGTGCTAGTCTTTCTGAACGGCTTTATCCATTTAATAGGTCAAGTAGGATTAACGCATCTTCAAGCCGCGCTGGTAGATAAGCGGAAAGGTTTCCATGTGTGATATATAAATTGATCTTGCACTAAGTAGCACTTTAGTTAAAGGAAATCAACATGGTAAATGAGGAGGGTATATTTAAAAGACATAAGATTACCACAACAAGAAAACATGAACTTAAATTAGAGGGAGAACGATTTAAAAGTAATATCAGGAAGTATTGCTTTACTGAGAGAGTAGTGGATGCATGGATTTGCCTTCCAGCTGAAGTGGTAGAGGTTAATACAGTGAAGGAGTTTAAGCATGCGTGGGATAGGTATAATGCAATTTGCATCAAGGAATCAGAAAGGCACTCATGCTGTACTCGAAGCAAATGTTGATTTATTGAATCCAGCGTAAAAAAAGAACTTATGTAAGAAGTACACCAAAACAGCAGTATTTAGTGGCTAAGTAACAACTTGAAGCATTTTGCCTGTATATCGCGTTTAAACCTTTGCACCTCTAATTTAAAACAATGTCCTCTTTTTGTGCTAATCTGTCTTATTTTAAATATGCCGTATTTGCTCGAATAAAAGATGACCCTGAATATAAGACGACCCCCCAAACTTTGGATATTCCTTTAGGAAAAAAACTAAAAGCCTGAATATAAGACTACCCTATAGGAAAACAGTTTAACTTGTATATATTCACATGTAAATTGCTTTTTCATATTTAATAAAAAATTATGATATGAAAATGCATTTCCTGTTTTTTTTCCTTTTATGTGCCAATGCTGCCCTACCCCCCAGACTTGCCAAATGATGCCTCTCCACCCCTCCCTCCCCCAGACTTGCCCAAAGCTGGCTCTCTCCACCCTCCCCCAACGCTCAAATAACCTGTTTCCACAAACCATACCCTGAATTAGACTGATGCAAATTCTGTACTCCAGTATCACTCTCCTAGACAAGTTCTGCATTTAGTGTGATCCAGGAGTAGGCCCTAACATAGCCTGTGGTGGACATTTAATGGCTTCTGTGATGGACAATTTAATGATGATTTATGGACCTTCACAAACCTTGCCATGGACAGTTTGCCTATCCCTTGGGTGATGTCCTAATTTGCATTTTCACCCCTTTGCTTGTGTCATTGAGCTATCCTGTTGACGGTACATCTGCTCCTTGAGATAAATTGTAAAAGCTTAAAACTGAATCAGAGCCTCTGCATTGGGAAAATAATGGTGTTTCATTCTCTTTAAGACAATAGAACCTGTGCCAAACTGTCTGGCTAGTGCTTCTGACAATGGACCATGTTTATATCAGGCAGCACAGTGAGAAGTATACCACCACACTACAATAGATGACACTCATTAGCTTGCGTGTCTCGTTAACATGCAAATAAGCTCTGTGCTTAATGATGTTTGACATCTGAATCTTCCAGACATTCGGGGGAGGGGGAATTAGTCATATTCTATTATTTATGGTTTCCTCAATATTTTTCTTTAATCTGACAGTGTTGCGAATTATAGGATGCTCAATCTCCTTATCAAAGCTCCCCTTTTAAATTCATTGAAATGGATTGATGCCAAAATTCATTGAATTCATTAATTGGTAAAAATCAGTGTCTGAATGGGAGCTTCTCACTAAATGTGAGTTGCAGGCCCAATTAAGGTGAACATTTCCTCTCACTGACTTAGCGATACGTTGCGAAGGGACAAACCTAAAAAAAAAAACTTTAGATATTGAAGTAATGTTCATCTCAAATCACCGGCAACTCACTTTTCAAGAATAGCTCCTGATGTCATGCACTCCTTTCAATGAAACTGGTGATGTAACATAACAGAATGTATCAATATTCCAGAGAGGATGGGAGAGGGGAGAAAATAAAGCCACGAGCTTCTATGATTCTTCTACAGAAAGCAGGTCCTTCAAGACTTGTCTGAAAAACTTGAAGTGCAGTTTATGATTTCCGTTATAGACACTATACTTTTAAGAGTCATTTCCCCTGTTACTTACTTATAAAGTAAAAGAATGAGATTTCTCCTGTTTTTTTAATATGTCCTGGTGATCATGTACATATTACTAGTAGGGCTGGTACCTTTTGTTAAAAAAAAATACTGTCTATGTTATTGTCTCCATAGAGGTAACATTAGCCAAGTTCCAGCTGGGTGACAGATGTAAGTTCCTGTTTGTGACATGATTGCCTCATAGTCTTGCAATGAAATCTATTGCTACTGATAGTGGCTACCAACGCACCGTGGCTTCAATCAACAGAGGGGTTATTCACTAAAAGGGGAGTTGCAGGTGAGTTGAAGTGAGATGAGGGGAGCTGAGGTGAGCTGAACAGTTCATCTCACCAATTTAGATATACTTTGTGCAGGGACAAACCTGATGAGTTTACTAAGAAGGGGAAGCTCATCTCAACTCTACTCATCTCACCTGCAGCTCACCTTGTAGTTAATAGCCCCCATTGTCCCTTTAAGTGGGACTGACTACTAACTCACTACAATCATTGGGTTTAGCCTCATACCCTAGAAAGCAAACTCATGTTAAGTTAAATACAAATGCAAATTTTATTAATTTTCAGTATTTTCTTACAACATGCAAACATAAATAGTTTTTAACTACTGTAGATATTTTTCTTTATCTTCCACATATTGCCTTTCTAGCAGAATACATATTTATGAGGGCATTGGCTGTAAAATGATGCCACCATTTTACAGCCAATGTTACATTATGATTACCAACTGCCCTCTTTGTTTTAGTTGGAAATAAAAAATATAGGAAAATTACAACTTAGCAATAGATTTAACATTAAACAAATACAAGCCATGCTGTTCCTTCCATAGACATAACATTGACCTCAACCAATATTTTTACTGGCATATTGGTAATATACAGGCTGATTGTGTATTTTTTGGGACATACAGAGGAAATATTTTACAATAAATACAATTCATTACAAAATAGCACAAAGACAACATGTAGAGTCTACTCAGGTAGCTCTGAATTTTCTTGTAACAATCAGATCTCTGAAAACCCACCCAAATTGGATCCTGAATTGACACAAAAATAAGCCATTGTATAATTTTCACAATTAATTCTCATCTAAATGTAATCATTTTATTTAGCTACATGCTTGGCTGTGATTTATCTACAGGTATGGGTTGACTATCTGTATATCTTTCCTTAGTTTATTTTCCCGACTCTTGGAATCAGGAAGTAGATATTCCATTTCCTGTGCGATATTTTTCTACGCTGATACTGGGACAGGCAGCTGGGGATAATTCTCCCGTGAACTAATTTTCTGTCATGATAAAAAAAATGATTTCCTAATCTCTTATTTTCCAGCTAGTCCCTGTCTTTCAATGTGATGTATCTCATTTCTATCATGTAGTCAGTAAATTCCCAGTTGAACATCAGTTAATAAATATATATAGAGAAAAGGCTCTTTGGTCCTGAGACCACCTCTGCAAAAGATTCCAACTTATCCATTTTCTCATATTGCTCGGAATTCAATTTTCTCATGAACCAGTCTATGAGCAAGTCTCAAACTGCAAAAATAATTTGATTTAAATCTGGCATAAACTGATATAACCCTGCTGCATTGCATTGCATATTATACAAAGTCTAACTGTCACACACTATGCACTCTTATTATTTAATATTTATAGCTGTGTGGCACAGAGCCCATGACTTGTGGCATGCTCACTCACTCCTAATAAATATAATAAACAAACTATTTAAAAAAATAATGAATATGAAAATTGAGGGTATACATGCACAAGCTATGTCTCCTTTCAAGGTCTCAATGTGCCTTGGTAATGTTTGCTGTATCTATAAGCCTACTTGCTCCTAGTATAAAATATAAATAGCCCTCCTATTCTAAAATATTCTTGAGACTGCCTACTCTTTAAAAATTACTTTAAATAAATAGATAAAGGCAAAACATTTTTTCTTAAACAAAGGACCACTTTATGATGAGTAAAATGATTTTTGAATTTTCTTTCTATCAGATGTGATTGCTGATTTATTAAACGGCTACTGAACAAACTTCTAATTCTAGGGATAATATCAATTTGACAAACTCGACAGCTTTGTTTTGAGGAGACAATCTGTCAACACAACAATGTTGCTTGGATGTAGCAAAATCCACTGGGGGTTAGTTCTTCTTTAAGTTACACCTTTTGCAACATTGACGTAGGTCTGGAAATTCTCTTTTTTTTATGTATTCTGACACTTTACAGTGCAAGGGAAATAACCTCTATCAAACAGTTTGTAGAAATTCTCTGACACTAATCAGGCACTTTTTTCAGCGCCTGTTTCTTATACATGTGCTGTGCCAGCACACCAAGCACCAGAGTTTGTTGGTAGTCTAATTTATAGATTGGCGCCCACACATACTGTTAGGGCTGGTATTTGCGTGTGTACATATCACCCCCAATATCTTCTGAAGACTTAATGGCTGAATCATAGAAACATAGAAACATAGAATGTGTCGGCAGATAAGAACCATTCGGTTCATCTAGTCTGCCCAATTTTTTGGAGTATTTTATTAGTCCCCCGTTCCCGGTCTTATAGCTAGGATAGCCTTGTGTCTATCCCACGCATGGTTAAAATCCTTAACTGTGTTTACCTCTACCACTTCTGCTGGAAGGCTATTCCATACATCCACTACCCTCTCAGTAAAGTAATACTTCCTGATATTACTTTTAAATCGTTGCCCCTCTAATTTAAGACTATGTCCTCTAGTTGTGGTAGTTTTTCTTCTTTTAAATATACTCTCTTCCTTTACTGTGTTGATTCCCTTTATTTAAATGTTTCTATCATATCCCCCCTGTTACGTCTTTCCTCCAAGCTATACATGTTAAGATGCTTTAACCTTTCCTGGTAAGTTTTATCCTTCAACACATGAACCAGTTTAGTAGCCCTTCTCTGAACTCTCTCCAAAGTATCAATATCCTTCTGGAGATACGGTCTCCAGTACTGCGTACAATACTCCAAGTGAGGTCTCGCCAGTGCTCTGTACAATGGCATGAGCACTTCCCTCTTCCTACTGCTAATACCTCTCCCTCTGCAACCAAGCATTCTGCTAGCATTTCCTGCTGCTCTATTGCATTGCCTACCTACCTTCAAGTCCTCTGAAATTATTACTCCTAAATCCCTTTCCTCAGATGTTGAGGTTAGGACTGTACCAAATAGTCTATATTCTGCTTTTGGGTTTTTACGCCCAAGGTGCATAATCTTGCACTTGTCCAAAATAAATGTCAGTTGCCACTGCTCTGACCATTTTTCTAGTTTAGCTAGATAATTTGCCATTTGGCTTATCCCTCCATGAATATCAACCCTGCTGCAAATCTTTGTATCATCAGCAAAAAGACATACTTTGCCAACAAGACCTTCTGCAATATCGCTAATAAAAATATTAAAGAGAATGGGTCCAAGTACAGATCCCTGAGGTACCCCACTAGTAACAAGACCTTGCATCGAATATACCCCGTTGACTACAACCCTCTGTTGCCTGTCACTCAGCCATTGTCTAATCCATTCAACAATATTGAAATCCAAACTCAAAGATTTCAGTTTATGGATAAGCCTTCTATGTGCGACAGTGTCAAAAGCCTTACTGAAATCTAGGTAAGCAATGTCTACTGCACCACCCTGATCTTTTATTTTAGTCACCCAATCAAAAAAATCAATAAGATTAGTTTGGCATGATCTCCCTGAAGTAAACCCATGCAGTCTCTGATCTTGAAATCCAAGCGACTTTAGATATTCAACAATCCTATTCTTTAACAAGGTTTCCCCACTACTGAAGTAAGACTTGCCGGTCTATAGTTGCCCGCCTTCTCCCTACTACCTTTCTTGTGAATGGGCACAACATTAGCTAATTTCCAATCTTCTGGAACTACTCCCGTTAACAATGATTGGTTAAATAAGTCTGTTAACGGTTTTGCTAGTAGACCACTAAGTTCTTTTAATAACTTTGGATGTATCCCATCAGGTCCCATCGACTTATTTGTCTTTACTTTAGACAGCTGAAGTAAAACCTCTTCCTCTGTAAACTTACATGCATCAAAAGACTCATTAGTCTTTTTCCCTAAATGAGGTCCCTTACCCCAGGGCTCGACAAACCCCGGGCGCCAGGTCGCCATGGCGACCAGGAAATCAGACCTGGCGCCCGGGTGCTGTTTGTCATAGGGTGCCCTTGCAGGCTGCCATCCGTTTTTCTCTCACTTTCATCGTAGTGCGTGGTGGGAAAGTCTGTGCGGATCACACAGACTGTAAGCTCCGCCCCCTCGCGCAACACGAAATAGTGCCGAGTGTCACGTGACAACACGGCACTTAGCAGGAACCGAAAGAGGATCGGGCTCCAGTATAAATGTCCCCCTCCCCTGCACTGAGGTAAGCAGCAGGGAGGGAGGACACTGTAAGAAAGACCATTTTTGTGGGCTATTTTTTTAAAGAACAAAAATGTGTGTATGTATGTGTGTATGTAACTGGCTGTGTATGTGGTGTGTGTGAATGTAACTGGCTGTGTATGTGGTGTGTGTGTGTGTGTGTGTATGTATGTATGTGGTGTGTGTGTGTGTGTGTGTGTGTGTATGTATGTGTGAATGTAACTGGCTGTGTATGTATGTGTGAATGTAACTTGCTGTGTATGTATGTGTGAATGTAACTTGCTGTGTATGTGTAATTGTAACTGGCTGTGTATGTGGTGTGTGTGTGTGTGTATGTATGTGTGAATGTAACTGGCTGTGTATGTATGTGTGAATGTAACTGGCTGTGTATGTATGTGTGAATGTAACTTGCTGGGGATGTGGTGTGTGTGAATATAACTGGCTGTGGTGTGTGTGAATATAACTGGCTGTGGTGTGTGTGAATGTAACTGGCTGTGTATGTGGTGTGTGAATGTAACTGGCTGTGTATGTGGTGTGTGAATGTAACTGGCTGTGTATGTGGTGTGTGAATGTAACTGGCTGTGTATGTGGTATGTGTGTGTCTATGTATGTAACTGGTTGTGTATGTGGTGTGAATGTATGTAACTGGTTGTGTATGTGGTGTGTATGTATGTAAATGGTTGTGTATGTGGTGTGAATGTATGTAACTTGTTGTGTATGTGGTGAGTGTGACTGTAACTGGCTGTGTATGTGGCATGTGTCAATGTAACTGGCTGTGTATGTGGCGTGTGTCAATGTAACTGTCTGTGTATGTGGCGTGTGTCAATGTAACTGGCTGTGTATGTGGCGTGTGTCAATGTAACTGGCTGTGTATGTGGCGTGTGTCAATGTAACTGGCTGTGTATGTGGCGTGTGTCAATGTAACTGGCTGTGTGGTGGGTGTATGTGACTGTGTCCGTGCGTTTATGATTTTGTGATGTGCTGTTGTCTGGCTCCTAAATTTTTTAGCTGGCTCCTAAAACTTAATTAAATTTGTTAAGCCCTGCCTTACCCTCATTTTCATTTGTAAAAACTGAACAAAAATATTCATTAAGGCAGTCTGCTAAGCCTTTATCCTCTTCTACATAGCATCCTTCTTTTGTTTTTAATCTAACTAATCCTTGTTTTACTTTCCTTTTCTTATTTATGTATCTAAAAAATGTTTTATTCCCCCTTTTCACTGACTGGGCTATAGTCTCTTCTGTGTGTGCTTTGGAAGCTCTTATAGCTTGCTTTGCCTCTTTATGCCTACTCTTATAGATCTTTCCATCTTCCTCACTCTGAGTATTTTTATAATTACTAAATGCTAGCTTTTTATTTTTTACTATTTTAGACACCTCTGCAGAGTACCACAGTGGTTTCTTCAATTGTTTGCTCTTTCCAAATCAAAATTCAAAAAGCATTTTATTTATCATATTTTTTTTTTTTTTTACTTTACTTGCAGTTTTAACTATTAAGCAATATGTAATGGTCTCTCTCATTGTTGCCATAGTTTGCCACAGATTGGCCCATCACATGAGGGCAGTACCATGTTACAACCTGCTCTCAGGAGATTAAAGTTCTATACCACAATGCTAATGTTATCTAGTCAAAGTTGCTTCTCCGTCGATTTTGCACACCACTTCAGATCAGGAACTTTGGAATGTGTTATTCCCCTTTGACATCATTCACCCCTTGTGGTGCACCATTAAAGCTAAACTTCTATTAAATATCTCTTAACTTTGTACTCTCTTCTTTTCAATGCATCATGGGAATGCAAACATGATATATGGATGGACTAAAGGCTGTTCAGATCCGTAGTAATGCATTTAGAGTAGAATGAAAGCCTAAGATCAAGAATTGTAATAGGTCATATGTCCATTTTGACACCAAGGGGAAAAGCCTCAAACCAAATACAAATAGATTAAAACCTGAATATTGCTGGAAACTATCAGTACTTGGGCAGTAATATAAAACTTTATTAGACTACATAACATAATGAACATTAGGCCAAGCCAGACACAGCTTATTGTCCATAGTCAATGGTTTATGGCTTCCTTTACTTATAGCATTGGAAGCAGTTGATCTTCATCATAGAAAGGTAGACAAGGATTGCAGATAAGAATTTTAGTAGACAAGGATAGCAGATAAGAACCTATTAGCCTGTCTTGTCTGCCTAAAACAAAAATCAGGATTCATTTGTCGTGCACAAGGCAGGGAGGCCTTGTGCACATCTCAGGTATTATTGAAAGCCTTTTTTATTGCCACTGAAAGTCTGTTCTGGCATCTACTACTCTCTCTGTAAAATTTCCTCAGGTAGGAACGGCAGCATAAGGGAGTAAAATGTAAGCAATAGTAGATTTTTAAAATAATTTTAGAAACATTGTGATATTTTTTAAAACAGAGTTTGACAAATCCAGGTAGCCATGACTCATAAAATCTTTTTTAAACTATCTTTTTTAACAGTTTTACATTGAAATCAATGGAAGTTTCATTCCTTTGGCTCCTAATAGTAAACGGCAGGCTTCTTAATAGGTCTGTCTGGCTTCTAAAGACTACAGAAATTCTGTAATATTAACCACTATGTAACATCTCTATATACTCAAAAGGCATGAATTGTAATGCCCTCTACCAGGCTATTTTTTCATGATGAAGGTTTTGGCCACGTTTTGCAGGTATGCTGATGAATTCCATCATCCCTGTCCCCATGTATATTAGTTTAACTCAACATTTGAATACCCTGCTACATTGTTGAGCAATACATTTCTTCTTTCTGTAATCAGCCAAGTCAAGCCCTGAGCTAAGGTACAATTGGCTGGACCCAGAAGGATGAATATCACTCTGCTTGTCTCCAGTTAAAAAGTCACCTGGTTTAAAAAGTATGAAATGATTGTTTCTGTAAAAAGACAGGGTGAATAATTATTGGTGTGTTCTGGAAGGAAGTTTTTTTTTTTATTAAATGTCATATCCCTGGCATTTTTTCAGCATTATTCACAAATGACATTTCAGATGTTTGTATTGTTGTGGTACATTTGCAAATACACAAAAAGATGGAATTGAAAAAAAAAGCAACAAACGTTCCCAGTACCAATCAATGTTTAATTAATATAAATAACGCACTCTTCGAGTCTGATAAATAATGATAGAAGCATAAACCATGACAGCAGAAAATGTAATTAACCCCTCCAGTCTGCCCACTTCCTTTAAATTAAGGAACCCAAGTTTATACATTTTATGCCAGACTGGCCAGGTCTTATAAAGAATTTTAATGCGTATAATGAATATTTAATAACAAAAGATATTCTGTGCTTGTAAATGTCAATGTAAGCTGCATTTAATATCATATAATGTCAATTGTGAGGCATTTAAAAATCTTTTTCTTGATAACACCTGGATTGTTTATATACATACAGATGGGAACTACAGCAATAGAGAGAGTTGTGATGCTCAGCCACCTAAAAGTCTCTCCTGACACTTAAAGGAGTTGTACTGCATCCCCATTAGTATAATTGAATGGTATCTTGCAGATTCTATACATATTGTAACAGTAATGTGCATGGTGCAACACATAGCACAGCAATAATAAAACTCATTGACATAGCTTTCCACATAATGCACAGACATGATGTTCCCTCTTCCCAGTTAATTTTTCTTCCTACACCTATGCTTCTTTTTCCCCGTGGGGCATCAATGTCTTTTTATTTGTTTAAATGTTCTATAAATGCAAGAAATATGTACATTTTATTTATACTATCCTAGATTTCTTTAAAATGTTCTGTGTAAAGAAATACCGATACTGCAAAAACATTGAAGGTGGCTTGAAAAAGTTAATCCTAATTTGTAAATGTTCCTTATTTATTTTCTATAGTTAATGATTATTTTCTTTTTCTCTCCCCATATGATCACCTCTTAATCGCTACTACTCTGCTTTTCATTCCCAATCTTATCACCTCATTTTCTTTCCTTACTACTCACTGTTGACCATCATTTTATAACTCTCTTTACTATATGGAATCCAACCTCTCAATGTTGTACAAATAAATTAAACCTTCTTTTAATCCCTCTGGTGTATATTTCTGCCCATGTTCACTCATTCCATCATCTTTCAAATCCATTCATTCACTGCCATCTTTTTTTCTTTCTCTCTTCGGCCTACTAGGAGTGGTGGTTATAGCATTTGTCGTGTGCTGGCTTCCATACCATGTCCGACGTTTGATGTTCTGCTACGTTCCTTCAGAGCTTTGGACAGAGTAAGTGTGTTCCTGGGGAAAGATGGGTCTGGAAGCCAAATCGCTTCCTCTACAAAATCCGTTCTTCACCGATTTCTCTTGCTTCTTTAATTTTATTTCCTAACATTAGCCATTTTATAACATCTCTATAAACTCAGGCAAATATAAAAGGCATGAAAAAAAGAGCAGAATGTCCATTCACTCTACCATGCTTTTTTTTCCATGATGAATTTTTTTGGCCAAGTTTTGCAGGTATGCCAATGAAATCCATCATCCTTGTCCCCATAGTGTATATTAATTTGACTCATCGTTTTAACACCCTGCTACATTATTGAGCAATATATTTCTTCTCTCTGGGATTAGCCTGAGTAAAAATCTCGAAAAATGACCAGGCAGTAAAAAAAAATATTCCTACGGGACCTTGAATTCCGGTTGCTTGAAAGTACTTCTTGTGAATGAAACATTTCCTACTACTATGTGCCAAATCTAATCATAAGGTCAACTATCCCAAAGAGGAAGAAAAGAGAAGGTTAGTCCAGACTAATGGAAGAAAGCCAAGCCCAAGCTGATTACTCTATCTGCCTGTGTTTATTGAGTCTGTTTAAAAGCACAATTAATTACAGAAATTCAATATTGTCTGCCAGTAGCAGAGGAAGAACACATTTCCCAGCTTGGAGAAAACATTTATGCATTTTTTTTCTTCTCCAAATTTCCATTACTTTGAGAATGTCAGTTCAGTTGGAACAGGAGAGATACAGCATCTTGACTATTGTCAACAAACATTGGTTCTGTTAACACCTGTTTATTTTGATATATTGTGGATGTCTTTGCATCCTGTCCTAGGGATATAACATGTTTTATTAAATTTATGACCTCACATGACTGAACAATCTCCAGGCCAGCAAATGCTCTTGCTAGTGTGTAATACGAAACACTTTTGTTGTATCTAAAATAAAAGTGAAATGAAACATAAAGGGATATTAGGCATGATTACAAAGCTTGAGCATTTCATGGCCTACTGGAGTTATTTCAGGGTGACCAGATGGCCTATTTAGGTAGAGGGTATGGGAAATGTATACTACAGGGCTCCATTAAAGCCAGTGACACTCTGTGGGAGGATGTATTATAAGCATCCCTCTTTAAAGGGACCATCTGGTGACCATAAATTATGCATCTTTGGAAAAAGGGAAAGATGAATTTTATTTTTGAACAAAATAAAATATTATTTTAAAGGTACTCAGTCAACCTTAACTCCCGAAGCCAGAGGGTGCTTTTGTATTTGAGGACAAAAGCCAGAAAACTGCAATTTTGTGTTCCTGATTCCCGACCACCAAGTGATCGGGGCCAGGAACAAAGAGGGACAGAACCAATGATCCAGTCTTCATGGATCCTGTGGTCTGCATTCGTGATGCAGCGGAGGCGTGCACATACCCAGAAGTTGGGCACAGCACAATATCATTATGTAACCAATGCACACTTTGAGCTTTAGTTACATTTTACCTGTCAGACCAAGGCCACTTTGAGTAGGATTCCATCCAGCACTTATGGAGCCACGATGAGTTGTTAAGAAAAGGAAGTTCTATGCCATCCACTGGAGCCCTATATTTTAGGATGGCATAGAACATCCTTGTCCTTATACATATTAATAGGCTGTGTTTGTTTGTTTTTTAAATGTCTTTGTTTTTGATGTCTCTCTTTTTGATACATTGTGATAATAAAATACATTTAAAAAATAGAACATCCTTTTGCTTTGACGGGTCTAAACACTAAATATATCCGTGTTTTTTCTTGTTTGTGGAAACACCTTGAGGCTTAATATGCAAATTACACTTTTTTAATTACACAGCAGTTCATTTGCATATCAAGTCACAGGTTATGTTATATGAGACAGACACATTTAATACATGTTTTTATCTTAGTTTATTGTGCTAACAATATATAGATACTTTTTGATGTTGTTACATTCTCTATAGTCACAGTATTAATTATAATTACATGACAGAGTCCCTTTAAGTGTAGATGTTCTTTGAAATGGACCAGACACATTCTGTTATGAAATGCACTGGGTAGGAAGTTTGTCTAATTGTATACAGGCAGCTTTATTAAGAGCGCACATTTTCTTTGTGATATAGACTTAAGTGTATAGTCAAGGTCAGTAATGTTATCAGATTCCCATTTTGAGCTAATGTCTTTCTTGTGACCTGGTTTTCAAGTTGAAGTGTTTGATATAGTTGATATATTTGTGTAATCAGGAATTTAGTGGGTTGTTTTTTTTATCTCTTGGATTTCAAAACCTGCTTTTCTGTTTCTTTAGTGAGCTGAATGACTTCTACCATTACTTCTACATGATGACCAATGTCCTCTTCTATGTTAGCTCCACTGTCAACCCAATCCTCTACAACCTTGTCTCTGCAAACTTCCGGCAGATCTTTGTCTCCACTCTAAGTTTTTTATGCCCGCCATGGAGAAGAAAGAAAAACAGGCCTACTTTCACCAGAAAATCCAACAGCATATCCAGCACCAACCATACGTTTTCCACTCAGATCACAAGGGAGACTCCTTACTGAGGGTCCAGGGCCTAGTCTTCTAGTCACTCAATACGTTTAGTGTTTTCATTGTTTGCTGGTAACATCATCGGGTGTGTCTGTGCCGGTATCCTGATCATTGACATCTCCCTGAAAATCATGGCATCCGGGACTTGGTCTCAGAAACTTATTTTGGTTCTTTCTTGCACATAATCGTAAGGAATGTAGTTGAAGGACTTCTTAATGGGAATTCTGTGATTGATGAGGAATGAATAATGATGGCTTTATCGGCTAAACGAAGCATCAAACTGAGAGAAAGGATGTGTAATATGTGTTTGGACAGCAACCTTTTCACAACACTCTACATTGCTGATGTATTTTGGCAGTTGTTAACAAAGGAGATGGATATAAAGACTTTTTAAACATGTTACAGTAATTGTTTACAATTAAAAATAGGTGTTCTAAAAACACGGGACATTTTGAGGAAATAATACTAATGAGTGTCAGCAAGGACCAAGATCAAGCAGATCTATAAACGTTTAAACGTTTAAAAATATACATAAAAAAATAGAAATTGACAAGCATGTCTGAGTAAGAGAAAGAGATGTCCAAACTGACACTCTTGCTATGTTGACAAACAGCAAAGGATTATGGGAAGCCCTGTAAATGTATCTCCCACATTTATGTGGGATGACCACTAATGTTTTACAAAGAGTCAGAATGAATATGAAATGAATTAGGAGACAAGACATTTTGTAGCATAGTTCTGCTCCTGTGATGCTCAGCATTCATAGTTCAGAAGCATCTTGAAATCTACTTTTTGGAAAGCCCAGACAGAAAGCCTGCTTGCTGCATGTAACCCATTCCTTTCATTGCTATCTGTTGCCAAATTACTCCTCAGAGCATCATTTAGGGTTGGGTTACTTGATGAGACATTAACTAATGAGAACATATGCCTGCATATACTCCAGACGTACTCAGCACAGCTATTAGTATTCTTTGGTATGTAAAGCAGTGAAACATATTATTTTTATGTACAGTGAAATTGGTCACAGATTTGGTTTTATATCTTTGGGAGTATCTTGGGGGTGGACATGCTCTGACTGAGCTATCTTTTAATCTTGCAGAAAAAGTGAAATGTAGCACAGAAAAAAACGTTTATAAAAATAGGTGCATTTAATGGCATGCGTTTACTGAGAAGACAATGAGGTTGAAGGACACTGGTGGAGTCATACTCATGAATAACATTTACTGAAACCCTTAACATTCAGCAGGGCTCATGAACGTGACCACTGGAGCATTATTTATTTGTAATATATACTGAATATACAGTACTTTTTTAAGTTAAAAAGAAAATAACCATATTGTGTTTTTTTTAATTTTATTTTGAAAGGTGTTCTGTCTGTGCAGCCTGGAAAATCTGATTCACAGATGAGGGAAGATTTTGCTAAATGGTTTACTTACCAAAAGCTGTTTGAAACTCTTTTATTGATGGCTGTTATGGCATGCATAGTTATCTAATATTTGATCCTAATAGGCATCATAAATAATTGTGTCCTAAAGTAAAGTAGGAGTTCCTGACCTTTTGAGAACAGTTGACCCTTCTAATTCTCATCAAAGTGGCATGTCCCCTTGGTGTTTTAAGAGTCCGCAAACATTTTATTAGATGGATACCCTCTATAACTGCATCAGTGATTTCTATTAGGCATTTTTTCTTTTCCCCTTTCCTAGTCCTCCTATTTGTTTGTTAGCCTGTCACTGCAACATTAAACACACTATCTGAAATTCCCCCTGGGTTGGAAAAAAAAACTGATGGAAAATAAGGAGATGAATATAGACATATTTCCTTTTTTTATTCAACTTTTCCTATCTACAAAAAAAAAAAAGAAAACACATAAAAAATTATACCGAGTTGCTGAAGTTGTTGTAGCTAGTCTTCTGTCTATCAAGCTCCTTGACTTAAATGACAACACAGTGGGCTGGCTGAAACCACCCATTGCAATCCAAGTACTTAAAACAGCAGATTTTCAACACAGAGAGGCTGATTCCACAGTAATAGCTAATGAGCATCAAATCTGTTGCAAAACGATGTTGCCCACTTCCTGTGTATTCCCTCATACTGCTGTGCCTAATTTGTATGCACAAAAGTATGCACCCTTCAACAATATGAAATACTAAATTTACTAAATTTGGTTATAAATTGTGTAATCGTCTTCAGTGCAACCAGCAGATCCAGCAATCCAGCAATAGTGTATTTTAAAAGAATGGAGAGATGGTGTGTTTTCTATATATTCTATATTTATTTGCTGTTTACTATGTGAGTTATGTATAAAGAGCAATTCTGTGGCAAATTCTGTTCTAAATTTGAAGCAATCAGCAGAAACATCCCATGGGTTTCCTTGGTAACTACGCCACTTGCTTTACAACTGCTCTTCATACCGAACCACTAATGCTTTTGATGACAAATAGAATGTGGGATTATCTAAGAGCAGGAATGGATAGATACAAATTTCATCACAAGCATGTTAATGTCAAGTTTTGTAGAGATACTGCATGATGATCTAATTACTAGTTAATGTTTCATCCAGTTTTGGGTACATTTCAAGGTATAGGCATCCATATTTACCTGGTATGATCTGGCTGTCCATTGATCTTCCAGGAGCAATTTTGGGAATAATGCCATAAATGTATCAATGTTTGATCCTTAGAGTCAAATCACTGTATTATTTTAATATTATTATGAATTTTCTTATTGTTATATGGACATTGGGAAATGAAAAGATTGACTGGATTTTAGACCAGCTATTGGCATATGTATTTCCACCCCAAGAAATGCATTGGATGGACAGAAGTTGGCTACTATTTTTACAGTGACCAATAAGATCTGCTTCCATGGAGATGCAAGGTATGGACATCAATGAAGGACAGTAACACAGGACACAAGTTGCACACTGTGCCATTATTAAGTGTGATGTACACAAGAGGGCAAGGACATTCAAGAGGACGCCCACTGAGAGGATGAGATTGGAATAGACTTATGCAGGTGCCCTGTGGGTAGGCACTAATTAACTATCCCCATAATGTACAAATATGATATAATATACCCAATGTGAGCCCCAGTCTACAGTGCCATGTACTTATCTGTATTTTTTTATTATAAAGTTTCAGAAGGATGTCAAGGTCTTGTTGTTTTTACTCAATTCTCAGTTTGCACAGTTGTTTCTTGCTTAAGGCCAAAGGCACAAACATTAGCAGTAAAACACATACTAAGATGCATGATCCAACACATACATGTTTCTACTGACCAGACCAACACACAATAACAATCTGATAGAATGAACATGGAAGCATATATTAGACCAACAAGTAGATATACCCTCACCAGGACAGCAAAAACATATTTAATGAACCAACACAAAACAAACCGACAGAGCCGTAACACAAACAGCAAAAGAACCAAAACAAGAACATATTATCACTTAATGCCCTCTGTGACTGGATCCAGAACTGCAGGTGAAAAAAGGATAGAGTATGTTGCCTCTCTTAATGTAAATTCGATAGACACACCAGAAAAATCTCCGGCAAGGTAAAAATTGTATAGGGAACAAATGTGCGTCTGCGCTGAGCTAGCAGCGAAATATAACAGGAAAAACTGATCGATAGAGACTCACACTTGCCCAAATGATGCACAAAAACAATGGGCAAAGTACAAAAATGAATTTTTTGCATCCCTTGGCTGTCCAGGAGATGCACACTGCTGTTATGTCACTGTAAGTGATAAATTCATTTTTGTACGTTGTGTTTTTGTAAATCATTTGGGAAAGTTTGAGTCTTTATCCGTCAGTTTTTCCTGCTATGTTGCCTCTCTCACCAGTTATCCCTCTTCCACAGCGCTATGCACCATCATTGATAATGGGCATTCACTGGACTTTGTGATGGACAATTCAGTGATGTTCTATGGACCTTCAAAGAACCGGTCACAGACTTTTGGTCCATCTCTGCTCTTCCGCCACTCATCTTTCTGTCAAAAACAACCCTTCCCCCAACGTGGCTGTTCATTGCCATGACTGCATGTTAGTTACACCAAAATATGGAGAAATATTTTTCTGTAAGATATGATCCCTCTTCCAAGATTTACTGATCCCCGTCTGCTGATACAGCTGCTTAGTTGAAGCCAAATCCAGTTAAAAAAAGTGTTAATTGCAATTTGCCTTGTTATGTCCAACTCCCAAACACATATCATGCAAGCAAATCTAAATTAATTTCAGTTTTCATTACTTGTAAATTAGCCATGCAACGATCAGATGTCCCACTGGTGTCACACTTGGGTTCACTAAGCTTTAACACCAGTAAAAGGAATTGAAATGTCACGCTATCTTGTGCTTTGTAATGTGCTCTAAAGCATCGTAGCTTAATCCTTTAGTGCAAAA
The DNA here is from genome assembly GCA_036172795.1 of Pelodytes ibericus. NCBI lineage: Eukaryota > Metazoa > Chordata > Amphibia > Anura > Pelodytidae > Pelodytes > Pelodytes ibericus. Next base: position 132,638,256 of record CM069862.1, read on the forward strand.
TGGGCAAGCAATGTTTGTGGATAAACTGTGATATTCTCCTTGCAAGGTTTGAAGAGACTTCCTCTGTTGTCTGGGTCTATTTATACCTGATGAGTTTATAATATTTTAAGGGTTCTGCAGTGTTTAAAGACAATACTAAGTTGCACAGATCATATTTAAGTATATTTTTTGGGGATGTGAATCTGCATACATTTTTTTGAGTCCCAAAAACCGCCAGGTTATAAATGTGCCATAAAAATAAACTCCTTATAGATATTTGATGATCTCATATTGGGACCTTTTTTCCGGACCCGCTTCTGTTTAGCTTTGCCTGTGCAACCAGCAAATGGGAGGTCATATTAATCGTCTATTATCATTACTGTACCCTCTGTGTCTGTATTGTGAAGCCTGTATATTTGCATATAAAAAAATTGCTTGTTTTTATGTTGTGTCCAAAATGCCTTGTTGTGTCTATATCAGATTATTTTCCTGCTGTATAAAATCAGACATATGCACTTTTATTCCTAGTGTAGTTTTATGTTTGTCAGGAATTTATGTTAACGTTTTTATATGTACAATCGCCTTGTTGTGCCAATAAAAGAGATCACAACCTGCAGAGTGTATGTCAGTGGGAGTGCAGTGTGACAAATCCTGTCTACATAGTTATCAACAGATAAAGCATAACTGGTTGCATGTCTGTATTAATTAGGTTATGATCTGAACCTGAGCACTGAACGCTCGCAGCTCACAGTGGGTCTGTTTTTCCAAAATACTATCATGTAGGGATGTCTCATGATACAAAAGCATATGGTTAGCAAAGTCCAACCCTGCCCACTGTTCTGCATTTTGGAAGTTATGTGTAGTTCTGAGAGTGGGGCAACCAGCTGGAACATTCCATTCCTCCATTGTTAGAAATATCACCAGAACCCCTATTTAAATACATTTCTTTCCCATTGTGTTAACATTGGCTTTTTTGATAGAGATATAATGCTTTGTATATTTTTCCCTATTGTACCTGGGATGCAAATTATGTCCTGCTCAAGAGAAATAGAAAAAGAAAAACCGGAGACTGGAGACTGGATGCAGTACGCTCCAAACTGGATGCAATACAAAAGTTTTATTTGTGAAATACATGCAATATCCAAAATACACAGTAGCATATAGGGGTGATGCAGATTAGATCATAAAGTCAGTTGACGCTTAGTCATACTCATGTGAAAGACTCCTTCTTATCAACAGTCTGATGGTTACTATAAAAATAAAGTCAGGAAATGAGCAAACGCTCCAGTTTGTCCACTTTTTAATGGCAACCCACAGGGACAGTGCTAGCTATAGGCAAGTAGGCGCTGACCTTGGGTACAGGTCTTCTGGGGGCACTATGCCAGAGGTGCACCCCAGCAGCAGCTGCCACCTAGAAATCTTCCTGCCACCATGTCCGTGTAACCGCATCATACTGAGATATGATTGGTGAGAAGATCCTCCTCCTGCAGAGCTTTCTGCGTACAATGGTGATATGTCTATCGGTAATGGATAGGGTTACTCATAGAAGCCAGAGTGATGTATGCCTGGGTATTAAAATGGATCACTTGGAATAAACAGCTGTAAAATATGCGGTTTAAATATGCTCATATTTTCTTGCAACAGGTGAAAGGTAACAGGGAATAATCTGATTAATATTTAATATTTAATTTTCTGCTGTTGCTTTCAATCTCTAATTTAAATGACATTCTGTGGTTTGTTAGCTGAGTGATTTGCCCTATACTGGAACATGAGGTATAGGATCATTCTCACAGATTACCATTCAGCTCCTTCTTGTAGTGCTCTGGAGATTGTCGTGGGGGACTGCTATACGATTTCTAGTCCACATGTGTAATATAAGACCTTTAGTGCACATGTATGATGTAATATCTCTAGACCACACGTATGGTATAACATATCTAGTGCACATGAATGGTGTAATATCCAAATACATGTGTGATATGAGATCTCTAGTACATATGTATGATGTAATAGAGCTACACCATGTCTGTGGTATCAGGGCCGCTAATCTTTCTTTAGATATCAACCACACCAAATTGGATTGGTTATTTTGCATCTAGTAAATTAAATTATAAGAACAAAATGTGTATTGCGGTATAAAATAATAAACTGGTATCCTGGGCAACCTGCAATACATTCTTACATTGCCAAGAAGCGTAGGATGCATGTACCTTATGTATATGTTTAATGCAGCATTGCAGCTCAAACACTTCTTCAAACAGACAACGATACAAATACGATGAAGGTTTTTGAAACTTCTAATATGAGAGAAAAAAGGGTTGTCACTGGCAACCGGCTGCAGGGAAAAAAAGCCCACTGGCATGAGATATAAAATAAACCAAAGAAAAGGCCAATTATATAAATAGAATAGAAAATAGCAGTTGGGCACATCATAGGCACAAAATGGATTACTAGAGGCTATGTCCGTGGGAAGGTGAAGAAGTTTTATAACATGGTCCAGAGATTGAACAATTATCCAAAATGTCAAGAGAAAGGTGTAATTCCAAGTGGGTAAATATGAAGGAGTATTATTAACTTGGGTTCAGTAGGAGGTGAGAAAAGATTGGTATCAATTCATTATTAACAAAGCTTTAACAAAAAGTAGGTACAAAGGCTACAGAGAGACATCATAAAATAGAGCATGTTCTTTCAAAAATGTTCACTTAAGGAAGAGTGTGTTGTAAAAATAATACATTTTTTTTTAAACTGCTTCATGTACCTTGTAGAAATGTATTATTTTTACAACACACTCTGCCTCAAGTGGAGATTTTTGAAAGACTTGCAAGGCGTATGCTTATTGTAGGGTTTACTCAATATAGACCAGACTTTGTTGCCCGAATTATTCATGCTACCCAATATTCCCTGAATAGAGGCACAATTCATGGGTGATTACACACCTATATTTTCTGAAGTCATCATGGGCAGTTACACACGATAGCTTCTGAAATCATCATGAGCGATTACACACCTATAGCTTCTGAAGTCATCATGGGCGATTACACACCTATAGCTTCTGACATCATCATGGGCGGTTACACACCTATAGCTTCTGAAGTCATCATGGGCGATTACACACCTATAGCTTCTGAAGTCATCATCGGGGGCGATTACACACCTATAGCTTCTGACGTCATCATGGGCGGTTACAGACCTATAGCTTCTGAAGTCATCATGGGCGATTACACACCTATAGCTTCTGACGTCATCATGCGCGGTTACACACCTATAGCTTCTGACATCATCATGGGCGGTTACACACCTATAGCTTCTGAAGTCATCATGGGCGATTACACACCGATAGCTTCTGAAACCAAAAGCAGTCCAAAACATACCAAAAAGTACCTCTGTCACTGTTGTAGATTTCTATGGGATGATAGATACTCACTATTATGGAAATAGCTGAATTCATCCCAAAATTAAAAGAATGTAAGTAAAATGTCCCCCAGGAGTATGGAGGCTAGACCCTAATAAAAGTAAATGATTACCCCCCAGGTTCCCCTGGAGTTTTCGAGGGCTGACAGAAGGCCTAAAATTTTTGTTTTCCCAATGCCCTCCCCCCCCCCCCCCCCCCCATCAGGTAGGGGGAGACGATTTGCCTAAAAAAAAATCACCCAAAGGATGCCCTGTAAATAAAATAATTACCTTTTCCTGAAGTCCACAGGCGATCTGCGATGCCCTTGATCCTCATCTGTTGGTCCAGGGAAATGGGCCAACAAAAAATGTAAAATGAATCAACCTATTCTAAAACATGCTGCCATAAATAAAAAAAAGGCACAAAAATGGCTAAGCGTCCATCACCAGCTGGGGATGAATACATAATGAAATCCCTGAAAATATGTCATCTGATTGGCTGACTGTTTTGAAAACCAGCCAATGAGGAAGCTGGGATTGAATGGCCAAAATGTGTCAATCATCCCAGAATCAGAGTTTTATTCAGGGGTGGCATGTTAGCAATGCTGTGAATGCAGTAATGCAGTCAGAGGCCTAGTCTTTGTGTAAGTAACAGACAGTCTGGTTGCCAAGTGGGCAGTATAACCAAACTTCTTATTAATGCTTATTTCCTGGATAAACCTCCTTAGTGAATTCTTAGGTTTCATTATAAGATGTTAAAGACTTGGGCGTCGTTAAAATTTTCATTTCATCGAAACTAAATTTCATCCATTGATGCATTTGGTTGGTCCATTATTTTTGTTTCAGGAATTCCATTAGGATGAATGGATTTGAGCCAAAGTTCATTGTCGAGTCCACTCAGGAAGCTCCAATTTTCCATGAGAAAATCAGAGCTCCAAGTTTCAGACCCACTCAGATCACTTTGAAGTTCCAAGTAGCCCTTACATTTTGGGACTGCTAAAGTGATCTTTAATCAGCACAAAAACCGGCCAATGTTATGTAGCTGATTTTCATTATTACCCAATTGGTAGCTAAAGTCCTCCCCATAGAAGAGGACTTCAGTTTATTTTGGGACCATTTCAGGAGAACATCGGCTATTACAGAAATAAATTAGATTGTATATAAAATAAATTGAAATAAAATATAATATACTACAATAAAATAAATGAATAATAATATTAAAAATTATTTATATTAATGAAACATATATTACAGCAATATACAGTCAGGGGGAAAAGTATTTGATCTCCTGCTGATTTTGCCCACTGACAAAGAAATGATCAGTCTATAATTTTAATGGTAGGTGTATTTTAACAGTGAGAGACAGAATAACAAACAAACAAAAATCCAGAAAAACACATGTAAAAAATATTTAAAAATTGATTTTCATGTAAAATAAGTATTTGATTCCCTATCAGTCAGCAAGATTTCTGGCTCCCATGTGTCTTTTATACAGGTAACGAGCTGAGATTAGGAGCCATTAAGATGCCAGAATCATTGTGCCATTCAGATGCCAGTGATATTGTGCCATTCAGATGCCAGTAATACTGTGCCATTTAAATGCCAGTAATATTGTGCCATTCAGATACCAGTAATATTGTGCCATTCAAATACCAGTAATTTTGTGCCATTCAAATACCACTAATTTTTTGCCATTCAGATGCCAGTATTATTGTGCCATTCAGATGCAAGTAATATTGAGCTATTCAAATACCAGTAATATTGTGCCATTCAAATACCAGTAATATTGTGCCATTCAAACACCAGTATTATTGAGCCATTCAAATACCACTAATTTTGTGCCATTCAGATGCCAGTATTATTGTGCTATTCAGATGCCAGTAATATTGAGCCATTCAAATACCAGTAATATTGTGCCATTCAAATACCAGTAATATTGTGCCATTCAAACACCAGTAATATTGTGCCATTCAAATACCAGTAATATTGTGCCATTTTAATACCAGAAATATTGTGCCATTCAAATACCAGTCATATTGTGCCATTCAGATACCAGGAATATTGTGCCATTCAAATACCAGTAATATTATGCCATTCAGATGCCTGTATTATTGGGCCATTCAAATACCAGTAATATTGTGCCATTCAGATACCAGGAATATTGTGCCATTCAAATACCAGTAATATTATGCCATTCAGATGCCTGTATTATTGGGCCATTCAAATACCAGTAATATTGTGCCATTCAGATGCCAGTAATACTGTGCCATTCAGATACCAGTTATATTGTGGCATTCAGATACCAGTAATATTGTGCCATTCAGATACCAGGAATATTGTGCCATTCAGATGCCAGTAATATTGTGGCATTCAGATACCAGTAATATTGTGGCATTCAGATACCACTAATATTGTGGCATTCAGATACCAGGAATATTGTGTCGTTCAGATGCCAGTAATATTGTGCCATTCAGATGGCACAGATTAAAGTTCCAATGCTCGTTATTCCACCCGCCTCCCCCCTTACCCAGTACTTACCGCTACTGCCGGGCTGCTGCTCCGTGTCCCCAGCCGGACGTCTCCGTGCAGTGTTCCCTCCTGCACGGAGGAGGGAAACACAGTCGCAGTGATTTTTTTTTGTTACTTTTTTTTTTTTTGACGACCAGAAAAAAAAGCAGCGCAATGCGATGTGGGCGGTGCCGGCAGCACGGGTGTCACCCCGCTGGAGGTGTCACCCGGTGGGGTCCGCACCCCCCTTGGGACCTCTGAATAGGGCCCTTTATTCCTCATGGGTATTGTTTTTGTTTATTTAAAGTATTGTTACAGTGTTGCAACTAAGAAGAATGTAAGAAATTATTTTAATTTATTGATCATGTTTTATTGCATGATAAATAGATTGTTACTTTGTTGCAGTGAATTTCAATAAAAGCTGCAGCCATTAAAATACATCACATGTCTCCCATGTCTTTGTATCTATTCTTGGTGGTGATTTAGTTTATTTAACTTATGCAGCTGTACCAGGGCAAGTGATACACAGGACCAGCGCAATGTTTCTCCATACCCGGAATAAGATATGATTTGGAGCTCTCGAGAACTTTTTTCAGTAAAAGTATTTTTAATTTGACATTGCTGACATGGAAGCATTGGCTAGATTTGGCTGCGGTGTTAAGCCATTGCTTCTCTAATATCTCCCTATGGCTAATACTTCAATCACTACTGTACTCCACTAACAAGGAGAAAGAGGCATGATAGAAAGAGTCAGACGTTTAAGGCACACTTACCATGGATGTCATTTGTCAGATCCAGAATTGTGGAGAGAGTGGAAAAACCCTCCTCTCAAAGAACATCATGAAGCAGCATCATGAACTGACATGCCAACATAATACCTGATGCATCACTTTGCACAACTGACTGTCCAACAATATATCAGTTTGTATACGTAATCAAGAAAAATTACCTCATCTGATGGTTTGGGTTTTTTTTATTATGAAAATAGAAAAAGTTACATCATTAATACATACACATCTCACATATCATAACAATTATACAGAAAAAGTCTACTGCAACATCTTAGCTCGAGCTGGCTCGCCAAATGCCCTATGTATAAAAGGTGTCAATATAAATATCTTCTCTTCAGAATTCATCCTTCTCAAACACTTCTGCCCATTTTTTCCAGTATAGACGGCCCTGATTGGTCTCATTTAGATATAAGCTTATCCCTTTTTCCATGGGACATTGATACATTATCTGTGCCCAAATAGTGACGTTTACTGATCTCCGATTTTTAGCTATTTCTAACTTTAACACCAATAAATTATGGAAAATAATTCTGTGTTCATTTCTATAATCGTGCAAATTCAAATGAAGTAATGCTCTAAGGGGTGTAAGTTTCCACTCTAGACCAAATGCCCTACAAATACGTTGGGAGACATCCAACCATGTCGGTTACAGTTACACCAGACATACAAGATGTCCCTCACCTCAGTTCCACATCTCCAGCAGGCTGGGGAAGTATTCGGAAACATTCTTGAAACTCTTGCTGGACCAACAGGCTAAAAGTCTTAAATTGTGTCTCGTTCAGATTGAGGCAGTGGTTGCACTACACCAGTACAACCACTTAGTACAAAGTACTGCACCAGTCCACGGCCTCAGTCCGAACATTCAGATCCTATTCCCACGTCCTTAATGAAGGTCTCCATAGCTTATTTTCTTGTTCGCTCTAATAAGCTGTATCAGTGTTCAGGAGTTAGCTAACAATATCCTATAATTATCTTGTATAAGAAGCTTATTTAAAAGATCCATCACTTTTGTAAAATTTTCTACCATGACATACTGTCCAAGAAAGCCCTTTACCCGAAAATATTTAAATAAATCAAGACTGGAAATACCATATTGAGACAATAATTTTACGAAAGATTTTATCCGGCCCCCCTCCAGTAAATCCTCAACACAGTTTATGCCTTTCTCTTTCCAAAAACCCAATTCCAAATTTTCCATCAATAGGCTTAAAATACTGATCTGTATCCCTGCTAATAGCTTATATTTTAAGCCCATCAAATTCTTGTACCAATTATTTAGAATACAGCGTAAAGGCAAATTGATCTGTTGTCTTTCGTGTAGTATTCTCAATCTTCCAAACGTTGGCACTTCCCTTATTGACATGACCTAAATTTATTTAAACTTCAAACCAACCTTTCTTACTGGCTCTAGGATTATGTGAGTCTAAGGCATGCGCAAACAGAGCTGCATCTGCTTGCTTCCTAGTATTGGGGAAGCCCATTCTTTGACAAATGTATCATCCCAATTCTTGTTTTTTTTTCCCAGCCACACAAAGCTCAGCTGATGTTAGTGAGCAAAACTAAAATGGCAACTCGCTGCACATATACTTACAAAGAGATTATTCTCAGTAAATACAACTGTGACCACCAAGAAAGTCTGAATTGTTTTGTGGGTTTACTATAACCCTTTTTTTTTATTCCAAAACATTACCTTTGTCAGCCCTTTGGTTTCTATCGTTGGGTCATCTCCTTTTTAAGGAAGGCTTCATTTATGAAAATGCTCTCAATATTGACTTCCGAAGCATAGCTCCCACTCCCACAGATAAGTAAATGACAAAGATGTGTGGAAGAGGGAATTAAAAACTGCAATAATAAAAATTTTAAAATAACTGAATTTGATGGCGGCCACACTGTCAGACTGTCAGATTCCATGTTGTTTACAGTCCATCCTTGAACAATAGCCAGCATGTTTACCTGGAAACACTGTTGCTTAGACAACCTGCCACCTGCATGTACAACACACATGTAAACCTATATATATATATATATATATATATATACACACAAACATATTGCTATTTAAATGATATCTGTGTATAAGACCACCAAATTAGCATAAATAACAAGTGTGTCTTTAACAGCTAAAAAGTATGTAATTTTTACAACAATATACAATAATATATTGTGGTCAGCAAGAAGACAACGTAGAGTGACTAGCTGATATAGGAGACAGTGGAGTAAAATAGCATTTTAGTCCTTTAGTCTACCAGTCTTGTTTCGGATGCAAACAGAGCTAGTGAAAACTCTGCATGTTACTTCCGATCAGTTATGAGGACCTCACTGACCACTGTCCATTTAAAATAGGTAGATTAAACTATTTTAATGAGCAATGTGTGGGGGAAGAGTGTGCAAAATTTTAATTTGCTTATGTTCTTGGAACAGTCATGTATCTCCTCCCACAAATCTGGTTATTGGGAGAAGAGATGTATGTCGTGATGGAACTCATATTCTATATACTATTTCAGAGACATGCTTCTTATACTGAATAGCTATTTGTCTGCCAAATGCCAAGACATCCAGCAACAATATTCCATGATTTAATAAATTAAGATACAAAAATGATGTAATTAATCCATTTCTCTGCAGTCACCCCACTCGCATACCCAGTGAATTGTGTAAATCTTGAAGTGGGATAATTAATTAGAAAAATGAGGAATAATGTCATTTAATATGGACACTATAAAATAAAACTGGGTTCTAAGGATGATGCCACTCGCTGCTGGAAATGGGAAATTAATAAACCCAGTGGTGCATAAAAACATGTGAGAGGGAGACAGAAGATTATTAAAACTTCAGTAATATATGGAAGAGTGAGTCTGTATAGGGCTTAATGAGCCAGGCTCCTCGGGTAAAAACAGAAAAAAATTACTGTAATTATCTGTATCTCGCTATAAACTCCAGTGTTAGTCGCAAATAGTGTAAAGAGAAGCAGACAAACACCGTTAAAAAAATTGGGCCAAAAATCTCTGTGGGATGTTTGGTAAAATTATTTACCAGCTTTTTGAAATAATGATCGATTTCTAAACTGACCCTTCAGTGGAAGCGGTAAGTGCTAAGAAAAGCTGTAAATGACTATCCTGGAGAATAAACAAGTACAGTGTTTGTAGTATGTAGGAGAATGGACATACTTGACTGATCAATTATTTCTTGTCTGTGCACATTCCCTCCAGCGGTTTTACCACAACTAAGGTAGAGTGAAATGCTTTGTTTCTTCTCCATAATCCTTTCATGGCACCAGCTCTGTCCTCAGCCAGAATCTGAAACTAGAATTAATGCTGCCGGTCCTGACCTTGGACTTTGACAAAAGATGTTATTACTTCAACCCATAAATTTCTTCATATAAACAAACAAGAGAACACTGACATTTGTAAAACACAGGGAACACTGGGGCGTTTATTCACTGCACTAACAAGTGAAGTTTGCGCCAATGAAGAAACAGAAAAGGTGAAGACAAGTAAAAATAACACACATAAGGCAAACTTAAAGGGGCACTACCACCAAAATATGAAAGGGTTTTATTTGTTTTATTTTGTATTGTTGATTCCAGATATGTCTTTTGTTTTTGTTATGTGACTGTATCTAATAAGGTATGTAACTAAATAAGTGTGACTGGGGGCCGCCATTTTGTGATATTTAGTGGTTTTTGGGTGCCACCCCCTAGTGATTTCACTTTGGGGCTTGGGACACAGAATGCAGTCTATAAGTCTGAATTTTTAGGATGGAATTATGATCCTGTTTGATCAGGTTAATCTCCTCTCTTTGTGTTGGAAGGCATGTAAAACAAGTTGTACACAGCCACCTAGTCCTGCCCACTATAATACACCAGTAAGAGAGCAGGGGAGTATCTTATGACATCATTATGCAGGCTTTGGCCACAGTTGTAAAGTGAGACTGACTGGAAGATTTAGGACAATGTTGCATCATGGAAAATATTCACAAAATGGAACCAGGAGATAAACACCTAATTTTATTTTTCGTTTTATATATAATTAATTCAATCATATAAAAAAAAAGCAGTGGCATATGATTTATATATGTGTTGTTTTTTTAAATGACCAGGTTATCCAGTTACATCTGTAATTGGTAGTGTTCCTTTAACAATGACAAAGCAGGCTGCTGCAAACCTCAATAGGCTCCTCCCAATGCCACAAGAGAGAGAAATGCAGGAATGTGGTATGTTGGAATGAGCACTCACTATACACAGAACAGTACCGGTTGTACATACAAATTTATAATTTAATATGTTGGGTTTTTTAAAAAGGAGAAATTGTGTATAAACACTATAATCGCTTATATACACATTTTAACAAATATTGTTCTAATAAGGAAAGAGACCAGGTGCCCAGGGTCTATTAAACTGTTTTAGACCCTGGGCATTGGTGCCAATGGCACCATTCTAATGCAACCCGCTGGACATGGAGGTGAGGTCCGCCTGCAGCTGTAACCGCACCCCCGAAACTCCCCCTCCGCATTTGTAACAGCATCTGGAAACTAAGTTTCCCCGATACTGCATAATCCCTCCATCCCCGACCCTACACGTGACGTCCCGATGTGCTAGGGTCAGAGGGCGGGAAGACAGGACCACAGGACAGCATGAAGCCTGCAGACATGTAAAAATAATTAAAAAACAAAATCTGTGTGTGTGTGTGTGTGTAAGTGTGAATGTGTGTAAGTGTGAGTTTCTCCCTGTGTGTAAGTGTGAGTCTGTGTGTGTAAGTGTGAGTCTGTGTTTGTGTAAATGTGAGTCTGTGTGTTTGTAAGTGTGAGTCTGTTTGTGTGTAAGTTTGAGTCTCTCTGTGTAAGTGTGACTGTGTGTGTACATGTGAATCTGTGAGTGTAAGTGTGACTGTGTGTACATGTGAGTCTATGTATGTGTAAGTGTGACTGAGTGTTTGTGTAAGTGGGAGGGTGTGGGAGGGTGTGTGTAAGTGGGAGTGTGTGGGAGTGTTTGCTTTAGAGTTTCAAATACAAAAACATCTTATGACTGGTTTACATTGTCACGGCACAAAGCCAATTGCTTGTGGTGCTTTCTGGTAGCTGTATTTCAATTAGTGCATATATTTCATTTTATATAGGGAGGTATTCACTAACGGTAAACTGACAACTGTTTACGTCACCAATATGTTAGGATTCATTGGATATTACACCAATATAAGCACACTGCAGGGATCTTTGGTAATTCCATTAGTAATTACTTACAATACATTAACATATTTTAAGCATTAATAAATTGCCAATTCATGATAAGTGTTCTCTTCTCTCCTTGCATATCAGCTCAACCTCTAAAAGTTTAATTTAAATGGTTTAGGGGATCTGAGAATTGTAACCTTCTGTTTTACGGTAGCTCAGATATGGTTCCTGTATATAGTCTCATTATGCACATTTACCAGCACAATTTTGTAGGTATTCCCAGATGATGTTTTCAGATCACATCTACTCTGTGTGTGCTTCTTAAAGGAGAAATTTCAAATTATATTGAATGTTGTCAAATAAAAATTCCTGAGTGCTACCAAAGGGTTCTTTAATCAGGAACAACATGTCGCCTTCTGTGAGACCCAGCATAGACAAACCTCACAGAGCAAGACTTTATCTTTATGGCACTGTTACGCTCTTAAACGGACACTACCATTTACATAAGATGTAACTAGATAACCTGGTCATTTAAAACAAACACATATATAAATCATATGCCACTGTTTTTTTTAAATGAATGAATTAATTGCATATAAAAGTAAAAATAAATTAGGTGTTTGTCTCCTGGTTCTATTTTGTGAAAATGTTCCATGATGCAACATCGTCCAAAATCTTCCAGCCAGTCTCACTTTACAACTGTGGCCAGAGCCTGCATGATGATTTCATAAGATACTATCCTGCTCTCTTACTGGCTCCTGTGTATCACAGTGAACAGGACTAGGTGGCTGTGTATAACTTTTTTTTTTGTTTGAAATATTTTTATTAATTTCACAGTTCAGAGAACTGTTTTTAGCAATCAGTATAATAGGAGGGATAGGGGGTCCAGGTCGGGGAGGGGGAGGGGGATTGGGGGGGGAGGGAGGACACATGCAACAAGTTTCAATACAATCAGATAACAGTATTACAGCATTACAGTTACAGTCAGAGTATATAAATGAATTAGGCATGGTTATGCTAATTAGTGAAGCTTATGCATCATCTGGTTAGGAGAGGTTTAAGAGAAGTTCCCCCTTCTGCTTCTTGCCTATCAGTAATTAACAGGTATATTGTACTTATTAGACTACTGCATCGCCTTTACATTTTTAGGTATAATGTAGCTTATATTGGCTTTGACGCTGTATTTTCGGTACATGTCTTGGCTTAGGCCCAGGTAGGTCCTAATCACTCATTTATAACTATCTATCTATATGTGATTTACATTCTTCTGATTCCACAAACTGGAGCCAAGGGAGCCAGTAGTGGATGTTTTCAAGCCCTTTATCTGACGTTCCACTTAGTAGCTCTTCCATCTTTCTCAACTCCTCGACCGAGTCGATCCAGTCTCTTATTGTAGGTACGTATTTGCTTTTCCAGAATTTGGGTATCACCGTTTTAGCTGCGTTGAGTAGCTTAATAGTAAGTGAGCGTTTATAAATAGTGATGGAATGAACATTGTGGTGCAGGAGAAATGCTTGGGGTGTGAATGGGATTTGTAAATCTGAGTTTGTTTCAATTATATGGGCTATCGTAGACCAAAATTGTTTTATAGACGGGCATTCCCACCATATGTGTAAGAATGTACCCCTATGAGCGTTACATCGCCAGCATACGTCAGGGGTGTTAGGGAATATCTGGTGTAGGGTCGAAGGGACTTTGTACCATCGGGTCAGGAGTTTGTATGCATTTTCTTGTGTTCTGACAGAAGGGGAGCATTTGTGAGTTAGTATTGCCATCTTTTCCCACTGCTGTTCGGTGAAGATGATTCCACAGTCCTTTTCCCAATATTTTATAAAGTGCGGTTTAGTGTTGGGAAGCATGTTTGTGAGGATAGATTGGATGGATGAGATCAGTCTTGTAGGGGTATCTCTGGATAGGCACAGGGATTCGAAGATGGTTACAGTTCTATCACCCTCCTCATGAGGGGGTAAGGTGTGGAAATAATGATGTAATTGTGTGTAAGTCCGTATAGGGATGGGTGGTTGGTTGGGGGTTTGTAAGTCCGCCCGCGATTTAAGGGATTTGTCATCATTTAAGAAATGTCCTAGTCTAGGGAACGGTGTGGGTGTTGATAGTAAGGGTTCAAGTGCTTTTCCAGAATATCCTGGGAGAAAATCCGTGTTGTGGGAGAGGGAAATAAGAGGTGATGGGGTGCTAAGAAGACCTCGCTTGGTTGATAACCGTTTCCATACTGTTAGGGTGGGAAGGATAGTAGGATGTTGTTCGTCATAGGTTATGGTTTGTTTAGGTGCTACCCACCCTGCTATTGGAATAGGTACTATTAGGGAGCTGTGCTCTACTGAGACCCATAGTTTATGTGCAGGACGGGTCCACTCGACAACTCTAGCTAAAATCGTGGCTTGGTAGTACAGTTCAACGTCCGGTAGCCCTAGTCCGCCTTTCTCCTTGGGTCTAATCAGATAATCATACTTCAGGCGTGGTGGTTTGGAGTTCCATATAAATCTGGTGACCATGGATTTTAGATCTTTAAAAAATTGCTTGGGGATTGCTATGGGGAGCGTCTGTATTAAATATAGAAGTCCGGGTAAGATATTCATCTTGATTGTCGCTACTCTGCCGAACCATGAAATATGTCTGGATGACCATTTGTGTAAGTCCTCTTTAATATTGCGTAGCAACGCCTGATGGTTGAGGTTGAGTAGTGAGCCTAGTTGCGGTGTGAGGAAGATCCCCAGGTATTTGAGTTTGATAGGTACCCATTTAAACTTAAAAGAGTGGTGAAGGGTAAGTATGTCTTGTTGGGGGACGGATATATTCAGGGCCTCGGATTTGGTCGTGTTTAGTTTGAAATAGGATAGTTCACTATAAGTCTGGAACTCCTTTAGAATATTAGGTAATGATATGTTGGGCTGTGTGACTGTTAGTAGTACGTCGTCTGCAAAGGCAGCTATTTTGTGTGTGTGTGGGCCTATGGTGAGTCCATGTATAGAGGGGTTGTGTCGTATGGCATTTAGAAGAGGTTCTAGCGTGAGGACAAATAGGAGTGGGGAGAGAGGGCACCCCTGACGCGTGCCGTTTGACAGGGTGAGCTGGTCTGACAGAGCGCCATTCACCCGTATCCGTGCCGTCGGGGCGTGGTATAGGGCACCTATCAAATTGAACATGGTGTCTCCGACCCCCACCTTTCTCAGGACAGCTCTTAGGAAATCCCAGCTCACCCTGTCAAAGGCTTTTTCCGCATCGGTGGACAAGAGGATCAGGGGAATGCCCTGTGAGGTCGCGTGGTGTATAAGATTTATTGTCCTTACTGTGTTGTCCCTGGCCTCTCTATGGGGTACAAATCCAACCTGGTCTCTATGTATGAGGTGGGGGAGGGCCTGGTTTAGTCTGGAGCTCAGTACTTTTGCCAGTAATTTAACATCAACATTTAGTAAAGAAATTGGTCTGTAGTTGCTACATAGTCCTGGGTCCCTTCCTGATTTGTGAATTAGGGTGATGTGTGCTTCTTGTGACTGGGTTGGGAGGATCTCTCCGGAGGCTAGAGCGTTGCAAACTTTGACTAGAGGTTTTAGGAGGATGTCCTTAAAGGCTTTGTAGTATAAAGTAGTTAATCCGTCTGGGCCCGGGCTTTTTCCAACAGGGGTGCTTTTAAGAGCTTCCGATAATTCCCCCTCAGTGATTGGGGCTTCTAGTACTTGTGTCATGTGTGTTGGGATCTCCTTGTGTATGTGTTTATCTAAATAGGCCATGATTTTCTGATAAGTCGAGGGAGGGAGGGGTGATCCTCCTGGTTGTTTGATGTTGTATAGGCCTGAGTAGTATTTTTGAAAGACCTCTGCGATGTCTGGTGTGGAATGTTTGACCTTGCCATGGGTGTCTTTAATGTTTGGTATGAAAGTGGCCGTATATTTTTGTCTGAGGGCTTTGGCCAAATGTTTGCCTGGTTTATTTCTGTATAAGAGAGAAGAGGTTTTAAGTTTTCTGGCAGTCGTCAAAGTCTGTGTGTTACATAGTGAGTTCAGTTCCATTCTTAGTTTGGTCAGTTCGATATAAGTGGTGGGGGACATGGAGGATTTGTGTTGGGTTTCCAGTTGGTGAATTTGGTGAAGTAAGGAGGTTAATGTGCGGGTGTGTAATTTCTTGAGGTATGCACCAATCTTAATGAAGTGGCCCCGTATAACCGCCTTATGTGCTTCCCAAACTATCTGAGGAGAGACGTTAGGTGTCATATTTTCCTCGAAATAGTGTGTCAGGGTGTCCTTCAGGGCTTCTACATGTGTTGGGTTACGGAGTAGGGACTCATTAATTCTCCAGTTGTGGGATTTCGTGCATAGAGATGGGTGAGTAATTGTGAGTGTGACTGGAGCGTGGTCACTCCACGTAATGTTTGAGATATCAGAATTGTATAGAAGACTAAGGTGTCTGTGGGATATAAGAATATAATCTAGTCTTGTATATTTGTCATGTGGGTGTGAATAAAATGTGTAATCTCTGGTTTGGGGATGTACTATTCTCCATCCATCTGCCAGTTGTGAGTGGTGTAATGCCTTTTGTACCTGTTTTAGTTTATACTTTTGGACTGGAGACGTCTTGGTCGAGGAGTCGAGTTCAGGATTCAGAGCCAGATTAAGGTCTCCTCCTAATATCACCATGCCTTCTGCGAAATTGTCTAATTCTTTAAGGATAGAGCGGAGAAAAAGATGTTGGTTAACATTGGGAACATAGATGGATGCAAGTGTCATCTTGTCACCGCCTAGAGTACCTTTAACAAACAGTGCCCTACCATCGTTATCAGACCATTTATCTGTGACGTTGAAGGGGAAGTGTTTAGACAGAAAAATTGCTACACCTTTGGTTTTGTTAAATGGGGAATGTGAATAGAAAGCCTTGGTATATATATAGTCCAAACAATGTGGCGCTTTATTACGACAAAAATGAGTCTCCTGGACAAAGCCCACATCTGCTTTTCCAGATCTCAATTCCCTAAATAGGTGGGCTCTCTTCAATGGAGAATTCAAGACTTTTGCATTAATGGTTAGGAATTTGAGATGTGGTTTACGGTCTTTAAGGTGGTTTGCCATCATGATCAGTTGTGTGTGTCTTATGAAACCATGAAATGAGTTCAAGGCCGGAATGTATGCATTCATGTTGGATGTGTCCTGTTCCTATGGGGGTAAGGGGGGAGCATGTGGGGGGGGGTAAGTAGGGTGGGGTTAAGGTGCTGTTGCTTAGAAGTGTTCAGCAACATTGTGGGCAACTGTGCCCTCTCGTATAGGGGTGGAGCTAGTATGTCTAAGGGAGGTCGGATCACTCGGTGGGACACCGGGTGAGGAGCTCCCTGATATACATGGACATAAAGCTTTAAAGGGGTGTGAGTGGCCATCAAGTGGGGTGCAATCCGCATGGTTGCCATCTCCCGCCACCTCTATGCATCAAATTGGGTGGTATATGTCGTGGTTGTGGACCACATAAATGGGTAAATTAAATTGAAGTAACGAAAACATCAACAGTAACTCATTAACAGTTAAGGCAGTTATAGCAGTTGCCACCGGGTCGGTCCGTGCCCTGAGGGTGCAATGGGCTGGATGTCCGAGTCCTTAGGGACTGGTTGTAGGCTCTTCATCTGCCGCAACGATCATTCAGAGGGTCTGAGAGTCCCGTGTGTGGGAAGGATCTTGCCGTAGCTCTTGTAGCAAAGGGCGTGTAGTCAAGATGGTTGGAGCGTGATTTTGCGGTCTATTAGTTTGGTTCGAAGCCTTAAGGTCAAGTCTCTGGTGGGAATGTGCGAACAAGGGTTCGAAGGCCATAGTCCGACACCGGTAGGGTGCATTGTTCAGTTATGAAATCATATTGGGGGTTCTTCCCGTTCCTCTTCATGGTGTGGGTGGTCCCGGGCTCCTATAGGTAGGCGCCGGCGGCGTTTTCTCTGTGGACGGGGTATCCAGCCATTATGGTCCGCATGTACATTGGTGGCATATCCCAATGCGTAGTTCATCCAATCCTCCATTTTCGGGGCTTGCAAGTTCAGGGCCGTACAGAATTGTTCTAAATCGTCTGGGTGGTGTAGGTGAATTAACGCACCATCTCGTCTCACTGATATAGATAGTGGGAATCCCCATCTGAATTGTATATTGTTTTCTCTCAGGAGGTCTGTCATCGGTCTAAGATGTTTTCGGAGTTGCAATGTACCCCAGGCGATGTCTGGGAGTATCATAATGTCTGCACCGTTGAATTGGATCTGCTTCCGTTTTCTTGCTTCCCTGAGTATGGATTCTTTTGTGGTGTAAGAGTGAAGCCTGGTTATAATATCTCGTGGGGCGCCAGAACCAGTTGTTTTTGGCCTGAGAGCTCTGTGAGTTCGGTCAATCAGTATGTTGGTCTGGTCTTCACCTCCGAGGATCATATGAAAGATGTTTAGTGTGGTTTGTAGTACGTCTTCCTTTCCCTGTGTTTCGGGGACCCCGCGTATCCGCAGGTTCTGTCTGCGGCCCCTGTTATCTACATCTAGCAGTTGATGTGACAATTGTGTGGTCAGGGATTGTTGGGCTTTGAGTTGTTGTGATAGTGAGGAGACCGCTACCCTGATGGCTTGGACATCTCCTTCCACCGTTGATATCCTGGTGTTGTGGTCTTTCAACTCACTTTTCAACTCTGAGAGCTCGCTGCGGATGGCTTCTCTTATTTGGTCGACCGCTGTGTTAAAGTCTTTCTTGAGTTCATTGGTAAAGAACTGCAAGTCATTTTTGAGGTCGCTTATTCCCATCGCTACCAACGTTTCATTCTCACCTCTGTCTCCAGGTTGAATAGAGGTGGAAGAGTCGGAGTCAGAATCAGAGGTGGTTTCCCGCTCTTCCGTCGCCATCTTGGCGGGTTGCTGTGGCGCGGTTTTCGCCGGGATAAGGTATGTTGATAACGTATTACCTGGAGGGAGTTTGGGTTTTCTAGTCGACCCCGGAGGTGGGGGCTGTTTTTTCCCGTTCTTTCCCATGTCTTTTTGGGGTATAACTGTGTCCACAACCGTTGATAAAGGAGTTTAGTGGCGGGAGCTCTAGCGAGATGCGTCTACTCCATTCGGCTTGCTGGCCACGCCACCGTATAACTTTTTTTTACCTGTCTTCCAACTCAAAGAGAGGAGATTGACCTGATCAAACTGGATCATAACTCTACAAGAAAAAAGTGTGCACTCCGCTACAGCAGCTTGTAATATCCAAAAAGTGGTTTAATAGTGCTGAGAAACAAACAGAATGGAACTCCACGGACAAACAAGCCGATAAGGGAAGGACCTTACGCGTTTCGCATGATGGACACGCTTAATCATTGGTGATCATAACTCTGCCCCCTTGTGATGTAATAGTTACATTACCGTCCCATTCAATGCAAGTCTATGATCAGAATTCTGAATTATAGACTACATTCTGTGTCCCCAGCCCCAAAGTGAGAAATTTGTGCTGTAAAGTCACTATTGGGTGGCACCCAAAAACACTAAGGCGGCACCCAGTCGCACTTGTTTAGTTAAATATTTTATTAAAAACAGTCACATAACAAAAACAAAAAAGATTTCTGAAAGCAACAATAAAAAATAAAAACCTTTTCATTTTTGGGTGGGAGTGTCTCTTTAAATGGGACTAACAGCACTTTCTAAATAAACACTGACACTACAACTGGAGTAATACTTGTATATATCAGCCTAGAGTCCTTGCCTATTATGAGTGCTCCTATTTGTATAAATCTACCTAGAATCCCTTCCAATTGTAGATGCTTTTATTGCAGTGTAATGGTTTTTTTTTGTTCCTGACTCACCCTTGAATCCTATTGGTTGCAAGTACTGTTGAGCGAATCCAAACCGTACCGAACATTATGATTTTTTGGACCGTTGTGCGTTCCCCTCCAGCCGATGCGGATTCAATAAAGTTTGTTTAAACTTTTTTTTTAAATAAACTTTATTGAATGCGCATTGGCTGGACGGGAACACACAACGCTTCCCTCACAGCCACGGACCTGCAGCACCGGGAGACAGAGCAGCAGCGAGGAGGTAAGTAAGGGGGAAGGGGGGAGGAAGAGGGTGGCTAAATCCTGGCACATTGAGAGCCCTAATCCTGGCACATTGAGGTTCATAATCCTGGCATATTGAGTGGCATAATCCTGGCATATTGAGGGGCAAAATCTTGGCATATTGTGTGGGAAAATCCTGGCATTTTGAGTGGCATAATAATCCTGGCATATTGAGGGGCATAATCCTGGCATATTGTGTGGGAAAATCCTGGCATATTGAGTAGCATAATAATCCTGGCATATTGGGTGGCTAAGTCCTGGCATATTGAGAGCCCTAATCCTGGCACATTGAGGTTCATAATCCTGGCATATTGAGTGGCATAATCCTGGCATATTGAGGGGCAAAATCTTGGCATATTGTGTGGGAAAATCCTGGCATTTTGAGTGGCATAATAATCCTGGCATATTGGGTGGCTAAGTCCAGGCACTTTTTTGAGGCATTTTAGTGGCCAAAAGTTCGTGTCCCCATTGACTTCAAGGGGTCAAGTTCGAAGTCAAGTTCGAGCACAGACCCGGATATTTTTTCGAAGTTTGGCCGAACCTGCCGAACCTGAACATCCAGGTGTCCGCTCAACTCTAGTCGCAAGTGTCTCACTGAACCAAGGGTTAACTAATTAGGATTGTACCAGCAGTAGGATAACCACATCACTGTTTTATTCAGGGACACATATGAAAAGTGCACACTGTATTGGGAAGAATAACGTTTGCAGAGCAGTATATATTTTACTGACTGTAGCTGTTGTCAGAGATAAGTGGAATTATGAAAGATTAGATGCCACTAAAGATGGCCAATAACCATTCACAATAACAGTATCTCCCAAGTTTGTTTTTACAAGGCGATAATATGACATACACTTAAACCACTATGTAAATGAAATAAAGCATACAGTGACAAAATATGAAAATTTATTTACACACACTAATATAGAAATAACACACAATAATAATAATAATACATTAATTGAGCCAGTACACCAACAAACAACAACCTATTGTTAGTCAATACAAACAAAACAGTTACAGACCTGAGAACTCAATAGGTTGTAAAACAAAGGCAGTGGCAGAGTAAACAAAAACAGACCATACACACACAATCTATCAATAGCCGCTTTACTGTGAGCAGTGTAGTGACTTCTATCCACACAATCCTTGTGTATCAGAGTAACCAACACTAATGCAGAACCAGATTCCACTAAAACCCGATATTACACTAACTGATCTAATTTTCCTTAAAGACCATAAATATCAGTGTGCAATGGTATACATAGACTACTAATATATTTAATTTTAGTATTTCAGCATATAATGAGTGCAACACATATGATAAATCAAATATTCTCACTTATAAATATAAGAATTAGGCTGTTATTTAATATCTTCATCTGCAGAAATAAGGATATCAAACTATAGCCTGCTAGGTCTAATGGCTTAGAATTGAAGCCAGTATAGAATTTGATTTACCATACAAGGTTGCAGAAACAACACACTAAAATATAAATTCAAAGTAGACTATATTTACCAAGGTATAACCAATAGTTTCTGGATCTGTTCCCTCTGGAATGATGTTGGATATGGTCAGTATGGCCTCTCTGGATCAAGAATCTCCCCAGCTTGGATCTTTCAGACTTTTTCTCAAACTCTCCTCTAGCCTCATTTTATCCCAAATTTCCATCTCTATACCACACCCATCGAAGGTGTGTCAGATGTATGTGTTTTAATCTGGTTGGTTCTCTGAAAACACTCCTCTCTTAATATTTGATTAGGGTATAAAAATATTAATCAAAAGGTGGCGCTCTTCGCTTACAGATCTGACCATGTTTAAATCACAAACTTTCTAATCACCAGGGTCCCACCTGAATACAGTTCAATATATATATGCCCTCTAAGATTTAAGCATATAATTTCCTAATTGTGATAAAAACCAAGAAAGCATTCACTTATTCTTGATTGTAGGCCTATGAATAGATATATGACTACATTACAATTAAAATGAATATAAACACTCATAACTTATTCTATGGCATATTATGTGATAGCTAATCACTTCTACTACACCACATGTACCAAATATATTGTTCTATGGCATTTCACTGCAATATTCATGGTTAAAGTATTGTAAATGTAATGAATTAAATAGATAAAATGAAAGACTGAATCTTATTGATAAAATACAGAGTATCTATTTAATTCATTTATACCACCATACATGTACCAATACATCTGCCTTTACATATGGATGTAAATATATATGTAAACAGATATCTATAGACTTGTCTATTAGTTATCATGTTAGCAGGTCACTTCTTAATTCATTCCATTTTCTAGGCATTTGTTAGTTAGATTTCTCAGGTTTCTATTTGCACACCTGGTATATACACTTCTAACACAGAGCTCTCTCATGATTCCCAGGTATTTGGTTTTCCCATCATAAAACCAGGCCTTTGTTTATCAGATAGTTAACTTAGATTGACCTATTGTCTTCTCAAAGTCTTCCCCAAACATCACTGAAAGTTGGACAATGATACTAAGTAACAAAGCAGAAGACTGAAACACAGAGGTCAATTAAAGGTTCTTAATATCAGAATATGAGTCCATTTTGTCCCCCATAGTATGAGATGTATTAAAATACCATGACACTGTGGAGTGTGCATTTGTCATAAGTGTCCCTGAATAAAACAGCAAAGTGGTCACCCTAGCCAGCAGACCAGATAGTCAGTTCAGGAATAACGGGGGAATCCATATTTAAGGTTCTGAGGGCACTACTCTCTCTATTGTTCTTATTTGTATATTTCTGTCCAGAATCCTTGCCTATAGTGTGTGTTCTTATTTGTATGTGTAAGTACATGCCCCTATTTGCTTATCTGTGTATCATTGCCTACAATACCCGCCTATAGTGAGCACTGCTATTTATATAACTCTGCCTATAGTAAGCACTCCTACATATATAACGCTGCCTTTAGTGAGTGCTACTATTTATATAACTCTGCCTATATTGGGCTCTCCTCTCCTATTTATATAACTGCCTATATTGGGCTCTCCTCTCCTATTTATATAACTGCCTATATTGGGCTCTTATCTCCTAATTATATAACTGCCTATATTGGGCTCTCCTCTCCTATTTATATAACTGCCTATATTGGGCTCTCCTCTCCTATTTATATAACTGCCAATATTGGGCTCTTCTCTCCTATTTATATAACTGCCAATATTGGACTCTCCTCTCCTATTTATATAACTGCCTATATTGGGCTCTTCTCTCCTATTTATATAACTGCCTATATTGGACTCTCCTCTCCTATTTATATAACTGCCAATATTGGACTCTCCTCTCCTATTTATATAACTGCCTATATTGGGCTCTTCTCTCCTATTTATATAACTGCCAATATTGGGCTCTCCTCTCCTATTTATATAACTGCCTATATTGGGCTCTTCTCTCCTATTTATATAACTGCCAATATTGGGCTCTCCTCTCCTATTTATATAACTGCCTATATTGGGCTCTCCTCTCCTATTTATATAACTGCCTATATTGGGCTTGCAACAGACCGTCTACCGGACGTAGTAGACCCTCTGCCCGTTGTAGGGAATCACCTCCTTAGCCCCCGATTACAGCTCAGCATTCACCCAGCAAGTCTTTCCTGGACCCTTGGTCTTTTACCCAAATAGACAGGACATCTAACAGTTAGGTACAGCAAGAAGAACAACTCTCTTTATTTGTGCAACAGCACAGACTTATTTACACATAAACATGACATCACAGACATTCGTATACAATGGGGGGATGGAACTAAGCATAGTTCTCCAACTAACTGGGGCTAGTAATACATTATACTTCCAGGCTGCAAACCAGATAGGAATTACAAATGAGTAAACCTAATTACAATGCACACAGTAAGACACATAATGAACACAATATAATCAGTTTAACAGAAGGACATAGAATGGGGAAATCCTGCCTCACACCTTTCAGGATACAAAGGTGTCAAGTACAGATACATACAGAGTGCACTCAATTAAAGAAACTTGCTAATTGAAGGACATCACTGTACAACAGGACACTGAATTACTTACATGAAGACAATGGGTAAGGTGACATAATTACAGGGCTTTACAGGCTAGGATACAATCTTAACTTGGGGAAAACACAGTGAATGGGACAAAGGCTTAAATCCTAAAGTACACATCTTGGCTCACATCCTGATTGAGCCTGTATTTGAAGTCCAGTTGAAAACAGGGGTCCACTGGCGCCCTCAAAGTGTGTAACCTCAAACTAATATATTGACAGACAAGGTCCATAGTCCACAGTGAGTCTTCTGGCTGCCAGGTCCCTACAAGAACCCCCATCACAATGGATCTTCAAATCCATTTCGTGACAGGGCTCTCCTCTCCTATTTATATAACTGCCTATATTGGGCTCTCCTCTCCTATTTATATAACTGCCTATATTGAGTGCTCTCAGTCTGAATTACAAATATGTTTGTATCAGTCTTTCTTCTACTAATAAGATAAGGATACATCCAACGTATTTCATTTTATTAAATAAACAAATATTTTCCTCCAGCAACAACAAAATAAATTAGCATTTTGAATTAAGGAACTCTTCAAGATAAATCACTGCTCTTTGTTTTTTAATTATCATGTCTGCATACCTACTGAAACATAAATTATGTGCACTGTTTAATTTTCCAGACAGCTACATTCCCTAAACCAAGTCACGGGTCCTCAAATATAAGTCTCTTGTGGATTTTGTATACAAATAATGCACTTTTATATCATTCAGTGGGAACACAGAGGGAATTTAAAGCACATTATAGTAAACTATAGAAATATATTGGCTTGAATCAATCTGGTCAGCAGAGCATTTATCTATGTTTGTAGTCATTCTCCTTCATTCTGTTGCATTAATTCACAGTACAGGGAGTTCCTGTTATAACACAGTGGCTCCAATGGAACTATCAGGGCACTGGATCTCACTTTAACTTCTGCATGAATCTTGCAATAAAATCCTGCTAGTATCGTCACGTGGGCACATGTCCGTCTGTCTTTTCCTCTCTCCCATGTCCGTCTGTCTTTTCCTCTCTCCCATGTCCGTCTGTCTTATTCTCTCTCCCATGTCCGTCTGTCTTTTCCTCTCTCTCATGTCCTTCTGTCATGCTCCTCTCCCTTCCCATGTCTGTCGCACTTCTCTCACTCCCCGTGTCCCTCTGTCTCTCTTCCTTCCATGTCTGTTTCTCTCCTCTTCCTTCCCATGTCCGTTTCGCTCCTCTTCCTTCCCATGTCCATCTATGTATCCTCTTCTTTCCCATGTCCATCTGTCTCTCCTCTCATTTCCCATCTCTCTGTCTCTCCTCTCCCATCCCATGTCTGTCTGTCTCTCCTGCCATCCCATATCTGTCTGTCTCTCCTCTGCCATCCCATGTCTGTCTGTCTCTCCTGCCATCCCATATCTGTCTGTCTCTCCTCTGCCATCCCATGTCTGTCTGTCTCTCCTGCCACCCCATATCTGTCTGTCTCTCCTCTGCCATCCCATGTTTGTCTGTCTCTCCTCTGCCAACCCATGTCTGTCTGTCTCTCCTGTACCATCCCATTTCTGTCTCTCTCTTCTCCCTTCCCATTTGTCTCTCTCCTCTCCCTTCCCATGTCTGTCTGTCTCCTCTCCCCTTCCCATATCTGTCTGTCTCTCCTCTGCCATCCCATATCTGTCTGTCTCTCCTCTGCCATCCCATGTTTGTCTGTCTCTCCTCTGCCAACCAATATCTGTCTGTCTCTCCTCTACCATCCCATTTATGTCTCTCTTCTCCCTTCCCATTTATGTATCTCTCCTCTCTTTTCCCATGTCTGTCTGTCTCCTCTCCCCTTCCCATATCTGTCTGTCTCTCCTCTGCCATCCCATATCTGTCTGTGTCTCCTCTGCCATCCCATGTTTGTCTGTCTCTCCTCTGCCAACCTATGTCTGTCTGTCGCTCCTCTGCCAACCCATGTCTGTCTGTCTCTTCTCTACCATCCCATTTATGTCTCTCTCCTCTCCCTTCCCATATCTGTCTGTCTCCTCTCCCCTTCCCATGTCTCTCTCTATTCTCTACCTCCTATGACTGTCTCTTTGTCACTCTAAACATGTATGTGTCTTTCCTCTTCCCAATAGCTGTCTCTTTTCCTCCTCTCCCTCATCTGTGTTCTCTCCTCTCTCCCCCACCCGTCAGTGTTCTCTCTTCTCCCCCATACGTGTTCTCTCCTCTTTCTCCCCATCAGTGTTCTCTCCTCTCTCCCCTCCCATCAGTGTTCTTCCCTCTCTCTCCCCCCATCAGTGTTCTCTCCTCCCCCCCCCCCCCCCCCAGTGGTGTATCTTGGTTTTGTGCTGCCCTAGGCAGACAAAATTTTGGCACCCCCCCCTCCCCCCCACGATGCACACCCACGACATGACCCATAACCCACATTGCACACCAAGGACATGCCCCATCACCCCATTTACATGCCTCCATCACCCCATTACATACACATTGCCAATATTATTTGCCATTAATATTCCCCAGCCAATTTGCCCAATAATATGCCAGTATTATTTGCCACTAATATGCCCCAGCCAATTTGCCCAATAATATGCCAGCGTTAGTTGCCATTTAATATGCCCCAGCCAATTTGCCCAATAATATGTCAGTGTTAGTTGCCATTTAATATGCCCCAGCCAATTTGCCCAATAATATGCCAGTGTTAGTTGCCATTTAATATGCCCCAGCCAATGTGCCCAATAATATGCCAGTGTTAGTTGCCATGTAATTTGCCCCAGCCAATTTGCCCAATAATATTCCAGTGTTATTTCCCATTTAATATGCCCCAGTTAATTTGCCCAATAATATGCCAGTGTTATTTGGCATTTAATATGCCCCGCCAATTTGCCCAATAATATGCCAGTGTTATTTGCCATTTAATATGCCCCTGCCAATTTGCCCAATTATATGCCAGTGTTTTTTGCCATTAATATGCCCCTGCTAATTTGCCCAATAATATGCCAGTGTTAGTTGCCATTTAATATGCCCCTGCAAATTTGCCCAATAATATGCCAGTGTTAGTTGCCAGTTAATATGCCCCAGCCAATTTGCCCAATAATATGCCAGTGTTATTTGCCATTTAATATCCCACAGCCAATTTGCCCAAAATTATGCCAGTGTTATTTGCCATTTAATATGCCCCTGCTAATTTTCCCAATAATATGCAAGTGTTAGTTGCCATTTAATATGCCCCTGCTAATTTGCCCAATAATATGCCAGTGTTAGTTGCCATTTAATATGCCCCATCCAATTTTCCCAATAATATGCCAGTGTTATTTGCCATTTAATATGCCCCAGCCAATTTGCCCAATAATATGCCAGTTAGTTGCCATTTAACATGCCCCTGCTAATTTGCCCAATAATATGCCAGTGTTCCCAGCCATTTAATATGCCCCAGCCAATTTGCCCAATAATATGCCAGTGTTATTTGCCATTTAATATCCCACAGCCAATTTGCCCAATAATATGCCAGTGTTATTTGTCATTAATAAGCCCCTGCCAATTTCCCCAGTACATCCCCCCATCTCCCCAGCACTTACCTTTCCCTGGTGGTTAGTGGCAGGCAGCATGGTCTCCTCCATGCTGCCTGTTCGGCTCCCAGGCGGTTGTGCCGACAGGTCACGTGGCCCGGCGCGCATATGACGTCATCGCACCGGTCACGTGAGCCATTTAATATGCTCCTGCCAATTTGCCCAATTATATGCCAGTGTTATTTGCCATTAATATGCCCTGCTAATTTTCCCAATAATATGCCAGTGTTAGTTGCCATTTAATATGCCCCTGCAAATTTGCCCAATAATATGCCAGTGTTAGTTGCCAGTTAATATGCCCCAGCCAATTTGCCCAATAATATGCCAGTGTTATTTGCCATTTAATATGCCCCTGCTAATTTTCCCAATAATATGCCAGTGTTAGTTGCCATTTAATATGCCCCTGCTAATTTGCCCAATAATATGCCAGTGTTAGTTGCCATTTAATATGCCCCTGCTAATTTGCCCAATAATATGCCAGTGTTAGTTGCCATTTAATATGCCCCATCCAATTTGCCCAATAATATGCCAGTGTTATTTGCCATTTAATATGCCCCAGCCAATTTGCCCAATAATATGCCAGTAAGTTGCCATTTAACATGCCCCTGCTAATTTGCCCAATAATATGCCAGTGTTCCCAGCCATTTAATATGCCCCAGCCAATTTGCCCAATAATATGCCAGTGTTATTTGCCATTAATATGTCCCTGCTAATTTTCCTAATAATATGCCAGTGTTAGTTGCCATTTAATATGCCCCTGCAAATTTGCCCAATAATATGCCAGTGTTAGTTGCCAGTTAATATGCCCCAGCCAATTTGCCCAATAATATGCCAGTGTTATTTGCCATTTAATATGCCCCTGCTAATTTTCCCATAATATGCCAGTGTTAGTTGCCATTTAATATGCCCCTGCTAATTTGCCCAATAATATGCCAGTGTTAGTTGCCATTTAATATGCCCCTGCTAATTTGCCCAATAATATGCCAGTGTTAGTTGCCATTTAATATGCCCCATCCAATTTGCCCAATAATATGCCAATGTTATTTGCCATTTAATATGCCCCAGCCAATTTGCCCAATAATATGCCAGTTAGTTGCCATTTAACATGCCCCTGCTAATTTGCCCAATAATATGCCAGTGTTAGTTGCCATTTAATATGCCCCAGCCAATTTGGCCAATAATATGCCAGTGTTATTTGCCATTTAATATCCCACAGCCAATTTGCCCAATAATATGCCAGTGTTATTTGTCATTAATAAGCCCCTGACAATTTCCCCAGTACATCCCCCCATCTCCCCAGCACTTACCTTTCCCTGGTGGTTAGTGGCAGGCAGCATGGTCTCCTCCATGCTGCCTGTTCGGCTCCCAGGCGGTTGTGCCGACAGGTCACGTGGCCCGGCGCACCGGTCACATGACCAGTCGGCACTTCCGTGTCACACTGAACGGGAAGCCGAACAGGCAGCACGGAGGTTTCTCTGTGCTGCCTGTTCGGCTCCCCGTGCAGCCTGGCAGGCAGAGCGATGGTGAGGGGGGATCTTCTGATCTCCTCTCACCTCTGTCTCCGCCCGCAAGCGTGGTTTTTTGGGGTTTATTTTTTTTTTTAAAGTATCAGGGTTTTTTTTTTTTAAGCTTTGTTTTTTTTTTTTTCTTCTCGGGTGGGGGGGGGGGGGGGAATTTCCCCATTGCGCCCCCCCCCCCCTTGGATCCGTGGAATTGGGTACTTCTACATAGAACTTTCCGCACACAACCCAAATTGCCAACTTTTCTTAAAGGTAAGTTAAAGACACCTATCTTTAATGATAGTACATATGACCATATCCCCACTGTGCCAAAGCACTCCAATAATGGTAGGTCCTAACGCTATATTATACATAACAAAGAAAGTGTAGTGATATACTCTACTACAAATAAATAAACGTGTGTAAAACTGTATAAAATAAGAAATACTGGCAAAAAAAAAATCCCCCACAAAAGAAATAAACGTACATATTGCAGAGCCAAAATACCCGGCTCTGGTTTAAAGCGTGCTTTGGGACTTTTGTCCCCCACCAACCACTGTGTGGTAGTAACAATCAAGAGGCATTACCTTTTAGACATATCTACACACATGTCGTGTGTTGTCGAGAGCTGGCCATGTCCTAACTGCTGTTCAACCCTGCGGTTTGCCGTGAGAACTTCCGGGAGCCCCCGGGGGGCAGCAGAGTCAACCTGAGGGGGCATTGACTGGGTTAGGAAGGGGTTAATGGCCTGAGTGTAAGAAAGTGGGATGGTGTAGTAGGGGGAAGGAGTTATGTCCTATATAAGGGGTAGCAGCCATTTTAGGGGTCAGTCATTTTGTGAAACGATTCACCTACCTTGATTTTAGCCTTTTTTTTTGCAGGACCTGTCTGTGATCTTCACCCTGGGCCTTCGGCCTAGCGTGGAGGTCTGATGGAGCTGTGGCAGAAGGCCGTGGGGGGCGAGGCGGAGCTGCAGCCTTACCGGAAGTGGATGCGGACCGCATGGTGTGCCAGGAGACCCAGGATGTGTAGGTAACGGCCGTGTTAGGGCCTAATGATCCGGGTGAGGCAGGTCCCAGTTCCCATCCCCCGGGGAGTGTGGAGTCCAGGGATGAAGGTGGAGAGTCAGGCACCCCCCCATCGGGACAGAGAGATGCTGGAAGGGTGGGGGCTCAGGGACCCGGTCAGAGGCCTAGTTCAGGGACACTAAGGAGTCCTTCCAAGGGCTTCTCCCCGTTGCTTTGGAGTCAGTCTCCAGTGAGAGATGAATGGTATGCAGTGGATCGGAGGAGTCGGGTTTCTGGCAGCAGGGATATTGGGCCGTGCAATCGCAGGGAATCAGTGGCAAGGGAGCGCAGGTCCCAAGACAGAGGTTCGTCAAGGGCCCGATCAAGTGAAGCAGGTCAGATTCGTAAAGAAGAGAGGTCCGTTCTGACAGAAGTTACTGAGGCAGGTCTGTTAGGGCCACATCTAGGGGTGTTTCACCCAGGAGGGGTCTAGAAGATTGGAGGCACCAGCAGCGTCTGGAAGCACAGGGTCAGTCGGCCCTACACAGGTCTCCCTGTAGGGGCCAGGGGGAGTCGGCAAGAAGAGGCTCCAGCCCACGGTCGGGTCATCGGGTAGCCCAGGGGGTCACCAGAGGTGGATACCTACACCCCCACGGCGTTCTTATGGCCCAGCTTCCGCCAGGGGCCATGATACCGTGGATAGGTGTGATAAAAACATTATGAGAGCAGCGGGCAGGAGTCAGGTGGTAAGGAACCCAGTACCAGGGGGAGTTGCTCACGCCCCAGCCCAGGCTGGGGTTACATAGAAACATAGAAACATAGAATGTGTCGGCAGATAAGAACCATTCGGTCCATCTAGTCTGCCCAATTTTTTTTGAGTACTTTTATTAGTCCCCCTTTCCCGGTCTTATAGCTAGGATAGCCTTGTGTCTATCCCACGCATGCTTAAAATCCTTGACTGTGTTTACCTCTACCACTTCGGCTGGCAGGCTATTCCATACATCCACTACCCTCTCAGTAAAGTAATACTTCCTGATA
Source organism: Pelodytes ibericus (assembly GCA_036172795.1). NCBI lineage: Eukaryota > Metazoa > Chordata > Amphibia > Anura > Pelodytidae > Pelodytes > Pelodytes ibericus. The sequence continues at coordinate 132,669,268 of CM069862.1, forward strand.
TTAAATCGTTGCCCCTCTAATTTAAGACCATGTCCTCTAGTTGTGGTAGTTTTTCTTCTTTTAAATATACTCTCTTCCTTTACTGTGTTGATTCCCTTTATGTATTTAAATGTTTCTATCATATCCCCCCTGTTACGTCTTTCCTCCAAGCTATACATGTTAAGATGCTTTAACCTTTCCTGGTAAGTTTTATCCTTCAACCCATGAACCAGTTTAGTAGCCCTTCTCTGAACTTTCTCCAAAGTATCAATATCCTTCTGGAGATACGGTCTCCAGTACTGCGTACAATACTCCAAGTGAGGTCTCGCCAGTGCTCTGTACAATGGCATGAGCACTTCCCTCTTCCTACTGGTAATACCTCTCCCTCTGCAACCAAGCATTCTGCTAGCATTTCCTGCTGCTCTATTGCATTGCCTACCTACCTTCAAGTCCTCTGAAATTATTACTCCTAAATCCCTTTCCTCAGATGTTGAGGTTAGGACTGTACCAAATAGTCTATATTCTGCTTTTGGGTTTTTACGCCCAAGGTGCATAATCTTGCACTTGTCCACATTAAATGTCAGTTGCCACTGCTCTGACCATTTTTCTAGTTTAGCTAAATCATTTGCCATTTGGCTTATCCTTCCATGAATATCAACCCTGCTGCAAATCTTTGTATCATCAGTAAAAAGACATACTTTGCCAACAAGACCTTCTGCAATATCGCTAATAAAAATATTAAAGAGAATGGGTCCAAGTACAGATCCCTGAGGTACCCCACTAGTAACAAGACCTTGCATCGAATATACTAGACATGTGCATTTGTTTTCGGACGAATGCATTTTCGTCCGAAAAACTAATAACGAAAATGCTAAGCTAACGAAAGCCGAATGAACAAATGGTTAATAAACGAAAATCATTAGTTCATTCGTCCATTCGTAGTACTATTGTATTCTATAAGCCGAAATAGAGTCGGTTTATAGAATACAATAGCATTTCACTACACGGAATGGAGACTCTGTCTCCGTGTAGTGAAATGCCGACAGCCTATAAACCGAACGTTCGGTTTATAGGCTGTCGGCTTATGTAATACATGTAATCCTATTGCTATTCTATAAACCGAACGTTCGGTTTATAGAATAGAAATAGGATTACATGTATTCCATAAGCCGAAAGTCTATAAACCGAACGTTCGGTTTCTAGACTTTCGGCTTATAGAAAACATGTAGTACTATTGCCTTTCTATGAACCGAACGAGAGCCCCATTCATAAGAATTTCATACGAATGGGGCTCTCGTTCGGTTTATAGAAAGCCAATAGTATTACACGTATTCTATAAAACGAACGAATAAAACGTAATGAAACGAATGATGTAATGAACGAAATTAGTTTTAGACTAAATAAATAAAATTTTCGTCCGAATGGACGAAAACTAAACGAAAATTTCAGTTTTGCACATGTCTAGAATATACCCCATTGACTACAACCCTCTGTTGCCTGTCACTCAGCCATTGTCTAATCCATTGAACAATATTGAAATCCAAACTCAAAGATTTCAGTTTATTGATAAGCCTTCTATGTGCGACAGTGTCAAAAGCCTTACTGAAATCTAGGTAAGCAATGTCTACTGCCCCACCCTGATCTATTATTTTAGTCACCCAATCAAAAAAATCAATAAGATTAGTTTGGCATGATCTCCCTGAAGTAAACCCATGCTGTCTCTGATCTTGAAATCCAAGCGACTTTAGATGTTCAACAATCCTATTCTTTAACAAGGTTTCCATTTTTTTCCCCAGAGCTGCAGGCCTAAACCTGATGTCAACACCTGTGGTGAAGGATGGAGTCGTGACTGCAGGAGCGGCTGGAAGGACGGAGGTGGCCAGCGCAGCTCCGGTAATAATTTCGGATGAGGGGAAGACAGGGACCATGGCCCAGAAGTTGCCAACTGCTGGGGGCCCCACTGGTGGGGCCTGCCGCAGACTCAACGGGAAATACAGTTTCCATTGGGGGCCACTCCGGTGTGGCTTAGCGTGATGCTGCCATGGCTAAGCCTTTACTCTAATGTGCAGGACGCGGCGCTGTTGCGGTTGGGTTTTTCTACAGGGTTCTTTATTCCCCATATTGCAGGCAAGGAGGGCGTTTTTATAAGAACTTAATTTCGGTTGATTCTTATCCGGAGGTGGTTAGGGAAAAGTTAGGGAAGGAAGTTATGTTAGGGCGCATGGCAGGGCCTTTTGAATCCATTCTTATGGCAGATCTTAGGATTTCTCCTTTAGGTGTGCTGCCTAAAAAGGACCCGGGGAAGTATCGGCTGATACATCACCTGTCCTTACCTTACGGACCTCTGTGAATGATGATATTGATAAGGACCTCTGTTCGTGTCATATACCTCATTTGACCAAGCGCTCGATGTGGTTAGAAAGGTGGGAGCTGGGGCCCTCATGGCAAAGGCTGACGTGGAAGCTGCCTTCTGGCTGCTTCCTATTCATCCTCAATGTCACCACTTGTTGGGATGTTGTTTTGAGGGTCGGTTTTATGTAGACCTATGTTTGCCTATGGGGTGCTCCATGTCCTGTTCCTACTTTGAAAAGTTCAGTTCCTTCTTAGAGTGGGTGGTCCGGCAGGAATCTGGTAGTCGCAGGATTGTGCACTGGATGATTTTTTGTGTTGGGCCGGCTGGCTCTGATGAGTGTCGTTTCCTGCTGCACACGCTGGAATGGGTGGCTGGTTGTTTTGGGGTTCCCTTAGCGGCTGATAAAACGGAAGGGCCTGGCACTTGCTTAAGCTTTCTTGGTCTCAAGATTGATTCTGTGGCTGGGGAGTGTAGGTTGCCCCAGGATAAGTTGGAAGCACTGAGGGACGGCATAGCTGAGGTAAATAGGTCAAGGAAGGTGACGCTGCGACAGACGATTCTGGTAGTGTGGGCTTTGGAGCGTATTTTGGGGGGGCGTAGTGCGCTGAAAAATGGCCCGAGGAGTGGAAGTCCTTCCCATTGATTAGGAATTTGGCATTCCTTAGAGATGTTCCCGGTAGTGGTTGCGCTGGCTTTATGGGGAGACAGGTTAAAAGACAGGAGGGTTGTTTTTTACTCCAATAATCAGGCAGTGGTGGAGGCAATTAATGGGCTTTCTGCTTCTTCTATGCTGGTGATACGGCTCCTTAGGCGATTGGTGTTGCTATGCATGTCACTCAAAAAAGCCTTTAGGGCAAGGCATGTCCCAGGGTATTTGAATGTTGTAGCTGATTCTCTCTCGGTATCAGTTTTCCCGATTTCGGCTGGTGGCCCTGGAGGCAGAGGAGGTGGGGGTGAGATGCCCGGAGGAGATGTGGCAGCTAGGAACAGCCTTGCACATTGGGTGAGGGCATCTTTTGCCCGTCAACTTGGAAAGCCTATAGCAAAATTTTGGGGTAATGGGAAGATTTATTTGGTCAGGTAGGTGCTGAAGGTTCTTCCACTGATAGATTGAATACATTATTGTGGTTCATCTTTCGGCTAATGTTGGCAGGAGTGTCCCCAGCGGTACTGGAACGGAACATGTCGGCTTTGGCATTCTTTTTAAATTTAAGGGTTGGCCGGATTTCACAAAAAAATTTCTGATCAAATTGGCATTGCGGGGGGTTTAAGACGGGGAGGAGGGCTCCTGACAAGCGTAGGCCAGTATCGGTGGCCATTCTGGAAGGCCTTCTGGACGCATTGCATGTTATCTGTGAAGATGCTTATGAGGAGGTCTTATTCTCGACTGCTTATGTTTTGGCTTTCTTTGGGGCTTTCAGAGTGGGGGAGCTGGTAAGTGTGAACAAACGTATGGCTGGTGGGATTCAAGGCTCGGATCTGGTTACGAATATCCAAGATAGATGTCTTTGGGAAAGGTTGTAAGATCACACTTCATGCGTTACCTGGGCACGGGTGCTGCCCTGTCCAGTGGGTTTCTCGGTTTTTGGCTATTCGTCCAGCGGTAGGTCTGGGGTCCTTATTGATTCATGCAGATGGCAGCTCACTCTCAAGGTTCCAGTTTCAACAGGTGTTTAAGAAAGGTCTGGCAAGGTTAGGTCATGGTGCTAGTCAATTTGGTACTCATTCTTTTCAGTTGGGGCGGCCACGGAAGCGGCCAGGTTGGGTTTTCAAGAGGATACCATTAAAAAAATTGGGAGGTGGGAATCTCAGTGATTCTGTTCTTACTTACGCCCGGTGGGCCTGGTGGTGTGATGGTGGGTTCATGGTTACTGTTTTAAGTTTCTGTTGCAGGTCTTGTCGCCTGGATTGTCGGCCATTCATATGTGTTCTGGGCGAAAAGGAGAGCTGCAGTTCAGGTGTCCGGTAGACAACTAGGCTTTCCTGAAAACGTCCTGTCCATCAAGTGGTTCGGCTTCAGGGGATATGGTTGGAGCGACATCTGGTTTGAAATATTTCAAAAAAATGGTGCAGGGCAGGGTCCCGGATTTGGTGCTAATTCATGCTGGGGGTAATGACCTAGGTTTGATCCCTCAGAGGGAATTAGTACGTCAAATGCAGAGGGATCTGTTACGTTTGCAGGTAGTGGCTCCCGAAGTGCAAATTGTGTGGTCCGAAATAGTTCCGATGTTAAGTTGGAGGCATGCCAGGGATCATGCGGCGCTCAGCAAGAGCAAGGACAAGATTAACACATTAATGGCAAGTTTTGTTAGGGCCCAGAGAGGGGTAGAAATTCGCCATTGGGAATTGGAAAAGGTGCATCCGGGGGTGTATCGGTATGATGGGGTTCACTTGAATGATGTGGGCTGGATTTACTGAATCTGGGATTCCAAATAGGGCTAGAGTGTAGGGCTGCGTGGTGGTGGGGCGCATCCAGTTTGAGGCGTCAATGGATGGCTGGTGGCGGAGATTGCAAGGGAAGTGCACTTTAGGGAGAGTTTATGTATGTTTGGATATGATATCCAGTTGGTTGTTGGTGTGTTTGGTGGTTCTGAGCAAGTTGGTAGCACAAACCGGGTGGGAGGGGGATCTCGGTATGCCCCTCCTTTATATGGGTTTATGTGTGTTTATGTGTTTTTAGGTGTTTGTTGTAATATTGTTATTACAAGTTTTGGTATTATTATGCAAATTATTTATATCTTTTGGGGTGTCATTGCCAAGTTTATGTGAGTAAGGGGTGGGGTAATGTTATATTAGGCAATGACAGATGATGTTATTTTAATAAAGATATAGCCATATTTAATGAGGGTATGGCCATAATTATTTTCCAAAATCTGGTGTCTCTGGTGTCTTTATTGGGGATTTGAAGGGGGACATTAACCCAAGAATTGACTATACCCTAGTCATGTTTAGTGTTGTTGAGATCACTCGAAGGAGTTGAGACATACTTACAAAGACTCCTTTACCCCCACCGCAAGTGGATTTTATTGTTTTTTAGATGCACATTTATTTCTTATTTTTTCATTTTGCACTCACATCTCCGCCTCTCTCCACTGCCTCCTGCCTCCTGATTGGTACGACCACACAGTGGATGGTTGGGATAAAAGTGCCAAAGCACGCTTTAAACCAGAGCCTGGTGTTTTGGCTCTGGTATATGTAAGTTTGTTTTTTTTGGTATGTCTTATTTTATTTTTTTGTCAGTATTTCTTATTTTATGAAGTTTTTTTTTGTTTAAAATTTGTTTATTGGGAAAGCAAATATCACATCAGAAACATTGTCTTAATAACAATATGTATGCCGACGGTTACATGGCCTAGACGAACGTGCACTGAAACAGAAAAGTAAATAATAATATAAAATAATAAAGTAAATAATAGATAAATAAATAATATAATAGGAAATATTAAAATATAAAAAATATAAATAAAAAAAAATAAAAAAAAAGGGGGGGGGGGGGGAAATCCCACGTCCGGGCCTTGGGGTAAATAAGCATATATTCATTTCTGAACATAGTGCAAAATATATATAAATATACATACAAGTATATACAATATATCGCTTTTGTAATAGAAATATATAAGGAAAAGAAAATATGAAAAGGGGGGATAAGAGAGGGAATAAACATGTAGAAATAGCCAGAGAAAAAACATACTACAAAGACGAAGAGATCAAAGAAAAAACAGAACCAAGGGGTGGAGGAGAGGGAGAGCACCGGAGGGAATCCACATTTAAATATGGAATTAGGGCATGTTGGTGTGGCCGTCAAGCGGTCCAGGTTGTTCCGCCTCAGTGATATCGGATTCGCACTCTGGGCTGTCGAGATATAACATCCAATGTGTCCATCTATTGCTATGGGCCAGTCCGTTACCATTTGCCGTGTGCACCATATCTTCGACCACTCTAACTGACTCAACAGAAGCCAGCCACTCCCGAAAAGTGGGGGGAGTAGGTTGCTTCCAATGCCTTGGAATCAGTAATTTGGCGGCATTAAGAAGGTGTATTGTGAGCGACCTTTTATATGCCCCTATGGGGTGCGGGGTGTGATGTAGTAAGACGGGCAAAGGAGCCTGGGGGAGAGTAGGGTCTCCTACCCGTCTAATAGATTTAAGAACTGTATTCCAAAAAGGCTGTAGCACCGGGCAGGACCACCATAGGTGGAGAAAGTCGCCTGCCTGACGGTGGCATCTCCAGCATCTGTCAGATGTAGTGTGGTATATTTTGTGTAGAGTGGCTGGGGTAAGGTACCATCTGGTGAGCAATTTGTAGGCATTTTCCTGTATGTGTGTAGACATGGAACATTTATGCGCCAGGGTTACTATTTTACGCCACTGGGAAGCAGTCAATTCAGTCCCGCAGTCTTTTTCCCATGATAAAACATAGGGTGGTTTGTCCTGGTCTGCCAGGTCAGTAAGGAGACGATATATGGTGGAAACCAGCCTAGGTGGTCGTTCCTTAGTCATACATAGTAATTCAAAATCTGTTACGTCCGTGGGGATTTGATGACGTGTTCCCAATGATGAAATATAGTGATGTAGTTGGTTATATTTATAGAGAAGCCCTGCTGGGGGTGGGCAGTGTTGGAGCAGGTCCTCAGGGGGTCGGATATTACCCTCCGCTACTATGTGTCCTAGCCTTGGATATCTGACTGGTGTTTGGAAAAAATCATTAAAGAAAGAGTATTGCAGACCCGGGGGGAAGTGGGAATTTCCAAGAAGTGAGTGAAGTAGGGAGGGAGAATTGGTAAGACCCGGGCGAGCGGTACATTGCTTCCAAACTTTTAAAGTAGGGGCTACTGTGGGATGAGTAACCTGCGCCGGTGTCAACTGGGCTCTCGGGACCCAGGCGGCAAGGGGTATTGGGACATTCAGGCCTCTGTGCTCAAGAGAGACCCAGAGTTTTGAGGTCGGTCTGGACCAGTCTACTATTCTGGCTAAATGCACCGACTTGTAATATCTCTCAATATCTGGGAGACCAATACCTCCCAAACACTTGGGGCGGGTAAGGACTCTGTAACTTATCCGCGGATGCTTGTGGCGCCAGATAAAACTTGTGATCAGAGATCTCAGTGATGAGAAAAAGGAATGGGGTATGTAGATGGGTAAGGTTTGTATTATATATAAAAAACGGGGCAATATGTTCATTTTTATGATGGAGGCTCTCCCAAACCAAGAGTGTCGTTTGAGGGACCATTTGAGTAGGTCACGTTTACATATAGTTAGTAAAGACCCCAGGTTCAGGTCAAATAAAGAGGTCAGGTCCTTATTCAGGTGAACCCCTAGATATTTAATTTGGTGGTCATTCCATCTAAACGGAAAAGAAGACTTAAGGGGACCTACTACATTATGGGGGAGGGCAATATTTAGAGCTTCAGATTTGGTGTAATTAATTTTAAAATTTGAGAGGGAGCTAAATATATCAAATTCTTTCATGATATGGGGTAGGGAAATTACAGGGTTAGTGATGAAAAACAAAAGATCATCAGCATAAGCAGCCAGCTTATGGTGATTTGGGCCAACCTGCAGTCCTGTGATGTCTGGGTTGGATCGCATGGCGCAGGCCAGCGGTTCCAGAGTGAGTACAAAGAGGAGTGGCGACAAGGGGCATCCCTGTCTAGTCCCGTTTGATAGGGTGAGCTGGTCAGAGAGAGTGCCGTTAACCCGGACTCGGGCAGTTGGAGTCTGATATAGTAATGAGATCCAGTGCAGCATAGAAGGGCCCATGCCCGTGTGGCTTAGTACAGCACGGAGAAAGGACCAGCTCACCCTATCAAATGCCGTCTCTGCATCTGTAGAGAGCAGCATGGCGGGGGTGTCACCGGAGGTGGCCAGGTGAATGAGATTGAGGATCTTAGTGGTATTGTCCCGTGCTTCTCGGCCCGGGACAAATCCTGCTTGGTCAGGGTGGATTAGGGAAGGGAGAAGAATTTTAAGTCTATTACTAAGGATTTTGGCGAACAACTTTAGATCGACGTTCAAGAGTGAAATCGGTCTGAAATTGGCACAGGATTCTGAATCTCTCCCCTCTTTTGGTATAACCGTGATGTGGGCCTCTTGTGCTTGCGGGGGAAGGGAACCTTCTTTCGAAAGTGAATTAAAAGCGAGGAGGAAAGGGGAACTAAGGGAGTCATGGAATAGTTTGTAATAGGCAATGGAGAACCCATCTGGGCCGGGGCTCTTCCCTGTAGGGGATGATTTGACGGCATCAAGAAATTCGTCCGCCGATATCGGGGAGTCGAAACTCAATGCGTCTAGTGGGTCTAACTTACGTGTCATGTGTGTGTCTAAATAATTTCGTATCCTTTCATTAGAGAGAAGTATCTGGGAAGGGGACACAGGGCCGGGTAGGTTGTATAAATCTGAGTAGAACAGCCGGAATGTATCCGCAATTTCGGGAGTCAGGGATGTGGTAGTCCCCTGTGCCGTCCTAATTTTAGGAATAAAACCAGTGGAGTGGCGGTCTCGTAATGACCTAGCCAGCAGTTTACCAGACTTATCTTTAAATTGGTGCAGGCGGCTTTTAACTTGGAGGTGCGCACGGAGGTCTCTGCGATTGCATAAATCCGCCAATTTAGATTTCAGCACCAGTAAAGATTTGTAAACTGAGGGGTTTAGAGTCAGCTTATGGGAGGTTTCAATATCGGAAATCTCTGCCAATAGCCGAATCATAGAAGCGGAGTGTACTTTTTTCTTGTGGGCTCCTATATTAATAAGTTGCCCTCGTATCACCGCTTTATGCGCTTCCCACACCACGGATGGTGAGGTGTCAGGAGTAGCGTTTTCCATGAAATAATTCTTTAAACTAGTATTGAGGGAAGAGACCGTTTCCGGATCTTTAAAAAGAGATTCGTTGAGCCTCCAGTGGGGTTGGCGTTTGTGTAGGGACGGGAGGGAAACAGTGATCTGTATCGGGGCATGGTCGCTCCATGTGATGTGACCAATATCAGAGTGTATCAGTAGTGGAAGGTGTCTATGTGAGAGAAACAGATAGTCTATTCTAGAATAGCGCGAATGTGGTGTAGAATAGAATGAATAGTCTTTGGTAGTGGGGTGTTGGGTGCGCCATGCGTCTGCAAGTTGGCCTGAGTGTAGTGCACGTTTTACCTGTTTGATTTTTGAAAATCGAGTGCAGGAAGCACCCGTGGAGGAGTCAAGGCGTGGGTCGAGCGTGACGTTGAAGTCTCCACCCAATATCACCATGCCAGAGGCGAAACCTTGTAACTTATCTGTCAGAGATGTGATAAAAACATGTTGGTTATCATTGGGAACATATAAGTTGGCTATCGTAACTACATCTGAGCCTATGACTACTTTCAGAAACAGGGCCCTGCCCTCACTGTCCGACCACTGGTCCTGGACAGTGAAGGGGAGGCCTTTAGAGACAAAAATCGCAACCCCTTTATTCTTCTGAAATGGTGAGTGTGAGTAATAAACATGGGGAAAATTGTAATCAGAAAAATTAGGTACCTTACCCCTGAGAAAGTGGGTCTCCTGCACTAGCGCGATGTCGGCGCGAAGCGCCTTAAGTTCGCGAAAAAGGCGAGAACGTTTATTAGTCGTATTGAGGCCTTTTGCATTTATAGAGACTATCTTGATCTGAGCAGAACTAGCCATAGCCATAGAGAGACATGGTGAACGCGGTGAAGGGCATTTCCTCCAGTGCTCGGGGAAGAGGGGGAGAAAAAGGAGGGGAAGGAAACATAAAAGAGACTACATATATCTTGTCTTCACGACAAAGTGTCAGGTGGACATCAAGGGCAGTCGTGCCAACTGGAGGGCCGGGCGGCCTTTGTATGGGCACGTCGGGACCTCCAGAATTTACAGCGGCACTAATCTGCTTGGGGGAACGTGGCAGATCGAAACAGCAGTGCGGCCAGAACATAGGTTTCACATGAGCAGGATAACAAGGGCCCGTAAACAAACAGCAGGCCAAAATAGGTGTGTAAAGTGGCAGGTGCGTCCAAAGAAGACTCCGCACCCTTTATGAACAAAAAACAACACACGTCTCAGAACGCGAGACATATTGGAAATTGTAAATAGATAGTGGGGTTAAGAGAGACATAGTCCGTCTACAAGAGATCAGTCCATGCGTATGTGCATAACATATAGACATTGGTACTGTCATTTTGAGCAAATCCTCCCAGCTTGACCCGTCACCCATCACCAATCCCACCTAGAATAAATGAAACGAGTTGAGGTGAAGAAGGCCCGGGGTGGCCAGGTTTTAACGAGTGGACAGTCTTTTAGGCACCAAATAGGGTCAACAATGTCTAGATAACAATAAAAATTAGAGTACAAGTATACTAGGAGGAGATCCACCGGCATGGTACAGTTTTCAACCGTTATGGATATCCAGGGTTGCTGAGCCAGGTGTGCCAGGATTCATAGGTAATGTAGAGGGTAGGCGTCGGGGTCTCCGCTTCTTCTGCGTCCTGGGGATCCAAGGTAGGTTTTGAAGAGTCGAAAGTTCCGGCGGTGCAGTGGTGCCATCCATCCAGCCAGGGAGATCTGGGGCCTCTAGTTGTAGGGCGTCACAGAAGGAGGGGAGGTCTCTGGGAGACCGCAGTGTAATCTGTGTGGAGCCCTTGTAAACCGTGATAGAGAGCGGATAGCCCCAGCTGAAGGGAATGTTTGATCGCTTTAGAAGGTCTGTTAATGGTTTCAGCGTCTTCCGGGCCTGTAGAGTTGCCCAAGCCACATCAGGTAGAATTATAAGAGGTGACCCCATGTAGGTAATTGAGCCTTGCTTCCGCGCCTTGCGCAGGATTTCCTCCTTCATGACATACGAGTGGAGGCAGCAAATTACATCCCGTGGTCTTTGGCCTGAAGAATCTTTGGGCCGTAGGGCTCGGTGAGCTCGATCCAGCACAATTGGTTGCTCTGGAGAGCGTTGAATTATCTCCATGAAGAGTTCTGTGAGCACCTGATTCAGGTTCTCTGGCCCCTTAGCCTCGGGTAGGCCTCTGATCCGCAGGTTCGATCTTCTGCTTCTATTTTCATGATCGATCACCTGCTGGGAGAGTGTAGCCATCATTGAGCGTTGTTCTGCCAGCTGGGATTTGAGGTCAGTAAGCTCCTGATGTAGGGTTGCCTGGTCCGTTTCTACGACTTCCAGCCGATGGCCCTGTTGTTTCAGGTCGACTTTAATGTCCTGTATCTCTTCCTTAATGGTGGTCGTAATCAGGCCCACTGCTGCAGTTAAGTCTATTTTATGAAGTTTTACACACGTTTTGGTCTAAATTTTACATACATGCACATTTTTTGCTGAATGGCATGCTTTCCTGCCTTTTGGCTCGCATTAAAGCCATAATGAATCAACCACATATCATTTTATGCAAAGTTTCACATACATGTTGTAAGTGTTGCATATTTTGACACTTAAAGAAAATGTCCATACTTGCTCAATAGCATATAGAAACCCTCTGCACTAATAAGATATTGGGGCATGACTGCTGGTAAATGCATAACCTCTAGGTTATCTTAATATACCTGTTCTTATTGGTATTGTTCTGTTTCAACAACTTCAGCATAGGCTAGGTGCAACCCTTACTTACCACTGCCCACCCACCAGAAGACTTAAGCTCTTGTGCATCGTTGGTGGAACCGTCACCCAAGATGAATAGTTTGGCAGCTAGTAGGGCTGTTTAGTTTGGTAATGCTGGTTGGAAAAGCTGTGGTCAAGCCTTTACCTACTATCTCAGTTTGCATTTAGTATTGGGTTTATTGGGTTAGAACCATGGTACTGAGCAGTCAAGCCCTGAAGCTGTCCAAGATAAGTGTTACTCCAAATTGGTCACATAGGGTCCAAGAGCAGGATTTCCTCTACAGAAGCAATATATCTTTGGATTTCACTAAAGTTATTGGATGTTTTATATCCATAAAATCTTGAAAATATGCTTAATGTACAAGGATCACCATCCCACCTTATTTTCTGGACTGGCACAGGTAGCGCTATTTTTTTATCAGCAGTTAACATTATACATTGGTGCACTCCATTGTTAGACACTATTTCTGCACCCCCCTAGAACCTGTAATTAATATTATTGTTCTCACACCTTACTTGCATCTCCCTGTTTATAATTCTGTAGCCTTGGTCTGTTTCTGTCGGCAGATTAACATTTTGCTATACTTTGGCTTGCTGCAGGAAAGCCGTCGCTGTAGAACTGTTTGGGCATCTGTTTGGAGAGGGAATACCAAGCTTGAACGAGCAGCTGAAGAGTGATGATTTCACAAGAGTTAGAGAAGAATTAGTGGAGTTAGTGGAGTATGAGGATGGGGACAGGGGCTGCCTAAGGCATGAACTAACATTTCAGTGCTTGTTTTGTTGGTGTAGATTTGATGCATCCAGGGAAAGGTCTGCAGTAAATCTAATTCGGCAAAGGGATTATATAATAGGGTAGTGCAGGATCAATGAAGTGACGTGTCATATTATAAGAGATATACTCATGAAAGCATCCCTTGTGTTTCTTTGGCCATCTTTAAACAGCCTTGAGATTTGAAAGACACAGTAGTTATTTTGAAAAAGCACTACTACAAGTGTAGCATATCATTCTTTGGGAACTTTCTTATGAACTGAGCTAGACGCGGTTGGGCTGTGCAGTCTGCTTTTCCTGTTATTGCAGTCACAAGCCTTGTTTTTTCACAGTAGAAGGAAAGATCTAGTGCTAACCTTGGCCCCACATCTCTTGCCACAGTACCACACTGCCTTTACATAGTTTTCCACATTGCCATATTGCCACTGCATCTCCTGCAACAGCACCACACATTGTCCCTGCATAACTTACCTCAGCACCACAATGCTTGCCACTGTACCACATAGCCCCCACATCGCTTCCACAGTACCAAATTTCCACCACGGCACCATACTGCCTGCACACCGTTTCCACAGAACCAAAGTGTCCACCACTGCATTTTCCACAGTACCATACTGCCTCCACCACATCAGATATTCCCCTACAACACCAAATTACCCTCATCAACACCTCAGCTCAAAATATCTTTCCTCCCCCCCCCCCCCCCAGCACCCCATAGCACAAAACACACACCATAGATGTCCCTCCAGTTTGCTTAACTCAGTAATCCAGTAGTGCCAGCTTTCTGTGCGCCTTGTTCACCTAAAGGCTCTGACTAGGGTTGTCTGCCAATAAGTAATTTACTGGCAGGCCAGTAAAAAAGTGGCAGAAGAACAATGTGAAATCTATGCAGGGAGTAGCATGGCCCACACTAGTTGTGACTAAAATACTGCACTCCATTTAAAATACTGGAAACATAATGCCATTCTCCTATAGTAAGCAATGCAAATGGCCAGCATTGGCATCGTTTTCTTTCCTGGACAGAGCCCAAATACTGGACCATCCTGGTCAGCACTGGACACCTGGTAACTAAGTAGCGACAGACTGTTGCCAACTATAATATGTAGAGGGATAATAACCATGCTTCTAGAAAACAAGCACAAGATTTTTCTAAATCTCAATCTTTTTAACGCTAACGGTGCCCCAGGCAAAACCATGTAACAGTAATCATAATATTTTTAGAGCAGGTTGTTTAAAATACAACAGATTGCAATCTGAGCATTTTAGTTCCTTAGGTCTGCCTTAAAGATCTAGTAATGATTTTTCTTTATTATCCTGTCATCTTTCCTCTTCTCTCCATCTTATTGTAGCAGCCAGCAGAAAACTATGATCCTTGGAAACTGTGGCCCTTGAAAGGTACCTGGGCATGGAGAGTCTATCTCCTTGCCAGGGAAACTATCCATGGACAAGTGATTAAGTTCCAAGTATCAAAGATAGAAAAATTCTATTAGATCAACTTCTGTGGTCCTATGACCACCATGATGCTCCTCATTTTGACTACCCGCCTTGAGGAAGTAATGCTCTCTTCCTTCTCTATATTATCTCTATACCAACGAGGGACATGTTAAAAGAGGAATTGCTGCTATGTACTTGTGAGACAAATACTGAATTTCTAGAGCCACTAAGCCTTTGCCAAACTATGCTTTGCATTGTATTATGATGCATACATTTTCAGACTATGATACACCTCTGATTTCTCTGTTTAACACCATATTTCAGCATAATTGTGAGTAAGTCCACTAGGATTTTGTGGTGGTATGTGTTGCAGACAGCTTCTGGACAGTTCATTAATAATCCCCAGGTCCTGGCTTGTATTAGGCAAACTCTGCAAAATATCGGGTTGCAAGAAATTAATTTAGTCTTCTCTATTTTGTCATGGTTTATGACTAAAATGTTTTAATGATACTGATGATTAATACCAGCAAAGGATAATTTACAAGAATTACATACAGCATAAAAGATGAAAATTAACACTGGTATGCGTTCGCTGGAAAGAATAGACTGTGACTACCATAAAGGGGCACAGTATATTCCATATTCCCATTATATAATATTGATGTTTTGATAAAGTGTATGATAACATTGGGCCAACTTACTGTTAATAATAGGAAACCTTTCTACCTGTCGCTGGATTAAAAACAACTGTCATTCTCACCATGGTAATTTCAGTTTATTCAGGTTGCCTAATATTTATCAAATACAAGTTCAGCTGCAAGCATTAACAATGACATTTAGTTATCTGCATTAATGTTACATATCATCCTGACCATTGTACCACAAACCTTTTCAGTGAGTCCTATTGTGTGATCTGTGGGTCATAGTTGGTATAAGCTGGAACCTGTTGTCATGGAAATACACACCCTTTCAATCACACCATCCTGGGAGAGACCTGGAGTTGGAATAGGTTTAGCTCACGGAGGGTAGGGCAAAGTAAGAGGAGGATAACAAGGCAAAAACTAAAATTTGTCACCTTCTAAGGTTGGGCAGGTGCATAGGATCAAGAGTGGAGAAACAAGCTATATTCAGAAAACCAGAAGCCACACTAGATACCTGCTAGAAAAACAGAGTTGGCCATAATGCAGCCCACATAGTTCTCAACGGAAGAGGGCCTTGATAGCTCGTGCCTTGCAGGGCTGTCAGGCCATTGGAGGATTTGTTTTGGGGGAGGGGCTACTCCTCCTCCACGGTATGTATGGCGATCGCACCATTTTAGCATTAAACCTATTTTATTTTCCAGCGATTTTGTCCCACCCACCCTCCCTACTTTCATAGGGTGTAGGTTTTTTGCATGTAGTTTTTTTGTGTATTTTGGTTTTGTGCCAGATTCCTGCTGTCTTTTCTTCTTTCAGGTACTCAGGACCAAGTTGCAGTGGCTGGTGTGCAGGATTCATCATTTTCACAGCTTGGCGGTAGCTTGCTCCTGGCGGTGGTCTATAGCCTAATTTTCAGGTTGGTAGCCTTGGTATGGCATGGCGTGTGGTTGAAGCCGGAAGGGGCGCTCTTTACCTAAAACGGTGGGCTGGACAGATGGAGATGTTCAGCCTTAGGGATCGGTTTGGCTGACAGACCCCTGGGAGCAAGCTTGGGTATTAAAAAATACTAATTTATGGTATATTGTTAACTTATGGTTATTAATTATGTTAATTAAGTATTAAAAAGTAATTGTGTTATGTTATGTTAACATTTTATTTCATTTATGGTGGTCATTGTCATTGCCTTTCATTGTTACAGTTATGAGAATGTTATGTTTATGGTCGAGTTGGCAATGACATATACATCCCGTTGAATGCATGTGTTTTTTTGGATAGGATTGTTGAGTAATTAACTAAAAATTGGGGTTAAAAACTATCTTTTTCTTATTCCATGAGAAATCCTGTCCAGTAACTGGCGTCTGGAAACCTGCCTGACTGATAGGTACTGTACAACCTTCAAATTATTTGCACTGCAATATCCATTTACCTATTGCACAGAAAGCAGCAAATGTGGAAGGCTCTATAAATGGAAATTCATAGCTGTTACACACGTTAAAAATTTGGCACAATAATGAACTGCATCGTCTGGCTTAAAAATAAATGTTGTGCAGCTTTACCAATATATAGTAAGTAGTGGTCCTGTATTATATTTTGCAAAACAATTTAAAGCAAAACTTTTATATTTCTACTATAGTGATAGCCTGATGAATTTGTAATTCTCATATATTCAATAATTCAGCAAAGGTTTAGATTCTAAAACCAATAATCTAATAGATGATTTCCAAAAATAACCTCTCTTAGAAACTATTGTGTGGTGCAGACAGAACAGGAACCTTATCCCAAACGACAAGAGGGTTCTGTCAGTCCCAGATAGTTTCCCGTTTGGTGCTAGGAAACTCATTCATTATGTATAGGCATGTAGAGAGTTATTTGAATATTGATGTCACAGACTATTCTATAGAAAGAAAGAACTGTTGCTTAATGGTCTCAAGAGGGGTCACCTTGAATATGTCACTTCAGATGAACCAGAGCCAACGTGAATGAGACAATTAGCGGCAGTGATTATTTGTCTCCACATCACTGGGGAAAGGAGATATAACACTTTGCAAGGTTCGTCATCTAAGTAAAACCAACGTGTCATCTTAATTATTCACCTGAGTGGCAGAAGGCTTTCCAACATCTCCGATGTGTGTGTTTTAGAGAGGTCAGGATCTGCCTGTGACAAGCTCTCTGACTCAACAAGTTGCCCTTCAACTCTGAGAGCCATAACTCCATCTGGGCTCAGTATCCTTGACATCGCAAGCCATATAGTGTTGACTCTCCTGACTATAGGAGATCAGTTTGTCCTCTGTAAAATAGAGAACAATCCATCCACTGAAATTTGCTGAGGAAACACATGGGTTTGTATGACTACTGGTTCTCGGGGTCATGGGAAGAAAGTCTCAGGATTTCAGGGCTAATGGTAAATTGTCAAGGTGAAGTGACTTTGGAATGCAGAGACATAATCGCTAGTAATCGAAGCAGATATTCATTGTAAAGTAGTGCATGCTTAATGTGCAAGAGTAGATTGTGAGATAGATATACTGAGTGAAAGAGATTTGGGGCCTCAGGATAAATGTGATCATTTTTAAGGTTTCAGAGTAAAGGGGCAGATTCTCATGGGGAACATCAGATTCTCCTGAACTCGGGATGAATGAACAGATTCTCAGGGTAAATGGGCAGTGTATTATGGTATAAAGATGACTGGGGAGACTGTCAAAGTCACACAGTGTCAAAAGTGATTGAAAACGAGCTATACACTGCAAGCAAATGCCTAAATTAGGAGAAAATGTGTTTTAAATGTGTCTGTGGTGTCTCCTGTTTGTTACATCACCTGTGGCACGGTATGCAAATGAACTGCTTTTCAATGGGAAATTTGTAATTTTCATACCTTGCAACGTTTGATGTCATAAGCAGGAGACTACACAGACACATTTAAAACAAATTTGTCGTGCAATTTAGGCATTTGCTTACAGCAGAGGCGTCGCTAGGGGGAGGCTACTGGGGCTGAAGCTCCGGATCTCCCCTCCATAGCCCCGGATGGCGACTCTGACCACGCCCCCTCGTGCTAGGCCCCGCCCACTCATGCTCGGTCCTCCCCCTGCATGCTGCAATCTGGATGCTGGACAGCACCAGACCCCCCCCCCCCCCCACTCGCGCTCGGCTCCGCCCCTCATGCGCAACTCCGCCCCCTCAAGCTTTGAATGTGAGTCTGGCAGAGTGTAAGAGAGAGTGGCAGGTATGAGTCTGCACGTGTATGTATGTGAGTGACAGAGTTATGAGTGTGTATGTATGTAAGTGGGTGTGAGTGGCAGAGGTTTGAGTGTGCATGTGTATGTATGTAAGTGGCAGTGTGTAAGTGGGTGTGAGTGGCAGAGGTTTGAGTGTGCATGTGTATGTATGTAAGTGGCAGAGTGTAATTGGGTGTAAGTGGCAGAGTTATGAGTGTGCCTGTGTATGTATGTAAGTGACAGAATGTAAGTGGGTGTGAGTGGCAGAGTTATGAGTGTGCCTGTGTATGTATGTAAGTGACAGAATGTAAGTGGGTGTGAGTGGCAGAGTTATGAGTGTGCATGTGTATGTATGTAATTGGCAGAGTGTAAGTGGGTGTGAGTGGCAGAGTTATGAGTGTGCATGTGTATGTATGTAGGAGGCAGAGGGTGAGTGGCAGAGTTATGAGTGTGCATGTGTATGTATGTGAGTGGCAGAGTGTAAGTGGGTGTGAGTGGAAGAGAGTAAGCGTGAGTGGCAGATTTATGTGTGTGAGTGAGGAGAATGTAAGTGTGTGTGTGTAAGAGTGTTTGGAAGAGTGTGTGTGAATGAGTGTAAGCGTGAGTGGCAGAGTTATGAGTGTGCGCGTATCTGTGTATAAGTGGCAGAGTGTTTGAGAGTGAAAGTGTGAGTGGCAGAATTATGAGTGTGTGAATCCCAGTGAGATTACTAGGAGAAATGTGATTAATTACTATGATTCATATTGAATGTGATAATCAAATGTGAAACAATGCTATCATCTCATAATTTTTTTATTTTCACACTTGATTATCACATTCAATATAAATAATAGTGATTCATCTTTATTTTTAGTCTTTATATTGATGGCAATAAAACATCCCATGTACCTGGTTATAGTTTTAAACCCATACATTATGAATTAAAGTGCTGCTTTACATTACGTTATGGGCTTTACTCATGAAAGAGAGAATTGCAGGGAAGTGAGATGGGAATTTCAAAATTAAGGCTAAAATAGCAGAGTTGGAAAAATTCTCCCATTCAGTTGTATTCCCCTCTCAATTCCCTGCACTTCTCTCTTTTATGAGCTTGGTAGAAGGAGCATACCTTCATACCTCAGCCTATTCTCCCCAGGGTAGAAGGAGCATACCTTCATACCTCAGCCTATTCTCCCCAGGTTTTTGACCCCTTTTTATTAAAAAAAGAAATACTTATGATGTGTGTGAGAGTTGCAGGTTCACACACTGCGTGGCAGAATATCTGTGTGTATAAGGGAGTCTGTGTGTAAGGTTGTCTGGGTGGGTGTGTGTGTGAGTGTAAGGTTGTCTATGTAAGGGTATCTATGTGGGGGGGTTAAGGATGGGTGTCTGTGTGTGTGGGGGGGGGGGGGTGGGCTGTTATATCCCCTATATTATGAGACTGCTAAATGGTGTTTGCAACATACACAACATTTTGTATGCTCAGTTATTTTGAAATCATGGGAATTACTCTGTGTGTAAGGGTGTGTGTATGTATGTGTAACTGTGCAAGTGTGTATGTGTGGCTGCATGTGTATTTGTGGCTGTGTATTTATGTGTATAAGTGTAACTTTGAGTAATGTGAGTTTCTTGCGTGCCTTATTGTCTTATTGTGTATTATGGTCCAGTAATGTACAGCATGAGTGTGTGATAAACTCACACACTGCACATTACTGTGAGTTTTATTGCTGTTGAGACTATGATACACTCACACACTGCACATTACTGTGAGTTTTATTGCTGTGGAGTCTGTGTTATACCTACACATTTGCACAATGCTGTAGAGTCAGTCACAGACAGACAGGCACACACACATACAGACACGCATACAGTCAGTTACAGGCAGACATACAGTCAGTCAGTCACAGACAAACACACACACAGTCAGTAACAGACAGACAAACACATACAATCAGTCACAGACACATACAGTCGATCACAGGCAGACATACACACAGTCAGTCACATACACACAATCAGTTACACACACACACATGCAATCAGTCATACACACACACACACACACTGTCAGTCACATACACTTACACACAAGTCAGCACTTTTGTTGTTGTTTATGATATAAAAAGTGCATCTATCAATATGTCCCCCTCCTGGCTGCTATACCTCATATAGCCTGGTCTGTGCCCTGCTGTTGTTTCTAGCCCTGCTGAGCACACTCAGTGCTCGGACACTATAAGACTGTGCAGCCCGTGCACACACTGGATAAATAAATAAATAAAATGATCCCAGCGGCGAAGGCACCAGGCAGGGAAAACAATAACTGGGCGCCAGGTATAATTTCCTGGTGCCCGGGATTTGTTGAGCCTGATATATACCCATATATACCTATTGTTCATTGGCATCATATATATCTGTCTGTATGCTGTCTAACCATGTGAGCTTATTTACTCCACTTCTATCAAATCTACCTAGGGATCCAGCCCTGGATCTTTTGGAGACCTAGCAACGCCCCTGGCTTACAGTTCTGCTAATACAATGTATGGCTCATTTTCAATAATTTTTTATGCTCTACATGCACAGTAAAAACTATGTTCAGGTGATACAGTCCTTTAAGATTCTCTACAGTCTTTCAGTATTTTGTATTTGAAATCAATGCATGAAGTCCTGTTAGTGTTTTCAAGAAGGCTACAATATTTACAGAATCTTTACATAAAGGACTTTGAAAGGGATGACACCTGTTGAAAATCCACAGGTAGGCTCCAGCCAGAGACACTGGAATAAGGTGGGTGTATTTTCCGCATGTGTCTAGCACCCTAGCTTCCAAAGGTCCCTCTATGCTTCAGATGATTATTGAATGTTGCAGTGTGTGCTCTGCCACTGTTGTTTCTTCTCTGTTTGTTTGATATTTTGGAGCTACAAATCTAGATGTTCACAGCATTGCAATACTGTAATATAAAACAATAAATGCTTGTTTTTACGGGAAACAGCCGCAACTACCCAGTAACCTTCTGCGTGGCCCACAATCCAACAGTATAAATAATAAAATGGTCCCTACACAAGAGTTGTTGACTACAAACAGTCACATGCAATCTTAATAAGTTGCATACACAGGTGTTACAGGCTGTGGCAGATGCACAGAGTGGAGCTTATTCTCCAGATTACCTGCCACATGAGGTTTGACCCTTTTACTGCCAGATGAATATTAGGGCACTAGCAGACAGAACAGGGTTGGTTAAGGAACTGGTTAAGCCAAGCTGTGTTTAAGTTTCATCATTATCTCCCAGCAGATACTGAAATGCACATCAGTTCTCACTGCTTTCTCCAGGACGACTGAGCCCCACATTAGAGAGGAGAGCACTGTGCACCATTACTGATGCTAAGCATGGTCGGCATGCAATATTAATGTGACTTGATGTGATGAGAAGCAGTCGTCGGAGCGGAATCATAATAGAGCTGCTTATGGAGGCCTTTTGATCCCCCACACTTGCTCTGTCAGATCTTCACTATATTCCGTACATTACAAGTGGGTACACCCAGGCCTGCATATAAATTACTATCATTTATTTACACCTCTCCAAAATAGTCTGCACAAAATATAAAAACATGGGATAAGATACGTGTGCTTGAGATATCCACTTATCTAACGACAGCCTGGGGTTTACAGTATATTAACAGACAGCAGATATTAACAGCTGGTCCCTATTTAAAAGGCATCTATGAGAAAAAGGTAAGTTATGTTTAATTGAAAGATAGCATCAAATAAAAGCATTTAAAACAGAAATACTTTAAACGAAAGAATACAGATCAAGAACTTAATTGAGCTCTTTTTATTCCATAAGGCTATCAGTGGATATCTTGGGTCAAATGGTCAGATCTTCCATAATCAGACCCAATATCTATATAAAGATTCTGTATTTGCATTTTTTCAATAAAACAATTCCATGAAAAAATGTCTGAATTTGATTTACTAGATTTTTTAATCAAATATATATTTTTTGCAGACACAAAGACTTGGCTTATAAAATATTTTTGTCAGGGTTCTACCCTGACCTTCTGATGTATTTCAAAGTCCTCAATTTTGTGCTTATATACCTCCTTCCTTCTATGGAGGCTTCCCTACCTTTGTTTTCATGTATTACTTCCCCTCTGTTGGTGACAGGTGGGCTCGTTAACTTTTGCAACACATCCCTGTTAAATAGCTGCAGTTTAATGCAAACAGGGCTTTTTGCATTAAAGTTGGATGCCTGACTTCTGAGTGCTGCTTCTTCTGTTCCTCTGCGGGTGTTTCTCCTGTTTAGTCACCCTCTCTAGGGTGTTTCTCCTGCTTAGTCACCCTCTCTCAGGTGTTTCTCCTGCTTAGTCAGCCTCTCTCGGGTGTTTCTCCTGCTTAGTCAGCCTCTCTCGGGTGTTTCTCCTGCTTAGTCACCCTCTCTCGGGTGTTTCTCCTGCTTAGTCACCCTCTCTAGGGTGTTTCTCCTGTTTAGTCCTCTCTCTCGGGTGTTTCTCCTGCTTAGCCACCCTCTCTAGGGTGTTTCTCCTGTTTAGTCACCCTCTCTAGGGTGTTTCTCCTGTTTAGTCACCCTCTATCGGGTGTTTCTCCTGTTTAGTCACCCTCTCTCGGGTGTTTCTCCTGCTAAGTCACCCTCTCTAGGGTGTGTCTCCTGTTTAGTCACCCTCTCTCGGGTGTTTCTCCTGCTTAGTCACCCTCTCTAGGGTGTTTCTCCTGCTGAGTCACCCTCTCTCGGGTGTGTCTCTTGTTTAGTTACCCTTCTCAGACCTTACCTCCTCTATGGTGTTCCTGCTTAGTTTATACTGCAGTTCCTACTCAAACCCTTTTCCCATCAATGCAGTTCCTTGCTAAAGTTCCATTCTGTCCTTATTCCCATCCCTATCTCTTTATTTTTACATTTGTTCTCACCCTACACAATAAATAACAACATGCAACCAGACACCTCCTCTATCCCTGAACTAAGACGCCTACCTAACCTGGTAAAAGCCCTGACATTTTTTTTCAGATACTGTTATTTATGGTATCTTACCAGCAGGCTGTAACTTTACCGAATATAAGGGCTACTAATAATTCTTTAGAAGTAGTAACACAGAGATTTTTTTCATTAAAGCTGGCATCCAAAACCCATAACTTACTACAGCATTATTAGACACGATGGGGCCTAAAAATTGTTTCTGGTACTAAATTTAGCCAAATCTGATAAAGAGAAAAGATAGATAAAGAAAATGAGTGAGTAGCAGTTTTTCCTGTGTATAGGGATCTCCATTGCTGGTATCCCTCATTTCAAGGTCGATGTGTAGACAAGATAGATAAAGCAGTAAGTAGGCATGGATAAAGCAGTGGACCATTCAGTCGCTCAGTGGTTCAGTCTGAGGCTCCATGTGCTTACTGGTTAAGCCATTTCCTAATTTAAAACTATGGGGACAAATCAGAGAGTATAAACCAGAAATATCCTCCAGGTCCATCCATGTTTGGAAGTGCCCCTAACGTCTCAAAGTATAAAGTTCTAGAACCATGATTAGACACCAACATTTTTTATAGTGAACATTTTCTGGACAATTTAATGATGTACTATGGACATTCATACACCTTGTCATGGACACTGGTATCCTTGTATGGGCACTTTGTCTATCCCTGGGCAAGAATTTTCCTACAGACAAGCCAAGAGTATCCCATTAATTAGAGGACATTAATGCAGTAAGAATCTGGCACAGATACCTGGACCATTTGGGTTAGTCACATTGTGTTTTACATCTCTATGCATGGAACACGTGTGCAGACAATGATGTGGGACCAGTAGTATCACCTTTGTATCAGAATGTCCAGTTTTTGGATCATTTCCCTGTAAGAAGCCAGTTAGTTTCACACTATAATCCACAACTTGAAATTCAATTATGCAAATCAGTTTCCCATATTGGAAATCTTATTTTTATGAAAATGTCAAGTGTATTTTTATGCCGCATCGGAGCCACATCTGCCAGTCAGAGGTTTATTCAGTAAATTGTACGCAGGCTTCTGGCTGCCTTCCTTTATCTCCTGACTGGACATTAATAACAAAAGCATCTGCAACAATAAATCTTGCTCGTCAGTCCAAATAAATAACTGTAATGCACATTCCCATGCCAACATTTCCTGTTAGGTTTTTGAATACCCAGTATGCCCTGATCAACCCCGAACACGCTCGGGTAAAATAGCCACATTTTGGGCATTTAATTCTCCAGATCTCCCATCGGCTTTTAGCCCTGGCCCCAATGCATTTTATATGGGGCTGGAAGCAGATCCCAGCACCACTTATTATATAGCATGGGGTCAGGGCTACTTACCCTATATGTGATAGCGGGAGGAAGGACCATTTGCCCCGGCCCTCGTGAATATTTTAGGAGCCCCACCGAGTGGGGCAAGTGACTTGCCCTGGCTGCCCATGCATTTTATGCATTATCGTTTTGCCAGCTACTAGCCTTGCCTTCCCCCCTATTTTTAATTGGGACAGGGATATTTTTTTAATTACTTCCCCTTGCCCCTAGGATGGTATTTTTTTTTTTTTTTTAAATGTATTTATTTATTTCAATTCTCTGCAATACATTATTTTATTAGGGGGTGATCAGGGTATATGGGGTAACTAAAAAACCTATGGTTTTCATGGTAAACCTGTCCCCAAAAGGTAGCCACATTTTAAGGATTCCTTTGGTACGGCTATTATGCCAAATCCTGACAGGATCGATGCATATTGATTAAACCCTTAAAAATATATTCTCATACACTATAGGTGGATCTGCATCCTTAAAGTTAATTTAAGGTTTCGCAATTTCTTTTGAATGTAGTGGTGTGTAACACAGAATAGAACAGAGACTCTGGTGGGTCCTGTTTTGATATTCAAGAGACCTTCTTTCAGATTTTTCTTTCTGCATGCCGTGGCCAACTAGATGTTCAGTGTTCTTTTGTTATAAAGTAGAATATCTCTAACTGAAGTTGGCATTGAATTTGTCCTAATTGAATTTCTCCTGGAATATATCTCATGCAAGGAGACAAACATTTGAGATATCTTTTCTCTGTACAGTGATATCTTTTGTCTTCTTCTTCTGAACATTACATGAAACAATATTAACTTTAAACGTGGAATCTCTTGGGCCTTGTTTAATATCCTGGTTTAAGAGAATATATCTTTCCAGGTTACAGTATGAGGCAGGGGAGGGCTGGCAACTTTTACCCCAGGGGGCAAAAACTATTTAGTGGCCCATTTTGATATCACTAGTTCTAATTAGAGACAGATGCAATGAGGCAGGACAGAGATACTGACAGATAAGGTACAGAGATTGATAGACAGACAAAACAATTAGATAAAGAGCTCCACACTTGGACATTTAGAAGTAGAAAGTAGTGCAGCCCCAGCCCACTGAGCTAGAGTAGAGGGCAGCTGGGGGGAACAATTGCCCCGCTACCCCTTGCCAACCCTTCTCTGGTATGAAGTCAGCATTATCACTATTTTATCTTTATCATTGTCTGCTCTACGAATGGAAAATTCATGAAATTCAGTTTAGCAAGCTAAGGTCACTAATTTTTAAATTCTGTTCTTTACTAAATTACCTACCACCAGCTTCATTGTAGTACTGAATCATTAACTTCCAACACCTTGAGTTGCACTGAGCTTTCTTTGACTGGTATGTTCTATGGAGTTACCCTCTACCCGCTGAGCAGATGTGGAAGTAAACTGATTGGGACATGGCTGTCTGAAGAGGAGTCATGTAGTCCTAGCTATATTTACAGTGAAATAATTGTGAATAATATCTAAATGTCCTCTTGACATGGGATAAGGAGAGCTTATATGTAATTAGTTACAGGGTAGGAGTTATGTTTTTATTTACTCAGTAGAGTAAGAATCTATAGACACTTTGTAATCATCTTCTCTGTACCGTGGGCATGGGTAATAGAAACTAGCAGAATAATTAGTAAGGTGTTTTGAGTAACATAGTAACATAATTTAGGTTGAAAAAAGTCCATCAAGTTCAACCCTTCTACCTATCATTCCAGCTTTTGATCCAAAAGGAGGCAAAAACCCCTAAGGAAGCTATTTCGAATTTTGCTCCTAGGGTGAAAAATTCCTTGTTGACTCCAAAGGGCAATCAGATTTCTCCTTGGATCAATAAGCTCTATTATTAATGCTTATCCTTTTATTAATAGCGTAACTGGAGAGTTGGGTGAATTAGTAAATACAACATATACATTTGATCTACAGAGAATGATAACAAGAGAGTAGCTAATTAACCCCTTAACGACAGATGACGTGCCAGGCACGTCACGGCAAATCGAGGACTTGCCGACAGCTGACGTGCCTGGCACGTCATGCACTAAACTGAGTAAAGAAAGCGACCAGCGGTCGCTTTCTTTACTCTAACGGTGTTGCTACAATGCCTCTAGGTAGAGGCATTGTGCAACACCCCCCAAAAGTGCAGGGGCGCGCTACGATCACTCCACGGAGTGATCGTAGCAGCCATTTAAAAATGGCTGCGCCGGCTGCACACATGTGCTTAGAAAGCGAACGATCGTTCGCTTTCTAAGCATCTCCGGTGTTGTTAAAGTGCCTCGCCAGCGAGGCACTTAACAACACCGTTCTGCTCCCCAGAGCCGATGGTGGTCGCTCTCCTGAGCGACCCCATCGGCTCAGTAGAAGGGAACGCTGCCTATACAGGCAGCGCTTCCCTTCTAATGGCAAGAGCATCGGAAGTGAAAGTATTTCACTTCCGATGCTCTAGGGGGAGCCAATCGATGCCGGCACAACAGATCTATGTGATCTGTGTGCAGGCATGTATGATAAGTGCTCTGATGAGCACTTATCATACTGTCAAAGGCAATATTAGCAAATATTGCCTTTGACAAGTATTGATCTGCCTCCCTCACCTTACTAGTTATAGTAAGGGAGAGAGACAGATCAGATAAAGTAAAAAAATAAAATAAAATAATAAAACAAATATTTAATAAAATTTTAAACACCAAGGGCTTTTATAAAAGCCATTTAACCCCTTCCCTGCCATTGATCGCTGTGTACGCAGTGATCATACACAGCAGCACATTTTTTGCTCTCTGTGCATTTTTTAGGGGTTAATTTTTTTTACTGTAATTCATTACAGTATAAAAAAAAGCTCTTTTAAGAGAGATTAACCCCTTTCTTGCTGTAGATCACTGCCTAAGCAGAGATCTGACGCAAATGCAGCAATCTTGCTGCAGAAGCATTTTTAATTTTTTTAAAACTTTTTTATTACACCCGTCACGTGTTAATTATACCCGCTAGGGGACTACGTTTAACGTAATTTTTTTTTTAAATAAGAGCTATTAACCCCTTCCTTGCCGTATATCACTTCCTAAGCAGCACATATGGTCACTGCCTAAGCAGTGCATATGGTCACTGCCTAAGCAGCGCATATGGAGCAATCTAGTCGCAGAAGGATTTTTTTTTTGCTATCAGCATTTTTTTTGTCAGACTCGCTAGGGGTTAATTATACCCACTAGGGGATTACGTGTATTCCTTTTGAAGCTGTCTGAACACGTGTATAGCGATCAGTAACAGCCGATCAGTGGCAAAGGTGGTTTGGTGATTTCTCAGATGAGCATCACCATTCGTCTGGTTCGATCAATATTGGTAAATATTGTTCTGACCCATATGGATCTGCCTCCCTCTCCTCACTTGAGTTTTAGTGAGGGAAAGAGACAGATCTGTATAACATAATTTTTTAATTGTAATAAATTAAATAAAATGTTAAAAAAAATTGTGAGTCCCAAGGGCTTTTATAAAAGCCATACCCTTTGTATAGTGTAGTGTATTAACCCCTTCCCTGCCACTGATCACTGCACAGCAGAAATTTTTTTCTTGTCTGTGCATTTTTAGGGGTTAATTTTTTTGTACAGTACTACAAAGGCTCTTATAAGAGCTATTAACCCCTTCCTTGCTCTACATGTTCAAATTCCAAGTTTGAAAATCAAAAAGCGCACCTCTCAAATGTAGCCTTTCAACACCCAACAAAGCTGACAAAGCTATGCATGGGTGGTATCCCTGTGCTCGGGAGATGTTGCTGAACATATATTGTGGTATTGTTTGTCAGTGACACATACCGAAATATGTGAATTTGTGTCTAAAGTACAATGTATGTGGGAAAAAATACACAATAAAATGACTACCACAAACTTTGACAAAGGCTGGTGGTAGAATTGGTGCATGGAAAGTGTTAAAATAACACCATTTAAAATAGCCTAGGGTGTCTACTTTTACAAAATATATACTTTTTGGGGTAAAATACACTGTCCTACTTTAAAAAAAAGTCCCAAATGAAAGATGGGCTCAGGCTGGCTACACGTCAATATTCCAAGTTGAAAATGCGCACCTTCACAATGTGGCCCTTTTAGCCCCCAAACAACCCAACAAACCTATGCATGGGTGGTATCCCTGTACTCATGAGATGTTGCTGAACACTTATTGGGGTGTTATTTGGCAGTGACACATACCAAAATCTGTAAATTCATGTCTGAAGTACAAGGTTTGTGAAAAAAAAACACAAAAAAATGACTACCACAAACTTTGACAAAGGCTGGTGGTAGAATTAGTGCATGGAAAGTGTAAAAATACCACCATTTGAGATAGCCTAGGGTGTCTACTTTTAAAAAATATATGGGTTGATGGGGTAAAATACACTGGCTGGTTTCAAATATGTCCCAAATGGGACATGGGTGCAGGCTGTCTGCATGTCAAAATTTCAAATTGGAAAACCAAAAACTTCACCTCCCAAATTTGGCCTTTTACCCCCCAAACAATCCAACAAACCTATGCATGGGGGGTATCCCTGTACTCAAGAGATGTTTCTGAACACTTATTGGGGTGTTATTTGGCAGTGACACATACCAAAATCTGTAAATTTATGTCTGAAGTACAAGGTTTGTGAAAAAAAAACACAAAAAAATTACTACCACAAACTTTGACAAAGGCTGGTGGTAGAAATAGGGCATGGAAAGTGTTAAAATACCACCATTTGAGATAGCCTAGGGTGTCTACTTTTAAAAAATATATGGGTTGATGGGGTAAAATACACTGGCTGGTTTCAAATATGTCCCAAATGGGACATGGGTGCAGGCTGTCTGCATGTAAAAATTTCAAGTTGGAAAACAAAAAACTGCACCTCACAAATTTGGCATTTTAGCCCACAAACAACCCAACAAACCTATGCATGGGTGGTATCCCTGTACTCAGGAGAAATAGTAGAATCTATTTAGCATGTTTTTTCGTTCGCTATTGTCGATGAGGAGAAGTTGTTTCAAATAAAAACAAAGAAATTTGTGTATTTTTTTTTTTTTTACCATATTTTATTATTTTTTTTTAATAATATGATAAGATATGATCAAAAATATGGCATCCATAGAAAGCCCTTTTTGTCCCGATAAAAACAATATATAATATGTGTGGGTACAGCAAATGACGAAGAAGAAAATTACTGCTAAACACAAACAGCACAGAAATGTTAAAATAGCCATTGTCCAGAAAGGACAAAAATGTTTCAAAGGCTCTGTCCTTAAGGGGTTAATTAATTGTTGTGAACCCTTGAGAGAAATGAATGGAATGTTTAGGAAACGTAAACAGAAATCAACCAAATACTCGAGAACCACTACTGGGAGATGAACCAAATCTTCAGGAGATGATCTGCATCCCAAGGAGATTTTGCAGTGATTACCAACTAAATTCTTCAGAACCTCTTCAAGAAGATGAACCAAATCTTGGAAAATCCACCACTACATATTTTCATACATAAATTCATGGTAATAAAATCTATTTAATGTGTATACGATTTTCGTGAAATTGTTTAGGTTTTTTTTGTCTTAATTTGATTGGAAGTCCATTGGTGTAACATTTTATCAATCTGCAATAAAAGAAGCTGGTCACATGTCAAGAGAGTAACACAAGATGAATGGAATCCCCAGTGATTTCTCTTATTGAACCAAGTAGAACTCATATTGTTTGTAGGTTTGTTTACATGGAGTCAGAGTTCTGACTTCTCTCATTTCCCAGTAATCTCCCTGACCGTCAGATATACCCCTGGTTCTATCTTCCATAGAAGTTCAAGTTATTAATTTGATTTAAGAGAATGTGTTTGTCTCTCCTCCACTGGCCACCTTTGTGGTATCATTTATTTCATTACTGACATGCGTCTGAACAAAGCTTGAAGGGTTCTACATCACAAGGGATCATGTGTAAGAAGCAATATAGACTATGCCTTTTGGGTGTAGTCAATAATTTAAAGACCTGACTACATTTTTTAAAATTGCACTTTTTACATTTATAAAAGAAAACATTACCTTTAATACACTGCTAATGTGCATGTCTTTGTGTGTCAATGCACACAGGGGCTATTCACTAAAATATGAGTTGAGGTGACAGGAACATTTGATCTCACCAATTTACCTATGTATAAGGACATCTCTGTTTGCTGCTTGGAGTGGAATGATATGAAACATTAGATATTAATATCCAATATAGTTCATGGGAATGTCACTTGTCTTACAGGTGAATATTAGCTACAATATATATACATGACTCTTGTCCAGTAGAACTAAGCAATTTATTTAATATAGCAACCTTGTTATTTTTCTTATAGTGACCAAACTTAAAGCCTGCTTATAAGCAATTGTCCATACAAGAACACCAGTATCTGTGGCATGGCCTGTTAAGGTCCACAGAGCATTATTACATTGTTTGTCACAAAATCCACTAAATGTCCACTATGAACAATGTTCTGCCCGTCCCCTGGTTTTAAGCAAATAAAGTTTTTCCCGAATCTCCCCTCCATAGCGCCGGATGGAGACTCTGACCACGCCCCCTCGCGCTCGATCCGCCCCCTGCATGCTGCAATCTGGATGATGGACAGCACCAGACTCCGCCCCTCACACTTAGCTCCGCCCCTCATGCTCAACTCCGACCCCCTCAAGCTTTGAATGTGAGTCTGGCAGAGTGAAAGTGAGAGTGGCGAGTCTGGAGAGTTATGAGTCTGCTTGTGTATGTATGTGAGTGGCAGCCTACAAGTGTGTGTAAGTTGGTCTGAGTGGCAGATTTATGAGTGTGCATGTGTATGTATGTAAGTGGGTGTGAGTGGCAGAGTGTAAGTGGGTGTGAGTGGCAGAGTGTAAGTGGATGTGAGTGTTTGGAAGAGAGTAAGTGTGTGTGAGTGAGTGTAAGCGTGAGTGGCAGAGTTATGTGTGTGAGTGGCAGAATGTAAGTGGTGTGTGTGTGAGTGGCAGAGTGTGAGTGTTTGGAAGAGTGTAAGAGTGTGTAAGAGTTATGAGTGTGCGTGTATGTGTGCGTGAGTGGCAGAGTGTGTGAGAGTATAAGTGTGAGCAGCAGAGTTATGAGTGTGTGTGTGTGTGTGAGTGAGTGTAAGCATGAGCAGAAGAGTTATGAGTATATGTGAGTGGCAAAGTGTAAGTGTGTGAGAGTGAAAGTGGGAGTGGCAGTGTGTGAATCCCAGTGAGATTACTAGGAGAAAATGTGATTAATTACTATTATTCATAATGAATGTGATAATCAAATGTGAAACAATGCTATCATCTCATATTATTTTTATTTTCACACTTGATTATCACATTCAATATAAATAATAGTGATTCATCTTTAAATATACCGTATTTGCTCGATTATAAGACGACCCTGATTATAAGACGACCCCCCAAACTTTGGATATTCCATTAGGAAAAAAACTAAAAGCCTGAATATAAGACTACCCTATAGGAAAAAAGTTTAACTTGTATATATTCACATGTAAATTGCTTTTTTAATAAAAAATTATGATATCAAAAAATGTATTTCTAGTTTTTATTTCTTTTTATGTGCCAATGCTGCCTTTCTCTTTCCCTTGCCCCCATTTTTCTCTCTCTCTCTCCCCCCTCCCTCCCCTTGTCTCTGTCTCTTAACCCCTTCCCTCCCATTGTCTCTGTCTCTTAACCCCCTCCCTCCCCTTGTCTCTGTCTCTTCCAACCCCCTCCCTCCCCTTGTCTCTGTCTCTTCCCCCTCCCTCCCCTTGTCTCTGTCTCTTAACCCCTTCTCTCCCCTTGTCTCTGTCTCTTAACCCCCTCCCTCCCCCTGTCTCTTAACCCCCTTCCCTACCCTTGTCTCTGTCTCTTAACCCCCTCCCTCCCCCTGTCTCTTAACCCCCTCCCTCCCCTTGTCTCTTAACCCCTCCCTCCCCTTGTTGCTCTACCCCCCCCCCCCTTTGTCCCTGTCCCCCATGTCTCTCAACCCCCTCCCTCCCCCTCCCCTTTTTCTTGGTCCCTGGTGGCTACTGGGGGCAGCCGGGGGATGTCTGCACGATACGTGCAGACATCCTCCATGCTGCCCGACACGGCAGTCTATTATGACGGACAGTGGGGCAGCAGAGGGGCAGTGGGGCAGCAGAGGATGTCTGCGCGATGAGCGCAGACCTCCCCTGCTGCTGCCCGGCACGACCGCCAGGACTTCTGTGACGAAGCTCTGCTGGGGGCCTGGATCCATGTCTTATAGTCTGACCTCAATTTGAGGTCAGATTATAAGACGACCTCGATTATAAGACGAGGGGGACCTAGCAACGCCCCTGGTGATTCATATGCTAGGTAGGACTGTGGCCTCATCTAACAGGTGGGATCCTGTTGTAGGTCCTTGCAGCTGGATCCGAAGCACAGCTCATCACAGGAGGGTGATGTTTTGTTCCTGGCCCTGATCATGAAGGTTCTTTTCAGACCCTGTGGGTTCCTGACGAAAACTTGCAACATCACTTGTGACATCACAGAGTTGTGTCCAAACCCGGTAGTTTTGGTTTGGCACATTTTAGTAAAATGTATTCGGTGCGGCAAAATAAGTTGCTTAAAGAAGGTCCCCTGATTACAATTGTTTCCAACCTTACCTGTGCACTCATATCTGTTTAGTAAAAGCAAAAACCTTTTGAGACAATATATGTAGTCACCACTTGACATTGTTCTGTTGTGCACACTTCTTGTACCAGATTGTAATTTTCTTCATAGAGGTTATTAATATTCATGCAAAACAAACATAAATAGATTTTAAACCCTTGTGCTAATACCCTGTCATGGAATAACCTTCATATCCACAATCAAATTGCAAGACAAAAGTGACCGCTGCAATTCAGATACTCACTGAGATATTTTTTATTCAGTCATTAGACATTAAAAACTGCAACAGTCAGAAGGGATCCTGCAGTGCAAAACCACTTGACGCATTGGATTTGGATTTAACATTTTTTATGCGAAATGCGTCAGGTGGTTTCACCCTGCAGGATTTCTTCTAACTGCTGCTTTTTTAATGTCTAAGTACTGAATGAAGAATATCGCTTTTACTGAAATAGGTTGCAGAGTTGCAGAGGTCCCTTTTGTCTTGTAATTAATATTCACATCTCTGGATGTTCTCATATCTCCATATCTTGAGCCTGTGACCAACTTAGCACACCAACATTTTTTTAGTTGAGGTCATTGGCTCCTCTTGTCTAGTTGCAGCTTGCTGTCCCAGTGTTAACTGGTGGAGGCTTACCTGTACCTCCTCCAGCACATTAAAAAGGTTTTGGTAGCAGTACTAACTGCTTTGTGTGCCCACCAGTGCTGGACTGGGAATATAAACCAGCCCTGATTGCACCCACAGGACTTGAGCCAGCACCCAGAATTTACCCAAGCATGCAGAATGCACTCACAGGGCTTACCCCAGCACCCAGGACTTACCCCAGCATGCAGACTGCACTCACAGCACCTCCTCAAGCACCCAGAACTTACCCCCAGAACCCATATTGCACTCACAAGACTTTCCCCATCACCCAGGACTTACCCCAGTACTGAGCTTGCACTCAAAGGATTTTTATTTTTTAATTTGGGTAGCCGCAGGCAGCATTAGCTCCATGTGTGACACAACCTGAGAGTTTAGTTAGTGCTGCCTCACACGTAGTGGTGACGCAGAGCATCATATTGACTGAGCTCCCGATGTGTTTAACAGACAGAGCTGATGCTGCCCGTGCCTCCCCAGTCAGCCACACCACTCCACTGGGTGGGGGTGGAAAGTTCAAGTCGCTGCCCAGTGCATTCTGCCTCCGCCAGAACCGCGGGCCAAATTCCATAAGCGGCGGCCTACCAGGATTTTTCCCAGTATCCCAGTAGGTCAGTCCAGCCCTGGTCTCACCCTGTTGTGGTGGGAATATGTGTTGATCAATGAATTAAGGGCATTTGATTAGCAGCACCTGTTTGGTACTTAACCTCTTATTTGCAATGGAAGCAGTAAGGGTGTACCTAACTCCATTTTGGCTTTATTTTTGTTAAATAAATCATGACACATAGGGTTGCCACCCAGCCGGTATTTTAACGGCAGGCCGGTAAGAAAAATGGCTTGCTGTCAATGTTAAGTCTATAGAGGCACCAGCAAGGCCGGTTTTTGTTTTTGTAAAAGGTGGAACCCTAATGACACAGTGTAATTTGTCGAGTGTTTTTGTTCATCTGAGGTTGTATTTACCTAATTTTAAGACCTGTTAAGGAACAAATGATATATATGATGTTATTATGTCTTGATTTGTTAAACCATAGAATTCAAAGAAGGTGTACTTTCTCTTTCCCATGACTGAAGTTACAAATGCCTAATTATTTTCATTATCTGTTTGATTATAATTCGCCAACATATTTTGCAGCATTACACACTGTTGTAAGTCTACAAATCTCTGTTGCCCACTTACACCCACCATAAGTGTAATTTTCTACTGAAGCTACTAGAGCTCTGATAGACCATCCTGGGCATCCTGTGACTGGTATTATGTCCTGATATGTAAAACCATATAAATCAAAGTGGGTGTACTTTCTGTTTCCTACTACTGTATATAATGTACAACACAAATAGCAAAGATTGAAATCTTTCTATATATTAAAATAGATATTCAGAAGTGGGTTTCAAATTGTCAAAGAGTGAATTGTTTGCTAGAGAAAGGGAGAGGGGGTGGCCAGGGGAAGGCTGGCAACTTTTGGTCCACGAGGCAAAATACATTTGGTGGCCCGCTGTGCAACTTTAGCAGCCCACCCAATATCATGAGCGATAGACACAGATGGACAGGCAACAGATTTATGCTGACAGAAAAGGAACAGATAGACAGGTAATACAATTGGATGGAAAGACAGACAACACAGAGATAGGCAGATATACAGGTGGGCAGTGGTTGGGCCCAAATGCATTTTTATCCAATTTCCACTAGCCTTTTATTATCCCTTTTCTACCTTTGTATCCAGAAATGCAGAAGGGAGAAAAATAAAGTCTGTGCAGGTGGAGACTGTGATTGTCTCCTCTCCTTCTGTATGCCTATGGGGTCGTGAAAAGCCAAGATACGGAGCATACCTGACCTTGGGGCTTTCTATCCTAACCTAGTGATTCCAGCCAGAGCCTCAACTGAGGAAGATGGCTCCTAGTGTCTGCACTGGTAAGGAGCATTTAAA
The DNA here is from genome assembly GCA_036172795.1 of Pelodytes ibericus. Taxonomy (NCBI): domain Eukaryota; kingdom Metazoa; phylum Chordata; class Amphibia; order Anura; family Pelodytidae; genus Pelodytes; species Pelodytes ibericus. The sequence continues at coordinate 132,704,690 of CM069862.1, forward strand.
AGAGATAAGTAATTCAGCCCAGCCCATTAAGGTTACAGACTGTGTAACGAAGAGAAACAGGATTATATAATTAAAGTGAAATAGTTAGGGTTCGTCTGCATTGCTTAAAAACCATTAATATATATACACTCTGCTTATGTATGTATATATGTGTTTATATTTAGATGAATAGATCTTTTGCATCCTAGTAAGTATAAGGTGAGAGCATGCACATTGTAAAACAATTCTTTTTTTCTAAATCTGTACATAAGCTAACAATTTTGCTGACAGATTGCACAGACTAATTTTTTTTTTGCTCTGTAAATTTGTTTCTTGTTGCTAGATGCTGTTTTAATGTGGAAATATTATTATTATCACGATTATGGGATTTTAACTCTGGTTTTATTTTAAATCTTGTATAAACAATGACTGTTGTTATCATAATTAAATTCTTCTAAAATGTTATCTCTAGTCTAGATTATATGCTTGGTAAATAGACTGGTGTATCACTTTATCCCTATATAATTATGTTTTTATGTTCTGTACTTAGCAGTGCAAATTCTGCATGAAACCTGTTTCCCGTAACAGAGCTCTGCCCTCTAGTGGCCTCAGACTTCAGTAGTCTGGTACAGCCAGTATAAATCAGTTTATGGTTAAAGAAATGATTACAGAAATGTGAAAATCTGCAATGTGGTAATGAGAGATTGCTGGATATATTAACAAACTAGCAAACAGCGGCAGACATTGTGTCTCCCACACCATGTTTAATTTAAATCAAATCTTCCCTGCGTGAAATAGATTTTTAATTTCTCCATGAATGGTTCAAACGCAAAGTGAAGGTAAATGTAATACTTCTGCTCTTGTGGATAACGATGAATATTTGCTTGTGAGAAGGAGTCTGCTTTCTGTGGCTGTGTCAAATCAATTATCCTATGTGATTTTACAGATATGTGTTTCTAGAAGGAATTTTATGACAGGACAGAAGGCTTCATATTTGCATGATCCATCTTTACTGAAATCTCCAGCACCAAAAGAGTTAACAGAGTTGTAAAGATTCAACCAATAGAAACAAACACCGGATGTATAAATAAACCCCCTCAGACACTTCCTCTTCCTTTGCTACTGCCAGGGCCGCCATCAGGGGGTGACAGGCGATACACCCGTCATGGGCCTGGCTGGCCACGGGGGCCCAGCACTTTGAAAAAAAATTTTTTTTTTTTCAAAAAACAATAGTACAGGCAAACGGGGCATCTGCTGCTCAGCCTGGGAGTTCAAAGCCTCCCGTGATTGGCTCAGCCCCTCCTTCACACAAGGAGCTCAAAGCACAGAGATGCGTGCAGCAGGTAAGTTACACAGTTAAACAGTGTGTGTGTGCATGTAAGTGTGAGTAAGAGTGTGTGTATGTCAGTGTGAGTGAGTGTGTGTGTGTGTATGTCCGTGTGAGTGAGTGTGTTTGTATGTCAGTGTGAGTGAGTGTGTGTATGTCAGTGTGCGTGTGTATGTCAGTGTGAGTGAGTGTGTGTGTGTCTGTGTGAGTGAGAGTGTGTGTATGTCAGTGTGAGTGTGTGTGTGTGTATGTCAGTGTGAGTGAGTGTGTGTATGTCAGTGTGAGTGAGTGTGTGTATGTCAGTGTGAGTGAGAGTGTGTGTATGTCAGTGTGAGTGACTTTCAGTGTGAGTGGGTGTGAGTGACAGACTGTCTGTATAAGTGTGTGAGGGAGTGTGTGAATAAATGTATCACCATATGGATGTTGGGGTGTCCCCCCTCTCCGTGTAGGTAGGCTTCTCTGTAAGCTGCTGACCCCATCTGTGGGTGACCCCCACTGGGCAATTGGGTGAACCCAGTTACTTTTAACTTTTATTATATATAATCCCTCATTACATCTTTCAGATATCATTACTGAAAGTGTTACCACTAGTGTTGAGTGAACCCGAACCGCACTGTTCGGGGTTTGTACCGAACATTACGGTTTTTGGACCCCGGACCCGAACACAACATTCCACTGTATGTTCGTGTTGGAGTTCGGGGTTCGGCAGGGCCGGCGCCACCTGTAAGGCGACCTAGGCAGCCGCCTAGGGCGCAACTTAGCAGGGGGTGCCGGAACCGTGAAAAAATAAAATCCTCCCCTTTCCCCCTTGCTTACCTCCTCGCAGCTGCTCTGTCTCCCTGGTGCAGGTCCGTGGCTGTGACGGAAGCGTTGTGCGCTCCCCTCCAGCCGATGCGGATTCAATAAAGTTTGTTTAAACTTTTTTTTTAAACAAACTTTATTGAATGCGCATTGGCTGGACGGGAACGCACAACACTTCCCTCACAGCCACGGACCTGCAGCACCGGGAGACAGAGAAGCAGCGAGGAGGTAAGTAAGGGGGAAGGGGGGAGGAAGAGGGTGGCTAAATCCTGGCATATTGAGGGGCATAATCCTGGCATATTGTGTGGGGAAATCCTGGCATATTGAGTGGCTAAGTCCTGGCATATTGAGCGGCATAATCCTGGCATATTGAGGGGCAAAATCCTGGGATACTGAGGGGCATAATCCTGGCATATTGAGTGGCATAATAATCCTGGCATATTGTGTGGCTAAGTCCTGGCATATTGAGAGGCATAATCCTGGCATATTGAGGGGGGTAATCCTGGCATATTGTGTGGGAAAATCCTGGCATATTGAGTGCCATAATAATCCTGGCATATTGGGTGGCTAAGTCCTGGCACATTGAGAGGCATAATACTGGCATAATGAGGGGCATAATCCTACAGCGATTATTCAAATTACAGTGATTATTTTGTGGGTGCTATACATATTTGTACTCTACCCTGAGCCCAGTGCCACAGAGAGTGCAGTGCACTTGAAACTGCATGTGTGCCAGGCACATGACTTTAATCCTGTTCGGTTAGCTCAGTGGGCAACATCTAGGCATTTTTAAATACTGCAATTTGTTGGTGTTAAATATTACATTTGCGTCCTGCACTTCATATCAGAAAGTCAAATAGAACCATCAAATACTGTGCTTACAGCGCACTTTGAAAAATTTATAATAGTTTTCGGTGTTACATAGTACATTTGCGTCTTGCGGTGAACTTCATATCTGAGAGAAGGGCCGGACTGGCCCACCGGGATACCGGGAAAAATCCCGGTGGGCCACCTGCCCCGGGGCCGCCTTTCCCAGTTAAAGTGACTCGGCGCCGGCCACCACTTTAAGAAATTCGGCTGCTGCAACAACCAGCGGCAGCAGGCGAATTTCTTAAAGCCGTGGCGGCCACCGCCGCTTTAAGAGGTTCGGCGGCCGCCGCTTTAAGACTTTCGCCTGCTGTCTCCGGATGTTGTAGCAGCAGTTCCGGCAGCAGGATGGGGAGCGGAGGAAGCAAGGTGAGTGAGAGGTAGACACTACAGGGGGAAGGGGAGGGGGTAAAAGACACTGCAGGGGGAAGGGGATGGGGTGAAAGACACTACAGGGGGAAGGGGGGGAGAAAGAGACAATACAGGGGGAAGGGGGGTAAGAAAGACACTACAGGGGGAAGGGGGGGATAAAGACACTACGGGGGGGAGAAAGACACTACAGGGGGAAGGGGGGGGGAAAGACACTACAGGGAAAAGGGAGGGAAGAGAGACACTACAGGGGGAAGGGAGGGAGAAAGCCACTAAGGGGGAAGGGGGGGGGGAGAGAGACACTACAGAAAGGACAGAGAGAGAGACGTTACAGAAAGGACAGAGAGAGAGACGCTACAGAAAGGACAGAGAGATACGCTACAGAAGGGACAGAGAGAGACGCTACAGAAAGGACAGAGAGAGACGCTACAGAAAGGACAGAGAGAGAGAGGCTACAGAAAGGACAGAGAGAGAGACGCTACCGAAAGGGGAGAGAGAGACGCTACAGAAAGGACAGAGAGAGACACTACAGAAATGCGAGAGAGAAAGACGCTACAGAAATGCGAGAGAGAGACGCTACAGAAATGCGAGAGAGAGAGAGAGAGAGAGAGAGACGCTACAGAAATGCGACAGAGAGACACTACAGACATGCGAGAGAGAGACAGGCTACAGAAATGCGAGAGAGAGATGCTACAGAAATGTGAGAGAGAGAGACGCTACAGATATGCGAGAGAGAGACGCTACAGATATGCAAGAGAGAGAGAGACGCTACAGATATGTGAGAAAAAGACGCTACAGATATGCGAGAAAAAGACGCTACAGATATGCGAGAGAGAGACGCTACAGATACGCGAGAGAGAGACGCTACAGATATGCGAGAGAGAGAGAGAGATGGTACCGAAATGCAAGAGAGGGAGAAGCTACCGAAATGCAAGAGAGAGAGAGACGCTACCGAAATGAGAGACGCTACAGAAATGAGAGAGAGACAATACAGAAATATGTATTATATTATGCTATGGGGATGGTTTAAAAATTTTATGCTCTGGGGCTGGTATACAAATTTTTTCCAGGGCTGGTTTTTGTTCCCAGTCCAGCCCTGTCTGAGAGTCAAATAGAACCGTCAAATACTGTGCTTACAGCGCACTTTGAAAAATTCTAATAGTTTTGGGTGGTAAATAGTACATTTGCGTCTTGCGGTGCACTTCATATCTGAGAGTCAAATAGAACCTTGAAATACTGTGCTTACAGCGCACTTTGAAAAATTCTAATTGTTTTGGGTGCTAAATAGTACATTTGCGTCTTGCGGTGCACTTCATATCTGAGAGTCAAATAGAACAGTCCAATACTGTGCTTACAGCGCACTTTGAAAAATTTTAATTGTTTTGGGTGCTAAATAATACATTTGCGTCTTGCGGTGCACTTCATATCTGAGAGTCAAATAGAACAGTCTAATACTGTGCTTACAGTGCACTTTGAAAAATTCTTATTGTTTTGGGTTCTAAATAGCACCTTTGCCTCTTGCGGTGCACTTCATATCTGAGAGTAAAATAGAACAGTCCAATACTGCGCTTACAGCGCACTTTGAAAAATTCTGGCTACCTCCTCCAGCGCCGCTTCCACCTACACCGTCCTCCGGTCACCGTCTCCTCAACCTATGGGTCACTTAGTATAAACTGAAAGAGAATACCCTGCACTCCAACACTCTCTCAAATGGATAATTTTGTTGATCCTCCTGGCAGCCATGCTTTAGATTCAGATTTATGTTCTTCCAAAGCTAAAATCAAAGATTCCATCTAGTGCTATTTTATGGCTCAGCTGTATTTGTAATTTGTATGTATTTTATGTTATTTTAAGTTATTTCCCTATCCACATTTGCTTGCAGTGCACTTGTCCTCCTCTTACACATTTTACTTCATTTTGCAGCCCTTTAGCCCTTTCCAGGACTTTTTTAGAGGCATTTTAGTGGTTCGTGTCCCCATTGACTTCAATGGTGTTCGGGTTTGGGGTCAACTTCAAGCACGGACCTGGACATTTTTTCGATGTTCGGCCGAACCCGAACATCCAGGTGTCCGCTCAACTCTAGTTACCACTTGTCATAGAAAGTGAAATGGATAACCCATATGTGGGGCCCTTCAGGCATGGCTCCAGTCGACCCTGGCTGCCTCTTTCCCATCGACCCTGGCTGTTCTGCAACAAACCAACTCCAACATTACTCAGGATGCCCCTGAAGCTTATTCACTTGCCTGGGTCAGATCTGAGGACTCGTACCATTGTCATGATCTGACACCCTCTAATAAAGGTCCTGGTTGCACTCTCTTCCTCAAGGAAAGGGCAAGGCACAACTCAAGAAAAGGGTTAAGTGCTCCCTACTTTTGGGTACACTGAATACTATACCTGAACAGGCAGATGTGCCTTCTGGGGATGAGAAATTTGAAACCCTTGATGAATATCTGGATTGTTCCTCTAAGCAGGGTTCTCCTCTGAGACACCCATCGACAGAACTACCCAGTTCACAATATGTAAGGGAATCATTCCTGGATGCCCCATCCACTTAAGAAAAAAAAAATGTACATTCACCACAACATATGCCTCTCCCAACAAGGCCAGGGGTGACCCCCCAAAGGGATTGGCCTAACAGTCTTTATCCCAGTGCTGTGGGTAACCCCCAATTTATATACTGGCACTACAACATATGCCTCTCACAACAAGGCCAGGGGTGATCCCCCTCTGATTAAAGGGATTGGCTTAGTAGCCTTTATACCAGTGCTGTGGGTGACCCCCACTGAAACCTCGGGTAACCCCCGATATATACAGGCACCACAACAAATGCTTCTCTTGTGCCTTGCAGAAATTGCACGGCACTGAAACAGTTTGACAGATGAGACTTTTGTGCCCACAGGGCTTTAGTCTTGGCTGTGCTCTGTTCTGGCCGAAACACTCACCTATGCACTGGCTGCTCTTCATCAGTCCCAGCCAACCCAGGCATTCTCAACCCCATATTCTCTGATTGGTAGAGATGCTTCTGAATCCAGGGCTCTCACTGATCCTTAGACCCCGAGATTCACTGAATGCCAACTCCAAGGGCAGGATGCCCATAAAAAAGGCCAAGAGTGGCCCACTGGTGGCCCTTCATGACCCCACCTCAACAAGGGGTTCAGAAGTTGTGGTAAATGAGTACTAAGCAGAGATCTATAGGCCAGCATCCCCTAGGATTCCACTCCTTGGTGATCTATCAGGACCCTCGCACCCCAGGGGTGCCCTGACCCATGGCTCCACATAGGCTCCTCTAAACCTGGCACACTCATGGAGATTCTGGATGCCATGGAGCTCCCTCTTTTCGATCCGTCACCATCCCCGGTCCTTAGAGTGGTGTCCTCCCTAGCATGTTGCAGAGTAGCTTCTGGCTATGCCGTCCCCTGGAGAAGGAGGTACGCCAGAAGCTCAAGCCGGCATGCCCTTGTCCTACTATACCAGACAAAGTGGCTAACACCTAAGTTTGACCTGACCTTTGTAATTTTCATGGCCAAGAATGTCAAAGTCCTTGCAAAGGGCTGCAACAGGGCCTTAGCACATAGCAAGATGTCTTGGGCCACTTGCCACAATTGTTCCTCATGGCAGATAAGGCTTTGACAGAGGGCACCCCACTGGATGCACGGCTGTTCCGGGAATGGGTGCAGCAAGCCATGCGTCTCCGAGGCCATGCTTACGTGGCTGTATTAGCAGAACAGCGCAAAATTGGATGTCAAGCTGACTGAACTGGCCACAAAGGAACTCGGCCCAGAGGCCAACATCCAGGACATATCCTGGGAGTCTTAAAGTATAAAAACATATTGTGCAGAAATGGGTTCCTCAACTAACTAAATCAACATGTCCACATACTTACCTAGCTAAACAAAGCTCAGACATCAATGAGGCAGGTCTTCAATCATTTTAATTCAGGGCTGGTCAGCAGAATGCCTTCTACAGCATCAGGCCCCTCTACTCAGAATCTGATGCCCTACCAGTTTCAGAACTGCACATTCTCCTACCGTTCACTGTTCTATCAGGGTGCATCATCCTCCTTCCAACCCAGATTATTATCTGGTAAGGGGTACTTCACGTTCTCCCACACATCACTGGCGGGCTGCGCAGGAAATTTCTCCAATTTTTCTGACAAGATCACCTGTGGAAATTCACGTGCCTTCCTTTCGGGCTCTGCACCTTGGTGCTTCACCAAACTCCCCAAGCCGGTCCATCATTTATCTGGCTAACATCTTGCTGGAGGTGCAAGATCGGCCATCTCTTATAGAATCTTGGCTTCATGATCAACGAAACCAAACTGGAATTAAAACCCACTCAATCCATACAATTCCTTGGTTTTATGATAGACTCAGTGCTAGTTGTCCTCCAACTTCCTCAGTCCAAGATCTCTACCGCCTTCTCAGACGATCGTCTGCTCTCTGCCTCTATACAGGCCATTCTTTCCAGGGCCCTTGCACTATCTCGTAATGCAATATCTGAACGCTCATCATCTTTAGGTTCCTACGACTGGATTTTCTCCACTCTCAGGTGATGCCAGCTCCCTCAGATGGGGTGCATTTTTTATGGAGGCCTGTGGACCACGGAAGAATGCTGATTGCATCAACTGACTGGATATGATCAGGTGTCCCTTTGTGATTCCCAGTTTCCTCTAAGACAGAACTCACTGTTCATTGGTCCTACACATTGGCACGTGTCCTCATTAGTCATTCTCACCCTGAATCTCTAGGGACCCTTCAACCTTGATCTGTTTGTATCCAGGAGAAACTGTCAGACATCACTCACCTTCAGCAGGATGATGGACCTCTCTCAATGGCGGTAGATGCGTTTCTCCAGTCATGACCTCTCCAGGGACCCTATGCCTTCCCACGGTTCTCCTGTCTCCCTATCTAATCACTCACCAGCGAGTAATGGTCTTATTAATCCCCCCGGTGTGGAGATCACAGATATGGTTTCCTCTCCTTCTTGTACAATAATGTGCTGACCCTTTGGCTCTCCCCCTGTCTGGCCCTAGAGTGTCTATTCTGTACTTTAGTGTTATAAACATCCTCAGGTCCACTATCTCGGTGGTACACATTGGCTTCTAGGTATGGGTTTCAGCTATGATCCATCGGTTTGTTGCCTTCTACGTGGCATCTGCTTGGCTTGACCTTCTATGTCGCGGCACAATTCATTTCAGGATGTGTCTAGGGTCCTTCATTTTGTTGAGGAATGGCCTGATAACGATGCTCTCCCCCTTCGCTTTTGTTCTGTTGGCTGTAATTGCACCGGTTTTCTGATTTCGGGCCTTTCTATGGAGTATTTTTCCTTCTACCCGGAAAAGCGGTGTTGCAGGACTCGCTGTGTCCATAGTTATTTGTCAGTCAGGTCCGTTTTTTGTGCAGTACCTAACAGGCTGCTTCTGATCTCTTACATCAGTCTGTTTTAACCTGTTTTCCTACAGTTGGTAGGTGGAGTTCTTCATCTTGCTGGGATCGACTGTTCTTTCTGGGCTTATTTGGTGCATGGGATCTTTTTCTCTTATTAATGAGCATTAAAAATACAAATATGAAGCCTCCTGTCTTGCCATAAAATTGGGGATTATTCTAGCCTTGGTGAAGAAATAATCTTAATTTTATTAAAGACAGGGGGTGAATATTTCCCCTCCTAGTTTATTTATTTTCCCCAACCCTTATTACATCTGTGGGTATTATTATATTATGATTGTGTATCTGATGTTTATTGTTTGAAGTCTTGTTATGAATCTGCTTATTAGACCAGTTTGTATTATTACATATTACGACTGTCTCTCTGTTTATTTTTTGCAGTCTTATTATGAATCTGTTTAGTAGACCAGTTTACTTTCTCAATGTTCTCTTTCTCTTTGCCTTCCAGCATGGTGGCATTTGTCCAGTTCCAGTGTTCCAACTGTTGCTGTGTTGATCGGTCATTTTATTTTTGCAAAGTAAGTTGTTTGTGCCCTGTTCATTTGTTCAAAGAGGAAGAGGAAGTGTCTGAGGGGGTTTATATATGCATCCTGTGTTTGTTTCTATTGGTTGAATCTTTACAACTCTGTTAACTCTTTTGCTGCTGCCTGCTGGAGGTTTCAGTAAAGAAGGATTATACAAATATTCGCCTCCTGTCTTTAATAAAATTAAGATTATTTTGTCACCAAAGCTAGAATAATCCCCAATTGTCATAGATGATACTGTCCACATCTCACACAAGATACATAGTCTTAGGTAAAGATGTAATTTAAATGTTTGTGCTGTATCGGGTTTATGACCCATTATGTATTTATATAGAACTCCCAGACTCACTTAAAACACGTAAATAAAACAAAAAAAAAAACTTCCATTTTTAAAAATAAATTCAGTCTTAATAGTCTTCTCTGTATTTTTCTCCACCTATGTACTCTAATACCTTTAGAAGCCATCTTACAAGCTGTGGAAGTGTGGTTTACATCTAAGATGCTCTGTTACCTGTAGTTCACTTCCATGCCAAAAGCAAATTATTCATGGGCAACAACAGCCCTGCCAGGGACAGAATGACTGTCAATTATATATGGTATATTGTGACAGGAGTTCATCCCACATTAAACACAATGCATTGATTATGATACAAACAAAGAGACTGTGACAAGTCAATATATATAATGTCTGCCAGCTTACAATCTAAAGGAAAGGAGTAATCATTGGAACACAAGGTACAGGAAACAGCTATGGACTTAACTATGCATTGTGCAGGGACATCCGGTGAGTTCATCCTGCTAGAAGAACTTAGTTGGCCCTGCATACAGCATTGATAAACCCTTAAACACTATTTAACACTCAATTTAAAGAGTGCATAAACCAAAGATGATTCACTTAATGAAGCAGAAGACCACTTCTGCCTCATTAAAGGGACACCAAACTATTTTTTTTATTTACAGAGAAGCATGGCCGTTGCCAGTCTGAGAATAAACTGACATGTACCATTAAAAATACAGGCTTTTTTATCCACATACTAGGGCCATTTATTTTTTTAATTTTGCTTATATACTAGTGAAAATAAAGGTAAATTGCTCAAAGGTGTAATTTGAATGTTTCCATAATTGTGCACCATTCAGAAGATATTGTCCCCTATTCTTTTCAAAAGCAGACGGTTCTGATGTCACTCTCTGTCATTGGTGTGCATGCCACACAGCCAATCATAGGGGAGTCAGTATCTGACTTCCAAAATAAAATGAAATCACTTCTGAACAGTACTCCATAGAAGCATCATTCAGAAGCCTTTTTAGTTACTCAGAAGCTGCCTTCTGTGTGATTATAAGATTACATGGAGGTTTTAGTCCCTCTATAACAATGGATTCAATAGGGACAACTCTGCTCTTACAGCAGGAGAAACTTGCCATGTTTGTTACTGCACAATGCATAGTTAATCGTTCATCACCTCAACTCACCTGCACCTCACCTTTAGTGAATAGATCCCACTGAGTCCCTATCGAAATGATGAATCACCAACACCAGGACCGAGCCTAGGGTTACTGACTCCTTGGTGCAGAAATTTTTTGGGCCCTTCGGAATAGATGTAGTTATATTACTTCTATTCCTTAATAAGGGTGTAAATTGTCCTGTTCTAGTATCACAATTCCTCATAGAGCTTGTCCCAGTATTTACAGTCAGGACCGGCGCCACCAGTAAGGCGACTTAGGCAGCTGCCTAGGGCGCATCTTAGCTGGGGCGCCGGAACCCTGTGTCAAAAAAAAAATCCTCCCCCTTACTTACATTGTCACTGCTGCTCTGTCTCCGGTGGAGATCCGTGGCTGTGAGGGAAGCGTTGTGCGCTCCCCTCCAGCCAATGTGCATTCAATAAAGTTTGTTTAAACAAACTTTATTGAATGCGCATTGGCTGGAGGGGAGCGCACAACGCTTCCCTCACAGCCACAGACGGGCAGATGAGAGCACTGGGAGAGCAGCAGCAAGGAGGTAAGTAAGGGGGAAGGGGGGAGGATCCTGGCATACTGTGGGGGAAAATCTTGGCATATTGGGTGGCTACGTACTGGCTGGCATACTGTGTGGAAAAATCCTGGCATATTGGGTGGCTAAGTCCTGGATGGCATATTGTGGGGGGAAATCCTGGCATATTGGGTGGCTAAATCCTGGCTGGCATATTGTGGGGGGAAATCCTGGCATATTGGGTGGCTAAGTCCTGGCTGGCATACTGTGGGGGAAAATCCTGGTATATTGGGTGGCTAAGTCCTGGCTGGCATATTGTGGGGGAAAATCCTGGCATATTGGGTGGCTAAATCCTGGCTGGCATATTGTGGGGGAAAATCCGGCCATATTGGGTGGCTAAATCCTGGCTGGCATATTGTTGGGGGAAATCCTGGCATATTGGGTGGCTAAGTCCTGGCATATTGTGGGGGGAAATCCTGGGATATTGAGGGGCATAATCCTGGGATATTGAGGGGCATAATCCTGGCATATTGAGAGGCATAATCCTGGCATATTGTGGGGCATAATCCTGGGATATTGAGAGGCATAATCCTGGGATATTGAGGGGCATGATCCTGGCATATTGAGAGGCATAATCCTGGCATATTGTGGGGCATAATCCTGGCATATTGAGGGGCATAATCCTGGCATATTGAGGGGTATAATCCTGGCATATTGAGAGGCATAATCCTGGGATATTGAGGGACATAATCCTGGGATATTGAGGGGCATAATCCTGGGATATTGAGGGGCATAATCTTGGGATATTGAGGGGCATAATCCTGGCATATTGTGGGGGAAAATCCTGGCATATTGAGGTGCATAATCCTGGCATAATGAGGGGCAAAATCATGGCACATTGAGAGGCTAAGTCCTGGCATATTGGGGGGCAAAATCCATTGATGTTTGTCTCCAGTCCCCAGAGCCAGACCAAGAGCCAGACTGCAGCCAGAGACGAGATCATCTTAATGTCCTGGTGGTAAGTAGACAATTCAATATGTTTATTATTTAGTTGTTTAGTTATTAATACTACATTGGAAACTAATTTACCTCACATTTAAAGGACACTATAGTCCCAGAACCACTACAGTTTAATGTAGTGGTACTGGTGTCTATAGCCTGTCGCTGCAGAGAAAAGACACTGTGCAGTACTGGTGTTAAAGGAGCACTATAGTGCCAGGAAAACAAATTCATTTTCCTGGAACTATATAGTCCTTAGGAGTGGGGCACCCTCGTGTCCCCCTCCCACTGGGCTGAAGGGGTTAAAACCCCTTCAGCCATTTACCTTTCTCCAGCGCCAAAGCTGGGAACTTTCCTCCCAGATCCTCCTCTCAGCTGCAAATGTTTTTTTGTTTTTTTTTGGATGTTCCGCGTCCTCCCACTGTAATGTTCACAGTGAGAATCACGTAAGCACCTCTAGCGGCTGATAATGTGTGTGTGTGTGGGGGGGGCGGCAATTTTTATTTTGCCTAGGGCTGCAAAAATCCTTGCACCGGCCCTGTTTGCAGTGTTACAAAGAGCTTGTCCCAGTGTCCTGCTATTGAACAGAGCTTTTCGCAGTATCACATTGCTTTCACAGACCTTGCCCCAGTGCCCCATAGAGTTTGCCCCAATTCCCGTAGAGCTTGTCCTTGTGTCACATTGTTCCACAGAGTTTGCCCTAGTGTTACACTATGCCATAGAGCTTGCCCCATTGTCACTTTATCCCATAGACCTTGGCCTAGTGTCACAATATGCTTTAGAGCTCGGCCCAGTGTCACATTGTCCCATAGAGCTTACCCCAGTGTACCACAGTGCTCATCCCAATGTTGCACAGAGATTGCCCCAGTGTCCCATAGAGCTTGCCTCAGGGTCACAGAGCTTTCACCAATGTCCAACAGAGGTTGCATGTGATTACGTGGATTGTGTGTGTAACTGTATGTATGCGTTATTGTGTGTGACTTGTGTTCGTGCATGACTGTGTATGATTGTGTATATGTGGCACTGTCTGGTATTGTGTTACACTGTACATGTAAAATGTTTGTACAGCTTTATTCATGCTGATGAAAAGCTAGTTCTCAAATATATACCTTATAACTCTTAGGATCACTGGGATAGATCATCAGGATAGATAATCAGGAAGCTGCATCATGGGAGGGATCATGGGAAGCACAGTTGTCGGCATCTCAGACGGCATTTCCTCCCAGCGGCCAAATCACTGAAGTGATAAGTTCACTGACATTTTGTCAGAAAACCGAGCATAGAATGCTCCAGTAATTCAAACGGGGTGAGTTATGAGGCCCACGCCCTGCGCCCTATGATGGGCGTCAGTGTTGTCAAAGCCCCCCTCTGACTGAAAGGACAGTATAACAAAAAAATGCTTGGCTTGCCTGCCCCCGGGGCATGGTTAGGGTTGCCATCTGGCATCAGGCCAATGTTAAGTCTATGGAGACAGTAGCAAGGCCGGTATTTTTCTGAAGAAAAGGTGCCAACCCTAGGCATGGTGCAACACCAGAAGGGATAGTATATACTTGTTCAACCAAGTAATTGGTGAAATTGAAAAGGTTTATTACATTTTTTTTTAAAAACAAACATAAAAAACCTGCTGCCTGAAACTGTTGTTAAAACAGTGGTGAGACAGATGTAAATGCAGACTAAAATATTAGAGGATGATGTCTGTGACGAAGTGCCCTTCGCCACTTGGTCTTGGAGAGGCCTGTTTGCCAGCCTCCTCCCCCTGTGACTATGGCCCTGGGGTGTGTGGCCCTTTAAAAATGCCCAAAAAGGTAACTTTGGAACTTCTGGGTGGAATTGTTTGATTTTTAGTTATTTTCATATTTAAAGTATGCTGATTCTGAAAATGTATGTTTTATGTGAATGTGATGCATATTTTGAAAGTTATTAATATTGTATAGAACCTGTATATTTTAGCTTGGAGATAATTGAGCTGATACAAAGGTTAACTCAATTATCTCCCAAGCAGAGGAATGTACTGTAATTACTAGGATCCAAGTCTTTGTCCTATTCACTGTGTTTTCCCCAAGTTAAGATTGGATCCTATCTTTAATCCCTGTTTTTGTCACCTCTCCCATTGTCTTATGTAAGTCATTTAGTTTCCTGTGTGTATCTGAGCTGGGCACCTTTGTATCCTGAAAGGTGTGAGGCAGGATTTCCCTTTGTATCTCCTTAGGTTAAATTATAATCCTGTTATAGTTCCTTTGTCTAATCTGGTTTGTCAAGATGTTCAACTGTATATATTCTGTGTTTCTGTATCATTAAACAGTTCTTGTCAGTTATGCTCCTGAAACTGTGTGTCGTCCAGTTATTGGGATTGCTGTTGGGATATTGCTGTATTTGACCTGCTGGAAACCCTGCCTTTGGATTTACTATTTACTTGTTCCTGAGTCTCACTTGGATTATAAGCGGAGATAACCTGGGTAATATTGCATCTCCGCTACAATGTCATCTAAGGGTTGACAATGTGTGGATCAATCTCAGATGGAGACCACTCACATACGGAGAAAGTCTGCTCAGAAGTCATCACTAACAGTAAAGTCATTCTACCAGCCCACCAAGTGACATCACTCTCTCACGTTACCATGACTACCGGGTTCGTACATGGGGAATAAGCCAGGCACTTAATCCAATGTACTAGAGTTAAACAATGTGTAAACAAAATTAATCTAATTTCCCTGAAGGTTCTGAGCCTGTCCTGATAATGCATAGTCAGGAATTCTGTATTAGATTCAAACCCAGCACTAACTGAGCCTGTCCTGGTAATGTGCAGTCAGATCATCCTACACATTAGATCCAAGCCCAGTGCTGTCTGAGCCAGTCCTGATAAGGTGTAGTCAGAAGATCCACCTACATTAGATACAAAATCATCAGATTCTGAGCCTGTTGTCAGAGCCCCTTAATCCAGCACTGCCTGAGCCAGTTCTGATATAGTGCAGTTAGAGGCCCCTACATTACACCTAAATCCAGCAATATATGAACCTGTTCTACTAATTGAGTCAGGAGATCCCCTACATTATGAAAAAACAGCATTGTCTGAGCATGTTCTGACAATGCAGTCAGGATTAGATACAAAGCCAGTAATATCTGAGTCTGTCCTGATAATGTGCCCTACATATACAAACCTAGCTAAACCAAACTAGCTGGGGTTGTACTGAGCCTGAAGACCACCTGTCAATGACAAAGGGACCACTACAGGTCTTAAACAGAATTGGGAATCATAGTGTTGGGAAATGGGCAAGATAATATTATTAAATATTTGTTAATACAGTGTCATTAGCAAACATAATCATCCTGTCTCCATAATAAAGGTGTCTCCAGATTATCTGCTACATTATTAAATTACACTAAATGATCACTAAATAAATTGCAGCTTTCTCCTTCACTCCAATATATTTTTTCTTATTTATTCTTATTTATAGTCAGCAGTATTAAATTAAATATACATTAAGCAACTTTTCGTCGTTATATGACTGTCAGTTATTTGTTGTAATATTGAAGGCAGGAGGCGATGCGGATGAAGAGTTGAAGGATTATGTCATTATGCTGGAGGGAGCGGTGGTCGAGGTCCTATGTATGAGATATTTCTAGGTATCAGGAGAGAAGTTTGTGTAGAGAAATGAGAATACAGAAGCCATGTAATATTTGTCTAACTTGCTTTATGAGCTAACCTGTAAGCTTGCCAGCAGGGCTCTCTACCTCATGTATCAGTCTGTTCTTGTTCATCTAACTTGGAATGTAGTCTCTGTCACGAATGTACCCTACTCCAAGATTGCATGTGACTTGGTTATGGTGGTAAAGGTGTTAGAACTCACTATCTGCCTGCCATAGACCAGATGTAATGAAACAATCCCCCTTTAACACTACCCACACTTAATTATACTCAGGGCCGCCAACACGGGGTGACAGGTGATCCACCTGTCATGAGCCCGGCCCTTGAAAAAAAAAAACCAGTGTCACTGCAGAGACACTCGCTGGGGAGATCAAAAGATCTACCCTCACCAGCATCTACGTGTGAGACGGCAGCATGGTGTGCAATGCAAAAAACAATTCTGTAAGGGGCCCTGAAATTTCTGATGGCAGTCCTGATTATACTGATATTAATTTATAAATGGGTTGCCTTGGTCCCCCAAGTAAATTAGCCTAAACGCTATGTAAATTGATGGCACTATATAAATAAATGTAATGTCATGTAATGTAATAATAAATAATAAAATACATGGCCTTTATGGGCTTCTGTAGAATGCTGCATCTTCTACATGCCTAAGGATGATACAGAGGGGTCTATTCACTAAAAAGGAAGTTGCAGGAAAGGCAGGTAATAAAAGTTGTACAAAGTCACCTAGTCCTGCCCACTATGATACACAGGAGTCAGTAAGAGAGCAGGGGAGTATTTTATGACATTCTCATGCAGGCTTTGGCAACAGTTGTAAATTGAGACTGGCTGAAGATTTTGGATGATATTGCATCATGGGAATTATTCACAAAATGGATGCTGGTGATACACACCTAATTTTATTTTATCTTGTATATGCAATTAATTCAATCATATATGTGTTTGTTTTATATATATATATAATTTTTATTTATATTAAATAATTTAACAACACATGTTCGGGGAAGGAAAGAAAAACAAAACAGAACATTATTGGTTAACATATATAATGTGGTTGAAATAGGGGAAGGTTGAGCTAGAAATGGTCATGGTGAGGAAGAGGGAGGAGAGGGGAAGAGAGAACAACAGAGGAAAAAAAAAAAAAACATTGATACACACGACAAATTGAACCTTTGGTCCTATACAATACTCTTTAGTGTTTAAATCATTTAATCTGGAGGCTTAGGAGATATATAAACTTATCTATCTCCTATTCAATCCTTCCTTTCTTTACCGGGCACATTCACTGTCATGTACCTAGGTTCAAATTGTACTTTTTCCTCTATCTCCCCTCCCCCCCCCCCCCCCTCCATTTACCTCTCAATAATTAAAGAATCAGTTGTGACATGTGACATGTGACCTGGTAGCACGAGAGATTAGGCATGGAACCTTGTCTATGAGGCTGGGCAGTGCACAGATACTATGCTGCCTGCCACTAGACCCCAGGGAGCTGTAGTTGCCAACCAAGGTAAGCCCTGATGTTCCATGTGGGTAATGGGGCATATAATGGTGTAAGTCTAAGGTGTACTATGTGGGTGATGGGGCATGTACTGGGGTGCAATGTGGGTGATGGGGCATGTACTGAGTGCAATGTGGGTGATGTGTACTGGGGTAAGTCCTAATTGTGCAATGTGGGTGTTGGGCCATGTACTGGGGTGCTGGAGTAAGACCAGGGTGTGCAATGTGGATAATAGGGCATAAACTGTGGTAATGGGGCATTTCCTGGGTGTGCAATGTGGGAATACATTGGCAAGTCTGGGTGCAGAATGTGAAGTCTGGTGTGCATTAACAAGTCTGAAGGGCAGATAGGCAAGTTTGGGGATACACTGGGAAATCTGTGAGGCAGATTGGCAAATATGGGGGCAGAATGGCAAATAAAAGGAAATCAAAACAATAAATGCATTTTTTCAATCATAGATTTTATAAAATATGAAAAAACTGTTTACATGTGAAATAATATTTACTAGTGAAACTTTTTTTGATGTTCCAAGTTTATTCATTACTTCTGATTTGCCATGTTGTGCCATGTTCATACATTACTTCTGATTTTGCCATGTTATACCATGTTTATACATTACTGATGGTTTTGCCATGTTATGTGGAACATTTGTCAAGTGATTCATGCCCAATCCAATATTACTGGGGGCCTCGCAATACCTGTAGGCCAGGGGCCTATCCTGCAATCCATAAAGTATCTATATTCTTATGGAGATATGGTCTCCAGTATTGTATACAATGTTTCAAGTGAGAAGCATAGTAAAATCATTGCTAGGTTGAGCTTCGCACTAGCCTGATTTCTTATAGTAGACACAAAAGTCTGCTATTTCGGAGGCTTTCATTTTTTGTATAAATAACTGTTGGGAGAGTTTAAAGAAGAGCCTTGCCATTTATTATTATATTCAAAAAGAACCCTGTGTGCCATTGGAATGGCAAACAGATCTTCATGTTTAATATCACAGCTAGGTGGCGACTCCTGGCAAGGGGGTCCTAGTAGACAAGGCAGTTCAGTGAGCGCTTATGTTCTGCCTCCAATTGGAGGATTTCTTCTGTACAGATAAAATTTGTTGTATTTTCTGTGCTGGTCCCTAGACAATAAAATGTCCCAATGCCACATTTTAATCTTCTCCCCAGCAGGGATGAGCTGGCAAGTTGGGCTATTGCCCCCTCTGACCCAACTCACTGGGCTGGAGCACCACTTTTCACTTTTAAGAAGGTAGGCTCTGACTGGGATCAATAGAGTAGGTTTGAAATGCTCGAGGTCAGGTATTCTGGACTAAATAGTTTTATGTCTGTTAAAGTTATTTGGGAAAATATATATTCTCAAAAGTACATGTAACATCTAGAGGTTTCACCTTAGTAAATAGAATTCCACCATCATTTGTCTTGGCATCCATAGTATTGCTGTAAATCCCAAGCTTTAGAGAGTTAGTGCCCAGATGGGTGGATCAGGGGGCTTGCTTAGTACAGATAATAGGGAGAAGCCTATAAATAGGCAGCGCTGTATTAAGTGCAAGGCAAACAAGGCAAGTGCCTAGGGCAGCACTTGCCTTGTATGCCTTTAGGGGCGGCACAAAACACAAAATAAAAAAAATGTCCAAAAAAAGCCAGAGAAACCTCCATGATGCCTGTTCAGCACACCATGCAATGTGACGGGGAAGTGCCGACAGGTCACGTGACCGGTCTGTACAACCGCATGGGAGCCTAACAGGCAGCATGGAGGACACCATGCTGCCTGCCACTAACCACCAGGGAAAAAGGTAAGTCCTGAAAATTGGCTGGGGCTTATTAATAGCAAATAATACTGGCATATTATTGGGCAAATTGGCAGGGGCTTATTAGTGGCAAATAATACTGGCATATTATTGGGCAAATTGGCAGGGGCAATTTAAATGGCAAATAATACTGGCATATTATTGGGCAAATTGGCAGGGGCATATTAAATGGCAAATAATACTGGCATATTATTGGGGAAATTGGCTGGGGAATATTAATGGCAAATACTGGCATATTATTGGGCAAATTGGCTGGGGCATATTAATGGCAAAACAACACTGGCATATTAATGGGCAAGTTGTGACATATTTAATATTTAAACTGACTGTTGCATATGTTAATGACAAAGTGACTGTGGCATGTTAATTGGTACCTGACAGTGGCTTATTTTAGTTGGCAAAGTGATGCTGTAGCATGTTCTGTGGGGCAAAATATCATGTACTATGGGGGAAAGTGACACTGTGGCTTGATCTACAGAAGCAGTTTTCTGGTATTTTCTGTGACACTGTAGCATGCCAAATTATGTTGGTGCAATATGAGTGCAAGCTAAGTGCTGTAGGTGCAATATAGGTGCATGGCAAATGCTGTGGGTACTGAATGGTGCTGTGTGAAGTACTTTGGGTGCAATTTGGGTGCATAAAAAGGGCGGGGGAACAAATAATGTAGCTTTTCAATAACATTTTTATTACATATACAAATAGTTGAATGTGATATAAAAATAGTTGCATATAATATAAAAAAATTTACATTGACATATAGTTTTTTACAATGCGACTTTAGAAAAATTGTGTTGAGTGGGGTCCACTTCTAAAGACTTTGCTCAGGGCCCACTAGGGTCTTAAAGCACCCCTGTGATGGGGGCATGAGATGGGGTGATGGAGACATGTGATGGGGGCATGTAAATGGGGTGATGGGGCATGTCCTTGCTGTGCAACGTGGGTTATGGGTCATGTCGTGGGTGTGCAACGTGGCTGGGGGGGTGCCAAATTTTCTCTGCCTAGGGCAGAACGAAATCATAATATACCACTGTAAATAGGGTTGCCATCCATCTTCTTTTCCCCAGAAATGTCCTCTTTTTGAGGACCAATGGGTTGCTGGGGCAAGTCCCGTGTGGCAGTGGCTGAGGACAAGTCCTGTGAGTGAAAAAGATGCTGTGGTTAGTCCTGTCAGTCCAGTGGATACTGGGCCAAGTTATATGGGTACAGTCAGGTGCTGTGGTTGGCAAGGGATGCGGGTGCGTCAGCAGGGCCGCTGCCTTAGGGCGCACCAAGGGGGAGGGCGGGAAAATCGCCCATTCCCCCAGGCCCATTTACTTACCTTCTTCCTGCTCTGTCTTCCGGTGCAGGTCCGTGGCTGTGAGGGAAGCGTTGTGCGCTTCCCTCCAGCCGGGCGGATCAATAAAGTTTGTTCAAACTTTTTTTAAAACAAACTTTATTGATCCGCGCAGCTGGAGGGGAGCGCACAACGCTTCCCTCACAGCCACAGACCTGCACCGGGGGACAGAGCAGGAAGAAGTTAAGTACTGGCTGGGGAAGGGGGGAGGAGGGGAAAAATCCTGGCATATTGAGGGGCACAATCCGGGCATATTGAGTGGCACAATCCGGGCATATTGAGTGGCACAATCCGGGCATATTGAGTGGCACAATCCGGGCATATTGGAGGGGCAAAAGCTTGGCATATTGGAGGGGCAAAATCAGGGCATATTGAGTGGCACAATCCTGGCATTTTGGAGGGGCAAAATCCTGGCATATTAAATAGCATATTGAGGGGCAAAATCCTGGCATATTGAGCAGCAAAATCATGGCATATTAAATGACATATTGGAGGGGCAAGATCCTGGGATATTAATTGGCATATTGAGGGGCAACATCCTGGCATATTGAGTGGAAAAATCCTGGCATATTAAATGGCATATTGAGGGGCAAAATGCTGGCATAATAAATGGCATATTGGAGGGGCAAAATCATGGCATATTAAATTGCATATTGGAGGGGCAAAATCATGGCATATTGAGGGGCAAAATCCTGGCATATTAAATGGCATATTGGAGGGGCAAGATCCTGGGATATTAAATGGCATATTGAGGGGCAAAATGCTGGCATATTAAATGGCATATTGGAGGGGCAAAATCCTGGCATGTTAAATGGCATATTGGAGGGGCAAAATTCTGGTATATTGAGGGGCAAAATTCTGGCATATTAAATGGAATATTGAGGTGCAAAATATTGTCATATTAAATGGCAAAAGAATGGCATATTGAGGGGAAATACTGGCATATTAAATGGCATATTGAGGATAAAATACTGGCATATTAAATGGCATATTGAGGGGCAAAATACTGGCATATTGAGTGGCTAAATACTGGCATATTGAGTGGCAAAATAGTGTGTTTCACGTTATGTGTGTATTGGTGTCACTGTGTGTGTGTAAGTGGTAATGGTGTGTGTAAGTGTGTCATTTTCTGTGTAAGGGTGTGTGTGTAAGTGTGTCACTTTCTGTGTAAGGGTGTGTGTGTAAATGTGTCACTTTCTGTGTGTGTCACTGTGTCTGTGTAAGGGTGTGTGTAATTGTGTCACTGTGTCTGTGTAAGGGTGTGTGTGTAAGTGGTGTGTCTCTGTGTGTGACTGCAAGGGTGTCTTTGTGTTTAAGGGTTTCAATGTGTGACACATTTAAAGCATGCGAGTTGAATATTTAGATGTATTTATTTTTTACATTATACTTTTATATATATATGGTGTGGGAGGCGTGGCGGGTCAGAGGAGGGGGGCACCAAAATGCACCTTCGCCTGTGTATACGAAAATCCTTGCACCGCACCCTGTGCGTAAGGATATGATAACCCTACAATATATAAACAACTTAAAAATGAAGTGAATGGTTGCCGGAAGTTTAACTGGTAAAATAGGGGAATTGGAGCTAGTATCAGGAATCAAAAACTATGATTTAATTGGCATAGCAGAAACATAGTGGGATGACATACATAATTGGTCGGTCAATTTGGAGGGCTACATGTTGTTAGAAAAGAAAGATCAAGCAAAAGAGGTGGAGGGGTCTGTCTGTATATCAAGCTGGCATTAATGCCTCATTTGTGGGAAGATATATATGATGACAGTATTGAACATGTGAAATCATTGTTGGTTTAGATAGTCAATGGGGGTAGAACTGGCCAGATTATATCAGTGGCCATTTCTTAAAAAACACCAAACATTGGTGATCTTGAAGAATCACAGCTATTAATGCAAATAGAAAAGGTTTCATAAATAGAGTGTGGTATCATTATGGGGGTTTTAATTACTCAGGAGTAGATCGGAAAACTGGAACTTGTTGATTGTCAATGTTTTTGACAATTTTTTGTCTCAGCTAGGACATACATCGACCAGAGGGGGTGTGTCTGCATCTGACAATAATGAAAAATGAGGAGCTTATCTCTAACATCCAAGTAAGGGAGCACTTGGGGAATGGTGACCAAAACATGGTATCAGGGCCCCACCAAAACACTGAAGGATTTACTCAATAAAGAGAGAACTGCAGGGAACTGAGAAAGGAATTTCAAACATAAGGCTAAAATAGGAGAATTGGAAACAATCTCCCATTTATCTGCATTGGAGAATTGTCTTAACTCAGCTACATTGGTCTAAAGTTTGAAATTCCCATCTCAATTCCCTGCAATTCTCTCTTTTTTCGAGTAGGATCTTTAATTTTAAAAGGCCAATTTTGGCAGGTTTAATTCATCCCTTAGTCTTGTTTACTGGGATATATTATTTTCAACACAGAAACAGAGAAGGTAAGTTAAATACCTTCAAACTAACATTACAAAAACATACATATAAATGTATATCCTTTGGAAACAAATACAAAAAAGAAGCAATCAAAAATTATAAAGCTGAGGGATCAGCAGAGGCATTTCCAAAATACAAAGATGCCAACAATGCCTGTAAACAGGTGATTTCATTCATTAAATTGGAAAATGAAAAATTAATTGCCAGTTGGAATACAACCACGGTTACTTAAAGAGCTAAGTCAGGCCCTGGCTCCACCGTTACTTGGGTTTTCAGACAATTGTAGACAATAAAATTAGCACTAGTGCGCAGTACCAGCTGGCAGCTTGCAAAGGTCAATAAAATATTAGCATTTATTAAAAGGGGTATTGCCTCACGGGAGGAAAATATTATTCTGCTTCTTTACAGGGCTAGAAAAGTTAAGTTTGTACATGCTGGCGAAACGGGGTATATGATAACGTTAAATAAATATGCACAGGCCACTACAAAGTGTTCTTTAAAGACCTGTTCATTAACAGAACGGTGAAAAAGACAAGAGGTCACCAGATAAGACTTGAAGAAAGTAATATCAACAAGTATTACTTTACTGAGAGGGTCGTGGATGTATGGAATAGCCTTCCAGCGGAAGTGGTAGAGGTAAACACAGTCAAGGATTTTAAGCATGCGTGGGACTAATAAAAGTATTTAGAAAATTGGGCAGACTAGATGGACCAAATGGTTCTTATCTGCTGACACATTCTATGTTTCTATGTAAGGGATTTTTTTCCGGTAAGGACAATACAGGTATGGAATTCACTGCCTGAACACCTGAGGTGTTACTTTCATCCGCATTTGAAGAACCATCAGGGAACTAAGGACCCCATCAGAGGCATGGGCAAGAGTCAGAGGGAGGGAAGTCAGGCGCGCACAGAGGAGGAGTTCCATCTAGACCAAGCAGCCGATGAAAAAATAGAAACCTGTGCGCGTTTGTAAGTATCTCTTTCTGTGTGTGTGTGTGTGTGTGTGTGTGTGTGTGTGTGTAAATGTGACTGTGTGAGTGTGCACTTGTATGTATAAGGGTATAAGTGTATCATGTAAGGGTGAGTCTGTGTAAGTGTCACCCTGTGTGTGTAAGGGTGAGTGTGTGTGAGTGTCACCCTGTGTGTGTAAGAGTGAGTCTGTGTGAGTGTCACCCTGTGTGTGTGTGTGTGTGTGTGTGTGTAGTGCAAGTTTGAGTTTCTGTGTGTAAGTGTGACTGTGTGTGTGTAGAGTGACTCTGTATAAGTGTCACTTTGTGTATGTAAGTGTGTGTGGCTGTGTATTTGTGTGTGTATGTAAGTGTGTGTGACTGTGTATGTGTGTGTGACTGTGTGAGTCTGTGCATGTATGTATTTGTGTGTGGCTGTGGGTGTGTGTAAGTGGGAGTCTGTGTGGCTATGTGTGCAAGTGGGGATGCATATTTAATTGTGACTGTTTATTTGTATATGTGTGACTGTGTGTATCTGTGGCTTTGTATGTGTAAGTCTCTATGTGTGGCTGTGAATGTGTGTGTGTCTGTATGTATGTGTGTGTGACTGCGTATTTAATGTGATGGTTTTTACTGTGAGTTTTATTGCTGTGGAGTCTAGTGCAGCGTAAGTGTATCACAGACTTCACAGCAATAACACTCACTGTAATGTAAGTGTGACGAAGTGCCCTTCGCCACTTGGTCTTGGAGAGGCCTGTTTGCCAGCCTCCTCCCCTGTGACTATGGCCCTGGGGTGTGTGGCCCTTTAAAAATGCCCAAAAAAAGCTAACTCTTGAACTGCTGGGTGGAATTGTTTGATTTTTAGTTATTTTCATATTTAAAGTATGCTGATTCTGAAAATGTATGTTTTATGTGAATGTGATGCATATTTTGAAAGTTATTAATATTGTATGAAACCTGTATATTTTAGCTTGGAGATAATTGAGCTGATACAAAGGTTAACTCAATTATCTCCCAAGCAGAGGAATGTACTGTAATTACTAGGATCCAAGTCTTTGTCCTATTCACTGTGCTTTCCCCAAGTTAAGATTGGATCCTCTCCTTTAATCCCTGTAATTCTTGTCACCTTTCCCATTGTCTTATGTAAGTCATTTAGTTTCCTGTGTGTATCTGAACTTGACACCTTTGTATCCTGAAAGGTGTGAGGCAGGATTTCCCTTTGTATGTCCTTAGGTTAAACTTTAATCCTGTTATAGTTCCTTTGTCTAATCTGGTTTGTCAGGATGTTCAACTGTATATATTCTGTGTTTCTAAAACATTAAACAGTTCTGGTCAGTTCTTGTTTGACCTTCAAATCGCAGCCTTGACTCGTTTTGGGGGGAAAGAGTATCCTAGCTGTAAAATAGCTAGTGGGATTGATCTACACTGACAAGATCCGTCTGGATATCGAAACAAAGTGGATTCTCTCTCTCTCTAAACTGGGATCCAGACTTACTAGCGGTCCAGCTTCCAGCTAGCCTGGGAGTAACCGTAACAGTAAGTGTATCACATTCCCCAGCAATAAAACACTCACACGCTGCACATTACTGTGAGTTTTATTGCTGGGAAGTCTGTGATACACTCACAAACTGCATGCTACCATTTACTGTGATACATATATTTTTGTTTTTGTGAAATTTTATTGCAATGAAAAATGAATGTGGCCAACGCACACAAACATTTCTGGTGAAGTGGCCCTCTGCCAAAAAAACTTGGAAACCCCTGCTCTAGGCCTTAGGTCTTTTTACAGGAATATTTAGGCCTTTATCATTAACCATAAGCAAGGGGTATTGGTAAAGTGGTCATTTGGTCTGCTCCAATAGATAGGATATTGAATCGAACAGGACACTTTAAGAGACTTTAAGTTGTACAAACCCTAAAAATAGGGTAACTGTTCATACACAGAAAGGGATGTATCATAGTTGTAACATCAACTGTGCGTTAGTTACTAGAACACATGGTTGATGAGGAAAAAAAGGACCTCCTGGTCCTCGGAATCTAAGTATTCAAAACTATGTCCATGGAGACCGGGACCTCACCTAACGATGATGCAGTCAAGATCCTCATGTCCAGAACACCAGCCGACACCAGATGAACGCAAGGAGATGCCTAGGTAAAAAATATTATCAAAATTTATTGCCAGTCCATGCACCAAATAAAAGAAATTAGCAACATATAGACAAAAGAACGAATTTCAAGCTAAATACTTTATGGGTTGTTTTTTTTTCAGGGGTTGTGTCAGGTCACTTATTTCCACTGAATGGAAATCTTAATGCTTCTGCATACCAAGACATTTTGGACAATGCTATGCTTCCAACTATGTGGGAACAGTTTGGGGAAGGTCTTTTTCTGTTCCAGCATGACTGTGCCCTAGTGCACAAAGCAAGGTCCATAAAGACATGGTTAGATGAATTTGTGAAAGAACCTGACTGGCCCACGCAGAGCTCAGAACTCAACCCCACTGAACACCTTTGGGATGAACTGGAACAGAAATTGTGAGCCAGGCATTCTTGCTCAACAGCAGTGTCTGACCTCTGAGGTTCTACTGGATGAATAGGCAAAGGTCCCCACAGAAACACTCCAAAATATTGTGGAAGCTGTTATAGCTGAAAAGGGGGGGGGGGGACCAACAACATATCAATGGCTATTAATTTTGAATGCAATATCCTAAAAGTCGTTTTGGTATAATGGTCATGTGTCCCAATACGTTTGTCTCTATTGGTTATAAAAGTAATCAAAATATTTTTGCATTTGCCCCACCCTTAATCAAACTCCATACCACTCCCCTAAAAGTAAGGTGTCCATCTCTGCCCAAGATTGGTATGTGTGTGTGCATTGATATTTGTCTGTCTTTCAAATTTTTATATTGGTTCTTTCTTATATCATGATATTAGGCACTGAAATCCCGCAATCTTCTCCTTTATCGTTTTATTATTGAATTTCAGCTAACTTACCTAATTATTAGCGGCCCATTCACCT
This sequence comes from Pelodytes ibericus, assembly GCA_036172795.1. NCBI lineage: Eukaryota > Metazoa > Chordata > Amphibia > Anura > Pelodytidae > Pelodytes > Pelodytes ibericus. Next base: position 132,731,668 of record CM069862.1, read on the forward strand.
ATTTCCATGGTTATCGTGAGACACAAGTATAGGATACTTATTTTTTTGTCGTCAGCATTCTTAATCCCTTTGAGTAGAGAAATCAAATTTTTGGATGAAATTTCTCATGTTGAATCTTAGCTGTAGACTAGAGAATGGAAAAGAAAATGTGCGTGGGTAGGTTTTTGGGAAACATATTTCTGTCTGTAATCAGCATCCTGCAGTGATGTAAAGCTTGGAGCCTGTGTAGGAGTAACAGGTACAGAGAACCCTTACCAGGTTCAGTAACCAGCCCTAATGTCTTGGGGAGTGGTATCTAATTAGTAACCCCATTCTTAATCAGAACTCATCATTAGAGTCAGACCCATAGAGTGATAAGGCACCAAAACAGATTATTACAATTAGATGCCAAATACTGAATCAGAGACTCCTTTGCCCCCCATCAACAAGAGACAGGGAGAACTCATTACAGGGAGATTCTGAGCATCAGATAATATTTCTTTAAATCAACAATTATATTAACTCTCTCTATTTCTGGAACAATTTGTAGTTGGTGTGGTAAACGAAAAAAACATATACACATCTACTAGACCAGTAACAAAATGCAATGAACATTAAATTAAAATCCAGAACAATCCAATATGGATTCCGAACACTCTGAAATGCTGAAGAAATGTTTACTATAGTTACTAACGTCTTAGTATTAGACCCGCATCATTCAGTACGTCAATGATTTATCTTACATATACTTGGCAGAATTATTAAGCCAGTCTTTGAAGCAATGATGTACAATTAGAAATAAATAATTATAGTAGCTGCACAGTGAATACAGCTAAATCCTCCCACGGTCCAGTCAATTCTACAGGTTCCTGTAGGGTAGCAGTGGGCAACCCTGTCGCCAATAGCCAGAAGTTATAAATACAATGGTGGTAATAAGCACTTGTATTGTTCCCCAGGTTGGAGAAAAAAACAAACCCCTAAGCCAGAATTTGTAAATATTATGGAGGTGCAGCAAACACAAAAAAAACCACGTCCCACACAGTGCATACAAGTTTAAATCAAGCAGTGATGGCCATAGCCTCAGTGCTGTGTACTCAAAAAAATGCAGAGAAATTACGTGGATGTGCTCCGCAGTTAAGATGACTAAAAGGTGTTATGTAATTACCACCTTGGGTAAAAAACCCAAACTCCTCTAAACCGACCCCAGACACTGGGGGAAAATAAGAAAAAAAATATATCAAAGCAAATTATGACATAAACATACAGTTCTCTACACACACTCTTACGGCTTCTCCATGTGTGGCATCCATTATTAAATGTGCAACATTCCTTGTAAATGTAGATTGTTAACTATCCTTGACACAGATAATCAAAGTGTTACATAAACTACAGGTGTGAGTTCAGTGTGATATAACATGCTGCGATAATGCAATGTGTATAAATATTTTAAATGCACTTACTTTTTCTTCACTTCCTCCATGAACCTGTGTTTCCCACCACTGCTTTGTCCTATTTGTTGCTGCCCCTATCACACAATTTGTATTTTGGCACACAGCATGTGTACAAATGCTGGGTTTTTCTCCACTGAGAAACTATTCTGGTACTGTCTCTTCTGCAGTATTGTTGCTCTGACTTGTAGAAGTTTATAATCATTTTTCTGCAAGACGTGTTTCCACTTAAAACTTAATAACTCAGGAAAGGAACAATGTAGAGAGCTGAAAATTGCATTCATTTAGAAATGTCACCCTTAGAACCTTTGAAACCTATAACATAAGGTTGTCACACTATATATATATATATAATTTGCTGTCATTGTTCTTCATCACCAGTGATGTCATAATTTACTTATGTCCATCCTCATCGTCCATACGGTTAACCTCAAAACTTTATTAACTCCTAACTCGGGAGAAGAACAAGGAGAGCTGAATATAGTCATGTTGACCTAGAAATTCCAGGATGAATAAGCTGTGCAAATGATTCTAGAGTTCGGTGTTCCAGAGTTTTTAGCATTTCACACTGATCAACAAACAAACAGACATTATCTGTTTTATAATTAAGGTGCTGGGTCTAGGGCGAATTGGAGCATTTGGCCAGACTTAGATAAAACGTCAGCAGTGGAGAATGAAAATGAAGTAAAATGAATATAAAACAGACAGTAGATCACAAACGTATTCAGTACGTTTAGCTTTATAATATGAGCTGACAAAAAAGACAACGGGTATGTGACAGTGAGTTCATACATGAACAGGAAGTCTGAAACATACATTAATGTACAGTCCAATAACCTTTTATTCCACACGGTGGCACTATGACTTACCTCTTTCACCAACATTGTAGAAAAGGGTGCTATATATCCATCCCCGCCACACGGTGGTGCTGTGCTAGTACAGTAAAGGCACTTTGCACATGAAATACAATCGATTGCCATCCCTATAGAACTATACCGGGTACAGTACCTGTAATGGCCCCACACATAACGTACATAGAAAGAGCTCTCATTTTTGTACATAATATAATATATTTAAATGTAACATTGTAAGCAAGGTACACAGCAGTATAGTGGCGCAGTGTTGATGCAGTACCCCTGATGTCCCACACATTGGCGCTGTATCGGTGCAGTACCTCCATTGGCCGGAGGAGGCCGCTAAACCCCGGTGTTTCCCTGTAGTGGTAGCGGTAATGGGTGAGACGGAGGCCGGGGAATGTGCAGTAGAAAGGTTGGAACTGGCTCCTGAAACTCCCGCTGAAGAGCCGGTGCTTTGGAGCCCTGAGGTGGAGGTCTGCCTGTTCCACGCCATGCTTGGCCATAAACCCGTCGGTAAGCTTAGGCCGCAGATTATCCCCGGCCTGGAGTAGAGAATGTGCCCGAGAAAATGGAGAGGGCGCTCGGTGCAGCTCACTGCGTGAAGCTGGGGTTTCCAGCCCGGCAGAGAGTGGGAGCACAGAGTATACAGTAACATGACCACTAAACGGGGGCCCAGAGTTTTTAATTACTAATTATAATTAATGAGTTATTTAAAACCCTGTCTAGAGAGTTCCAACATGAAGTGTACCGCAGTACAGTAATGCTTATTTCAAACACTGTTATAAGCAACACATTAGGTAATGGACATGCATCCTCAGTATTGACTTGGACAGTTTGTACACGCTTCTTTACATTTTCAGAGATTACACCATAGACCAGTGATGGTAAATGTTTATTGACTAGTGTGCACAATCTTCTGACAAAATGCAAATAATGCACTACAAAGAGGCAATAATATGCATGTGCACACTTTTTTTTCATGTGTGTAGGTGTGTGCATTGTACGCAGGTCTTGCCAGAGCACCCACCCAAAACAGCAGTGGAAAACACCTCACCAAATTAATGTACGAGGCATGGGCCGAGGCTCCACAAACCCCCCAATAGTAGAAATTTGTTCAGCACTGAAGTGAATTGTAATGTATTTCACAACAAAAGCACAGTAAAGTTTTGACCCACCTGGGTAACACACAGAAAACGGACTGTCTGCTCTCTCGTCAGCAGTGGTGATCATGCTACCACTCATAGGTTTGCCACCACTGGTATGGACTGATCAATTTCCCCTGTGCTCAGGTAAACCTGCATTCCTTAAAATGGAAATTAAAAATAGGGGGCTCTGTAAATCACAATGTTAAGACAATTTTGTGATGGCTGTATCTCATTCAAAGCTACACCATAATTAAGATTGATTGGTATTCACTGTCTCTTTTGTGAAGGTTCAAAAGAGTTTTGGTTTTATTCATAATCGGTTTTTTATGTGTGATGTTGTTTATTTCTTGGCTCTGTATAGGAGTGAACCGGCATTTCCACATGATCTGCATAAGGGACAAGTTTAGCCAGAACATTGGACGCCAGATCTCCTCTAAGGTGATCTGGGACCATCTTCGTAGCATGTATGACATGCAAGCTCTGGTGAGTACATTCTGGAATATTGTGTGTCATTTGTCACTAGTATCTATTATTGATGTAAAAGAAAATAAATAAATAAACAATTAAAATGAAAGACCGTATGCAAGAACTTTAACTGTTTTTGACCTCAATTATACGTCCTCCTTAAAATGTCATGTATGATTATTTTACATGTTAAAACCCAGAGGGCGTTGAGATCCGGGCGATTTTAAAAATACTTTGTGTCTTGTATCCATTTACTGTAACATTTTTATTTTCCAGCATGAATCTGAAATTCTTCCTTTTCCCAATTCTGAGAAGAACTTTATTCTCCCTGAGGACATAATACAGGAGGTGAAGGAAGGTGAGGGAGGCTTTGAGTGTTGTGTGATTGTCCTTCATAAAAGTAATGAAGCTTGGTATAGTTCATAGATTAAATAATATAATTTAGCTTGGTCAAGCTACAGATACAATCCGGTTGGCCTGGCTGTTGTACATAAACATAAACAAATAAATGGAGTTGCTCTCCCGAGTAGGTATTATCCTACAGGACTATTGCAGTACTGTTTGTTTCTCGGGCATTGTAGCACCCACCCCCCTTTTTTGTCGCCATAAGTATCAGGGTATGCCTACGGCCGTAGGTCCCTGGCCTGCTTGCACCTAGAGGATCATCAGCCATACCACACTGACGAGGCCATTGTAGGCCGAAACGTACGTCTGTGGTTTGCTGTGTTCCTCGTGTAGAGGGTACTAGCCATGCATTTCGGGTCTGGGCTGCCCTTATGGGTGGGATCAGTCTGATATGCTAATGGAGTGGTTCCTCTGCAATGGTGTAAGCAGGCAAAAAATGGAGTTGCTCTCCCGAGTAGGTATTATCCTACAGGACAGACTATTGCAGTACTGTTTGTTCTCGGGCATTGTAGCACCCCCCCTTTTTTGTCGCCATAAGTATCGGGGTATGCCTACGGCCGTAGGTCCCTGGCCTGCTTGCACCTAGAGGATCATCAGCCATACCACACTGACAAGGCCAATGTAGGCCGAAACGTACGTCTGTGGTTTGCTGTGTTCCTCGTGTAGAAGGTACTAGCCATACATTTCGGATCTGGACTGCCCTTATGGGTGGGATCAGTCTGATATGCTAATGGAGTGGTTCCTCTGCAATTGTGTAAGCAGGCAAAAAATGGAGTTGCTCTCCCGAGTACAGGACAGACTATTGCAGTACTGTTTGTTCTCGGGCATTGTAGCACCCACCCCCCTTTTTTGTTGTACATAAACACCCCCAAAATATTCCCTCACTGGGTTGAGCTTGTAGTTATAATAAAAAACAATAGACTAATTTGGGGGTGGTGTTATGTCTAAGTGGATGGATAAAGGCAAGCATGTTGGCAGACCCAGGGCTGCAAATCTGGTGTTATTGCTGTGCAATAATGCAAGATGTCAACAGGGTACATTCATTTTAATAACTTATTTATCTGGTCGATTAGGTTTTCTGTTCAGTCAGTGTTGTAAAAGGCAATTTGGATATAAACACAGAGGGCACCATTTGTGTAACTCTGAAACTGGACTCTATTTTTCTATAATACTGTCTCCTTCCTATGCACGAAGATTTGAAATATAGACACAATCAGGGAAACTAACATTTCAGCTCCCCATAGACTCAATTCTGAATTTGGGAGCTTTCCCTTTACCTAACATTGAACCTTGCAGCTTGGTACTGATCTGTAACACTTTACAATGGCTTAGCACTGAGTCACACAGCTCCCTACAGGCTTTGCACTGAGCAAAAGGCATTTGTTGAAGCTACGAAAATCACGAACAGGTAATTTTAAAACATGGAGGAATAGAATCTAAAAAGCATAAGCGCACAGAGGTGATGATTCACTAAAAGGGGGGTTGTGGTAAGAGCAAAATTTCATCTCAATAATTTAGCTATACAATGTACAGGGACAAACCTGGTGAGTTTGTTTAGTGCAGGAAATTTACCATGTTCATCTCAACTCTTCCCACCTCAACTTGCCTACTAATAAATAGCCCCCACAGGGACCATAGTGCAGCCATTTAATAAAATAGCACCTTCACTGGAGGTACTTACATGATCAAATAGTAGTAATCATGTGTAGCTGTAATAACAATAGCATTGGTAAGATGATCTCGCCTGAATAATTTGAAGATCACCTCTACCGAATGTAACCTTTGTGGAACGCGGAGTCAGCACAGCAGGTAGTTGGGTGCAGGAAACAGTGGCTCCAAAATGCTGCGAAGAAACTCCAACGCATTTCTTTACCTCTCTAGCTCCGTCATCGGGGATCCACTCTAACTCTCTGGTGCTAATATATTTAAATGCGACCAAAAATTACTTGGTATTCCCCAATCCTGGCCAGTCGGGGCAAAAAGCCAAGTTGCTGAGTAATCCACACTTCAACTAACCATATAATTTCCACTGATTTTCGGCCGGATTTCAGAAACATTTGCTTCAGGGGGGTTGGACAGCGGAATCCTTTGGATTTTGCTTTCTTGTAAAGGACCGCCCCCCACCAGCCTTCCTGAAGTTGGCCAAAAATCAGCAGAAATTGAGACATTTCAGACAGTTTAATTTTAGCTTTGAATACTGTACAGGAATTCAAATAAATATATTTTAAACATAAAAAAATATGTATATACAGTTATAATAATGTTATATAACAGTATAATTACATTAATATCAATTTTATTTTCCTTTATTTTTATGTATTTTGTTACACTTCTGGCTATTTCGTCTATAGCCAAAGTCCTCCCATTGACTTCGATGGGAGGACATTGGCTATTTCCATAATGGCCCAGAAATAAGCCAAAGTACTCCTCGTAGAAGTCTATGGGGAGGACCAAGGTTACCATTTCGGCAGCCAAACTCTGGAGCAGTTCGGCGGATGAAATGTCGGCATGAAAATCAATTCAATTGGACCTTGAAAGGCGGAGCGACCAGAGTCGACCCTATAGTAATAGTATACAGGCAATAAAAACAAACACAAAACTACATATCATGTTCGCAGATCTATGCACAGAAAAACAAAAGAAGATGGATGTGGTGGTTAAATAAAACTACTAAGACATCACAAATGAATTAGAGAATAAAAGAAGAGGGAGACAAAGGAGGAGGGAGTAATGGATAAAATATGTATGGCAAAGTATACAGTAAGAAAACTCCAACTGAAGATAATTAATATGAAAATAAGTAAATATGTATTATACATATAATGGATGGACTATAAGCTGGGAAAACGAAACAATAATAGTAACTAGCTGTAGAAATTACAATAAATAAAATTATGAACTGTTAAACTGAAAATAAATAGAACATAATAAATAAACAGCATAGGAACCTATATATATATATATATATATATCTCAATATTCTGTGTTTATCCGAGCTACAAATAAATAAATAGAAGTATGAAATATAGTAGTCAATGAAGATCTAGTCTACACTGCTGTTATAGCACCTCTTGAGTAGATATAGAAATGTAGTGTGAGAAAGAGGACTATATGACTATATCTGAAAGAGATGAGGAAGAACTTAATTGATTATTGATCGATGTATGCATTGGAGTTATAAGGTGCACAAATATTCAATAATTAAATTTAGGTAAATGTTGCTAGATCCAGGGATTTATTTAATCCATAAGTGGATAGTCTACCTAATACAGAGATTCAATGTTTTTCTCTCTTTCTCAAAATGTTTAAACGATCCCCTCCCATAATTGTAGGCTTGGTTTGCTCTATAAGTGTGATTTTTATAGAGCTACAGTGATCTTGGTGACATTCCTTAAAGCAAAGGGGTTTTCTCTGTTTAGAACAATCTGATCACTACAGATACGTTCTATACTTACTGGTAGCTGTCTGTGGATCTAACCTGAACCCTGCACCTGTTTGGACTTACCGTGTTAATGAATCCTGTATAGGCTTAGTACTGAGCGCAGCAGCTCTGTAGGGTAAGCCTTAACACCTTCTTATTAAGCTCAATTAACAACACAGCACTGCATTTTGGATAACATTGGGTTTGTTTAACAAAGCTAGCTTCTCTTTCTCCTTCCAGGTAAAGTGTTATCAGAAGAGGAAATTAAAGAAGAGATCAAGGAGGAGGTCGATCTCCACACGGGCTCAGAGGAAGGTGCGACCAGTTACATTTTCATCATCTGCTTCTTCCATCTCAGAAGGGCTTAGTGCATTCAAATATGATCACAATATATACATTGTGCAAGGAGAATTGCAAACAAATATACTTTTTAAATATGTTGTCTTCTGTTCTGACTCTCTCTCTTCCTCATATGGCAGTGAACTGCTGCAATGGATACTTGTATATGAGTAGCCCACAAATCCAAATTATGTTTCTTTTGCATCTACTGCAAACTAGTTGTGAAATATTTAAAGGGACACCATCACCTAAACATTTGTTTATATCAGGGATATGTTATGTTAGCAGAATTTTATGGAAAGGCAGAGATTAAAGGAACATTACAGATTTTTGTTCCTTGAAGGAAGCAAGGGTTAAACAAAACATGTCCTGGGACATCTAAGTAAACCTTACGTGTATCTTAATAGATACACGCGGGTTTACTATCCGCTGTTTCTCATATGCGAGACACAGCAGTTCCTTGTTGCCAATCAGAGCTGAGGCTCGCCCCACTCTGACATCTGAATGCAACGGTCTCTTGCTGCTAGCACAGAGAGAGACCCTCGTTTTTACATGGGATCCTGCTTATCCCATGCAAAAACAACGGTCTCTCTCTGCACTAGCAGAGAGAGCCAGACGGCTGGCTTCTATATTAGAAGCAAAAGTGACAAATAAAGTTGTTTCCCTTTAAGAGAAAAATGTTTTTAAAATGTGTGTTGTCTCCTGTTTATGACATAATCTTGTGCTTTCATATTTAAATTACATGTTTTCCACTGAAAGTAATAATTTGCATATTAAGCCACACAATGACCTTCACTTCTTCACAGCTCTGTTTATGGAACCAGCAGTGTTTGGAACTGCTTCAGGGTACACTGGTGTTCTTTGTAGTCTCGTGACTGGGACCAAGAGCTGTGATTTTATGTATACTTTTTTCCTTGAGTGAGAGATAAGTTTTGATTTTTATAGAGTGCACTCTAATAATATAACATTTTTTGTTTTAAAGTAAAATACACTGTTATATACTTTGCTTTTGTGCTCATCTATTTATTAATTGAGCGACAAGATGTCATAAATGAGACGCCAAAGACACATTTAAAAAACCTTTAAACATTTTTGCTAACGTGACAAATATATAATGTTTTTTTCTTTCTATTTTCTACCACCCAAAACTCCTGTTCATACCCAATCTCTGTATTCTAAATATATTATTTTGATCATTGGGTTTTTTGATAATAGTTTATTCATTGTTTCCATTAGAATAGGCCATAAATCCCATTACTCTCTCACACTTTTCTCCTGCTCCTATGAGAACATTGCTACAACATCATTTTTCTCACCCATGTGTAACATTCCACTGAGAGTGAGTTTGCTTTCTTTGCAGCTTTTGGAAATTCCTCTGGGAACCAAGCGAAAGGCGTGGACAAACCAAGTGTCAAGGAAAAGGAAAGAACCTTATCAGAATCCGGTGCCAAGGAATCGGGAGACAAAAGGAAGAGGAGCAGGCTCACAGAGAAGGTCCTAAATGCGAATAGTAACCCATCAAGTCCAAATGCTAGCAAGAGGAGACGCACATAGGAAGAACATCTGAGGACAAGCAGCACATTCTAGAAGCACAATATAGCGTGTGGGGCAGTTCTGCTATTCAGATCTCTTCTGTAATGGGGTTTATGACTGTTTAAAACAAAGGAAAACATTGTCTGAATGGTGGAAGTGAGTCCTCCTTTAGAAATATCTGGACACTGTAACCGCAGGCAAGCAAGGTATTTGCAGCAGAGGTCACATTACTCCATAGAATTGTGGTTTTGATGACTTTAAAGGAAACAGTCAGCATTTCCTTAATGTGGAATCATTTCCAGTTCAAAGGTCAGCACAGGTTAGGAGCATGACATCCAGCTGAGGTCCAGTCCAGCTATTATTTTAGTATAAATGCCATTTTGCTCCTGATTTATCGGGTGTATGAAATTTAGAAAGGGTCTGTAAGGATTTCTCATAATTGAAGGTTTGTCCTAAATTTTGTATATTTTAGAGAATCCGTAGGATTTAGGAAGGGTGTGTTAATGTTATCAGCATTAGAATGCTATTTTCCGAGGGAATTACCAATGTGCTGACCATTTCTGTTTACATCACAGTCAGAGCATTTGTTAATCTCACTATTTAATTCTGTTTTTATTGGTATTTTAAGGTTTTGTATATAAAATGTTGTTACATTTTTAGTGTCTGATTTTGTGTTTTAGACAATTGGAATTCTTTCTTGTGCATCAGTACTAGAATGTAAAGAACAAGGGTGAATTCAACATTTTTATTACAGGTTATAAAACTGAACTTAATCCTGGGATAGCCACGATTAATCTGTCTATTCAATTCGACTTAAATTCGTAAAATACAAGTCTATACATATAGAAGATGGTGTAGAAAGTTAGCGTCACCATGCTTTCACTGTGGTGTCCATGAGCAAATCTCATGCTTTCACTGTGGTGTCCATGAGCATATCTCTGATTGTTAAACGGACCATTGGACTACTAAGTGGTATAGTGACAGTCCTCAGCCCAGAACCATTCTTTAGGCGAGGGATTACTGCTATCAATACAATGTGATTCTCTGAGGAAATACTATACTCAACAAACCTAGTACAGTGTCATTCTTCAGGATAGGGAGTGTAAGCTCAGGTTCTTTTCCCCGGTATGATTCTTCAGGTGAGAACATGCTGCATACCATAATTACTTCAATCACCCCAATGTGTTTGCTAGCAAATCTGCTAAGAGAAACTGTGGTGGTCTCCTCTTTATGACATCAGCTTGTGGTTTCATAAGCAAATTACTCTTTTCCTACTAAAAGTAGTTCATTTGCATATCAAGCGACAGCTGATTACCACAAAGACATTTAAAACATTTTTCCTTTTATGGATTAGCTTACTATTCTGCTAACACGATATATAGTTCTTTTATTTTCTATGTTCACCATATAAAACACAGTTAGGTGACAGAGTCCCTTTAAGACATGGCCTCAATCATTGCCACCAGTCCACTTCCGTTCTTCAGAGATAACTGAAGACCACTACCTTCACCCTAGTGCCATTAATGTCCCCTCAATGATGGGACCCTGTCCAGCAAAGCAGCCCCAAATCATGATGCTCCGTCCTCCGTACTTTAACTTTGGGATGATGTTTTCATGTTGGTATGCTGTGTCCTGTTCATGCCATACGTGGTATTGCATGTCATTATTTTCATCAGTCCACAAAACATTTTTCCAGTTGCATTGTGTTCTTTTTGGAGTACAGCAGTTTCTTCCATGGTATCCTACCAGTTCTTTAACAGTTATTCCTTTTTACCTCATTGAGCCCTTTGGAGTCATCTTGGCTAGGCGCCCACTTCTACAGGGAGCAGCCACAGTTCCAAATCATCTCCATTTATAAATAATTTGACTAACTGTAGACTGATGAATATGTAAACTCTTTGAGATTACTCTGTAAGCATTTCCAGCTTGATGCAACTCAACAATTCTTGATTGCAGGTCGTCTGAGATTCCTTTTTTTTGTGAGGCATGGTTTATATCAGCAGGTGATTCTTGTGAATAATAAACTCAAAATGTTTTGAGTGTTTTTTCTAAGTCAAAGTACACTATATGGACAAACATATTAGGACACCTGAACCTTAGGACCAACAGGTGTTTTATGACATTGCTTTCTAAATACATAGACATTAATATGTAGTTGGGTTCTCTTTTGAAGCTTTAATAGCTCCCACTCTTCTGGGAAGACTTCTGTGCAGGCCGGTAAAGTTCTTTCACACCAATAATCATCCAACTATATTTTTATGGACCTTGCTTTGTGTACTGAGGTACAGTCATGCTGGAATAGAAAAGGGCCTTCCACAAACTGTTCCCACAAAGTTTGAAGCATAGCATTGTCCAAAATGTCTTGGTCTGCTGAAGCATTACGATTTCCCTTCACTGGGCATAAGAGGCCTTGCTCTGTCCCTGAAAAATAGCCCTCCTCCACCAATCTTTACAGTTGGCACAATCCAGGTAATATTCACTAGTGCCAGTGTGCTTTACACCACACAATCCGATGCTTGGCATTGTACTTGGTGATGTAAGGCTTGCATGCAGCTGCTCGGCCATGGAAACCCATTCTCACAGTTTTTGTGTTGATATTAATGCCAGTGGAAGTTTGGAACTCTTCAACGTTCACTGATCCCACTCTGTGACTTTGCTGGTGTTCTTAAACGCTTCCATCTTCCAATAATGGCACTTATATTTGAGCTAGCAGGAATTACATTTCACAAACTAACTTATTGCACAGGTAGCATCACATTAGCACCCTTGAATTCACTGAGCTCTTCAGGACGACCCATTTTTTTCACAAACGTTTGTAAATGCAGACTGCATGGCTAGGTGCTTGATTTTATACACCTGTGGCAATGGGTCTGATTGAAACACCTGAATTCAGTAATTATAAGGTGTGTCCAAATAGTGTAGCTTTAAAACACACCAATCCCTATTCATTGATCCCGCTCCACATGCTTTATTCACAAAAGAGAATTGCAGGACATTCCAACCAGGTGTTGAAGTCACTAGCCTAGGAGTACACAAACTTTTTCAAACCAACAATGAGAATGCTTGAATAATGTATATTCAATATGGACTAGCACAATACTACAATTGGCATGCTATGATTTAAAACCGATTAGTTCATTATTGTAACTTTGATGGTCATACCATATTTTAAAATATATTTATACATAAATGCTGGCAATTACAAAGCATTCACTTAAATTTTCTTGCACCTTTGACATTTTTTTAAGACTAAAGTACAAGAGGTACATGGCAGTACATCATCAATAAACTGGGATCTATTCACCAAGTTGAAGCCTTAACCGTGCATTGTGCAGGGACAAAACTGGTGAGGCTTTAAAGATGTAACTGTGCACTCTCCGTGACAACTCGTCACAATGCATCCTTGATTTAATGAGATGAAAAGTGAATTAAAGACACTCTGTGATGCAGAACGTGACGAGTCCCAAATTGATATGTTCCCGAGGATTCGCTATACATTTTCTAGCATAAGGGCTAACAAGTTAATAGTTTAGGAGCAACATTAATTTAAAATATACTTGACTCTTCCGTTTATGGTATAGTATGGGATTATTCACCTGGGCACTCACTATGCATCCAAGGTGAGTGCGCAGACATACCAACTATTTCTTTGTGGAACGGAGCCAGGAAGAGTTAAGTGTATTTTAAATGAATATTTATCCTGAACTATTTCTTTGCTAGCTGTCAGAGTAAAGGTGAAATTAAAATATGTGTCCCTTTTTGCGAGCAGAGGTTTAACTTCTGGAATCACACAAATTGCAAAATCAGAAACAACATGGGCTCAATTCAGGAAGATCATGCCAAACTAAAGTTATTGATTTTTTTTTTGGACTGGGTGACCAAAATAATAGATCAAGGAGGGACAATAGACATTGCTTATCTATATTTCAATAAGGTGTTTGACTTGTCAGTAAACTGTAATCTTTGAACTTGGATTCCAATATTGCGGACTGGATTAGACAATGACTGAATGACAGAAAACAGAGGGTTATAGTTAATATAATACACATGGAGTGCATCAGCTATCTGTGTTTTTATTAGTGATGTTGCAGAAGGTTTTGATGGTAAGGTATTTTTTTTTTCGGACGACACAAAGAATTGTAGCAGGGTTGATGTTCCTAGAGGGTGAAGTCAAATGGCAAGTGACTAGATAAACTAGAAATATGGTCAGACAATGTTATAGAACTGCAAATAATGTGGGCAGAATTCTTTAGTGTATAGGGAGAGGCAGGGGCGTTGCTAGGTCTCCAAAAGATCCGGGGCTGGAGCCCATGACAGTTTTTATAGAAGTGGAGTAAATAAGCTCACATGCTTAGGCGGCATACAGACTGATATATTTGGTGCCAATGAACAATAGGTATATATCAGGTATCAACAAATCCTGGGCACCAGGAAATTATACCTGGCGCCTGGTTATTGTTGTCCCTGCCTGGTGCCCTCGCCGCTGGGATCATTTTATTTATTTATTTATCCAGCGGAGCACGAGGGAGCATTGTGTGCACTGGCTGCACAGTCCTCCTGCTCCATCCCCACATGCACCGCACTATAGTGCCTGAGCGCTGAGTTTGCTCAGCGGGTCTAGAAACAACAGCAGGGCACAGACCAGGCTATATGAGGTAAAGCAGCCAGGAGGGTGACATATTGATAGATGCACTTTTTATATTGTAAACAACAACAAAATTGCTGACTTGTGCGTAAGGGTATGTGACTGACAGTGTGTGTGTATGTGTGCGTAAATGACTGACTGCATGTGTGACTGACTTTGTGTTTATGTGACTGACTGTGTGTGTGTGTGACAGACTGTATGTCTGCCTGTGACCCACTGTATGAGTGTGTGACTGACTGCTTGTCTGACTGTGACTGAATGTATGTGTGTATCTGTCTGTGACTGATTGTAAGAGTGTACCTGTCTGTGACTGATTGTATGTGTGTGTCCGTATGTCACTGACTGTATGTGTGTGTCTGTCTGTTACTGACTGTGTGTGTGACTGACTGTATGTCTGTCTGTGACCAACTGTAGGTGTGTGCCTGTCACCAACTGTATGTGTGTGCCTGTCCGTATGTGTGTGTCTGTCTGTCTGTGACTACCTCCACAGCAATAAAACTCACAGTAATGTGCAGTGTGTGAGTGTATCACAGTCTCAACAGCAATAAAACTCACATTAATGTGCAATGTGTGAGTGATTCACACACTCATGCTGCACATTACTGTACCACAATACACAATAAGACTCACAGCACACAAAAAATTCGAAGTTACACTTATACACATAAATACACAGCCACAAATACACACACATACAGCCAGATATACTACCACTTGCAGTCACACATACATACACACACCCCTACACACAGACACACAATCCCACTTACACACACACACTTGTATGTGAGCAAATTCCCATGATTTCAAAATAACTGAGCATTGCATACGTTGCATACACCATTTACCAGACTTTGAGAAAAAAGTTTTTATAATATGTCATAATATAGGGGATATCACACACACACAGACACCCCCACATAGACAACCTTACACTCACACACTCTCTTACACACACACACATCCAGACAACCTTACACACAGACACCCTTATACACACAGATGGCCTTTCCCACACAGATATTCTGCCACGCAGACACGTGTGTAAACCTGCAACTCTCACACGCACATCATAAATATTTTATTTTTTCATAAAAAAGGGGTCAAAACCTGGGAAGAATAGGCTGAGGTATGAAGGTATGCTCCTTCTACCAACCTCATGAAAGAGAGAAGTGCAGGGAATTGAGATGGGAATTCAACTGAATGGGAGAATTTTTCCAACTCTGCTACTTTAGCCTTAATTTTGAAATTCCCCTCTCACTTCCCTGCACTTCTCTCTTTCATGAGTAAAGCCCATAATATAATGAGCAGCACATTCACTCATAATATATGGGTTTAATACTATAACCAGGTACATGGGATGTTTAATGCCATGTGTATGGACTTTTATTGCCATTAATATAAAGACTATATATAAAGATGAATCACTATTATTCATATTGAATGTGATAATCAAGTGTGAAAATAAAAATAATATGAGAAGATAACATTGTTTCACACTTGATTATCACATTTAATATGAATAATAGTCATTAGTCACATTTTCTCCTAGTAATCTCACTGGAATTCACACTCACACTCTGCCACTCATAACTCTGCCACTCACACACACACTCATAACTCTGCTACTCACGCTTACACTCACTCACACACTGTGCCACTCACACACATACACACGCACACTCATAACTCTGCCACTCATGCTTACACTCACTCACACACACACTAATAACTCTGCTGCTCACACTTATACTCTCACACACTCTGCCACTAACACACATACACATGCACACTGATAACTCTGACACTCACGCTTACATTCACTCACACATGCTTACACTCTTCCAAACACTCACACTCTGCCTCACACACTTACACTCTACCACTCACATACACACTCATACTCGGCCACTTACACACACTTACATTCTGCCACACACATAAGCACTCATAACTCTGCCACTCACGCTTATACTCACACACACTTACGCTCTTCAAAACACTCACTCACACTTACTTAGACGTTGCCACTCACAACCACTTATACTTTTCCACTTACATACATACACATGCACACTCATAAATTTGCCACTCACACCCACTTACACTCTGCCACTCACACCCACTTACACTCTTCCACTCACACCCACTTACATTCTGCCACACACACACACTCATAACTTTGCCACTCACCCACTTACATTCTGCCACTCACATACATACACATGCACATTTATAACTCTGCCACTCACATACATACACATGCACACTCACAACTCTGCCACTCACATACATACACATGCACATTCATAACTCTTTCATTCACATACATACACATTCATAACTCTACCACTCACATACATACATACATACACACTCATAACTCTGCCATTCTCACTTACACTCTGCCAGACACTCACGTTCAAAGCGCGAGGGGCGGAGTTAAGCGTGAGGGGCGGAGCAGAGCACAAGGGGGCGGAGTCTGGGGCTGCTCAGCACCCAGAGTGCAGCATGCAGGGGGCGGGACTGAGCGCAAGGAGGCGGGGCCAAGCACTAGGGGGCGTGGTCAGAGTCTCCATTCGGAGCTATGGAGGGGAGATCCGGGGCTTCAGCCCCAGTAGCCCCCCCCCCCCCCCCCAGCTACGCCTCTGCACATTCATAACTCTGCCACTCACACCCACTTTCACTATGCCACTCACACCCACTTTCACTATGCCACTCACATACATACACATGCACATTCATAACTCTGCCACTCACATACATACACATGCACACTCATAACCCTGCCACTCACATACATACACATGCACATTCATAACTCTTCCACTCACATACATACACATGCACATTCATAACTCTGCCACTCACATACATACACATGCACACTCATAACTCTTCCACTCACATACATACACATGCACATTCATAACTCTTTCACTCACATACATACACATGCACATACATACATACACACTCATAACATAACATAATGTTCTGTCCTACAATGTGAAGGGGCTCAACACACCAGAAAAGCGCTCCCACTTGATGAGGGAACTCAAACATAACAGAACAGACATTGCTTTACTGCAAGAGATGCATTTTTGTGCTAAATCACCCCCGAGACTCACCACGCGCGACTACCCCCAGGGCTATTTTAGTAATGATTCATGTACAAAATCTAAACGCACAGCGATTTTATTTGTGAAACATATTCCTTTTGTGGCATGTGAGTGTCACTCTGACCCAGAGGGTAGGTTTATACTCATGAAGGGAACTATAGCAGACCGGGTATATACTTTTGCGAATGTCAATCTCCCCAATACACAACAACATAGATGTCTTTCTGGGATTATGTCTAAATTGCGACAATTCCAGAAAGGCATGACAATACTAGGAGGGGACCTCAATGTCGCACTAGACCCTCCCATGGGTCGGCACACACCCCTTTACGTGTCATACGTAAAATAAAGAAATTACTCACCGATTTCCAACTCGCTTCACCCTACAACCAGAGACTATAGATTTTATTCCACACCTTATTCTCGATACTCACGCATAGATTATATTTTTATCTCATACTACAATCTTCCCTGTTTGCGATCAGCACATTATGGTACCACTACTTGGTCAGACCATGCCTCACTTACAATGTCTTGAAGTTCACCACTCCAGAAACCGGCACAGCGCACTTGGCGGTTAAATGAGGCCCTACTAAATGATACTGCAATGCAGGGCCATTACTAAAGCCCTGACAGAATATTTCCAAACTAATAGCAATGAAGAGACTCCGGTACTGACGGTGTGGAAAGCCCACAAATGCGTTCTGCGGGGACAGTACATAGCACAGGCAACCGCATGGAAAAAGGCCAATGGTGCGGCTCTCCAGTCTCTTTATTCAAAGATTGAGATTCTGGATAGGATGCACAAGGAACAACTCAAAGAGGAGGAGTTTCAACAACTCCTTCTATTAAGAAAGGAGCTAGCAACAATACTCAACCAACAGGCACACCGTAATTTTGCTAAATTTAAAGCAATATACTATGAACATGGCAATAAGCCAGGTAAATACTTAGCAGGAGCTCTTAGAAAACGGCAACAAGTGGCCTATATACCAAAAATTAAAGCTCTCACGGGGGTACCCCGTCTCCTCCCAAACGATATAGCAGAGGAATTCGTCTCATACTACACCAAACTATATAACATCCCTCCCTTACAGTCAGGCTCCTTAACTGTAGACACCCGCACCGCTCAGATAACAGAGTACCTTACAAAACATATTTCCCGGAAACTTACACCTGAAGACTCCACACACATGGAACGACCAATATCGCTGATAGAGCTACAATTGGCTATTCGGAATTCTAAGATGGGTAAATGTCCGGGCCCAGATGGCTTCCCATTATTGTATTATAAGACAT
The DNA here is from genome assembly GCA_036172795.1 of Pelodytes ibericus. Classification (NCBI taxonomy): domain Eukaryota; kingdom Metazoa; phylum Chordata; class Amphibia; order Anura; family Pelodytidae; genus Pelodytes; species Pelodytes ibericus. The sequence continues at coordinate 132,750,326 of CM069862.1, forward strand.
TTTTTGAGGTCTTGGGACCCCGCATGGTGGACGCTTTTAATTCAGTGTTCGAGGGTGGGACGATACATCCGCATACCTGACAGCGACCATATCACTAATACCAAAAGAGGGGAAGGACTTGGAACAGTGTGGCAGCTATCGTCCAATTTCTCTGCTCAATGCAGACTTAAAACTTTTCTCCAAAATACTAGCTTCACGGATACAGAGCCATCTACTGACTTGGGCCATCCGGATCAGGCAGGGTTATCCCGGGGCGGAAGGCCAGGAATTGCACGATCCGAGCCATCAATCTGATTCACCATGCTAAAGCGCGTGATATCAAAACGATCTTTCTCTCTACGGACGCCGAAAAGGCGTTTGATCATGTTGACTGGAGTTTTCTTCTGGCAGTACTCCAGCATGTGGGTTTTGGACCCCATGTGGTGACGTGGGTCGCATCCCTGTACTCCCACCCCACGGCCAGAATCTGAATCAATGGCGCTTTGTCTGATTCTTTCACGATCGCTAATGGCACGAGGCAAGTCTGCCCACTGTCTCCGTTGCTGTTCGCCCTCACACTAGAGTCTTTCCTAGAGGCTATAAGGAATAATCCCGATGTCAGAGGCCTAGCAATTGGCCACACCCACCATAAAGTGCTGGGGTTTGCGGATAATTTGTTGTTTGCCCTTACTACACCAAGGATATAGCTGCCAGTTTTGTTACGAGAATTTGACGAATACGGTGCATTAGCCAATCTTAAAATTAACAGTTCCAAATCGGAGATCCTCAACATAAATTTAACTGACAGCGAAGTACAGGGGTTATCTAGTGCCTTCCCTTTTAAGTGGTGTAGAGACAAAATTAAATACTTAGGCATATGGCTTACCAGAGACCTGACGCATCTTTACCAGCAAAATTTTCCATCTTTATTGGTAGCCATACAAAAAGATCTAACTGCCTGGGGGCCTACATTCATTTCCTGGTTGGGTAGAGTTAACTCGCTGAAAATGAATGTACTCCTCCATGTGTTGTATCTGTTTAAGACAATACCGATCAAGATTCCCCTGGCCTTTTCCACCTCACTAAAAACAATGTTTTTAAAATGTATTTGGGCCCAAAAACACTCCAGACTCAGAATACACTTACTGACCCAACCTAAAGACAGAGGGGGTCTAGGCCTCCCATGTATGCGCACCTATTACCAAGTGACCCACTTATTGAGGGTCTTGGAATGGGCTATTCACCCACCCCATAAGCTATGGATTGGTACTGAAGCAGCGGCAATTTCTAATCCGTTACGCTTATTGCCATGGCTTCAACCTAATATTACCAAGTCCCTAGTGGCACATCATCCGTTGATTTCCGCTTCATTGTCGGTACTGCATGCTCAAACCCGTAGGGGCATTTTAACCCCCCACCCATCCCCCAAGACACCGTTGAGGTGCAACCCAGAGTTTTCTCCTGGGCAACAACCAGGTCTTTTTCTCCGGACTGACAGGACGGATTTGACATCGATTAACGAATTCCTATTAGATGGTTGTCTTAAAACACTAGCAGATATTTTCCCGGATGGGACAATATCCTTTATGGACCGCTTTCACCATACCCAACTGAGTCATTTTTATAGAACAGCAAAGCGCAGACACTTGTATTCCAGGCAACTCACTGAGTTTGAGGACTTAGCCTCTGACGAAACTGTCCCACCCCACGGTATTTCTATGATATATCAAATGTTGATGACCTCAGCTTCAGAGGGTTTGCCAGCTCTGGTGGGTAAATGGGAAACTGCCCTAAATATCACCCTATCTGGATCACAATGGGGAATTTTTTTTCCAACTTACGCATAAATGCTACCTTAAAAATAACAAAACTCAAGAAATGTCTTATACATTTTTTAACAATGTGGTATCTTACACCGGTACGTCTTCAAAAAATGTTTCCCATGCACCCTGTAGAGTGCTGGCACTGTGGTACAGCTCCTGGAACCATACTACACATTTGGTGGGAATGTCCCCTTATCCGACGCGACTGGGCCAAGATATACTCGGTAATCTTGAAGTTAACCGACCACCCCCCAGTTTTCGAACCGGCGTCAATGCTGTTGCACCACACAACACTCCCCATCACTCAATACAAAAAGTCTGTTATTTTATTAAATAAGGCCAAGTCACTTATACCAGCGCACTGGGGCAATGCAACCCCGCCCACTATCCGAGAGTGGATAGCGAGGGTGGAAAAAGTCAGGCAGACGGAGGATACAGATTCCCTGATCAGATGAAGGTCCACTCAGTAGCAGTGGTTCAGGCACATAACTTGGTCCAACTCTGTAACAGAAAACAGATTCCTGGAATCGCGACCCTGTGCCATTGCCTGATAGAGCCTCACAGCTATTCTCTAAATGAAACTCGACCTCCCTCTCCCCCTACCTCACCAAAATTGATCTCGATCTCTCTCCAGTGAAAAGAAATAAAACGTGCTACTCACTAAAAAACTAAAAGAGTTTGAATTGGGAGGTGACTCGGCAGTTGGACTTAGCCTGAAAAACAATTTGTTTAATTCCCCCATTGAATGGTAACAAGTTTCATCTTGCTACGCTGCTACGCTGCAGGGGACCTGGATGCTCCTCGTATGCAGCCAGTGGACTTCTGCACGCAGACATCCTCCAATGATGCCCGATACTTCCTCCAGGGCTCCTATGGCCGACGTTCAGTCATAGGAAGGAAGTGTCGGGCAGTGACAGAGGAGGCGCAGACATCCACCGGCTGCCCCCACTAGACACAAGGGAGTCTGGAGTCAGAGAGCTGTTCAGAGTGTTAGGTCTGGAAGTCAGATAGCTCACTCTGGGTGTCAGAGTGTTAAGTCTGGTGGACAGATTGGCAAGTGAATTTTTTCAGTCAATTATTATTATTAAATATAAAAAAAAGAGTTTAGATGTGAATTCATATTTACAAGTAAAACTTTTTTTCTTATAGGGTATTCTTATTTTCAGGCTTTTTCTTAACCCCCTTCACAACAATGCCTGTACATGTATGGACTCCCAAAGTAATACATTGCAGGGAATATTGTGATAAGTCATGGGGTATTTTAAAATCCATTGTGATCCTTCCCCAAGTTTGGGGGGAGAGATGGGGTACGTTGATCCTGGTTGCATTTATTGCTTTGATATTTGTGAAAATCAATCACAATGATCATATGCAATAAATGCAAAAAATACAGTAAATGTTGTGTGAACACTGTTTGTCAAAATCATTACCTGTCTCACTGATACACTTTGATATTGTATCTGAGAGAGAGAGGAAAGATACATACTGTATCCCAGAAAATTTTAAAAAGAAACACAAAAACACTTGACATTTTTACTCTCTTTATTAAAATGTATATAGTACACAAAGGGTTAAAAAGGGTAAAAAAAAATGGTCTCAAGTGATAGGCCTAAACAGTATGTGATATGGGGGGATTCATTTAAGAAGCAAGCAGGCACTTTTGTGTAAACACACACATAGCTAAAATTGTGAAATAGCTATTGTCAAGAATGGACATCAAAACAAAGAAAAACATTGTCCTGAAGGGGTTAATATACAACGTTTGGATAATCGTCTTATAATCAGAATAGAAAGTGAAAGTCTGATTGGCCTAACCAGAAGGCTTTGCACTTTTTTCCCTAAATGTATTAAATTCAATTAAACAAAAAAAAAATTTTTCAGTTACCAAATGGAGACATATTTAATATACACAAACGCATTTGTTAGAATAGGCCATTTAGTCTATGCAGTGTAAAGGGTATACTACTATATTTCTGTCTACTGATGGCTCAGTACCTTTCTTATCTCTGTGTACTATGATAGTCTGTAAACACTCTCATACCTCGATGTACTGGCCTGTTCAATCATCATATCTGTGTTTATTGCTTTATCTGTTTACTGTGGATTTATTTGTCCTGGTCAAGGATGGATGTACCCCTATGTCTATCAATGAGGGGGGGTTCTGTCAGTCTTTGTGTAGAGGGGTGGATGGACCAGTGATAGTGACATCATCAGACCGCGCCCCAATACTCGGTGCAGCTTTCAGTTTCGTTTCCCCTCTATCACGATCCTACCCCGCCGGCACCGTGCTGCCCTGCTTGGTCCTGCCCAGGCCCTGGCTCTGCTTCCCCGCGAGGAGGATGCACTCGGACCGGGACAGGGACTCGGATTCCTGGGAGGAGGAAGAGAAGATAGAATGGGCGGAAGAAAAGAAAAGGCAGCAGAGCTTGGTAATGACTGCACCTTATTCCCCCTCCCTATAATATATACTCTGTGTTATAATCATATATACTGCATGTAATGGGTATTGTTTTATGAACAGTGTGTAATGCGGTATTGTATGTGGACTGTGTGTTATGCAATATTATCACTATACTTAGGGACCTGTGTAAATATTGTATTTTTTTTTAAACATAAACACACATACTGTGTCCTAGATGAGATGTATACATTCACATACATAGTATCTGAATAAGGATATCTGTGTACTATACTCTGTGTGATGGAGTGATATTTATATGTATATATGGTGTGCATGATGGGTACATTTTGATGTATTATTTTTCTATGATTAGGTAATTAGTTATTACATACTTGAGTGGTTGGATTTTATTATGGTATGCACTGAGGTTATAATTATACTATGCATTATGATGGTATATTATAATTATGCTATGCATTATGGTGGTATTTTTCATATCTGCTTTATGTTAAAAAATAAAATTATTTGTGTGATGGAATATTGTTGTATTCTTTGTGATGGGTTTTTAGACTTGTTTTTTAATCCTTTGTGTGATGGTATTATTATTATTTTATTATATCTATTGAATAGGATGTTAGGGACAGGGCTGAATAAATATTTATATACTGTAATTTGGAGCCAAATAGACCCATAAAGGAGCTAGTTAGTTTTAGGATACAGTTAAACAATACTTCCATAGTCTATGTAAAACATTGGGAGCCATAAGTGGCGATAGTAGCCTTGGCTAGAGGAATTTGTTTAGTACTTTAAAAGTAAAGAGACCTTTTTGTTTTATGTTGACATCTTCCACATTCTGATCATTGATTGACTGATGATTCTTGTTTCTTCCTTGCTGCACGTCTCACTCTTTTTCTCTGTTCCAGCATTATAGACGAGAACAAAGAAATAGGGCTGCTAAGGACCTGAAGAGATACCGCCGAGGCTACCCACATAACAACAACTACACCACAGTTTACCATGTAATATCCCATCTCTTCTTGTTTATTGCTGGGAATCATAGGGCGGGTATGAGCTTGGAAAGAAAAAATAGAAACCTTTTACATGTGGATAAGCTAGCAGATTGTCTAGGAAGATCTCTACCCTAAACTTTATGTGACACTGCCCTTTCCTGCTTGTTTTCAGGATAAGTCATTGTACAATAAGATAACTAAAAGAATTATCTGGTTCTGTATGAGAATTATAGCCACTGCAAGACTGGAATCACTCACATCTCTACTGCCCAAGTTACTAGCATCAACGTACCGTTATCTGAGCCCTGAATCCAAACACATCGAGGTAGCTGATTTGCCCAACAGGATTATAAGTACTGTAAATATGTGATACAACACTAATCTTTAGAAAAAACAATACTGATATAACAACTTTTTTTACAAGCATTAAACATTTTGATACCATTCAGACTAACAATTCAAGCACTGTATCACATAGACCTTGGTTTTACTGTAAATGTAGTAGAGACTCAAAGATTTTGAATATGAGCTATACATTATGTTACCAAAATTGCAAGCAAATACCTAAATTAGGAGAAAAATAGGTTTTACATGTGTCTCCTGTTTATGACATCAGTCACCTGCTTTGATATGTAAATTAACTGATTTTCAATATACATTTTCCCCCCGAATTATTGCATTTGCTTACAGTTTTGCTAACACAATGTATAGATAATTATCAATCTTTTTTTTTTTTTATTCTCTACATTCACTGTGCAGTATTTAAATATTTTTAAAGTGGGTTTAAACCCAACATTTTTAACCCTTTAAGGACCAGGGATTTTCCTGGGCCAAGGACCAGAGCGTTTTTCAATTTTTAATACGCGGTTTTTGAAACATAAATTTCCTCTCTCTCATTTAACGTACCCATACAAGTTATATGTTGTTTTTTAGAGGACAGTTAGAGATTTACATTTTAGTATTAAAAAATACATATAAAAGAGGAAATTTTTGAGGAAAAAAAAGTTTTTCCCCATTATTTTCCCAATAATAAGCTACATAACTAGTGCAACACTAACCCACTTATCCCCCCTAATTAACTAACTAATAAAAAAGAAAAATATTGGTTCCCAAACCCTCCCCTCAGAAAAAAACTCTGAAGAGTGCGATTTCAGATCAGTAAAAATCATGCAACAGGCATGCAGGGGTTACATTTTATTAAATAAATATATTAAAATTACCTTTATTTATTCAAAAAAACTTTATAAATTGTAAAAATAAAAAAATCTGTTAAAAAAAAACTAAATGAGGGCCATAAAGTGGAAGGAAACTGATCAAAGTTAAAAACTGTGATCAGCAATGAAAGGGTTAATTTTGTTAAAAATTTTTTTTTACCTATGTGTATGTAATTAATTTATTTTTACTTACAGGTCACTCTCTGTGCTTCACTATAAGAATGTGAAGCACAGGGAGTGAATTAGAGGCAAAGTCAGTGTGTAAACACACTGACTTTGCCATCTAATTTGCATGTTATCGCGGTGATGACTAAATCACATGCCCGGAAACTGACCGATCGGGTCCAGGAGCTTTGCCTCGGGTGCGAGGCTTAGTCCTGGACCCGTTGCAGACTAGCTGGCGGTGCCCACGGAGCGCACCGCCGGCTAGACTGCATGACGAGTTAACTCGTCATAAGGTCGCTAACGCTGCGGCTCTTATGACGAGTTAACTCGTCATAAGGTCGGGAAGGGGTTAAAGCAAGTAATACGTTTGCTGCAAACATTCACTTAAATGAAAAAAAAAATCCAATTCGTTAAGCAGGGAAGACGCAGTTTTCTCTTGATCTGTGCATTTGCTGTAAATTCTGTTCACACAATACATATTTAATTTGTTGTTATTGTCTACATTCACAATGCAAACAATGTTTAGGTGACACAGGTCAGATATACTACTTAGTTACATTATTTTTTTAATATTTAATCAGGTGGTCATTTAAGGCAGCAAAAAATGGGCAATTGGGTATGATATTTTAAAAATTGAAACTACACAATATGTGAAGACTGTTCTGAAATTGAAATGACAAAATGAACTGCAAAAATCCAACTCTGCTATTACTGTCTGATTTCTGCAGTTCATGTGTCCGTTCAGCTACAGAGAATCCCTTTTAATTTCATTTTATAAATGGAACAGAATTGGAGAGAGTGGATCAGAATCAGTCCGGGGGCAGGTAGGCTGAAAAGCTGCTATACAATTAAATCCCTTCATGACTGTTTGCGGTGTGCGTGCTGACAAACAGCGACCATGCCTTAAATAGCGTGGCTGAGTGTCTCAGACTGTTGCACCTTTCTCTGATACATGCGTTCACATGTGTTTAGCAGTCTAAGCCAGTGCCTGGCAGGATAGTTCTAGTTTCAGCCACTGTGGGACTGGGAGAGATTAGTGAATGAGTGTAAGTGTCACCCAGGTCTCTAAGCACACCCAACCCCAACTATATGATGTATATAGTATATAAAACAGAATGAAACACTTATTTATGATCATATCTTTATGCATTGTTTTTTAGTGATTTTCTGCCATATAAAAACATTCTGAAGCCATTGAGTCTCAGTTTGCATGATTACTTCCTAGTACATTGTCCATTTAGTGTAACCCAGCTTCTCACAGGAAGAGTGAAGAAAGGACAGTCAAAGGTATAAAGCCGACATCTGATACTTGAAGTATAGGCACTTTCTAAATGTATTGGCAATACCCGCAGCCTCTCTCTCGGGCCCCAGCCCTTTAAAAAAAACGTGGGCAAACGGGGCAGTCACAATCGGGCAGCAGATGGACCTGGCTTTTAGTCAGCCGCTGAAAATGACGTCATGTCATATCCGGTGGCTGTATTTCCTGTACGCAGCGTGCGTGCAGGAAGAAACCCTGCGGAGGAGATGCCCAATGAGCAGCATCCAGGTAAGTACTGGGAAAGGAAGGGCGATTGTGGGATATTAATGGACAAATTATCAGTGGGCTATTAATGGATAAACTATTGGGGCAGGGGGGCATAACTTTTTTCAGTAAGGAGCCCTGAAATTTCTGATGGCGGCCCTGCTGTTCATCAAAGAGTCTTTTTCTTACAAGAACAAATTTGGAGAACTCAGAGGTAACTAATTGAGTTCTATGGCAAATGATCATAGACTTTCTTACCTGCCATAAAGCAAGCCACGCCCTGAGGTGTGTTAGTAGTCGAACAGCATCAGATTCCAAATTTCAAATGATCCTACAGTGGTGAGTTCCAGGTTAACAGATGAAGTAATTTTAAGTAATGATAACAACACTCCACATTGTATTATCTGTTTTTGGAATTGAATGTTTCTATGTATGGATCCAACCCTAACGTGTTAAGCCAGTGTCTTTTCTCTGCAGGATAATACATCCACTAAAATGCCAAATCTGGAGTTCTATCAGAACAAAAGGCTTTGCATGCCATCTGGTGAGTGAAAATGGTCTTCATTTTTTTCTTTTGTTTATGTTCTCGATTCACCCACCCCCTATTTTCTATTAATACAGAGGCATTTCATATTCTTCTAATACCTTTTCAGTTGTCATTTGTTAATACACCCATCATCCAATACAATCTTCATACAGATTCCTCCTCTCTCCTATTTTCCTTAAAAAGCACACATCACTCACTCTGTCATGGATGTTTACACTGCTGTGGAGCATTTCCAAAATGTGATTCAGCAATGTAATCTGGGAATTCTAATTCCCTAACACCAAGCATATATAGCGCCCATTGAGTTCCTACGTCCATGGATGCATTAGAACACCATTACCGCACAAACAGTGATTTAATGACCGCTGGTAAAAACTGATTGGCAAAAATGCATCTGCTGCGTTATTTGCACATTTGAACCCTTTCACTGCTGTAAGGAACACAAACGTCTGGGTAGTGCTATGCCCCCAGACATTCAATGCAAATAGATGACCCAGTTCCCCCACCCCTTGTGCCTATCTAGTGCTACATTGCCTAGCTGGGGGGGTATGATTCTTAATTAGCCTCCAATACCTGTTACCTTCTGAGTGCTATGAGGGTCAAGACATTTTGACCTTGACCAGGGCCGCCCTTAGGGGTGTTCGACCTGTGCGAGACAGGGGAGGGGGGGAGAGAGTACAGGGGAGGAGGGGGGGCGGAGAGAGTACAGGGGAGGAGGGGGGGGGGAGACAGTACAGGGGAGGAGGGGGGGGGGAGACAGTACAGGGGAGGAGGGGGGGGGGAGACAGTACAGGGGAGGAGGGGGGGGGGGAGACAGTACAGGGGAGGAGGGGGGGGGGAGACAGTACAGGGGAGGAGGGGGGGGGGGACAGTACAGGGGAGGAGGGGGGGGGAGACAGTACAGGGGAGGAGGGGGGGGGGGGAGACAGTACAGGGGAGGAGGGGGGGGGGAGACAGTACAGGGGAGGAGGGGGGGGGGGAGACAGTACAGGGGAGGAGGGGGGGGGGGGAGACAGTACAGGGGAGGAGGGGGGGGGGGGAGACAGTACAGGGGAGGAGGGGGGGGGGGAGACAGTACAGGGGAGGAGGGGGGGGGGGAGACAGTACAGGGGAGGAGGGGGGGGGGGGAGACAGTACAGGGGAGGAGGGGGGGGGGAGACAGTACAGGGGAGGAGGGGGGGGGGGAGACAGTACAGGGGAGGAGGGGGGGGGGGAGACAGTACAGGGGAGGAGGGGGGGGGGGGAGACAGTACAGGGGAGGAGGGGGGGGGGAGACAGTACAGGGGAGGAGGGGGGGGGAGACAGTACAGGGGAGGAGGGGGGGGGGAGACACATGCATAGGGGGTGAAAGGGGGGGGGCGCCATGGGGGAAGCCCGCACAGGGCGCTGGAACACTTAAGGCCGGCCCTGACCTTGACTTTCCCTTGGTGACAAGGTATAATTTACACAAATACAATCATTAAAAAAACCCAGTCTAAATAGTTTCTAAATGTTGTCCCAAGTTCAGAAATATGCATGTGTCCATGTTTTTCTGCAATTTTCTGCGAGTTATGGGGCAAAAACCAAAAATAGTGTGTTTTGTTTGTTTCCTATATTGACCTTTTGACCCTAACCCTAAATTTAGCTAATCTAATCCTGGATTTAAAATAATTAAGTCTAGGGGCAGTCAAGCAACATTTCAGAGCAACAGAATTGAATTTTTTTTCACTTCCGAAACTCTGACCACAAGAGGGCACAGCCATATTGCCGGTGCATGCTGTTCCGTCAATATGGCACCCACGATCACTCCGTGGGGCGATCATGGGTGCCCCAGAGCTCACATTTCGGTGCTGGCTATTGCCTTGACATCGAAGCAATAGACCAGCACTGTCAAAGCAGTGTTCGTGATTGTCGATCGCGAAAACGGCTTGTTTTGCCTCAGGACGTGTCAGGCACACCTAGCACATATGGAGCATACACCACTGGTGAGGGCAGGCTAAACATAAGTAGTTGTGCACTTTTTTTTTTGCCTACCGGATTTCTTTTTCTGGGCCTGAAGATGAGGATCCAGGGAGTCGTCAATTGCCACTGGAACCAGGTCAAAATTTGTTTTACAGGGCACCCTTCATGGCACTCAAAGGGTGTTTTGTTGGGGGGTGGGTGGAGCGAGCTAGGGGACTTGATATGACTATTACACCCTTAGCATACTTTTAATGGGGGAAATAGAGAATAACAGCATTTTCTGCTAAATGCTATTATTCCTTTACTGCAGTACCAGTGCTTTAACACGCAGTATTAGTGCAGTCCCCGTTGCAGTTCAAACGCATGGGAATAATGTGCAGTATTTCAACTTTAACCTTTAACGGCCAGCACTGCATCTACCCCAAAGTCTCTATTACTTAGTTTCAGTAACAAGCATTCTGCAGTCTTCTGTCCAGCCTGATTCATTGGTGGCACTCTCCAAGACATAACATGCTATTCACTAAAAGTGAGGTGCAAACCAGTTGAGGTCAGAATTTCTGCTCTTTTTTGTATGTAGCTGTAAACAATGTGGAGCCAAGATAATTTTATTTCTAGTCTGTTTTCTTTTTTTTATTTTGTTTCCAATATATACTCAGTATAGCTTGTTTGTTTACATTCTTGAACCCCTGTATGGATTTGGTTGGTATTTGCTACTACTATCTAAAAAATGTGTAATACGTGGGTGTGGCACATATCTGACCAGGTTTATGCTATAAATAGGCCACTGTTTGCTGGGGGTGATGAATACACTATAATTCTTGATGTCTTTGTTGCTTGCAGGGCTGGATATAGAAACCATACTTATTAAATGGGAGAAGGATTACAGGACCTTAGAAGAAAACCATTCCTACATCCAGTGGTGAGTGTGTCATGCAGACTGATTAGGATGCTAAAAGATCCTTGGTTAAATCATAAATGTATGATCTAAAAATGGATAGGTGCAGCCAAGGTCCATCTAAATATTAAACCCAAATATAGAAAGGGAATAGAAAATGAAAATATGCTGTTGTAAAACACAGAACAAATGTATTTAAAAATCTCCAGGGGCTGAATATGTATAGTAATTATCTTTTTAAATGAAAGGGGGAAAAGGCTATGTGTTTGTTACTGACTGTATGTGTGTGTTTGTCGTTGTCTGTCTTCTAAAACTCAGTTAAATTTGTCAAGCCATTGTGTGACTGTGTGTGTGTCTGGCTGTGGTTATGTGACTGACTGTGTGTGTGCCGTTATCTGACTTCTAAAACTGTTACATTTGTCAAGCCACTGTGTGTGTGATTGTGTATGTGTCTGGCTTCTACAACTCTGTTAAATATGTCAAACCCTGTCTTAAGGGATGCCCACGTGTTCTCTGGAAGGTACTATTTATAAAGAGTTCTCCAAAAACATTTTTATTAACCATGAACATACTTCTAAAGGTTTATCAAATCACCACGTAGATATCTTATCTCCATAGAAAACAATCCCAATTTGGATAGCCTTTCTTCATAGCTGACATTTTCCATCTATTTAATCAATATTTGTAGCCTTTCCATGAACCCTTTCTATTTCCAGTTTGTCCTTTTTTTGTACACAACTGCACAGCATATTCTAGATGAGGTCTTACCAATGATTTATAAAGAGACAAGATAAAGTTGTGATCTTAGACCAATGCCCATTTGCCCAGTTATCAGAAGTATTAACCATTTTAGTATATTTGTGGAAAGAATTGCAAGTAGATATTCATTTACTTATTTTGTATTGTTTTTCTATTGCTTTAGTGTTCTTTTCTTTTTGCTTGCGACAGTCACCAAGTGTTGCTGGCAAACAATCAATTAGCTCTGAAAGCTTTGCTGTTTTGTTTGCAGGCTCTTTCCTCTGCAGGAGCGTGGAATGAACTGGGAGGCTAAGCCACTAACCATGGCTGAAATTGAGGTATGTTCCCATGATGTTCATGTCATTTTCTGAACTGCATTTTACACTTTCATTAGACCATCTCTGCCCCCTCTAGGAACTGAAAAATGACAAAGAGGCAATGGACAGATTCCTAAGGGCATACAAACTCATGCTGGGGTTTTACGGTATCCGCCTCCAAGACGAGCATACAGGGAAAGTGATACGGGCTGACAACTGGGAAGAAAGATTTGATAATCTAGACTAGTGAGTTGAAAGGGTGTGGTTCTCTGAATATACGGTCACTGGGAAAGTGTGCTCAGATTAATACTAATTACTGTTTCTTTTCTGCTGTTTGTTTCCAGTCACGGCCACAATAACCTACGGATCACACGCATCCTGAAGTGCTTGGGCGAGCTTGGATATGAGCACTATCAGGCCCCTCTAGTCAGGTTTTTCCTTGAAGAAACACTGTGTAAAAAGCAATTGCCGCATGTTAAATTAAGCGTCTTGGATTATTTCATGTTTACCGTGAAGAACAAAGAAGATCGGCGAGACCTAGTGCACTTTGCATGGGAGAACTTCGAACCACAAGAAGATTTTATCTGGGGTCCGAAAAGGAAGCTCAAAAATTATAAAAAGCATGGGAAAGTTGAGGATAAATGGACAATCCCTGAATCAAGTAATAAAAATCAAGATAATCTAAATAAAGAAGTTGATAAGGTGGAAATGAATAGGAGAGAGATGAGCATTATACCTGCTTTAGATGGTGGGATAGACCATGGAGAAGACAATAAAGAGAATGATGCGAGAACAGAAAGGAATGATCTAAGTAACAATCAAGTTAGAGATGATGAACAAAACGAACGGACTGATGAAAAACAGACTAGTATTAATGAAGGTGGTAATGAAGGTGGACTGGTGTGTCCAGAGGGAGCAAATAGCTTATTCTTGAGCGAAGTTGTAGTAGAGCAGCAGAGACAAGCTGAACCTAAAAAAAGGAAGATTTCCAGTGGTGATACATCAAGCCCTACTACACCAAATGAGGAGGAGCTCTCAAACACAATGAGAACAAACTGTGTAATAGTCCACTCATCCTGTAAGAACCAAGACCATAAAGAAGTCGAGGTAGAAATGAAGAAAAGTAAATTGGACAAAAATGAGGAGGGTAATCAGACTCTTGACATAAACGTGAAGATTGAGGAGTCGTCCCAGTTGCCTCCAGAGAGCTGCAGCCCATTTCATAAATCAAATCTACAACCGCTAGATGAAAAAGAAAAACTGGACAAAAATGAGGGGGATAATCAGACTCCAGTTTTGAATGTGAAGAATGATGAGTCACTCAATCTGGCCCCAGAGAGCGACAGCCCATTTCTACAGCCACTTGATGAGGAAGAAAATGGTGACGTAGAAAACACAGAAAAACAAGCTAATTCTAAAGAACGATTAACAAAAGATCAGCAACACCCAGAAGATGGTAATTGTAACAATGAAGAGTTACACTCTCCATAGGAGCACCATGACATAGTGAAATCAGGAAGTACCATATTTAGAATGTAAATTGGATCATTAATACCACAGAAGCAGGTGATAGAAAATTACCTTCTGATGGCCAAACTTTGGACTCTGACTCCCCCAAAGGCCAAATGAATGAGTACCTTGTACTGTGCCACCAATCCAGCTATCAATATATACCACCATTTCTGTGGCCTTTTAATTAATTTACTGCCAGAGGTCCCTGGATTGAACTGATAATGTTTTTTTCTAGATGGGTGGGTGAGGTCAGCGAAATCTCCGTAGCCTGATGGTGTTTTTTTCTTTTCTTTCTGGCAGCGCCTCTGAAATGATCGTGTGTCTGGTGCTAGGTGAGGATCTCACACCATCTCTCAATATTTTGTATATTTTTACAGGAATTGCTTGATTTATTCTCTCTTAAATGAAAAGATTTGCCTTTTAAAATGTTTACAGAGATTTGTATGAAGTCTTTAAGAAATGCAGTCAGCAAATTGTTCTTTTTTTTTTTTTCTTTTTGTTTCTCTGAATTTACAAATAAAAAAAAAAAAAGTTGGCCTGGTTTCCTGTATTCTTTACGTTGGATCTCTTTCACAAGTGTTCATAAGCACCAAAGAACAGTGCATGTGGGAAAGGAAGGGTTTGAGTCAGTCTGGGGTCTGTTATTCAAAAAGTGAAGTTCAAAATGATACATTAATTAGTTGGAAATATTCTTCAACTGGTATGTCTTTCCAACTTGGTTATAAATGCTTTTTTTTTGCAGTTCACTTGTCTGTTAACCATAGTTTACCTGTTGGCGAGTACGCCTCTTAATGTCCAGTGTTTGCACGTGCAGGCTAAATCATGTGATTTGAAGCATCATTGTAATTGGGTAATCATAGCTCTGGTCGGAACACCAGCTGGCAAGCTGTTTGGGGACAAAGATGGTGCTGGCAAGCTGTTTTTTCGGACCTATGTGGCACTATGAAGCTGAACTGAGAAAATATTGCTACATTTGTGTCCAGATGCAGCAGGACTCCGCTCCTCCGTACTCTCTGTGCTGAGCAGCAGCATTCTCCCTCACTTTCACGGGGTGACGTAGGTTGTTATGTCACGTGATCCCGCACAGGTCCAGGTAGAGTTCTGACTGTCATTACAGATGCCATTTGACCCCATCAGAGGGGGTGACCACAAAAATAAGTTTGCACCCCTTTTGTGAGGCCACTGGACAGGTCTGTTGCTGTAATAATGGTAATAGTTTTATTACACATTATTTGCAGATTTTAGAAGAGAGGAAGTGTTGAGGAATAAAAATAATCATAGTTATTTTTTTTTTTCTTTACATGATTCCGGACTTATGTTAAAATATATTTTAAGAGACTAGGTAGAACTGCCCTTTTAAATAAAAGACCTCAAACAAATGCTCCCTAACATTTTTTTTTCTTGGACACAGTGGGCATTTATAAAATAGCAATTTATACATGTTACATAGTAGTTTAGGTTGAAAAAAGACTTGTGTCCTTCAAGTTCAACCCTTTTTCTGTTCCTTGTTTACTCTTCTTGATCCAAAAAACTACCTTATTGCATCAATTTAAAATTTAATGGGGAAAAAAATTATTTCTCGACTCCAAAAGGCAGATTTCTCCTTGGATCATCCTGTTCTAAATAAATATTACTGCCTATACTAACATACATAGCCCTCTATGTTCTGTTTCATTTAAAAAAAAAAAAAGTAGGCCCCTTTTAAAAGCATTGAATGTATTTGCTAGCACCACCTCTTCAGGTAGTGAATTCCATAACTTGATTGTCCCTACCATAAAAAAAATACATTTTGCTGTCGTAGACAAAACCTCCTTTCCTCAAGTATTAGCGGGTGACCTCTTGTCTTTTGTACTGTTCTGTTGAAGGGACACTCCCACCAAAAAATGAAAAGGTTTTACTTTTTTTATTTTGTATTGTTGATTTCAGATATGTCTTTTGTTTTTCTTATGTGACTGTATTTAATAAATTTGTAACTAAACAATTGTGACTGGGCGCCGCCATTTTGTGAAATATAGTGTTTTTGGGTCCCACCCCTCAGAGACTTTACAGCACAAATTTCTCACTTTGGGGCGGGGGAGACAGAATGCAGTCTGAAAGTCAGAATTCTGATCATAGACTTGCATTGAATGGTAGTGTAATGTAACTATTGCATCACAAGGGGGCAGAGTTATAATCCTGTTTGATCAGGTCAATCTCCTCTCTTTGTGTTGTACACAGCCACCTAGTCCTGCCCACTATGATACACAGGAGCCAGTAAGAGAGCAGGGGACTATCTTCTGACATCAGCATGCATGCTTTGTAAATTGAGACTGGCTGGATGATGTTGCATCATGGGAAATATTCTCAAAATGGATGCTGGAGATAAACACCTAATTTGATTTTTCCTTTTATATGCAATTAATTCAATCATATAAAAAAAAAAGTGGTAAATGATTTATACACGTGTTTGTTTTAAATGACCAGGTTAAGGTCCCTTTAATGACACAGGTATTTAGAGAGCCCTTTGTATGGACCCTGTACATATTTAAATAACATTATCATATCCCCTCAAAGCCATTGTTTCTCTAATGTCTGCAAATGTCACTTTCATAACTCAAACTTTCCATTTGCCTTATTGGTTTGTAGCTCTCCTCTGCATTTTCTCTAGCTGTAATGTTGTATTTGCTTGTTTTTTTGTAGTTGTTACCCAGACAATAACACTATACAGATGGCATATAATGACTGGTAACAGTTGGCTGCAATCTGTTATATTTTCATTCCAAACTTGCATAAAGGCCAAACTAGATTATACACACCCTGGTGACTGAATTCTATATTAACTGCACGTAGATCACTGGACATAGAAATCCATGATAAAATGTATGTATTCCAGGTAATAATATACTGTCCATGCTGTGCAGGGTTTGGAAAGGTTGTCACTAAGAGAGCAGTTTTACATGTTGAGATTCCAGCTTTATTTTCATTTTGTGGGGTGTGTGACTTCCTGTTTATAGTTCAGGTCTATTCAGAATAGGATTTAGGATGAGCGTCATTTGTGATCAGTCTTATGTAAACAGAGATCCAAATACCCTACATTTATTCTACATAAAACAAAATGATGACGTCTGTCAGAATGTAAACCCCTTTTGGGCACTGCTCTCCTCACTTCGTCAAGTTTGTTTAATTTGTTTCCTCTCATGTTAAATGTGTGTTTTGTTTACATTAGATAGAGCTGTGGCATATAATGGGGTTTCATTAATAAAATAAGATTCGAGCACTGTGATATACAGACAGTTACTGGATGTGTAGGGGATCAAAATCTGCTTTAATGGAGATGCTGTTTAAATCTTTGAGTGCCTTATATGTACGTATCTGGCTCTATGTCCTCTGCTTGGTATTGTGTTATTCAATATACATTTTATAAAACACAGATGACATTATAGTGCTAGGGATCTAGTGCTAAAATAATATAGCCTGGCATCGAAAGGGTTGATAGGTTTTGAGACTGGTCCTTGCCCCAGGAGCTTGCAGTGTAAAGGAGTAGGGGCAGCTATACACGTTGCAGTAGGAGGGCTCGGTAATGAGTTGCCACCTCTGTTCTTCTTGCATTCCAGTGAATCCAAGCTGTCAGTCATTAAAGTAAATGAGTGCCCCCATTCATAGGTGGGCTTAGCTTTCCCCCTCCCTCTGTGTCCTCTCGCTCTCTCCACCTCCACCACTCTGAAGCCTCCTGGCTCCCAGGACCTGCACACTGAACTTCAGCTGGACTCTTGACATCTCTCACTCAGAGACTGGAAACCATCAGAGAGGGGGACACTAGGTCAGTTTGCAGCCCGCCGAGGGGAGAAGGTGCTTGGTGACCATGGCTGGTCTCCCAACTCTTGGGCTTCTTTTAATCTTCCATTTGGCGACATCCCAAGGGCAGGTAAGAGGCCCTTTTTCTCACAGCCAATGTAGGAAGCTGATCCCAGCACATCTCAGTCTCCTATGTGGTACTCCTCTTGTCTATATGTATTAATGAAGAATCTTGACTCAGGTTCTGCCCAGAAGAGTTCCTATGAGGCCATTTATACACATCACTGCAACATTTTCCCTTAAAATAATTTTTGTATACATATTTCGATTTTACATTATCCACCATACTTGCAAATCCTTTCATTCCTTTGCTCCTGGAACTCCGTGGGTTAATAGGCATTACAAAGCATGTGGGATGTTGCTGGTCAGAAATGGTTATTTCTGTTAAACACTGACATTTATCTAAAGTTACCATGCCCTCTTTATACCCAGGGTGTTGTATGTCTCAATAAGGTGTGAATGTAACACTTTCAGGGCCAAAGTGGAACAATGCACTGTGTCTGCTTCATCTCCTAGTTGCATTTAGGGTACCATTTTAGAACAGTGGTACCACTTAATGGATGTGATTAGCATTTTGATTCCTTACGCCTATAATGTTTTTTCTTATTGTGGCTCTGTAGCAAGAAATCTAACAAAAGGCAAAGGCTGTCTGAAATATTACAGTAAAATTAATGAATCTGTATTTTAACAGTGAAATCTCATGATCATGAAGTGTTTCTAAAGTTTAAACATTCATGGGATAGGCATCTAGATATTAGATAAGACCAGTGATCATAATAATAAAAATTTTTTTAAAAATTTAATTTTATTTATCTTCCAATACAATCTCATGCTATGTACTGTAATAATAGCCCTTATAACGGATGTCCATTGTTCCCTAGGATTGAAAGTTTACCTAGTCCCAAAATGCCCATCTCATCCTCCTAAACACAGCAAGTTAATTGGGTCAGATCTTTAATTGTGGAATTTAAAAGCTTTAAGGGCTTAATTCATGAAAGAGGAAATTGTGGGGAATTGACAAGAGAATTGGGTTTTTTTTTCAATTCTGCTACTTTTGCCTTAAGTTTGTAATTGCCTTGTCAATTCCCTGCAATTCCCTCCATGGAAAAAAGCCTTAAGTGTAAATATTTCCCCTTATTTCTGAGCCCATACCACCTTCTCCATCAATATCCCCATGGAGCAGGAACACAAGCTTGTCTTTGTGTAAGAGTCTGTGTGATTTACCTACCCATGTCTCACATTCCTTCCAAACACTCTGTGTCCTGTACCTTTTTAATCCAGTTCTTCTTAGCTGGGTCCTGTATTTATTTCTGTCTGAAGCACTCTGCATTGAGCAACACCTGGTAATGCAGCAGTATTTTATTAAGAAGTCATTTATTATCACAAAGTTGTGCATTTTGTACCCAAGACAGATCAGCGTTTGTGTGAATATATTGAAGCATGTTTGATTTACCCCCAGTAATGCACACTGAATGGAGACTGACCCAGTCTGGGTACCACATAATGCTCTGTCTTTAAGTGTAAATACACTGTCCTGTCCAGCCAAGCGCACACACTTTCTTATGGATTTACAGGATTTATAAGCAATAGGAATTGGAAGATACTTAAATGAATTGCAATATGCTGGCATGTTAAGGCAGTTTTGGTGCTTATACGCTCTACATTCAATGCCAGTGACTATATGCTAGTGTCTGCTGGTAATATGGGATTACTTGTCCTAAATAGTGTATAGAGCACATTGGTTGGTGCTATAGTGGGACACACTAACCTTTTCATAAATCACCTGCAGAGACTCTTAGCATACAGAGGCTTGATTGAACCATCCTCTGTTAAATCAGTGAGTGGTCTCAGATTTTAATGTTCTAAAGATATAAACTAAGTATATACTATACATCACTGGCAGATGCTTCTCAGTGTGGACCCACATTGGTGGCACAATTTTGTCAGTCTCCTGGCTATGTGGTCATATTGGCTTAAATAAAACATCACTACAAAAAACATGCTGTATGGCTGGAAATAGTGTCCCCAGTAACAACATGTACTGTAAAACGGGGGGGGGGGGGGGGGGGGGGGGGCATAGATGTTGTTTGTAGATTGACTGACAAGCTGGGGGTCCTTATCTTAAATCAGTATATAATTACACTTTGTCAAAATAATTGATTTATTTATAAAGAGCAGTATCAAGCCAAAATGTGGAGAACTTGGCTAAGACACAGCTGGGGCTGTTGCAGAGCTAGTGTTAAGAGAACAGTATTACCTAAACATTGTTTTTACTGTGAATGTAGAGAATATTAAAATATTGAACATGATTTATACACTGTATTAGCACAATTGCAAAATTCCTAAATTAGGAGAGAAAGGTGTCTGTGGTGTCTCCAGTTTATGACATCACCTGTGGCTTGATATGCAAATTAATCCCATTCCCATTAGAAAAGCAGTTAAATTTCATATCAAAACTGGAGACACCACAGACACATTTTTTTTTTTAATTCTCCAAATATAGTCATTTGTTTGCAATGTTGCTAACACAGAGTATAGATCATGTTCAATATTTTTTTTTATTCTCTACAATCACAGAAAATGTTTATGTGATATAGTCCTTCAACACACTGGGCAGCACACTGCCAGGTTAAGGCAGTGGATAATACTGGATATGTCTAAATGTAACAATGTTTTCTTATACACTAATGGGGTAAAATACTTGAGTCTTTCAACAGCCTGGAAACCAGACTCCACAATGACATTTACACAATTCATACATAGGTTATAGCAAAACTAAACATCATGTAAATTCCCCTGGAAATATTTAGCAATAATTTGTATTTCCACTAAAAGTTGTCACAACCCGCCCAGCCTTTGTTCTGGTGTGATCCATTTTTCAGGTTTTATGTGTTCAGGAAATATAACTTTTTTTTTTTTTCCTTTTTGTCCACCTTTCCCCCCAGTTGACCTCCTCATGCTCATGACCAATCATATTATCCATACAGGTTACCCTATTTCTTCCTTTCTATCTATACAGAGAGCTGGACTACCAGGACCTCCAGGCCCACAAGGACCTCCAGGGATTCCAGGCAAGGATGGAATAGATGTGAGTGTCGGTACCTTCTTATGGGAGAGGGTGGGAAGGTCCAGGTTGCTTCTGAATAGAAGGAAACAGTCAGTCGACTGACCCCTTAGCTCCTGGAGAGTCTGAAGTATATTGCAAAGCAATGCTTTTTTTGGTTACTCAGCAGTGAACAGGTTAATGGAATTCCTGTGTGCTGCAGAGAGCCGTGTGTTTATTCAGCAGAGTATAAAGGATGCTCTGTGTTTAGAAACGTCTGCCCCTCCCCACTGCTGCCAGGATGGACCACGGCACAGTACAGAAGTCTCAATGCATCACTCGTTCAGTTAGGGTCTTACCTCTGTTTGATTTCGGAAGGGAGGCAGCTTGGTCTTCTCAGGCCAGTGAGGTTCATTCATACTTGCAGGGGAGTGCTGGCAAGGGGGGGCAGGAGGGCAGCATCTCTCTAATCTCACTCTATGTGCACCACTTCTCACTTTAAATGCCCCTGTCAGTTACACTATCTATCTTTCTATCCAGTTTTTTTTCTGCTTGTCAATCTCTATATATATTATCAACAAATCTCTCTTGTATATCTTTCTCTGTTTGTCTATCTCTGATGATGAAGTGGTGCCAAGGGCAACTAAATTATTTTTGTTGGCCAGGCCAATGGATGCTTTACTTCTATGCACAGAGTGGTCACACTTACAGCTGACACTACTAGGTCAAAGTCTCTATTCCCCTCTAACTACCAGCTTCTCCCAATCGTTTCTCACAGCATCACAGGCCATCTCCCCAGAGGCCCTTCATCCCTCACACCCTTTTCTCACGAATCACAGTCCACACATCACTCTCTCTCCAGAATTTCTCGCACATCACAATTCCCATGCATTTCTCCTTTCTAAAATCATAGGATTCTCTCCCAGAGCTGCACAGGACACTCTACCTCAGCATAACAGTCCCAACTCTTCTCATTCTCCTGCATGACAGGCCTAACTTTCTTAACTGGTGTTCTCACACCATACCAGCCTCCAGTCTTCTTCACAAATAGCATTGTAGGGACACTTTTTATTCCTCCCCAACATCACAGGAACCTCTACCCCCACGTCTGGCATCATGGGACTTTCATCAGCATCAGATTTTAAATATTCAGCAGCTCTCTTACCTGCCTTCCTTTAACAGGGAAGGCTTTGTCCATTGGGAAGATGGATGGGTATCTATGCATTGTCAGTCAAAAAAAAAGTGGTTAACAAATACCACACACTGTCCACAAAAAAAAGAGTTGGCCATTTGTGTCAAAATTAGACAAAAATCAAACTGTGTAGCTTTGGAAGTATAAAAGCAGGTGAGGGACACTTAATCAGTCAAAAAGAATAGTTTCATAGCTGCTTGTTTGTTGAGTGAAACTGCTCCAGGAACAATTACTTCCATGTTTACTATGTTTTCTTTTAAAGGACAACTGCAGGCAAAGAATTAGATCATGTTTAATTGAACAACTGCCTCAAGTGTAGGCATTATAATTAAAAAATGCTTTATTGAAAGAATACAAATAGATATTGCATGCCTCTCAACTGTCCTGGTCTATGCGGGACAGCCCTGGATTTGAGGCAATGTAATAAAAATGCAACAAATCATTTAAATGGTGTCTCCTTGGGTAAATCTACTAATGAATAAGGTTTGGGATTAATTGTAGAGCTGGCGGCTGCAAAGACCAATAAGATATTGGCATGTATTTAAAGGGGTATTGACTAACGTAGGAAGATGGTAAGACCTCACCTTGAATATGCAGTTCAATTTATCTGAAATACGTTGGGGTTGGCCTTCTTTTTGATCAACAGTAGTAAACAATGAATAGGAAAAGGGTTGAATTTGATGGATGCCAGGCTTTTTTCAGTTTAAACTGCTATGTCTCGCTGAGCTCTAAATCTGTCTCACTTTTCGGAATAAAGGTAGAGTTCAGCGGTATTTGGTGATGCCTGCTGCAATCTGGCAGTGCCACCACACATGCGCTGACACTCGCCCTCCCTAGCTACACCCCCAGTATGCCGATTCGGCGTGGCAGTTGTTGGGAGGTATCCGAACATAAGACTTTTTTTAGAATCTTGAATCAGATGGGTAAAACCTTTCTTAAGAACACAAATGTTAAACAGAGCTGTGCAAGCCATGAGGTCTCAACAATGTATTTTATTTGTGTTCTTTTATTAAAGCATTTCTATTAAAAATGCCTACACTTGAAGCAATCTATCAATTTAACATAACTTCTTTTTTTGCAGACAGTTGCCTCTTAAACCCGCAACTTTATTTAATTATTTTTAAAAGTTTTGTTCAAAGTGTCCACGCCATCTTTATGGCAGTCACCTGACGTGTTTCATCATACTGACATAGATGTAGTCAGCACAGGCCCCTATTTCTACTTCCATGAAATCCAACACTTCTGAATGAGTCAGAGCTTTTTGATGTTGCATTACACCCAATACTGATTCAGAATAGAGAATCCTGCCTTTATCTCTGATACTATTCCTATAAATTCCTCACTCACACTCCGGGCAGGGCAAAAACAATTTAGTGGCCCACTGTGCAACTTCGGCAGTTCACCAGTTCTGATCAGAGAAGCAGATAGACAGGCAAGAAAGACATACTGACAGATGAAGTACAGAGAGTGATAGACAAACAAGACAGTTTAGCACACTGCAGCATTTAGGAGTGAAAAGTGGTGTAACCCGCAGCCCATTGGTCAAGTTAGAGAGCAGCCCAGGAGGTAGTTCCTTGCGAGCCCTCCCTTGCTCACACATTCACATTCCTAACACATAGCATTCAACTCACACTGCCTTCATGTTGTTGTCTATTAATCCCTTCATTTAAAACCCCAAATACCTGTCCGTATCTCTTTTTTATGATCTGCTTTGGCAACACTGAAATTATATTCTGCTATGTCAATAAACATGAATTGTAATTTTTCCAGCACTTTTCAAGTTTTCTGTTAATGTGTTTTCATAAGTAGCACTGACACTCTGACATCCAAGTTCAGGATGAGTGACAGTACTACCGTCAGTTTGACTGACATTGGTAGCGCTGACCCTCAACCTCCCAAGCTACACCCATGGCGTCCTGATTCGCCAGGTGGAAACGTTGAAAAGTATGTTACCAGCGTTTCACCTCTCTTCCACATTACTCTCTACTCCTCTCCTGTCTCTCTATTCCTTTGTTTACTCAGCACTCTAATTCTTATGTAAAAGCACAAGTGAAAAATGAGTGGCATAAGTATGCAGGTAAACTGGTAATTATATTTAAATGTACATGCCATTTATTAGACATGTGCATAACTAAAATTTTCGTTCATTACTGCATTCGTTTCAGACGAAATTCGTTCATTATTTTCGTTTCATTTATTCAATCGTACGAATTGACCTATTTTAACCACTCTTTCGGTTTATAGACTTTCAGTTTATGGAATGCATGTAATGCTATTGGTATTCTATAAACCGAAATAGAGTCCCCATTCATACGAATTGACCTATTTCAACTCTATTTCGGTTTATAGAATACCAATAGCATTACATACATTCCATAAACCGAAAGTCGTTCATTATGACCGTTTATGGAATGTATGTAATGTTATTGGCTTTCTATAAACCGAAATAGAGTCGGTTTATAGAATACCAATAGCATTACATACGTTCCATAAACCGACATAATGAACGACTTTCGGTTTATGGAATGCATGTAATGCTATTGGTATTCTATAAACCGACTCTATTTCAGTTTATAGAAAGCCAATAGCATTACATACATTCCATAAACCGACATAATGAACGACTTTCGGTTTATGGAATGTATGTAATGCTATTGGTATTCTATAAACCGAAATAGAGTTGAAATAGGTCAATTTGTATGAATGGGGACTCTATTTCGGTTTATAGAAAGCCAATAGCATTACATACATTCCATAAACCGAAAGTCTATAAACCGAAAGAGAGTCGGTTTATAGACTTTCGGTTTATGGAATGTATGTAATGCTATTGGCTTTCTATAAACCGAAATAAAGTCGGTTTATAGAATACCAATAGCATTACATGCATTCCTTAAACCGAAAGTCGTTCATTATGTCGGTTTCTGGAATGTATGTAATGCTATTGGTATTCTATAAACCGACTCTATTTTGGTTTATAGAATGCCAATAGCACGAATGGACGAATGATTTTTGTTTATAAACCATTCGTTCATTCGGCTTTTGTTAGTTTAGCATTTTCGTTATTCGTTTTTCGGATGAATGGACGAAAATGCTATTTTCGGCTGAAAATGCATTCGTCCGAAAACGGATGCACGTCTAACATTTATCCTCTGATCGGCAGCCATGATACTTCATGGGAAGCTCAGGAGAGACCTTTGTTTCTGAATGCCACCAACAGAGGGGACCCTAACTAAACTTTTTCTTTTATAATTTTGTTTCCTAAAAAGTCAGTCTTCTCCTCTGCTTAAACATACCTCAATCTCTTCACCGCTCGCTCTATTTTTATTTTACAATCCAGCATTCCTCTAATTTCTTTGTCTACTTTTCTTACACAGCTATCATTTCCTGTTTTAAACACCTCTGCTTTACTCTTGCATGCCTGTTATGCTTCTCCTCTTCTTCAATATCTTTCACTCTATTCCTCTCATTCCTTTCATGAGTCTCTCTACTCCTCTCTTACATGTTTCTCAATCTCTTCCTCTTCGCTACATGTTTTTCTTGTCTTCCTCTCTTTCATGCCTCCTCTCTTAAATACCTCTTGGTTTATCCTCCTATCTTGCACTCCCCTCACTTTCCTCCCTGTTTCTTACTCTCCTTCTCTCTCCTTCTCATCCTGTCTTACAATATTCTCCTTTTCCTGAACACCTCTCACTCTCCTCCTCTTTTCTACACACCTCTCATGCTCCTCCTCCCTTCTGTACACTTTTCATGCTCCTCCTCCCTTCTACACACCTGTCCCTCTCCTCCTGTCTTCTACATGCCTCTCACTCTCCTCCCCTCTTCTGCACACCTCTCACTCTCCTCCTCTCTTCTACACACCTCTCACTCTCCTCCTCTCTTCTACACACCTCTCACTCTCCTCGTGTCTTCTACACGGTATCACTCTTCTCCTCTCTTCTACACGCCTCACAATCTCCTCCTCTCTTCTACACGCCTCTCACTCTTTCCCTCTCTTCTACACGCCTCTCACTCTTTCCCCCTCTTCTACACGCCTCTCACTCTTTCCCTCTCTTCTACACGCCTCTCACCCTCCTCTTCTCTTCTACACGCCTCTCAATCTCCTCCTCTCTTCTACATACCTCTCACTCTCCTCCTCTCTTCTACACGCCTTTCACTCTCCTCCTCCCTTCTATACACCTCTCGTGCTCCTCCTCCCTTCTACACACCTGTCCCTCTCCTCCTGTCTTCTACACGCCTCTCACTCTCCTCCCCTCTTCTACATGCCTCTCTCTCCTCCTCTCTTCTACACACCTCTCACTCTCCTCCTCTCTTCTACACACCTCTCATGCTCCTCCTCCCTTCTGTACACCTCTCATGCTCCTCCTCCCTTCTACACACCACTTACTTTCCTCCTCCCTTCTACACACCTCTCACTCTCCTCCTGTCTTCTACACGCCTCTCACTCTCCTCCTCTCATCTACATGCCTCTCAATCTCCTCCTCTCTTCTACATTGCCTCTCAATCTCCTCCTCTCTTCTACACGCCTCTCAATCTCCTCCTCTCTTCTACACGCCTCTCACTCTACTCGTCTCTTTTACACGCCTCTCACTCTTCTCCTCTCTTCTACACGCCTCTCACTCTTCCCCTCTCTTCTACAATCCTCTCACTCTTTCCCTCTCTTCTACATGCCTCTCACCCTCCTCTTCTCTTCTACACGCCTCTCACCCTCCTCTTCTCTTCTACACGCCTCTCACCCTCCTCTTCTCTTCTACACGCCTCTCAATCTCCTCCTCTCTTCTACACGCCTTTCACTCTCCTCCTCTCTTCTACACGCCTCTCACTCTCCTCCTCTCTTCTACACGCCTCTCACTCTCCTCCTCTCTTCTACACGCCTCTCACTCTCCTCCTCCCTTCTACACGCGTCTCACACTCCTTTTATTTGTCTTTCATCTCTTTTCTCTCTCCAATTGTGGAGGATTAAGGTTTTTAATGTGTTCTAGTCTCTCTAAGTGTTCTCACTAAGCATTAATTCTATAAAATGATTGTATTTTTATTTTTTAGGGGGAGCTAGGCCCCGCTGGATTGCCTGGGACCCCGGTGAGTGTAACATGTTTTTTTTAATTTAGGTACATGTATAATCTACCTTGTTTATGTGGCTCCACTGGCTGAGCTAATGCATTATGCTCATGCCAAATATAGAAAGAATTATGGATACTGGCCTTGATTTCCATCTGAGGGCCCGTGTGTCAGATGTAGCCCTCACAGATTTTTCAGCATGTACCATCCCAGCTGAAATGCATATAGGCTCCATTATATCACTTTGTGAAGTTAATAAATTAACACAAGATAACACAATAAGATTCTGTATGCAATTGAAAAGTGAAATGAATTCCTGCTAATGGATAAGAAACTGGAAAGTAAATATCATTGAAATCCTGAACATATGAGATGCCAAAGTGTCTGCAAGAAGTGAATGGTCAGCCTCAGAGAGAAGGCTTTCTAGCTATTTAATAAGTTGGTTTCAGTGCAGTTAACAGAACAACCAGTCAAATATCTTTGTAATGCTGCAAAGCATAGATAATCGCAAATGTTATCAGCAAACAGTTATATACATCTCTGTTTCTCTTTATTTTATTTTTTTTTACAGGGTCCTAAAGGAGCTCCTGGAAAACCAGGCGAAGCTGGAAAGCCAGGTCTGTCTGGACTGCCAGGAATTGATGTAAGTGTCTCATCTGTGGATGTGCACTAAGGGTTAAAACACTTTACAATATAGACACAAGATCTGGTGGGGGGCCTTTCTTTGTGTTTAACCCTATCTCTCTCTCTAAGGGACTGACCGGTCCAGATGGAAAGGCTGGTCGTGATGGACCCCCAGGAGAACGGGTAAGTCAACCAAAAACGTTCATTTATATATTTTGGATTTATAATCTTGCCTGTGTCTGGTGTAGCCAGAGATTACAGCATTACAGTTTCAGATTGTTAAAGAGTTTGGTTACCTGCAGGGCATGAAGACAAACTTGTATGTAATATGATTTGCTGTAGAAGTTAAAGACTTGAGAGGATATGGTGTTTGCTGTAGACTTGAAGGGAGCTAAGGCGGGTTATGGCTCTGCTGTAGCGGTCAAGTCACTGCTGTAGAAGTGCTGGTGTTTTTGCAATGTTCAAGGAAGTGGTATCGATTACAAAGCATGACTGTGCTGCTATACATGTGAATGGGGAAAATGAGTGTGGGTAGAGCTGATGGAAGAGCATGAAAGTACCAAAAACATGATTAGAGGTGTGCTGCTGATGAAGTGGTAGTCCTTGAGGGTGCAGTGCCACAGAGGTGATGGGATGTTTTGTGGGTGCCAAAGCATTGGCTGAACGTTGTGAAGGTACAGTGGAGGTGATGGGATGCAATGAGGATGCTGATGACAAATAACCCTGATTAAAAGAGACACAGGAGATGAGGGAAAAGCACTGTGGACTGTGTCCTGAAATTTTTACATTTCTGCCAGATACATGATCCCTTGTAGGCATGTGTCTCATCTCAGTTGAATACATTATAAAAAAATCTATGGGCACATGAGATGGCATTCAGTTCCTGCAAATATGCACTCTATCGACCCTGATTACACTATGCCTTGCCAACCACATCCTGCTTTGTAATACTATGTACCAATGTGTTTTCCCTTGTGATACTCTCTTGCAAATAAAAGGAACCTGGATTTATCCTGTGTCCATTATTTTCATTACTTAGAACACTTCAACCGCAGTTTTTTGTTTGTTTTTTATTGCAAGAAGTGGAATTCTGTAAGGGTATTGGTTGCCAAACCCAATTCATGCATTTGGATTGTTAGGTGGTATAACGTTAACCTGCATGCAGCAATCTCCTTTAACTTCCATCATTGGAGCTGCTTATTGGCTGAATATCATTTAAAAGGTGAACCACTCTTGTGTCAGGATTTATAGTGTGATGGCATAAAAGGACCTCTTTAAACTACACTAATTAAATTGGATTTAACAAGATTTACCTAGCCTATGTTAATAGAAAGAGCATGTATCCCCAGCAGCATCCACAATGCTCCCTCCTAGCAAGCTCAAGGGAAGTCTTATTAATTTGATTAAGCTGCATCTCTGAGGAGGGAAGTCACGGGTGCACCTGATGGCACATCTACCTGCTGGCTCTAGGGTTGCCACCCGGCCGGTAAAAAAATTGGCATCTGGTCAATGTTTAGTCTATGTAGACAGACACAAGGTCTGTATTTTTCTGAAGAAAAGGTGGCAACCCTAGCTAGCTCCAGAGCAGTCAGTACCTCCCCCTCCTTAATTATTACCCTTTGAGGTATTTACTAATGTTTTATAAAAAATAAAGCATGGCTCTGGTTCAGTGCTGCAATACCCTGCGAGTAATAGCCCAGTCCCACTGTTCAACAGAAGGAAGAAAATCCCAGCATAATAAAAAAAAAAAAAAAAAAATCCAAATTATTTCTTGCTGAAGTAGAATTTATTTTGTCTGCCCCTATCCACTGGTTTTATGGTTTGAGGCCTACAATAAAGAATTTGGTCCTTTTGGGATTATATCATGGCAGGCCTCAGTTATTTCCAGAGCCGCTGGGGATTCCTAATGTTTTCTAAACTCAATGTATGATAAAGATGGATGAAATATACTGATAAACCAATAGACCATAAAACGACGTTTGATAAACAAGTAGTTATAGTTACACACAATACATGTGCTACATATAAATTAAAAGAAAGAGGGGCACCTGGAATTACAGAAAGTAGAAGAAATCCATGGACAAGTATTTTCAGTTTGTGCCACGCATAGTGAATGGGCGGTAGATAACTGAACACCTCTCATGTTTTATACCTACCGTGTCTTCTTTCTAACTTAAGCGTAAGATAGATACTGATGATGAGACAGACACTAAATGAGAGATGTCATTAACTGACTCTCCTCCGAATTGAATGTCCACTTGCGCTGAAATCATGTCTCTCAAAAACTGAATGTCTTCTCATTTCTGCTAATGTTAAGAATCATTTGACGATTTATTTTAATGTCTATGGTGAACTGATTTGACCTGATGAGGTAATTATAAATGTCAGTGGCTGTTATTTGCTATTCTCCTGTCAGTTCTCCACAATTAACTGATCTTGGTCAAACAAAACACAAACCTATTAGATGACAAGCTTCAAACTGCCCAATGCCGTCTTTTTTTTAACTCAATACAATAAAAGTAGTATTTTCTAAAGCTACCATTGAAGAGTTATGGCAAAGTATGTCATCTCTGTATTTTCTTTCAACAAGGACTGACTGCTACCACCCCTTATTTTATTTACTCATCGCTCAACTCAAACTCTCCCATCTGTCAGTATAAGCACTTACTATATACGTCAGGATTCAATTAATAAAATCCTGTTCCTCCCTTACAAAGTTCTTCCCAACTGTTCCTCAAACTATGACCTGTTTTACCTCTTATTTCCAACACACCAACTTGGTCCCTTTTAAAAATCCCTATAACCGACTTCTTCATTGACGTGTTTTACCACATATCATTCTCTTCCATTGTCTACTGCAATGCAATGCTGGCATCTGGACACTGCTTTTGGAACTGACTGTCATTCTGGATTGTATCATTAAGATTTCCTTTAGTGGAACGAAGGATGCTAACCTGTACCATGAAAAACATCCCCAGACTATTATTCCTCCTCCACCATTGCTCTGCTATCTGCCAGAGCCAGCATCACCCTTTAGAATGCTAGACAACTTTTCCATTGCTCCAAAATCCAATTATGACGCACATTACAGTATTTCTGCCACCAATTGGCATTGCACGTGGCATCTTTATGTTGTTCAGTTGCTCGGTCTGCCATGGAAACACATTTCATAAAGCTCCCATGAACAGTTCTTGTGGTGTCATTGCTAAAGGAGCAGTTTGGAAACCAATGACAGATGACTGTTTGGATGGACAGTTGGCTACAGAAAAACAGCTAGTGACATAGATATCATTTTGCTCGGTTAGCCTGGATCATAATTAGGCCTGAAGGGGTTTCCTAACTCCTACAGAGCCTGAAAACGGTGCAATGTCCAGACTGCTTACGGGTTTCTGTTGCATCTTGTTTCAATAAAGGGGAAATAACTTTTACACAAAACTCTCTTTGTTCTTCGGGGAGAAACAAACACACGCCGGATCTTTATTCACGTACAGTCAGTCAGCTGGAGTCTCTGCACAGGGAGAGTATTAATGGCAGTGTGTGTATAATGTCTGGATAAATACACAATGGTTTCCTGTATGAGTTTGACTGTGGGCATTTGAATGTTTGCATTTGTCTTTCCTCTGGTTCTCTCTCTATAATTATGTACTGTGTCTTATATATAAATACATATTTGTGTACCTTAGGTGGTATTTGATAGAATAGAAACATAGAAACATAGAATGTGTCGGCAGATAAGAACCATTCGGTCCATCTAGTCTGACCAATTTTTTTTTTTTTGAGTACTTTTATTAGTCCCCCGTTCCCGGTCTTATAGCTAGGATAGCCTTGTGTCTATCCCACGCATGCTTAAAATCCTTGACTGTGTTTACCTCTACCACTTCTGCTGGAAGGCTATTCCATACATCCACTACCCTCTCAGTAAAGTAATACTTCCTGATATTACTTTTAAATTGTTGCCCCTCTAATTTAAGACTATGTCCTCTAGTTGTGGTAGTTTTTCTTCTTTTAAATATACTCTCTAACTTTACTGTGTTGATTCCCTTTATGTATTTAAATGTTTCTATCATATCCCCCCCTGTTACGTCTTTCCTCCAAGCTATGCATGTTAAGATACTTTAACCTTTCCTGGTAAGTTTTATCCTTCAACCCATGAACCAGTTTAGTAGCCCTTCTCTGAACTCTGTCCAAAGTATCAATATCCTTCTGGAGATACGGTCTCCAGTACTACGTACAATACTCCAAGTGAGGTCTCACCAGTGCTCTGTACAATGGCATGAGCACTTCCCTCTTCCTACTGCTAATACCTCTCCCTATGCAACCAAGCATTCTGCTAGCATTTCCTGCTGGGAATAGCGACAGAACATGCTATAATCGATAATGTGTTCTGTAAATACGGAGGAATGTGAGCTTCAAAATGGATGTTTGAATTAAAATTGAAGAACTAGAACAAGGTGGAACAATGTAAAGCTTGGAGGTTGATGGAAATGTGAGAGTCAATATAAACAGAAAAAGTAGTATATACCTGCAATAGTCTTCTGATGAAAGTAGTAAAGTCTAACACTGGAACGGAATTCAGGAATGCCTGAGATGTACATAAGGATATCCAACAGAATAGGTAAAATAAGGTGTTGTTATGGGCTCCTTTAAGAATACCCATCGCTTATTCTCAACCTAATGGCTTATTTATGGATCCATTAAAGGATAACCTATTGTAACTAGCCTATGGTCTCATGTGTTTAAAATGTGTCTCTAGTGTGTCATCTTATGACATCACCGAGTGGCCCAAAATAAAAATGACACATTTCCCATTGAAAGTATTGGGGCATAAGGTGATATTAACATACTTCGCCACAGATGCATTTAAAATAGGTTTTTCTCCTATACAATTAATTTTCTTACCATTATACCAGTTTGCAGGTAGCTTATCTTGGCAATGTCCATCCATTGGCCTGTTATGTATTCGTTGTTTTGAAAAGTATAGTCCCTTATATTTAGTGTTTTTCTTGTGCGCCTGCCTATACACTATTTGTTTCCTCTAGTTATGTTCCACCTCTCCATATACATTGTTAGTGACACAAGAGTAAGTCACGTGGCATTTAGTGGTGGTGGAAGTGGATATTGACAAAGTTTCACTGATGTATAATATAAACCAGTAAAGCTTGAAACATGGATCCCTGTTAATGAATGCTGACAATGTGAAATGCTACAGACATTGGGCTTATAGAGTGATATCCTTCACTCTCTTTAGGTTACTTAACGATTCTACTCCTCCCTCTGGGATTTTGATCTTTTATATTCAGTCATACAGTATGGGGGGTAAACGATTTAAAAGTAATATCAGGAAGTATTTCTTTACTGAGAGAGTAGTGGATGTATGGAAGAGCCTTCCAGCAGAAGAGGTGAACACAGTCAAGGATTTTAAGCATGCGTGAGATAGGCACAAGGCTATCCTAGATATAAGATAGAGACAGGGGACTAATAAAAGTATTTAGAAAATTGGGCAGACTAGATGGACTGAATGGTTCTTATCTGCCGACACATTCTATGTTTCTCATAGGAAATATCATATTTCTAATAAAAGATGGTTATAATAATCCTAGTATTTAATTAAACCTACTTGGATTAGCATGACCTCATGAGTGGGTTTCTGAAATGTTATATTTTGTGTTTTAGGGAGATATTGGACCACCAGGACCAGATGGAGCTCCGGTAAGTAGGGAATTCAGTATAAATCACCTCCATTTCAGTCATCTTGTACCCCAAATAATGACTCTAAGAAATGTTTTATGTTTTGTTGGTCAGCCAAATAATTTAAGTATTGGGTAAATCTGAATTAATGCTTTTGTAAGCTTTGGATGTTCATATAGGGTGTAGATAGGGTTGCCACCCAGCCGGTATTTTACCGGCAGGCTGTTAAAAAATTGTCTTGATGCCAATGTTAAGTCTATGGAGGCACCAGTAAGGTTTTAGAAAAGGTGGCAACCCTAGGTGTCGATAATGTTTTACAGGCAATGTCTCCAAATGTAAATCTCTATTTCTGTCTGTGACATGAATAAACGTGTGACTAGAAATCTCATAATGGGAACTAATTGGACTGAAACAAAGTATTTCACCCTCTTACACTTAAGTCGGGATAAAGCAGCAATGACTGATCTCTACTAGTGATGGACCATCATATTCTCATTATTTATAATTCAACGCTCACAGCACATTGTAATATAACTCTGGTTTTAACCTTTCCCTAATAACATTATGATTTTGGTTTTTTTTAGGGCCGAGGGCCACCAGGACCCCCTGTAAGTCTCTGTTTTATGATCTTATGTTCTAATAGACACTATTGCGGCAATCACTGTCAGGCCATTGTCCATTGTGGTTCTCAGTCTTGGTTGCACTGGTTTGACAACCATTTGTTTTTCTCCAACCAGATACGACATGTGTCAGGCACTCAGCCTTTTGGTATTTTATTTCTACTTAAACCATTTATGGTGGTGCAAAGTTATTTATGCTCTGAAACCTGTATTCTGGCACCAGTCAGAATCACGTGTGGCTTTAAGTGGGCAAAAATTCTTTAAATGTCCCAAGATTTTATTGATCTGATCAGAGAGTTTAACTGACTAACGAGCTGTGAGTTCCTCAGCTTCCCATCTATCATTAGAAAGTTATTTGATACTGATCCCAAGCTAGCTTGAATTACCTGTGCTGCCATTTCATCTTCTGATCTTTTATATTCTTTCAGGGTTTTGCTGGTCCAAGTGGCTTGTCAGGGGGAATTGGACCTCAGGGCCCAGAGGTAAGTTCTTTCACTGTGATCTTTACCTGACCCAAACCAGAAGGTCCATAATGCAATACTTAAACATAACCTACAGCCTCGCCTAAAATATTCTTAGGATCTGAGGTATGTTCTAGTGGATATTAAGTGGAGCAAACTGAGGATTAGTTATTGATGTATACATTTTATCTAATTATATGGTTTCTGCATTATTGGAAATGCAAATGGGGAATCCTGTTTCCTCTCACATTCCAGCCAGGTGTTACAGGGTGTAGATACTGCATGTGTTAAGGGCAAAATGTCACCACACAGATGATGGTGTCACTGTTAATAATGCCCTCATATGTAATAACATGTTCCATATTTTGCAGGGACCTGCTGGACCCCCAGGACCACCTGGACCACCAGGACCACCTGGACCTCCAGTAAGTTTTGTTATTGTTATGATAATACACATTTTTGCACTGACATGTGCTAGCACACAGACTTGAGAAGTATGCATGCACTGACACATGCTAGCACACAAATATACTGAAACATATTAAAACACGTTCTCACACACATATGCTTTGAAACATGTTAACACACATACTACCCACAGAAACGAAAGCATAACAAACATGACAAAAAAAACCCACAAAAATGGATTCATATTAACACCTTCTATCAGCACAAGATTGGCCATTTCCACTTATTTTGGGGTGGTTTTTAGCCATATTCAGTTTAGGGGGTCAGACAGCATAAGCCTATTAATTTCATTCAGTAAGACTAAAGGATTGAACCCTCCCGAAGTTGGCCCGAAATCATTGGAAATTGCCAAATATCGGGCAGTTTAATTCTCCAGATTGGAGTAGAAGAATTAAAATAAACATATTTCAATACTAACAATATTCATTTACAATTATAATATATTAATGTCATATTTACTATAGTGTATTTGGATTAATATAGGCATTTTACATTTGTAATAAAATGTTACTTTATTTTAACTCCTTCGTCACTCCTGCCAGGTGTGACGTCACAGAGGCGTGTGCCCAAACCCGAACAGAGCGATTCGGTAAAATGTAGCCGGTGCTTGCTTTGAGCATTTGTTACATTTTCTCTATCAGATGTCCAAGTGTCTTTTAGGACCACTAAAATTAGGATGGCATAAAACATCCTAGCATCACGAAGGGCTTAATGTATTTAATTAATGTATTGTTTGTTTACAGTTTTTTTTTTTTTTTTAACATTTCTGCCCATTTCGGGGAGACTTCATCTATTTTCGCAATAGCCGAAGTCCTCCCACTGGGAATCTT
This sequence comes from Pelodytes ibericus, assembly GCA_036172795.1. NCBI lineage: Eukaryota > Metazoa > Chordata > Amphibia > Anura > Pelodytidae > Pelodytes > Pelodytes ibericus. The sequence goes on from CM069862.1 coordinate 132,786,205, forward strand.
AGAAACCTATGGTGAGGACCGAGGCTACCAGGAGTTCAGCTACAAAATGTCGGCACAAAAACCTGGCCCATTTTCATGCTGATTCGAGATACCTTGGTTAGCCTCTGAGTATCCCAAATTTGAGGGCTGCTCGGATCACTTAATATATTATAATTGTATATAAATATTTTCCTTTTCCTTGAGAAAATTGGAGCTTCTTGAGTTGACCCTTACACACATGTAAACATATAAATACTGTGGTATCATACAGCATTCATGGTTAATAGATTCACTCTCTGCTTTTGTCTGAGAAAATGTGAGCCACAGCCAATTAGTGTAGAGCTCATGATGGTAAGCCTGTTGCTTTAATATTGGGCATAGGTAGAGTTGCAACTCTGACAGTATTTTACCAGTCAGCTGTCAAAAAATTGGCTTGAGACCAGTGTTATGTCCATCAAAGTAATAACATGACTGGTATTTATTTTTGAAGGAAAGGGGGTAACCCTAGTCATAGGCGGCTTAGTGAAGTGGATTACTACCAGGGAAAGGCAAAGTGTCCATGCAAGGACCTCTGTGTCCACAACAAGGTCTGTTAAGGTAGAACATCATTAGATTGTCCACCACATACCCCAGTAAATGTCCACCAGGAACAATACTGGTGCCTACCCCTGGTCACTATTGGATCTCTGTTTGGTATACTGTAGTATTGTATTCTCTGATTCCCTTCTCTCTCCACAGGGACTTCCTGGTGTTATTCCTGATGGCAATGGAGACTTGCAGGTATGTATTAACCACTCTAATGTTCATCCAGATACATAATGAGTGAGTAAGTTCCTAACTTGAACACATATTCCCAGCACTGGAGGAGTTTAAAATCCCCTGACATGAGCCCAGATGCGTCAAGAGCCAGTCATTGTTTCTGGAAGGTCTTCCTGTGCTCAGGGCAGATGACCCTGAGTCAGTGCTTTAGATTCTGGGGATTAGATATTTAAAGTTTGATGTTTTGCATAGCCTCAACTTTTTCCTGTGGTAATGTTGGCAGGGCCTGATAGCTCTACCACACATGTGGAGTATTGATTCTCCATTGTCCCAGACACCAGAGAATGGAAATCAAGACTGCGGGATTGCAATCCCAAGTCGGGACCTGATTTAAAACAAGAAATATGTGGGGCATGTATCTGGTCTGTCTATATCTCTGATAAGTATCCCTTTATCAGTTTGACTAATGTCATATCTGCAGTGCAGCCCACAAAGCAAGGAAACTTATTTATTAAATACAACCGTAGAAAAAAAGTTAACTTCAAAATTACACTATTGCAGTCTCTTAGCTGTATCAGGGGCTGACATATTTGGAATCTTGTGTCTGATCTGACTTCACCCATCCCAAGATAAAGGAAGATTTAATCCAAGATTCCAAATAATATGTCTGCTCCCTGATGGAGCTAAGATACTTCAATAGTGTCATTTTGAAGTTAGAAAGAGGGCTCAAAAATGTAGTTTATTTGCATTATTTCATTAAATCAATTCTATTTAATATGTCTACACTTGAAACAATATTTTAATTAAACATAAGTTACTTTTATATCTACAGTTGTACTTCAAACACAAATGTTATCTAATCTTCATCACTGAAACATTAACCATATTTTCTTCCCCTACAGTGCCCAGCTGTCTGCCCACCCGGACCCCCGGGGCCGCCAGGAATGCCAGGATTTAAGGTAAATGATATTTAACTACTATCTACTTTTTGCCCTGGATCATTATTTAGACAGTGCTCTCATATAATCTGTTAGATCAAGTTTTAACAATTGCTCTACTTACCGCAGTCAGTGTGTTTTGCTACAGTAATAGTGACCAACAATCTGATCCAATGGCTCCCTTTTTTGTTTACATTGGAGTGTTAGGTGATCAGTTGGATTTCTTATGAGCCTAGCTATGCACTATGCATTACATTTATCTGTTAGATCCCTTGACAAACTCTGTCCTGATATGAGATCTGTTTGGTTTTATTGTATTATGATTATTGTTCATTGCAATCTGTTTCAATCCAGTGACCTCGTGGATTTTGTGTTGCACCATATGTGTTCTAGATCATTATGTGATCTGTTGGATCCCTTGTTACACATGATCATGGATGTGGTAATCTGCCGTCCCTTGCTGTTCTAGACTTTAGAATTAGAGATTACGCCTTGTGTTATATTTTTTGTGATCATTTTTTACATTTGTTATTTTTGTGCTGTTTTGTGATCATTTCATTGATCACATGTTCCACTTCAGCTATATGATATATGATCTACTAATGCATTTAATTAACTTAAAGTCTAGTCCCCAAACTCACTTTGGTGAATGATGAAGGCTACTGCTTGTATATGCACAGCCTTTATTCCAATGTGATTTGATGCAGGCATTCTGCAAAAATCACATTTTTTTATATTTTACTCAAACCCTCCCCAGTGATTACTTTGCATGTATACAACAGGTGCAGCAACACTGATTATATAGACACTATATATAGCATATAGAGTTTAGTTTCATTTAGTCACTGCCTGTGCTGCTGGAATAGACTATGTTGTGTGGATTGGAAAACACTTACCCTTGTACACAGTAGGATCTCTTAACGGTGCAACACATTGTCTGATGACATCACTAGAGAAACAGGATATTTCATTCACTTCAATAGCATTATTCTCATTTGTTCCTGCAGCAAAGAAAACAAAATTAAATTACTTTTACACAGCTAGTGTGGCCAGTCCTGGGTTCTTGCAAACTCCTGTCCTTTCAAAAATTTCTTCAGGTGTAAGATTTTCATATTTTCAGCAATGCAAAATATAAAATATGCATTTTAAAATATTTTTTGAGTCTATTTTAATATGCATTAACATTATACCGATCACACCAAGAAAAAATATGCATTTAACAGCTTTACAAATAAACCTGTGGTCACTGCAACCACAACTAGGTCTTTAATAAACCTATACAACATATTTAAAATAATATATAAACGTTTTTATTGAAGGGAGTGTATGGGGAGAAATAAGGAAAGAAAGTGAGACAATTGAGAGAGAGAAAAAGCAAAAAAAAAACTGAGATTGAGAAGTAGAAATTAAATGATGATAAATAAGGCATAACCTTATGCAGAGTTTAAGACAAGGCAAGAAAAATAATGATATAGTGGGTGTGGGAGAAATAAACACAGAGAAAAAAATAAGGGCAGATAAATAGTGTGATGGAAAGGGATAAAACTGATAGAAAATAATCAGCAGGAAAAATAGAGTCAGGCAGCAAATACTGACTATTGGAACCTAGGCAGAGCTGAGCCTAAGGTCCATGACTTGGATGTGGCTATATAACAAACTCCCGTTCACAAACATGATTGCTTTTCACAACCAGTCCACCTGTCTTGCATTGCCCTACAACACTCGTCACAATACCCAACAAACCTTTCTCACTGTCACCTTGCCCCATATACTTGCGCACTGTCACTTAACCCCACAGAACCCGTCCACTGTTACTTTGAATCACATAACCTGCCCAATGCAGTGGCATAGCAAAGGGGTGTCGGTGGGGGTGGTCCGCCCCGGTTGGGACTTGTTTAGGGGCGGCCCACAAGATGCTAGGACGAATAGAACAGCCTTCACTTAACAGCTTATTATGGCCACGTGTCACTGCCCCACACAACCTTCCCTTCACTTTTTAAACACTGTGATTGTGAAGCACCCAGCACAACCTACGGTTTTTGACCCAAACACCCCATTCCCTAGCATAGCTATGGTGATATATCCTCATTCTTTAATTGCACGTCTCAAATCATCAATTAAATTGTTAGCTCTGTGAGCAAGGGTCTACTCAGATTTCTGCATTTGTTGTGCTACTTTCCTCTGTAAAATACTGCACACATTGTGTCTCTGCAAATAGATTTTGGTATTGCTGGGTTGCTTAACAGATGAAATACATTGATCCAAGGGATCCATTGTACAGGACAGGGCTGCAGGGCAATTACTGTAAAGGTTTCAAGGAAATGTTTTCAAATTAGTTAGTCCAGGGCATTTACTCTACTGGATGTCTGTGCAGATGATCTGTTAAGTACCACACACTGTACATTTGATTGCACAGTTAATTTCTTTGCATAGAGAGAAATTATTGATCCAGGAACAAACTGTAAGAGCCCACTGTGATCTAGTATCCACTCTTGTATCTATCTATACATGAATGCCCATCACATCTGTTTGGGGAGCCTGTATTTTGTATGTTCATGGTTTCTGTTTCTGTCTTGCAGGGTCACACAGGACATAAAGGGGAGCGTGGAGAGCTCGGAAAGGATGGACAGAAGGTGACTAGATTATTGCCCTACTAGGGACCCTTTGACCCCCACTTGTCACATCCTTTTTTAATTTCCTTTTAAATGAATATCTGTGTTACTATTTTGCATATTCAGGAAACAAAGTGCAAATAATTCCCTTAAATTTTTTTCAAAATACAGTATTATTGATGGCTTCAGCCATTTCAATGTGTTCTTCATTGTTTTGGGCTCATAAGAGATAAGAGGCCAGATTTAAAAATGTTATGTGTGCAAGCCAGTTTTGTGTAAAGATATTGTTACCCAGAGTATTGTCAGTTTATATTAAACCCATCTAACAGTGGGAAGTATTCTTTATATTTTCTCTAACAATAATTTTAAAATTTTCAGGGAGATGCTGGACCACCGGGACCTCCAGGAATTCCAGGCAGCGTGGGCCTACAGGTGAACCATACTCTTCTAAGCATAGGAAGTGGGTTATTCTACCTGGAGTTATGTATCAGCCAATGGAAACACTTTATCAGCAGGAAGTGTCATGTAGATGGTTATTTAATGTGGGCATAGTACATGGAGAAGGAAATACCAAATGAATACCCAGGATTTTGTGCCTGTTGCCATAAGGGACAATAACGTGACATGTAGACTTGTTAAGTCATTGATCTCATGTTTAGATTTGAATGGGTTCATTGGTCTTATGTACAAAATAGCCATAACTTGTAAGCTTTAGAGTAAAATTAACTCTAGCTATTCCATTGCTGTGATCTAATATACGCCATCCTCTTCTAATATCCTTGTTTCCAGGGTCCAAGAGGTTTGAGGGGAACAGTAGGACCCCAGGGACCAGCAGGAGACAGGGTGAGTGATATCTAATGTATACATGTATTTGTCTGTGATGTATTCTGTATATATAAATTGCATGGTTATCTATCTGTCCATATACTTACCTTATTACATACAAGGATACTTACATTTGGAACTGTGGGACATGTTTCCTGTGAGTCTGGGTAAACGTGACGGCACATTGACAATTGTGGATTTCTCACAATGAATTGTGAATTTTTCACATTGTCTTTCTCTCTTGTTGTCTTGTTGTCACTTGCTGTCTTTTGTTTTCAGGGAACCACTGGATTCCGAGGCCCACCAGGTCCTCCAGGACCCCCAGGGAAAGCTGTACGTATGAATTTGAGGCATGTTCCCCACCTACAACCACTTGCTCAATGCCAGACATTTTGCAAGAAATTGAGCAGAGTCCATGGGCCAAATATTTCTCATCTGCCGGCATATTCTATCTTTCTTTAACCACCAGTGCAGACACAGAGATATAGAAGGCCTAGATTAGGGACATGCATGTGGCCTCAAACATCGTTTTAATTCCTCCACCCCCACACATCCCATATACAGTGCTGCAAGGGATTCTGGTTCAGGATTTGTAAATAGGGTCAGCAAGGATTTATTTTTTGCCTTAATGTCCACTGTATAAATTGACCTCCTGGACAATATACAGGCTTAACGAGACAGCTTTTCAAACATAGCCCTGGATAGAGGTTGGAGTACCATCATGGACAGATGTTTAGTTCTTTATGGAACTCATCAGCATGAGGTTGGTTCTAGCATACTCCTTCACAAGGCTTGGAACAGTACATCAAGCATGCACTACAGTTATAATGGGGTAAACGAATTTCCCTTTGCTTTTAACCTATCATAACTTTTGCTGTGTGTGCTAAACAGAAAAGAAAAAGAGAAGGTATAGAATGGGCAGGTTACAGGGACAAGACAGGGAGGAATAATTTATCAATTTATTAATATACCTTGGATTATCTCTTATAAAGTCTCCATACCCCTTACCAGTAGTCAATTAGTGAGATAAATCATTGGACTGAATGGAACCTCACGGTATTGATAATAGTCATTTTTTTTATTCCACAAGATACTTACCATAGACTAGACAGGTCAGGTAGATAGTAACAACTTACCTACCAGCCTTATTACTCAGAGATTTAACTGTATTAAAGCACAAGCAGTGATAAACTGCATCCTTAGATCTCATTACCGTGACTATCTGTCTGGATTTGCAGGGGGACCAAGGAGTCAGAGGATCTCAGGGATACCAAGGACCAAAGGGAGACACGGTAAGTGAACCTTGAGTTAAGCAGAATTCTTCACAAACAGCAGACTGAAGTGGTTAATATCCTAATGATCTGTTGAGGCTGTGAATACGCGTCACTGGTAAAGTTTGAGCAAAGAGTTAAAAGGTAAAAATCTAGGAATTCGGAGGTAGGTATACATAGGCCTAGATATATACACTTCCAAAACGATGAGATCAGCCCTACATAGAGCTTCATATGATTATATTTTGAGTAGGATTACAGTGATTAAACCTCCTGCATTTATCTGTTTCTATAAAGTGGAGATTATTGAAGTGATCAGTAATGCTTAATTGTTTTTAATTTTTTTCTAGGGAAAAGCCGGGTCCAAAGGAATGCCAGGGGGTCCGGGGCCCATAGGGGAACCAGTAAGTGGCTAGACTCTAATCTGTACATAATGCAGCTGTACACATCCTGCAAAAATGCCATGTTAAGTATGTTCCATTTAGATACACATATGTCATCACAGATTCAGTAATTCCATGTGCTCAGCACCAGCACACACATTATACTGTGCAGCGTAAGAGAGACAGAATGTTTAGGAGTGTGTTGTACCAATACACATAGGTCTATCGCCTAAGATATTGGTCAGCTTGTTTATCCCTGATGCCCTTTGTGCATCCATCCAAAAAGTCCAAAGGGGACATTTGTTTTTTGGGGAAGCGGTTGAATGTGTAATTTGGTAAGTCATTAGAATAAGATGGGAATTCTTTTTTTTTATTTACAGAAACTTATAAATAGAACATTTGCAGCTTAAATTCATATTATTGTGAGATAAGTAGTTTTTGAGGTCTGTGATACAGTCAAATACCAACAATCCTATGCTTCTAGAAAAGAGACAATATAGGTAGAAAGAAGAATAGCAGGATACGGGTCCAGAATTATTTCAATGAAGAATAGATACTTGATTGATGCTTAGTTGCTTGATGGGAAAGTACATGTCTGTCCATTCTATACTCTGTCGCTTTCCATTTGTATAGGGCATGCCTGGGCAAGATGGGCGAGATGGGAATCCTGGATTGGATGGCGAGAAGGTTTGTGCTGCTGAGAAGTATTACTCAGTGTTTGTTTTACACCAGCTTTACACAAATTTGTCCATGTAACTGAAACCTATAAAGTACTAGATAAATTCATCTAAATCAAATGACTGTCCAAAAATGTTTAACTTCAGCCACTTTGGCATCTGGACACCTCTTAAATCTAGGCACCCCTTGGCATGGATGGAGCATGTCCACCCCTGTGTAGGGAAAATAAGCATTCATTAACCAAAAATTGTTTTTTTATTGGTTTTATTTGGCAATAAAAGACAAAGTAACCATTACAAGAACAAGGGATTTATTACACAAGGCAATGGCAACAGGTCAGCCACGTAACCTTATTTCAGGATAAAATATAGATAGCATTTTATGTACTGACTTATACATAAAACAGTATATTGCAGTTTGCTACATGATATATTGCTTTAATCCTCAGTCCTCTGTTCCATATAATGCAGCTCTTTCATAGCATGTCAGGTGCAGAAGGAAATGAACGGACTAAACCTAATGTGATAAGAGATTATTATCCCATAAACTGGATTCCTTAAATCAGAAACCAACAAGACTCATCTGCTGCTCCTGGTTCTCCATTTCTTGTATGCTCCAAAAACATTAGGAGGAAGTAGATCATTCCTGCTCTAGAACATTGACAATTAAATCTACCCTTTCTGTTCTTACAATTAATCATTGCTTTCCATGTTTCTCTCAGGGAGATTCTGGTAGAATGGGAGTTCCCGGAGAGAAGGGTCCAAACGGCCTTCCGGTGAGTACTAACTCCATGAATTTTGACCTACTGTTAAAATATCTGTTATTCATGTATGCTTGCAGTGGTATGATGCACATCCAAAAACAAGTAGAGTTAACACAATACCCTTTATTGGCTAACTAGAGCTGGAGACCAAGCTTCCAGATACTATCACCGTTTTTTATATGTCAGAGGAAAAATACGGATCCCGTCCTGAATATTTATTGAAATGGTCAAATGGAAGTCACCTCAGTATGCACTTATTCAAATACAGTTATTCTGTTTCAGATGCCAGGCAGTGATCAAATAAAGCTTTTTGAAATCTACACTGCCTGGCATCTGAATAATTGTATCCTGAGCAGCTGACATCCCTTTGAACATCTGAATTGTACTCGCGGGAATTGGGGCATCCATAGTATGTTACAGCACCTGGCTACTGACAACAAATGAGGTTTGTATTCAAATTGATCTACAGCAATAGTTCATTCTGAACTGAATATTTATTGATCTGTATTGACTCCCTAGAAATCTATATCTTGATCTCTATCAGACTGAGGATATCTTTTGCTCACTTGAGTCTCATTTTCTAACACCTATAGATCAATACAGTATGCCTCTTTAAAATAAGCTAACTAGTGATGACCTCTGTAGCACTGCAACAGTAAGCAAACACTTGTTATAGATGTATTAAGTGAAGCTGAAGAGATAGAAATGACAAGACATGATTTTTTCCCCCACTAAATGGTGAGTTTATCCCTGTAGTAAGCTAGTGGGATTAGATCTATGGTTGTTTGTTGTAACACACTTTACTATATGATTTTAGAATTCAGTCGAAGCTGAGTTTCCCATCAGCTTTAGCGTTATTGTAGTGTTTGATATGTTCTCAAGACTTCATTTTATTCTTTATATGTTAGGGACTTCCTGGTAAAGCTGGGTTGAAAGGAGAGAAAGGACAACTGGTAAGTTCTGATCCTCCTAATTCTTTAGTAATCGCAAAACTGTATAACATAAAGTAATGTGTTTCTTTAATGGTGTTTCACTTGCAGGGATCCCCAGGAAAGCTTGGAGAAGCAGGACCTTCGGGAGAGCCAGGTATTCCCGTATGTATCCCCCAACACTTAGCAAAAATGACTCTGAGGGGAATTCATCTTCTCGGGAAAAAACTCTTATTATTGTGAAAGTGAATCTAGAAATCAGTGGGGCATTTTCAATCCGTAATTCACTTTTTGGGGGGGCAAATCATGCATTGTTCTAGAGCAAGACCATACTGGCTGTTATGTGTAAATAGCAATTCTGAGTCAAAGTTGCAGAGCCATCGCCATGGAAACCAATGGAATGTTCCTTCTGATAGCATCAGAATTGCTCTCTATATATAACTCCCACATTGTCTTGGCATCTAGACAGGTTTTTGATATGAAATGTAGGATTGTTTTCTCTTTTATAAAAACAAGCCTGTGGGCAATCCTGCACAACTGCATCCATGTGCGCATCCACCTGGTTACTCGGTCACTTATATGAATGACTATTCCAGGCCTTAACCATGGTCTAGACAAGTCAGTCATTGGGTTATATCTGCTATTTTAAATTGGTATCATTGCAAACAGTAATCACTAGTTACCATGCAAATAGGTGTAACACAGTTAAAGGGTCTGCAGTTAAACCCACCCCCAGAGAACCAGTGTTCTACCTCCCATATATAAGTCCAAGCTGTAATTCTCAAGCACACTGTGTATTTCTTGTTTCAGGGTGAAGCTGGGCCCCCAGGAGACAGAGGATCAGCAGGACCCAGAGGTGGAGCTGTAAGTTTGTACAGAATGAGTTGATGTTTATCTGCACTTGTCATTCCATCCAAACAGATTGATAATCATCAGAGTATCTATGAATCTATTTCAAGGAGAGCGAACTAATCACTAGAGTTTCTGTACATCAGTATCACAGGCAGAGAACCTTCTCATCCCCATGACAGGTGCATGCCTCTCTGTATAGTTGAGGGTAAGGTATTTATCCAGAATCCATTCTTGTAAAAGTGATTCTGTCCCACCACACCTCCTATACCCTAATTATATCAATTAAATTTTAATACATACAAGATCCAGATAAGAAGGCATTATTAATGTAACATAACCTACTGATTAGGTACATAGAAGAATATTATAATATATAATATATTACAGAAGGCAATGGGGTGAGGTCATCCACATGCCTAACTTTATTCCAAGATGAAATATTTAATAACATGTTATTTTATGCATTTTGACTTACATTTTAATTAATATATTAATCCGAATGTGATAAAAGGGGTCTCATGCATCATGTGAACACATGTCGTAGTTACAGAGTGAGAGTGACCTTCCCCTCTTACATTACTTCCCCTGATTGGAGGATGGACATAATCAATACAGCAGTCATTATTGTGAGGCCCACACTGTGGATCCAGAGAGCTCATCTTTTTTCTCCCCAGGGTGGCGTTGGGCTGCAGGGACCCATCGGTGTTCCTGGTGTGCGAGGTTTTCAGGTTAGTATATTTTTATTGAGTTAAACACATAGCAAGAGGACATTGCTTTTCTTTTCTTGTCAGCAGGCTTCTCTACCTCAAGTATTGTCTAACATAGCCTGTAATTCTCTTTTATGTGCTTTACCAAGAGCAGCATAAATTATTGGCGCTATATATATATATATATATATATATATATATATATATGTTAAGGTAATGTCATGTTGCCAGGTAAACTAACTCTGTGCGTAATACCATATTTCCATGTAGAAGATCTCGTTTTAACTTCCGCATTAATGAAGTTTAGCAAGATCTCAGGACTCACATGATGATCTCACTAATCTTGCAATGTTAAAGGCCCAGGATCCCAATCCCTGCATTATAGCGGGAATTAGCTGTATTAGTGCAGAGAGCATAGCTTGGAAAAAAAGGCTAACTTGGGGGGGAAGTATGGTGAAGAGTCGGTGCAGAAGGCCACTACCTACCAATACTAATATTTTTACCATCCTGTTTAAACTGAAGCTTCTATAGTGACATCAATGTTTCATAAGATTGTAAAGAAAACAGCATTTAACAGTTCCAAATGACTTGTTTTTAGAAATGTGTATTTCTTTCACTCTGCTAAGAAACAACATTTATATAAATAATCCATTACTCAGCAACATCTTTGATAATATACTGAGTGAATGAATCATCCAAGCAACGTCTATAACTTAGAGGGGGGGAGACAGAAAGTGGGATGTCAGGTGTTTTACATCCAAGTGCAGACAATTTGAGGAAAAATAAAATCTAACTTACTCTAAAAACCCTGACAACATATATTTAATGTGGCCTACTTTAAAATCATTTTCTCTTTCATTTGCAGGGGATAAAAGGGAGCATTGGCGACCCAGGGCTACCAGGCCCTACTGGAATCCGAGGCGGATTTGGAGAGCGAGTAAGATGCTTTTACGTTTAACTACTATCAAACTCACCATATCTGAAGAAGGGGAATTCTTCAAATGGAACTTGTTACTAGTACCCAGGGAGTGTACACATGTGATATTGGGAATTAAATCCTTACTTTCTAGACATATGAGACAAATCATGTAATAGAATTATTCACATCCTCACATTTCAGTTATGACTATGGATAAAGAACAGCCAAAACTCTGAAAGTGGAACAATCAGCAGGGTATAAACCTCCATAGCATTCTCCCCAGTGACACAAAACTCGTCTTCTTTTTTTTTTGGTGGAAGATTAGGACCGTCTCTGATTTCTTATATTTTTGGCCAGTTCTACTTTAGTTAGGGTAAGAAACTATCACTGAGATATGCCAGTCAAAAAGAGAAGAAAAAGCACTTACCAAAATGCTATGTATGATTTAAATTATTCCATAGACTTTTGTTTTAATAAGTCATCCTGATCTGGAAATATCCTTCCTATTGCAGAGTAACACAGCAATGCGTGGTAAAGACTAGCCAATTATATGGTTTGTGGTACATGCATTGGCTTGTGGGTGGTTATATGTAAAATGCAGGTTCCTGTTTCCTTTGAGTTGATTTGTGTAAAAGGTTATGCATAGATAACAATTCTGGAGCAAAGGTCTAAATTTTGTTGACCTAGAATTGCTTTTTATAAGTAGACCACAATCATTATAAAGAAAGTCCTTCTTGTGCTTAAGAGAGAATGTTCTTGACTTTCTCAAAGATTACTCACAAACAGACCTGCCTGTAAAGCATTAATCTGACACGCTGTGTTGATCCGTTCAGATTTCAGGACATGGATTAATGCCCAGCAGTGAGGGTCTGTATCACAGTGGGATACACTAAGCTTACAGAAATATAACCCAACGGGCCTCTAATTCTGCAACAAAATGTCTAATTAGTCGGCAATTAGTAGGGAAATGGTGGCTGCCCAGTCAATTCGGATAATGGCAGTAATGTTGCCGAATATTAATGCTTGGATGGTTTCACAGCTCTCACATTCTTCTTTCTCAGGGTCCTGTTGGAGCTGCTGGCCCTAAAGGAAACCAGGTGAGAACCAACAATATTCAAGATGCAACAAAGTTGTATCAATTGTAAGACCGCCCAGCCTACATTTAGCGTGTTTGTAAGTGTGGAGTTTAAGGGTACTGGTACTTGCTGCATACAGTATTGCATTCAATACAAAATAATACTGACTCATGCTGTCCCTGCTGACAACAACCATAATGAAATGAGAAGACCCTCACACCCTCAATTAAGTGATTTAGACAATGGCCTATGACAAAATGGCATGCAGAGCTAAACTCAGCACTTGCTTTTTAAAACATGTATCTGTGTCTTCTTAGGGTCTTGCTGGAGCAGATGGTCTTCCAGGAGATAAAGGAGAGCTGGTGAGTTTTCTGTCAAGTCTTGTATTCATAGTCCTTTAGAGTGTAAGCTTACTTGACTAGGACAATCCCACCTATTGTTCCTTTGTTTAAACTTGTTGTTCTGTTACCAACTATATATTTATGGGTCTGCTTATACTGCTTTATAATTTCGGACTGAATTATATGAGTTAAAAAGGGCCTAAACCTTCCAGATGAACTAATCAGATCAAGCCAGCTTCTGAATGATGGTTCTACGAAGCGCCATTCTGCAGTGATTTACATTTCTTTTGGAAGTCTCTCTGGATTTATTTCAAGCTGGCATGTTGAAGAACTGCTTCTCCGTGACCTAACCGCATTGACTGGTGTATGGTGGCTGCGACACATTGACACATGCAGGGCCTAGTTTAAGGAATTATTCTCACTGCACATTAAACTATCATTATGTCAGACCCATAGTATTGCACCACTGTTATTTCAGAATAGGGAAATTGCATTTTTAAAGCAATTAAATCTAATTTGAAATATAAGACCCCATATAAAAGGCATTAGGACTTTATATTTGCTCCTTATGCATAACCCACATTGAAGCACAGCCAGACGATTGCAGGCAATGGTAAGGTACAGTTATTAAATAATAAAAAAGGTTTTTGAACAAATGCATTACTTGGTTTTATCTTCTTTCTCTGCCCCCTTCACTCCTTTCATTATTCAAAAAACTGTCTGCACTTCTCAGCCTAATAAAGTAGACAACAATTGTATAAACATAATGTAAATGAGAGGTTTTGTTTATATGAATTGTCCAACTAATAATTAAACTCACTCGCCATGTCAAGGCACACTCTCAATAAGGTTGAGTTCTTGCCCAGCACCAAAATAGAAAACACAGGTCTTGTCCAGCACCAAAATAGCACCCACAGGGCTTACCCAGCCATCTGATTGCACCCACAGGTCTTGCCTGCACCTGGATTTTACCACCAGGACTTGCCCAGCACCAAGATTGCACACACAGAACGTTCCCATGCCCTGAAGTTCCCTGGTGTTTAGTGCTGCCCAGGAGCACCGGCATCCTCTCAGGCTGCCTGTTGTGTTCCCCCTGCGTCTCTGGAGTCTGAGAACCGGGAGGTCACATGACCCCTGGCACTATGACTTTGACAGATGAGTGGGGAGCTGAAGAGGCAGTCTGAGATGATATGTTTGCACCTGGGCATTGCACAGTCACTGATGCAACAAAACCACAGATGACCCTGGAAATCCAGGACCAGTGAGGCTGAATACCCCGCTGGCGAGAGTTGAACTCAAGCAGCCGAATGTAATTCCTTAGGTGTACTGGCAAATATCCGGCAACGGCATGAATTTAATTAAAACACCGGCACTCAAGGAATAAATGCAAATCTTCATAAATTTAATCGTGAGAGGCCAAATAAGGAGCAAGGTCCATAGGCAAAAGGTTAAATCACAGCGCAAAAGGTGTTTCACATCTCCTGACGCTTCATCGTAAGTCACAGTCACTGAGCTAATCAAATTTTTGTTAGACCCTGGTGAGTCAGTGGTTGATGCAGGGAGCTGCCATTTCACGAGGTAGTATTTGTGATAGTATTCCGTTTGTGATTTTGTTTATCAGTGCACATAGTTAGAAAGTAAATTGGGTAGCGTGGCAGATTATTGGCATCAACTAGATCCCTGTACAACTGTTTTATTACATAGTGGCCAGTTTATTGATATTTCTCTTTGCTAAGATACTGTCTGTTATGGGTCACTGCAGTCAATGTCACAGGTGTTAACAGCTGCAAGGCCCTAAAATAACTACTGTGTTTTATAAAATCACTTTAAAGTATTGAAGTTGTACTTGAAAAACAAGAGAGCTGTATTAACAATTGTGTTTTACTCTAATTAAATTAAAAATCCCTCATAGTGCAAATCCCCCAAAGTATTAAATCATAGTGGAGAGGATTATTTCACTGAGGAGAGCTAAAATACCACATCTTAGTACATTCTCCCAAATTAGGGTTGCCAGATTGGCCATTATTAGTCAGACATATAATGTAAACCTGCAGTATGTCGAACTGATGTGTCAAGAAGGAAATCAGTTAATTAGCCAAGGCGGTATATCTCCTAGCATGATCCATGTGGGACACCAGGCAGCATTGCATGGAACTGAGAGTGTCGGCACCCAATATTGGGTTAGCATTTCTGGGCCTGTCCCATGTATAACTGGTCAAGTTGTGGGGGTTCTAAAGGCTCTCTGTGAACATGAATCCTACATATTTGCTAGTCAGTAAATCTATTTTTTTTACAATCAGGGTGATCAATACAGCAAAGTAAACGTCATATTGTTATTTGACACACTGGTTTAAGCATAATGTCAAATGTGTTAACCTTCTGTCCAAATTGTTATATCTGGTTTGGTTTTTGTTACAGGGATCGTTTGGCCCGGTGGGACAGAAAGGAGGGGTAAGAGAAGACATTCTGATGTAATATTCCTTTCTTGTCTGAAAATGTCACTTCATATGTTACCTGTAACTGTAGGGTCTACATAGGTACAAGGCCGGTGCAAGACTTTCTGCCGCTCTAGGCGGATTTATATTTTGCCGACCCTTGCTGACATACACACTGACACATATACACACACAGTCACAGTTGTAGTAAGAGCTACAATAGCAATAGAGCTCTCAATATGAGAGTCACCTGCTCTTATTATTGCCATGGAGCACAAACATTTAAACTCTGCCATTCACATACACTTACCCTTTGCCGCTCACACACACTTACACTCTGCCGCTCACATACACTTACACTCTGCCGCTCACATACACTTACACTCTGCCGCTCACATACACTTACACTCTGCCGCTCACATACACTTACACTCTGCCGCTCACATACACTTACACTCTGCCGCTCACATACACTTACACTCTGCCGCTCACATACACTTACACTCTGCCACTTACTCACACAAACACTTACACTCTCTCGCTCACATACACTTAGAAACACACGCTTACAAACTGAAGCTCGCACACACTTAGAAACACACGCTTACAAACTGACGCTTGCACACACTTAGAAAAACACGCTTACAAACTGACGCTTGCACACACTTAGAAAAACACACTTACAAACTGACGCTCGCACACACTTAGAAACACAATTACAAACTGACGCTCGCACACACAAACTGAGGCTCGCACATGCACTTACAAACTTACGCTCAAACACACACACACACACACACACACTACGTTTTTATAAAATAGCCCCAGCTCTCATAGTACTTACCCCAGATTGTATCCCTCTTATAATATGCACATGAGGTGTCCCCTATCAAAAACAGGGATAGGAGCCAGCCAAATTGCTCCCAGACACCTATAAAATACACATGGGGAGCCAGGGCAAATATTTTTCATAACAAATACAAAAAAAACATTCCATCCCCGGGGTCAAGAGGCTACCAAAATGCCTCCGGACTCACCATTAATCAATGAACACCCTTCACCTGTGTTTTGGGGTTGGCCAAAGGCCCCAGACCCCATCAATAAAAATAAAATATAATTAAACCCTACCTATTTTTTTTTTATCTTTATCTTTTTAATTTTATCATATGAAAAAGACATAAAAACAATTACACAGTAAAGTATACATATACAATTGCCAAATTCATCCAAAAGACAAAAATACAATATTGATTATCAGTACAAAGGATATCAATCATATATTCTTCATACGCGAGCCGTAAGAGAATCCAAAGAGGGGAAGCCAGAAGCATCCCTTCCCAGATATATGATTGGCTGTGTTTCATGTAATTAGAATTTATTTTAATTAGGGGAGTTACCTTTTTATTTAAGTGTTCTGGGGGCATTTGTACAGCCTCCACATTCCAAGGAAATCATGTTTTTTTTTTATTGTTATTATAAGGGGATGTTTTGGCTACTAGCCCTGCCCCATAATACTAATAATAATGATAGGGGCCAGGAACTTTTTATATTTTCATTTAAGGGATATTTCTCCAGTTTTTAACTTGGGCTCCTTTTGTGGGATTTCACCTCATTTAGAATAGGGTACATTCATAGGATTCCAAGGGCCAAAAACCCTGACCCATTTATGGCTACAAATCCGCTCAAAATCAGTAGAAATTGCCTTCTTTATTCAGTAGCCAAATATTGGAAGTATGAGTCTATATTGAGTAGACCTTTAAGTTGGAATTATTTTATTATGATTTTAGTTATTATGTTTCCATCTTGACATCATGTACTTAGAATCAGCTGCATCACTACCCATAGGCAAGTGGACTCTCATGTAACACAGATACCATGAGAACATGGTCTGTCAACCAAAAACTAAAATCCCAAATATTCTGCCTATTCATCCCAAGGGGCGTAAAGACATTTCTGACATATAGAAACTACAAACATCAGAATATTTCACAGTTTAAGCTCTGCTTGCTTTTCTTTACAAGTGTTCTTCTCCCTAACAGTCTGGTGTGAGAGGCGAGCCTGGTCCAAAAGGTGTTTCTGGACCCAATGGTACTTCTGGCGTTCCAGGAATTCCAGGTCCCCCGGGGCCCATGGGATTCCAAGGAGAGCAGGGTGTTCCTGGAATCACAGGGAAACACGGCGTTCCTGTAAGAGTTCTTATACTTTTTGTTTTTGATTTTGTTTTTTATACATATTGTGGTTTACATTAAACTGGATTACCAACAGACTGCAGATGCAGTATCATCTTTATATCAAATGAAATGACAAGTATACAAAGAAAGAGTCTATACTTTTTCAATAGACTCCATAAATAAACTACCCACAATGAGTAGTTGTTGTAAAATCACCCAGGCACATGTAATATTTTTGGGGACATGTAGAATTGATAATATAATGATGTATGTGACCATTATAGTGACAGGAATGACATGTATCTGGGTTTGTTTTTTTCTGCCTGCTATTTTGTTTCTATAGAATTCATAATAAAGGTGTCATTTGTTTTAGGGCAAGCTAGCAAGCGAACAGCACATCAGAGAGTTGTGTGGAGGAATGATCAATGGTGAGTGTTGCACAGTCATTTCTGATTTTTCTATGAAAAGCATATTAAAGAGCCACTAAGCCTTAAAAAGAACTCCTACTTCTATAACAGAACAGAAGTTGGCTCTACTGCAAGGTAAAGCAGCATGCACTTCATGAGTTACACACAGCCTTACTCCCAACATCTGGTACAATTGTCAGCATACTGTTTTCAGCCAGTTAGCTGTGGCTGTTGAAACTCTTGGTTTAGCCTAAAAGTAATAAAGTAGTCTATTTACTAAAATTGAACTGATAATTTAAAGCGGAGTTGAAAAGATAGGCAAATTAGAGAATTTTTCCAACTCCCCTATCAATGTCTCCTTGAAGGAAGCAAGGGTAAAAAAATAACATGTCCCAGAATTTGAAAGGTTGTGCTTCTATATTAGAAGCACAAACAAAATATAAAGTTTTGTTTAGTGTTCCTTTAAGACATATATTTTGGTTATCTTAACCCCTTCGTGACACATGGGACACAAGCACCAAAAACGCCAAGTTTTGATCAGTAGCCAGGAACCCAATGGCAGAGACCCACTGGTCTTACTAGACCCTGTGACTTCCTGCCAAAATATCGACGTCACAGAGGCGGGCCCGAACACGGAAGTTCGGGCACAGCAGTATTTAGTGAAATTAACCCAGTGCTCGCTTTTGAGCAACAGCTACATTTTCCCTGTCAGACTGAGGCCACTCAAGTCGCTGCAGCGGGATCCGAGCTCATCGCATCGTGGGGAGCTGTTTAACGCTAGGACCTTCTATGCTGTCCTAGCGTCTTTTGGGTACTCTAATATTAGTACGGCATAGAACGTCCTAGCATCAGCAAGGAGTTAAAGAAGCAAAAGTATTTACATTTTTTTACCGGTGCTGTAATCACATCAGCTTTAATTAAATCAGGGCTCATAATCATATTTACACAAAAAAAGCAAAGAAATGGAATATATATAGGCGCCATCAGTGGCGTAGCGTGGGGGGTGCAGGGGGGGCCGGCCGCACCGGGGGCGCAATATCTGGGGGGGCGCACTAGCCCTATGCGGCCGCGTGGCCGCCAGGGCCGTCTTTAACGCGGGGCAAACGGGGCAGCTGCCCTGGGCCCATTTACTCCTGGGGGGCCCCAAGGCAGCTGTCCCGTGGGCCCCCAGCCCCTGCTGCCGCGTTCACAGCGCATTGCGCTTGTGAACGCTTTTTTCCGGCAAGCCGCATCCGATGGATGCGACGGCCGGAAAAAAAAAAAAAAAAACACTGACGCCGGATGTGACGTCGCGTCACATCCGGTGTCTGCTTCCCTCCTCCGTGCAAGAGGGAAGACTGCACGGAGGAGACATCCGGCGGGGGACACGGAGCCGCTTCATGTAAGTACGGGGGGGGGGGGGGGGGGGGCTGGCTGGCACAATATTCCTGGTATCTGACTGGCACTATATTACTGGGCATCTGATTGGCACAATATTACTGGGTATCTGATTGGCACAATATTACTGGGTATCTGATTGGCACAATATTACTGGGTATCTGATTGGCACAATATTACTGGGTATCTGATTGGCACTATATTACTGGGTATCTGAATGGCACTATATTACTGGGTATCTGATTGGCACAATATTACTGGGCATCTGATTGGCACTATATTACTTGGCATCTGATTGGCACTATATTACTGGGTATCTGATTGGCACTATATTACTGGGTATCTGATTGGCACTATATTACTTGGCATCTGATTGGCACTATATTACTGGGCATCTGACTGGCACTATATTACTGGGCATCTGGCTGGAACAATAATACTGGGCATCTGACTGGCACAATAATACTGGGCATCTGACTGGCACTATATTACTGGGCATCTGGCTGGCACAATAATACTGGGCATCTGACTGGCACAATAATACTGGGCATCTGACTGGCACTATATTACTGGGCATCTGGCTGGCACAATAATACTGGGCATCTGGCTGGCATAATATTACAGGCATCTGGCTGGCACTATATTACTGGGCTCTGACTGGCACAATATTACAGGCATCTGACTGGCATAATATTACAGGCATCTGACTGGCACAATATTACAGGCCTCTGACTGGCACAATATTCCTGGCCTCTGACTGGCACACTATTACAAGCATCTGACTGGCATAATATTACAGGCATCTGACTGGCACAATATTACAGGCATCTGACTGGCACAATATTCCTGGCCTCTGACTGCACACTATTACAGGCATCTGACTGGCATAATATTACAGGCATCTGACAGGCACCATATTCCTGGGCTCTGACAGGCACAATATTCCTGGGCTCTGACAGGCACAATATTCCTGGTATCTGACTGGCACAATATTATTGGTATCTGACTGGCACAATATTACTGGTATCTGACTGGCACATTATTACTGGGCTCTGACTGGCACAATATTGCAGGCATCTGACTGGCACAATATTGCAGGCATCTGACTGGCACAATATTACTAGGCTCTGACTGGCACAATATTACTGGGCTCTGACTGGCACAATATTACTGGCATCTGAAAGTTACAATATTACTGGCATCTGAATGGCACAACAATTATGGCATATGTGTGTGTGTGTGTGGGGGGGGGGGGGGGGGGGGTAACATTAGAGGTACAGGATTGAGGAAGTTGGCTCCATCTAGCCCAGTCTTGGATCATCTCCAGGGTATGGTTCCATTTTGATGTTTAGTTTTTGTTCTTGATATTGTTTGTCGTTTACGATGGTTGTGAGACGACATATAATAGCATGGCCCATGCTAGGTTACTACATGTGTATATTTGTATTCATAGACCTGCTGAAAATGTGGAGAATGTGTGTAATGCATGTTCGCACTCAATAAAGTGTTGGAAAATAAACTTGTATTTAGATGCATTTTACTTTAATTACATAAGTATTTTCATAACAAACAATACATGTGCTTGGGGGGTAAGGGTTTCTTTAACTAATCTAGTAGAAGAGACTCGAGTGCTAAAATCCACGGGTTAGGGGGCGCAAATTACTTGCCTTGCCCCGGGTGCTGACAACCCACGCTACGCCACTGGGCGCCATATAATTTACACACCACCCAAAGATCGGAGCTGCCACCTTCTAGAGACCTCCACAGTTTCCTCGACGCAGGCAAAATAAATAAATAAATAAATTTAAAAAAGCGGCACTCTCAGGATGAAAAATGATTTAACAAATATTTTTTTCAGCAAAAGTAATAAAGTGCAAAAATATAAAAATTGCATGGCAGGTAGAAGACCTAGACAGCCAGCTGCCTCACGCATTTCACGTTTAGAGGACCTTAATTATAGGCATGATTAACCCCATGTACAGCCTTCCATCTGGTGACACCATGGTAACAGCTCCTAAAACCCAATCCACTTCCTGCATCATGTGATTTTAATAGAAGGGATAGAGGCTGGATAGACAAGTAAGAAACTGCATCACAGGCTCAATCCATTGTTTCTAAGTAATTATTCATGAACATTTTCAATATAATAATGGGATTGAGTACTGTTTATAAGAAATACAAGTGCTATCTTCTATTTTTAAGTTATTTTAATTTGTAATAGCTGCTTATCCCACAGATACAGAAAAAAATCACCACCTGTAATTACTGCAACTTATCAAAAATGAATATTTTAGTTGTAAGATGTGGTTATCTGATTACCTGCCCAAAATGAGAGAGCTGTGTTGTCCTCTTTCATTCAAGATCAAATTGCACAGTTAGCAGCAAACCTCAGAAGACCCCTAGCTCCGGGGCTTATGGGTCGTCCAGGCCCTGCAGGATCTCCAGGACAACAAGGACCACCAGGTCGTGTTGGACATCCTGGGCCACGTGGACCTCCAGGATACAGGGGCCCAACCGGAGAGCTGGGTGATCCTGGTCCAAGAGGTGTGTAACTTTTCAATGCTGCACGTTAGTCAAGAAGCCCGTTCCTGGATAGTGGATAACAGGACAAGGTAACAGTGTTGTAACTTACAAAATGTTATTGTGACTTTTTAGGTGATTCCGGTGACAAGGGAGACAAGGGATCAGTTGGACGAGGTATTGACGGACCTTTTGGAGATCAAGGAGAACAAGGTATATTATTTGTGTCATATACCTCACATTATTTATACACACAGAAGAGTTTAAGAACATACTGTATGCAGAACAAGATTCCAAACTTCCACGGGATAATTATAAAACGAAATACAAGACCTATTCTTTATCATTAGGAAGGTTTTTCTCATCTAACATACCGTGCAAAGAGCAATTCAAATATGTATGCAAAGTAAAGCGCCTTGATTGTCCTTTTTTTCCTCAGTTTAACACAGTAAAGGAAGAGCTTATATTTAAAAGAAGAAAAACTACCAAAACTAGAGGAAATAGTCTTAAATTACAGGGGTAATGATTTAAAAGTAATATCAGGAAGTATTACTTTACTGAGAGGGTAGTGGATGTATGGAATAGTCTTCCAGTGGAAGTGGTAGAGGTAAACCACAGTCAAGGATTTTAAGCATGTGTGGGGTAGGCACAAGGCTATCCTAGATATAAGATAGGAAACTGGGGACTAATGAAAGTATTTCGAAAATTGGGCAGACTAGATGGACTGAATGGTTCTTATCTGCCGACACATTCTATGATTCTATAAAATGAAAAAACCTTACCGACACTTTATTTGTATTTTCATTTAAGTATTTCTATATAAAATACCATCTTTCAATTAAATATACCGTATTTGCTTGAATATAAGACGGTTTTTCAGAGCAAATGTCTTATATTCAAGGTCGTCTTATAGTCTGACCTCAAATCGAGGTCAGATTATAAAACATGGATCCAGGTCCCCCGCAGAGCTGCAGGGGACCTGAATCCCCATCTCAAGCAGCCAGGGGATGTCTGCGCACTCTCGCCGGGACTTCTATGATGAAGCCGGGTCCTTCATATCGTGCAGACATCCCCCAGCTGCCCCCACTAGCCACCAGGGAGGCTACGTTGGGGGGAGGGAGGGGGGAGACAGACAACATTGGGGGGAGGGTGGGGGAGACAGACAACATTGGGGGGAGGGTGGGGGAGAGACAGACACCGTTGGGGGGAGCATTGGCACATAAATGGTAAATAAAAACAAGAAATGCATTTTTTTTTTTTATATCATAAGTATTTATTAAATATGAAAAAGAAATTTACATGTGAATATATACAAGTTAAACTTTTTTCCTATAGGGTAGTCTTATATTCAGGCTTTTAGTTTTTTTCCTAAAGGAATATCCATAGTTTGGGGGGTCGTCTTATAATCATGGTCGTCTTATATTCGAGCAAATACGGTAATTTAATTGTTGTTTGAAGTTGAAACTTTGGTATTTTTGTCCCAAAATAATAGCTTAAATAGACCAGGTAAGGAATCTTTGACTTATGGTGGTATTCCACAACTGAATAAATCAACCAAATGATTCCTTTGTTATTTCAGGTGCACAAGGGGCAACAGGCACAAGCAGAGATGGCAGGGACGGTGCACATGGTGAACCTGGGTTCCCTGGTGAGCCAGGAAGATCTGGCACAGTAGGTGCTATGGGTACTCCAGGAATATGTGACACATCAGCCTGCCAAGGTGCAATGTCTGCAGGGAAATCAGGCGCCAAAAAATCATAAACACCTCAGCATAAGCAAGAACTAAATATTTAATGTGGTGCTCAATCGTACAAAGCAGAGAAGACCTTCCTACAAGATCCTGGAAGAGTGGCCTTTTTATCAGACAAATGAGGAGCGGACACTTTAAGCCTAGAGCCGGCTCCATGAAACAGGAGATCATCTGATCTGAAGTTCATTTGATTTTCTTTTTAAGATTACTATTAACCTCTACATCTCCATTTATTTGATAACTGTTTGGAAATACAAAGCCCTATTTTTAAGACTTTCCTTCCACATTTTGGTATAATTTGTGTTTATTTGGTATGGCTCTCTGTTTTCTGTGTGTCCCCTCTTCCAAAGCTGTCCTTTTTACAAATGATTGATGAATATTAAGCCTAATCTCACTTGAGGTAAGTGTATATAGAATTTCCACAGGAAGCAAATAGGGGTTTTCTCACTTTTTTTTTTTTTTTGCACATTTTAATTTGAGAAGAAAAAGCAGTGTGAATTCTAGATCTTATATTAAAACAAAGAATTCTTCTTCTCTGTCCCAAAAAATTACCTGTACTGTAAAAAGTATTGTAAAAATAAAAAGATGGTTTTCGTTTTTTGTTTTATTTTAAAAAATAAAACCATGTCCCATTACATCATGTTTTAGCACATTGCATTTCTACCCATTGGACAAAATAAATGGCTGCAAACTTGTGAATATCAGTGATTAAAGATTAGTATTTATTTTGGTGACTTGTATGTACATGAAAACCTGTTGCATCATCTGTTGTAATATGAATAAAGCCACTTTCCGTACACAGAAAATAAAATTGTTCAAGACATTTGCAATTTATTAACAACTAAGAACATTTCAGTTAAATAAGACTACATAAATATATTTTGTGCATTTTGAAGAACAGTTTGTTTTGCAGTCATACCAAGTGTTAAATGTAAAACTAAAATATATATCAGTTTGGCTTATATGAAAATCTAATTTTATTTACCCTTGCCACACATTCTTTTTAGATCACGGCTGTTGAATTTCTCCCAATCAGTTGGGTGAATACATTCCTGCTCATAGTCTCCACAAAAAGTGTTATAGCATAATAGTCCAAACTAGGGATACCGAAAGCTGGTTGTCCACTCCTGTGGAGCTTAAATCCCCATGATGCTGTGCGTAGCACTGCATCCAGCCTCTCAAACAGCCTGCATTTATGGTGGGATTATGAAAAAAAGCTGAAGCTTTGTGATCACAAAGTTTGTTTGAACAATTAGACATGAAAAATGTAACCATACGGCTCTGTTTACAAATCATCCAATAAAGGTGTAATTGGTATGAGACACCAGTTGTTGTCTTCCTGCTAAAAAATGTAAAAATAACATTAATAAATAAAAGGTGAAAAAAGTAAATCAGTGAATCACCATTCCATTAGTAAGGCAGTGTTATGTCTACACTGTAATGGTTGTTATACATTCTAAAATTAATTGTGATTTCTAATATTTTATCCAGCTATGGAGGTAGTAACTTTGGTTTATATATACTAAAAGATTACAAAATATTAATTTGCCTCTTGTAGGTTTGTTTTACTAAACACGTGCTGAATATAACCTTAAAATGTATTTTCCATGAGTGAAGCCTGAGTCTGTTTTTGTGGTATTGAAGGAAACTCATCCAATGTCACTGAATACAAGCTCACTGGATGTCTGGGGCTGAGCTCTGGGTGGATTCCTGACACAGGCCTGGTCTTAATACTTCTCCTTTGTTTACTTTTAAACGTCTTCCGGTTTTACCACAAAAAACACTTTCAAATTCCTGCAAGACAATGCAAGTTTTGTGTAAAATGTCGTGCTGCTGATTTCTAAAAACATTTTTTGTAAAATGGCAATCTGTAATACTAAAAGTTTATCATTTGTATACTTATTTAAAATGTGGAACATGGTGCTATTAATATATCAAAACTGCAATAATGATTTGAAGTTCTAATAAAGGGCACACACTGAGGTGTGTGCCACAACCATGAATAAGCAGGCAGAATTTAAAATTCACCAACGAACATTGCCAAAATTAAAATTGTCCGTTATACCCACTACTACTGCAAATTAAGTATACCGTAGTTTAATTATTGTTGTGAAGATTGGTCTTCTGTAAAAAAAATCCAATCTGATCAGCTATATTTCGTAATCCCTTCCTGACTTATGGTGCATTATTCCCTATGGACCAAGGCACCAAAATGGTGTCTTTTTCGCTCTTGGCTCACTTTGACCGTCAGCTACATTTTACATGTCAGACTTAAAGTGGCCTTATGTGACAGAGATGGGCTCCGCAGCGGGATGCACAGCTCATCAAATGCAGTCCTTGTGGGCACTGTAAATTAGGGAGACATTGAACCTCCTAGACATGTGAAGGGGTTAAGAGTTTTTCTAATTTTACAACTTTTCAAGAAAGTGCTAAAGAATCTTTTGTGAATTTAAATGTTAAATTTGACATATAACTTATTCTTTAACGAAAGCAGACATTTTTTTTTTTTTTTTTTTTCAAGGCTGAAGCACCAAATACTTTGGAGGACACGCATCACTTCACATCACCCAGCACATGTCGCAGTAAGTCAGGTTTGTGCAGAAGTAGTTAGCACACTACCCTTAACCAATCAGCTGTGGCTCGTGGTGCATGTACTACCTGAAAGGGTCTTTCTCTCACTGCTGCTAGGAGAGAATGTAGTTAGCTTCCCTTCTAATGACTGAGCCTTAAACCAAGCGTCACTTACTGCAGGAACATTGAGTAATAGTCACTGAACGTATGAGCCTCTGTATTTCAGATTAAAGCATACAGGCTTCACATAGGTAGTAATATTGTTGCTGTGCTGCAGCTATACTAGACTTATTGGCCATGACTGTGTGCAAAAGAAGGATGCAACTTAGAGGTAGGGTGATATTAGATTTCCCACTGACATTGTAATACTTGAAGGACCGTAATTAGGAAAATATAGAGCAGTCTGTTTCTTCCTTTTGCTTAATGCAGCCCTGAAATATGATGTATACATTTATTTATTAGTGTGTCTATGAGTTAAACAGCGAGGTGGTGACTATAGATGCTTTTCTTTATTATCATATTAAAGTATAAACTCCTAATTTCAAACAGAATTAGATATTAGCAGCTGCCTAACCTTTTTGTTACAGGTTTCTAGAGGCTTAAAAGTTAATAGTAAATTAACCGTTAGCCTGTCAGTACTTCTGCCTCTGTTCAGGGGCAGGAACATTCACCTGGTGTGACAAAACAAAAGGAAACGGTTACCTTTTTAAGAGAATCCGCGTGTCTCTCCTGAATATATTTGAGAAAAGCTGTAGTCCACTGTAAAGTTGTGGCTTTATCTGTATCAGCATTACAAAACGGAACTAAACGGTTCAGATCGTCACAGCAAATCCTTATTCTTCGTCTGCAATCAACACAAGCACATTAAATGACATCATACACATGGAAAATGAGCGCAATCATTTATTTCTAAAACTAAAACTCAAAAACTATATTAACCAATGTCGCCAGCAAAAGAACACATATAATTTCACAGCATTTCTAAAGTTGAAACTATTTTGTTTATTCTAATGAACAGACTTCTAAGAGTCTTAAAGTACAACTGTCGGAAAGAAATCTAATACAGTATTGCGTCAATGTAATATGAAACTTATTTGAGGCTTTAAGGTCACCTTAACAAGCACAGCACCTGTCAGAACCATGTTTGGTACATAACATCACAGGAGAAGAGCAAATTGATTGGCCACTTGCTCTTCCATTCACCAGCAAGTATCAATGGATAAAAACACATGGATCTTAAAGGTAAGGGATTTGGAATGCAATAAAAATAGTGCATATCCTTGCAACAATAAAAGTAGTATTTATCTTAATTAATTACACATATGATTCAGACCCAATAATCTTTGATAGGTAAAGATTATCACAATTACGTTTTGTAAAATATTTCCTGCTAACAGACGATCCCAAGATCACAACACAAAAATAGAAAAATCCTAAAGTCTTTAATTATAAAGTCAAAAGATTTTCAGTCTCATCAAGTCAAGCAGTCAGCAAGATTTGGCCCTGGAGCTGTCTTTTAATCCAAGTAGCAGACTGAACTCTCCCACCATAAGGTTACCTTCTATCTCTCTCCATGCGGTTATGTTTCTCTCTGCGCTGAGATGTACCTGCCGGCTGCTGGCTGGTCGCTGTGTTCTCGCTAATGATTCCATGTGTAGATGGCCAAGAAGATGCTATGCTTTGTGAGTCAGTTATGTTCTGTATGTCACTAAGCACTTTCCGTTCCACAGTGGCTTCTACCTGGCGTCCACGACTGCGGCTTCTTTTGTTTATGGCTTGTTTACACAGTGCTTCTTTTTAAAATAGAAAATACATTTGTGAGCAATTTAAAAAAAAATAATAATCAACTATTGGAAATAGTTATGAATTTCAACTACTGAAGGGATGGGATTATAACGGTACAATCAATATGATCATATCTTCACATTTCACTTCACTTCTCATAATGGCCAATACACAGAACAGAAGTTCTCTAGAACTGCTAAAAATTAATTGACAAATGAACTGCACAAGAGCTTGCCTATCTTTCCAACCTCACTATAAATGCCTGATTTCTGCAGTTCACTTTTTACACAGCACATAGTACAAAGAGGCCATGTTAGACAAACAGAGACAGACAGGTAGAAAAAGCTCTGCTCATGAAATGACACTTATGTTTCTTCTTCTTCAGGCAAGCACAGCGGCCATCAAGGGGTACAGTAAATAGCCCATTAAGGGGACCGGCAGTCCTGTAGGGCCCATAGCCAGAGGATGTCTGTGCACTGTGCAAAGACATACTCCAATGCCACCTGACACTTTTGGCAAGCCTTCTGAGCTGAAACGCCAGGGGTCACGTGACCTTCCAAAGGGCATATCAACAAAACTAAAAGAAACAAACTAAACCACAGACAAAAACACAGAGCCTAGGATTCTAAGATGAAAATGGGTTCGGTTACACAGATGGCCATGAGATGGTAAGCTTGCCACCAGCTTCAATGTACCTTAGATCAGCATGTTCCTATCCCTAAACCTGCCTACATAAAACTAAAATTATACTAAAACAAGAAACATAGACACCAAGACATGCCTGTAGTTGGACACACTTGGGCAGCAATGGCGAACCGATGGCACGTGTACCACAACTGGCATGCCAAGCCCTCAGTTGGCACGCGACCAGGTTCATTCCTAATCACTTGTGAGCTCCATCCAACTTCTGCGTATATATATATATTTGTGTGTGTGTATGAGTATATATATGTGTGTATGTGAGTGTGTGTATGAGTTTATGTGTGTATGCACGATCTGTGTGTGAGTATATTTGTGTGTATGCAGTGGCACTTTGAGGTCTGCAACTCGGTTTCATGCAGAAAATTGGGCACTCTGGCCCAAAAACGTTCACCATCACTGGACTAGGGCATGAAACACAGAACACAAGTGGACGGGGCCCATATAAACAAGCAGGAAGAAATGAGGAAAACCATGAATGGAACAGAACAAGATAATGAGACAAGATAAGGAAGGTGCAAAACCAACGATAAAGCGTAACAAAGAAAACAAGACGAGAATAGAAGCATTAAGAACTGGATACAGTAATATGGCAAAAGTACTGGAGATGCAATGGAAAGTACTCTGGTGTAATGTCAAGTCTGGGGGCAAAATGGCAAGTCCTGAGGTTGCAGGGGAAAAGTTCAAAGGTTGCAGGGAAAAATTCGAGTGGGTGCAATGGAAAGTAAAGTGTTTTGAGCAGCATGGTGCGGGGACAAATCCTGTGGGTGCTACAGCCTAGTGAAGAGACACGTCCTGTGGGTGCTGCAGTGTGGTGCGGGGACAAGTTCAGTGGTTGCTACAGTGTGGTGCAGAGACAAGTCCAGTGGGTGCTGCAGTGTGTTGCAGAGACAAGTCCAGTGGGTGCTGCAGTGTGGTGCGGGTACAAGTTCAATGGGTGCTGCGCTGTAGTGCAGGGAAAAGTCCAGTGGGTGCTGCACTGTTGTATGGGGACAACTTCACCGGGTCCTGTAGCATAGTGCGTGGGCAAGTCCTGTGGGTGTTGTAGGGGAAAGTACTGAGCGTGCTGCAATGTGATGCAGGGACAAGTCCTGGGTGTGCAGTATTGTGCTTTCTTGAAAGGTGAACAGAAGAACTGTAAGAAGGGGACAGATGAAGGAAATAAAAAATAGGAAATACATTTTTAAATTACACTTTTATTAAATATGAAAAACAGTTTGCATTTGTACCAATATATACTCGCAAAACTTTTTTCCAATATTTAAGCCCTTTTTTCTCATAAATTAATTTCCCATTTTTGGGGGTAGCTTTAAAATCAGGGTCGCCTTATTTTTAAACAAATACAATATGTTTTGGGTTTTTTTTTTTCATTATGTGGTGCCAGTCAAGTGCTTGGCTTTATCTGGGACTGGGCACAGAAATGTCTCCTGGTTGGTGGGGCCTGGGGTCAGCTGCAGCGGTAAATATTTCCTGATCGGTGAGCATCCAATACACTGTGACAAGAGACAGAGGGCGAGCAGTTGTTCTCTTATCTTTCCCGTCTTGTGAAGCACAGTGCACCAGCCGGAAGAGAATGTCAAATACCTAGACCATTAAGGGTAACTATCGGAAGTGAGTGGTATGTTTATGGGGGGGAGCCATACCATTTTTTCTTTAAGGGGCCCCAAAATTTCTGATGGTGGCCCTGCAGGCAAGATAGGAAAAAGAAACCTAAGCTGCCTTGAAAACTTGCACTGAACTACTCATTTAGCCAATAAAAGTACCAATGTGATTTCACTTGTTTCTTCTTTTCCAATACTAATGAGAAACACCTATCCCATTGAATGTGATTTATTTAACTTACCTCCAACTTTGATCCACACCTGGTCAGGTAAACTTTTATTTTGAGTGCCAACGTTCTGTTTTGTTGATTCAGTTTCCTGCTGATAGCAAAAGGAAAATGTCCTTGGCAGTGATATTTCTTGATGCTTGGCTGCATCCAAGAGAGGGCAAGAGTTCAGACAGCTAGCTGGGGAATTGGTCTGCAAATAAATATATCCAGGTTATGTTCCTGCAGCCAGAGCAATCACACATGACTACTACCTGGAGATCAGTATTAAGACTACAGATAGCGCAAACCTGATTTTGGGATGAACTTCCATTTCCAGTGGAACTTGCACCACTTGCAAAAACAGGATATGTAAACTGCACTGCTGTTGTTCCAGCAGAAGCTTTGTTCTTCAACAGTGTGGTACACTTGCTCTGCTGTTGAACTCCCATTAGCTGTGGAGGGTGGCGGATAAAAGTAACAAGACTATGATGCAAAGACAAGTAGAAAAAAGTTACAACCATGTTTAAAATATTTACGTGAGCTGTAAAATAAAAGTAAACACATAATTTACTCTTATGATCCTTCCATCAATTTAAACAGATATCACACAAACTAACATATAGTGTTTATATTTTCTGCCTGGAACCATTCTCTTTACAAATCAGTCAAAATATGACAGATGGGTAATCCAGAGCATAGCTGGAACATTTTATGTTCTATATGTAACTATATCTATATGCTCATTCAGGTATTGTATTTACATCCACATGCTTAGCTTTTTCATAAAAATTACATATAGATTTCAGCTCGCCAAACCCAGAGAATAAAATGATGTTTCAAATTTGATTTAATATGTTCTGCACCATTGTTTGTATAAAATAGTGTAATTTACTTGTAGGACGAAATGCATGACAAAGATGACACAGTGATAATCAACCTATCAATAGAATTATATTTAATCAAGGAACAATACCTGCTAATGCAAGCAGTGTTAGGCACCAACATTGCTCATGGTTGACATTTATTGGGGGTCTGTGGTGGACAATTGAATAATATTCTATGGACCTTCACAGACCTTGCCATGGACATTGGTGTCCTTGTATGAACACTTTGCCTATCCCTGAATGCAACACATTGTATGTAATATTTAAATGAGTAGTGACTAACACACTTGTTTACGGTGACGCCAGACTCCTGCGATTCTTGACACCTTGGAATATCAGTCTGGATTTTGTTGAACCTGTCTTCTAACCGAACACGGACTGCAGATTTAGATCGAGCTTCACTCACTGGTACCAAGTTTTCATTTTCTTTGTTGGTACCGCAAGTATCAGTGGCATATCGTAGTCGCATAGAGTCATATCCAGAAGGTTCTTTACCACTTTCAACTGGAGTCTTCTCCGTTTGGTTCCCACTGCTTAATGGCAGGTTGGATTCACTTAGCATCATCATCTTCAATTCCTGAAAGTCAGAGTGCCCCAGAGACTGGCTGGAACTGGCCTCAGGTGCCTGACATATCACAGGGTGGACATTTTGCACTCCTGAACTACTGCTGGATAAGTTTGTTGGATTTGTTATGTTGGTGGATTGATACTGGGGAAGAGTAGATGAACTGCTGGATGTATGGTAAGAAGAGTTTAGCTTGGTCTCTATTTCTCCCTCAGAAGATTGGGCCTCCATGTGTGAATAGAGAATTTGTTGAAGTTGTGTGTACTCTATTTCAGTCATCTCCACTATGTTTAAGTCAGTGGTTGTAAAACTCATGGCCTGCTCATTGATCATACCCTCACTAAACCCTCCAGGACCAGAGGAAGGTGCCTGGTCAGAGGACAGAGTATGGGTAGAGGATGCCTTGGGCTGTGTGTGAATGGAGCCAAACATTGTGGCATCAGAGTATATTCAAAACCATGTATTTGTTAGACAGTCTTTTAACAATGCACAGTAAGGGGCTGTAATTCACAACCTCCAAGTAGGAGACACGATCACTATTGTACAAGTGGTTTTCTTGAAACACAAATACATCAGTTTCCAGCAATATATGGAAACAAAAGCATGAATGTTAGGATAATACTCAGCAGACCTGAAAAAGGTTAAAAAATAATCTACAAACCAAAGGAAACATGGATTACATTAATAAAATATTACATTAATAGTGAAGATAAAGACTACACGCTGCCAAACACAAACTACTTAATAGCAGAGGGGTAATAAAGATAGGGAAAGAATATAAACAGCAACCTTCCCCTACCCCTAGATATTTAATATAGACTTGTTTCTGCAGGGGATGGGTCTCCAAACCGCCCCTAACACTGCGTGACAACTAGGCCCGCCCAAGAGAGAATGCCTGTTCTTGTTCCCCTCCCATGCTCTTTTGGAATGAAGGAAGGTATTTCGGGGTTGACACCATGAGGGTGACGCTCAGTCGGTAAAGTAACGTATAATAACTGAGGAGGGGAAGTAGCACTAACGGTGTTCTACCACACAGTCCGGGAACTCGCGAGTTACCATAGAGTGAAACACGCATGCGCGCGATCACTCAAATCACCCAACTGACTGCTCGGGGGAACTGTAGTCAACTGCGACCACGCTGAGCTGCCTGTGACTACAGTTCCCGTCATGCCTCCCGTCAACGGCCAGTAACCTGCAGTTATCTGCCGCTGACACTGAATCGGCGTAGAGGAACCTGGGTCGGGGGAAAGGCAACGGCGCTCACTAAATATGATATATTATTGAATATATATGTTATACAGAGGTACATTTACCACATGCTCAGATTATTTTATTTTTTTTAAAGGGGAAGCAGGAAGAAGAGCATGTCCAGTCCATTTTTTTAATCTCACACATTTTTTTTTTTGCAGAACACCTGACTTTGTGGCTCGAGAGTCACATGAAAGCAGTAGACCATTCTAATGTCGCCAGGGGACGCAAAGGATATTAAAAATTGTACCTGTAATCATTTAATGTTGAACATTAACTCCTTAGTGACAAGACATTTTTACCTTCACTTATACTTGGTGACGATGGCGGTTTTGACATTTCTGGGGTGTTTGTGTTTAGCTGTAATTTTATTCTCTCTCACATACTGTACCCACACAAATTATATGTTGTTTTTATCGTCATAAGAAGGGCTTTCATTAGAAATCTTATAATTTACTACAAAAAAAAAAATCATAAAATATGATGAAAAATTAAATAAAAACATTTTTTCTAACTTTGACCTAAAATATAATTTACACAAATACAATCATCAAAAAAGAGCCGTCAAAATAGTTTCTAAATGTCCTGACTGCAGAAATATGCATGTTTCCATATTTTTCGGTATTTTTTTGCGCGTTATGGGGCAAAACCTTTTGACCCCAACCAGAACCCTATATTTAACCCTAACACTAAATTTAACCCCAACTCTAACCCTTATGCTATCACTTAATATATTTTAATTTTAACCCTATCCCTTATGCTAAAAATTATTTAATTTTAACCATATAGGCTAATCTAACTATAATACCAGTTTTAAGATTTAAGTTTTAAATCTTTTTTTAACATTGCAGTGTTACTTGCTGCCTCTAGGGGCAGTCAAGCGGCATATTCAGAGCGACGGAAGTGAATTTACTTTCACTTCCGAAGCTCAGACCACAAGAGGGCATAGCCATATAACGCCCGATCGTGTGTGCCCCAGAGAGGAAATTTTGGTGCTGGCTATTGCCTCGACAACGAGGTAATAGACCAGCACCGTTAAAGCGGTTTTCGCGAATGTTGATCGCAAAACCCGCTTGTTTCACCGCAGGACGTGCCAGGCACGTCCATTGTCAGGAGCGGAGTTCCCGGCAGGACGTGCCTGACACGTCCATTGTAACGAAGGGGTTAAACCTGGAGTTTACCCACCGATACAGTGTCGGCCAACACAGTCGCGACCCTTTTTGCTGGGTTCTATCCATGCAGTCGTGCGAGGACCATGAGGGGTCATGGGAGGAAGTCTCTATTGTACCCACACTACTTTGGGATATTACTCCAGTTGGTACATGGCTATAAATTACTCGCTTGGCCAGGCGGGTTGTCAGGAAAATTGGCTGATTTTAGTCCCGATTCAGGTCCACATTAGTAGTCCGAACTATGGCTGGCCCGCTGGCTGTTTTTATCCGGCCAGGGGGGTGGCCACGGCCCTTTAAAAACAACGTATGCCGGCAGAGTTGCTCTCTGGGGAGATCAAAACTATCTCCCCTAGCCAGCATCCCCGTGCAAGAAGGCAGCAGGGTGTGCTTCCATGCTGCCTCCCTCGTGCTGTGCGTGCACTGATCTTACGTCAGAGTGCAAGGGGTCACGTGACTTTCTGGGGCTTAATCAGATCGGTGCACGGGGAGCGCGAGAGACACAGCATAGAAGGTGGCTGTCTCTCGCTAAGATAGTGGCAGAGGTAGCTATTGGCTAACTGGGCGATTACTTATGGCATTCTGGATCTGCCCAATGCGATTGAGTGGTACATATACTTCCATTATTTTGTGATCAGAAATTTCTAGATGCATTTGTGGCATCATTTTTAATTTGGGGTGACATTACAACAAACAAATACTTATTATTTTTTCAATTGTTTTTATTAATATTTCAATTTTGTACATTAACAATTCTAATGTTCCTCTGAAACCATCAACCCTACTCACCCTCCCCCACAAACTACCCCATCCTCACTCTGCAGTCTGTTGTTTGAGTTGATGGAGGTGAGCCCGCCTACAACAGCTGCCTTCGGAGTGAGGCTGATGTCCCAGAAATAATCATTGATGTCTTACCAAAATAGTTGAATTTGAGGACAACCACAAAAACTGTGAAGTAAGTCAACACCTGAGCTCTTGGCATCAATCTGCGTTAGACCGATTCTAAATTGTCTATGGCAGGGGTGTCCAAGTTTTTTCCGCAGGGGGCCACTTCACCAGAAATGCATGTGTGCAAGGGCCACATCAATTTTTCATTGAGAGAAATTATACACACACACACACACACATATATATATATATATATATATATATATATATATATATATATATATATTCACACTAATGTGCAATGTAAGTGTATCACAGACTCCACAGCAATAGAACTCCACTGCAATAAAACTAAAATAATGTGCAGCGTTGAGTGTATCACAGACTCCACAGCAATCACCGTAAAAGAAAATAAAAAATCCCTCACATTAAATACACACAGCAACACACTGAGACTTATACATACAATGCCATAAATGCACACAGTGACACATATACAAATAAACAGTCACACTTAAACACTCACTTTCACACACAGTCACAGTGACACACAGACTCACACACAGAGACTCCCACTCATCCAGAGACACTTTCACACACACTCACAGAGACACCTACACACACCCTCCTCACACAGAGACGCTTACACACGGAGCTCTATCGGGGCTGCTCCTGGTGCACGACTGGCTGCCCTCCCTCTTACCCTTGCACATGATGTCACGCACAGGGTAGAGAAAGGATTAGGCGTGCAACACTTTCTGCTGCGCTCTGTAGGAGAACTGGGTACAGTTCTTCATACGGCTGGGGTGCGGTAACCACTGCAGATCTCTTGCGGGCTGCATGTTGGACGCCCCTTGTCTATGGGGAGTGAGATAAGCATGATGTGCTATGCGTAATTGCATGTCCGTGTATTAATCAAAGGAGAGTGGTTCACAGGCTTTGATGATGTCCGTACATTGCAGAAGGGGTAAATGCCTGCACCAAGTCGCCAGTCCCGTATTACAGGTGGTGTGGTCTAATGTAGAGCGCAGTGATCTGTAGATGAAGCTAGTGGTGAGTACTCGGCAAAAGCACAATCTTGTAAGGGAATCAAGGTGATTCTCCCAGTCCGGCCTACTAAAGTGTTGTATCTGAGATCTTAACCCCTTCCCGACGTTAGGACGTACTATGCTGTCCTAATTTTAAGTGCCTAAAAGTCGCTAGGACGGCATAGTACGTCCTTTGTTAAACAGCTCATCGCGGCTCCCCGCGATGAGCTGTTCTCAGGCACTTGCAGCGGGATCCCACCTGTCATCTGAGGCCACTTTGAGTGGCCTCAGTCTGACAGGGGAAATGGAGCCGGTGCTCAAAGCGAGCACCGGCTACATTTCTCTAAATCGCGCCGGGCACGCCTCTGTGACGTCACACGTGACATCCGGAGGTCTCGCGATATTTTGGCAGGGACCCACAGGGTCTATTAAGACCCTGATCGGGTCTCTGCCATAGTGTTCCTGGCTACTGATCACCTTGTGATCGGTGGCCAGGAACAATTTGTGACGTTTTGGTGCTTGCGTCGTTTGGGACGCAAGCACCTTGGGTCATGAAGGGGTTAAGAAACTTTGAACTTGGAGAAAGGCAAACAGTTGTATAGTGAGCTAGGGGAATTTTTCCCTACAATACAGCAGTGATCTTGGTAGGTGTTTAATTTCGTTTGTAGAGGTTTTCCAGGTTTTTAGGGATAGTAACCCCAAGGTATGACATTGAGGTTTCTCCCCCATTTAATACCATGGAGTATGTATGTGGAGGTCTCCTCAAATAGTGTAAACATAAGGCATTCGATTTCTGTTTCTTAAAACCTGCAACTGGGCTGAACCTACCCAACACCCAGAAAACCCTAGGGAGGGTGAATTGGGGGTGCAAAAGTTTCTTCCAATGATTATTCCGGTTATATCCTGAGAATCATGGATGAGTTTAAGCAAAGCCAGTTTAAGGCGTAATGTTGACAGCAAGCAGCCCTGTCGCACCCCTCTCTCCATCACTACTGGTCTAGACCCCTAGTTAATGCCCATGATGGGGTGTCTATATAGGGTGTGTACCATGGTAAGATCAGTCTAACCGAAGTGCATGTTTTTAACCACACAGAACATATGAGCCCAAGCCATCTGGTCAAATACTTTCTCGGCGTCCAAGCTTATCAAGGGTTAATACAATTTAATTAATGGCTAAGCTTACAGACTACAGTTTTATGGACTACAAATCCCATGATGGACAACCGGACAAATGGTTGACTGAGCATCATGGGAAATACAGTTCTCAACAATTATAGTTTCAAATGTTAGCTATTAATGCCACAGATTTTAACGTTATAATTGTGACATTTTGCTACCCACCAGTTGTGCAATACATTTCCCATAATGCTCAGCCAGCTAAATGGTTGTATAGACATCATAGAATCTATCATTCCCAACAGCAATGGAGGATCCGGACAATGTTGTGCGTGTTTTATAGGGGGTAGGCACTGTGTATGCATTTGTGATGGAGCCATCTGGCTCTTAAAGTTTACGTTTGTCAAGTCCCACTTTAAATGAAGAAAAACATTGGGCATGTGTAGAGGTTAAGTACCACACATGCACAGTGCATAACCCTGCCTCTCTGCAAAGATACATCGAAACTCCTTTCTGATATCACTCACATGCACATTAAGCATCTTCAAACATCACTACAGGAGATTCAAACAAACAGTCTCCAAAGAGGAACTGAGGAGTTGATGTGGGAGAAGTGATCCCTTGGAGAAACATTGCAAAATGTATATTTTAAAAGGTAAATTATAGTTTTTACTGTAATATTGAGAAATTATTTTCTTCATGGGGCTGACCATAAATTCTTGGGAGCCTACTGATGTTTTAAAAAATTAGTACAGAGTATAAGGGTGATAAGAAATCTATTAATGGTCGTAAAAAGTTTTTGAATTCTTGCATATATTATCCATTCAACAAAGTTTTTTAAACAGGTGTAGATATTTATTCTACTTACAAAAACAAAACATATTACAATTTAAATGTACAGTGATGTTTTTCACTATGAAATGCAATTGACAGAATAATCAAGCAACCCTTAAACACATATTTGATGTCTTTACTAATTTACCAATGTAGATTTTAACTGAACATTTTTAGACATTACAACTCATATGCATCACGACTATTGGATTGTAACAGTTTGTCTACAGGACACCGTGATGTTCTTACACATTCATTTTGTGCTATATATAGGAAGGACATTGCCCATTTAATGTTCTTTTGAATAGGATTTAGTGGGGGTAGTTGGTTGTGTCTTGCAAAAGTCACGTGTAAAAATAAAACAGAAAATGAAATTAATCCACCTATTAAAAATATTGTAACAGATGTTGGGGTTTCGAAACTACCATAATATTTAAATCTATAGTAAACAAAATAATTTGGTAACCAGGAAGAGAGTGCTAAACATTTCTTATAAATGCAGATAAAACATATGAAGACACAGCTCCTATTTAACCAATTCAAGACCTGCAAAAAAATAGGCCAGTTTTCAAGCGTAATTAGGTGTAGATATAGATTTTATTTAACCATATCCTCGAGCACAAAAAGAGACCGCATTCCCATGGAAGTTAATTGTTTTACCTATTGTACAAATGCAGTTCAAATTGTTTTTCTACATATATGGTTCAACCACCTAGGACCATCTGCTTGTGTGGGCTCTTAAGCTGCAATGGTTGGGATATGCATTTAAATTTACCTTATTAGACATGCACCATGTTTAAAACTTTCCAAATATTTTGTTTATTATGAAGAGTCCTGTTTTTTACAGTTTTCCCTTGTCCATAATGGAACACCGCTTACATTCCATTCCCTCATTTATTGTACAAACTTTATGGTTGCTTTTTGTAACTTTTTTATACATATTTTTCTTGTGTTATAAATGCAACACAACAATTCCTTGCTCATTATTAAATGCAAGATAGATTTTATAGAAGGTATGTACTTCACAACCTACACACAAAACTAATATTTTCAGTGCAATGCTCATGTTACCGGAGCTGAAATCCACTTACAAAATGACAGTATATTTAGCAAGTTATTGAGAATACATACCTATTTAAAAAGCAATATGCTCTTAAATTGTATTCCATAACCATATAAACAAATGGAAATTTAGAGAGTACCTATAGCACTATAATAATGATAATAAAAATAAAAAAAGATGCACACAAAAAGGTTATCTTGTACGTTTTTGGAAAATTGTAAAAAAACAACCCATCACCGTCTAGAACAGATGAAAATTTAGTCCACTGCCGTGTATATACATATGGAAGGAAAGCCTGACTTGTAAGGGAATATTTCTGTAAAATTAAATTACACTACATCTCTATACACATATATACATAAATATACAGACAAAAGTACAGTTTTCCAACTGCTACCTGCCACTTGTAAAAAAAAAAAAAAAAAAAAGTAGATATTATGTCTGACTTGAGGAAGCTGCTTCTGTTGACACAATTTTGGAAGAGTCCTTTGATCGATCTGATTTAGAGTCTTTGTTGGTTTCTATACTTTTACTTCTGTTTGTACGATCTTTTCCTCGATCTCTGTCTCTTTCTCTTGTTCGGTCTCGATCTCTATCTCGATCCTTATCCCGGTCTCTTTCTCTACTTCTAGACCGGTCTCTGTCCCTATCTCGCTCTCTGCTTCTGGAACGATCTCGGTCACGACGCTTATATGCATCTCTGTCCCTATCTCGAGTTCTATCTCGATCCCGTTCTCGATCTTTATCCTTGTCTCTCCCTCGATCTCTGTCCCTTTCTCTATCCCGGTCCCTATCTCTACGGTCCCTATCCTTGTCTCTATCTCTCTCTCTATCCCGTTCCTTGTCTTTATCTCTTTCTCGTTCCCTGTCACGGTCACGTTCCCTCTCTTTTTCACGTTCTCGGTCACGGTCTCTGTCCCTTTCCTTATCTCGGTCACGGTCTCGGTTTCTTTCCCACTCTTTTTTCTCCATCTCTTTGTCTCCATCTCTATTTTTGTCCCAGTCACGAATTGGTTCTTTTGTCCTTTGTCGCTCCCAATCTCTATTTCTATCCCAGTTCCTGTCCCTTTCTCTGTTCCAGTTTCTACCAGTATCTCTATCCCACTGAGAATCACCATCTCTCTCTCTCCGTCTCTCCTCAAATACTCTCATTGGTGCTTGTTCTGATGAATGTGCTTCAGGCTCATTACGACCTTCAAATCGCTCTCTAGACCTCCCTTCAAATGCATGATTTCTATGGTCCTTGTTTTGTCTAAATTCATTTCCTTCCCAATGTTGCTCCTGACCTTGCCTGTGTTCTGTGAAATTGTGATGTGAATCTGATTGTCCACCTTTATTCCACGCTTCATTTCTATGAGGTGGAGGAATACTAGGAAGTTCAAGTAGAGGTCGCGGCTGGGGTTTAAGAATTTGAATTGGTTGTTCAGAAAATCTAGATGGTACGGGTCCACGTTGAACTGCAAATTGAAGAGGTGCAGGTGCTCTCTGGTTGAACATTGGTTGTTGGCTTTCACTTTGTTCTTCAAACTGGTGTGGTGGGGGAGGCCTTGGTCCAGCATAAAGACCTGGAACAGGACCTCTCATGTCTTCAAATTCATTTGGAAATGGGCCACGAGGGCCTCCAAAATGGCTTGGTGCAGGTCCCCGGGGCCCTCCAAACTGAGGTTGCATTGGACCTCCTCTATGCATTTTAAATTGGGATGGTGGTGGTCTATCGAAATTAAATGGCTGTCCTCTAACCCCCATAAGGTGAGGTGGTACCGGGCCTCTTTGTTCATCAAACCTGGGTGGATCATCACTTATGCCACTAAAATGATGATCCTGGAATTCTAATGGTGGACCACTTTGCGTGTCAAACATGGGTGGTGACTGTCCTCTTTGACCAACAAATTGAGGTGGTGGAAGGCCTCTGTCCCCAAAGGGACCAAACTGTGTAGATAACAATGGTATGGGTCCCTTTTGCTCACCAAGTCGTTCAGGAATTGGACCTCTTTGCATATCTAAGTGGGAAGGGACATTTTCTTCACATAACCGAAGTGATGGTCTAGGTCCTGGAAGGTTTGGAATTTGTAGTGCTCTCGGCTCACCAAACACTAACAGGGTCTCCTGTTCATTCTGAAACTGCATTTGAGGTGGCTCTCCTGTAGAACTTATTGGAAATGGTGGTGCACCTCTGTTATCTTTTTGCACAACCATTGTGTTAGTTTGCATGGTAAAGTGAGGTACTTGGTTATGAATCAGATCAGGTTCAAAAGCTTTTGTAGGATGTTCTTGAGGATAGCGAGACAGGGACTGTTGTGATTCAAAGTTTTGGGATTCAGTGGGCCAGGGAGTACTAATAGCTACACTTTCCCCAGGACCAGCCGCAAAGTTCTGTTGTAATGGTGCATTGGTTCCAGGAGTTGGTAGCAACACCTTACGAGAGGATTTTGGTGGACTTGAAGAATCCTTCAATGTTGAAGTGTTGGAAATATCAAACTTATTGTACCAACAGCCATCTTCAGGTTTAAATGCATGGTCAGAAACACTATCATTTTGTTTTTGATTACTCTGTTCAAAGTTAACCAAAGGCTTCACCTCTTCTGCTTTATTTGTAGATTGCTTGACTATAGGATCCTTAGGAGTATAATCAATGCTTTCACTAAGAAATAGTTGTTTTTCATTTTGTAGCTGTGTGCTAGAAACCTCTTTATCTGATTGTACCCTTTTTGGGGTTACTTGTCGAGGATCCCTAAGCTGTCGTGGATCACGAGTTTGATTTATGACTTGCTCAGAGCTGACCGGTATAAACATTTCTGCAGCTGGCTCTTGTTTAAATAATTCACTTTTTGTGATTGATGATTTGGGGGGAGGTGACATCAGTGCATCAGAAACAGAAAAGTGTGCCATGGACACACCAACAGCTGCTCGTTGTTGTCTCAAAGCTTCTTCTTGCTCTTCCAGTTGTTTTTTCTGTTCTTCTATTTGCTTATTTAATTCTTCAAGCATTTTCTGTTGCTCAATGAGGGATGATGAGTCATCCATAGGTACATATTCTGAAGACACTTCTAGAGATTTTACTTTAATTGTAGATGGCATTTTGTTGGGCAGATCTTCAATTGGAACTTTAGCTTCTTCTAATATGGTCTCATCTTCTGGATCATATGCTTCTTCATCTTCTAAATTTTCACATGGCTGTTCTGGCTCATACGGTTTATCATTGGCAGCAATTATGGAGGTACCAAAAGCTCTTTCTGGATCATACTCTTCTTCTGGGTCATACGGTCTATCATCTTCCTCATCAATGGGTTTTTCTTTCGATAACTGGCCAAACTGTTGTACAATCGGATCTATTAATGGAATACCTTTAAAAGCCTTTTCTGCAGATGGTTCTTCATTAGTAGTGCCAGATGTTTCATTTTTCCCTTCTGATGTTTTTCCAAAAAGGGTCTTTAAAATATGTTCCAGTGGGGTGGCAGTCTTTGCAGATGATGTAGTCGCTACAAGTGTTGAACTGTCACTTACAGGTGATGCAGATCGAACTGATGTACTAGTATTTGGAATGACACCCTCTGATTTAGTAGCTGATAATTGGAGTACAGAAGTGGTTACTTTAGGTTCTATAGGAGGTGGAGAGCCTGGTGGAGTAGTACTCTTAATAATTTCATTTGAATAAAGACTGTATTTCTGAGGTTTCTTTTCTATTTGAGAAGGCACAGGGCCTTTCATGAAGTGCAGGATGTCAATTTCCTCTTGGCTTGGGCCTTTTGTTCGCTTGTCTTCAAACTTTTCTGTTTCAGCGGTAGCTAGTCGTTTGGTCCTCTGACAAATGACCAACCCCAAGATTAAGTTTGGACGTCCAGATTCAAGACC
This sequence comes from Pelodytes ibericus, assembly GCA_036172795.1. Lineage (NCBI taxonomy): Eukaryota > Metazoa > Chordata > Amphibia > Anura > Pelodytidae > Pelodytes > Pelodytes ibericus. The sequence continues at coordinate 132,829,409 of CM069862.1, forward strand.
TTGCAGACAAAAAAAAAAAGGACATTTTTTTTAAATCACTGAAAATAATGAATAGACAAAAGTGTGTCAGTCAGTAAAACATTGTGAAATTGTTCATGCAAAGTTTAATCACATTTAGGTTGCAATAAAAATAATTTTTATTGTTCTGTGATCTTACTAAATGTGTGCTTTACATAATGGGCTATATAAATATACCTAAATTAGCCTACTAGTGGAAATACAATGTGAAAGTTAACAAAAAAAAATTCAATTATATGTAGGATGTGGATGTTTCTTAAGATAAGTAAATAAATTCACACTGATTTTTCATTATGGTCATTCTAAATTTAGTAATTAACTTTGCGCTGTAACACTCGTTGTCATTCCTCAGGTTCTAAATATAGATGCCAACTACACAATTACCATATCGCACTTTTAAAAAAAATACATTTAAATATTTCCCACTCATCAGGATTTTTTCTTATGCAAAACACAATGCTACAGTCTCCCGCTTGATAACCTTTCAAACCCTGGTCACCAAAGATAGGTAAATTGACCGTACAAGGACCAGCAGTGTCTATAGCGAGGCATGGGAAGGTGCCAAGAACATTGCTAAAAATTGTCCATGAAGTACAGTAGATTTCTACCATCATGCCTACCAAGCTGATCACCTGGTTTGTGAAATGCATGGGTAAAGGTCTGTGGTGAACCAAAGTATCAGAATTTTGAGTATTTGTTGCTTCTGAATACTACGCAAGTGATTTGAAAAAGCACTTTTTGCAATCTTCAAAATATTATTTGTACAAGTTCATGCACAAATGAAACAATTAAAGGGACTCTCCAACCCAAGGATGATCTACAGTAGGAAATGGAGTTATCAAAACTGCAAACAAACTAATAGATTAAGAGAAAAATATATTTTAATATTTGAGCTGCCTCCTATTAATATTATATTCCATATAATTCCATATAGGTTTATATATTTTTCAGTGTGAACAGAAAGGGTGTCGGGTTAAGTTGTCCACTTTCCAGCCTGAAATATTTTATCTTGTGGTTTTCCGGTGTCTATCAACTGCCTTACAGTCAAATTGTTATGGAAAAAGACTATATGTCTACATTAGGAGGGATGGGGAATGTATTTATCTTGTGTGGCTGATCAGCAAATAAGTGGTATTTTTATGCTTGAAACTTGCAGATCCAGGTATCTAGGATGTACTTTGGAAAATATTATTTTCCCTAATTATTAATAAACCAATAGAATCATGTTAGTATTGACAACATTTTTATCAGCAGATTATGGTGTACCACAATAGAAATGTTGTTGCCCTTAGTCATGATGAAAGTAAAATCTAAAACTGACTGTGTGAATAGTTTAATGTACTTCTGTCTCAAAGGAACGGCATTATCTAAACATTGCTTATACTGTGACAGTAGAGAATAAAAAAAAGTTTTAAAATGATCTATACATTGCAAGCAAATGCCTTAATATTAAATGTGTCTCGAGTCTCTTGTTTCTGGCATCACTTATGGCTTGATATGCAAATTACAAACTTTCCATTGAAAGCCAATTCATTTGCATTTCAAGCCACATGTTATGTTATAAACAGCTTTCTCCTGATTTAGGCACTTGCTTGCAGTTTTCAGTTATTTGATTTTATTCTCTACATGCACAATAAAAACAATGTTTAGGTGATACAGTCCCTTTAAAATACTTTACTTTATAAGCTATTTTCACCACAGATGCAGACATCTGTTCATAAATGTTTGCATTAACTTATGGAGCTAAAATTCAAGTGACTAATTCACAGTAGAGATACTGTGTTGAAAAACTGTCAACACTGACAATGCAGTTGCATTAAAACTCAGCTGTTGTAGGATCCTGCCAAATACAGGTGAAAACTAAGGGCAAGTTGTATCAGAATTTATTAATATAAAGGTAATATTTCTTGGGTTATGGTGTGCTTGTGTTACCTGGCCTCAGAGTAAAGAAACTGCTATGTATTACACACACACACACACACCCACCCCAGTCATGCACACAAGGATTGCCACCTTCCGTGTAGTACGGGTTATGCATGATCTATAGAGTCCAGTAGTTATTATTAAGATTCTGTGGATGTCTTCATCTATATTCTTAAATGTAGAAAGGATTTTTCTTTGAAGATTGTGTCCTCTTCTTTATTTGCTTAGAGTTGCTTGAAGACTCTTCACACTGATTGTGCTTGATGTAAGATCTGAAATGTTTATCTATAATGTGTCTTGTTTTTAAGTGAGATTATTGTGTGTACAATGTTGAATGAAATGTAGACAATGTGAAGAAGACAATGACCACTTTTCTGAAAATCATTAGTTTTATTTCTAAAAAAAAAAAAAAAAGGTTAAACAAAATAAATCCGTTTCACAACAACCATTGCTACGTGTTTTTCTCCAATTTGTCTTTTTCAGTGACTGTGTTTACTTACATACTTACCATGTCATTACACTAAAATTATATTCATTTTTTGCTTTGAAAACCATCTTTATTTGTGTCTGTTCTAAAAACTGGTTGCTTACCTGGTCCCTCAAAGGGCAATAGTTTAGACGGAATTGGATCCTTGGCACTTAAGGGGATGAGGTACAGATCCTTGACGTGTCTGTTATTATTCGCCACAACTCCAAAACGACCACGGCTGCTAAAATAGGAGTAGAGTGAAATGTAGGCCACTTCTTCCTCTTCTGTAGCAGGGTGGAAGCGTATTAAAGAAAGCTCCTGCAGGAACAAAATCTTTTTTAAAAAATGCTTAATTTTTTTTCCTGGAAATCAAATATAAACTCTATTTGAAATGCACAATATTTTTCTGTTATAATGGTTTGGATACTTAAAACAAATATGTTATAGTTACAGCCATAACTTAGTGCTGTAGTAAGCCAAATGAATAATTGGCAACACATCACACTTGTGTAATTTCCACATGTGAAGCCTCAACATTATAAATACCTTTGATACGGAAGATTTGAGCTTGCCAACATAATCCCAAACAGTTTTTGGAGAGATCCTTCCGCCAATATGGATAGTGTCTGGTAAATCCTGGATAATAATAAATTTGGGTTAATTATCAAAGGTAAGCTGCATATAGATGCAAATGTCACACATAGGGACAGCAATCAGACAGAGCTACATATTTTAATATGGGCTGTTGGGAGAAAATATATTTGGTTTCTACAGCCTGAGAAGAATCTTTACAAATTGAGCTGATAACACATTATTGAAAAGATGTGTTTGATATTGTAACCATGCAGTGCTGACAAACCTCATTCAGGTACTCGGTAGAACCAGAAACAGGGAATGCTTTTGTGACGAACTTGGCCACAGATTGCATGTTTATGAATCCTTTCCAGATCGGACTAAGGCGTGAGAGAAAGAGAGAGGTGTCGCCATCTTGAGGGGTGCTGGTATTGGTCATGCTGAAAAAAGAAACCATATAAATGGGTCACTATTGGACCTGAACATCCTTCAAACACAAACAATGAAATACAAGGTTATCTTAGGACTAGCATGGCACCACATAAAGGGCCTTATTAATTACATATTAATATAGAGTTTGGACATTTTAATAGCTACAGATAGGAATCTTTCATTAAATACACAAGGCTTCTATGCGCTAAAAATAATTTCTCATAGCCTGCCAGAACGTGAAATTTCTAGCTGGTAAACTATTTTGCCATTCTATAAAACTCCCAGGGGCAATTCACTAAAAGGGGAGTTACAGGTGAGCTGAATATTTCATCTCACCAATTTAGCTACACATTGTGCAGGGACAAACTCTGTGAGTTTGCTTAGTGGTGGTGAACTCACCCCATTTGTCCATGCACTAGGGTTGCCACCTTTTCGTCAGAAAAATACCGGCCTTGCTACTGTCTCCATAGACTTAACATTGGCCAGATGCCAATTTATTACCGGCCTGCCGGTAAAATACCAGCCAGGTGGCAACCCTACCGTGCATGTGTGATAAAATGTTAATCTCAAATCACCTTTTAGTGATTAGCCCCCTCAGAGACATTTCATTAGCCAGGAAGAGGGACAACGACCCCAGATGTTGCCCTAGATACAGCTTAGAGGCATCTCTTTCCTATCCTCTATTTAGCAACATTTCCTTTTTCTCTTATGATTGTACCTACATATTGGTTCATTGAATTTTTGCTTGACCATAAGAACCAAAGCAATAGGACTTTTTTTTGGTCACGTATAATATTCTGGAATTATGTGAAAGCCTTATGGTAGGAGTTGTACCTCAATAGTATAGACCTAATATGGCCACCAGGAAATGGGTATCACTTGCTAAAATTAACAATGTATCACAATCACAATGTGTTTCCCTATTAGAGAAAGGCTGAACAATCTTTCTTAGTTCTGCTGTAAATGTAGTTATTGCTGTATTAAACACCCAGTGGCGAAGGTCTGTGCCAGGAGGACCTCTTAACATTCTCAGGTAACAGGTTAGGACTACGCACTTGAGGTTTTCTGATGAAGAAGCTAAATATCTGCTGTCGGAAGAGACAATTGGCTTCATCAATATGGACTTGGGTGCCGTAAAGGTAGACGGAAGAGATGTTGATGTTTCTGCTGAAGGTTCTTCTGCATCACGCACCACTCTGGGATTGTTGTCTTGACCAGTGGAAGCTGGAATAAGTGGCCGATTGACTGCTCTTCGTGGATCCCTACCAGATACAGTGACCGTGGTGACAAGGTTGGTGAGTGGGTACATTGGTCCCTGACTAACATATGGTGTATCAGGATTAGGAGGTGAAGCACTCTGTGAGGGTGTACTATCTGGGGCTTTCTCAGGGACAGGAGGGGTAATGTCGCTAGTTTCCATGGGGGTGTCCGATTCATTAAATGTAGCTGGAGGAGGTGGAGGTGTTTCAGTAGAAATTTCTGGCTTTGGTTCAGGTTTTTTCAAAGCTGCAGATGTCGCCGCTATAGTTTTCTGCCGCTTCTGTGGGGGCTCATCATCTGCAGACATCTGGCCTGAAAGTGATAAATAAATAGCATTTAGTGGAAATATATTATGACCTTTATTGAGCCTAGAGCAAGCTTGCAGTTTTATCCCATTGATAGCGAGAACTTTAGGGATGGTGGACTGACTATACACTATATCAAGTTATACACTGTGATTTTCCAGTAAAACCCTGGATTATTATTATTTAAATCTGTGTAGATACTCACCTGTACAGATTTTGCACTTAAGATCAAAAAGGTGGGCACGGTGCTGGCTGGTTGTGTCACTCAACATGCTACTGAAAATATCTGGGAGGAGAGCACTGGATTTTTCAGGGGGAGGTACTTTTGCAGGCTCCTGCTGTTCCTGATATAAACAAAAACAAACAAAAACAAAATCACTGGTTAAAACATCACCTATTACAAGAATGAATAGCTTGCACTCAACATTAATATTCACCACACTTCCATAGCCTAAGTCAGCTTTATAGCCATGATTTCTAGGATTTATAAACTTGGGGGTAAACACACAAGGCACCAAAAGGTGTTCTAGGGTTTAAAAATCCAATATTTAAAAATGTTTTTTCCAATGCAATCTATTGACATTCTATATATCAATATCCAAAATGTATACTGACAACAGAAATGATAGAATAATAAGACCTACTGGAACATATGAACAACACTGTAAACATTCAACATTAGCAAGATTTGTACAATTTATCAATATTTTATCAAAAATGCTTGCTCACCGTATCAGTATCAGACATTGGAGGAGATTCCTCCATATCTACAACAGCTTGTCTTGGTGAGTGTGCCTTGCTTTCCACTCGAGACTTTGTTTTCAGGACTAAACTCTGTAGCAAATAAGATTAAAAACATTTTTTAGAAAGGAGCAAGTGGTAAAAGCAATAAAAACTTTTTTATGAAATCATGACATTTTGCAAACATGTTTATATATTGTATTGGATCAATGTCCCAATTTTTGGATAAAACTGCATAATCGGTTTGCTAGCTTTCTTTGCTAATGCTATTATTTAACTATGTGTTAGAATATGAACAAGCAACTAAATAATTTTTCTGAAGGCCAAAGCTGTTGGGTTTTCACCAATGACACAGTACTGTGTGTTTCAGGCTAAGGATTAACGCACCGATTTAGAGCCACCTTCCTTCCATGAAGACATCTTCTTTGACACCAACTCTTCCGGCTTCAAGCGCACCAATTTTGCCAGAGATATTTTTTCACTGAGAACTCTGTGGAAGAGGCCCTGGAAAACATAACAAAATCCCTGGGTTAATGTTGGATACAAAGTGAAAACTACAACACAAACTATTTAAGCAGACGCTGACATATTTTGTGTTAACCTGTAATACAAAACTATTGGCTAAAATTTCACATAACTGCAATATAAATATTGTCAATCTAAAAAGGAAAGTAAATGAAATGGTAATCCTGTATCACCGCAGCAGGTAATATAATTTAATATTGACCTACAATATTGGGACACACCTCTTAATTATTGAATTCAGGTGTTTCACTCAGACCCATTGTCACAGGTATAAAAAATCAAGCACCTAGCCATGCAGTCTGCACATAAGTGAAAAAAATGGGTCGTTCCGAAGAGCTCAGTGAATTCAAGCATGGTACTTTTGATAGGATGCCACCTTTGCAATAAGTCAGTTTGTGAAATTTCATCATTGCTAGATATTCCAAGGTCAACTGTAAGTGGTATTATTGGAAAGTTAAACCGTTTAGGAACAGCAGCAAAGACCTCATTTAGTCCTAGCGTTTGGGTAACATGTTGCATAAAAGTCACCAGTGCTCTGCTGATTACATACCTGCAGAGTTCCAAACTTCCACTAGCATTAATATCAGCACACAAAATGCAGCGGAAGCTTCATGAAATGGTTTCCATGTCTGAGCAGCTGCATCCATGCCTCACATCACAAAATACAATGCCAAGTGTCAGATCGAGTAGTATAAACCACGCCGCCACTGTACTAGTATTAGCAGTGTACGGTATTAGCAGTAGAAAGAGGGAAGTGCTCATGCCATTGTACAGAGCACTGGTGAGACCTCACTTGGAGTATTGTATGCAGTAGTGGAGACCGTATCTCCAGAAGGATATTGATACTTTGGAGAGAGTTCAGAGAAGGGCTACTAAACTGGTTCATGGGTTGAAGGATAAAACTTACCAGGAAAGGTTAAAGCATCTTAACATGTATAGCTTGGAGGAAATACGTAACAGGGGGGATATGACAGAAACATTTAAATATATAAAGGGAATCAACACAGTAAAGGAAGAACGTATATTTAAAATAAGAAAAACTACCACAACTAGAGGACATAGTCTTAAATTAGAGGGGCAACGATTTAAAAGTAATATCAGGAAGTATTACTTTACTGAGAGGGTAGTGGATGTATGGAATAGCCTTCCAGCAGAAGTGGTAGAGGTAAACAGTGAAGAAGTTTATTAAGAATGCGAGGGATAGACACAAGGCTATCCTAGCTATAAGACCGGGAACTGGGGACTAATAAAAGTATTTAGAAAAATTGGGCAGACTAGATGGACCGAATGGTTCTTATCTGCCGACACATTCTGTGTTTCTACTCTAGAGCAGTGGAAATGTGTTCTATGGAGTATTCACTGTTTGGCAGTCTGATAGGTGAGTGAGTTTGGCTAATGCCAGGAGAACATTACATGCCTGTCTGCATTGTGCCAACTGTAACGTTTGGTGGAGGAGGGATAATGGTATGGGACGGTTTTTCAGATGTTAGGCTAGGCCCCTTACTTCAGTAAATACAGATCTTAATGTTTTAGCAAACCACAACTTTTTGTATGTTATGCTTCCAACTTTGTAGGAACCATTTGGGAAAGGCACTTTTCTATTCCAACATGACTGTGCCACAGTGCACAAAGCAAGGTCCATAAAGAAATGGTTGGATGAGCTTGGGGTGGAAGAACTTGACTGGCCCACGCAGAGACCTCAACCTCATTGAACGCCTTTAGGATGAACTGTAACAGAGATTTCGTGCCAGGTCTTCTTGTCCAACATCAGTGCCTGACGATCCAATGGATGAATGGACAAAAAATCCCATATAAACAGAATCTTGTGGAAAGTCTTCCCAGGAGAAAGGAAGATGGCATATTATTGTTTTTGTATTTAGAACGTGATGCCATTAAATTTACCTTTTAGTGTAATGGTCAGATGTCAATACCTTTGTCCATATAGCGAATAATTAATAGGAAGTACAAGGCATTGCTTTCAAGATATCGGTCCTTGAGAATGTGCGAGAGGGTCATATGAATCTCTGTGCTTAAAAAAAGTTAGTCCTTAGAGAGTGTAACGTGCTCTCTAGAGGCCACTCAAAGCACTCTAAGCATGTGGAAACTTGGAATGGTTATCCAGCAATCTCAACAAAAGAAAAAATGAAAAAAAAAATCAAAAACTACTTGTTTAATACGACCCCCAACAGTCCAGGATTTAGGGATTACCTAATTGGCTATAAATAAGAATAGGTATACAATCTGGTATGGTTTGCTAAGAAGGACCACACCAGGTTATTCTTGTTTAAACACAACTGGGTAATTCCCAAATCCTGGACTGTTGGGGGTCCTAGAGAAAAGGTTTAAGAAGCACTGCGTTAGACCACTTGTGCTCAGTGTGAGATCTGTGTAACATAAAGGAGCAACTATAACTGTCCAATTGCAGTGGATTCAGTGTGTGCACAATTTAAGTTAGTAGCATGAATGATTTACCATAAATTACATGTAGATGACAACAAACCTTATTGAAGGATATGAACAATGGAGTCTACTAACAAAAAAAAAAAAAAACTGAAATGCAAAAATCTGGAATAGCAAGAGTTATTATGATTAGCAGAATTGGAGAATATTTTTCTCAGCCTTTTACCCATGAATTCTTGCTATTTCACTTCTTAGTAAACACTCCCCAGAGTCAAAATGAGAATATAGCACACACCTGATTTTTTGGGTCTTTGAGGTTAAACATTAAGTTGCGGTACTTGCTCTTGTAGCGGTTGTCAGTATCTTGAAACAGATTGAACATTTCTTTCTCAATGTTCATCGCGATCTTTGCCACGTCATTCTCAAGCATCACCAGGTCATCGCTATCATTGACTCTATAGATTAAACACTTAAAATTATACAAGTTTCAAGTCCTCTCATCGAAATATAAACAAATGAAACAGAGTGGGGAACTAGTAAGGATCCCTCAAGCTAGAATATTACGATATAAGATTAAAACGACATGGGTGATCACAATACATCATAAAAAACAACCTTTTTTTAATTATTTTAGAATTCATTACCACCAGAATTCTTACTTATACCTAGTGAAAATCTTCTATACTGCCATCCCTATATTGGCAAGTTTTATATCAAAACTATCTTGTCTTCAGATTGGTTCCCTGATATTCAAATCCTCATACTAAAGTTTTAATTTCTATTAATATTGTAGCAATAAATCACCCCCACCTTTTCCATAAGATTTCTTTCAGTGATCGGCGAATGTTGTGCCGAATCTGAACATTGGGAACATGCGGTGATGAACTGTTCACTTGCTTGGATTGTGTGATAGTTCCAGAGTTTGATGAGGAAGTTCCAGTTGGTTTCTTGTGGCTGGAAGGTATGCTGGAGAGTGCAGCCTTCTTTGGAGCAGACAGAGCTGATGTTGATGGCACCGCTGATTTTCTCGGGATAGGTCCAAGTTTCATAATGGCAGAAGAGCTGGGATGAGACATTGGTTTACTATGCACTGGCTTTTTGGAGCTATCAGCAACTGGTTTTGTTGGCTGTTTTACAGGAGCTATGGCCAAACTGGTCTTCTTCTTTAACATTGGTATTCGTGGAAGAGAAGAGATTGGTTTCATTGGCATTGTAGGGGGTAGTATAGATGGTTCTTTTTTCACAGGGGGAGTTGTTAGAGGAAGAGGGGTTTCCGGTTTCTTTTCATTTTCCTCTGCCTTATCAGCTGAAAAAATGTAAAACAACAACAACAACAAAATTAAACCTTAAAATAATATCATTATACAGTATCTGAAAGTGCACCTGCGAGTAATAAACATTTACTCTAAAATACATTACAAACAGCAGTTTTACAGATATTGGACACAAAAGTGTTTGTTCAAAGAAACTTTGCAAACAGACATGAGCTCAAATGTCAGTTTTGCAGTGGTATAATAAAACCAAAGTATGGGAAAGGGTGATTAACTAACTCAATGCCAGCTTTCTCATTTTTGAAGGTACCGTTCTACTCTTGCGATACCCACATGCCCAGTTATGTAATTAAAATGCAATGTAAAGCTGGATTTAAGTCTATAGAAAGCAGCCATCATGTTTTCTAGCAGATCTTACAAAACACTATGGCAATAAGGTTTTCAGGAACATAGTGTATTTATTGGGCAGGCATGGAGGTGTTCAGACTCCAGCTTACAGTTAATTAGGTTAACATAGTCCATCAAGTTAAACCATTCAACCCATATTTGATCCAGGAGCCAAAAAAAAAGCAAAACTGTTTCTGGACTCCATGTAAGTTGGCACTCTGGATCAACATAACCTTATCTACTTTTACTAATGATAACTCTGAATGAATTTCATATCTAGAAAAACCTAACATTTAGGAATATATTGATTGAACTGGCCAAAACGACTTCAGATGGAAATTTAACCACCCTATCCATAACAAAACCGTTAACACAAGTTTTGTCTGGAAGATACAATTTATATAGATCTCTCCAAAAACATTTGTATTGACTTTGAACATACTTTCAAACGTTTATCATATCCCCAAGACTAATTTGGACATTTTTTTCTCCATAGCTCAAATTTTCCATTTATTTTATCATTTTTGTAGCCCTTCTCTGAACCCTATTTCCAGTGTGTCTTTTTTTGTACTGCTGTCTGAAACTGCACAGCATATTCAAGATGAGATCCTACCTATGATTTATGAAGAGGTAAAATTATGTTTCTTTTCTTCGAGACCTAGCTTGCACAGGCTTCTGAGCAACTTAACCTCCAACTTACATTTTAGGAGGCAAGAAAAGGATGCAGTCACAGCATTTAACATATACAATTTTGGTCGCGGGAGGCTGCTTTTCTCCTTGGATGGTCCACTTGAAATGTAGACCAACCCATCCATTGAATGAGAACTGCTACAGTATTTCTAACTTAATCTCTTAAATTGTGCCCTATTAATAAAAGGAAAACTGATCATATGGAGACACTAAACACGATTTCCAACTGGCAACATTAGAATCTCTGTACTTAAAGGGACACTACCACTTACATAAGATGTAACTAGATTATCTGTGCATTTAAAACAAAACACATATGACATAGACCACTGTTTTTTTTTCTGTTTGAATGAATTAGGTGTCTGTCTCCAGCATCCATTTTGAGAATTTTACGCATGATGCAACATTCTCAAAAATCTTCCAGTAAGTCTCACTTCACAACTGTGGCCAGTGCCTGATGATGATGTCATAAGATACTCCCCTGCTCTCTTACTGGCTCCTGTGCATCAGTAGTGGGTAGGACTAGGTGGCTGTGTACAACTTTTTTTTTTTTACCTGCCTACCAACACAATGCGAGGCGACTGACCTGATCAAACAGGATCATAACTCTGCACCCTTGTGATGTAATAATTACAGTTCCCTCCCATTCAATGCAAGTCTATGATCAGAATTGAGACTTATAAAATGCATTCTGTGTCCCCCACCCTCAAAGTGAGATCCTAGTAATGTAAAGTCACTTTTGGTGCTTGCGTCATCTCGGACGCATGCACCATGCGTCACGTAGAGGTTAATATTACATAATAAGTTTTGCCCACTGTAAATATTACCTACTTTTTAGCTCAAATAAGATTTAATTTAGTGCTCTTCAAACTCCATTTTGGCAAGGTCAATAACACCAACAAAAGTGTATATGTAGAGGACTTCATTGTTTAACCTCTTCGTGACGTTGGGACGTTCTATGCCGTCCTGACTTCAAGTGCCTTAAAGTCGTTAGGACGGCATAGTACGTCCTGTACCAAACAGCTCATCGCGGCTCCCCGCGATGAGCTGTTTTCGGATCCCGCTGCAGGCACTTACAGCGGGATCCCACATGTCAGATGAGGCCACAGTCTGACAGGGGAAATGTAGCCGGTGCTCAAAGCGAGCACCGGCTACATTTTGCTAAATCGCGCTGTGCCCGAACTTCCGGGTTCGGGCACGCATCCGTGACGTCACACGTGACGTCCGGAGGTCTCGCGATTTTTTGGCAGGGACCCATAGGGTCTATTAAGACCCTGATCGGGTCTCTGCCAGAGTGTTCCTGGCTACCGATCACCTTGTGATCGGTGGCCAGGAACAAATCGTGACGTTTTGGGACGCAAGCACCATGCGTCACGAAGGGGTTAAAAAGGGTCATATACAGTCAACATCCATACCCTCCAAAAACATGGCATGCCAACTTGTCAAATAAATTTCAAAAGGCTAAAACAGGCAAGATTCATAACTGGTGCATTAATACTATATATATATATATAGGACTTGCACTTAACATTCCAAAAAGTGTTTAAAAACAACAAGAGGTATCAGATGACACCGCAACATAAAGCTGTACATTATGGACTTGTTCACTGAAAAGGACTTGCAAAGTTATAATGAACTCCATACTACATGCAACAGAATGGATTACCATTTAAAGACAAAATGAACCTGGCAATGCTTCTAAAAACTACACTCACCTATATAATTAGACAATATAGAAAAATTAAATCTGGGGGGAAAAAAAATGTTTCAATCAAATTTCGGAAATGTGTTTTATCTGAGACTCTTTAAAAAGTCAGAATTTACAATCTGACTCCAACCAATCTCAGGTCTGTCCTTAGGATAAAATAAAGCAAGTCTTCACAGATCTATCATTGTCTTATTTTAGCAGAACATGAGTTACACAAAACTTAGGCAAAACTCCCTGACAAAATATGCACTACAATTACGCACTTGAATATCAGAATATCAAACTAAATACACTGTATGTATTTTTTTTTTCCATAGGAATATAAGAATCAGTGGGGGTTATGTATAAAGGTCTATTGTGTGGCATCATTCTGAAAGTGATCCTGCCACCATAGAAAGCAATAGAATACTCTTTTTTTCTCCTGCTGATTAGATCACCTTTAGAACTTTGCCCCAGAAATTACCTTCATACATAACCCCCACTCCCATGTACTTTGCAATGCAGGTCTAGTGAAACAAGTCACATGACGTTATGCATGAATGGGGCATCAAATTGATTCTCGTATTAAGCAGCTTTAAGATGGTCTGTCTACAATCATTTTCACAGGAGCTGGGGAGGTTTGTGTTCAAAATAGTTACACAGCAAAATGTGATTGAAACAAAACATTATGGTGACTTCACACACTAGTTCAGTCAAACTTTACTATGATGTATAGTATAAACCAATGCAATCTTGGGCCTCCTGGGAATCGTGAATGGGAGGCTTGGTCTTTGTGCTGTAGATGCATAAAGTTTAAGATCATGCAGCAATTATAGCCACTGTTTTTATATTACTAAAATCTATACCTCAGAACCATTAAATTCATCTGAAATCATTATCTTATGGGTATACCACATTCAGTAAGGTTTCATTTATCCTTGTTTTTTTTTTTTAACATCCACTTTTGGCCTAAAGCAATGTACATATCTAGAATATAAAAATATAGATATAAGTTATTAAATGCAGGAGCTTACAAGTTAGTGATTCAAAGATTGACGAGTTTTTAAATTATGTTAAAAAAATATTAGTACATACAGAAACCTTGTATTTTCTTCTGTGCCAAATTGTTTTCCATCTTTGCTTAAAACATGACAAACATTTAAACTTTTCCAAGTTCTCAGTTCTAGTTGTTTGGTTATCATAATCTTCAGCCATCTTCATATCAGCAACAAAACACACACTTTGCAGGAAAGGGGTAGGCCTAACAATGCACAGAAACTGGCAAAAAATCAATTGCCACCTATATCTCTCACGATTTACCATCATTTGAGTAAATTAAAATCATGTGGTTTTAGTGGTAACCGAAGATGCAATGCACTTAGTGACAAATCAGCATATTCACACCAACAAAAAAAAAACCCTCTTGACTGTGGCTGAAATCAATGCAGACATTGATTAAACACACAGGTTAGCGACCTAAAAAGGACTGTTGGATTTGTGTGCACCCAGGTTGCACTTGTCTCCCACAAATTGAATTCCTCTTGATCTCAAAAAAGTTCTTGTCCAAACTCCAGTTGATTTGCGGCAACAGTACTTTACGATGAGGATTTCGAGGTTTAGCCATGTGGAATATTTGTCAACTTGTTTTGCATCAATGATCAATGTCGAGAGGATCCTGGGTTTTGAAGGATCCTGTAGCGATAAACTGGCCAGTTGAGTGTAAATATTTAAAAATAAAGACTGAAAATGATCATTCCTTGCTGTTTTAGGTTTTATTTGATAAAGAATAGGTTATCAGGAAACAAAAATGTTCTCTGCCATCACTGGTTTTGAGATGTAGTTTCTGATTAAAGCAGTTTTCAGCTAGTGTGGTATGTAAATGAATCTCACCAAGTTCCTTGTATATAGGACTGTTTAACATTAACATGATCACATTTTGTAAAAACGATCATGTTTGAAAAGCACTGAACTGCAATTTGATATAGTCAGTGAATTGAGCAGTCATGTGTGAAAAATGCACATATTGTATCTTGGCAACACACACTTTGTCTATTGAAGACAAAACTGCAACTTTAGTAAGACACAGTTTGTTGTAAACAAAGAATCCAGCTAAGCTTAGGAGTAAACTCTTGCTGGTTTACAGGATATATATATTTATAATGTAACTGAGGGGAATACATCATGGATATTGAGATTGGCATTCGGGAGGCCAGAACATTTTGAATTTACAAAAAAATCTCCTTGCTCAATCTTGGTAACACATGCAGTAGCACTTCCATTTTGTTGACTATATATAAGGGTGGTGCTCAGTAGAAAGCTGACCATTTCTGAAAGGGTAAAAAAAAACAACACCATGTCTTATTATTGCAATTTGTGCAGTAACTCTACTGTACAGTAACTGCATGCCAATTTTTGTTTTACTGCAAACTAAAAAAAAAGGTTCTTATTAATGTATTGTCACTTCATTCATTTCAAGTTTTGTGGATGGGCTGACTTTACAAACTTGAAGCCTGGCATTCCTTATGTGAACACTACGATTCCTACATTATTCTCCTTTATTTGTTTTGGATATTTATGCATTCACCAGCCAATCTCTCCAGTTAGCAGAAATCCAGTTTTTAAAGAAGTCTACTGTAAATAGCCAGTGCACATATACTCCTTGGTTAACATGAGAAAGACTGTGGATCGATTCAAAAATACGATTTACCAAGAATCTTTTTCTTGGAGCATATTTTGGAAGACATATGTGAGGTTGCCATATTGATTAACTGCTATATAGCTCAGCTGTGATTCAGCCAATGTGTGGCACACAGCTGACTAGAGATTATTATAATGGTTTCTTAAATCAACTAAAATCATAAGGTAGAACTATGGTATTCTAGGTAACATTTAGAATAGGGACATGGTTGTGGTTTTCTATCTATCACAATAGAAGTCCTAAGTGATGGCTTAATACATAATGATGGGGAAACACAGTAATCGCCAACTATTCTGGTCCCGGTGAATGCAGACTTCTTTAATCTAATACTGTAAAACCTTTTCTATCTATCACAATAGAAGTCCTAAGTGATGGCTTAATACATAATGATGGGGAAACATAGTAATCGCCAACTATTCTGGTGAATGCAGACTTCTTTAATCTAATATTGTAAAACCTTGGACATGTATGCTCACTTTTATTTTAAAACCTATTAATAAATGAACTTATTAATAATGAACCTTTAGGCACTAGTCCTAGTACTATTTGGAACTGTAATTTCCAGCAAGTATGAGGCTAATTTTGTTATATGTTTGAGGTTTTTCTAGTTACAATTATAGAAAATTCTGAGAAAATAACTTTATAACATTTAAACCAGGCCACATTGAGACGCTCTTTACGCCAGGTGAAAGTATACAATAAAGGTTGGTGGTAATGCACATCCCTGGCAACTGATGGTCTTCAACCTGCTGGCCACGCTGTCTCATATGCAAGCACCAACTTGTTTCTCTATACACTGAATTCCTTGAAATAAAGGGGCCGTTTGCCATGTTTTAACTCTAATAGGACGTGTGTACCACAGCAATGTGCATACAATTCTTTTTATAATAAGAATGCTCATACCAGCCATTAAAGCAACACACATTATCAGCATTATTTTACAATCTGTGAAGGCAGAAAATAGGTTTTCAATGATGCTACGGGGTTGAGTATCCAGTCAGACTCCATGAGAACTACAGCAACAGCAGCTGGACATCAGGAAAGGGACATAAAAACAAGATGTTGCCCAATTTAGATATAGGACTGATAAGAATCCAAAACTAACGGAGATACATATGGGGTATAGTCCTTCGGGAGTGTGAACAAAACAAACTATTAACTATTTGTACCCCTGATTACTTTTGTAAAAATACGCCTATTTTGTAACATGTGCAAAAAGAGTATTTTTGATGGGGACAATTCAGGATAGAATACATTTGCCATGGTGAATAACAGGCCTATTTGTTGGGATTCCAGTCCCAAATATTTGCTTTCAAGTTGATATGTTTTCATTATTATAATCCAAAGGTTTTGAGCAATTATACTGGTAGATTTATCCCCGCCCCCCACGCTATATTTATAAATACCACGTGAGCGTTTTATTGACTAAATTTTTTAGAACGTCCTATTCTACATGGTAGTTAAATCGTTTCACAGAATGTATCAACTTGACCTTTTGGGTAGAATAGTGCAAGCATTCTTATAAAAATGTTCCTGGGTGTGTGACAATATGCTGAAGTGTAATTATGTCAAATGCCCTAAAATTACATGTGCAGCCCTATGAATATATGGTATGCTTCTCATTTGCAGCATTAAGGAAATTGAATACTGGTGCAGGACAAACCTTTACCTTCCAGTGTCTTCTGTCTGCAAACTTTCATTACAATGAAAGATAAGAAATAAAAATCCTTTTTATTTCCCAAGGCTTCAGACTTTAATGTGCACATTCTGTACTGAAGGCTTCAGGTGTAGTCACGAGAAGAGCAGCCACATGGTATATACACTTGACACTTCCCCGGATAACGTGTTGCAGGAACCAGAACAGGAAATGCCTTCATCCTCCAGGATTGTCTGTCACCTGCACTAGAGCAGGTAACCATTAAACCTGCTACACCATGTTATCGCCTGGCTTGCTTGCCGGCATTCTTTGATGGTGATTGACAGTATGGCCTCACTGGCATTATTGGCAATGGTAATTTATCGCAAGAAATTATGTATATGACTGCACTGTACGCCATACCTTTCCATCACTTAATGATACACATATAACAACTAAACAAAATAGTTTAGTGAAGTACAAATTCTGAAATAGGCAGATTTGATTCTGTATGTGAATGAGAAACAATTGTTGATCTCTGCTTTAAAGGAATTCAGTTAAAAATAAAATCTGAATTAATTTTCCACATGCATGGTCACCTAAATATTTAACACTTTGCAATGTCTCTAGCACTCAATGTGGAGTAGAAAAAGCCTGATGAATATAAATTTAGAATAAGTTTTGTTTGCCCCAAAACTGCCCATTTGCAGCCATACTGATGGATGTATAGGGAACTGAAATCCTATATTGCATCAAATAACTACTAAGGATAGTAGTTACTATATATGTCTTTGACATCTTAAAAATAAAGAAAATGATATCTTTGACCTGTTAAAGTGGATGCTAGTAGCTTGGTTGCGTTTTTCTAGACTAGTGTATAAGGTGAGCTTAAGAGACTGAAGTGAAATGAATAATCCCAATGCTTCAGCCCATTGCCATCATCTAAATTAAAAAGGCTTCAGAATGACCCAGCCTGATCTGTGATGAATTATGACTTGACCACAGTTCAAGCATCGATAAGGTGAACATTTTCTAGTCTACCCAAAACACCCAACCAAAAGGTCCACATCGAATCCAGTAACACACGCATGTGGTTGATTAACTGTATGTATACAGCTTCATTGAAGCACGGGAAAGTCGGTTCTGTTCCAGTCATTAATAGTAAGGTGGGTTGAACTGGCTTATGTCAGGTACAAGGACCTGAACAGAACCCACATGGCCATCAGCCAACATTGATTTGCAAGAATGAGAAGGAGGAAAGGGGTTGGGCCACCAATGTTATGGCGGAATACTTTGTGATGACAGGATTCAGAGTGAAGAGCTGACAGCTCCCCATTGTAGAGTGTGATTGATAGATGTGGAGAAAACATTTTAACATGAAAGTGCACTCAAACAAAGTTTTACAGGAGGGTGCAATGCAATGTTTTTTTTAATAATTTGTTCTGAAACAGTGACAATTCTTATAGGTTGATCACTTACCTGAAGCAGATCCCTTGCTGGATAAAAGGAAAGATCTTCATACAAATTTATGTTAGTTTGTAATGAACAGTGATTTCCCTGAGCTTTTTTTTTTTTTACATTACCTCAAAAGTAAAAAAAATCCTGAAACACTGTTATGTGATCAGATCCCTGCCTAGCTGCTGGCAGGTGTAGGTAGGTATAAAGCTATGCTTACATTAGGCAATATTCCATTTCAACAAAAGGACCATTATTTAAATAAGAACACAAAATCATTTAAATTCCAGTAGAGAAGAGGAGAACAAAACTAACTTAATTGCTGAATAAAGCTCTGGAATTCCCAATCACTTTGGTTTGGCTTCAGGATTGTTTACAAGTAATTTGCTCAAGCCAAGTTACTCGATCACTGACAAGTAAGCTGGTTAGACGATTCAAACGTCTAAGATAGCTCTGAAATTTTGTACCATCACCCTTTACCCCAATAGCCATCATGTGACTGCTGGGAGCGATTAAGCACATAGCTATCCCTGACAGCCACTTGCTCGTCATTCTTCGTGTTTTTAAGATCGATTCCACCAAGCATAATTCTATAATGCTACATACCCATCCTATACTTACCATTTAAAAGGCTGGAGCTCAATTTCCCTTTAAGCTAGTGGGTATATTTCTCATATAAATAAAAAACCAACCCCAATTTCCCCAAGGATAAATAAAACCTTAACGAACTGGAAAATAAAGTGTCAAAGAATATCATATAAGAAACATTCAAGCTTTGGCATCAACACCTGAAAGAAATGATCTTGTGGGTGACTATACTTGGGTGTTTTGCTATGGGTAAGACTCCTCGATGATACATACATTTGTAAAACAGTGTGGATGAAATGGCAGCAGTCTTTTCAGGCTTTACTGCAATGTAATTATGGTCACTCTCCCAGGAGGGGGTGCTGCTGCTCTCAGCTTTCTGCTCGTTTGGGACATCTGACATCCTTGGGATCATCACCAACACCTTTTTCATTGTAGCTTCTCGATTCTCAGGAAGAGGTGTGACCTGTACAGCCTGTGGTTTCACTGCAACCTGCAACACAAGGAAGGACATTAGCAGGGAGACACATATGCACAGACTGTGGGATTTCACATTAAGGAGGGACTAAGCCATTATAATATTTTTAATGAGGCAAAAAGTAAAGACCAGAGGCCTGGTATATCACTGTGCAGCACATGGATACTGGACCGCTTCATCATTGGTGCGTGCACGCTTTATGCTGCATACACCCAATAGTAAGGAAGGAGATGAGCATCTCTTCCCCTGCTGGAGGTGATTTTGGCATCTCAGGCGCTGTGCATCAATTTGCACTGCCTGTCACACAGCTGCAGCATGGAAGTCTCAGCGAGAATTCTGGAAGATATTGGAATAGTGTGCTCCTTAGGAGCATTGTTTAAAATTCCTTTTAAACAATTAAATCACATAGATTTAAAATTTCTAGAGGGTTAAGTCCCTGTTTAATAGGTCTCATTACATTTTACACAAATTACACATGATTTACTAGGTGTGCAAAACTGTTCTTTATGCCAGGGCTCGACAAACCCCAGGCGCCAGGTCGCCATGGCAACCAGGAAATGAGACCTGGCGCCTGGGTGAAGTTACCCTCCCTGTCCCCTTGCCACTGCCATCCGATTTTTATTTTTTTAAAGTAGGTGTGTGTGAGGTGTTTGTATATATGTGTTTATGTAAAGTAGGTGTGTGTGAGGTGTTTGTATATATGTGTTTATGTAAAGTAGGTGTGTGTGAGGTGTTTGTATATATGTGTTTATGTAAAGTAGGTGTGTGTGAGGTGTTTGTATATATGAGTATATGTAAAGTAGGTGTGTGTGTGTGTGTGTGTGTGTGAGGTGTTTGTATATATATGTGTCTATGTAAAGTAGGGGTGTGTGTGAGGTGTTTGGGATATACGTGTATATGTAAAGTAGGTGTGTGTGTGTGTGTGAGGTGTTTGTATATATATGTGTATATGTAAAGTAGGGGTGTGTGTGAGGTGTTTGTATATATGTGTATATGTAAAGTAGAGGTGTGTGTGAGGTCTTTGTATATATGTGTATATGTAAAGTAGGGGTGTGTGTGAGGTGTTTGTATATATGTGTATATGTAAAGTAGGGGTGTGTGTGAGGTGTTTGTATATATGTGTATATGTAAAGTAGGGGTGTGTGTGAGGTGTTTGGGATATATGTGTATATGTAAAGTAGGGGTGTGTGTGAGGTGTTTGGGATATATGTGTATATGTCAAGTAGGTGTGTGTGAGGTGTTTGTATATATGTGTATATGTAAAGTAGGGGTGTGTGTGAGGTGTTTGGGATATATGTGTATATGTAAAGTAGGTGTGTGTGAGGTGTTTGTATATATGGGTATATGTAAAGTAGGTGTGTGGGTGAGGTGTTTGGATATTTGTGTAAATGTAAAGTAGGTGTGTGTGTGTATATATGTGAAGTAGGCGTGTGTGTTAATGAATTGCGTGTATGCATGCGTGATTGTCTGGCTCCTAAATTTTTGGGCTGGCTCCTAAAATCATATTAGATTTGTCAAGCCCTGCTTTATGCAATATAAAAAAAACTTTAATTATTAAAATTATATCCTCAAAGAATCCAGGTATGAAAAATACTAATTTGTTAATTGATATTTATCTTTTTAAATATTTGCATTTTTCACTGCATGGACATGCCATGAAGCACGTTACAAATAGGCCCTCCTGATTGCTGAACCCCAGGTTGGTAATTTCTGGCCAGTGAAATCTCTGTGAACATTGATATATGCATGCTCAGTCGGCATTAAATCCCACGAAAATGGGATGAAAATGTCACTTCTGCTACATCTGCCACAGTTTAAGGCGTTGTGTTGTCCATTATGCCTTAAAAGTCTTGGTGTTGTTTTATTTTGGCCTCAATTATTATTTATAGGAAAAAAAAACAAAACTACTATACTAATATCAGTAGGAAGTTTCATTAGTGTATAGTAAAATTGTGCGCGTCATGCTTAAAATATGCTGCCAGTGCCTTCAGTGTTTGGATATAAACAATTGACAGTCAGAATACCAAATTAAATCTTTTTTAAAAGGCAAGCCACCAAACAATCTACTCGGCATTTAAAAGAGTAGAGTGATGCTGTTTTGTTTGCTTCTTCTACTACTTCTTTCTAAGTACCAGTACCCTTTTTTTTCAGATTTAAAAAGAGCATGTACATTTTTCCCAACCACACTCTCCATTTAACTCCACTGTTAAGAGCTTTGAATGTACAACTTCAGCCAGCTTTATGAGCTGTGATGTAACACCAGGAAGAGGACTAGAGGACAGAGTTATTGCTGTTGCTATAACAAAAGTCCTGCCAATTATATTTTATATTCAGTTTTTAAGGCGATAGGAAGTGTTGAGGTAAAAAAAACCTTGAAAGTATAGCTATTCTTTACATTACATAAAAACTATTTTCTGGGGCACTGTAGGTAGAACACCTTACACCCGCACTGATTCCTAGGAAATAAATTACCTTAATGGGAACATGGTTAATAATCAGATCAAACAAATGTTAGCAACATTTAGATGCAGCTTCTAAAACCCATTCTTGCCATACAAGGTCCCATTACAAACATATACAATAATTTCATGAACTAGTAACATCACTATTAGTATAACTTGGCTGCAACAACTGAAACGTTCTTTTGATAACAGGATTGATTAAGTATCTGAATATAAAAAAATAATAATTCGTCCTAGAGCACATTCTCTAGCTTATTGGAAGGATTTTCATAATTTTTGTTTGCCAACCATTAGCCTCTAGTATTATTAAAGAGCAGGTAATGTATACTAATTTAAACTAGTAATGGGAGACTGATCACTACTTTACGAATGCATTTTTAACGGAATTATTGGTCCTCCTGCAGGGCACCAGGAGGCAATGCAAAGCAGCATAACTGGTACCAAAGCAGATATTTTATGGTACTATATACATAACCCACTCTTTGCTGCTTTGGATTACAACATTTTCATTGAAAACAGAGAAGGACAAAAGGAAACCATTTTCTAGCCAAAGACAAACAAAATGTCTTTGTTTTCATGATGGTTAGGGCATTCTAACCATATTGTATCCGATTTAGCTATCGCCCATGACAATGATTTTTCTGCTGTAATCCCAAACGCTTGCAAATTTTAAAAAAATTTATCACATTTTGTATATCAATCTGGAGACCATTTTAATTGTACCTATCAGTTTTTTAAATAACGATCCATAAGCTATAACCCATTACTAAATTTTGCTTCACAAATAATGACCAGCCAGCAAGCCAATGCAGCTCAGACAGGCATCTTACCTGTGATATAGATGTAGATCTCTTCTCAGATTTTACCTTCACCTTTTCCTTGGGTTTTGCTTCTTTGCCTACACTGAGGGATTTCATGGTGGCTGCAGCATGCTTGAGAATGCAGTCATGACTGCAATAAACGGAATCTTGAAGGGCAAGGTTTGAACAGCCTGGACCA
This sequence comes from Pelodytes ibericus, assembly GCA_036172795.1. Lineage (NCBI taxonomy): Eukaryota > Metazoa > Chordata > Amphibia > Anura > Pelodytidae > Pelodytes > Pelodytes ibericus. The sequence continues at coordinate 132,852,403 of CM069862.1, forward strand.
ATACATCTAGCCACCTCAGGAGACTCCAATACTTTGAGAGACTCTGCCACTTCAGTGGACTCCACCATCTAAGATATAAAGCATTCTCATTTCAAATTCATAAGTACCACAGCACACAAAAGAGTGTCACCTATCTGAATGGCCTAGTAATGCTAGCAGCAGGTTTTATAGTACAGATTAATGTTACCTTTCAGATGCAATAGTAGAATTCAACCTGTGTATAAGCAGTGTTCTAACAGTGGTAGTATGTTTCTGCACTTAAGCACTTTGTCTAAGAGTTGTTCTCTGTATATCTGGCGTGTTTTGTCACATGACTTGACAGAAGACAAAGCACTACAACATTTGTCTCCAAACCACTAAGTAACTAGCTGGCTCTTTGATGCTACCAATATTTGTTATACTTGTGTTTTAATTAAGCACTCACCTTATGAGTGAACATAATTTTACACAAATACATTGCTTTACAAAATTATTAAAACCCTGCAGCAATGGAAACAGCTACCCTGTAATACTTCACCTGCTAGAATGTGCTTTCTGAAAATAATCTATACATTGTGTTAGCAAAACTGCACGCAAGGGACGGAGTCTGTCGACTAGATTGGACATGTAGAACGTGAGCGCCATTTAACCGACTGCAAAAATCTTATATTTCCCCTGGAGTACTGAGGAATAACCTTCGTCTACTCTGTAGTGAGGTCAAGAAATAAAAGGGAAACTGTCACAGAAGCTTAAACCCGAATCGGCGTTCCAGATTATAGGGATGATGCTCTCGAGGCCTCCTCAGGCGCACAGCGGTCATATCACTCCAGGGTAGGATACGGACTTTTCGGAAGAGTCAGACTTCAATGTCCCCCTTCCCCGGGCGATACGTACAAAATCTCACCTTGCACCCATGACACCTCACTCAGGTCAAGACCAAGCGGGATTTCCAGGCTGCTGAATGAGGTGATGCAGGTCAATGATCGCGGGGTCGAAGAGATCAATAAAAGTCAAAAAGCTTGAAGCGAATGTGGCAGTCCTGGAGACACACACACGATGGATATTAACCCCTTTGTGACACATGGTGCTTGTGCCCCAAACACCAAAATGTCACCATCTGTTCCTGGCCACCGATCACAAGGTGACTGGTAGCCAATAGACCATGTGGGTCCCTGACAAAAAAATTGCGAGACCTCCGGACGTCACGTGTGACGTTATGGATGCGTGCCTGAACCCGCAAGTTTGGGCACGGCGCGATTTAGAGAAAATATAGCCGGTGCTCGCTACAGGACATCCAATGCTGTCCTAACGACTTTTAGGCACTTAAAATCAGGACGGCATAGTACGTCCTAACGTCACGAAGGGGTTAAAGGCAAAGTGGCCGCTATTGAGTATGGTAACAACAACGCAAGACAAGAGGCTTTCCGGCTCAAGATTGAAGACTTGGAGAATAAATCTCACTGCACCAATGTACAGCTTAGAGGCATCGATGAATGAATTTCCTCGCAGAACTTGCTTGCGTTCTTCGGGCACCTTTTTTTCCCATTCATGAGAGTAACTCGGCAGGACAGGCCTATGACTTTCAGGCTCCCAAAGGGCCCACAGCCCCAAGGGACACAATCATTAGGATGAGAAATGTAGCAGACAGAGTTGCCTTAATGGCGAAGTTCCCAGGGCCGACGCCGTTACAATTTGAATCTTCCGGACCTGGCCTGCTCGACAGTTGTGGCATGTTAATTGAATCCGCTGACTGCGCATCTTAGGGCACTAAAAGTCCAATATCATTTGGGACCAGTGAGGTCTCTACTGGTCACAGTTAATAGGATGACACATCGACTTAACTCCACTGAGAATGTGGAGGAGTTCCTTCGTAACTTATCCTTACCACCCGTTCAACTGCTGAAGCCAAGGCACCTGAATAATCAAGCAAAGCCTTTTACCCTTGCCACTTCTTGGTCATCAGACAGGAGCGAATAGAACACACCGAGGGATGGCTCTGAGCCTAAAAAGATCACTCTCCTGAGGTTTTTTGAACCTACAGAGCGCACCAATCCAGGGGGCCTATGGAGTTCCTCTAGAACGATTTCACTGACTTTGACTTCACCGAACATAATTTTAGGCTGTTTTTTTCTCCTTTCATAATTTCTCCCTTTTCTTTCTACGTCCCTTCTCTATTACTTTCATTTTCATATATCTATGGTTTATTGTGTTTTGACATATTGGGTATGGGTCCTTTTTTGCAGAGGGCTTTTATATTTCAGTAATACTGGTGGTATAACTGTACTTGTTTATCTTGCCGTATATCTCAACACCTGATCGCCTAATACCACCATTTGTCTGTTCTATGGGGAAGCTTAGTTTTCTTATTTTTGGTCTTCCCGCTAAGGATTGCTCCGTGGAAGGTACAGATATGACTTTGAAGTGTGACATTTGATGGTCCAGATCGTTATTCGTAGTTTTTAAGGGAGCACCATTCGAACTATTTTTATGTTAATTCTAAGGATCAGACGTTTTTTAATTTGATTTCATAAGTACACGTGATCAGTCAGGTTTTTGTTCGTTTAACTCTTCCATATTTGTTACATAACAAGAAGCTGTCATATATGTACATGTCTGGTTTAATATACACCAGTAGTACCATTAGTCTAGATGCTGCACATATTTTAAATTTTGGAGAATGTAAATCTCAACAGATGTGGGTTTTACATAATTTGATGTATGTACATTGTGTGAAATCTAATAATATCTACAGCAAAGTATTTGTCTATATGAAAAAAAGAAAACCTTAATAAAAAAACAGAATACATTTTTTTTTCAAGCATATGCCTAAATTAGGAGAAAATTGTGTTTTAAATGTGTTTATGGAGTATCCTGCTTATGACATCACATGTGGCACAGTATGCAAACAAACGGCTTTTCAATGGTAAATGTGTAATTTGAATACTGTGCCGGGTGATGTCATAAGCAAGAGACTCCACAAACACATTTAAAACACATGCTACTAATTTAGGCATTTGCTTGCAGTTTTTCTAAAACAATGTATAGAGCCTTTTCAATCATTTTATGCTATATATGCACAGTAAAAACAGTGTTCAGGTGATGCAGTCCATTTAAGTATTTCTTCATGTTTAGGGTTGCCACCTTTTCTTCAGAAAAATACCGGTCTTGGTACTGTCTCCATAGATTTAACATTGGCCAGAAGCCAATTTTTTTTTTTAACGGCCTGTGAGTAAAATACCGGCCAGGTGGCAACCCTATTCATGTTACATACAATTAGTGTCAAACATACTAAAATACTATCTTCTCAATATACTGAAGTTTAACTCACATCGGAAACGATATACATTATATAAAATGATTGCAGATTAATTTAAAACAATAAATAAAACCAGTGTACTCACAGGGTGAAATATTTTGAGTTTCTTTTTTCCACTGGGATGTGCAGCTTTTTCAATCCGGCCTTTTATACCATGATCATCTAAAGACTTGTCTGTAGTTCCAGTCCCCAAAGGCTCAGAGAATGTGCTACTTTCTCCATGCAACAAATCTTTCTGATCACTGCTAGTGGCACTTTCTTCCTGTACCTGCAAGATAGTGCAGTTTGGACAAATGTAATCCTCAGTGTTCCTTTCCAAAAGTCGACCACGAGCTTCGGAAATTCCAACGCAGTCTCCGTGAAACCACTCCTCACATCGGTCACAGCAAATCATAAACCTATAACAAAAAATAACTAATAAAAGGGTGGAACAAAAGTACATGAAATTTAATATTTTGGCATTTGTCCACAGTTGTAACTAGCCTGGTGAGAGGTTATCATTAGACCATAAGAAAGAAGAATATATTTAAAAAATGCTAGTAATTCAACAGGAAAGTATATATAAAGTCCAATGTATTTTTTGTAAATTTTATATGCATTTATTCAGTTCCACAAGGAAAAGATCCATTTCCCAAAATTAACACAAGCTAGCAACAACCTAACACAATGGTCCATCATTGACAATACGCGCATCCTATTTAAGCACCTTATATAGAACTCTGCAATAAAGAGAGGGACAATGCTACAAAAGCAGATATTGCTGAAAAAAGAATATCATGGTTAGTAAGAGGGTCAAGTACCTGTTATTATGAGGTTGCCGGCAGATGCAATAAAGAATATTTGGATCGTAGATTTCACTTTCAGGTCGGTTTCTGGGGTACATTACAATGTTTTTGTGTTTTAGATCCTCAGCAGGTTGGGGACTCTGGGCTTCCTGCTTTATTGGCGATGTCTGATGTCGAAGTTGAGCTGCCTGGTTAGCACTCCTTGTGCGCACAGAGCACTCTGTTTGACCATGAGATTCGCTCTTCGGTGTGGTCATATCTTGATCTTGAACCATTTCGCTAGCTTGGTTATCAGATCGTCTGCTTCTAAGTCTATTCTGCAGCTCTTTCAGGGTCATCCCGTCACTGTCTGAACTATCATCCTCATCTTTTTTTATTGCACTACCACCCAATTCAAGCTTTATCTGTGCCTCTGTTCCCTGACTATCACACTTCACATCGGGGGTGCTCTCCACACTTCCTTCTGAAGCCGTTTCTGCATCAGTAACTGGACATGATCTATCACTTGAATCTTCTAAAGTAGTGCTTTTACGCCCCCTATTTCGCCTAACTGTTGTAAGAAACTCTTCAACACGTTCAGTGCGCTTTGGCTGTCGCCCACTACGTCTAAGCGATGGCCCAGCTTGTTGAGATGACTCTGTGGCCTCCATGTCTGTGTCACAGACTCCTTCACGTTTAGCAATGGTCGTCTTGCGGAAACCCCAGGTTTTTCTGAATTCCTTGCTGGTTGGTTTAATGGTTCTCAACGTATCGTCACCACTTTGATCATCACAAATGGATGCTGACATGGGAAAAATGGAAAAGATTTAAAAGCGATTTTTGGATGGATGTAACATTATTTTGAAAGTTTTAAACACTTACAGAGCCAGAGCTATTTAGGAATTACTCTTATCAAAGTGAGAGAGAAAAATTCTAAGTTGCAAACTACACCAACTATCCACTAAAATCAATAGTTTTTAAAATATTATAAAGAAATACATTTCAACTGCCCTCAGAAAACATCTTCCCTGTGATTACATTTTTAGGGAAGTTCCAGCACACAAAGCTTGCTTAAGCAACACACTCCATTACAAGGTCTCAAAATAAAGTTCAACAGACCAGTAGATTCCACAGCAGTGGCAAATGAACACACTTTCTCAAAAAGGAGAGAATGAAAACAGATGCAGAGGAAGACAGTCCATCTGTGTATTTACTTTCCCTTATGTTCTAAAAATAATTTCACAGGGATCTCTAAATACAATGTAACTCCTGTAAAAAAATAAGTTAAAATAAGTGCATTTTACATTTGTTAAAAACATGTACAACATAAAGGCTGGAACTGCTCATATAATACAGAGTATGACAAATAATTATATACTTTAGAATAAAAATAAAGGATTTTAGGAGAAGAAGCTCCCTGGCTCCTGAGATTTGTAATTTCCTTTCTTAACAAACACAAGTGATTTAAGTAAACAACTCAATTATAGAACTGAACTCTCCCAATAGTCTTGATATTTTGCATTCATTTTATGGCAAAGTGAGCAGATTTGTAGCACAATGGTAAGACTATTGCAGAATCTTATAATACCCGTTTAATTGAAATTGCCAGAAACGTGGTGTTCTAAAACAACAAAATCTAAATAAAAAAGGTATCACAAGATATTATTCTGTTATTATATTTACATCAATGGACTAATATGGCTATTCCAAACAGTACTACAAAAAAGAATATAAAAGGTGATCATTTTTACCACCTTATTGAAGGCTAAACAGTTTAAATAGGGATTACAGTTAGTATATCAAACAGTTGGTTAGGCACAGTAAAAATACCACACCATTCATTGTACTAGCAAAATGACAAATCCATGCATCAAGAGGAAAAAGGTGTTTTAAATTCCAGGTTTGGAAAACTAGTTACATTTAAAATAATTAAAATTAAAAACTGGTTAAGATGCTAAATTGGCACCCCTGATCTATTTATTAGTTTGTAAAATCAAAAATCCTTTAAAGAGTAGCAGTTTCCAACAATATTGTTTGTTTTCAACTTCTGCCTTAAAAGGACAACAATAAGCTAAATATACTTTAAAATTGACTCCATCATCTAAACGTTGTTTATAGTGCAAATACAGAGACTAAACCTCTATACAATATGATAGTAGAATGGGAAATACACAAATTAGGAGAAAATGTGTTTTAAAGTGATGTCTCCTTTGCATTGTGGCTTGAAATTCAAATTAACAATTTTCAAGGTGAAATGTGCAATTTGCATATCAAGACACAAGGTGATGTCACACACAGCAGACACTACAGTCAAAAATTATACCAATATCTGTATAGAACATTTATTTTCTTCTCTGTTTCATAGTATAAGCGACAGTCATTTTAAATAAAATAATTGAATGTTTTTTTTTTTTTAAATGGTTATGATTCCTCCGTAGTACTGTAGGGATATGGATTTTCTCTCAACCTTTGGTCGGATTACATTTAACCAAGACATAAATCAGACGGTGTTGACGTGGTACCTCCATGAGGTGGCATCAGGCAACACCGAAAATGCCACTCCAGAGAACATATGATCACTCTCAGGAACGAAAGTATGTGCTCCACAGGAAGAGCAGCGCCATAACAGAAATGTCACTGCCCTGTTGTAGTTGCTAGACTGCCACTTGCAGCAGTTTGTTGGGTTTTTTTTTTTTGTAATATTGCAAACAAGTGTTAGGGTTGAAATCTAGGGTTACAATAATAGTTAGGGTTTGAGTACGGGTCGAATTAGAATTCAATTAATCATTGGGGCTGTTAAAAGGTAATGAATGGTAGGGGAAATTTGTTAGGAAAAAAATGCTACTTTAGGTTATAACGTGCAAAAAAACACAACAGAAAACTTGTAAACATGGCATATTTCTAAATGCAGGAAAAATATTGAAAAGTATTTAGAATCAAGTGCATGAGAAAATGTGTATGTTTTATGTTACTTCTGTGAAGATTATATTTTTTTGCTCAGTCAATCTTGTACGACATACTTTACAGCTTGCAATCTGGAATTATATATATTTTCCATACAACACACAATTTATTCTTAGTTAGATATATGGATGTCTTCAATAAAGATTTTTTTTTAAATTTAGATGGGGTATTTTTTACCGATTGTAATTGTGTAAAATATTTTTCAGGTCAAAGTTTGAAAAAATGCGTTTGTTTTTTTTAATTTTATAGTAAATAATAAGATATGATGAAAATAACGGTATCCTAATAAAGCCCTACTTATGGCGATAAAACCAGAATATAATATATGTGGGTACCGTATACGAGAAAAATTTAAATAACAGCTGTCTACAAAACAGCCTGTTAACAGGATCTGTAAATCCAGCCAAAGGTAGATGAAGCCCAGCTGCCTGTAATGCGTGTCACACTTGTTTGTTTAAAACTGACTGCACTGATTTCTACTTGCACCAGGTGAAAACCAGTAACTCATTTGAACTTAATTCTTCCGGTGATAACCACGGAGAAAGGTGGCACCACCAAATGCTTGAATTGAATGATCCACCTGACTTGGGCAACCTCTCTCAGTCTGGGCCTCAGTATGAATTTCTAGAATATATAGGCTCCTATATATATTTTCTGGCTCCTAAAGTTTTTGAATGTTTTACATTTAACTCTAGTGAATTACACCACCTCTGGCTCCCAACACATAGTACACTCCTTCATAATATACATATAAAAAAATTTGCAATTTTTCTAAATAAAAAAAAAAAAAAAAAAATTTCATATAGTATGGCGGGGCTCGACAAATCCCGGGAGCCAGATCGCTATGGAGACCAGGAAATCAAACCTGGCACTTGGGTATTGTTAGCCCCGTATGGTGCCCTCAATGCTGGATTTTTTTTTTTTTCATTAATCCAGAAGTGCAGAGGGAGCAAAGGTTGTGCACCAGATGTACAGACTTCCTGCTACACCCCTCATGCACTGTGTTCTGCTGTCAGAAGGTGGCGTCTTTCCAAAAACAGAACTGTTGTGAAGACCCACGTCCTCCTCTCCAGCCCAGTTGAAGTCAAGATCCATAGTTTAGATCTTGGTAGAAAGTTTAATTTTGGCACCCATTAAGTCTTTTGTGTAGCAGCAGGAAGGGGGGCATATTGATTGATTTATTTATTTTTTTAAGAAAAAAAAGTTCAAAAAAAAAAAAAAAACTGTTGATGTGTGTGTGTGTGTGTGTGAGACTGTGCATGATTGTGTATGTGCCGTTGTCTGGCTCCTAAAACTCAGTTTGTCAAGACCTGTAATATGGAGTCTAAAACATTTTATTTTATTTTTTTTAAAGTACCCCACTGCTACAACTAATGTAGGCAATGATATGGGCAAGTTCTGTATCAGCAACAATAGTATCACTGGAACAATGAGTGTAAGCTTTATTTAGTCCTGTTAAAAATCAGAGTAATCAATGTCTAACATTGGAGGTGTTTTTACCAGTGCTAGAACTGACCATAACAGCAATTATCAAATGCCTTGCAAACACGAAGAAAAATAAATTACCAATTGACTTAGGACACATTAGTATGATACAGCTTATAGTTCGTAAATGGGAACCAATGTCACATGCAGCATGTTAAATTATGCATAGTTTTGCATAATTGAGCATGCAATGAAAGATATGCTGCACTTACAAATTGTATACTCAAAATTAAACTTGCCTAGAAAGTGAAATGTTGAAACACTGTGCAAGTTTAAAGGGTGCATACATTACACTGACTGCAAAAAATAAAAAAAGATGTATATATTATATTGTGTTGGCAGAAATGCAAGAAAATGCATAAAATAATAGAAAACTATGTTTTAATCCTGAATGTGGTGTCTTCTGCTTATGGCATGACCTAAAGCCCACTATGCAAATTAACTAATTTTCAATAGGAAATGTGTAACTTATTAGCTTGTTGAGCTGCAAGGTGATGTTATGCATTTGTATGGAATTTTGCAGAGCAATAGATTAGGAACATCTCAATGCCATGCATTCACAAAAATTCCCATTCCATTAAAATACAATGTAATATAAACAGTAAACCTGTTACCACAGAGATAGATTATTTTTTTTTCTAAAAGTGTCACTGAAGTAGGCTTTGTATAACAAGAAACCCTAGATTTTTATTTTAGAAGTAACCTTTCGATATAGATTTGCCTGATTAGTGATAAAATAGTGGATTCTATGACATAGCTAAAAAAAAAAAAAAAGAGATTAGGAAAAATGTAAACATCTAAAAAGTTTAAATTTATTTAACTTGCAAAGAACACTGCTCCCGACAGTAAATATTAAGTTCATTTGCAGGAAAGGATACTTCAACTGTGGTCTGAAAGATACTTCTGATTAGAATGTGCATCTATGAGAATATAATTACTGGCACTATTGTTCACTAATAAATATGGCTTGGATTCTCGCAGGTTCCAGGGAAAGTTTCTTCATATAGTAAGCCTAAACATTTAGAACATGTGGTTGTAATAATAAAGACTTTGTTACTCAGTCTACCATCTCAATTGTTATGCCACTAAACCTTTTTTAACCCCACTTGCGTTTCTAATTTGGAAGCACAAGTGAAAATATGAGTGGCCGTAGTAGGGGAATAAACTGGCATCTTATAAATAGGTACATGACAGTTTATCCTCTAACTGGCAGACTCACTGCCAGTGCAGTGAGAAAAGCTATTTTTTAGTGCCAACAAGAGAGGGGATCTAGTTAAAGAGCAACCCATGCATCTGATTGGGGTCTGTGGGTTCTGGTCAGCTCTCTCCGATGGTAGCACTCAAAAATGAGGTTCTGCACTAACAGAGGTGACCTAATTAAGTTCATGGCTAAGACTGTCACAGTCTCTCACTGCTTAAGGTCCCCTCTGTTGGTGGCACTCAAAGAAGAAGGTCTCGCTGCAATTGCAATTACAACCAGACCACCGCACTGGCTTAGTGCATGCTGACTGTCAGTATGTGCCAGCATCCAGATGTGCTTCGAGTCAGTCAAGAGTAAATTTGTGTGTATCTGCGAAGCTACAGCTTGGATTTACCCGAAGCAGGTGGTACCAGGTATTTCCTTTTTGCTTCTATTAATGATGCAAAAACTTTTAAAACAAACCTTAATGCCACTAGGATTTGTAATTAAATAGTACAAGCCAGTGACAGCTAATCTTGGCACTGCAGATGTGTTAGAACTAGATATCTCACGATATCAGTTAGGACTAAGATGAATCACACACCCATCCTGATTCTACGTAGTGTTTAAAAGGATAAATCACGCTTCTTGTGAGATTTCAGCTATGCATACATTTCCTAGTGGTTATTGCAAAAAAGTATGTTTCTCCCAAAGTTACAAAAAAATACATTTATGACTGACCAAGCATCATGTGATATCTGCAGTGCCAAGCTTAGCTATCACTAGTATAAGCTATAGAGTAGCTTATACTAGTGTGTGTGCATACAGTTAGAAATTCTGTTCTGCTTCACATGCAAATGAACACCATTAAAATATCATAGAATATAGTTACTAACTACATAAATAGAATATATAGCATAGTGTGGAAGATTGCAAAATCTTATCATATATAATTTATCTTTGAAACCAAAGCTTGCAATACTGGCACAATCATTTACAAAAACAGGCCATTTTACAAAGCACAAATACAAAACAAAAATTACATTTGCAAGTGTAAAAGCCATAAGATCTAGTTAAATGGCAGTGACTAGTTCTTCAAGAACCCTAAAAAGTTAAAATGTACATGAAGGGCAGTGGCAAAGTAAATAGCACTATAGGAGAATGTGCAAAAGAATTCTTAACAAGGGGTGGTGCATGGATATGATGAAATGCCATCTAGAGCTAAAGACAAGCTGTCATAAACCTGCATTGAAATTTGCAGGCGTTATTTCCATAAAATAGTGCTACATACTAAACCAATAACCCAGAGAGTGGCACAGCTTATTTTAAACACTATTACACAGAATATTATTTCCTTTAAACAATCTCTAATTTATAGAAGATATACATATATATATATATATATATTTAGATAAACTACAGCATACCAGGAGAACTGCAATCCATGTTCTCAAGCTGGGTTTCAGAGGGCTGAGTGTTTGTACTTTCCTCCATTGCATGGATGCTTTTGCCCCCACACTGCAATTCTGAAAATAAATATGCAGTTTTGTAAGAGCAGCAGTAGCCAAGCCTTACAGAGCAAGCTTTAAAAACAGCAGCTTAGGCACTTAATGTGAGATAACACTAACAGGTCATTTGTTAGGCTAGGCTCCTATATTTTAATTTCTTAAAGGCAATCTCAACTGCCTGACATGGACTTATTTCCCTCTGTCATTCGTTGTAAAAAGGATCACAAATAGCTGGAAGGGGGGGACTACACAGTTTCATTACAAAATTCAGCTTCCCTATCTAATGCAATTAACGTCCATAATTACTCAGTCACTAGTGCAGGGCTTGACAAATTTAATTTAGCTTTAGGAGACAGCGAAAAAATTTAAAAAAATCAAGGCAGCCATTTTTGTTATTTAATTTTTTTAAGTCCATGATTCTGTCTGCCAATCCCATCCTGGTGAGCACCTGGCATCAAGTAACACCCAGCGCTCTGACTTTGAAGCGCGATTAGTGGTGAGGGGCTCCATGCAGAAGATGCCAATACCCGGGTGCCAGGTCTCACTTCCTGGTTGCCATGGTGTCCAGAATTTGCCAAGCCCTGCACTAGTGCATCTTGAAATTGACTCAACCTAAAGTATACATTCAAAACATTATTACATGCTATTACAAGATAAAAAGAGAACAAACTTAAAATAAGATTAAAATGAAAAGAAAAAAACTTGGAGCATGATGTCATGGAGTGCAAAGTGCCACTTAAACCAACACTGAATATAGAAAATTCAGATCACCCATTACAGTTAATGATTGATAGGAATATTACGGTTAATTTTCTTTCAATCACATGTTTTCATCCAGATCAAAAATAAATAAAAAATTAACCATACAAAGCAGACAAAGCAATCGTCTCAAAAACCTGTTTCACACAGATCATAGTAACACAGCAACAAACACCAATCTAATATAAAATAAGCACATATTTTGTGAATGGGAAGATCAGGTGGTATTACCTATGATTGAGGCAGTTGTGGTCTTGATTCTCCCTGTTGGTCTAAATGAAAGTAAAGCTGAAGAGTAGCAGTGGGTCAGTGATGCTCAACGTACATCAATAGCACATGCAGATGTGGAGGACTGGCTCTAGGAAGTGCATGCCTCTGATAGCCCACCAGACAAGCTCAGAAATGAACCCCACCCAAATGGGTGTGACCCTAAAACAACAAACAACATTGCTTTATATTTCTGCGGAACAGGCTATATATAATGTAGATGCTAATTAATGCAGAAAGGAGACTTTTCACCCTGTTATAATAAGATGTTTACCCCAGAAAAGAAACAGAAAGAAAGAAAGAAAAAAAGCTTTTTTGTTTGTTACCTTTATGGACAATGTTATATAACCCAGTGCTATAGCATCTACAAGTGTTTGTTTCAAGGGGAAACCAGTTACATTTTAACTGGAATAAACAAAGAATTAAGAGATGCCTCTCAAATGCATAAAGTTAGTCGTATTGATATTAGAATCGCAAACTAAGCATGTATAGAAGTGTTTGTGAGAGTTACAAAAAACAGTTATACATTATTACAGAACTAAACATGATCCTGTCAAGTCTCATATCACAGTAAAAGTGATTTGCATTGATATCCATGTATTTAATGAGTGATGAGAGGAAGGTGTGTGTGTGTGTGTGTGTGTGTGTGTGTGTGTGTGTGTGTGTGTGTGTGTGTGTGTGTGTGTGTGTGTGTGTATAGATAGATAGGATAGATAGATATAGATATTTTTTTTGGTGAAAGTTATCAGTTACCCAAAATTATCCGTTATCCAAAATACTTCTGGTCCCAAGCATTTTGGATAAGGGATACTCAACCTGTAGTAATATTCTAGTAAGAATTTTGCATGATGATATATTTAATAATTGCATAAATCAGGGCTAGATAAATCCCAAGAATGGCTCCTAATATTTTTTTATTTTATAAAGAACTCTATGGTCCCATTCCCTGTCTCCGGAATCAGTATAAAACATTAGTCAAGCCCTGGTAGAAAAAGTAGTTTCAGCAAAAATTAGATATAACAAATATCTAAATGTATAAATCCATGATTAACAAATATTTGTAGAATAGAAAAGTCAAAACCGACAAATTCAGGAGGCAGCTTAGTTGTTTTTAGGAGCCACTTCTATAGAGTTTAATGAGTTTTATTTAGTATTGCAATTTTTTATTGGACCACATTTCTCATGATACTCAGACAACATGAGAACCATGGGAAATGTGCCATCATCTGAAGTGATGGGTAACAAGCACGAAAGCTATTGTAAACTCACTTTCCTATTACAGACATTATCTCGGCTAAGCAGCATGGAAAATGTAATTCTTAAATGCGTGTGTGGAGACTAACCTACGGCATTAGACTTTGTGGACTAGATTTCCAAGGTTGCTTATCCAGCTAACCAACGGAAATACAAGCCCAAAAGCTATATTTCAAAAGGTTACACAGGCGTGCATTGTAAAGAGATTGAGGGAACAAATGGGTGTTTAGAGGTGACCGGGGTTGTTGAGTACCAATGGAAAAAGGACAAAAAGGATGTGAAGGACTGATGAACAACAAGGGAAATTGAGACCTGACTGAGTGGGCTGGTGGAGGGGACTAATGGAGATGAACAGAGGTTCTGGGATTTGATTTAACACTGCAACACTGACTGAGCATCATAAGAAATAGTTCCCAAAAAATATTCAGTGCCAAAAGTTAGCCATCAATCTTTGGTCTTCATAGAACTGCTATTTTTAAAGGGACTGTCATGCATAAAATACTTCTTATTAAATTGATACAGTTGTCAGCCTGGTAATAAAATGAATATATTATGGATTAAAATAAATCATAGGGTAACAGTTTAAAGTTATGTTGCGCCACTGTGGCAAGTGCTCCAAGAAAGTGCATGGTGACCCTTCGCATAGAATAGAACATGTGCAAAGCAGTCACGTACCGATTATATGACTTGCCGGGAGAATACACATATGGACCATGTACTTCCTTGCACTGTGTGCAGCAGCAGCAACCGAAATGGAAACATACACACCAAGTAGATTGTAATGAGAATTTGTAATATGTCTTTTAATCTGACTGGAAACTTTCACATAGAATCTGTATATACCTAGTTATTCTCTTTATTGAAATTCTACCTAAAATTGTTTTAATCTAAATGCCATCAATATACAAGAGCTATTTGTTTAATAGAGTACCATCTAAGTAAATGTATTTATAACAGCCAGTTGTAGTCTGAATTATGGAAACTTGGATATACAAAATTAGTTCTCTCAGATAAAAAAGGGACAGAGAAAGAAATGGAAAAAATATATACTTTCCTCTTGCTTCTTCACCCACCTTATATTCCATGTTCCCCACTGCCTTGCGAGCAGGATCCTCTACCTCATATTTTAGTCTGAATCTGTTTCTCTAATTTTGTTTTATCTCCGTTTTATGTTACGTACCAAAGCACTGAATAAAAATTGTTGGCGCTATATACATGTTAATATACTGTAATATTCCCCTACCTTACCCTTATGTCATGGAGTACATGAAACAGTGCATGTTCATGTTCAACTGTAAAGGTATGTGCCTGAGTATTGCTGGTGCAAGCACACATGCTATGTGTCTATTCCTCTGTAAGACTGTATAACTGGTTTGGTAATGCAGTTAGGAAAAGGGGTTTGCACTGAAACACCAGAGTTTTCCTGGTGCAAAAAACTAAAATGTTTCGTTTAAGCCACAGAAGAAAAAAAAAAAATGGGTTAAGACTGTACTTTAGTAGCTGAATAAAATATGTAGAGCACCTCAACAAATGTAAAGTATCTGGGTGTTACTGCACCCACAAGCTGTTTGTGTTGCTCTACCATAGACATCTTTCAACAAAAGTGTACATTTTATTTTACACACTATTAGAAGACACAATAGCAGGACATAGAATGTTAACCAAACTTATCCTCATCCTGAACAAGGCAATTCCTTTTAATGCATCCTGAAAAGCGGCATATACTAACAGACATTCAAATTACTAGACATCTTAATATGGTTTCTGAAAGGATGGACAAGTAATATAAATGTGGGAGATTAAAATTTAGATGAGGGTGAAACTGTAAATGTCAAACATGCAAATCAGCGTTAACCAAAGCTGCTGGCCTACATACTCAATCACCGCACTTAGTCAGGTGATCACCCTTAACAACCATCTCCCACAATGCAATTCGTACTAAGCTCTCAGCCAAGAACCAGTATAAGCAGGCAATTGACTTGTTACACCACAAAGGGCAAAGTTTGCCCTCGGTCCTGCATTACGCCTATTTAGTATTTGCAGACATTGAGAAAGCTGCCGCTGAACTAAAATAATTACCGTATTCTTACAATCGAAATAAAGCATTTGAGTAACAGTTACATTGGCTAAGATAAGTACACGTATGCGCTGTACATCAGTTGTAAATTAGCATTATTACACTAAATTAGTGTTGTGCCCTACATTACAGTTTATTAGCTACAATCGTACGTACATTTATGTGCGTCACCGCCAGGAATATGCACAATAGACTTAGCGCGATACTCTCATACTCCCAGGAAGACGCTATACCCGACTGCCGCAGTAATACATACAAGGGGCTATGCTCATCTGCCTCTGGAGTATATGAAACGGTGAATTCCTGCCCCAGTAGTACAGGATGCACGGAGGTGTACGGAATGCTGTGCCAATCACCAAAAAGGTTACAGAAATGTGGACAAATTGTATACACGACCGCCGCCCCGGCCTCCGACTCACACGCCCGCCGCCCCGGCCTCCGACTCACACGCCCGCCGCCCCGGCCTCCGATTCACACGCCCGGAGCCGCTCCCAAGGAATTATTTTTCCGTGGTCAGGGCCTCACCTCACAACCTCTCCGGCCGTCGGTCACACGCTCTTCACCGCCATTAGCTGCCGATCCGCGGGGTTTCCCTGCATGCGCCTCAAGGACTGTACGAACGCGCATGCGCCGTTGAGTCAACGGCCGCTTACAGGACGCGAGAATTCCAAACGTAAAACATCCTGTATGCTAATGTATCACACAGTAACCTTATATATTGCACAGTAGAGAATTGTATAGTAGCATTCTGTACAGCACATTACCTACATATTGATGCACAACGCTCTGTAAATAACATAGCTACATGTATATTGTACATTATGCATAACCATTTTTTTATATATTGCCAACAATTTACACAGCATTTGTTATAATAAAGCTCCCTGTATATATCACCAGCTATATGTTATGTAATGTAGTTAAATACAATTTGACCCAGCTTCTTCATTTGATATAAAACTTAGCAGTCTGTATCAAATCTAATGTAGTATAATAGCACCCATAACAGTTGATGGCTATCCACGGTCTCTTTTTTTGTTAGTGCAGCATTGTTAAAGATAATTACCAGATTTTACTGTTATGATGTAAAGTCATGATTTATAAGGACACGGAAGTGAATAGTATGCATATCTCTTTCTTTATTACCTCAGCAGCAAAGAAACAAAATAAATGCATAAAAAACTGAACCCATCATAACAAACCTAATAAACTCTAGTCCCATATATTGCTGAGTGCATCCAGAAACTCCTGCTCTTTCTTTCACCCCTTCACGTCGGATGGTGCTTTGGTCCTTAACGACCAAAGCACCATCCGGCATCTGTGTGTTCCTGGCTGCCGATCATGAAGTGATCGGAGCCAGAAACACGCAAACCGGGAGCCGATCAGGGTCTCTGTAGACCCCATCGGTCACTGTCGACATCCTGCGATACAGAGGCGTGCCTGAACCCGGAAGTTCGGGCACGCAGGGGTGCCGGAGATGTAGCGAATGCTCGGTTTGAGCGTTTGCTACATTTCCTATGTCAGACTGAGGCCACTCAAAGTGGCCTCATCTGACACTGGGGATCCCGCTGCAAGTCCCTGTTTAATGAAAACGCATGAAACGTCCTACATTAAACAGCTCATTATGGCTCCCCGCGATGAGCTGTTTAATGTAGGACGTTTCATGCCGTCCTACTAGCCTCTAGGCACTAAACAGTAGGACGGCATGAAACATCCTAGAAGCGGAAAGGGGTATATGTAATATGCACCCTGTAATGGACGACTACCCAGGCTTGGTAACACCTCTGTCCGTTGTGTGAAATCACCTCCTTAGCCCCCGATTACAGCTCAGCATCCACCCAGCAAGTCTTTCTGGAATCTTGCTCTTTGTAGCCGAATAGCAGACAGGAGACCACTAGCAATTAGGTTCAGCAAGAATGAACAACCTTTATTTGTCAAATCAGCACAGACTTCTAAAACACACAAACATGACATCACAGACATTAGTATATAATGGGGGGATGGAACTAAGTATAGCTCTCCACTAGGTCCTCCAATTAACTGGGTCTAGGAATACAGTATACTCCAAGCTGCAAACCAAATAGGAATTAACATACCTAATTACAAAACACACATTAAGACACATGATGAACACAACATAATCAGTTTAACAGAAGGACATACAAAGGGGAAATCCTGCCTCACACCTTACAGGATACAAAGGTGTCAAGTTCAGATACATACAGAGTACACTCAGTTAAAGTAACTTGTTAATTTCAGGACATCACTGTACAACAGGAAACTTACATAAAGAAAATGGGTAACCATAATGACAGGGGTTTACAGGAGGATACAGGATAGGATACAGTCTTAACCTGGGGGAAACACAGTGAATGGGACAAAGGTTTGGATCCAAGGGTACACATCTTGGCTCACATCCTGAGTGCTTGTGTTTGAAGTCCAGTTGAAAACAGGGTTCCACTGGTGCTCTCAAGGTGTGTACACCCAAACTAATATATCAACAGACAGGGACCATAGTCCTCAGGGCCCTCCAAGAACCTCAGTCACAGTGGATCTTCAAATGCATTTCGTGACACACCCATCTCTATAACTTTAGCAAAGAACAAAACAAGTCCAGTAGTAATAGAACAATGCAGGGGCATGTCCGACAGCTGATCATGGCGGTAGCATGCTTCTGAAGCTCCGCAACGAAGGCCTATATCTCAGCGTCTCCTGATTTTCAACTTTATCATGGGCCTTCAAAACAAAGCGGCTGACCCTACTAAACTTAAGAGGAACAAGCCACGGGCAGAACCGCCACCTCCAGGCGTGTTCTTTGCTTGTTCTTTGAGCCCATTGTACCAGCCGGGCCCAAACAAAATGGCCACGACGCCGGAGCAGGCTTCTGCCTCCTCTGCCCAAAGCCCGAGGCATTTCGCCTGGAAGGAGGCATTTCGCAACTTGCCTACAAAGGCTGACATTGCTGATATTATTGATAAGGCTAAGAGATGGATGACAGAGTCCTATCGCTCGAAGAAAGTACCCTGCTAACGCACAGCTCAGTGGATGCACTGAACCTGCATATACAAAAGCAAAGAATCTAAGGGGTGTTAATTTTAAAAACTCTCTGTGTTGATCTTCTTAGTATTGATGATAGTTCCAATATTTGAAAATTCCTACTACTGTTAACTTATTGTAACGGAACGGCTACCCAGGCTTGGCAACACCTCTGTCCGTTGTAGGAAATAACCTCTTTAGCCCCCAATTAAAGCTCAGCATCCACCCAGCAAGTCTTTCCTGGAACCTTGCTCTTTGTACCCAAATAGCAGACAGGACTACTAGCAGTTAGGTACAGCAAGAATGAACAACAATTTTATTAGAACAGAAACAGTGTCTTATATACAGACGTATTATATATACATATAATCAATTTAACATAACTCAACCCACCTATTAACATAAAACACAACAGAAACCAAACAGCAATTAACCAGCATTGCTACAGATATAGAAAACCACATAATCAGTTTAACAGTACATTCACTTAACATAGAACAATGGATGTTGGAGTAAACTATCAATCATTGTCACTGACTCATAGAAACATAGAATGTGTCAGCAGATAAGAACCATTCGGTCCATCTAGTCTGCCCAATTTTTTTTTGAGTACTTTTATTAGTCCCCCGTTCCCGGTCTTATAGCTAGGATAGCCTTGTGTCTATCCCACGCATGCTTAAAAACCTTGACTGTGTTTACCTCTACCACTTCTGCTGGCAGGCTATTCCATACATCCACTACCCTCTCAGTAAAGTAATACTTCCTGATATTAATTTTAAATCGTTGCCCCTCTAATTTAAGACTATGTCCTCTAGTTGTGGTAGTTTTTCTTCTTTTAAATATACTCTCTTCCTTTACTGTGTTGATTCCCTTTATGTATTTAAATGTTTCTATCATATCCCCCCTGTTACGTCTTTCCTCCAAGCTATACATGTTATGACTCCTCTGTGACACATTGTAATCCATCAGAGTGGTCTCCTAAAAGAATTAGGCATTACACATAAACCAATATACAAAACAGAATTTGATAAATAACCATATTAAAGTATGCAGTTATAGCACAGTGAGTATGCAGTTTTAGCAAGGGTGAGTCAGGATTACAGAGGACACAATCTGGGTGCATGAGTAAAGTCAATGCAAACTTACCCACTGTACCCAAATCCCCCAAAACAGAACCCATTTTCAATGTCAGGGCCCATAATCTATAGGGAGGTGATTGGCCCTCAGGCATCTCCAAGAACCGTAGTCATGGAGGCTATCAGGATTCACTTTGTGACACTTACCATAAAAAAAACACTTTTAACAATCTTCTTATATTACATTTGTGAAGACAAAGACACACAAGACGTGGAAACGGGGTGGACCCTCCGCAGGGGTATAAGGCACCACGGTAGCTCAGTTGTTTCTAACTTTGATTCGGACGAGGCTCAGGGAGTCTACCCACCTTGTATTTTTTGTATCCATCTGTTCCAGTTTTCTTTCTGCCCTCCCACTATGTAGAATTGGAAAGCAATTCCTGCCTCAATTTTGAGCTTCATTAATAGTTGATTTTTCAATTGGGGCTATGCTGGCATAATGCTTGATTTCCAATTTTTCGCTACAAGTAATTTTGCTGCTATAAGGCAGGGAAATAATCAACTTTTTAATTTATTTCGGCCATAATTGTAAATCCAAATGAAGCAAGAATGTTTCAGGGGACTGGCTTAAATTTGTGCCACAGATCTTTTTTATTTTTTTCCCAACAATTTCCAGTATAATTCTGTTGGGCTACAATACCACCATGTATGTAACAGATCTCCCTTGTTAATTTCAAGTCTCCAGAATACATTACTCGAGCCTGGGAACATCCTTGCTGTTCAAGTAGGAACCAAATACCCCCGATTTAATAGCTTGTAATGGATTTCTCTTAGATTTACCCTTTCCCCCCCTTTTTTTTTCTTTTTTAGAAACATATCAATGCAACATATAACATATCCTGCCATGGTTAATTTATAGAAAATATAAAAGACAAACAATACACTTATTGGCCTTTTGGGATGCCATGGCTTAATACTATATAACAAGACCCAACAAATTACAAACAGCTTGTGGTACTGCAGATAAGGGGCATTTCCGAGAGGGGGAGGGGGAGTCTGGGCAGTCAGCACTTCTTTCAATGCTCAAGGGAGATTAAGTTGATCCATTTATCCCAGTTTTCATTCCTTTATGGGGATATCGATTGGAACTTATCAATACCCTTCTACATCTTCAATTGACAAATTAATTGATTTCAAGTTTTCCCCCAATTTGGAGGTAATAATGAGCCCCAGTTTCTTGTCAGTGAGATTTTAACCGAAATCAAAAGGTGAATAACAAAGTTAGTTTTTATTCTAGTCAAATTTGGAAAAACTCAATTCCGGCCCAGCATTTAATTTTACATGCTATCCATTTCCATAAAGCCTGTATTGGTTCACAGAGCCACCATATGTGGAGCATGTCTCCAATCTAGGATTCACATCTCCATCATACGCTGGTGCGTTCTGGATACATTTTGTTGAGCCGGCTTGGAACCAAATAAACCCAGTTTATGAGTTTACATTGTAATTCTACAAGATTTAAACATTTCACCCCATTTCACTCTTTGAAAAGCTGCATGCCATTCTTTATCTGTAAATTCGATTGTTAAGTATTTTTTCCACTGTGTTGTTATGGCAATCAGGGGATCTTCTGCTTTAACTCTTGTTAACTCTATGCATAATGGTATCATTCCCTTAGTCTCTCTCTTATCTAAAATCTTTGTTACCTTATCAATAATCTCTTTTTGCTCAGTGTGTAAATGTTTAGACAGATATCCCTTTATCCTAAGGTAATTAAAGACCTAAAGACCTCTCCTTTTAAAGAGGGTCACTCTTCCATGATCTTGTGGAAAGGTTTGATTATACAGTGTAACGGACCATCTACCGGACGTAGTAGACCCTCTGTCCGTTGTCTGAAATCACCTCCTTAGCCCCCGATTACAGCTCAGCATTCACTCAGCAAGTCTTTCTGGAACCTTGCTCTTTGTACCCAAATAGACAGGACATCTAGCAGTTAGGTACAGCAAGATTGAACAACACCTTTATTTGTCAAACAACACAGACTTATAAAAAGACATAAACATGACATCACAGTCATTAGCATACAAAACTAACATAGTTCTCCAACTAACTGGGACTAGGAATACATTAGACTGAAAACCAAATAGGAATTACCATACAGTGAGTAGACACACAGTAAGAAACATAATGTACACAACATAATCAGTTTACCAGTTAATCCAGAACAATGGATGTTGGAGTAAACTATCAATTCTAGTCAATGACACACCATAACCCTACAAAGTGGTCTACTCACATAATTAAACATTACACATAAACCAATATAATAACAGAATATAACTAAATAACAATATTGACGTATAGAGTTATGGGACATAAGCCAGGGTCCATAATCTACAGGGAAGTGTTTGGCCCTCAGGCCCCTCCAAGAACCCCAGTCACTCAGGCTGTCAGGACTCACTTCATGACATACAGTCTTCTAGAATGTCTGATATTCTTTTTATACCTGCCTCAACCCATCTTCCCAAATCAATATCAGGTATGTTATCTGTCATTACTGTCACAGGCAAGAGTTCTATGATTTTATTTTTCAAATTTACTCTTCTTTTGAACTTATCCCAACTCTTCACAAGGGAATGGAGGATCAGACTATTCGCAATTAGTTGTGGCTTTATTTTCCCACTAGTAACCCAGAACACGGACTCCGGTCTAACCCCCTTCATTAAGTCCTGTTCTAAGGTATACCATTTTTCTAATTTCATCTGTTCTTTTTGTGTAATCAGGGCATGCAGCAGAAGATTAGCTTGATGATATTCATTAATGTCCGATCTGAGATCCCAGCCTACTGAGGTTTAAGCCTCAAGCGGGCTAAGCTTATTCGAGGTTTTTTTCCTGCCCATATAAAGTTTTTAAAAGATGTTTGAATCAGGGGAAGCCAACTAGCAGGTACTACTAAAGGGATCATTCTGAAAAGATACAGCCACTTTGTCAAAATGTAGGATCTGACAATGTTTGTCCTTCGCCACCAAGAAAAGCCCAACCCTCCCCAATCCTTCAATTGTTTAGTTGTTTGTTTTAGTAGGGGGCAAAAGTTCAGTTCCACTATTCTAGTAGGGTCTGGACATACATTGATACCTAGATATTTAATGGATGCTGCCCATTTAAAGCTGTACCTTTCCTTGAGTTTTACTTTCATCAGGGCGGCCAGAGATTTCTCCGGATCTACAATCGTGACTATCACGTCGTCGGCATATAGACTTACCTTCAGCTCTCCCCCTGATGAAGGGAACCCCGATATTCCTATTTTCTCTAATTCGTTTTGCCATTGGTCAGGGACGTTGCTAGGTCTCCAAAAGACCTGGGGCTGGAGCCCGGGGCAAATTTAATAGAAGTGGAGTAAATGCTTAGGCGAGTATACAGATGAATATATGTGATGCCAATTAACAATAAGTATATTTGGGTATATATCAGCGTGCAACAAATCCCAGGCACCAAAAAATTAGACCTGGCACCTGGGTATTATTTTCCCCACATGGTGCCCTCGCTGCCGAGATAATTTTTTGTTTTTGTATTATACAGTGCAGCACGATACAGAGGTGTGTGCACCTACGTCCTGGAATGTCCTCACACGCATCACACTATAGTTTCTGAATGCTGGGTGTGCTCTACAGGACTAGAAACAATGATGGTCTGTACCTGTGTGAGAGGCACAGACCAGACTGTAATGAGGTATGGCAGCAAGTGGGGTGACATATTGATAGATGTACTTTTTTATTTTTATCTTAAACAGCAAAAAAAACCTTGGGTGTAAGTGTGTGTGTGTATGCGTGACTGACTGTAGGTGTGTTCTTGACTGTGTGTGTATGTGACTGTCTGTTTGTGACTGACTTTGTATGTGTGACTAGCTGTGTGTGTGTGTGTCTGTCACTGACTTTATGTGTATGTGTGTCCGTATGTTACTGACTGTATATGTGTGTCTATATTTGACTGAATGTATGTGTGTGTTTGTCTGTATGTTACTGACTATATGTGTGTGTGTGTCTGTATGTTACTGACTGTATGGGTGTCTGTCTGTACAAAGTAATATTTAGAAGAGTTTAACCTAATAAATCCATATAAAAGATTTATAGTATTAAAAAAGTTACTGACTGCATGTGTGTCTGCTCTTGACTGTATGCGTCTGTCTGTGACTGACTGTATGAGTGTGTCTCTCTGTGACTAACTGTATGAATGTATGTATGTGTGTGTATGTGACTGACTGTGTATTTGACCATCTGTGATTGTGTGTGTATGTTGGTGACTGACTGTGTGTGTGACTCCATGTAAATGTTTGTGTGATTGTGTGTATGTGCCATTTTCTGGCTCCTGGATTTTTTTGCTGGCTCCTAAAATTCAGTTAAATTTGTCAAGACCTGGTATATAAATAATATGCCTATGATTAAGTGTGCTATTATGCGAAACGCATAAGTTTGCTTTTTCCTTCACATGTTGCTGTGTTCCTATTTCCCTTTCTTATCGGATCCACTTTGATTATTAAATTATTTGATTTTTCACTGACAAGAGAAGTGCTCATTATTTTCTTCAATATTCCTGATTACCAAAGCCTCAACAGCTATGATGCAATGACCAGTAGCGTTATATGCAAGGCTTTATACCAATATACATATCTAAATGATTG
Source organism: Pelodytes ibericus (assembly GCA_036172795.1). NCBI lineage: Eukaryota > Metazoa > Chordata > Amphibia > Anura > Pelodytidae > Pelodytes > Pelodytes ibericus. The sequence continues at coordinate 132,876,746 of CM069862.1, forward strand.
GGGTTTGTAATAAGGGTTCAGAAGTTTCTATTAATGCCACTGCCAGCTCTGGATGTTCCCAAGGGTTCAGTAACTATATCACATAGGCCTCTTCTAATTCTACTCTGAGATAAGTGGGTTTTAACTTTTTATTTGCCAAAATGCATAAACATTGTATATCATGCAAATGATCAGTAAATGCATACATTTTGTATATCATGCCAATGCGCACTGAATGCCTCATTTTTTGTATATTATGTCAATGAGAAGACTTACACACAGGGGTCTATTCACTAAAAGGCGAGTTGCTGATGAGTTGATGAATAGATGAATATTTGATCTCACCAATTTAGCTAAACAATATGCATGGTCAATTCTGGGGAGTTTGCTTAGCGGGAGTTTGTCTCTGCACAATGTATAGTTAAAATGGTGAGATCGAATGTTCATCTCACCCCAACTCACCTTTTAGTGAATAGACTCCACAGTGTCTCACGCAGACACACACTTATAGAGTCTCACACAGACAGAGACACTTTTTGTTATACTATAGTGTGTGTTATATATCTTTATTTGGATTTATTAGGTTATAAACACGTCCTAAACATTACATTCTGTGTATGTGTAATTTATCAAATTGTTTAACAGATTATAGAATTTATCAGCATTATTTACAAAGTATATAATATGGGATATACAGCTTAATATTAATAAAAGGGAAAAAATTCAAGTAAATAAAACATAGGTTTGTAATTACTTAGCTTACACACACAGACACACACATCATCTCACACAGAAATGCATGCTGCAGACATACCCATTCTGTCTCAAACACACACTCACCATGTTTCACACAGACACGCCTAACGAGCACGCTCTCTCACACAGACACGCCTAACGAGCACGCTGTCTCACACGGACACACATAACAAGCACGCTGTCTCACACGGACACACATAACAAGCATGCTGTCTCACACGGACACACATAACAAGCACGCTGTCTCACACAAACACACATAACGAGCAGGCTGTCTCACACGAACACACATAACAAGCACGCTTTCTCACACAGACACACACACAAACACACCGTGTCACACAAATACACATGCTGTCTCTCTCACGCACACAATGTCTCACACACGTCTCCAACAGACACACACACACACAAGCATGCTGTCTTGAAATTAAATATAGACAATTTCTAATGATTTAAATGTGCATAAAATAATTTAATACATTTTAAATAAATAAAACATAAAAAATAAAAATATACACAAAAATACGAAAAACATAGTGACATATGTTCTCTGGCATAAATATAAAATGCATTACTAACAGAGCATCAAAATATATAGATTCATAAAACATCAGAGATAAAGACCACTAAAATAGCTGTAAAAAATCCAAATAGGGAAAATACCTTAAAGTAACCGCATGGGCTCGCTGGGTCTGGTGCAGTCTGGCCACGGCCCCAGCACTAGCAGTCACCACAAACTCCAGGGAAACGTTGAACGTGGTCCCACAAGGATGAGCCAAGCTCAGGTCACAAAGAACAAATATGACAGGTATAACCTATAGGGGGTTAGGTGCGTGCGTGTGCCCGCTGGCTGCAGAGCGCTTCTGGGAAAGACATTCCCCCTGCTTTTTTGTGCTGGGTGTAACAGGGCAGGTAGCACGGGGGCAGAGTGGCAGTTAAATGCGCCTTTATTCAACGAAACCCTTACTCACAAACAGAAGTCCTTACACACAGACAAACACTCTTATACACATACAGACACTCTTATACACACACACAATACCCTTACAGATACAGGTCCCCTTACACACACATATACCATTACACAGACAGAAACCCTTACACACAGACACACACAGATACCCTTACACACACCAAGACACCCTTACACACACACAGAAAGAAACCCTTGCACACAGACCCTTTTATGCACACACACACACACACAGACACCCTTACACACACCCAGACACCCTTACACACACACCCAGACACCCTTACACACACACCCAGACACCTTTACACACACACTCACGCACAGAGATACCCTTACACACAGACCCTTTAATGCACAGACACACACACCTAGACACCCTTACACACACACCCAGACACCCTTACACACACACACACGCACAGAGATACCCTTACACACAGACCCTTTAATGCACAGACACACACACACCCAGACACCCTTACACACACACCCAGACACCCATACACACACACACGCACAGAGATACCCTTACACACAGACCCTTTAATGCACAGACACACACACACCCAGACACCCTTACACACACACCCAGACACCCTTACACACACACACACGCACAGAGATACCCTTACTTACACACACACACACACACACCAACAGATTTATTTTCTTTCACAAGTTATGGTGCCTGAACCATCCCCCTCTCTGGTCCTTTACCTTTTCTTTGCAGGGAGGGGGATGATTCAGGCACACCGTCTGCCTCCAATCCATGCAGCTGGTCGCGGTTTATTAGAGCGCGAGGGGGCGGAGCATGCACCCCTTCGCACTATTATCATCTCTGTGTGCCCGATGGAGGCACGCCACGAAGGTACCTCTGCCCTACACGCAGCCAGAAACAAACAGGGCTGCGTGAGGGCTTAGACAGCGTGCCGGATATGAACTCATATCATATCCGGCGCACTACAGTACAAGCCGGGGGAGATGCTGGGTGACACACAGGTGGTCCCAGGGGTCGCCCGGGCAACCAAAAGCGGCAGGTCCCGTGGCAATCACGACCCCTACAGTTACCCACTACTTGCAAGAAGAAAAAAAAAACAGGATTGGCGACTCGGGGCTAAAGCATGCTTTAGCCCCAGAGTCTCCATTCGGGGCTATGGGGATGATATTCGGGGCTTCAGCCCCAGTAGCCCCCCCCTAGCGACGCCTCTGCCATTGGTTCAATTGACATTACGTACAGGAGAGGGGATAGTGGGCATCCCTGTCTGGTTCGATAAACTGTACCAGTCAGAGATAAACCCACCTCCACAGACCTTTGCCGTTGGGGCGCTATAAAGTGCCATGATTGAATCCAAGGCGCGTCCCTCAAAGCCAAATGCTACCAAAGTCCGTCTCAAAAACTCCCACCCGACCCTGTCAAAGGCCTTCTCTGCATCCAGTGACAGGGTCAGGAGGGGCACTCCACTCCTCCCCGCTGAATCCAGGATGTCTATCAGCCTTCTAATATTATTCGAGGATGATCTCCTCGCGATAAACCCTGTCTGGTCCGGATGGATCAATGTTGGAATAATCACTAGACATGTGCATTCGTTTTCGGACGAATGCATTTTCGTCCAAAAATAGCATTTTCGTCCATTTGTCCGAAAAACGCAGAACGAAAATGCTAAGCTAACGAAAGCCGAATGAACGAATGGTTAATAAACGAAAATCATTTGTTCAATTGTCCATTCATAGTACTATTGCATTCTATAAGCCGAAATAGAGTCGGTTTATAGAATACAATAGCATTTCACTACACGGAGACAAAGTTTCCATTCATAAATTTAATTTGTAGTAAAATGCTGACAGCCTATAAACCGAACGTTCGGTTTATAGGCTCTCGGCTTATGTAATACATGTAATCCTATGGCTATTCTATAAACCGAACGTTCGGTTTATAGAATAGCAATAGGATTACATGTATTCCATAAGCCGAAAGTCTATAAACCGAACGTTCGGTTTATAGACTTTTGGCTTATAGAAAACATGTAGTACTATTGCCTTTCTATGAACCGAACGAGAGCCCCATTCATAAGAATTTCTTATGAATGGGGCTCTCGTTTGGTTTATAGAAAGCCAATAGTATTACATGTATTCTATAAAACGAACGAATAAAAATTAGCGAAACGAAAATAATGAACGAATTTCGTCTGAAATGAATGCAGTAATGAACGAAATTCGTTTTAGACGAAATAAATAACATTTTAGTCCGAATGGACTAAAACGAAACGAAAATTTTAGTTTTGCACATGTCTAATAATCACCTTCAATCTTTCCGCTACTATAGAACTATAGACCTTGATATCTGAATTCAGAAGGGAAATTGGGCGATAATTTGTCATCAGTTCCGGGTCTCTACCTTCCTTTAGTATCGTAATTATATTTGCTTGCAGTAATTCCGCAGGAATAATTTTTCCATCTGCGATTTCATTACATGCATATGTGAGATCTTTTTTATTTGATCTTTAAAAATGTTATAAAACAAAATAATCTAATCCATCCAGACCAGGAGCCTTCCCTTGCTTCAATTTGTCTATCGCTTGCACAACCTCCTCTACTTATATACGTTCATTCAGAGCTCTCAATTGCTCACTGTTCAGCCGTGGGAGTTTAATTCCCTCTAAATATTTCTCTATGTACAATTTAGTGGAAGTTTCCGGTAAATTATATAATGTCTGATAATATTCCTTGAAGACACCTCCTATTTTCTCCGGGATCAGTAAAATGTCTCCCTTATTCCTAATTAATAATACTCTTTTTTAGCTCTCTTTCCTTAGCCTACTTGACATTAGTTTGTCTACTTTATTCCCATTATTGTACCACCTCATCCGTAATTTTTCTAGGCCTCTGCTTATCCTGTCTGTCAGTTGTGTTTTTATTTTCTCCTCCATATCTTTTATTATGTCTGACCTTTCTCTATCTGGATTTTCTTTATTCAACCTTGATAGATCATCTAAGGAAGAATAGAGCTGTTCAAGGTTTTTAATATTCTTCTTTTTCTCCCCTGAGCCAATTTTTATAAGTTCTCCCCTTATAACGCATTTAAATGCACACCATGTCATTAATGCTGACACCTCGTTTTCATTGTCCTTAAAAAAAATTTGATATGGTATCCTCAATCTGTTGTTTATATTTGCTGTTGCTCATTAAAGCATCGTTAATTCTCCAATTCGCTCTGCCCCCTGGCTTCTCCCCCTCTATAGATAGAATTACTGGGTTGTGGTCCGACCACACCGTGTCTTTTATGTCAATTATTTTTATTGTTTTAGTTAATTGTCTGCTTCCAAAGATCATATCCAACATAGTTCAAGTGAACGATCGTTCGCTTTCTAAGCATCTCCGGTGTTGTTAAAGTGCCTCGCCAGCGAGGCACTTTACAACACCGTGCTGCTCCCCAGAGCCGATGGTGGTCGCTCTCCTGAGCGACCCCATCGGCTCAGTAGAAGGGAACGCTGCCTGTACAGGCAGCGTTTCCCTTCTAATGGCAAGAGCATCGGAAGTGAAAGTATTTCACTTCCGATGCTCTAGGGGGAGCCAATCGATGCCGGCACAGCAGATCTATGTGATCTGTGTGCAGGCATGTATGGTAAGTGCTCTGATGAGCACTTATCATACTGTCAAAGGCAATATTAGTAAATATTGCCTTTGACAAGTATTGATCTGCCTCCCTCACCTTACTACTTTTAGTAAGGGAGAGAGACAGATCAGATCAAGTAAAAAAATAAAATAAAATAATAAAAAAAATATTTAATAAAATTTTAAACACCAAGGGCTTTTATAAAAGCCATTTAACCCCTTCCCTGCCATTGATCGCTGTGTACGCAGTGATCATACACAGCAGCACATTTTTTGCTGTCTGTGCATTTTTTAGGGGTTATTTTTTTTTACTGTAATTCATTACAGTATAAAAAAAGGCTCTTTTAAGAGAGATTAACCCCTTTCTTGTCGTAGATCACTGCCTAATCAGCGATCTGACGCAAATGCAGCAATCTTGCTGCAGAAGCATTTTTAATTTTTTAAAAACTTTTTTATTACACCCGTCACGTGTTAATTATACCCGCTAGGGGACTACGTTTAACGTAAAAAATTTTTTTTAGCTGTCTGAGCGCATGTATAGCGATCAGTAACAGCTGATAAGTGACAATGGCGGGTTGGCGTTTGCTCAGATGAGCATCACCATTCGTCTGGTTAGATCAATATGTGTAAATATTTGATCTGACCCGTGTAGATCTGCCTCCCTCTCACTTGAGTTTTAGTGAGGGAGACAGAGCTGTATAATGTAAGTTTTTAATTATAATATATTTAATAGAATTGAGACCCAAAGGCTTTTATAAAAGCCGTTTCCAGTATTTAACCCCTTCCCTGCAATTGATCGCTGTGTACGCAGTGATCTTACACAGCAGCACATTTTTTGCTGTCTGTGCATTTTTTTATGGGTTATTTTTTTTTACTTTGATTTATTACAGTATATCAAATGCTCTTTTAAGAGCTATTAACCCCTTCCTTGCCGTATATCACTTCCTAAGCAGCACATATGGTCACTGCCTAAGCAGTGCATATGGTCACTGCCTGTAATGATATTGATGTTACAAAGTTTTGGAGTCCAGTAGCCAGATCAGCAATGTTTTCTGCCAGAGGTAGCCACTCGTTACCCAGGTGGTTGAGCCCCTGAGCCTTGAGTGGCCTTCTGGTCTTAAGCAGAGATGGGAGACTGGAACAGAAAGATGATAATCGTAGTGAGGCAAGCCGAGGTCAGTGGGAAGGAGAAGCAGCAAAGTCAAAAACAGTCCAAATTCAGCAACAGGAAGGAGAAACAGGAACATGCTGGATTAGAGAGTACAGGAACCACAATAATCTGGCAAAGGGTACAGAGACAGGAAGTGGCTTTTATAGGCCAAGAACCAGACACCTGACCAGACACAGCTGAAGTGAGTTGTCACTGATAACCTTGACTCTACAAGCAATAGTATCCGATCTCAGGAAAGTTTGCAAAAGGCAGGCTGGTGTACTGGTAAGGAAAAGGTTTAGCACCATGTAAACCAGGGTTCGAAACCCAGCAGAGTCAGTTCCTCACATTACCTCCACCTCTACAGGCGCAGCCTCTGGATGCCCTATTTCCTGGTTTAGCAGGGTACTGTGCATGGAAAGAATGAAGAAGATCAGGAGCATGAATATTGTCCACTGGTTCCCACGATCTATCCTCCTCACCATAGCCTTTCCAATGAACCAAGTATTGAAGCTTGTTGCGGAAGATCCTGGAGTCAAGAATTTTTTCCACCTCGTATTCATCTTCACCATCCACGAGGACTGGTGGTGGGGCAGGCAAGGCTCGACCAGGGAAAGTATTTTCATGAAAAGGTTTAAGCAGTGCCACGTGAAATACCGGATGTATTTTCATGGAATCCGGAAGTTGCAGACGGAAGGTGACTGCATTGATCTGAGCGATTATCTTAAAAGGTCCCATGAACTTTTGAACCAATTTATGAGAAGGAATCCTAAGCTTAAGATTCTTTGTTGACAGCCAAACCTTGTCACCAACATGATAAACTGGGGCCTCCTTTCTGTGCCTATCAGCAGCTCTTTTGTAACATTCCTGAGCCTCCGAAAGAGTCTCCTTCAACAGTTCTTGGGAATCTCGTAAGGCGGTTAGCCGGTCAGTGACTGCAGGAATGGGAGTAGTAATTGGGAGACTCACTAGAAAGGTTGGATGGTAACCATAATTGGAAAAAAATGGGCTCAGAGAAGTGGAGCAGTGTTGGGCATTGTTATAGGCAAACACAGCCGTGGGTAGAAAATCCAGCCAGTCATCCTGCAGGTAACTAATATAGCACCGCAAATATTGTTCTAAAGTCTGGTTGGTTCGCTCAGTCTGTCCATTACTTTGTGGATGAAAAGCTGAAGACAGATTTACATTAATACCTAGAATAGAACAAAAATATTTCCAAAAATGAGATGTAAACTGCACTCCCCTGTCAGAAATTACTTCATCAGGCACTCCATGCAAGCGAAATATTTCCCGAATAACAAGGTCAGCAGTCTGTTTAGCTGAAGGGAGACCACGAGCTGGTATGAAATGACTCATCTTGGTTAACCGGTCCACAACAACAAGAATAGTAGTGTGTTCCTTAGAGGGAGGTAGTTCCACAATAAAGTCCATGGATATAGATCCCCAGGGACGATGAGGAATCGGAAGAGGCTGAAGCAAGCCAACAGGGGATGAGCGAGGAGTCTTATGTCTGGCACATACATCACAAGAGGACACATACTTCTTAACATCCTCATAATATTTAGGCCACCAAAAGGATCGGGTAAGTAGTTCTTGTGTCTTTCGGATTCCTGGATAACCTGCTGGTTTAGAGTCATGGTAGAGGCGTAAAACGTCCAGTCGCACTGATTCTGGAACAAACAGACGTTGTTGAAAAATCCAAAACCCATTAAGCATGGTCATATGAAGATCACGAGGAGGATCACGAAAAACTGGATCTTTAGAGTAGCCCTTTTTAATGCGAGACATTAGATCAGAAGAAAAGGTAACTCCTAAAAATCTGCTCTCCGGCAAGATGGTGGCCTTGGTTACTGTAGTATGGAGGGGGTCAGCTATCCTAGACAAGGAATCCGCCTTGCCATTTCTGGAACCAGGGCGGTATGAAATAAAAAAATTAAACCTTGAGAAAAATAGGGACCAGCGTGCTTGTCTGGCTGACAGTCTCTTAGCGGATTGGATACATTCCAGATTTTTGTGATCTGTGAGGACAGTAATTGGATGGGTGGCTCCCTCCAAGAGATGTCTCCATTCGGTGAAGGCAGCTTTTATAGCCAAAAGTTCTTTATTCCCTATGTCATAATTTCTTTCTGCTGGTAACATCTGGCGGGAATAGAAGGCACATGGATGTAACAACATCTTAGGTCCAGTCCTTTGAGACAGTATAGCCCCAACAGCTGAATCAGAAGCATCTACCTCTACAGTAAATGGCAATTCTGGCTGAGGATGTACCAAGATAGGGGCAGATGTAAACAGAGTCTTTAATCTGGAAAATGCAGTGTCAGCCTTATTGGACCACTGAAAAGGAGTCCCTTTACGTGTAAGTTCAGTGATCGGTGTAATAACGGCAGAGAAATTCTTAATGAAACGCCTGTAAAAATTGGCAAACCCCACAAATCTCTGTATATCTTTTTCATTCTTGGGGATGGGCCAGTCCAGCACAGATTTAATTTTACTTGCGTCCATACTTAAACCTTTAGGAGTTATTACATACCCCAGGAACTGAATTTCTGTTTGTTCAAACTCATATTTTTCCAGTTTAATGTATAGGTGGTGGGTACGAAGGCGCTCAAGAACAATGCAGACCTGTTTTCTGTGATTTTCAAGATTATCAGAAAATATCAGGATATCATCCAAATATGCCACAACAAACTGATCCAGGAGATCCCGTAGTACATCATTGATTAGATGCTGAAAAGTTGCAGGGGCATTACAAAGCCCAAATGGCATTACTAGATATTCGTAATGTCCGTACCTGGTTCTGAAAGCTGTTTTCCATTCATCATTCGGTCTTATGCGAACCAGATTATATGCCCCCCGTAGATCAAGCTTCGTAAATATTTTAGCTGAACGAAGTCTCTCCAGAAGTTCAGGAATGAGAGGCAAGGGATGACGGTTTTTAACAGTGATTTTATTAATGTCCCTGTAATCGACACATGGCCGTAGACTGCCATCTTTCTTTTCTACAAAGAATATAGGAGCTCCTGCTGGAGAAGTGGATGGTCAAATAAAGCCTTTGGCAAGATTTTCTTGTATGTATTCACGAAGTGCTTTCAATTCAGGCTCAGAAAGGGAGTATATACGGCCAAATGGGATAGCAGCTCCAGGTAGCAGCTCTATGGGGCAATCATAAGGCCTGTGAGGTGGAAGCTGATCAGCATTCTTCTTATCACAGACATCTGCAAAATCCCGATATTGTAGCGGAAGCTTAGTTAAGTTTGTAGCAACCATTTCATTAATTGTTGTGGTAACAGGTGTCGCCTTAGAGGGTTGACAATTCATTAAGCAGTGTTCTGAAGGAAAGGACAAAGTTCTAGTCTTCCAATCAATCTGTGGGTTATGCAGAGCAAGCCAGGGTATACCCAAAATCACTGGAAACTGTGTTGAGGAAATTAGGTGGAAAGATATAGACTCATGGTGATTCACTTCCAGTATCAATTTTAAGGGCACAGTCTCATGTGTAACCGGGCCTGACGTAAGTGGAGAACCGTCTACTGTTTCCATTAACACAGGTGAAGATTTAGGGATAGACTGAATTTTATTTCCTGCTGCAAATTTAATGTCCATAAAGTTTCCGCCTGCTCCGGAATCTATCATAGCTGTAGTTGAAATTTTATTATCACCATATTGCAAAGTGATAGGCACCACCAAATGAGGATGTTGAGTCATCATACCTTCTTCACCCTGAGCCAGAGAAAACAAGGGTTGTGTGACAGAATCCAGTTGGTCTGAAATCTGGGATTGGTGTTGAATCTGTGCACCCTCAGCAGTCATAGCTATTGTTCTTTTAGACTTGTTAGGGCAATTGATGGCATAATGCCCTGCACTACCACAATACAGGCATAAGTTGTGAGTGCGTCGCCACTGTTTTTCTTCATTGGATAATGGCCCTCTTATTTGATCTACCTGCATAGCCTCAGGTTCAGAGTCTGTAGGTGTTTGTGGGATTGGAGTAGAAATTCTTGAATAGAAAGTAGGAGTAGCACTTGGTTTAAAAGAGCCCTGTCTTTCCAATCTTCTTTCTGAAAGTCTCCGATCAATACGGATAGCCAACCGCACAAATGCATCAAACTCAACAGGAAGATCAACACGAGCTAGCTCATCTTTTATAGCTTCTGAGAGACCCCTTCTGAAGTGGAACCTCTGGGCTGATTGGTTCCAAGTAGTATCAGTAACCCACTGTCTGAATTCAGCAGCATATTCAGCCACAGAGCGCCTCCCTTGATGTAAATGAAGGAGAGTGGCTTCTGCTGTAGCACAGCGATTGGGATCATCAAAAACTAGGCACATGGCCTCAAGAAAGTCTTTTAAATTTCCCAAGATTGGACTGTCCTGTTCCAGAAAAGGGGAGCCCCAGGCCAGGACTTCATCTTTGAATAAATAAATCCCACCTTCTCTCTTTCAGATGGAAAACGGTTAGGTAACATCATGAAATGCAAACGGCATTGATTTAGGAAACCCCTGAATTTTTTGCGGTCTCCTCCAAATTTTTCTGGTAGAGGCAAGCGGGCATCTTGTGCAGGTGTAACAGTAGCAGCAGCCGCAACATCATGTGCCCTGTAGCTGGTAAGCTCACTATGCATTGATCGAACTTCATTTTGCAGTTCAGCTACCTGATCCTGCAGCACTTGAATGGTCTGTGCCTGGGTCTGCATAGTTCTTGCATTAAAAGCAACCTGCTGGGCCAATGCAGAATCTGATCCGACGGTCTCCATGAATGGGCCAGATTATTCTGTAATGATATTGATGTTACAAAGTTTTGGAGTCCAGTAGCCAGATCAGCAATGTTTTCTGCCAGAGGTAGCCACTCGTTACCCAGGTGGTTGAGCCCCTGAGCCTTGAGTGGCCTTCTGGTCTTAAGCAGAGATGGGAGACTGGAACAGAAAGATGATAATCGTAGTGAGGCAAGCCGAGGTCAGTGGGAAGGAGAAGCAGCAAAGTCAAAAACAGTCCAAATTCAGCAACAGGAAGGAGAAACAGGAACACGCTGGATTAGAGAGTACAGGAACCACAATAATCTGGCAAAGGGTACAGAGACAGGAAGTGGCTTTTATAGGCCAAGAACCAGACACCTGACCAGACACAGCTGAAGTGAGTTGTCACTGATAACCTTGACTCTACAAGCAATAGTATCCGATCTCAGGAAAATTTGCAAAAGGCAGGCTGGTGTACTGGTAAGGAAAAGGTTTAGCACCATGTAAACCAGGGTTCGAAACCCAGCAGAGTCAGTTCCTCACACTGCCTAAGCAGCGCATATGGAGCAATCTAGTCGCCGAAAGATTTTTTTTTGCTATCAGCATTTTTTTTGTCAGACTCACTAGGGGTTAATTATACCCACTAGGGGATTACGTGTATTCCTTTTGAAGCTGTCTGAACGCGTGTATAGCGATCAGTAACAGCCGATCAGTGGCAAAGGTGGTTTGGTGATTTCTCAGATGAGCATCACCATTCGTCTGGTTTGTAAATATTGTTCTGACCCATATGGATCTGCCTCCCTCTCCTCACTTGAGTTTTAGTGAGGGAAAGAGACAGATCTGTATAACATAATTTTTAAATTGTAATAAATTAAATAAAATGTTAATAAATTGTGAGTCCCAAGGGCTTTTATAAAAGCCATACCTTTTGTATAGTGTAGTGTATTAACTCCTTCCCTGCCACTGATCACTGCACAGCAGAAATTTTTTTCTTGTCTGTGCATTTTTAGGGGTTAATTTTTTTGTACAGTACTACAAAGGCTCTTATAAGAGCTATTAACCCCTTCCTTGCTCTACATGTTCAAATTCAAAGTTTGAAAATCAAAAAGCGCACCTCTCAAATGTAGCCTTTCAACCCCTAACAAAGCTGACAAAGCTATGCATGGGTGGTATCCCTGTGCTCGGGAGATGTTGCTGAACATATATTGTGGTATTGTTTGTCAGTGACACATACCGAAATATGTGAATTTGTGTCTAAAGTGCAATGTATGTGGGAAAAAATACACAATAAAATGACTACCACAAACTTTGACAAAGGCTGGTGGTAGAATTGGTGCATGGAAAGTGTTAAAATAACACCATTTAAAATAGCCTAGGGTGTCTACTTTTACAAAATATATAATTTTTGGGGTAAAATACACTGTCCTACTTAAAAAAAAGTCCCAAATGAAAGATGGGCTCAGGCTGACTACACGTCAATATTCCAAGTTGAAAATGCACACCTTCACAATGTGGCCCTTTAGCCCCCAAACAACCCAACAAACCTATGCATGGGTGGTATCCCTGTACTCAGGATATGTTGTTGAACACATATTGGGTTATTGTTTGGCAGTGACACATACCAAAATCTGTGAATTTATGTCTAAAATACAATATTTGTGAAAAAAAAACACACAAAAATGACTACCACAAACTTTGACAAAGGCTGGTGGTAGAATTAGTGCATGGAAAGTGTTAAAATACCACCATTTGAAATAGCGTAGGGTGTCTACTTTTAAAAAATATATGGGTTGATGGGGTAAAATACACTGGCTGGTTTCAAATATGTCCCAAATGGGACATGGGTGCAGGCGGTCTGCATGTCAAAATTTTAATTTGGAAAACCAAAAACTGCACCTACCAAATTTGGCCTTTTACTCCCCAAACAACCCAACAAACCTATGCATGGGTGGTATCCCTGTACTCAAGAGATGTTGCTGAACACTTATTAGGGTGTTATTTGGCAGTGACACATACCAAAATCTGTGAATTCATGTCTGAAGTACAAGGTTTGTGGAAAAAAACCACAAAAAAATTACTACCACAAAGTTTGACAAAGGCTGGTGGTAGAATTAGTGCATGGAAAGTGTAAAAATACCACCATTTGAGATAGCCTAAGGTGTCTTCTTTTAAAAAATATATGGGTTGATGGGGTAAAATACACTAGCTGGCTTCAAATATGTCCCAAATGGGACATGGGTGCAGGCTGTCTGCATGTAAAAATTTCAAGTTGGAAAACAAAAAACTGCACCTCACAAATTTGGCATTTTAGCCCCCAAACAACCCAACAAACCTATGCATGGGTGGTATCCCTGTACTCAGGAGAAATAGTAGAATCTATTTAGCATGTTTTTTCGTTCGCTATTGTCGATGAGGAGAAGTTGTTTCAAATAAAAACAAAGAAATTTGTGTATTTTTTTTTTTTTTTACCATATTTTATTATTTTTTTTAATAATATGATAAGATATGATCAAAAAGATGGCATCCATAGAAAGCCCTTCTTGTCCCGATAAAAACAATATATAATATGTGTGGGTACAGCAAATGACAAAAAAGAAAATTACTGCTAAACACAAACAGCACAGAAATGTTAAAATAGGCATTGTCCAGAAAGGACAAAAATGTTTCAAAGGCTCTGGCCTTAAGGGGTTAAATGGTTCTCTAAATCTTTTAGCATTAGCATGTAGATTACTATTCTGAGCTTTATCCCCACAACTTTTCCTATCTAAGTTAACGTCTAAAATGCAGTTGAAATCACCAAGCAGCAATACCGTACCCTATTTAATTCTCTCTATTTTAAGGAGTATCTTGCGAACAAAACGAATTGGAGATTGGTTTGGACCATACACATTAGCTAGGGTGTATAATACATTATTAATTGTACAGATCAGAATGACATATCTAGCTTCTGGGTCTTCAGTCCTATGCAAAATCTGAACTGTAAGATCACTAGAAAAGAGGACTGCCACTCCTCTCTTTTTTTTACTTTCAAGAGATGCACTGTACAAGTGGAAAGTTTTTAGATTTAATTCGCTTCTCATCACCTTGCCTCCAGTGAGTCTCTTGTATAGCACAAATATTTATTTTTTCCTGTCTCATGAAATTCTGAATCATTATTCTCTTTTGTGGCGTTTTGATCCCCTGAGCATTAATCGTGCATATTCTAATAGCCATCCCTACTGATCATCCTCTCTCACCCCCCCCCCCCCCCCCACCTCGGTTCCCCCCCACTGCATCCCCACAAGCAGATAGACACAAACATATATACAAAATCCGACAATAAATACAACATGGAAATAACCCCGACGACTCCCTTCCCCATGCCGTGCCATCTGGGACTCATAGGAAGCTGGCTGACTTAGTCTCCCTGAGACTTCTCAGTCAGATATTTGAGTGCGCCTAAGCGAGCTCGTTGTAGGTGCTTTTGGCGGTTGACCGTCAAATTTAGTTAGCTTATTTTAGCTTATCCTCCCTGTATGATATCTCTTCCCCCCCCCCCCCCCCCCGCCCCCTGTGAGAAGGGAGGGAGAGAAGAAGAAGGAGAAAAAGCAAAAGAGAGAAGAAGCGAGGGAGACGGGGAAAAAAGAAAAAAAAAATGGTCGGACCATTTACATACCATTATAATTCCTAAATGATTATATACATATTATTACGTTATCACAGAAGACACACTTCAGATAACGAAGGGAACACGAGTATATATTCATTTCCTTTAAATATCTAAACCATATAAACTATTCTAAGTTTAAAAAAAACAAAAACCCCATCCCATTATAATATGGCTGGTCAACCTTGTGTTTCCCCCCCCCTTTTACTAAACAGTGTGATCCTTCTAGAACATTTCTTAGTCAATTCTCTAATTTGAATTCTTCCTTCCTTACTCTCCCCTTTTCTTTTTACATACCCCTAAAGTACATAGTTAATTACATGCATAATATCATAAACACGATTCCAATAAAAGGAAGGCAGTGAGTGCATTTCCTTCAAGTGCATTCTTCTCACAATTGTGCTTTCCACTTCTTAACGTGTTCCATTACAAACATTACCGTGACCATTCCACGTATACCCTTGTGCCTTTCTAACCCAATTAACCATTAACTTTGACTTGTATTAATATCTATTCAGGATTTCTGTCCAGTAGTGTGATTTAACAGCAATCTCCTAACTATCCTCATCATGCTTAATTATCAATCATTCAAATATTTATAATTTCAGTGAGGAGAGAAGGAAAAGGGAAGAGAAAAAAAAATCAAATAAATAATAATTTCTCTCTCTCCTTTCCCCTCTCTCCTCCTTCAAAAAGCAAATCCATCCAAAATGTGTTAGCCTTGTGTTTCCCCCTGTTACCAAATAGTGTGATCCTTCTAGAACACTTCTCAAACAGTTATTCAATTTAAACAATATTATACATGCCCCTGTGGTACTTAGTTGGTTACATGCATATTATTATAAATACATTTCCTGTAAAAGGAAGGCAGTGGATATATATATACATTCCCTTTAGGTGCAAAAAAAAACACACACAAAAAAACACTTAGTTAAAGCATATCATTAGGTATCTTGGTAAATGGTTTGGGATCTTGGTTGACTTGGGAACCCTATGCCAGCGTTCCATCACATTTACATATTTCTCTGGGTGCAGATCAAGAAATGTAAACAAGTTTCTCAGGTATTGCTCCAACTCATCTTGGATGATTTTTTCAGGGACTCCCCTCAACCTGATATTATTTCTCCTCGAGCGATCCTCCAAGTTTGCTATTTTTAATTCCAGGTTGGCTGTTTTCTCCTCTAACAATTTCATCTGATCTGCTTGTACTGAACTCTGTGACGACATTATTGAGACCTTGTCAGGAACTGACCGTGCCTGGACTTGAACACTGACTTCCATGTTCCTAGCTCTCTTCTTTACCGGTTCGCTAGCCTGTCTTTTACATTTTAGCCTATGTTCTAGTTACAATGAATATACCAAGTCTTGTTATTATCATCAACTCTCCTCACCTGTGTCAAGTCATGTGCTCACTCTCAGCCTATAAAAGCCTCTTCCTGTGAATCTACCTTTGCCAGATTATTGTGGTTCCTGCCTGCAGTATATCAAGCTTTCTATTGATTGTTATTTACCTGTTACCGATTTTGGACCGTCTCACTACTCTGCCTTCTACTACCCACTGACCTTGGCTTGCCTGACTACGTTTATACTCTTTGTTCCAGCCTCACAGCTCTGCTAAAAGACCAGATTGTCACTCAAAGCTCAGGGGCTCAACCACCTGGGTAACGAGTGGCTACTTCTGGCAGAAGACCTTGCTGATCTGGCTGCTGGACTCCAAACCTGCTAACATCAGTATCATTACAGAATAATCTGGCCTATCATGGAGACCGCTGGATCAGAATCTGCATTAGCTCAGCAGGTTGCATTTAATGCAAGAACTGTGCAGACCCAGGCACAAACCATTCAAGTGCTAAAAGATCAGGTAGCTGAACTACAAAATGAAGTTCGTGCCATGCACAATGAATTTACCAGCCACAGGAGCACATGATGTTGCAGCGGCCGCTGCTGCAGTTGCTGCTAATGCTACTGCTGCCCCTGCACAAGATGCCCGCTTGCCTCTGCCAGAAAAATTTGGAGGTGACCGCCGAAAATTCAGGGGTTTCCTAAATCAATGCCGTTTGCACTTCATGATGTTACCCAACAGATATCCGTCTGAAAGAGAGAAGGTGGGATTAATTTTTTCCCTATTAAAAGATGAAGCCCTTGCCTGGGGCTCCCCTTTACTGGAACAGGATAGTCCAGTCTTGGGAAATTTAAGACACTTTATTGATGCTATGAGTATAATTTTTGATGACCCCAATCGCTGTGCAACAGCAGAAGCTACTCTCCTTAACTTACATCAAGGGAGGCGTTCTGTGGCTGAATATGCTGCTGAATTCAGGCAGTGGATTGCTGATACTACTTGGAACCAATCGGCTCAGAGATTCCATTTTCGCAGGGGACTTTCGGATTCTATAAAAGATGAACTGGCTCGTGTTGACCTTCCTGATGAATTTGATTCTTTTGTGCAGTTGGCTATACGTATAGATCGGAGACTCTCAGAAAGAAGATTGGAAAGACAGGGCTCTTTTAAATCAAGTGCTAGTCCTGCATTCCATTCAAGACTTTGTGCTCAAACCCCTCAATTATCTGTAGACTCTGAACCAGAGGCTATGCAGGTTGATCTAATAAGAGGGCCACTGTCCACTGAAGAAAAACAGTGGCGACGCAATCACAATTTATGTCTCTATTGTGGTAGTGCAGGGCATTATGCCATTAATTGCCCTAGCAAGCCTAAAAGAACAATAGCAATGACTGCTGAAGGTGCACAGATCCAACACCAACCCCAGACTTCAGACCAGCTAGATTCTGTCACACAACCCTTATTTTCTCTGGCACAAGGTGAAGAAGGTATGATGACTCGGCATCCTCATCTAGTGGTACCCATCACCTTGCAATATGGGGGTAGAAAAATTTCAACTTCCGCTATGATAGATTCCGGAGCAGGAGGCAACTTCATGGACATTAAATTTGCTGCAGGAAATTAAATTGAGTCTAAACTTAAACCTTCACCGGTATTAATGGAAACCGTGGATGGTTCTCCACTCACATCAGGACCAGTTACACCTGAGACTGTACCCTTAGAACTGGTTCTGGAAGTAAATCACCATGAGACCATCTCTTTTCAACTAATTTCCTCAACACAGTTTCCAGTGATTTTGGGTATACCCTGGCTTGCCGTACATAACCCACAGATTGACTGGAAGACTAGAGCCTTGTCATTCGCTTCGGAACACTGCTTGCTTAACTGTCAACCTTCTAATACAACCCCTACTTTTGCAGCAAGTAACGAACTTGTTGCTACAGATCTTACCCAGCTTCCTCCACAGTATCATAATTTTGCAGATGTCTGTGACAAAAAGAATGCTGATCAACTTCCACCTCACAGGCCCTATGATTGCCCCATAGAACTGCTACCTGGAGCTGCTATCCCATTTGGCCGTATATACTCACTCTCTGAACCTGAATTGAAAGTACTCCGGGAATATCTTCAAGAAAATCTTGCCAAAGGTTTTATTCGACCATCTACTTCCCCAGCAGGTGCTCCTATATTTTTTGTAGAAAAGAAAGATGGCAGTCTGCGGCCTTGCATTGATTACAGAGAAATAAATGATATCACTGTAAAAAACCGCTATCCCTTACCTCTTATTCCTGAACTTCTGGAAAGACTACGTTCAGCTAAAATGATTACGAAACTTGATTTACGAGGGGCCTATAATCTGGTTCGCATAAGATCTGGTGATGAGTGGAAAACTGCTTTCAGAACCAGATATGGACATTATGAATATCTAGTGATGCCGTTTGGGCTTTGTAATGCCCTGCAACCTTTCAACATCTAATCAATGATGTATTACGGGACCTTCTGGATCAGTTTGTTGTAGCATACTTGGACGATATACTGATATTTTCTGATAATATTGAAGATCACAGAAGACAGGTCTGCATTGTTCTTGAACGCCTCCGTGCCCACCAACTCTACATTAAACTGGAAAAATGTGAGTTTGAACAAACAGAGATTCAATTCCTTGGCTATATAATAACTACAGAAGGTTTAAGTATGGATGCAAGTAAAATACAAGCTGTATTGGACTGGCCCATCCCCAAGAATGAAAAACAAATTCAGAGATTTGTGGGGTTTGCTAATTTTTATAGGCGTTTCATTAAAAATTTCTCTCGAGTAATTGCACCAATCACTGAACTCACCCATAAAGGGACCGCTTTTAAGTGGACAGACAAGGCTGATGCTGCATTTTCAAGGTTAAAGACTCTGTTTACATCTGCCCCAATTCTGGTACACCCTCAGCCAGAACTACCATTCACTATAGAGGTAGATGCCTCCGATTCTGCTGTTGGGGCTATACTTTCTCAACGGACTGGACCTAAGATGATGTTACATCCATGCGCTTTCTACTCCCGCCAGATGTCACCTGCTGAAAGAAACTATGACATAGGGAATAAAGAACTCTTGGCTATAAAATCTGCCTTCACAGAATGGAGACATCTCTTGGAGGGGGCCACCAATCCAATTACTGTGCTCACAGATCACAAAAACTTGGAATGTTTTCGATCAGCTAAGAGACTGTCAGCCAGACAAGCCCGTTGGTCCCTATTTTTCTCCAGATTTAATTTTCTGATTTCATATCGGCCTGGCTCCAGAAATGGCAAATCTGATGCCTTGTCCAGGATATCTGATCCTCTCAACATTAAAGAAGAAGTAACTTCCATCTTACCAGAGAGTAGATTTCTAGGTGTTACCATTCCTTCCACCTTAATGTCTCGCATCAAAAAGGGTTATGCGGCAGATCCAGTTTTTTGTGACCCACCAACTGACCTTCATATGACTATGCTCAATGGATTTTGGGTTTTTCAACAGCGTCTATTTGTACCAGAATCCATAAGATTGGAAGTCTTACGTTTATTTCATGATTCCAAACCAGCTGGTCATCCAGGAATCCAAAAGACACAAGAACTACTGTCCAGATACTTTTGGTGGCCTAAATATCATGAGGATGTGAAAAAGTATGTGTCCTCTTGTGATTTATGTGCTAGAAATAAGATTCCTCACTGTTCGCCGGTAGGCTTGCTACAGCCTCTTCCTATTCCTAATCGTCCCTGGGGATCCATATCCATGGATTTTATTGTAGAACTGCCTCCCTCTAAAGAACACACTACCATCCTTGTTGTGGTTGACCGGCTTACTAAAATGAGTCATTTTATACCTGCTCGCGGGCTCCCTTCTGCCAAACAGACTGCAGACTTAGTTATTCGGGAAGTGTTTCGTTTGCATGGTGTTCCTGATGAAGTGATATCTGACAGGGGGGTACAGTTTACTTCACGCTTTTGGAAATGTTTTTGTTCTGGACTTGGAATAAATGTGAATTTGTCATCGGCTTTTCATCCTCAAAGTAATGGACAGACTGAGAGAACCAACCAAACTCTGGAGCAATATTTGCGGTGTTTTATTAGCTACCTGCAGGATGACTGGCTAGACTTTCTACCCACAGCAGAGTTTGCCTACAACAATGCTCAACACAGCTCTACTTGTCAAAGCCCATTTTTTGCCAATTACGGTTACCATCCAAACTTTCTAGTGAGTCTTCCAATTACTACTTCCACTCCTGCGGTGGCAGACCAGCTTACTACCTTGCAGCAATCCCAGGAACTATTGAAAGAAACGCTTTTGAAGGCTCAGGGTTTGTCATAACTTACCTCGCAGCAGATCCCCAGAGTATCCTCTCCTAATCGCGCACCCGGCTGTGCCTGACTGCACACAGCCGGGGACGCGCGTTTCTCCACTATCGGAGCTCAGGCGCGCCTCCGATGACGTCACACCCGACGTCAGCGCGCGACTAGCGGGAACATTTAAAAGTGCTCTTCACAGTAATACCTGTGCTTGGTGATTCTCGTGTATTCCCTGAACTCCTGGCGTTTTCCTATTCTTGATTACTTGTTGCCGATTTGGATTGCTCCCTGGTTTATTCTGATCTTCTGGTTTCCCTACTCCTGGTCTGTTATCCGTTTTGCTGCTTTTCTGTGTATGACCCTGGACTGTTTTACGTTTATGAAGATTGCTGATTCCCCTGATTCTGGACTGTTTTACGTTTATGAAGTTTTGCCGATTCCCCTGATCTTGGATTTGTACCCGACTATTCTATTTCGCATACCCTGGCCTATCCTGCATAGCGGTCTCTCACTCCTCCTTATATCAGACCATCACATAATCACCAAGCCATCAATATGGAGGCCGCAGGATTAGCAGAAGCACTTACTGCTCTAACTCAACAACTGGCGACTATGACTCAATCCATCCAGGAGTTACAAGCCGGACAGACCCAATTACAGCAACAAGTGCAACATCTGCAAACTGCTCGTGCTAATGCACCTGAACCTGCCGCTGCATTCCCGGTACCCCCCCCAGCCCCAGTATTACTGGACGGGGCCACTGCATCAGAACCCCAAGTGGTACTCCCTGATAAATTTACAGGTGACAGAAAGAAATATCGCACTTTTATTACTTCCTGCCAGATCCTCTTTGCTCTACGACCACGTACATATGCTTCAGACTACGTACGTATCCACACCGTTATATCCCTACTTACAGAAGAACCCCAGTTATGGGCTCATCATCTATTACATACTAATAGCCCATTATTGGAATCTTGGCCTTCATTTCGACAAGCACTGGACTCCTTATATGAAGACCCTTTCCGAGTTGCATCTGCCACTAACACCCTTCGTACCCTTAGACAAGGACGCAGACCAGTGGAGGAATATATAACGGAATTCCGTAGGATAGCACTGGAGACTACGTGGAACGAATCGGCCTTGCTGGACCAATTTCGCCTAGGGTTATCAGACTCATTAAAAGATGAACTAGCTCGAGTTGGTATTCCCGCTGCCCTGGATGATCTCACCAGACTGGTGACACAGATTGATAGAAGATTAAGAGAGAGAAGAGCGGAAAGGAGCACTTCACCTCAAACTCATGTTCCTGTGTACAATTACCCTCACCCAGAAAACAACACTACGGTCCCCACCTCCACAGAGGAACCAATGCAAATTGGACTAGTGCGGGGTCCCCTTACTCAGGAAGAGAAGAATAGAAGGAGGAGTCTTAATTTATGCCTATATTGTGGTAAACCTGGACACATGTATAAAGAGTGTCGTTCCCGACGACCACGCATGGACGGTAAGACTTCCTCCACCTTTTTTGAACCCAATACCATATTCCCTTCTTCTAGTTCACACCACTTATCCATCCCTCTCTCCATACAGGGAACTAAAGGATCCATCTCACTGACCGCAATGATTGACTCAGGAGCCAGCGGATGTTTTTTGGATACAAAATTGGCCAAAACTATGGACATTCCTACTCGATTAAAATCCGCCCCAATGCACATCCAACTTGTTGATGGCAGTTCCCTAAAGACCGGACCCATCACACATGAGACCCCACCAATCATTGTCACCATCGGCGAGGGCCATCAAGAGACACTACAATTTAATATTGTACCAGCTCCCGTCTTTTCTATTATACTGGGACTCCCTTGGTTACGCAAACACAATCCTGTGATTAACTGGGAGACCGGCACCCTGTCTTTTACCTCTCCCCTATGTTTGAACCACTGTCTCACATCATCATCAGTATGCCTCACCTCTGATTCAAGCACAATAATCAAGGTCCCTGATCCCTATCGGGATTTCCACGATGTATTTGAAAAGAAGAAGGCTGATACACTTCCACCTCACAGGCCTTATGATTACCCTATTGACCTGCTCCCAGGGGCCCCTATACCTTTTGGAAGAATATACCCATTGGCTGAACCCGAACTGAAGGTTCTGAAAGAGTATATTGAAGAAAACCTAACCAAAGGATTTATACAACCTTCCACATCACCAGCAGGTGCAGGGATATTCTTTGTTAAAAAGAAGGATGGAGGATTAAGACCCTGTATCGACTACAGAGAATTGAACAACATCACTACTAAGAATCGTTATCCATTACCCTTGATCTCAGAATTATTGGATCATCTACGTACAGCCAGTATATTTACTAAAATTGACCTCCGAGGAGCCTATAATCTTGTTAGAATTCGCAAAGGAGATGAATGGAAGACGGCCTTCAGATCCCGCTATGGACACTTTGAATACAGGGTAATGCCCTTTGGGTTATGCAACGCCCCAGCCACGTTCCAACATTTTGTAAACGATATTTTTCGCGATGTTTTGGGTCAGTTTGTAATCATTTACCTCGATGACATCTTGATATATTCTCCTTCCTTAACGTTACACCGTGAACACGTCAAGACCGTCCTTACTCGTCTAAGACAACACCAGTTGTACGCCAAGTTGGAAAAATGTGTGTTTGAGACACAATCCGTGGAATTCTTAGGATTCATTTTATCTCCTTGTAATATCCAAATGGACCCCAAGAAAGTGGAGGCAATCCTACGTTGGCCTACACCCACAGATAAGAAAGATATACAACGGTTCATAGGATTCGCAAACTTTTACAGAAAGTTTATCCGTAACTTCTCTAAAGTGATCCAACCCATTTCCTCCCTAACCTCTAAGGACAAAGCATTCGTCTGGACAACTGCAGCTCAACATGCATTTGACTTACTAAAGACTCGATTTACCACGGCCCCGATATTGATTCTCCCTGAACCATCCAATCATTTACCCTGGAGGTGGATGCCTCAGACACGGCTGTAGGAGCAATATTGTCACAACGACACCTGAAGGACGAACAATTGCATCCGGTGGCCTTCTTCTCTCTAACCCTATCCTCGGCAGAAAGGAACTACGACGTGGGTGAACGTGAATTGTTGGCAATCAGGCTGGCCTTAGAAGAATGGAGACACCTATTAGAAGGGGCTAAGTATCCAGTGACCGTCTTCACGGATCATAAAAACTTGGAATACTTACGTAAGGCGAAAAGACTACAACCAAGACAGGCTAGATGGGCATTATTTTTTACACGATTCCAGTTACATATAACCTATCGACCAGGTTCCCGCAACCTCAAGGCCGATGCACTCTCTCGTATGGCAGAAAAAGAAGACCAATCTCTCAACACCCCGGGTAATATCCTACCTGCTGGAAACTTTTTGGCTGTCACACAAACCATTTGGGAGAACATACGGACACATTCTTCTCCCTCCTGTCTACCAAACCAATATCCCGTAACCCCAAGTCAAGGTCTTTTTTATTATAACAATAGAGTTTTTGTTCCACCTGAAGCACGCTTACAGGTTCTCCAGTTTTATCACGACTCTCCAGCAGCCGGCCACGGGGGGGTACAGCAAACCAAAGACCTCATCTCACGCATGTTCTGGTGGCCTAAACTACAGGATGAGGTATATCGATTTGTCAAATCCTGTGCCGTCTGTGCCCGAGCAAAAGAAGATCACCGCAAACCATCAGGTCTTCTTCAACCTCTACCAGTACCTACCAACCCTTGGACAGATATATCCATGGATTTCATCACAGACTTACCAAGCTCCGGACAACATACTACCTTAATGATTGTTGTAGATCGATTTTCTAAAATGGCCCATTTCATACCACATACCAATCTTCCTTCTGCCAAAGAGACCGCCGAACTTTTTATACGAGAGATATATTCCGCCTGCATGGACTTCCTGAAAATATAGTTTCCGATCGAGGTTCTCAATTCACATCTCGATTTTGGAGATCCTTTTGTACAGAATTACATATACAGCGTGCTCTCTCCACAGCCTTTTCACCCCCAGAGCAAAGGTCAAACAGAACGCACCAACCATACCTACGCTGTTTCACGACCTATCTCCAGGATGATTGGTTCAGATATTTACCCTTGGCGGAGTTTGCTTACAACAATCACATCCATAGTTCTATTAAGATGTCACCTTTCTTTGTCAACTATGGGTTTCATCCGTCTATGCTCCCGGGAGCCCCTATTCCCAGTGTTGTTCCGTCAGTCACGACCCATGTCAAAGACCTCACACATACTTACTCCCTACTTCGAAACACTCTAACTCAGTCACAACTACGATACAAAACGTTTGCGGATCGTCATAGACTTATTGCACCATCTTACAAAGTGGGCGACAAGGTCTGGCTATCAACTAAACACTTGAAATTGACATGTCCTACCAAAAAGTTGGGTCCAAGATTCATAGGTCCTTTCGTAATTACACAAGTAATATCACCATCTGCCATGAAACTCGACCTGCCCTCTTCTATGAGGATACATCCCGTGTTCCATGTGTCCCTACTCAAATTCTGGATAGAAAATACCTTTCCTGGTAGACTCGTGTCACCCCCTAAACCTATAGTTATAGATGGCGTGGAAGAATATGAGGTGGAACAGATCCTGGATTCCAGGTTGTATCGTGGACAGTTACAATAGCTTGTTCATTGGAAAGGGTATGGTGCTGAAGACAGATCCTGGGAACCAGCTAGAATGATTCACGCTGATATTTTGATTCACGACTTTCATGAACTCCATCCCGATCGACCAGGTCATTGGCGAGCCCGGAGGTCTCGTCCTCGGAGGGGGAACTGTCATAACTTACCTCGCAGCAGATCCCCAGAGTATCCTCTCCTAATAGCGCACCCGGCTGTGCCTGACTGCACACAGCCGGGGACGCGCGTTTCTCCACTATCGGAGCTCAGGCGCGCCTCCGATGACGTCACACCCGACGTCAGCGCGCGACTAGCGGGAACATTTAAAAGTGCTCTTCACAGTAATACCTGTGCTTGGTGATTCTCGTGTATTCCCTGAACTCCTGGCGTTTTCCTATTCTTGATTACTTGTTGCCGATTTGGATTGCTCCCTGGTTTATTCTGATCTTCTGGTTTCCCTACTCCTGGTCTGTTATCCGTTTTGCTGCTTTTCTGTGTATGACCCTGGACTGTTTTAAGTTTATGAAGATTGCTGATTCCCCTGATTCTGGACTGTTTTACGTTTATGAAGTTTTGCCGATTCCCCTGATCTTGGATTTGTACCCGACTATTCTATTTCGCATACCCTGGCCTATCCTGCATAGCGGTCTCTCACTCCTCCTTATATCAGACCATCACAGGGTTGTTACAAAAGAGCTGCTGATAGGCATAGGAAAGAGGCCCCAGTTTATCAAATTGGTGATAAGGTATGGCTTTCCACTAAGAACCTCAAGCTTCATATTCCGTCTCACAAGTTGGGTCAGAAATATATTGGGCCTTTTGAGATCATCGTTCAGATCAATTCTGTCACTTTTCGCCTACAACTCCCAGATTCCATAAGAGTACATCCCGTATTTCACACTGCATTGCTAAAACCTTATCATGAAAATCCTTTTCCTGGACGGACCTTGCCTGACCCTGCATCTGTCCTGGTGGATGGTGAAGATGAATATGAGGTGGAAAAAATTCTTGATTCTAGGATCTTCCGTAATAAACTACAGTACTTGGTTCATTGGAAAGGCTATGGTGATGAGGATAGGTCATGGGAACCAGTGGAGAATGTTCATGCTCCACGTCTAATTACTGCTTTTCACTATCGGCACCCTGATAAACCAGGAAAAAGTGTGTCCAGAGGCTGTTCCTGTAGAGGAGGGGGTGATGTCAGGAACTGACCGTGCCTGGACTTGAACACTGACTTCCATGTTCCTAGCTCTCTTCTTTACCGGTTCGCTAGCCTGTCTTTTACATTTTAGCCTATGTTCTAGTTACAATGAATATACCAAGTCTTGTTATTATCATCAACTCTCCTCACCTGTGTCAAGTCATGTGCTCACTCTCAGCCTATAAAAGCCTCTTCCTGTGAATCTACCTTTGCCAGATTATTGTGGTTCCTGCCTGCAGTATATCAAGCTTTCTATTGATTGTTATTTACCTGTTACCGATTTTGGACCGTCTCACTACTCTGCCTTCTCCTACCCACTGACCTTGGCTTGCCTGACTACGTTTATACTCTTTGTTCCAGCCTCACAGCTCTGCTAAAAGACCAGATTGTCACTCAAAGCTCAGGGGCTCAACCACCTGGGTAAAGAGTGGCTACTTCTGGCAGAAGACCTTGCTGATCTGGCTGGTGTACTCCAAACCTGCTAACATCAGTATCATTACAGACCTGTTCCTCGAGCTTTTTCATCCTGTCTCCCAAGCTTTCAATTTCTCCTTTTATAATGGCTGTGTTTCCCTGTAGTTCTTGATCTTCTCCAATTGTGTGTCTAGACATTTTTTAATAAACATAGGAGATATCTCACCAGGGTCCTCCAATATAAGAGTTCGAGGCATGCCTAACGATACATCTCCAGAAGACCTGCAAACCCTGATTCAAGACTTATTTGATTCTGTCTTGAAATGGAACCCAGACTCTGTGGAGCTCGAAGGAGTTCACAAGCTTCATGTTACAAAAGGAGCATCTACTGGTTCTTTTAGTGTACCCTGCATTACTACTATGAGCAAGATGTTATACTCCAAACCTACAGGAATATGCCTCCTCTCAAGGCA
Source organism: Pelodytes ibericus (assembly GCA_036172795.1). NCBI lineage: Eukaryota > Metazoa > Chordata > Amphibia > Anura > Pelodytidae > Pelodytes > Pelodytes ibericus. The sequence continues at coordinate 132,904,054 of CM069862.1, forward strand.
TGGTGGAGGATTGCAAGGAGGATATCCTGTGGAAGGCCCGAAAGATGAGAATCGTCTCTTACCATGATGCACAACTCCAAATTTAACCAGACGTGGCCTGGGCCACACTCCAAAAGCGGAAATCCTCAAGCCACTCAAGGACTCCCTCAGACAAGATAACATCTCGTACAGCTGGGGCTATCCCCCGGCGCTGAACGTGTGGGGAGGTGACACCTTCTATTCAGTTCAGGCACCCAATGAAGCCGCATCCCTGTGTGAGGCCCTCCAACTGGCCGTACCCGAGCTAACCGACTGGCAGAGCTTCCTGCAAGGAGACTCAACCTATCTGGACAAATACACACAGGCCTTCTTTTCTCACTCACCCTTCAAGAAAACAAAGCGAGTTTCGATATATATCACTAAAACCCTCCCCCTCCGAGTCAGTGACACTCGGTCCGATAATGACAGCAGAGCCTTATTTGGGAAAGGTGAGATAGGCCAAGAAAAGATTACAATTTCCTGCATACAGGGAGTGCAGAATTATTAGGCAAGTTGTATTTTTGAGGATTAATTTTATTATTGAACAACAACCATGTTCTCAATGAACCCAAAAAACTCATTAATATCAAAGCTGAATATTTTTGGAAGTAGTTTTTAGTTTGTTTTTAGTTTTAGCTATTTTAGGGGGATATCTGTGTGTGCAGGTGACTATTACTGTGCATAATTATTAGGCAACTTAACAAAAAACAAATATATACCCATTTCAATTATTTATTTTTACCAGTGAAACCAATATAACATCTCAACATTCACAAATATACATTTCTGACATTCAAAAACAAAACAAAAACAAATCAGTGACCAATATAGCCACCTTTCTTTGCAAGGACACTCAAAAGCCTGCCATCCATGGATTCTGTCAGTGTTTTGATCTGTTCACCATCAACATTGCGTGCAGCAGCAACCACAGCCTCCCAGACACTGTTCAGAGAAGTGTACTGTTTTCCCTCCTTGTAAATCTCACATTTGATGATGGACCACAGGTTCTCAATGGGGTTCAGATCAGGTGAACAAGGAGGCCATGTCATTAGATTTTCTTCTTTTATACCCTTTCTTGCTAGCCACGCTGTGGAGTACTTGGACGCGTGTTATGGAGCATTGTCCTGCATGAAAATCATGTTTTTCTTGAAGGATGCAGACTTCTTCCTGTACCACTGCTTGAAGAAGGTGTCTTCCAGGAACTGGCAGTAGGACTGGGAGTTGAGCTTGACTCCATCCTCAACCCGAAAAGGCCCCACAAGCTCATCTTTGATGATACCAGCCCAAACCAGTACTCCACCTCCACCTTGCTGGCGTCTGAGTCGGACTGGAGCTCTCTGCCCTTTACCAATCCAGCCACGGGCCCATCCATCTGGCCCATCAAGACTCACTCTCATTTCATCAGTCCATAAAACCTTAGAAAAATCAGTCTTGAGATATTTCTTGGCCCAGTCTTGACGTTTCAGCTTGTGTGTCTTGTTCAGTGGTGGTCGTCTTTCAGCCTTTCTTACCTTGGCCATGTCTCTGAGTATTGCACACCTTGTGCTTTTGGGCACTCCAGTGATGTTGCAGCTCTGAAATATGGCCAAACTGGTGGCAAGTGGCATCGTGGCAGCTGCACGCTTGACTTTTCTCAGTTCATGGGCAGTTATTTTGCGCCTTGGTTTTTCCACACGCTTCTTGCGACCCTGTTGACTATTTTGAATGAAACGCTTGATTGTTCGATGATCACGCTTCAGAAGCTTTGAAATTTTAAGAGTGCTGCATCCCTCTGCAAGATATCTCACTATTTTTGACTTTTCTGAGCCTGTCAAGTCCTTCTTTTGACCCATTTTGCCAAAGGAAAGGAAGTTGCCTAATAATTATGCACACCTGATATAGGGTGTTGATGTCATTAGACCACACCCCTTCTCATTACAGAGATGCACATCACCTAATATGCTTAATTGGTAGTAGGCTTTCGAGCCTATACAGCTTGGAGTAAGACGACATGCATAAAGAGGATGATGTGGTCAAAATACTCATTTGCCTAATAATTCTGCACTCCCTGTATATGCACCAAATGTACGTCAACATCTGTTCTCGTGCTCCATTATCATGGACTTAGATAAATTCGCTGAAGGGATTACGATTTTGGGGGAGGACTTTAACATGTGCCTTGTCCCCGCTATTGACTCCTCTAACCGTTCATAACACCAATAAGGTGAAAAAAAGCTCTCACCCGCACCCAACTAGCTGACTGTTGGCGCATTCAACACAACGCGGAGAAAGACTACACGCACGCTGTCTCCTGACCTATTCTAAAAGCTAACGCAACTCAGAGTGGACTTATCCACTATTTACAACCTCAAACTGCAACACACAATGCAGAAACTACAAAGCTCATTCTACTCCCAAAGGGACAAACCTGATGACAGAAACAAGCATCTGCCCATATCCCCAAAATTAAAAAAAACTTGAATAAGTTAGACCAAACCGAATACATTGTTAAAGTTTTTCAACGCTATTACACTGACTTATACAACTTACCTCAGAGCCCCCCACAAATGACTACCAGTGACCGAGATACTGACATACAAAGATACTTATACCAACATATGATGCCTAGACTGTCCAAAGAATTCTCGGACTCTATTGATACCCCTATAACAATTGCAGAGATCAAAGAGGCTATCAAGCAATCCCCCACAGGCAAGAGCCCTGGCCCAGACAGGTTTACTACCTTCTATTATAAACTCTTATTATAAAGAGGGAAATGCTCCTCCCTCACCTGCTGTGTATTTATAACTCCCTTACCTCTGATGCCATGCTACTAAAACAGAAGAAGTAAGTTATGGACCCAGCACTCAAATAGGTGTAGTGGAGGTAGTTATTCAGCACACAGGCAACGTTTTTCAAGCCTTTCAAGAGTGCTGGGTCCATTACTTGCTTCTTCTACATTTGGCGATTTGGGTGGCATCCCGGGACCTTGGCACCTCACCTAAATTGGAGTGCGGATCTGAATCTACTTTTTTTCTACGCTACCAAAACAGGCCCAGGAAGCCCACATAACTGATACCTAGGGACTGATTTCGCTACTTAATGTGGTCATAGACCAAGTTGGGTTTGCACCACATTGTGAAGCATGGGACAACATGACCAAAGTAGTGACCCTTATCCCCACGATACTCCTGTCCACAGACGCTGAGAAAGCATTCAACAGGGTGAACTGGTCCTATCTGGGTGCTGTACTGAAACATATAGGGCAGGGCTTGACAAATGTATCTGAGTTTTAGGAGCCAGCTAAAATATCTAGGAGCCAGACAACAGCACATAAACACACGCAGTCACAGACAGACACACATAGTCAGTCAGTCAGTCAGTCACACACAGACACATCATCACATATACATCCAGAATAAAGGATCATTTATTCTAATCTGGAGTACCAGGGTGAAAGTCCTCTCCGTGCACCCACCACTTCTGAGTGCGAAACCCGCTACACCTTGTTTTAATACATATACATACACACATACACATCCAGTCAGTCACATACATACACACACAGTCAGACACATCCAGTCAGTCACATACACAAACACATCCAGTCACACACATATATGCACACAAACACATCCAGTCACACACATATATGCACCCCCCAGACTGGGACATATCCTACAGGGTACGACCATCAAAACACTAACTGATTTCACGGGTACACCCTCCCCCTTCCCATCTGACCAATACCTGTACCTTCAACTAACACACTACCTGAGCTCGCTTTTCGTGAAAGGCTGCCCACCTCACCCCATATGAAACTATCTGTGTCACGCACAACACACCTCATCGTCTAATTTCTGCAATACACAAGATCGTGATCTAAAACACACGTCCAAACCATATTTTCTGTGATGCTGGGAGATGGACTGTAACACCACCCTGATGGAGGACCAATGGCACAAGATTTCCACTCTAACACACAAATGCTCGATAGCAACTAGGATACAGGAGAATTCCTACAATATTTTCACTCGGTGGTACAAGGTGCCCTCTCTTCTCCATTCCCTGTTTCCTAGGCCCTTAGACTGCTGCTGGAGGTGTTTAATGGAAAAATTGTATTTCTACCATATATGGTGGCTATGCCAAACATACGCCCCTTCTGGGAGGCGATTGTGGCAATTATTAGACAGATAGATAATAAAGACTTTCTATTTACAGCCCTGGCATGCTTACTGCATCAAACGTCCCAACCCATCCATAAATATAAAAAATCCCTTACTTTGCACCTCCTGTGCATGGCTAAAACTCTAAAACCAAAGTTCTGGGAACAACAACACACTCCAACATTTAGAGAGTGGATGCCTTTGGTAGAACAAATCAGAATAGCTGAAGATCTCCTAATGCCCAATACAACTCACAATGATTCCATTGGCTTGAATCTGTAAATGGAGATGCCGGACTGATGGCACTGACAAAATATGACTCACCCATATCTTCCCCTCCCCTTATTACAAGGCCACGGCACACTCTTCATTGGATACCTGTCGAAAATGCACATTGCTATGATACATGATGCTAAGCTTCTGCTTACATAACATACTGTGTATAATTGATCCTTGAACCGCTTCTCGGCGGAATCACTCTACCTACCTATGTTTGCGATATATGTACATCTCGTGATCCTCAGCCATCCAACACGCCAGGCTGTTAAAGGCATGTTGCATTTGAATTAGCCGGATTTGCTTGAACTCCATAGTGATAATATGGCAGTCTGGCTTCCTTTTTGGGTGGATCACTGATCACTTCCTAATGCTGGCATACACATCCGTTGTCGCAAAGTAGCCTATTGTGCAGAAGTGCACCTAAGATTGCATTTAAAATCTCCACTACTTGGTGGGTCGAAAATTCAGTGGCAAAAAGTGTTGAGATATATAAAACAGGTGTAATGGCGCCAATATATTTATGATCCTAGCTTTTTTTTTAACTCTTCTATACACTTTTAACTCTTCCCCACAAATTATTTAAAGGAACAATAAACATTGTTTAACCATTGCTTCCTTGAAGGAAGCAAGGGTTAAAAAAAACATGTCCCAGGATATTTAAGTAAACCCGGCGTGTATCTTAATAGATACACGCGGGTTTACTATCTGCTGTGTCTCACATGCGAGACACAGCAGTTCCTGGTTGTCACAGCCAATCAGAGCAGACACTCTCATATACGAATGCGAGGGTCTATCACTGCTCGAGACCCTTGTTTTTACATGGGATTAGAAGGGGGACCTGGTTAAGGTTCCCCCTGCTGATCCCTTGCAAAAACGAGGGGCTCTCTCTGCATCAGAGAACACGCCAGTTTATCCTCATACTATGGACAACTAAAATTTCACTTGTGCTTCTATATTAGAAGCACAAGTGAAAAATAACGTTTAGTGTCCCTTTAAGCAGTATATTGAAATATGCATTTGTTTCAGTATGTACAGATCTATTAATAATATAATAAGCATTAATATTTTGCATAAAGAAAACACCTGCCAAAATGACATACCAAGTGGTGATTGCACCTTTCTACAAAACTCCCAACACTTTGCAGTGCAGGAGGTTTTATACATAACCTCCTAACTCCTCTTGTTGTGGTAGTTTTTCGTATTTTAAAAATACTCTCCTCCTTACTGTGTTGGTTCCCTTTTTCTATTTAAAGGTTTCTGTCATAGCCCCTCTGTCATTTCTTAAGTCCAACCTATACATGTTAAGATGTTTTAGCCTTTCCTGGTTAGTTTTTACCTGCAATTCATAAATAAGCCCTTTTCTGAACTCTCTCCAAAGTATGAATACATATCATACTTGTATATCATGCCAATGATTTAAATACACCCAGTGGCGTACTAAGGGGGGGGGCGGCCCGCCCCGGGTGCCACTGAGTAGGGGGGTGCCACCGGTGCTGCCGGCACCCCCGTGCTGGTTACCTTTTTTTTTCAGGCGGCGGCCGCCGGGTTAAAAAAAAAAAAAAAATCACAGCAACAGGATGTGACGATACGTCACATCCGGCGACTGTGTTTCCCTCCTCCGTGCAGGAGGGAAGAGAAGACTGCACGGAGGAGGCGTCGTGGTCCACAGACAGACCTGCTTCGGTAAGTGGTGGGGAAGGGGGGGGAGGAGGGTGGGTTTAAACGAGCACAATATTCCTGGGCTCTGAGTGGCACACTATTACTGGGCACTGACTGGCATAATATTACTGGACTGTGACTGGCATAATATTACTGGACTGTGACTGGCATAATATTACTGGACTGTGACTGGCATAATATTACTGGGCACTGACTTGCACACTATTACTGGGCACTGACTGGCACACTATTACTGGGCACTGACTGGCACACTATTACTGGGCACAATATTACTGGGCATCTGACTGGTACAATATTACTGGGCTCTGACTGGCACACTATTACTGGGCACAGACTGGCACACTATTACTGGGCACAGACTGGCACACTATTACTGGGCACTGACTGGCACAATATTACTGGGCACTGACTGGCACACTATTAGTGGGCACTGATTGGCACACTATTACTGGGAACAGACTGGCACACTATTACTGGGCACTGACTGGCACACTTACTGGGCACTGACTGGCACTATATTACTGGGCTCTGAGTGGCACAATATTACTGGGCACTGACTGGCACAATATTACTGGGCACTGACTGGCATAATATTACTGGGCACTGACTGGCACACTATTAGTGGGCACTGACTGGCACTATATTACTGGGCTCTGAGTGGCACTATATTACTGGGCAGTGACTGGCATAATATTACTGGCCACTGACTGGCACAATATTACTGGGCACTGACTGACACAATATTACTGGGCTCTGAGTGGCACAATATTACTGGGCACTGACTGGCACAATATTACTGGGTTCTGACTGGCACACTATTACTGGGTTCTGACTGGCACAATATTACAGGCATCTGACTGGCACACTATTACTGGGCTCTGACTGACACAATATTCCTGGTATCTGACTGGCACAATATTACTGGGCTCTGAGTGGCACAATATTACTGGTATCTGACTGGCACAATATTACTGGTATCTGACTGGCACAATATTACTGGGCTCTGAATGGCACACTATTCCTGGTATCTATAATTGTACAATTTTCAAACATTGAAAAAAGTGTGGGTGTTTTCTTACAATTTTATTATGGGGGGGTGCCACACTCAGGGTCCGCCCCGGGTGCCAAATGCTCTAGGTACGCCCCTGAATACACCCCAGGACATGCCCCATCATCTGTATTGCACATGCTGGTAAAATACCTGCAAGGTGGCAACCCTACCCAGGACATGCTCCATTATCTGCATTGCACATCCAAGACTTAATATGCCACAGCCAGTTTGTCCATTGTTTTTAATTAAATGTTTTTATAGATTATGCTCACAAACTGCATCATCAATATTAAACCTGTGTTTTTCTACTTTTTGAAATTTTGAGTTCAAGCCAAATTTTTCACCTTCTTTTCTGTCTTTCCATTCAGGACTTCCACCAATACACTCATTATTATGCCACAGATAGTATGCTTATTAAAATGCCACAGTGTGGGGAGATCTTTCAACCTCCCCAGCCAGTGTCTCTGCCGGCACGTTTTTTTCTTTCCCCTTTTTTTTAAAGTCCGGGGCCTGAGTGCAGGACTGCTGGTCCCATGATAGCTGGTCCCATGATGGGTTTACGGCCCATCACCCCCTGATGGCAGCCCTATAGACAGATTCTGCCCAATTTTCTAAAAAAAAAATATTAGTAACTGGCCTTATCTTATATGGAGTGTATGCCCACTATCCCATTCACTTCACTGTGGCTATATTTTAAATTTATAGTGGGACACAGTTTTTTTTTAATGTAGGAACTTATTTTTTATTTTACACTATTAAATATTTTTATATGGATTAGCATACATTTCATATAGTATGGTGCTTTTTATTATTGTTTATTTCTAACATGAAACTCTATTTATTATACATGATTATCTTAGTTATTATATATGATGTATATTATAGGGCATATTTAAGAGTATATTTATTATATGACAGTTTTAATTATTTCCTGTTTTAATGTTAATATAGTATTACTTTTACATTGCTAAGGATATAACATCCACTGTCGTCATTACCACTCGTCCTAACCTCGCGAGTGCCCAGATCACGCGTCATGGATCCGCCCCCTGCAAGTCACCTGGTGGAATCTCGCGAGATCCTATCAGGTGACCCGGCTGTGAGCTCGGTGCGGTAGTGACGCAGCCGCCGGAAGTTCGGTGAGCCTCCGTTACCGGAGCGACGGTTCTCCCTGCCGTCAAAACGCCTTCAGAGATCCACAACTTCCTAAAGGGGACTCTTTCACTCCTTCCCATAGAACAATATTCAGGAGTCGGGCCTGATAATTGCAAAACTCCTGGAGTGGTTTTGAATTCTGTCATTCATCCCACTGCGGACACCCCCTGACTAACACCAGGTCTGCCAGCTCCTCTCCCCACCACCCGAACCCTTGCTGTTACTCACCTGGCTATCTGTAACTAACAGTGGTCTGCGAGATCCCCTTCTACCTCAGGACGTTTTCCTACCATTCGCCACCAGTCTGCCAGCTTACCTGTCCTACATCCCCTTTCCATCTGCCAACTCTTGTAGCACTTCTCAAACACTGTCTGCCCAATTTCCCGAATCAAAACCCCATGATTGGGCTACAATTCCTTCCATCTATTCCAAGATCATACCTGCCCTCTGTGTCAGTCTTCCAAAATAGGTAACTGATTGTACTGTTTCACAGACTCAGCACCTGCTCTGTGCCCAGTCAGGCATCCTGATATACAACTCCAATTTTCTCCTAAGTTTTATTTGATTCAGGTTCTCCTCCTTCACAACTTGTTTTGACACCTATCAGGTAAGTAACGCTGGTTGACTATTTGATTACTGGACTTACTCGGCTATCAACTTTTGGATCCATATACCCAATCCCAGCCTTGAGCTGTGACTCATAACCTTCCTGAAATAAAAATACCCTGGCCAAGTTACCTAATATTTCAACAGAATAAATTATATATGTTGGTAGTTTGAACCAATAAAATATTCTAATTTTGAACCACTTTACCACTTCACTTACCTATGCCTAGCCCAACTCTTCTCCATTGGGTCCCAGTCTGCATTAACTACCAAACAGACAGGCATTCTGACAAACTGACGGTAACAATGAACAAAAAACCCCTTTTGTATGTGACTTATTTATCCCTTTAAAGGAACTATGAGTTATTCAGAGAAACCTGATGAAATCACCAAAGATGAATGGATGGAAAAGCTGAATAATCTGCATATTCAAAGAGCAGATATGAACCGTCTCATCATGAATTATCTAGTGACAGGTGAGAAATAAGTAAATATCTGTTCTTACAGTGTTAGCATTTACAAAATGTGCATGATAAGGTCAGGTTCAGAAAAACATAACCATTAAATATATACATATGGTGCATGCTTCCTCCTCTCACAAAATTTACACTGACTCCGCCAAATACTACCATTTGGGGTGTGGGTGGACCCATGCTTCTCTATTACAGGTGCCATATTTACTAGTAAATTAGTGCAATTTATAGTTTTTCATGTGACAGGTACACTTTTCAAGGTTCACAGTTTATCTTAATTGCATGCTTCACCTCATTTTACAATTCTGACACTACATCCGTAAAGTCAGAATTTTACTTGACCAACAATTCCTCCATTTACTTTCTGATGTTCTACATTGGGCATTATTTATGCCACTTTATGGGGGCCCTATGATTGGCTCAGATGCTGGGCTGCCTTTTTTCTGGATAACCAGATGTCGTCATTGTGGAAAGATCGATAAAACCTGCAAAAAGGTAAATTTTGAATCTAAAGTAGTATTTTTTTTTTAAACAAAACAGCTTAAACTATACAATATCTGGTTACATGTTACCAAACGATCTTAATTAATTGTTTAATCCACTGACCGTCTGTTTATTAAACACATACATCATCTATGTGTTTTATTACATACGCAGTCTTAAAGGGACCACACTGACTGGAAAAAAACAACATTTAAATTGTTTAAGAAATGCTAATGACAACATGCATTGTTGTAGCTTGTACAAAGCGCACACATGCAGGGTTTTTCCATCAGGTTTCCCATCGTATAAAATGCATGAATCACAGCGCAAGGTCGACATACCCGCACTGTAATTCTTGCCACAAATTTCGGTTAAATTTTAAACGCATCTCGCCTAAAAGAAAATGCAAGTGGGAGCGAGAAAAATTGGTTGGCGAGATGTGTCTTGTAGCCATTTTAGTCTTATTTATTTGAATCCTTCCTTTCTCACTTTCTTGACCTGATTTTGCATACATTTCTGTGGTGTCCACAAAATAATATTGAGAAACTTGCCACTGAAGTCATGGAAAAACTGTCTCGGGCAACTATTTATGTTGCTTCACTAATGATGCATTAATTCATTGTACTAACAATATCCAACTTAAGGAAGAACCTTTCACACAATCTGGCAGTCACAAAGCAAGTTCTGGAAATATCTATAGAAAAGTTTGCCAGTTAAACACAGATTATAACAAAATATGGCAACAAATAAAATTCTTGGTCAGTAGAGAATGACCCAGCTCTAATTTCTATCACAAACAGTAATTATGCTTAAGTTGACCTTTCACTCTTTAAATATGTCTATGGTTGGGTGAGGCTTACATTTTATGTAGATCTGCACCTTCTGTGTTGAGTGATTCATCTATGTGCTTTGGCCTAAATTAAAAGATGCATATCTTTTATTGCTCTGGTAATAGAATGGCTAGAGTTTCTAGATTTCTTGGTATCATTTGTTGGAAGACGTGAATGTAGGCTGATATTTCCAATGACCAATTTAGTCTCCAGAATTATTGTGCAATTTAATGCTTCTCTGCCTCCATAGCAAGCAAATAAGCTTCAAAGTAAATCTAGTGTTATAATTAAGTTTATCTTTCAGTATAGTATGAATCCCTGTGAGCAGGGGTCTGTGCATTTAAGAAAGGGGAGGTGGCAATATATAGAATGCCACAAGTCATATCTGACACTTGGTCATATGAGTTTGGAACAAGAAGCAGCATTGTATTATCCCACTTATTCTCCCTTCAGAGGGATTCAAAGAGGCAGCAGAAAAGTTTCGGATGGAATCGGGGATTGAGCCCAGTGTGGATTTGGAGAGCCTGGATGAGAGGATAAAAATACGAGAAATGATCCTCAAGGGACAGATCCAAGAAGCTATCGGACTGATAAACTCTCTCCACCCTGAGCTGTTAGATACAAACCGTTACCTGTACTTTCACCTTCAGGTAGGGCCTTTGGTCTGTTCGGGATGTGCTCTGCTATATGCAATCTCTTGTGGCTTACTACAACATTTTGTTGGGCAATGTGCATATTTTCACCATCTCTGCTTCATGGTTTTTCCACATGTCTGTGTGCATGATACACACTATTTATGGAAACAAACCTCATTCAAAAAAGTTTTTAAATCACACTATGCTTCTCCTATAATTGCTGACAATCCATATTGCATGCTATTAAGACATTGGTACAGAACAATGGCACCACTAGGTTAATTATAATATGCTTTATTTCTGTAGCAACAACACCTTATAGAGCTGATCAGACAGAGGGAGACTGAGGCAGCCCTAGAATTTGCTCAGACTCAGTTGGCGGAGCAGGGTGAGGAGAGCAGAGAATGTCTTACTGAAATGGAGCGGACACTTGCGCTACTGGCATTTGATAACCCAGAAGAATCTCCCTTTGGAGACTTACTTAACATGATGCAAAGGCAGAAGGTTAGTTACCTCAGAATGGCATTTTGCCCTAAAGGATATGACATGTCTTAACATTCTTTAAAAATCTGGAACTACGCTTTGATCTTCTTTTACAGCTTTCCCTTGTAATTTCCTTTCTAGGTTCATGGTTCCATGTATTTTCTCTGTGTAGGTCCCAGCCTGCAATGGTTAATCAAATGCTGTTGAATATTTGATTGAACATATTTATTTATTTCATGCCATAGAGTAGTCAGAACTTTCCATGGGTAGATATTGTGCATACTTCAGTTGTTCCATTTTAGAAGATTTGTTGATTAATGATTGTGGCCTTATTATTGACCGTTCAACTGGTGACACGAATAAAATAAGCCCTTTGAAGGATGTACCATTTCAGTTTGTATTTCTAAGTAAAAGAAGAGGTCAAAGTGTCAACATGATTAATCTTCCGACTTCACTTAGTAATATTTCCATTTATACAAAATTTGGGTGTGACTAGAACACCCTTTGCACCTTCTACCACCATTTTGGACTTGGTAAATTGTAAAGAGCATATTAATCAATTTCCTATAGTGCGTTGTGAACTGTTCACAATCGCAGACGAGCATTATAACTTGTTCTGTGAGGTTCGTTCAGGATCTGTAATTTTGGCATTATCCTGCCCATGTTTAATACTTCTGTTATCATTTATGAGTCATATTTTGTGTTCTGGTTATGTTACTTTCGATTGGTTCTGCCAGTAAGTCAACGTTTGTTTGTAGAGAATAGTCCCTATTTGATAGTGTTGTTGAGACTTTGAAATGTAGATAATGAAAACCTGTTTAGATAGATTTGTTTTTGGTGAAGTCTGTCTTAAATGTAACTTTTATTTGTATTAATAAAAAATTGTAGTAACCTGATAAAGTGAATATAAATAAACAGTTCCAATTGTAATGTTTAATGGAAAATAAAAGAAATAAATAGAAAGAAAATGTAATAATCCTATTTCCCATAGAGGGTCATTGGTAGTGCCTAGGAGAGAAAGCCTGGGTTAGTTTGTGTGGGCAATTCCTTAATAGATGCCCAACTATCTTATTTAGGCAGTACCTCCCAAAAAGGAAAGAAGAAGGGTGAGAGTGGCTGGTCTGTCAATTTGCCTTAATTGCTTGTTGTACAGTCTTGAAACACACCATATGTTGTATACAATTGAATATCAGAACTGGAAAATAGTCCTTGGTTATGGCGTTCATTCTCTGACCATTCCCGGTAGAGAGGTGTTAGAACCCCCTTAGTACATCGGTATTTAGCGCAGTTAAGGTAATCGATGAGACTTATGACGGTCTACATGCCCAAAAGGGCTTTTAAATGTAAGTAGCCTGCCATCTTCAGCTACACCGGTTGTCTGGTGAACTAAAGTTTCGCCCTAATACCTGGTTGATACTGCTATGGAGAGTTGTAAGTCAGAGCCCGACGCGCGTTTCACGGCAGTTATGGCCCTGAATTCAAATGATTGTCATAGTGGCACATTCCAATTATTCTACATATGTAATATTAACCCATCTAGTATTGTAATTCAATATTCAACATTGGTCGTTTTAATCGTTGCATCTCTTAATGCCAGCCTGGGATAGCACTGACTGGGCAGACATTTATCTCGATAAATTCAATGCCTCAAGTTCTCAGTGTGGCTGTGTGTGTGTATAGGAAGCAGCACTTACTACAGGTTTTTCCCCTTTTATAATGTACTGAATTGAAATTCACTGCCTGATGTAACCTGCACAATGAGTTCCTTTTTTTTAGATGGACTCGAGGGGTTACAGATACAATAAGAAGGCTAGGCATTTGCAGTTCTTGGTTAAATTATTGCATAACAATGTACCCAGTGGTGGTGAGGTCAGTATATCCTCTCATCAGTGATAATGCAAGTTAGCTTGTATCTCATTTTTACAATGTGGTGAGACATTGGAACTAAACTAGCCTTCGCAAACTGGCACTGTAGTCATGTGCAATGCATGATTAAGCAGGCAAGTGTCCTGTGAGGCTGAGGCCATTGGTACTAGCTCCTTGCCTGAAAGTCATGTTCTTCACTGACCTAGAAGTGGGGTGCCCACATCAGCAATCTTCTAAAATAATAGAAATTTCTGGTGTGAAAATTACGTTTCCCAGGAAGTTTTGTCATCTGCCTAAATCAGACTTCATCTATTAGAGAACGTACAGTTTCTTTCTTGCCAATAGAAACATCCTTTTACAGTTAATTCTGGTTCCTTGTGTGACCAAGGTTAGTCATATAAATATTTATTTAACAGCAAATATTTGTAGTAGTCTAATTTTATCATTCTTTTGCAGGTTTGGAGTGAAGTCAACCAAGCTGTTCTAGATTATGAGAACCGTGAATCAACACCTAAACTGGCAAAACTGCTCAAACTGCTGCTTTGGGCACAGAACGAGCTGGACCAGAAGAAAGTGAAATACCCCAAGATGGCCGATCTCAGCAAAGGGACAGTAGAGGAGCCAAAGTAAACCCCTTTATCACCCCCAAAGTGGGGCCAGAACATCGCACTCGGCTATGCTCCTGCATTAACAGTCTGTGACTGCTGCATTTAACTGGAGAGCTGGATATTCCCTTCCATGGGACTATTTTCTTTTTTAAAAACCCCTTCCTTCTCTGACATAATTTCCTATTTCCAGGAAGGATTGTCTGACGAGAGAAACAAATTAAAGTATTAGTGCTCCACAGGCATTGCAGTGACTAAAACTACCATGGAAGGGTTGGGTGCAGGTCCCACGAGACTGGGTGAAACTAGTCTATGCATAACATCCCAACATAAAAAGTGTGTGTGTGTGTTTTTGAGGCATGGCACTGGCACTACAGAATATTTTATATATGTATATAATGTATTGGGTGTGCACCATTTTTCCCATTGTGGATTTGCCAGAAAGCTCTACATTCAAAATGCAGAATTATATCTGCAAACTCCAGGCACATTTTAATTAGTCAGGTTGTTATATTTCTTGGTTTACAAACTGTAGTGATGTCCCTTGGTTTAGTGTTAAAATGCAATTAAAGACACTAATATTGGTTGCATCTGTTTCAGATGACAAGTTTTGTATCTGCTAATTCCATGGAACGTATCATTTTTTTATTTTTTTAATATTAACTTGCCTGACTCCAGTTAGGTTCTAAGTAAATGAACAATCCATCAGGTAGATATTACACTCATTTGGTGGGATAGCTGAAAATATTTTTCTTTTTCTTCCTTGCTCCAAGTATTGGTCCCATTTCTGAAGACCACAACCATGTTTATTACCCCTCATGGGTTAGGAACAGGACAAAACACTGAAACTACTGCCACACTAGATGAAAAAGCTTTCAAATTTTATAACGGATGAATGCGTTTGATTCGGATAGGCTTAGAGGTAAATTGCAGGCCCTCCCGACATGCTAGGAGTTAGTCATAACAAGCAAATCTGGTACAGTTGCTATTGAAACTAATGGAATGTTCTTGAGAATTGCCTTATATAAATATAGTGTGCTGACACACTTATCAGGTAAGATAAGCCGGGAGAGCCACACAGGAATATGATAGTACTTCTTATGTTTATCTGTGACAGTAAATTGTTACCAACCATGATGCAGTTCCTCCATCTGAGTTGTTGTTTTGCGAATGCTATTTGGTAACAGTCAGGGCATTAGAGTTTGCAATAAATGTGATATTTAATGTTGAAAAAAAAGATTTTTACAGATCTTGGAGGCTGCAGTCAGTGCTTTGTGGTGCTCTTTATATCACTTCATGTTGCAGACACATGTCCAACATAAGATGTTGGGAGCACCTAATCTGCACCAAAGCTCAGTCTTTAAATTGTTAACATATTTTAAAATGTTTTGCCAGTTACAACGTCCATCATGTCTTTTAAACGTGAGAGTTAAAAAGTGTATTAGTTTCAGAGTCTACAAGTGTTTTTTTTGCACTAAACAGTGAGTTGAAGTAATTGACGGCTCTGTTGCAAGTTCTGAACAAAATAGGAGGGAGGGGGTGGGGAATTTCTCCAACAGGGTTGAATGGAATATTTTTTAATTTACCACAATTCACTATTTACTGAATAAACACCTTGTTCTAACTCCCAACCAAGCAATAATTCTCTCTGCTCGTGTTTACCAGCGTAATGACATTTTGTCTACAATCTTTTATTTTACTTTAGTAGCATGCAAAAGAAAAACATTGTGTGTATCAAAGCTTTTCCTATAAAGAGTTAGTGAAATTCTTAATCAGCAGCAATCCGTGTTCAGCTCCAGTTCCTGGGACCTGCAGCCGAGCCAACTTTACACAGTCACTTATTCTTCCCACTCAAAAACTCTAAGCATCAGGTGTAGAGATTAACGGTGAGATAGAATATGGAAAGCTTGTTAAGTAATGTTTGTAACATATATGATAAATGGTTTAGAGTGTTCACAATGACTTTGCCTCTTCATTCCATCACCATTACAGGCTCCTAACTTGACTTGAACTTTTATTCATGGCTTCCTCAAAGCGAATAAGGCAATTGACCTGGCAGACCTCTGGGAAATATTGTTCATTTAAAAACAAAAATTGTGCAAATACTGATGTATGAGTGTAATTAGTAAGTTACAGTGTGAATACATGACATTCTGTAGAATGAGATCGTATGATTAGTCAGTACACAAAGGATGTGGGTATCTATCCAGAGCAAATGTATACACACAGATACCCTTAGTTTTATGTGCCCCTGCTAGGCTAGCAAGACTATCCATGTGGCGAATCATGGCTGTATACAGTTTTATTAGTGGTTACTGCTTTAACATGTAACCTGCAGAGTAAATTACAATATGTAAATAGCAGTTTACCTCTGTAAATAGATTTACATTCTTGTTTTCAGGGCCATTATGTATTGTATAAGATGTGTATTATGATGGGGAAGAGGGGTTGGGGGAAATATTTTGCAATTAAAGTTGATGAAGCTGTGGTGCTCGTTTTAGTTTATTTTTCAATCCAAAATTTCGACCTGGTTTAAAACAATTGTGTAGTTCCTTTGCTCACCATAAATAGTGTTGTGTGATCACATGCACTTAATTATAAGGTTTAGGCCTATGTGATCCTTCTATACCATATATGCTCCTTCAGCAAGATGCATTCAGAGACCACCACAGCAGGGCTTGACATGTTTGTAGACCTTAGGAGCCAGGGAGGTGGTACTTCCAGAGGCTTCTGTATAAAGCGATCAAAAAAGTTTGAATCCTGCAATATGGATTTTAGAGCTCTTGCTCCTGGGATTATCAAACCCTGACCATCATTATTTATTTGTTTTTCTAATAAATTCAGTCTGTGGTGAACCTTCACCTATGCAACATGTTCTATTTAAAATGATATAGTTATTGTGGAGATTGACTCTGACACCAGTTGTTTCAGTGAACAGACTGAGGCTTGTCTTGTTCACTATATAAGGAAAGACCCATCTGTTTATATATCTCCATGGTTTTTCTCCCTTATTTATATATATATATATATATATATATATATATATATATATATATATATAATTTTATTATGTTAATAATTTTACTAACGCCTATATTAGTTTGCATATAAACTTTCAAAATAATTATCCTTGTATGTCACCCAACAGCATTCCTGTGTACATAATTGTATTAGTAACCTATTACAGACTGATACTACACATATTCATGGATAACGTTCATCACCATATTTATTTTACTGATCGCATGTATCATTATTACGTAAATATTCCATCCCATGTAAAAAAATTTTTTTTTTTTAGAGATGTATGATAATAAAAATATAGCTTTTGTTTAATATAAATTCATGTTACATTGAGTAAAACACTCCATAGCTGAGAACTGGACTTATGTTGACGGCATCGCTTTCCCCCACGTTGTCTGCCCAATGATTTGTGAAATTTTGGTCCCTTCTCAGGGAATCTGGGGATTCACGCCATGAGGTTTGGACCGTTTGAAATAGGATGACAATTGGACTTACAAATCAATACGGAAGGACTAGCTTTTTAATTAAGGCAAATAAATAAATATATATAGTAGTTTCAAATTGTATGAGAATAGCTTTTTACGTGTATATTTAGTTCACCTGAAGTCCTTGTTCTTGGACGTAACTCCAAGCTGTGTCCTAATACGCCTTTACATTTGAAAAGGCAGCTGGTCCCCCGACCTCGGAATAACATTCCCACCGAAGATCCCAGTACAGACTCTTCAGAAGGAGACCAACAAACCCCTTTTATAACATTTTGGGTCTCATATTGTCCGGCCGGCAACTGGAGTTTCTGCTATTCGTTGTGCTGATAAAGGAGACAGTCTTCGCTTCCAAGGGAGGTTGAGACCGTCCAGCGTCGGGGCTATATGTTATAACACACCAAGTTTTATGCATTTTAACTGAAATGGAACTTGTTTGTGAGTGCTCTTTCTAATAAATGTCAAGTTTTCTATGTTTATTTAAAATACTTATGCTATTTGTTACTTCATTTATATGTTTTGTATATACTTTATAGAGTCCATTCACTGCTTTTAAACTGCTCTTCTATGCCTTTAAGTTTTGTTGCATATACTAGGAGTGAGGAGATCTCTTGGGCAGAGAATATCGCCTGTGTATAGCAAAGTATAGGTTTTTTTTTTCCTTAAGTAAAACACTCACAGAAACGGAATAAATCAAATAAGTATAGTTTGTCACCTTCCAGTTGATTTTTTGGTATAAATTCTATTTTGAATGGGCATATTTATCATCCTTTATAACGGGAGAAAGAAGAGTTTAAAAGAACATGTCCACAGAAAATTAAGTTCTGTATTTTCATAATATACTTTACCAAAAGAATATCCATAAAGTACCTTTATTGAGCTTTCTTTTCTTGTATAGTTGTGGCCGGGGGGCTAGCATCTTGGTATAATGAAAGAAGTTATGAACCATCTGACCCAAGATTCAAAACATCTCTGCCCCTGATAGAAGCTATAGAATAAAAGAGGGCTCAGTAGGGTTCTTTCATTAAAGCATTTCTGTTAAAAATGCCTATGTTTGAAGCAATCTTCCAATTAAAGATAAATGTTAAGGCCAGGAGGCTGGCCTGTAGTTGTGGGAGGGGCGCTAAGTATATCAAGCACCTCACTCAAGTCCGCAGCATTCATCGTCATTTCCCAGGCGCCACAGTTCTGGAACTGACGAAGGCTATCAAGCCCTGCAGGTATTCGGGAGAAGGGGAAAGGGGGGTTAAATTATTTTAGTAGGTCGGCAGTCTCCCACAACTATACGAATCCGTTGTTTAAAACACAGAATTCCCTTTTGTATATGTGAATATTACTTATTTATTAATTCCAGCTAGCTTTTGGGATGAGTTCGACTCTCCGAACAGCATTTATTTATTTACATTTTGACACCTTAGTGCGCAAGGTTGAGATGCATTATACTCAGGCGTGCTACATTTGACGTCATTCAACTGTTTTCGGCAGGGATTACCGGAAAGGAAGCGGTTTTCTTAAGGGGAGCAGATAATTACCTTAAACACACACCTCCGGTCTACCTGCACTGGGATAAGACATGAGCTCCTAGTTGTAAGTAGACACGCATGTTTTAATGATTTTTTTAATATATGTGTTTGGTTTTGGGGAAGACTTTGTGAGATAGCTTTTGAGGAAGCACCGTGTGGGTGTTAAGCGTTTGTCTCCATTCGTGATTAGTTTTACTCCACTTCATCGTGGTGTGTAATCTCTTTTCTACAAAAAAACATAAACTGTGTAGAAGGTCACATCATACAGGAGCCAGTAAATAAATGTACCTGACAATGCTTAGGGCAGGGCTTGACAAATTTAATTAGATTTTAGGAGCCAGCAAAAAAATTTAGGAGCCAGACAATTATGCAAGCATACCCGCAATTCATAAACACAAACGCCTACTTTACGTATACACATATATACCAACACCTCTAACGCACCTACTTTACATATACCCATTTATACAAACACCTGACACACACCTACTTTACATATACACATATATACAAACACCTCACACACACACCTACTTTACATATACACATATATACAAACACCTCACACACGCCTACTTTACATATACCCATATATACAAACACCTCACACACACCTACTTTACATATACCCATATATACAAACACCTCACACACACCTACTTTACATATACCCATATATAAACACCTCACACACACCTACTTTACATATACACATATATACAAACACCTCACACACACCTACTTTACATATACACATATATACAAACACCTCACACACACCTACTTTACATATACCCATATATACAAACAACTCACACACACCTACTTTACATATACCCATATATAAACACCTCACACACACCTACTTTACATATACCCATATATACAAACAACTCACACACACCTACTTTACATATACACAAATATACAAACAACTCACACACACCTACTTTACATATACACATATATACAAGCAACTCACACACACCTACTTTATATATACACATGTACACATATATACAAACACACATTCACCTCACACAGTCTTTTCTTGTTTTCTTCTTAACGTGTCCCCCCTCCCTGCTGCTTTACCTCATTGCAGGGGAGGGGGACATTCTTGTTGCAGCCGATCTGCCTGCTGAGTGCCAGGATGTCACGTGAAGACACCCGGCACTCAGACACACGTTGCGCGAGGGGGTGGAGCTTGCAGTCTGTGCGGAATGCAAAGACTTTACCCCCTCGCGCTGCGAAAAAATTTAAAAAAAAATCGGATGGCAGTGGTGAGGGGACCATGAGGCTGACAGCACCCAAGCGCCAGGTCTAATTTCCTGGTCGCCATGGCGACCTGGCGCCTGGGGTTTGTCGAGCCCTGGCTTAGGGTGACATGCAGCACAAACAGCGTCCTCGGCTGTAGACAAATAGTAAGGAATAAAGAGTTCAGCAAGCAAGTATGCGCACCTTTTCGACCCTTTTTCAGTAAATCCAAAAGAAATCCAAAACCGGAGTGTTGTATAAAGCCATAAAAAGCAACGTTTATTGATAGAAGATTAAAATCATAGTTGGAGAGATACAATCTCACGCGTTTCGCCATCCGGCTTAATCATAGACATATACCTCAAACAGGGAGTCTGTTTAAAAAGGGTAGTGGAGGTACTTCCCACAACCTGGATTGGTTCAGGTTAGACCTAACCACACCCGTTAAAAACAGCAAAAAATGATAGTAATGAACAGCCTTAAAGTGGCGAAATGTATATCAAAAAGGCAGTTGAACAAGTAAAAACAAAAATGTCAGACTTTATAGAAAATATTAGTTGAATATTAACCCAATAAGTTTCAATTTCCTAAGTCTTTTATTTGATATCTGATCTGGGAGAGGGAAATCCCTCATGCACACAGTGCCAGAGGGAGCCCTCTCAAACACATCAGATACCCACAAGTATTTCTGTGGAGAACTTAAAGGTACAGTGTGTGTAAACATTATTATCAAACATATGACATAACATGATGTCATAGTAGCAATCCATATATACATGAGGAAAAAAGCGACAAGCAGTATAATATAGTCTAGTTTAGTCAATATAACAATTGAGTTCCATCCATACTTTATATTTTGGATGATGTCTGGGAGTATTATACAGCTTACATGCTAGTGGGCTGCACATTACGTTTAGGCATACACACATCCTATATACGGCTTATCATGATGGGATGGTGTCAGTAGATATGTACAGCCTACACGTCACCAGGCAGCGTCGACATGTTTGGATCAGGCCGGTGTGTATATATAATAGTGGTCATTTCAGGTACTGAAGACAGGATTAACCTATCCAGGCAATGTCGTGACCTGCCATTTACGTTGCATACATTTCGTCATTTCTTGTCTCAATAGTTGATCAGAAGCAGTACACACCCGTTTCAGTATAAAGAAACCGTATTCATTTTCAGGGTAAATGTCGTACCATGTCCATGGCTATCTCACGACTTGCCATTTACACTGCATAGGTCTCGTCATTTTTATCTCTACAGTGTGGTCAGAACCAATACATTCCAGTTATGATTGAGAACCATATCCTCATTCAGGGTACAATGGAAGGTTTGTTTTCACAGCATATTCAGGGTAGCACGTGGTGATTGGTTTATCACTAGTTAGTATGGTAATCTTGTGACAGGAGGTATCCACAGCTTCAGACGACCGGCTAACATAGGGTTAGGGGGTGTGGGTTTTGTATAGTCTGTTCAACAAACAGATTTCTGATCTACTATATTTATTACAGGAAGCAGGTAATTCATATTAGATGGTTAGGTTACACAGGTGATATGTGTTCCTCACAGATCGTGTTGTGAGTGGATGGGTATTATAATCCTTATTACGCACTTACCGCATCAGTCTGCACCTCTCCCCTACCCCTAGAGGCAAAATTTTAGTTTACGCTCTATCGCATCACTGTTCTATCGCCTGGCGGTATCAGCCAGATTTACGAGATTTCATTTGTGTATTTTAGACAGGTCAATGTTATCTGAGCACGAGGATCATTCTCCTATGCCACCTTTGCCTGCCCCGAGGTCAGACGCCACCGCTGCGCCATCCCTCAGAGCCTGGACTATTCCAAAGTTGACAGTGGAAGTTTGAAGAAAGGGGATACCCTTCCCAGCTACAGCCAGGAAAGCGGAATTATTTTGCCTATTATTTTCAGGACAGTTAACTCCCCTTGCTAGACCCAGTTCCCGACAAAGGGCCTCACAGGAATTCGGCCAGTTAAAAGAGATGCTTACCACATTGGTAACTTTGGTAGCATCTATCCAAAACAGGCTGGATAATTTAGAATCCAGGCCTGCCATGCAAATGTCCTCCATACCTTCCCCCACAAGCTCCACAAATGTTGCAGATTCGTCTATCACAGTCATTTGAGGCAGCCCAGTTTAATTACCTTACGGACTAGATCCAAATAGATACAGAGCTATTCTGCAGGCATTTTTCAGGACTCAAAACTCCAGCTTGCAGTCTGTGCCAATCCACATCCCATACGGTTAATTTTTGTCCATCTGCAGACTGCTGCTCATTTGCACAAGCTGTAATAGGGCCCACCCAAAAACCATGTGTCTGGTCAAATTATTTTCAAAACAATGACTATCCCCAGTTAAGATAGATTTCCTAAGGGAAAAATTAAAGTCTCATCCATCACCTGACCTTGTTCATTTTTTAATTTCAGGTTTCTTATCAGGCTTTAACACAGGAATCATTGCTCTCCCCCAACAAACACTAGAATGCCCCAATCTTAGGTCTGCACTTACTGACCCCGATACAGTGGACCTTCTACTGGCACAAGAACTAGACAAAGGTTACTTGGTTACCAGTCACCCCCTTTCCCCAGTTGGAGAATCAGCCCTATCTGTGTAGCTACAGGCAAATATGCTTCTGTGGATGATGCCATACAAGCTATAGTGAGGTCAGGGTTAGGATCATGGCATGCTAAAGTAGATATCACAGATGCATTTGAGTTGTAACCAATAAACCCTGAATTACGGCATCTACACGGTATAAAGTGGAGGAATTTGTACTATTTTCTACCCGACTGACTTTCGGCTCCAGGAGTAGCCCTAAATTATTTAACCTATTTTGCAGAGACTCTGTGCTGGATTTTACTAAATGTCAGTCGTTGCCCGTTAGTAATACACTACCTTGACGATTTTCTAACCATAGAACCACCCCAATCTTCACCTTCTAGTCTGTACAGACTGCTTAATCTATTTGAAGAATTGGGAATCCCGGTGGCTCAACACAAAACATCAGGCCCGGATCCTTCCATTACATTTTTGGGCATAGTGTTAAACTCCGTACACATGGAGGCTAGCTTTCCAGCAGCAAAGCTCAGTTGGATTCAGCAACATATTGAAAGCGTCATGGTATCACCCACCTGTTCAAGGGTTCAGTTGCAGTCACTCCTAGGTCATCTAAATTTTGCAATGCGCATCATCCCACAGGGTAGGTCATTCATCTCACACCTCCTGAGCTTATTAGCCAATAGCCACAAATCATCAGAGATGGTCAGTTTAGATAGAGAAGCAAAATCTGACCTAGTGATGTGGTCCAGGTTCCTTAGGATTTGGAATGGTAGGTTCATGTTCTTCCCGCTACATAATTCCCTAACATTTTCATGGACACGGCCTCATCACGAGGTTTAGCTGCCATCTTCCAAGACAAATGGCCCCCGCAAGTAAAGGATATCCCAGAATTTAAACAATCCTCCCCTTTATTCGAGATATACCCCATTGTTGCTGCTGCCGTCACTTTGGGACATAGGTGGACTGGACTTACTGTTATATTTTTTACGGACAATCAGGTTACAGCAGATAATATCAATAAAGGTATGTCAAATTCCCATTACATCATGAGCTTCATGCGAAAAGTAACCTGGCTGTCACTATATCATAAGTTTTCCCTGGTATGTGAGCATGTTCCAGGATCCATAAATGTAGCAGCTGACGCATTCTCTCGCTTTGAATTACAGAAATTTTTACAATTCATCCTACGGCGGATCCCACACCTACCCCTGCTCCTGACTTCAAACAGCTCATACTAAATTAATACACCACTTAGACGTAGCCAATTCAGTCATAAAGAAGGCTTTGTCACACAGTACTGTTAAAGCATATGAGCATGGTCTCTATTCCACATGTTTTAAAAATTCATCCTGCCAGCAGATCTGGCTTCGGTAAAAATACTGTTGGCTTTTGCGGCGTATTGCCATAATACTTTGCAATTATCATATAGCACAATTAAACTGTACCTATCAGGGGCTCAACACCATGTCATTTTATTGTTCCTAGACAAACCCTCCTTATTAAGCTCACACCCCATAAAGTAATTCTTAAACAGTTTACAGAAATCCATACAGCAAGCGGCGCCAAGTTGATACACCTATACATGGCAATATTTTCAGAGCTCTAGTGACCAGCATTGATTCCAGACCTTTTGAGCCTTTGACTAATATGGTCATCAAAACAGCGATGTTCTTAGCCTTCTACGGGTTTATGAGACCAGGGGAGTTATCCACCATGTCCAGCACTGCCACTTTCCTTAAGTACATTGGGTAGATGACCACTATGTTTTGTCTCTTGCTCGTACTAAAACGTGCCAGATGGGCCCAAGTGTAGAGATCCCCTTCTACCAAACCAATTCACCTTGGTGTCCAGTAGCAGTCCTGAATGCATTATTATCTTTCTTGGCACACAAACTAGGGAATAGCCCATTGTCACCATTCCCTATCAAACCATTATCCTCCATAGCTTTTATTAAGTATGTCAGATTACTGTTGGTCAGGACAGGACTCAACCCACTGTCATATTCAGGACATTCCTTCAGAATCAGAGCTGCTTCTGTAGCTTCTAGGAACAACATCCCAGCACGTACTATCAAAAGAATGGGTAGATGGCGCTCTTCCTGTTTTTCGGTGTATATTCCCCAACCTACAACCGAGATTAGACAAGCATTTGCTAACCTTGCATTGAGAAACTGCGTTTTGACATATCTGTAATAAACATGTTGTATAATTTATGGCTTTTTATTTTTCTAGGCCTACCAGGTACATCGGTTTTGACACACCTCTGACCGAATTTTATGTGTACGGTTTTGTCTACCCCAACACCACTCTCCTTTTCCTGACCATTGATACTCACACAAATGTTAAGGCCAGGAGGCTAGTTGTGGGAGGGATGCTGAGTATATCAAGCGCCTATCTCCCACTCAAGTCCGCAGCGTTCATCGTCATTTCCCACCCTTGTTCCCAAACCCTTTTCCTTAGCTGTCTTTTCTTTTCTTTCTAAATACACTGGGGACCCTCTTCTAGGCCTACCAGGTACATCGGTTTTGGCACACCATTTCATCTCACCGTTTTAACTGAACATTGTGCAGGCACATATCTGGTGAGCTTCCCCGGATAAGCGAACTTATCAGGTTTGTCCCTGTATAGCTACATTGGTGAGATTAAATGTTTATCTCATCTCACCTTCTAGTGCAGGGCTTGACAAATTTAATTTGATTTTAGGAGCCAGAAATTTTATTTAGGAGCCAGACAATCACGCAAACATAAACACAATTCATAAACACACACGTCTACTTCACATATATACAAACACACCTACTTTACATATACACATATATCCAAACATCTCACACACACACACACAACTACTTTACATATACACATATATACAAACCCCTCACACACACCTACTTTACATATACCCATATATACAAACACCTCACACACACCTACTTTACATACACATAAATATACAAACACCTCACACACACCTACTTTACATATACTTTACATATACACATAAATATACAAACACCTCACACACACACACACAACTACTTTACATATGCACATATATACAAACACCTCACACACACCTACTTTACATATATACAAACACCTCACACACACCTACTTTACATATACACATATATACACAAACACCTCACACACACCTACTTTACATATACCCATATATACAAACACCTCACACACACCTACTTTACATATACCCATATATACAAACACCTCACACACACCTACTTTACATATACCCATATATACAAACACCTCACACACACCTACTTTACATATACCCATATATACAAACACCTCACACACACCTACTTTACATATACCCATATATACAAACACCTCACACACACCTACTTTACATATACCCATATATACAAACACCTCACACACACCTACTTTACATATACCCATATATACAAACACCTCACACACACCTACTTTACATATACCCATATATACAAACACCTCACACACACCTACTTTACATATACCCATATATACAAACACCTCACACACACCTACTTTACATATACCCATATATACAAACACCTCACACACACCTACTTTACATATACACATATATCCAAACACCTCACACACACCTACTTTACATATACACATATATACAAACACCTCACACACACCTACTTTACATATACACATATATACAAACACCTCACACACACCTACTTTACATATACACATATATACAAACACCTCACACACCTACTTTACATATACACATAAATCCAAACACCTCACACACACCTACTTTACATATACACATATATACAAACACCTCACACACCCCTACCTACTTTACATATACACATATATACAAACACCTCACACACACCTACTTTACATATATACATATATACAAACACCTCACACACACCTACTTTACATATACACATATATACAAACACCTCACACACACCTACTTTACATATACACATATATACAAACACCTCACACACACCTACTTTACATATACATATATATACAAACACCTCACACACACCTACCTACTTTACATATACACATATATACAAACACCTCACACACACCTACTTTACATATACACATATATACAAACACCTCACACACACCTACCTACTTTACATATACACATAAATCCAAACACCTCACACACACCTACTTTACATATACACATATATACAAACACCTCACACACCCCTACCTACTTTACATATACACATATATACAAACACCTCACACACACCTACTTTACATATATACATATATACAAACACCTCACACACACCTACTTTACATATACACATATATACAAACACCTCACACACACCTACTTTACATATACACATATATACAAACACCTCACACACACCTACTTTACATATACATATATATACAAACACCTCACACACACCTACCTACTTTACATATACACATATATACAAACACCTCACACACACCTACTTTACATATACACATATATACAAACACCTCACACACACCTACCTACTTTACATATACACATATATACAAACACCTCACACACACCTACTTTACAATACATACAAACACACACCCACCTCACACAGTCTTTTCTTGGGGGTTTCTTCTTGATGTGTCCCCCCTCCCTGCTGCTTTACCTCACTGCAGGGGAGGGGGACACTCATGCTGCAGCTGATCTCCGTTGGTCAACGTGCTAAGTGCCAGGATGTCACGTGACGACACCCGGCACTCGAACACGCGTTGCGCGAGGGGGCGGAGCTTGCAGTCTGTGCCATCGACTTTACCCCCTCGCGCTGCGGAAAAATCAGATGGCAGCGGCAAGGGGCCCATGAGGCTGACAGCACCCAGGCGCCAGGTCTAATTTCCTGGTCGCCATGGCGACCTGGCGCCTGGGGTTTGTCGAGCCCTGTTCTAGTGAATAGCCCCCCAAGAGTTCACATTTTAACATTTTTGCACTTTGGTGTGTAGGTAAAGTTAAATAGAGAATTGAATATGAATTTAAGTTTGATCCTTTTATACAGCTGAGCCTCACTCTCTTTATGTTCTGCAGGTGTTAGCCCAGGGAGTTTACGTACAACCTGCAAATACCGTATTTGCTCGATTATAAGACGAGGTTTTTTTCAGAAAAAAAAATCTGAAAACTACCCCTCGTCTTATAATCGAGGTCTTCTTATAATCTGACCTCAAATTGAGGTCAGATTATAAGACATTATAAGACATGGATCCCCCTCTCTAGCAGCAGGGGATGTCTGCGCAACGAGCGCAGACTCCCCTGCTTCCGCCCCGGCACGACCGCCGGGGCTTCTGTGAAGAAGCCGGGTACTTCTGCTTTCGTCACAGAAGTCCCGGCGAGCGTGCAGGGCGGCAGCAGGGGAGTCTGCGCTCGTCGCGCAGACATCCTCTGCTGCCCCACTAGCCACCAGGGAAAAGCGGACAGCTGGGGGTTGTCTGCACGATACGTGCAGACATCCTCCATGCTGCCCGACACGGCAGACTATTATGACGGACAGCTGTCCGTCATAATAGACTGCCGTGTCGGGCAGCATGGAGGATGTCTGCAAGTATCGTGCAGACATCCCCCGGCTGCCCCCACTAGCCACCAGAGATCAAGGTAAGGGGAAGGGAGGGAGGGGGACAGAGAGACAGGGGGGACAGAGAGACGGGGGAGGGAGGGGGGCAGAGACAGAGTCAAGGGGGTTAAGAGACAGAGACAAGGGGAGGGAAGGGGTTAAGAGACAGAGACAAGGGGAGTGAGGGGGTTAAGAGACAGACAAGGGGAGGGAAGGGGTTAAGAGACAGAGACAAGGGGAGTGAGGGGGTTAAGAGACAGAGACAAGGGGAGGGGGGAGAGAGAGAAAAATGGGGTCAAGGGAAATAGAAAGGCAGCATTGGCACATAAAAAGAAATAAAAACTAGAAATACATTTTTTGATATCATAATTTTTTATTAAAAAAGCAATTTACATGTGAATATATACAAGTTGAACTTTTTTCCTATAGGGTAGTCTTATATTCAGGCTTTTAGTTTTTTTCCTAATGGAATATCCAAAGTTTGGGGGGTCGTCTTATAATCAGGGTCGTCTTATAATCGAGCAAATACAGTAAGTAACATGTAGCAAGCATATCCCCAAGAAAAGTGGAAACGTTTTGTAGAACTTTGTTACCTTGTTTAGTTACATGTTACTTTTTAAATAAATTAATCATGATTTGATGCTTCTCAATAGCGGATTACTTTTATTTACTTTTGCTGTAACTGCTAGTTACTTTCATTGAGAAACAGGAACTGAAACTAGGAAACATCTGTAGAAAAATAAAATGTTACATATTAAATAAGAGCTGCATTGCAATTAGCTTGATATTGCCAGCCAATCAAAATAAAGCCAGGATTCAAACTGTGTGCACCTGTCCCTTTAACATGCAACCTTGATTATTATGGTAGATATTGGTACACAGACAATTATGTTTTCAAGATTCGGTACTACTATGTGGTGGTGTTTCTTGGAGAAAAGACTAACCATTGGGGCTAGAGTTGCCATTTTTTACCGCCACATTTAACTTTTGCAGGCTGCCTTGCAGTATGTGGAGGTCATCCATAACCATAACGAAATCAATTAACTAATCAACATGGTTCTGTGGGATCCACTACTTGATTAGTTAATTGATTTCATTTTGGTCACATTTGTCTTCTACATGCTGCAAAGTAGTCTGCAAAAGTTATATATGGCCGAGGTGGCAACCCTAGTAGAGGTGTGTATGTGGCATCTGAAATAAATAATCAAGCTGCACAGTAATATGGCTGAATCAAGGGGTCATGATTGGGTAATTATTCAGTGGGCATGGAATAGCTTTTCAGTAGAGTTGGTAGATAGTTAGGTTCCTTATTGTTAGAATAGAAACTTAAGGGTCTACTCAATAAAGAGAATTGCAGGGAATTGAGTATGGAATGTCAAAGTTAAGGCCAAAGTTGCAGAGTTGGAAATATTCTACCATTCAGCTGCATTGGAGATTTTTTCTAACTCTGCTACTTTGGCCTTAAGTTTGAAATTCCCATCTCAATTCCCT
Source organism: Pelodytes ibericus (assembly GCA_036172795.1). Classification (NCBI taxonomy): domain Eukaryota; kingdom Metazoa; phylum Chordata; class Amphibia; order Anura; family Pelodytidae; genus Pelodytes; species Pelodytes ibericus. The sequence goes on from CM069862.1 coordinate 132,934,313, forward strand.
CTTTATTGAGTATACTGTATAGTTGGTAGAAATTTAGCAAGACCAGTTTATTTTAGATAAGGGATTTAAAAACTAGATGAGCCACATGTTTTATAAATATACTGTATTTTCTCAGATATGAGGTTTTTTTTTCCTCAGCTCAAACTAGCCATTTTACTAATAATCATACCTCACCTGCAGCTCAAAATGGGTGTCCCCTACAATTGCCATCTTTGCCATTTGTATTGGATATATAACTTCTACTGTGTGCTTTGTAGATGGACACTGATTCTCAACTTAGCATAACTCTTCTTATGCTGATAGTGTCATTGTGAGCTAAGCCAATAAGAGCTCGCCCTGTGCATCTGGTGGTGGGAGTAGAAACCTTTGTTTTAATATTCCACCAAGATAGGGGAAGTACTTAACTGTTGGCTGCCTGTCAGAGAATAACCTGCCATGTACCTTAAAAAGTACATGCCAGTTCATTTAGGGCAACCATATCCTGGTGAATAGAAAAGAGGACCCGCATCCCTTGCCATTGTACCCACAGCTCCTGAATGAACCCATGTAACTTGCCCCCAGCACTCATAGGACTTATCCCAGCACTGCAATTGCATTCACAGGAGCTGTCCCCTTAGCTCTGCACTCACTGTGCCTCTAAGCGCCATTAGGTAATGTGATCCCCACCGCTCTGACGTGAGAGAAGTTCGAGGCAGCCTAAGAGGATGTCTGTGTGCTGGCCAAGCTGCCTTTCGATCTACCCAGCCAGCGCCTTTGCAGGTAGCAGTTGTTGTACATATTAATGTGCAGCGTGGTAATGATTTAATGCTGCATTTCAATCTTTAAAAAAAAAAAAAAAAATGCTACACCTGACTTCATGGGAAATTTAACCCATCACGGACGGACTTTTAAGTCCTCAAAATTGTTCTAACAAATTCAGTCTGTGTATTCTACAAGAGATGCAATCTTTAATCTAAATACTTATTTTCTTGACGCCAGTTGTCCTTTAAGAGTTGTACTGTGTGTGGTGCTCCTCGAGACACTTCTAGGTATAAACAATTTTGAGTTCTTAGAAAAGCGGATAGAATATTAATTAGGTGAGGAGTAGTGTGTACCTTCCTTCCTGTTACAGTTGTGTCACCCTCCCTGGAGAATGCCTGGCATGAGATCTGCTCCATACTGTTTACTGCCACTGAGCAGGAACAGGAAATCACAGTGAAGCTGACACGTGGAAATAAAATCTATAATCCCTCCCAGATGTATAAAGCTGTCAGGCAGACGTATGAGGCTCAGCAATTGAATATGTTGAGAAGGGACAGTGACTCTGTGCAAGTTAGGAGACTCGGTAAGGGGGCAGGGGCTTTCTGTGCGAGTAAATACACCGTAAGTGATCAGGGTGAGGTGCAGAGTCTAATTGTGAGTAGGGACTTCATGACATGTTAATGGCCTCTGCTCTTTGAGTAAGTAAGGACTCAGTGAGTGATCGAGGGCACAAGAAGCAGTCATAGAGTGAGGGGGGATCGTGCGTTATCTGTAAGAAGGTTACTTGCCAACATGTTGCTAGCTGCAGGATGGTGCCATTAGCCAGTGTGGAGCACCGCGCTTTCCCATCCTGAATGGCATCAGCTGGCTGTAAACACGGGCATCAAGGCTACAAGAATGATCTGGGAAGGCTACTACATGATGATCAGCTGCTGCAGCCCCCACTGATGGCTTCTAATCATGTTGATCGTACGAAGAGAAACAGTGGAGACCCTTACTGGTCCAGGTCAGAGAATTGTACTATTAATTAATACTAACCCACTAGATATGCCTATGCCTGACAATGCACTGCGTCCAATTTTAAGTGACTTAACTGTTAAGACTCAATATTATAAAGGGTAATTGGGTTTGTTATACTTTTTATGAAGCGAGCACTTTTTATATCAAAAAAATGGAAAATCTAAATTGAACTAGAATATATTTGCTTTCTATTGGCTGCTCCTGAGTGGAAATTAAAGTTGTCTGATTATCTGCATTTATAACTTTTCCATGATACTCAAGCACCTATGGGACTGGGTAAAAGGCGGATCTGCCAGATCCAAACATTTTCACTTATAAATGTATGTTATTGTTGCATATCCACATCAATAGGCTACAGATCTTCTTAAAGGGACTTCATTGAACATTTCCACCTCTCTTATTGTTGGTTTCAATCTGTGACATGACAGACTGAAAGCTTGCATTAGATTTCCATAATAAATAGAATCATTTTTGAGTAGTGCTCCCAGAAGCACCGTTCAAGAGGCTTTTAAATCGTACTTCTGTATGATTGAAAGTTATTTGGGAGCGTTAAGCCCCTCTCTAAACATATGGGTACTGCATAACATCATCATGTGGCTTCTTATGCAAATTACACATTTGCTATTGAATTTTTGGGTAATCACATTGCTGTTTTAATCAGAGGGATGTTATAAACAAATATGCATTATCCAGGGCTGCATCAGGTATAATTATCACTGCAGACTGTTTAATGAGCAATGTGGTCACTTTAGCTCATTTTGTATATGAAGCCACAAGTGATGTCATAAGTCAGACACCACAAACAAATGTAAAAGGTACATCTACACTTCTACAGATTCAGTGTAGGTGGCAGAGTGCCTTGAAAGCTGTGTAAAACTGCTGATCTTAAAGGGACTCATGTCATCATTGGGACATTGCAAAAAGCAAAACTATCTATGTGTTGTAATACATGTAAATATAGATATTAAAGTGCAACAAGTAAAATAAGAGCCATACATACATCATCCAAAAATCAGCATGTGAGCAGCAACATTTCTTGGAGGATACATCCAGTGCAGACTTAGGATGTTAGTTTTCCACTCCCATGTGCTGGCAAGCAATGCTAACAAGTTGCGGAACAAGTGTTTTGCTCAACTGCACCCTGCAGAGACCTCAGTGTGCCTTAAGCATCATTTGCTTTGTTTGGGGGTGGTTAATGTAGGCAAGACCGTATGGCCCATTGGATGCATTATAGTGGACATAAGGTGTAGGTATGGTCCAGGGCCGCCACCAGCAATTTCAGGGCCCCTTACTGAACACATTTTCTGCCCCCCCCCCCCCCGACAATATCTCCCACTTGCCCCACCTACCCTTACAAGCATGTTATACCAGTCTACTGTAATATGGAGGGTGGTTGGGAGCAGTTAGTCAATATGTCAGTAATATTTTGCCACTCAATAAGACAGTATTTTGCCATTTAATATGCCATTCTTTTGCCATTTAATATGCCAGGATTTTGCCCCTCAATGTGCCATTCTTTTCCCATTTAATATGCCAGGATTTTTCTCCTCAATATGCCATTTAATATGCCAGGATTTTCCCACTCAATATGCCATTTAATATGCAGGTAATTTGCCCCTCAATATGCCATTTAATATGCCAGTGTTTTGCCCCTCAATGTGCTATTCTTTTGCCAATTAATATGCCAGTATTTTGCCCCTCAATGTGCCATTTAATATGACAGTATTTTGCCCCTCAATATGCCAGGATTTTGGCAATTAATATGCCAGGCAAAGTATGCCAGGATTTTGCCCCTCAGTATGCCAGGATTTTGCCATTTAAAATGCCAGGATTTAGCCCTTCAATATGCCAGGATTTTGCCCCTCAATATGCCAATTAATATGCCAGGATTTTGCTAATTAATATGCCAGGATTTTGACAATTAATATGCCATGGTTATACCAATTAATATGCCAGGGTTATGGCAATTAATATGTCAGGATTATGCCAATTAATAAGCCAGAATTATGCCAATTAATATGCCTGGATTATGCCAATTAATATGCCAGGATTTAGCCAATTAATATGTCAGGATAATGCCAATTAATAAGCCAGAATTATGCCAATTAATATGTCAGGGTTATACCAATTAATATGGCAGGATTATGCCAGTTAATATGCCAGGATTTTGACCCTCAATATGCCAGGATTTTGACCCTCAGTATGCTCGGTATCGGGCGATACTGGCGTCCAGGGGGCTCGGCGGGCCCGGGTCACGCCAGGTACATTTTTTTTTTTTTTGAAAAGCCGGTCTGTGGCTGTGAGGGAAGCGTTGTTACTCTGGTCGCATTTTGGTTTTTTTTTAAAAACTTTATTGAAGCCACGCGGCTGGAGGGGAGCACACAACGCTTCCCTCACAGCCGCCGACCTTCTTTTAACGGAGATTTTTGTTAAATTATTTTTTTTACCTGGCGTGACCCGAGCCCCCTGGACCCGCCGGGCCCGGGACGCCAGTTTCGCCCGTCACCCCCTAATGGCGGGCCTGGTATGGACTGCTTCACAGGTGCACACTGTAGTGTAAATAAATTTAATAGCTTGTCAAACATTTTAATTCTCCAAGTTAGCAGCACAATGTACAAATTCCACTTTGCACACCACCAGCATATTCAGCTTCCTATTAAAAATAACAATACAATATATAATGTGGTATTGCATAAATTGTGGTTGGGTCTGTTCCAGTTCCCCATTCAGGAAAGCCCTGCTTAGTTCACATGACACAAACCTAGAAGAATAGAACTGACAAAGCAGACTATGCACCATGGACATTTCATAAAACACTGAGAAACACAGCCACTCCCCCTACTGAGATCTAATAGTATGTCATATACCACTCACTGTCAAATAAATAATGAAAGAAAAGCTTTGGCAGATCAAACAGCAGATAACCTCCAATATCTTCAGCATGTCAAAAAACAGATTTTATGTCCTGTTTTTTTTCCCACACAAGCACTGAGCTGTTTGTTTGGTTGCCAGGAGACAGTGACATCACTTCTCCTGCTGGTGGAGAAGTGCTTGGAGCCATTTCACAAGTTTGTGGGCTATCCTATATGTGAGTGATATCACTTCCCCCGAAGGAGTGGTTGTGCACCACATTAGCAAATAATCTCATACTTTCTATTGGTGGCCTGAGGTGTGCAAATGTATGACATCATCTCATTAATTTTTTGCCTAAAAATAGCTTACTTTTGTATTTGTATCATTGTTAAAAGGACAGATGCTTTCAATTTAGTATTTTCATCATCTCTTGTGTGTTTGGTGACAGTCCTTTTTAAAATATTTGCGATTTGGCAGGAATAGAAATCATTTTTTGAGTGTGCTTCACATTTAATATAACAAGCTTGAAAGCTTTATCCTTGTTACTACTGTAATATTGAATCTTGACAGTTTTTTTTGTGTTTTTCTGAGTTAATTTTGGTCTTTTAAGCAGATGTCTAATTATAAAATGTGAAAACAGGATGGGATGGATTAGTCAATAAGTATTCAGTGTTACAAGATTCCTGTGGAGATTGGATTGCCACATATAATGTTTGCATGCTGCCTTGCGATATGTAGAAGTCAAACGTAACCAGAAGGAAACCCATTAATTGATGAACCTGTTTCTTTGAAATCCCCAACTTGATTAGGAAAATTAATTGATTTCCTTCAGTGTAGAAATTCTAAAAAAAAACTCACAGATATTAAAATATATCACAATTTATATAAAACAATGCTGCATGTGTAAAATGTGCAGACATTCTGCCGCAGCTCAGGTGTTTTCAATGTGTTCTTCTTACAGTATAAAATTATTGGATATGCAATGCTTTATTTAAAGGGAAGAAAAAGAAATCGCTCTGTTTTTTTTCAATTAATTTTTACATTTCTTAAGCTGCATGAAAAGTTTAATTGAGATTATAGGCAAATATTGAAGCATGCCAGAAAATGTACACACACTATATTTTAAGAGTGTTTAAAATAACATTAGCGTCATTACCACCATCACTAGATAAGCACATAATACTAAAGTAATTAAAAGATATGTGGTGGAATAACCATTTTACAGGTCAGTGGGTTTATTAGGTTAAAAAGACAGTTGTATTCCATTGTGTGTAAGTTGTAGCTCCCAGATTTTTGTGTTTGTTTACCCATTCGTGACGTAGGACGTTCTGTGCAGTCCAAATTTAAATGGCTACACATATAAGTTCTTCCTAGATAGGGTATTGTCCCCTTTATTTCTTGAAAAAAATCATCAAAAAGGTAGGTTGCTAATGATTTATTTATAAACAGATTAAAGATATATTCCATCTTTATTAAATTTGTTTAAAAAGCACATATATATATTCAGCAGACCCATATAATGCAACATTGATGCTTAAGATCTACACAGACGACATACTCATCACAGTAGAGGTTCACAAAATGATGAAATTGATAAACATCTACAGTAAAGTATCAAATTATAAATTAAATATCACAAAAACAATAGCTATGCCCACAAATATGTCGACAATCCAGAGAGCATACCTTGATAGGAAATACCCCTTCACCTGGGAAAATAGGTATTGTGATACACTCGGATCACAAAATCCATTAGTTACGGAGGAGGGATGTTTTGAATTGGAATGTCCTCAAAAAAAAAAACACTCAAATTAATGTCTAAATTCTGGAAAATAAAAGATAATACAGTTAGACCCCTTTACCCACAAAGCAGTATGTATTGTCTAATATCCTAACTGCATGGCAACGTTTAAAAAAAATGCTAGTAGTTAAAAACAACCCACACTCCCAATTCTGATACTAAATCATTTAATGGATAATATCAATTTAACTTTATGGAATAATAAGGGACTACACACCATACAAGACCTATTCCAGACGAAATTATTAAAAACATTTGGCTCACTAGAAGATCAGTACAACCTCACAAATGAGGATATCTTTAAATATCTGAGGGTAAATGGCTTCCTAATGCAGAATATAGCACTAAAAATCCCTAGATTTACTGAACAAAATGCTAAAACAAAAGGATAAAAGGAGACTTCTCTCAAACTCACTCCAGCTCTGCCAAATGTTCATAAAAAGATCCCTTTTGCCATCAATAGAGAAATGAGAGACCGACCTTCAAATGGAGATCAGGGAATAGGACTGGTGTAAGGCCTTAAAATCCTTCTATAAGGCTATTCACTGCCTTAATCTCAAAGAATTACAGTTCAAAGTCTCGGGAAGATGGTACCTAGTCCCTACGAGAATCACTCGAATGTACCCCAACGCGGTACTCATGCTGGAGATGTGGCCAATCTAACTTCCTCCACATTCGGAAAATTACCGCCATATGGAAAAACCTCTCGCAACGCATAACCCGACACTTTGGACAAAACTGGGAGCTTACTCCCGGTAAAGATCAACTACACTTCCCTGACTATAAAAAAAACACCACAAAATAATTTTCCATATACTTACGGCAATAAAACTTGAAATAGCTAGAAATTGTAAAACGGATAATTGGATAATTTGGTCTTAAATAAAGACAGATGGAAAGAGGTATTATAATGCAAGGATGCATGAATAGTTATGAACTACACTATTGGGATAAATGGATAGAGACCCTTGAAAACAATCCATTCTAAAAGAAAGGAAAGAGAGGCAGGGGAGGGGAGGGAGGAAGAGGAGAAGGGAGGGGGAAAAAGAAAGTAAATAATTGTACATTTGAACCCCTGAAAAATGTTTGAAAATTAACATAAATGATTAGTAAACCGAATCTGCCCAAGTATAACTCCCTCCAGAAGCACCTGTCAATTGTTTGTATATGTTATGTAAAACAAACATCTAATTGTTATCCAGAAGTTAGCTTTTTTTTATGTAATTTGTCCTAAGTTCCTAAGTATGTATTTTTATATTGTTTGTATGTAATAATTTTATTTTTTGATATTTTTCATAATAAAAAAAGTTAAAAAAAGGAGCGAATCGAACACACATTAATTACATACGTATAAAAGGCATAGCTTAAATCCTCCAAATTGTGATAGGTAGCAGGACACTTGATTGTTGACAGGAGGCTTGTTTGGTAAAGACAACAGATAAACGTCATTAGTCAAATGCCAGTTCGATCCTAAATTAAACTACAGTGAATCAGTCAATCTGGGCATACTGAAAGACAAAAGGTATAAATAAATACATGTAGCATCAATTGGTCACTCCTCTATCATGAGGATAGATATGCTGTAGTTTCAATGAGGCGCCTCCAGTGCCTAAATGTGTCCACAAGTGTAGCGGTGCATCTTCTCCTTGTGCCTTCATCTTGGGTCTTCTGCTGTCTGTCTTCTCCTCACCCAGGAACAGACAAGACTAGCTAGCACTCTCAAAGTGGTTCACTCAACTAAGTATCCCAAAATCCCAGCAAGATACCTCCCATAGAGATAAAAGAACCAGTTCAACCCAGTATGGAGACAAATGGTCTATGTAATAAATGCAACCCCGTTTGTCACACCTATCTCCTAGTAAGTAAAAACTTCGAAGAACTGTGAAAGGCTTGTTCCCACAAACTAAAGAAGTAATCTCTGTAACCTTGTTTACAACCTCTTCTGATGTGCAAATGACCTTCCATTGTGAAACCAGTTTACACACCCACCCCATCAAAAGAATATATTTATGTGTTAGATATAAAGTAAAAATGTTTTTATAAAGGCACCCTATATTTCTTTGAGTGGCCTCGGTCTGGCGGGGAATATGTTCTGAAGCTCAAAGCATACGCCAACTACATTTTGCTAAATCGCACCATGGCCGAACTTTCCGAATTGGGCACACCTTCTTGACGTCACAAGTGACGTTGCAAGGTATCACGAGTTCTCACCAGGAACCCAAAGGGTCTCTTAAGAGCCTTTTTGGGTCTCTGCCACTGTGTCCCTGGCTAGAATGTGTCCTGCTTGCGTACCTGGTGTAAAGTCTTGTGTCTGAGCGGTGTAAGTGAGGATGGGTGTGTTGTCCGTTCATGAGTCCTATGGAGTGAGTGGAGAACCTCCACGGAGGCTGATACCAGCGGATGGGCACTCACAAGTCTTCTTGCGTGTAGGGGCGTGATCCAGGTTAAGATATGAATGGGGAACCCTAAGAGTTCCTCCTCCGCTCTCACCCAAAGTTTATCAAGTGGTCGAAAAGACCAGTCTAGAAGACGTTGCAGGTGATAGGCACGATAATATGTACGTATGTTCGGCAACCCCAATCCCCCTTTATCTTTGCGTTGAGTAAGCAGATCCAGTTTAATCCGGGGCTGTTTGCCCGCCCTCGTAAATTTGATAAAAGCGTGGCAGATATATAGGCGAATAAAGCAGGTGGGATTTTGATTGGTATAGTTTGCAATAGGTACAGTATCCTAGGGAGGACATTCATCTTAAGTGCGCTCTTACGGCCTGTCCAGGAAACATGTAGGGGGGTCCATTTAAGGAGATCTTTTTGTATAGCTGCTAGAATGGGTGGGAAATTGTAAGTGTACAAGTCCATGGTATCCGTGGTCAACCAGATCCCTAGATATTTAATACGTGTGCCACACCAACGAAAGGGGAAGGAAGATGATAGTGTCGCCACTGGGGTAGATTCATATTTAAAATTTCCGATTTAGAGAAATTAATTTTTAGATTGGCAACAGTACCATATATCCGGAATTCCTGGAGTAGTACTGGGATGGAGACGTGGATTTGTAAGGGTAAACAGCAGATCGTCTGCGTATCCTAAGAACTTATGGGTTGTTTTTCCCAGTTGGAGGCCCGTAATATTGGGGTTGTTTCGAACTGCCTCCATAAAGGGTTCTAGTGCCAAAACAAATAGCATTAGGGACAGTGGATAATCCTGTCGGGTTCCATTGTTGATTGGGAATGATTCGGAAAGAGCACAAATTATTCTAATCCTGGACGAGGGGCGGGAATATAGGGACGCGACCCCAGTTCATACCTCCGGGGCCAAACCCAATATGTCGAAGAGTTTCAAACATAAAGGACCACTCTAGTCTTTTCGACATTGTTGGAAAGAAAAATAGTTTGTTTTGCAAATTGCACTAAATTGATAGCTCCTGACTGTGCAGTCCCTAGACTCCCGCCCCGGGATAAAGCCGGATTGGTCTGGTGAGACCAGTGCCGGTAAAAGCCTACCCAAACGCAGAGCCAGGATTTTGGAGAATAATTTCACGTCTGCATTAATTAGCGAGATAGTCAGGATCTCTGCCTTCTTTGGGTATGAGGGTTATTGTTGTGGGTACAAATATTCATCCATATCAACTACACTGACTGTTTATAGGCAACAACCCCCTATGTGTGTTTATGAAATCTACATTCTTTTAGGAGAGTTACTGAATAAACTGGCAATGTAGTTACCCTCCTACTACAAGTTTATGTTACTTGTTAGCAGACTAAATCTTCTCAGACTTGTAACTCATTAATACTTTCAATGACGACTGGGCTTGCTTGGTGTAGGTGGATGTCCCAGCATATGGTCACTTTATTATGTTACACTCTGCATAACACTCTTTTTTTTTTTTTTTTTTTTTTAAATATGCATTTGCTGTGAAGCTGTAATCTAATTGTAGGGCTCTTTTTTTTCTTTTAATTATAAATTTTATACTTTTGAAGCAGTAACAGACACAGAGTTTTCTACATTTTTCTTTCTAACATGCTTACAGGAAATACAAATTCAAGCTGACAAAATCTTAACGCGTTTCACTTTGTTTGCTTTTCTCACTTGTTCATGTAAACACATTATTCTACTTAACCACTGAAGCAAGAGAGTGTGGAATTTTCTACTTTTGTTCTGTCTTCAGCAGTGCTATCTTGGAAGCACTTTTTTAACTCTCAAACACCATGCTTCATGACCATATTTATAGGTGCCCCTGACCTGACTGGAACCCATAGTTACTTGTTTTATTTATTGTAACAGACAGCCAGTCCCTTTCATTTTTCTCTATCTTAAAGTGTGCATTTTTATTAGGGTAAGCTATGTAACGTGCAATATTGATTTGCAAAATACAAAGTGTTTTAAATGCAGAAAACTAATGTTGTTTTTTTTTGTGCCTAATTTCCTTCCCAATACAAGACACATGGTTCTTACACTGTGATTCATTTTCTCAATGGATTATTTCTCCAGGCTGGAATCCCGGGTATGGACTGTAACTCTGCTGGTGGGCACATGCCTCCTGTACTGTACACGTGCTAGTATGCCCATTTGTGCTGTGTCTATGAGCGAACACTTTGCCTGGAACAAGCAGCAGTCTGGCGTTGTCCTCAGCAGCTTCTTCTGGGGGTATTGCCTGACGCAAGTCATGGGAGGCCATCTTAGTGACAAGTGAGTGTCTGAATGTGTACTGTTCAAAACCAAGTGCAGCTTATGGGTCAAATGCAGCCCAACTGACTACAAGATGTGGCCTACTGTATTTAACTACCCATGTTCTCATTAGCCCTGTAAATAGATTTAAACTTTTTTTTCATGCTTTTGTATTAATGTTAAATAACCAAACATTTTTCTAAGGCTAACCAGCTATTCTACATTACTACTGTAAATCAAGGCCACTACAGAAAAAAAACCATCGATGCCCCTGCCATAACTTGTTGTTCTGACAATATAGAGAACATTATTTATTTTTCTTCTTAATCTTTTTTTAAAATTTTTATTCTTGAATTGAAAAGTGATTTATAGCATGGAGCAGCTTTAGAAAATGGAATATTTTGTATCGTTTAAGCACAGTGTTGGCAATTAAATACTGATTTTGTGTGTAAGAGATTTTGGCATGTGAACCTTCACTGTTTCAGAAAAATGCCTTTTTTGTTTTTCCATCCTTTCTAGGGTTGGGGGAGAGAGAGTCCTCTTCCTCTCCGCTGTGACATGGGGTCTAATCACAGCAATTACACCCCTTGCAGCTCATATGAGTTCTGCCCCCCTGGTTCTTGTCAGCCTGCTACGGTTCCTGATGGGACTTCTGCAAGGTAACCGTAAAAAACCCATTATCATCATCAGTAGGAAAGTGCTTTTTAAGTCTGTAACGGTCTGTCTACCGGACGTAGTAGACCCTCTGCCTGTTGTAGGGAATCCCCTCCTTAGCCCCTGATTAAAGCTCAGCATTCACCCAGCAAGTCTTTCCTGGAACCTTGCTCTTTGTACCCAAATAGCAGACAGGACCACTAGCAGTTAAGTACAGCAAGAATGAACAACCTTTATTTACCTTCACAAACATGACATCAGAGACATTAATATACAAAGGGGGGGGGGGGGGGGATGGATCTAAGCATAGTTATCCAACTAACTGGGGCTAGGAATACATTATACTTTCAGGCTGCAAACCAAATAGGAAATAACATACAGTTAGTAGACCTAATTACAAAACACACAGTAAGACACATAATGAACACAACATAATCAGTTTAACAGTAAATCCAGTTAACACAGAACAATGGATGTTGGAATAAACTATCAATTACTGTCACTGACACATTGTAATCCTTCATAGTGGTCTACTCACAGAATTATACATTACACATAAACCAATATACTAACAGAATATGACTAACTAAAAATATTAAAGTATAGAGTTATGGAACATAAGCCGAGGCCCATAATCTATAGGGAGGTGTTTGGCCCTCAGGCCCCTCCAAGAACCTCAGTCACGCAGGCTGTCAGGATTCACTTTGTGACAATGTCATAGCAAGAAATGGATATTTACCCTATTTAAGTTCTAAATTACCGTGCACTGCATTGGTATCTTTATTACAGTAGGTGTGTTAATTGGAAGCGTGACTATAAATAGATATACATTTACTTTTATAGAGGGTTATACTTACAATAGTATGTGGGCTAAAATAGATTCCAGCTCAAATGGAGAGAGACTGGTATAAACTTTTTCTTGTAAATTTGTTGGTATTCAGGAGGCAGAGTATAACCGGTTATGTCTGTTTGTGACTGGTTAATCATTTACCCAGGTATCACACTCTAGACACATCATGTTTATATCCTGTGCCTTTATCTACCACTTGGCAGATAACATGTGTGCTTTAGATATGATTGTTTCCTGATTTATCTCAATATACACAAATCTAGCAAAAAATGACCTTATGTTTAATAAAAAGATTATTTATAATGAAATTATTTAATAAAAGAAAACAAATTACATAGTGTACATGTGCTTTATTAAGCCTTCCTTTCTACATATAGTTCTCTCAGGGGGCAGACTTGTTTAGAATCTTGGGTCAGATCTTCACTCACCTTGGTACAGATGAACAAAGATCTGACCCATCTGGCCAAAGATTCTAAACAAAATGTCTGCATCCTGGTAGACCAATATGGAGTAGAGATGGCTGAATAAGGTACTTTATTTGTATTCATTCATTAAAGTATTTCTATATAAAATGCCTACATTTGATACAATCTTTCAGGACAGTTGTCCTTTAATACTGACAGCCCCATGTCATGCATAGATCGTGAATTGAACATGCCAGTGTCCTATATCCGTGCAACACTCACATCCTGGCATCGTTTTATACTCTCCCCAAATCCATGCAGAGTAGAGGAGTGTACAGTATAAATGCTGCTACCACTTGGGATTTTCATACCTGCTGATGCATTGGTAATTCCAGAAATTGGTACCATGTATCTGTGGTTATTGACTTCGTCTATGTGATTTAGTGAGTGCACCTTCAGAATTCATTTGTCTTCTCACCAGGTGTCCATTTCCCAGCCCTGGCCAGTCTGTTCTCACAGCGGGTGCATGAACATGAACGTGCATTCACCTGCAGTGTGGTGGGATGCGGCTCACAATTTGGGTAGGTAGTGGCTGGGGCTGAGTGGGTGGTGGCAATCGTTATTTCACTTGACATGATTGCTTTTTTTCAGGACTTTGTTGATCGGAGGAGCGGGCTCTCTGCTTCTCGAGTGGTATGGCTGGGAGAGTGTCTTCTACTTTGCTGGTTTCCTAACTTTGCTGTGGGGTTATTGTGTGAGCAGCTATATTCTGAAGGATAGAGGTAAGTTCTTATATTTCCATGGTTGACTGTTTACTGTAAGTTCTCTTTGGGAGAGATACCCTTTCAGACTCCCCCAGTGAGACAGTAGCACAAGCAGGTGGCAACATTCTTACCCTTCTGATGTACAATCCCCATTGTGGCTGAAGCTGCCACCTGTGAGTTGATGTGTTAATCTAGTAATATATAACGTAGCAGGGAGAATTAAATGGTGCAGAGTGGGCATGAGTCAGAGATCCAATGAGCTGCAATTTAACTCAAACAGCCCATATAAAACAAACTGGTGCCAGCCAGTCCCACTCAAGTCTCCACCTGATACCAGCGCCAATATTATTAAGTGTTAACCTTCTGCCCATTGCAAATTGGTGAGTAGCTTTGCCTGCTATACTCTGTAGTGATGTACATCTCTTATGTTGTTTTTTTTGACACAGATAAGATGCTGACATTTGATGATCTGGGAAAAGGTTTCTCACTTTCTGCACAGACACAGGTGCCCTGGAAATGCTTATTTCGTAAAGCCCCTGTTTGGTGAGTTAAAAAGTGTGAGATCCTGTAAAGTGTTGGGATACAGGGTTATCAGCTTAGAAAAGAATCTAAATGCGACATTGAATTAGGAGGAAATAATCTTGCTAGTTACCAAGATGTTTGTGCAGTACTGAGGGACAAAAGGGCAGGTTGACACAGTGTGTCCTGATGATCCTGGGTTTATCAGACCATCACTGGGTAGCTTATATTGACACTAGATTGCCTTGACACACATTAATTTGCATTCTGTTTCTCTGGTGTTTCAGGGCTGTGATTATTGCACAGTTGAGTGTGGCCAGCACATCTTTCACCCTCTTCTCCTGGCTCCCCACATTCTTCAGGGAACAATTCCCAGACTCCAAGGTGAGTGAATAATGCAACAAAAGGTGCTTTCACCTGCTGTCATGGTGTGTGTGTGTGTAATATTTTTGTTTTTTTCTATACGATCACAATGTGCCACCTGCTGGCTGATTAAGAATACTGCAGGCAATAGTCTATACACTCCATAGATAATGCCTTGCCCCTGTAAATGCATGCCTTGCTCAGAGTTTCTAGTGATCTTGCTTCTTCCCTGCATGCATCTCAGCTCCCTCCCTTTCTGCCCCTAACTCCCAGTTTCCTTCTGTTTCTGCTCTACTCTCTCATTTGGTTTCTATGTGCCCTGCTTATGCCTCTCTCCCAGATACCCCTGTCCCTCTCTCTCTCTGCTCTTAGATTCCCTTATCTCAGTGCCATGTTCCACCGATTTTTGTTTTTTTCTTCTTCTTTCCAGGGATGGGTGTTTAATGTTGTTCCCTGGTTGGTTGCTATCCCTGCTGCTGTTTCCAGTGGAATCCTGTCCGATTACCTCATCGCCCAGGGTAAGAAACTGATTGATTATCCGAACGTGTTATAGGGGCTCCTACTACATACAATCTACACAATATAGACAAAGGTGACTGCTTATGGATGGGATGCTCTGAATAACAAAGTTTTTTTTTTTGTGTAATTTATTGAGAACTTGGTACAGATAAAGTTAGACAGACCTTCCCCTTATCCGGTACATAGTTATTTTCTTCTGAAGAATATGACCCTAAGAGCCAGTAAGTTTCGTTATTCACATTAGCTGTCTGGCGTGTAGTTCTGGAGAAATATTTCATTTAATAGGTGGGGAAGCCATCCAGACATGTCTTCCAGAGGAGCATGTGAAAGCTGCGTGTACAGCATGTGACTATGCATGACCCAGGTGAGAAAAAATGACCCAGGTGAGAAAAAAAGTTTAGTGTAGAATGAATCGGTGGGTCTGGAACAAAATAAAATTTAATGTCCGCCTACACTGTTTTTTGTTTTTCTTTGAGATCATTGCGTTAAAAGTAGTAATGTAAAACCTAGTTTTTCCTTTGATAATCATCATAATCTCTATTTCAGGTTATAAAACTATTTGGGTCCGGAAGCTCATGCAGGTAAGTTTGGTATTCTTCGTGCTTAGCAAGTATCCCCAGAGGTTTTACCAATATATTTGTGTAGTGCTTAGAGTTAATAATCATGACATAACTGGTGTCTTCATCCCTTAGAGGAGAACATACTTTAACACGAGTATCTTGTTCCTCCAGATTGCAGGAATGGGGGCTTCTAGCATATTTGTGTTCTGCCTTGGACACACCGATAGCTTTTGCCAATCTATTGCATTCGCCTCAGCAGCCGTGGGCCTTCAGACATTTAACCACAGGTAGGATGTCTGTCTGTTCCTATTCCACAGTACTGTAGATGTTAAACAAAATCTATACATATACGTGACCGAACAACATTTGGAATCTTGAACAAACGATTAGAAGCGCTCTGTTCCCAAGAATTTTACATTTTCAAAGAAACTGGGCTCCCTCTAATGGTAGAAAAGGGTAATGTGAAAAAGAAAATCTTGACTATAAAAGTGAAACTTAATAATACATGTATTTTGTCATTATCTCTAATGAAGTATTCACTACTATATGGTAGTATCTGTCCATATATATATGGGTTGCTCTGGTGCAACTCATGTACTTCAAAAACAATAAGAGCCCAGTGATTGCATCTCTTTTTTTTCTTGTCTTCACCTTTCCTGAGGCTTATATTCCATGGTGTGATCATGTGATACTTGGGCTCTGTCCCCAGCGTTGAAACTGTGTGATAAATACTTTACGACAGAACTTGGACCTATTCATATAAGCTTCTAATTCTGCCTTTTTAGAGTTCTTATCCTGCCAGCGGAAGCAAGGATTAAAAACATGCCCCCTCCAAAGTAAACCTGACTTTTGCAGATAAACACTAGTTTACTCTCAGCTGAGGCAGAGCTCATCTGAAGGTGGCACACAGACTTGCTCATCTGCTCAGGGTCTGAATTATGCTGGGCTCTCTCACTACTATCGCAGAAAGAGACCCATATCTTATACATGGGATCAGCTCTTTTCCCCCCCTTTCTTATCTGCTTTAAGATAAGTCACAAAATCAAAGATATGTACGTTCCCCAGCATGGTACATTATTTCACACAGAATGTTAGTTTGTTTGTTTGTTTTTTATAATATATGTTTTGAAACCGATTGTATTTTGATAATTTTAATGTCTGTGTTATTCTTTCTCCATATAGTGGTATAACTGTAAATGTGCAGGATTTGGCCCCTTCCTGTGCTGGCTTCCTTTTTGGTAAGTATCCGTATTTAACGTTGGGAACTACTCTGCGGAGGAGGCTGGATTGCGGCTTTGTTTCTGGTGAATATTACAACTATACTGCTAAAATGTCATCTATTATCCTCACAGGTGTGGCAAATACAGGAGGGGCTCTGCTTGGTAAGTTATCTCAGACTTCTGTGATTTGCTGTTTACTGTGGTCAGTCTGTGGCCTAGCAGCATTATCTTCTCATTTTGTTTTTCTCTTTCTGTCCGTCTGTCTGTCTTCTTGTCTTCTCTTTAAGTTTCCTGTTCCTCTTGAAGCCACTTTTTCCTGGAATGTCCTGATCAAGACACCATATGTTCTCTGGCTGTTTCTTGTGTAATGTGTGGACACCCATGGTAAATAACTAGACTAGAAAAATACTGTATATGGCAACAAATCATAAATTGCTAATTTAATTGAATCATCTGAACACTAAATAATATTCCTCTGATCACCACATAGTTTATAGTAGCTGTAAAATTATAGTATTAGGGTTTTGAAGTAAGTACCGTATGTTGACGTATTTCTCTTCAAAGGCATGTGATTCTTGATACTCCGAATTACCCACAAAGTTATATTATAAAATATATATAAAAAAAACACAAGCATTTTGCTGTGAATGGGGACAAATTTCCATTATATTGCTATTACATCACTTTTTGAGATGGTGGGTAATATATATATTTTTTTCATTCTTTAAATCACTTTTCTTTTTTTTTCTCGGAGAATATTCATTCTTGGTGGTATCCTCCTGTCACATTTTATCTGACCCTACACACACTATCTCCCATCCTAGGCGTGGTTTGGGTTTACCTGTCTGGCTACCTCATAGAGAGCACAGGTTCTTGGGGGCCCATGTTCCACCTGGTCGTAGCTGTGAACTTGTTGGGTTTAATAGTCTTCCTGGAGTTCGCCAAGTCAGAGCGAATGGACGTCGAGATGATTCACATCTAGATGGATGAGGAAATCATGGAAACCACATTCTGAGGGGTCTTAGGACTTCGGGGAGTAGAAAAGAGACCAAGCAGCATCACCTAAGGAGAGTTTGGAAGAAGGATTAACACTGTGACTATATTATTTTTCCTCTCTTCACCGTACTCTTGAGAACAAGTAATACAAGGGCCTTTGTCAATACTTTATAAGACCTAATTCAAAAAAATGGAAAGAGGTACACCAGAGAGCTTTGTTTTATTTATTTTACAATTCAGTGAATTTTCCTTGTATGTTCCCTACTACAGACATACATTGAAACGTACACAGATCCAGCCCTACAGACCATCATAAATAAATTTGGTAACACTTTTGTATGGTGTGTGTAGTTTTTTTTTTTTTTTCTTATATCCTGAAATAAACATTGTTTAGTAGTATGAGCAATACAACAAATTAATTACTTTTATCTCTATATAATAACTTCCTAAAAGTCCCCAGAAAAAAAAAATGTTGCTCCCATGTGTCACATAGAAACGGGGGTGTCCAAGTGGGACCTCCAGCTAGATTTCCCAGAATACTCTAACAGGCTCTTAGTTGACAGTTAATATCAGTTAAGCCTTGCAGGGCTGTGCTATTTCTTATCACGGTCACCAGTAGATTGTACAGTTTGTTTTTTGTCTTGTTTATGTATATTGTTTTTTTTGTTTTTTTTTTATTAGTTAGGTGACCAGTTGTCAGTTGTTTGGGAAATGTGGGTTAGTGTTGCACTAGTTATTGGGAAAAACTTTTCTTTCAACATTTTCTTTCTTTTTATGTGTGTTTTTAATGCTAAAATGTAGAATATTTACGGTATCCAAAAAAAAGGCTCCAAGTCCTTTTTAAAAAAAAAAACAACATAAAAAATAGAGTAAGGGAAGTATAGGTTCGCTAGGTGTATCAATTACAATGTGGTAATAGACGGCATACAAACTTGTGGTGGTAAATGACTGTATATCCATAATTTTTATGGAACCTGTAAGGAATAAAGATGCAAATATCGTGTAACACAATTTATGCAGTAGGAGGAAAATAAGGCGGTCTAATTATTGCACTCACAAACATATAGTTAATTCAGAAAAGTTTGAGAACTCCTCTGAAGTCTCAAACTCAACAAACCGCAATAGTGGGGTACAAAGCATAAGGAGAAGATGATGAGTATAGATAACAAATCTTTGATACAAAAGAGTAGACCGTTACATTAAAAACGCTGAAAATTCAGTCTCATTCACAATTAGCATCTTGCGATACACTTGTCAGTTTCTCCCTGCATGATCCTGACAGTAGAGGTCCCAGGAAAAATCCAACATTTGGCTCTCCGTTCCGAATTTTTCCTTTTTCCTGGGACATCTATATTAGTTGGTGAATTAATTGGATCCCTCCTACTGCATGTACTGTGTTGATTTATATTTGTTTCTTTATTCCCTACATGTGCCATAAAAATTGTTGATATACAGTCCTTTACCACCACAAGGCTGTATGCCGTCTGTTCTCAGATTGTGAATGATATAACTAGTGCACCTATTTATTTATTTTACACTTGTTTTCACGTGTGCAGGAGAAGGAGGAACACACTTTTGTTGCGCAGATGGGGTTTGTTTTCACTTTTAAAAACGACAAATTGTGTGGATGCATTAAATGACAAAGGGAAAAACTGAATTTAAACAAGAACTCAAAATTGAAAAGAACACTCTAGTCAGTAAGAAACCCTTGTGCTCAAGGGGTAAAGTACTGATCAGTTTGTATTGTGGGCACATACTATTTTTATTAGTATTTTTGTATTTTTATTTTGCTTAATCCACTTTCACCCCCATCTTTTTGTTAAATCTGCTGCAAACGGAGAGGTCCACAAACCGTGGCCAGTTGCAGTCCTTTTGTCTGTATACAGTCTGGCATCTATGCAATGTGGTAACAGGGCATTAAATCTTTCAGCAATCATACTAATGGATCTTGATATGATTTGTTCTGCAGATAGAGCTGGCTCCCACCTGTCTGCAGATGGCAGGTTTGAAAATCATAACAAGCGCTTGTCCAAAGCTATTGTAGAGCCGGTAACTTGCCTGAGGGCAGCAGGAACATGTGGGAAATGGTTAACCCCTTGTGGTATTGGCTGACAGATGGTCCATACCCAGCACTTTCAGAGGTAGGCTTTTCAGCAAATAAGGGGTCAATGGCAACACATTACTGCATTCTTTAACCCATGCTGAGCGCCAGGCTTGTAAAATAGCTAAAATAGCATACAACTAATGTTGTATGGATAAAAATAATATTCTAATTCTCCTGGGCATTTCCTTAACATTTTAATACCTTCTGATTTATTGTTTTGTTGTGGACACAGACCTTTCTTAACAAATGCCCACTACCTACCCTCCTTGTCTTGTATTGTCTATTGTCTGGAAGTTGTTGCTTGAGACTAATGTTAAGCCTATGGAGGTAATAGAATGACTGGTGGTTTTTTTTTTTAAAGAAAAGTTCACAACCCAGCTATTATGTATATACATTTCAAAACTCAATTATCCTCATTTAATTGAAGAAAAATGTTTAAAAAAGTAATGCCACTTCAGAGAGACAGCTAGTGCAAAGCAATACATTTCTATATAGTTATCAGACCGATATAGGATAGTTTCTTGTTTGCAGGCTGAAGAGTTAGTGGGTTGTGTAATTCCCTGTGATTTGATGTTACATTGTCTTCTGAAACACAGAGAGGACAGTGCTGATTGAACTGTATGTATCCCCTTCAAACACCAGTAAGAGCCCCAACCATATGGCCTGGCTCCTGTCTGCCGTATGGAGGTGTAAGTGGCATGGAAAATGAGCTGAAGTTAGCCAATGGCACTATCGCAGATAACTTTGCTCAATGCCAAGTGGACAGATGGTGCTGGGCCTTCTACTCAGAGTAGCCCTCCCTGACACTTGGACAGCAAGGCGGTGAATGGTCAGCTTGTGTTCTCAATATTGTGTTCAGTCTGATGGGGTATGGGAGCCAAGCTGGGCACTGAGATGGTAAAGGGAGAGGCTTGTAGCGATTAATAAAGTATAGACTGCATATTTGTTTTCGAGGATTGTAAACCTCGAGACCACATCTTGCCACCTAATATATTACTTCAGTGAATGAGTGATGAAACACCCACAATGGAAAAATGCAGCGGGTTAACTCTATGTATTCTTTATATATTGCTTATAGTTTGTCATTTATATTTTTATATATATATATTTGCTGTACAGATGAATTAGTAATATTAGTAATGGTTAAACACCATTACCAGAGGGGAGAGGCACAGTTAAACAATTTAGGATAATCTGTATATATACTATTTCTCTACATATTACTGTATTTTTCTGTGTATAAAACGCCCCCATGTATAAGATGAGCCCTACATTTTTTTAACCCAAGATTAAGAAATCAATATTTTTTTTTTATATCTTTTTATTAAGTTATTCATTTCCCCCAAAAAGCTCTTAGCACTTAGGTATTGCCCCCAAACCCACTTTGTACTCAGGAATTGTCCCAGACTTGAGCCGAAACCCACTTTTGCACTCACATGACTTGGCCCAGTACCTGTTATTGCGCTCACGAGAACCCACTTACACTCAGGACTTCAGGAAGGTTTAAATGCTATAAAAGAGGCTCCCAGCAGATGGTCTAGGACACTTCATCGTCGCGGCTTGATCGCTGACAGTTCAGCGCGGCAGTTAGAACGCTGAACTGTCAGCAATGAAGAATAACTGTCAGCCCTTACAAACGTACCAGTTAAAATAAAATGCCCCCCCCCCCCCCTAATAAATAATCCCCCCCAAACCTAATACTAAAATTAACCCCAATACTAAAATTAACCCCCGAACCCTAATACTAAAATTAACCCCCTAAACCCTAATACTAACCCCCGAACCCTAATACTAAAATTAACCCCCTAAACCCTAATACTAAAATTAACCCTGAACCCTAAAAACTAATTCTAACCCCCTAAACCCTAATTCTAACCACCCTTAACCCAATACTAAAATTCTAATTCTAAAACTCTATCACTTTAAAACTCACCTTTAGCGATGAAATGTCCCGCGATGAGCTGTCGTGTGGTGAAGTGACGGCAGTGAAGCTGCTGCGCGGATGCAGCCGCGATGAAGTGTCCCATCCCCCCCAACAGACACGTGTGACAGTGCTTGGTCCTACAGTATATGGATCACAAGCTTTCACGCAATCCATTCCATACCCAATATCCTAAGATGCATCTTGTGAGTTCTACTTACAAATCAAGTTTGGACTAGATTAGTTATGATGCTCAGCTAACTGAACCAAATTGGAAATGTAGTCAACACATCAGAAGTGTCATCAATGGCATTACCATGATGTTCAGAGGGCACATTGAGCACCATGGAAAATATAGTCAACATAGCTGAAGTACCAGTGTGTTATTATTTCCCTATATCACTTTCCACAGTGCCATTATTCTATTAAATAATTTGTCACAGTGCCATTATTCTATTAAATAATGTGTCACAGTGCCATTATTCTATTAAATAATGTGTCACAGTGCCATTATTCTATTAAATAATGTGTCACAGTGCCATTATTCTATTAAATAATTTGTCGCCGTGCCATTATTCTATTAAATAATTTGTCGCAGTGCCATTATTCCCATCAATCACTTCCCGCAGTGCCATTATTCCCCAAATAACTTTCCACAATGTTATTATTTCCTCATAACACTGGTCATAGTGCCATTGTGCTTGAGGGGTTATACTTTGACAAGGTGTGTCCTGGGGTGAGAGGCGGTAGAGTAATAAGGGGAAATAATATACATTTCTTATTCTCTCTCAGTCATGGCTATTCCTCATTAAATGATATAAGGAAGACATCCTCAAAAAGCTCACTGAAATGCAATCCTCTTAACAGTTGCATCACTAACCTGTGTCTGACATCATAACTGGCTCTGACCAGTGGTGGACCACCAGAGAATAATAAAATGGAGATGTGCAAAGGTAGTGGTTTCACAGATCCCCTTGCCACATTGCAAGCATTTAAGTGCATATTTAACAATGCTTGCTTGCAATCCAACCATGTCTTCTACAGACCTTGAAATCTAAAATTCCGTAATTAGGGAGAGCCCTTGAGGTCGCCAGGCATATTACTGTTCTTTATGCAAAATATACTTTAATGTAAATATATTTTGTTTTTCTGCATAAGCTATATCTTGTTGTATAATGAATGACTAAATGTACATATTAGAACACCGAACATTATTGGCCTAAGAGCTTGCATCCTCCCCATATGAAAATTTGCACACAAAAAAACCTTTTCCCTACCGCATACTTCATTCTCTTTATCATTAAGCTGAGAGACAAATAGCTCTGTGCTGACACTCGTTTGATTTGTACTTTTGACGAAAGGGGTGTCTTTATTATGTTTAATTGAAAAGAATTGCGGCCTCAGAGCATGAATATTCAATGCCGGCGCGTTTGGTGGTTTTCCAGCAGTCCTGATGCGCTCTGATTTCATTCTGACTCACAGCTAGAAGGCCTGTCAGACCCAGAATGACAGCAGGAAAGCGATTAATTGAAATAGCTTCATTAATTAGTAATTAACAGCGGGGTAATGACTATGTCACACGTCGTATTTCAGTGAATGCCCTTCATGTGTTAACGGGTCTTTAATTAAGGAATGCGCTTTTTAATTAAATGCCAAGGCTGACCTGCGGCCTTTACAAAGACTTGGGGAAGTTTGGACGTGGTGGATTAAAGGGACATTGTTAAATTTACCTGCGTCCAGACAAAGATGACAAGAAACCACGACCAACCTTTAAATGTCCTTTAGGTTCAGTTCCTTCACATTTCTCATCATCCACTCAAGACATATTTTTAAGGCATGGAATAGCTAACATACTGAAGTATTACATTAAATACAATTCTGTGCCATTTACAAATATATAGTAACCATGTCGATACATTGTAAAGAGCATTATATGCCTCTGCTCCACACATCTGTCTCAATACTATATATGCAACTTTGACCTTAAGTGAAATTACAACACCCATCACTGTAAAACGAATGTTAGAACTAAACGAGCTGACAGCTGATATCTGGCGCACTCTTCACCTTCTCAAGATAGCGCCATCACTATCTGAGCAATGTGGTCACTTTGTCTCCCCACAGGTTCCTGGCTCCTCATGTCTGGTAATAGCACCTTAAGTCACCTTCTACAATACCAAACAAACATGGGTGAAGGTGTCTTTTCTGACCGGGCTAAAATGTAGAATAACTTTTCAGAAACACATACTCGAAAATCTCTTAAAAACGTCCACCTTTATGCATCCTACAACGAAAACATACTTGCTATACATTTTGTACTTCATTTTCTTTTTACATGTTTGCATTTCAATACATAATGTGACTTTCTTCTACATGTGCATGAGACACTTGAAATACATGGTATTCTTCCCAGAAGAACTCTTAATACGCAAATAAATGTCCAATACATGGACTCTTTAGTATAAAATAGTGTGCAACCAAAGGCTGATCTTTTGTGCAGTACAATCTTTGATTACCAGACTCTAATCCTTTGAACTAAAGAGTTAAAGATGCTTTATTTATTTAGACTTATCTGCTATGACTCTCCTTGGTGCCCACCATTTCTCTGTTGAAGCCCTTATAACGACCCTGGCGAAGTGAGACAATACATACTTCTTTGAATTATTAAAATTATGAAGATAAAAAGTACGCAGATCAACAAAAAAAAGCAGGTTAGATTTTTGCTATGATTATTTTGATCTAATACACATTAGCATTTGAAAGAGATGTGTCTGTGACTGCTTTGTGCTCAGGGTAGCTTGGAATCCGCCTCTATAGGAGCTGTACCCAAGAGAACAGAGGCATCGGGGAGAATAGAGAAATTCAGAAAGGAAGACATGTGACAATGAATCCAAGGACAGATAGAGACTGATATATCGGTGAGAGCGGAACAATCAGTAAGAGAATTCTATTAGTTTCTATGGTGATTGCACATCCTTTAGAACTTTGTGCCATAACCGGCTGTTACCTATAACCCCCAGTGTCCTGTTGGATTTTGGCCAAAATAAATATCACACTTTTTTCAACACCATGAGGAAACTGAATCCCGTAACTGATCACCACCCTGGTTCCCACAATGAGAGTTACGGATGTAAGCCTCATAATTACTGGTCACCTGGATGAGTTTGAATGTATTACATTTATACTTTGGAGAAGCCTCAGTTAAGCTGCATATTTTGGGACTATTTACTAACATTCAAGTTTTTTTTTTAAAGGCTGTTGAGTTGGGAGTTTGAGTTCAATACACATTTGAAAGCTAACTCCCCTCTCACCCACTTGACTTCGACCTCCCATAAAATGCCTAAAAAAATGTTATTCACTAAAAGTGAGATGGACAAGTTGAGAGGTTGAGTTAGACTTCATCTGAAAAACCACAACGTTCATAGTTCTCATAGAGGGACGAGTACAAGTTTTTTCAATGGGGGGTGACATGTCACTTGTGGTTTTTGAGACAAGGTCCAGCTCAACATCCCAGGTTGACTTATTTGTGATTAGCTCTTGCTGCATCAATAATAGTCAAGGCTCATATAAGTGAGACAACTCTTTTCCATCTTATTAGCTGGCTAATTTTCATTTTATTGAACAAATCTTCGTTCATAAACCTCACTATTTGCATTAGGCAAATTCAAATAATCTGTTTTTAAACATCTTTCCATACCACTGAAAACAGACACATTTTACACACTGCCTAGACATTCTGTGTATTGCCCATTGGCTACAGCCAAAGTGTGAAGCAGAAGAAACACCAAAAAAGGAAAACAGATCTGAAAAGCTCCCAAATTATTTGAAAGTTACAAATTACACAACAATCGAACTCGTTTCTCAAATGAGAATTCTTGGTGTTTTAAGGGTTTTTAATATGGATTACCTCTATTGTTCAACTTTTTAATACAGAGCGAAGAAGCATGGGTATGGGGTCAAACATTATTAAGTTCATGAAATAATACAATAGAACCAATGGCTTTTCAGACAGCCCGTGGCCCACCAATTATACATCAATAATCTAGGTTATACTTTGTTCAGCCATTTGATACCACCTGGTATATTGAGTATTATTAGTGTACATAACCAATCTGATACTCTTCCCTGATAGGAGCGTCAGTATCTCTGAATCCAGAACCTATTTTACACACGCACTTTGCTGTGCAGTTTTTGTTTATTGAGACAGTGATTTAAACCTTTGAAATACATCGTATTTATTGAATTTGTATTTTATTACTGAATGACACTTACATGCTCCCAGACCCTAGCTATCATTTTCTTAAAGGAACCATGGCATTTTAAAGAGTGAGATAAAAGCCAGGCATGCATGTGGGGGGGCTCCACTGATCTGTAAAGTTTGTTTTAAGATGACATTCAGTTTTTTATAACTTTTCAACAAAGCAAACACTTAAAAGAATGAAAGGAGATGGTGTCAGCTACAGAAGGGAGGCTTTGTTGTAGGATGACAGGTGCCTTGGCACACGTATGTAACAGATGCTCCTAGCGTTTTCCCTAATAGCTGCTAAATAATACGCGTTTAGCATTTTTCTTTTGTATAGCGTTCTGTCAATATCCAATTTGCTTTTCAGAAGCCTTAAAGTTGCCCTGTCAATCAAGATTCAGCCTCAGGCTCTATACACTGATTAGAAGCTCCTTGGAGAGAGAGAGACCCAAATTAGTTTTAAATAAAAAATAACTATCCTCTCGTTGCCCAGCGTGTGAGCTTACAGAAAATATTGTCACTGCAGCCAGGAAATTGCCTTTATTACTGTCATTTGGCAATTATGAGGTTAAGTCCTTCATCTCTGTCCAGGATTCTGCAAATAATGATTTGTTAACCCCTTTAATGCAGGCAGGGAGTAGAATTTGTAACTTTTCTTTATTTCATACATTACAATAAAAGATGGATGTTACATGAGCCACAGTTGCTACAGAATTTCATTAGACTCAGGGCTGTCCATTTTCTTCAAGATGTTCTAGCAGATGAGTGCATAACCTACATTCAAGCACCTCTGAGTGTCAGCTTGGATCCCTGATATGTTCTGTTGCAAAGGAGGGGTTTTTAGCTATCAAAGAGCCAATGCCCTTTGCAAGTTAACAGGGTGGAAAGATGGAGAGGAGAGTCCTCCACCTAACCATCTATGTATAATGGTCTAATGTGGGCTGGCGGGATAATTCTCTAACCAAGATATCAAGCTGGTTGTCAGGCTCTAGTTATGGTCATATCGGTATTTTACAGAGGACCCAGAGCAGTTGCCCTTTTTGCCCAAATGATTCTTTTAACATGTAGCAGTTACCGTGTCCTACACAATGTTTGTAACAAGCAGTGTTGGGCAAACAGCAGTTGGCAGTTTCGTCCCTCACTCTGCTTTCTGTTCCTTCTGCTCACCAGTCCATACAGCCAGGGCCGGTGGAAGGATTTTTTTCCACACAGGCGAAGGTGCAATCCCATGACTCTCCCTCTCCCCATATCTCGTATCTCTCCTTCCCCATATCTCTTTCCCTCTGCCCTCCTCCCCATCTCTGTTCTCCCCCTCCTCTCCCCCAATTTCTGTTCTCTTCCCCCTCCTCCATTAATTTCTGTTCTCTCCCCCTCGTCCTCCTATTTAAGTTCTCTCCCCCCCCCCCCCCCCAATTTCTGTTGTCTCCCCATATCCTATCCCTGTTCTCTCCAGCCCCCCCCCCCCCCCCCCCCCCCGGAC
The DNA here is from genome assembly GCA_036172795.1 of Pelodytes ibericus. Taxonomy (NCBI): domain Eukaryota; kingdom Metazoa; phylum Chordata; class Amphibia; order Anura; family Pelodytidae; genus Pelodytes; species Pelodytes ibericus. The sequence goes on from CM069862.1 coordinate 132,961,992, forward strand.
AGCACCAGGTGAGAAAAGCATTGGTCCAGAAAAGCGGGACAAAGCTAGAGCTTGGGGGGAACACAGCCTCCAAATTTGGATAGTCCAGCGTAAAGTGGGAAAGTTGGGAGGAATGCCAGTCCCTACAGTAGAAGGAAACTTGTGTAAGGCAGCACTCCTTATAACCACTACTACATCATGCTGTAGAAAAATAGTCTGCTGTCCTGTTAGTCTGGTTAGTATGTATATATATATATAAGATCAGCGCACTCACCTCAAAGCAGGTAGGAGAGAAACTCTTAAAGCTATAGGTTTCATTAAAGCTTCTTAAAAACACCTGTCTTACTAAGATAACAAAATTGGAGATTTAGTCACATATATGGCCATATCATGCTAAGCCCACCACTACGTCAAAGTACTCCAAAATTGGTGGGTCCTAACACTAAATACTGTTGCTTATGGGGCTTAATCTCTTTATATGTATTACTTACCAGGGACCAAAAGGCCTTCCTATTGTATAATACAGAGACACTCCTGCAATTTATAGGTCTGGACACCACTTATGGAGCACCTGTCATGGGGAGGGGTGCTAAACCAGAGGCCTCGTCATAGCTTCTACTATACAAACAAATCCAAACTGAATGCACTCACCTAAACTAGCATATATTATATTATACGGGGTGCTGCTGAGACCAAATATTTATACAAAATCCAAAGATCAAAATATATATGCAACAGGATGTGTGTATGTATACATATGTGTATCAAGGTTAGCAGTTGGACATATAAGGCATTTAATAATCATGAGTGAGTGCTTCCTTCATGGATATATATTAAACACGTGTGTGTAGATGTATGTGTCTATATATAGGTGTATATAATTATTATACATATTTTATTTTTGTGAATATTGGGACCTGAACAGTGTTATCCTTATGTGTCTACGATTTGTAAGACAGGCTCCTAATTTTTTTGTTTCTCTCATAGAGTTACATTTGTCAAACCCTGGCCTACCTGTCTAATTGTGTACAAGATGGGGAGGAAGTGGACATTGTTACTTTTTGGCACTCCTGGTGTTGTGGACTGCATTTTCCATGATGCTCAGCAAGCTTCATAACTGGCTCAGCATCATGGGAAATGTAATCCACAACAGTTCCATGCCAAGGATTAGGTGATAACTAGACCAATTGACACACCAGCTGTTTTGGACAAGCATTTGTATCATAGGAAATGTAGTCCTTGACAGCCAAAAGTAGTGCCAAAATTGGGGTTTGTGAAGTCACCTTTTGTTGTGGACCAAGTTGAGACTTTCCCATGGTCCTTTCATTATTAAAGGACAACTAAACTTTTCCCCCCCACACTTGTGCTTCTAGTATAGATAGCCTATTAAGCAAGCACAAGAATTCTAATACAGAAGTGAAAAGCTCAGTGCCCCTGGTATCAAGATAAACTGGCATAGTACATATATTCCATGTGAAGCATGCAGTATGGTCAGGTCAGCGACTAGGTCCCCTCTGCTAACCCCATGTAAAAAGGAGGGTCTATCTCTGCATTAGCAGAAACAAACCCAAACTCCATGCACACTCCGATTGGACAATTTGGGGATGAGGGCACAGATCTTATTGGCTGTGCATACACTAACACTGTTAGTCTCCTGAACGGATCTGTCTCGGCTCTAAGGCAGAGCCAAGAGTCAACCCACATGTATCTCTAAAAATAGAGGGACAACACTCCCCCAGAGAAGCAAGGGTTAAAAAAAAACCTTTAAAGTCCTGTCCTTTAAAGACAGCCCTGGCTATGGTGGTACTGCCTGCAGTATATTAATACACTGTCTGACGTTCCTAGTCATAATTTGGCCCGAGGTTTGTTATCAAACACAGAACCCACAGTGTCCGTGTACTATGCTCACCGCTGTTGCTATAAAGGAATTGTACAGAGTGTAATCCAGCACTATATAAACACAAAGCAAATAAAAACTATTGGAGGAAGTGCCAAACATCTTTCCTAGATGTGAACTAAGTAGTGCTGTGGCATTTTAAATATTGGTTTCATTGTATTTTTTTTTTTGACAGACACAAAAACAAACATACACAGTGGGGGCTTGGTGTGTGCCTTCAGATATTACATTTGAGTGCTTAAACACTGTCTGTGGTTAACCATTTTATGGCAGTTAACAATAGGTCTATGAATGCCAGAAACATTTTTATTGTACATCCTTACAAAAAAAGTTGTGCCCATTATTCTATTTTCCACTAGAAATCATTTGGGGAAGAGCGACATATTTTGGTTATAAAATATTTTGATGTAAAAATGTGAATGCTTTGTATTTCTCCACTTCTCTGTAATTTCTCCTCTGAGCGGTCTCTGCTCCCCTGGCAGTGTGTAGGGGGGGGGGGGGGGGGGGAGTGTCAGTGACCCCCAGATGTCCACAGTAACTGCGCTCAAGGCATCTTACTGATAAACAGCCCAGTGCCTCAGTAAGAGCGGATTTAAAAGATGGCCCGAGGCACAGGTCCCTTATTAAATACATCCCGTGCACTTTTATATGGAGATTTGCATACGTTGAGCTTTTAAAGGGATCTTCCATCTGTTCCCCTAAAATGAAACAGAATTGTAACCCTTTCTGTGGCAGGGCTCGCTGTGACACACTGCAGAGCAATGAATATGCACACAGATGATGGAATACAGTGGGATGCAGAGCAGCAGGATATACAGAGCATGCAATATAGTCTTTATTTTAGGCCATCAGCATGTTACTGTTTCATCATATGCTGTGAGAAATTCATTAATATTAATGTCATTAATAACAATGTCTGCCTAATAAATACAATAACTATAGATAACTGCATGTGCAGAGCCAGTTAAAATGAAAATTATTTACAGCAGTAGACAGCAGAGCAGCATGCAGAACCATATCTGCAAACATATTTATATCCAAGTAGTTCCAAATATTAGGTGCAGAGAATTCGAAAATACGTAGCAGTGTATTAACATAGCTATACGGCTTAGTTTATTAACATATAGAGCCGGATGTACAAGCAAGTATACTAGCGAAGGAAAATTAGAACATGCAGAGCAGTTTTTTGCAGAGGCTGTATTACAACATATAGAGTAGTGTGCTGAGGAGCGGTTTAACATGGAATTTATTGTCCATCAGTTTAATAACATCCTGTTTAGTATGGCAGCATGCTGAGCACTATACAGCAGACCATTGTGACACTAACATATTTGTATAGCAAAGGACCCAGGAATGCACCTACCTCCTAGCATCCTCTTACGGTTCTTCCCTCTTTCAAAATGGCTGCCTTGTTTCACTCGTAGTTTTTGCAAGTGATTGTCTAATTTCCAGAAGCAGTTTATTGTATCATAATGTCAAAACAACTCTTATAGCATAAGTGTACAGGACGAAAAGGGTTAAAAAAAAAAAATATTCCATAGAATTAGCATTGGCATCGAGCTAATTTTTTAGCGGCCTACCGGTTGATGTCAACCCTAATGACAATTCAACCCCATGTGCCAAGCTGTAAATCTTTATTTTTCATTTTAAACAATGTATCACAGAAAGTATTTTGTGTATAACTTGAATAAACATAATATTGTGCAATATTCCCAGCATTGATGACAACATTTTAGGTGAAGATGGTGCCTATTTAAATGGCAACAGCCAAGTAATGCAGCTGGGAGGTTTGAACCCACTTAGCATTGTGGGGGCTACCTCTACTTGACCTCTGGCCTCTCATGTCACGCATGTGTAAGCTGTGTTTCTATAGTTTTAATATATGTAATGGCTGGGGGAATGACGGATTAACAGCAATATTCATAATGAAAACAGATGCCACCTTCCATCTGGATTGGGGAATTAATATGTTAAATTCATCTTTCTGGCCTCGCCCCTAATCAGGGGATGTTTACTCTCTGGAATGATTTGGGATTAAACTGTTTCAGGGCCTGTGGGGAGGGGGTCAAATAGAGATCTGATATTAAATCTCATCAAAATGAAAATTGCAAAGCTTTACCTAGGGTCATTATACTGGGAAATTAATCACAGTTTCATCCAAAATGGCCTGGCTTGTGGTACACTACCTCATAGCTCTGTAGCTCCTTGAATTGATATAAAAATATTATTGAGATTATTAATCCTATGGGATTTACATTTACATTTAACTGAAATGTGCCAGACAAAATGCTTTGCTAATAATTACAATATAGTATTTATAGTGCATGAGCTGCTAAGCACGCAAATCATATATAATTCTAAGAGAACCAGAGTACATTGTAGGACTTCTAAACAAATACCCCCATACCATAGATCAGAGACCAGGAGCCCCATATATTACAACTGTGGCCCCAGTCCAGGGATTTGGAGGCTGCCCCCAAACTAGGGTTGCCACCCAGCTGGTATTTTACCGGCAGGCTGTCAGACCCTCCCAAACAAAATAAATGACCCCCTCTGAGGTCTAAGGACCACCCAATGGTCCACAACCCCATATGATAAAATAAAAAATATCCACATCTACAAAAAATAGAATAGGGATTTCATTTTTAAAAGAAGGCATCAGAAGCCCTTCACTCACAGCTTTACCATTGGCTGGGTTCAGGGCCATCTTTAATAGTGATTGTACCCTTGGCAAGCATTTGCTTGGGCCCCCCTGGACCCTGAGTGAGTCTATGCAACACTGCACTACAACTACTCATTACCCAAATGAAAAAAATATACACAGATATTAGAGAGCACTTACATATGTTCATATATATTTATAAATATCTATACACATCTCACTCTCTCTCACTAGTTGCATTTATACTTACATGGACTTCTTAATATTATATTCAACTATTTTCATATGTAATAAAAATGTTATTGAAGAGTTGCATTTCTTGTTTTTATTCCCCTTTTCTGCACCCACATTGAACCTAAAGGACTTAACACAGCCCCATAGAGTAGCCACAGCACTTGTCATGCACCTATATTGCACCCACAGCACATGGCTTGCACTCATATTGAACCCACACAATTTCGCATGCTACAGTGTAAATTTGCCCCACAGAACATACCAGTTTAACTTTGTTCCACTGAACTGCCCATGCAGAAAAAAGCCACATTGACATTTTTCCCCATAGTACATGTTATTTTTCCCCAGAGAACATGCCACAGTCACTTTGTCATTGCATATGCAACAGACAGTTTGCCTGTTAAAATATGACACCGTTTGTCCATTAAATATGCCACAGTCAATTTGCCCATCAATATGCCAATATTATTTTGCCATTAATATTCAGTCTTATTTTGCCATAAATATGCTACAGACATGTTTCCCATTAAAATGCCAATATTATTGTGCCATTCAGATACCAGTAATATTGTACTATTAAGATGCCCCAGCCAATTTGCCCATTAAGATACCAGTATTATTGTACCATTAAGATGCCATAATTGTTGTGCCATTCAGAGCCCAGTAATATTGTGCCAGTCAGAGCCCAGTAATATTGTGCCAGTTAGAGCCCAGGAATATTGTGCCAGTCAGAGCCCAGGAATATTGTGCCAGTCAGATGCCTGTAATATTGTGACATTCAGAGGCCAGGAATATAGTGCCAATCAGATACCAGGAATATTGTGCCAGTCAGAGCCCAGTAATATTTTGCTAGTCAGAGCCCAGTAATATTGTGCCATTCAGAGCCCAGGAATATTGTGCCAGTCAGATACCAGGAATATTGTGCCAGTCAGAGCCCAGGAATATTGTGCCAGTCAGAGCCCAGGAATATTGTGCCAGTCCGATACCAGGAATATTGTGCTAGTCAGACCCCAATAATATTGTGACATTCAGGGCCCAGTAATATTGTGCCACTCAGAGCCCAGTAATATTGTGCCACTCAGAGCCCAGTAATATTGTGCCAGTCAGAGCCCAGTAATATTGTGCCATTCAGAGCCCAGTAATATTGTGCCAGTCAGATACCAGTAATATTGTGCCAGTCAGATGCCAGTAATATTTTGCTAGTCAGAGCCAAGTAATATTGTGTCAGTCAGAGCCCAGGGATATTGTGCCAGTCAGAGCCCAGTAATATTGTGCCCCTCAGACCCCACTAATATTGTGCCAGTCAGATGCCTGTAATATTGTGCCCCTCAGACCCCACTAATATTGTGCCAGTCAGAGCCCAGTAATATTGTGCCATTCAGATGCTGCCAACCGATTGCTGCTGTTCCGTGTCCGCGGCCGGATGTCTCCTCCGTGCAGTCTTCCCTCCTGCACGGAGGAGGGAAACAGTCACCGGATGTGACGTTAAGTCACATCCGGCGTCAGTTTTTTTCCGGTCGTCGCATCCAGCGCAATGCGCTGTGAACGCGGCAAGCAGGGGCTGGGGGCCCATGGGACAGCTGCCTTGGGCCCCCCAGGAGTAACTGGGCCCAGGGCAGCTGCCCTGTTTGCCCCGCGTTAAAGACGGCCCTCCCTGGCTGGGTTTCGAATCCCCCCCCATGTAATGGTCATTTATTTTGTATTCGTGGGAGGGTCTGCAGGCTGCCAAAATGCGAGGGAATTATTTTTATTAGGGTGGGGTTCCAATGCTGCAGTCTCTGAACAGAGATATTAAGCACCGACATTTTTTGCGGATTCGTGAATTTTGGCTATAGTCCCAAATCATGTATGTATGTGTGTGTATATATGTGTGTATATATGTATATATATATATATATATATATATATATATATATATATATATATACACACACACACAATTACATATATGTACATTGACAGTAACATGCAGCTTGTGTGTATCACAGACATAGCAATAAAACTCATGGTATTGTGCAGTGTCACATTCACACAGAATCGCACACTGTCATATACACACACCATCACACTGGCACACACAGTCAGTCACACAGTGTCACATCCCCGCGCAATCACACAGTGTCAGATAAACACACACAATCACACAGTTTCAGATACACACACAATCACTCAGTGTCACACACAGTGTCACAAACACACACAATTACAGAGTGTCACACAATGTCACAGTGACACATAATCACACAGTGCTCTCCAATTATTCTTCATAACACACCATATAGGAAAGGCTTATAAGCAACCCTATTGGTGCACCATACCTTGGCCTGTGGCAGTGCACTAATGGACTGTTTGATCCTGTACAAGACTGTAACTCGTTCCTGTAAAAGTGATAATAAGACAAGAGGCACACATTTAAAATAAGTTTATCTTATTGACTTGCTGTATGTAAAATGACATAGCGCAGAATTTGTTTTCAGGGCACCCATTAACAGTAGATAAAGTGACTAATTATGTTCTTCAAAAATATAGTGTAGTATATTGAATGAATATAAAGAGAGGCACACTAGCAGTTGTTGGAAATTCAGTCACATATAGGGGAACAAAAACTTGCTCAAAGAGTACACCTGAGGAAGATATTTGAATAGCGAAACGCGTTGTATCCTTCATGGATGTTCACTTGTCTGTACAATGGACTTCCAAGTTTTTGTTGTTAAGAAGCTTCATTTGATATTGGGACTCTGTTCTACATTATACCATCTCATCGATTTACAGTGTAAGATGTTATTTGCACGTTAAATCTTTTGCTTGGGTGTTATCTTATGGTATAATGTTTCCCATTATTTCTAGCCCGTTTCTCTAGAAGAGCCCTTGTTATTCCTTGTGGGCCTCGTATACAAGCACACAGTGTCACACAATTACACATTGTCACTTTTTTTTATACTATATATCTTTATTTTGATTTATTAGGTTATAAACTTATCTTCTAAATATCACATTGTGTCAATGTGTCATTTATCAAATTGTTTAACAGATTATAGAATTTATCAGAATTATTTACAAAGTATATAATATCAGATATACAACTTAATATTAATAAAATGAAAAACACCCTCAAATAAACAGTCACTCACAATCACACAGTGTCACACAGACACACAATCATTGTCGCAAAACGCATAAGGCTGGCTGTCCAGGGGATGCACATTGATGTTTGTCATGGTAAGTAAAAATAAATACATTTTATACTTTGCCTGGTAATGTTGCTCATTTTTTGGGACGATGTGAGTCTTTTTCCTTCAGTTTATTCCAACTCTACAACTATCCCTGACAGAAGTAATCAAATCTTATTTGCTGATTAGATTTACTGGACAGGTTTTTAAGTGGGATATTTGCATTTTTAAGAAAGCAGTGGGCAGCGGTAACAGGAGATGCATATAGTTTTGGGGATACCCACATCCTACCTACTCATCTTCCTCATATTTCTCTGCTTTTAATGAAGCAGCTTAATGAACTTAATGTCCTTGAAATACCTTCATCATTCATCTCTTGCCCGTCACTGAACCTGCCCAACATAATATTAATTAAAGCGGAGATTTGACTGTGTGGGGAGCCAGAGGAGGGGAGGCTTGTCACCCCTAATGAACGAGCTTTCAAGGCCCCCTGTGCCAAGAAGATGGCTTTTTAAACCAGCCTTATTAAGCAGAAAATTAGACCTAAATCACCCTACAACATACTCATTAAGAGCCAGCGATCCTTAGCCGTTCCTGTGTTCCAACATTTTTAATTAGCAAACTGCTCATCAGATAGTACATGAGGTGGCTAGTCTGTGTCCTTTATTAGGGGAACGAAATTGCCATTTTCTGCTGCATCAAATATAGGGCTGTTTATAGGCACTGCAGTAAATAAAGAAGAAGGGGGCAAGACTTGGAAACATTAGAACATTATCTGAGACCTGCAATAATTCAGTGTGGAAATATAATTCCCTTCCTGGGAGCTGTGAGACCCCTTTATTTATTTTTCAAGGAAATTACTTCAGCCTCACTGTGCCAGTAGTGATTCAGAGATGGGACAGGGGGTTAGCAGAGGACACAGGGTAGGGTGGAGGTGTCAGCATCTAAATTCTCTTAGGCTCAGTAAAGCAAGATTAGAAAGGGCAGGGCAAGATTTGTTTCTTTTGGGCCCAAAGGAATTGGCTCCTCTGTGACCTGTTATCAAATCTATTAGGGCCCATGATGTCATATTTCAGATTGTATATTTCCATGATGTAATGTTACAAACATTACTATGAGTAAACGCCAAGATTTTAAACCGTTATAGCTGCAGGTAATCGGACTAAACCCCAGAAGTTGGGCCATACTATCGCCTCCATAAAATTGGCCTCAAACCAATATTTTTTTTTACCAGTCTGCTAGTGAAATACAAGCTGTGTGGCAACCCTACATAACTATAAATAGCACTGGAAATCATACAATGTCTATTTTTAAGCAGCACCTCATAATACCAGATGGGTACAGGGATACATGGTGTTATTCAGGGGCGGATCCAGAGTCTGATCTTGAGAGAGGCACTGCCATATTATTTTTCGGCGACCGACAGAAAATAATGTTTTGCTTGCAGAACAGACAATATTTTATTTAATGTATCATACAGTGTTAAACTTGTTTGAATCAATGATATAAATTCTTCTCATAACTTTCTACAATGCCATGTATGTACCTAACATTTTCCACAGTGCCATATTCCACAAATCTCCCTGGCTTTTGAAATTCCTAGTGCTGGCTCATAACTTTTGACCATTTTACACTGAACTTCTCTGCTATAAAAATGGTCCCTAAATTTGTCTGTCTGTCTTTTGTAATGATGTTCCATGTTAGTTAGTGAGAGCCTGGGTGTTTTATATGTTCTGATGGCAGATGGCGGGCCTGTATACTGGAATGTGATGGTGGCAGAGAATATGACCCACAGCATGACATCAGCCAACATATAATTATCAGCTAATAATGGTACAAGATATACCTGTGCATAGTGGGTAGATAGGCAATGTTATGGCAGCTCCAATAAAAACAATTATTAATCAGACATTGGCGGTGGGACAGCATAGCTCCCATCAGTATATAGTTAGCCAAGCATATATGGCAGTATATTACAACTGCTGTAAACTATTCCTCATATTATGCTCAGCAAGAAACATGGGAGACTTTTGGCTGGCTGGGCAAATGAGAATTGTAGGTCACATCTACTGTTACAGAGACTACTACTGGATTTGATACATGGGAGCCAGTGAAGAAAGGAGAAGCTATAGTGTGTTATGGGACATGCAGGGCCGTCTTTAACGTGGGGCAAACAGGGCAGCTGCACATCTGTTGGCCTATAGCAGCATAGCGCTGCTGAACCTTTTTTTTCTGGCAGCCACATCCTTAAAGTAAAAAAAAACCAGTGCGACTGGATGTGACAGTACGTATTGCCCCTTTGCCCCCTCCCTTCCTGGATCCGCCACTGGTGTCAAGTGCCTCTTGGTAATGTGGAATAATATCACCCAAGCCATCAAACATATAGTGTGCAAAACAGAAAACAGAGAGAAACCAGCAAGAGGGAAATAGAGAAAGGTAGAGGAAAGTTAGAGTCACAGAGGATATGTTTAATTATTTAGAAGAAGTAAGCAACTGAATTTCAAACTTAAGGCCAAAGTAGCTGAGTTACACAAATTCTCCAATTTTCCAACTAGGCTACATTGGCCTTAAATGTGAAATTCCCCCGTCAATTCCCTCTTACCCTATATGTACATATTTGAGTGGGGAGGCAGTATACTGTATCCATGTACACATTTCATGATTTTTGTGAGTGCTGTATACTTTTATACACAGGATATTGTTAAAGCCAAATATATTGCCAATGGCAGGTGTTTTATCCCCAAGTTACTGAATCCCCAAAATATCTAATTTCATACAAATGATTAAGGAGTGAGAACATCCATGATTGTTGTTAATAGGTTAAAGGAGGGGTTTCCAATCCTTCTGTGGAATCTCCGTTTTCCCTTACTATACATGCAGGCAGATATTGAGAAATAAGAATTAGACTGTACACTTCTGCAGACAGCCTACTGTACAGTACTTGCAGAATTTATTAATCTTAGAAACAGTCATATAATTGGGTGCAGCTGGAAAATTATTAGATGGGTTGGAATCCTATACCATTGTTTTACCCACAGTCCTCTGTATGCAGGAGTGATGAAACTGTGTTACTGTGATATTGAGGTCTCTGTACCGCTTAGGGGCCCCGTCACCCTCCACTCCACTCTCCCCTTTCTCAGTACTATATCATGAAAGGTTTCGGTGTCTGAGAGGAACTGGCAGGCCCCAGGCTTGTGGTTACAAGGTGCCTTATAATAAAATAAATCCTTAGCAGGAACATTTCTGTGCAAGGGGGTAGACAGGAGGGGTCTGGGTAACTAACTGCCAGAGGGAATTAGAGAGGACAGGAATACTTCCTCTGGGAAACATAAACAGGTTGATGGCTTAATCCAGATTCCAAGGACTCTCTGGAAATATGCAGGATGCCTCTCTGAGGCTTAATAATATATTTACTTGACACACAATGTACACAACCACTTTATAAAACACACAGTACTGCAGGGAAAATCACAGTACAATATAAAGGAAATCAGGGGGATTCATCATCATTTCATAAATGCCCAAGCCAGAGAAGACTTTGCAATGAGTGGTACCTGCTTAGGGCTACCATTTGCTTAGGGGCCCCCCCACTGCTCGCGAGGGGAGACAGTTATGAAGAGGGGGCAATTTCCTGAGATGGAAGTCCCCATCTGACATTTCATTTAGAAGCCCCAATACTATACTAACTAAATAATGGGAAAATAGATTTGATTTACTGAATAGACAATAATCTGTCATGATATGTTTTTTTTCTCAAGCTCCCCATCAAAAAAGTACACAATTTTATTTTAAAACTAAGGTGATCATGTGAGTTTTAGTTTTGTAAAATTATGGAAGTCGCCAGTATTATCGTCTTGGATCCAGTATTTGCAAAGTAATAACTGATTGGCAGTGAATTAAGAAATCCCAAATTCATCAGAAGCGTTAGACATGTAGGATAATACTGAGCATTTTAACAAGGAGATGTTTACTAGGGTGACAAAGCTATTCACATTGATTAAACAATCATGGGAATGACAGAGAGTATCTTATTTAACGCTAAATATTACGAGTGTATAAAATATCTCAGTGTGACTACCAGTCAGTAAAAATAACACTACCAATGTCAGTAAACATAGGCAGAGGATGATGTCTAAAAAAATTAATCTGAAAAATTCCACATATTTGCAATTTTTTTTCTTAGTCGCACCCACTTTTTAGTGTACAGGTTTGACACGCAAACTACATTCTTTATACGGGAACCAGAATGCATCTATTCTCTCCACAGGGCCATCTTCCCTGTGCACGTTTGGTTTATAACTAAATTGTGTTTGTCTTATATCTTGGTTAGATGTTTGAGAATTTTCATTACTCTCTGTAACAATCATCTGATTTTCTGTGCACTTCACGTGTTAGGCTGCTAGTTAGTATGGCACGTGCTGGTTAAAATGACCCACGATATTGATACAATAGAAATGGAGGGATGTACGATAGGTTTATAAGTAAACTGTGGTTATTTGGCCAGTTTTTGTGTTACCTGTGATGTCACTGTCGCCATGTAGATGCATACTAAGCCTTTGGAGGGTATTTTTGTATTTAAGTGGTGAAATCTTTCTGTTCTGCAGTTTAAACACTCTAGTGAGACCCAGGCAACAGATACATAGTGTGTTTTAATCCCGAGGACAATACAGCAGGGTTAATCCCCATTGTAATTCCATAAATTCCAAGCAATATCTGTAATTACTGGGCGGAGGACGCGGGCTCTGTCTGCATGATCAGATTGGTGCCTGCCGACAGAAAACATGCCCAAATCCCCGGATTACCAGATTTTAATCATAGAAATTTGTGACTATTACTGTCCTCTATGTTTTGTCATAATCCTTGACCAGGGTGGGATATTAACAATTTAGCATTGGGGTGACAGGTATTCAGCTGAGCATCAAAAGATACAGTTTTACAATATTAACCCTATGCAACACTCTTCTACAGTTAAAAGAAGGTTCGTATTTAAAATAGATAAGACTTTGTTTTTTGAGGAATATTTGCAGTTTTCCAGCCTTGTGTAATGTATATAAACAGAAAATAAAGAAATATGTGTTATCTTTAAAGCAGTCTGGACTGTTAGCGGACATTGTTGGCATCATGACCATCTTGCCCATCACATAAAAGTGTCATGAAATACCCCATGATTATTTATGTTGGTCTAGATTATGAGATTATAATTTTCAAGAACGCATTTTGTAGACTGAGCTGATTATTTGGTCTGAGAGCATTCACATCTAAAGAAGTCAAATATGTGTTGTCATTTTATGATGATGTAAAATATTGTTTACAGGCATACGTTATAATCCCTTAAGGCACCATGACATTGTATACAGACTACACTAACGCAGAATGTATATCTTATTTACCATCAACAGCTCTAGAGAGCCCTTCTAATGCGAAATGAGTAGGCTACTGCGTGTTCAATAGGGTCTTTATAGACTGGATTATTATGAGGCCTTAAACCGTAATTGGCTCTTAAGGGAAAGTTTAGGATCAAACTAAGTAATGTTGTATTCATGTTCACAATAAGATGTTTAAAAGTTTAAGAGAGTCTATATAATGGGAAGTCATTTATTATAGGAAGTAGGTGAATGGTATTCTAAAAAATTGGATTTGATTTTCTTAACATGCATTAATTCTTCTTTATACATATATATAAATTGCAAAAGGCAATCCTTTCATAATAGCAACTACAGTTAGCTGTATCACGAGTTAAAATACCTTATTCGGAAATAATATTGATGATTTTCATTTAGAAAACGGTGGTTTTCAGAATAAGTGAGGATCACAAATAATTCTGTTCCCTTTGAGAAAAAAAGACAAAAAAAGAATTGTATAAAGCATTTATGGGGGATTGATGATTGCTTATTAAGAGCAAGAAATTTCACAGAAGATTTACTGATAGCGTACCATGAACTGGGATTACCAGTGTCAGGTTTAAATTGTACTAAAAAAAAGTGAAATTAAGTTTTTTTTCTCATATTATTAGCTAAATAATCTCTTAAATTATTACCAGTTAGGGGACATTGGTGTATATTTTTTTTATATATATATCAAAAACCTGTCCTACTTCCAAAATGGATAAGATATTGTAATATTCTTTATCGGAATACTCAAAATTTTTCTATTATAACCCAATTTTATTAATCATAATGTTTTGCATTTTGTGTGTTGGAAATTCACCCTAAAACCACAAACCTTCTGTTTCGCACAATTAATGGAATACAAATTGACCGGTTTGATGACTAGATCAATACAAATTGATCACTGGATAAAACAGGTTTTATGTTGAAACTACTATTTTTTAATTCAAAAAAATTGGATTCCAAATATTCTGTATGGTATCCTAAGAACCAGGTCACTAGAAACAATACAATTTGGGGACAGACATATTTGCTTAGAAAACTCTCTATCCATTTGGAGTTTTGTGAATTAAATTTAATATATTAATTACTTGTCTCTAAAAAAATCCTTACCACAATTGATATATTTTTTTTTTTTACCCTTTTATAGTTGACAAAGAGTCTCAATTATGGGGTTGTTCATAAGATAGAAAACATAAAATTTCAAAGAAAATATAAAATGTATTTTACTATTATAGCATTATAGTTTGTGTTTTTTTAGCCAGTATTATCACATTTGTTTTTAACATTCAAGGAAATATTTTGGTTTGTTTTTTAGAAACTACGAACAACACAGTTTTTTTCTTTGCCTTCAACCCCCAGGGTTTAGATTTCAGTCTGATTACATTTTACACAATGTACTGGACACTCCACAGTGGATGGTACTGGTGGGGTAGTGAGGGAGATGACACAAACGACTCAGTATTTTTTAGAACTATCAGTACCAGACAATTCTGCAGTTAATTTATATGCAAATATGTGTCTAAGCCAGTCTCTTTAACAAACAAGATTCTGAAGGACAAAATCCTATTACTATAATTTGTAGGCTCTGCTTGATGCACAATCTCTGCTCTCATTAAAACCCATGTAGTGCTTGTTAAGATAACTAGTTATATGTGGATATCATTTAGAAAAATTTGCCTACCCAAAAAGAAACATCAAAGTATTACGATGTGCTTTATGGGTCAAAATGTTAAATTCTGGGAGAATATATTTTAGAAATTAAATCAGTGCAGTTTGTGGATAGACAGAGTTGAGGAAGGGATATTTTCAAACACAAACCTCAAGTCTACTTTCCTTAAATATTCATTACAATCTGATGATCCGATATACTGTCTCCAGATGTTGAAAATGTTAAATAGACTTAAACAGTACATAGGTGGCACTAAAACAGCCTTAATGATAAACCCTGGTAAGCATGGGTTCATATTAAAGAGATTAATACCAGTATTAAATAAAAATATGTTGTATTGTTTTAAAAAAAAAATGTTTTATTTAACTATAACACCCTCAAAGAAGAAATCATCAACCTGGCCTAAACTTCATCTTACTATGGTAAGTGATATATTGGGCCTTCATATAACAAGACCATATTCTATACCATACCCATTAAAAAACAGTTTTTTTTTTAACTCTTCAGTGATAATGATAACGAAAACCTGACTTGATATGTTATTAATGCTACAATAACTCTTTAGTATTGGGGTTAATCCTTCACGCCTCAAAACTTTACTGCGAACGGTCTGGTTTTGCAGGTTGCTAATAAGCCTCTGGAATAGAAATAGTAAAAACCAGCCTCTCTTTTATAAACCACCTACTTTGGTTTGTATAAACCAAAAAAAAAAAATGTCTTGCCGATTTCTCAATTAACCGTTAAATAACAGAGACAAGTCAGGTTCTGGAACAAAAGCCTTCTCAATGCAATTAGCATAGGAGTGCGGACAGCTCAGCAAATCAATGTAATAATCTTAACTGGTTCTCCCCAACAATGGAGACAGATCCACTAAGACAAGTCCCTGCCCCAGGCCCCTCTAAGACAAGCACAATTGGAGTTTGCTAATGAACACATCTCATAATATGCTGCAAGGAGTTACTACTGCTGGGCATTGCAGGGTGACAAAACCTCTGGTCACCCGCCTGGAAACTAATAGAGTGTGCCTGTCTTATAAGCTTAGAATCCAGAATCAGCCCTTAAAATAATAATAACATCAAATCTGAACTGTGAAGATGCCACATCATTTACAAGTGTCGTGCTAGGAGAATTTCGGTTTGGTGGGGGTTTTTTTTTGTAGAACTATATAGATCATTAAGATTTCCATAAGAAATGGATTAAAAAAATGTCTCTGTCAATATGTCTTGTAACAACCTTTATGCACTCTATCTAAAGACAGGAAATGCGTTGGGGCAGTATAAATATTAATCTAAACAATTGATATTACAACAGACATGTTGTTTCTTTAAGTTTGTATTGTATTGTGACGTGATTATCATTTTAACCTCTTCTGTAAGGTTTTTTTTAGCACTGTTGGCTACTGGAAGAGCTTTCACTTTCTAGGCTCCATTTAATGAAATTAGCTAATCTTTCTAATATAGACTGTGATAAGGACATTACAAGTTAAAAACAAGTGATAACTGATAATCCACATTATTGAATAGGGCCCACGATCGACAATTAATGGGCTATATTGTGATTTCTGATCAGCAAAGATTAACCATCTACAGCACTGCCACTCATTAGACCAAGATTATTATTAATAAGAGAATAACACAAGAGAATATGAATTTAGAACTAAGCTACCACTAAACAGTAACTCTCATTTTAAAATGTACTCCACTATATTGAAAGGCACTTCTTATTGAAACTCCCATTATACTAATAGATTGTGAGCTTTTTTGGGTAAGATGAAGTTGTGGGAGAATGTATTACTGACTGGATTGGCTCCCAGCTGCTTTGATCTATAAATAAATTGCGAAATGATTATTATTACACAGGGACTGGATACATTGGATGATACAATTAGTCCTTATCTGCCCTCAATATTTGGAATTCTTTGTTATCATCCTCAGTGTCCAGTTGTCTCTAGTTATTTCATTAAATGACCATCTCTCATAGTAAATGGCCTGTCACATACTGTATCTTGTAAGTGAAGCTCCTGGCAGGAAGCCAGTTAACTCTTTAATAACTAATGGAGATATGACTCAGTAATGTGTCTCATGACCCTGGTGCAATGGATGGTAATACCAACACAAAATTACTTCTCCAGCTTGGAAGACCTCCTCTCTCCATGTGAATAAGAAGAAACCAGATTCACACAAATTTCCATTACCAATGATCAAAACATACATTTCTTTACCCTTCTACTGGTTCATGGTAAATTGCAATTAATGATATATTTAAAGTCACATTTACAATAAATTGATCCTAAGTTATTGTTTTTTTTTTTTTTTTTTTAAATACATTTATTATATTTAAGTTTGTAACTGTCAATAAATAAATTAGAAAAATGAATAAAATATAATTATAAATATTTGCACTGATGCTCTATTTGAACTTGCATGAAAAAAAAACCATTGTTTTTACACATACACACACCTCCTCGTCCTCATAAGTGAAATAAAAATTAATCAAAACGTTTTGAAAAAAATCTGACCTTTATTTATCATTACTGCTGACCATATAGTGACCAAAACCTTCTTCAAGAAATAGCTACTTATATTCCGCGAATTTCTCCCTGATTAATGTACACACTGAGAAGGAAGCTCAATTATGTTCCTTTTCACAGTTTTAACGATGTATAAAAGTCCTGACCTGTGTGAAAGAGAAGGGAATGAAGATCAGCTGACATTAATTCCTGATAATAAAGTTCTGTAGGAAGATACAGTACCAGGGAAACTGAGGTTTGAGGCAGAGGTGAGCACAAAGTCCTGAAGAAAAGCATTCTTGCAGCTTGTCCTGAGAAGAGCACAATGAACTGGTACTGACAAACTGCACGGACCTTGTTAGAAGATTGAACATTGTCCTGAAGAAGAAGCTAATTGAACTTTTTTTTTCCTGAAAAAAAGGGAACCTTGTACTGGGTCCTGCTTGATCTTTGTTCTGAAGATGAGAGTAATGGGCACTGAAGAAGATCATGGTAGTAATGTGTCCAAGCTAGGCTTTCCTGCAAAAAGTCCATCAAGGTTTCTCTGTACAGTGTTTGCAGAGGCTTGATGTGGTACCCGGGAAAGCTGTACATTTCTCAGAAGTGCTGGGGACAGTTGTGCTAGGATAGGGGTAAACAGAGGACTGTGCAAAAGGAGTCAGGGTGCTGGTCAATGAGCTGCTGAGGGTCTGTCCTTGATTTAAATATGCCACCAACCTTCTCATTTCCTCCAGAGCCTGGGCTTGCATCAGGATGTAGTTTTTAGCCAGGAGCAGGGTGGCGATTTTGGACAGTTTCCTGACTGATGGGCTGTGGGCATAAGGAATGACCGACCGAAGTCCATCCAGAGCATCATTGAGGTCGTGCATCCTCCTTCTCTCCCTAGCATTGATACTCAGTCTCAGTGAGCGTTGCTCCTTGGGTTTCTTGCCATTTACCTTACCCTCATAGGATGAGCCACCCCTGGAGGGGTCCAAAATGTCCTCTTCATCTCCAGTCTGCTCGTCACTGCTTCCTCCAGATCTGTCCCTGGAGTTTGGGTTAAAGTCCATGCCAGGTGGCCCCAGAGAAGTGTCGGCTCCATAGAAGTTCTGGCTATAGCTTTGTGCCAGGGACAAATATGTGTCAGTGGGTACCGATTTCATGTCAGCCATCACCTGGTTAACTGAATGAGCAGCTCCCTCTCCGAAGCTCAAGGACACATGGGACGAAAAGGTACGAGGTGCTGCCAGGTGCTGTACCCCGGAATGCTGCACAGTACCAGCCTCAAACAGTGCTGACCCAGCCACTGACAGCCTCAACCAGCAATGCTCTGTTCACTGCCAGCCTCACTTAGTGTGTGTCTGTGCCCACTGATAGCATGAATGACTTCCTTTTCCTCAGCCCACTGTCAGTCTCAAGTTAACTTTTTCTCCTTCTTACTGCCAGCTTGAAATATCCTTAATCTTCCCACGACCATTGTCTGGTGTATTACCCCTGCAAGTCTCTCTCCCCCAGCTCTACCCATGCAAGTTTTACTCTTGCAGTCTCTGCTGTGTCCTGCTCTGCCACTCGTATTGTTCTGCCAGTTTCAATCTCCCAATTCTGCCAGTGTCCCTGCTCTGTGGCTGCCAGTCTGAGGAACCTCCTTGCTGTCCAGTCTAACTCCTCTTCATCCTTAGTATTACTGCTCTGCCCCTTTCACTGCCTCTGCTCTTCCAATGTCCGTGCTCTGCCAGTCTCCCTGTTCTGTACCATGGCTGTGGGAGGGAGCAGATTCATTTTGCCAACCCGTGGCTGTTTATATGTCAGTGAGCTGCCTTGTGGGACTCCGCACACAGCCAATCACACAGATCTGCATCAACTTAACCCTTTCACTGTTTTGCGTTTGCATTCACTACATACACTTCATATAGCAGCGTGTCTCTGTCTAGAAACTGTGCCCTGCATCCAGAGTCTACAACCCATACATATGGGAAAGGTCTCCCATTCAAGCACAATGTCACAGAGGTCACTGTGTGAGCTAAATACATGGACCCAACAAAGTGATGGAGAAGGTACCTGTCTTTCCCTGGCACCCACTCTATGAGGGCATGTGAGTCAAAGCTCCACCTACCGCCGAACAGCTGCACTGCTGCGTCTTGTTAGTTTGCATTAATTAACACAGCAGTTTCAGCCACAAAGCACAGTATTTGGCCACTGTTTGTTGAGCTATAGGGGAAACAAGCGATGGATGCTGCACTATTTTCATAAAAGCAGACAACTGGGGCCAAAGTTATAAAAGTGGAGCTGCAACCATGGAAACTTTTGAAGTCTTCCCACATATTGCTTCACCCAGATTTGCCCTGATTATTTTCCCCAATTGTCTATTAAAAGGACTGTATCACCCAAACATTGGATTTACTCTGAATGTAGAGCAGTAAAAACAATCCGTTTAAATTAGTGAGTGGAACTGCACACTAATGCTCTCTGCAGAAAATCCTTGTTGTTTTATTATTATATGTTAATATATTTCTTGAAAGAGCTGAGTAAGTGATCTAGAATGTTTGGTAACAAACCTGTCCCTCTAGCATTACAGAATCAAATGCTATGTACTAAGATGTATTATTCCGGATATTATTATCCTCATAGCCTGGTTAGCACTTACATTAGGGGATTTAAAGCCAGTTATTGATTATTCTCCACACATCTCTCATTAGAGGCGTCACTAGGGTTGGTGTCTCCCAGTGCGGTAACTCATGGTGTCACCCCCCTGGATTTCCTCCAATACCATGCCAAACAGATTCCTTAGTAATGCCAGTCAGAGGGCCCATTAAATAAGCCACATACAGGAGCCCCACAAATTATGTCACACACAATAATAATACGCCAATATTATTTTGCTGTTAATAAGCCAGACAATTTGCCTAATATGCCAGTAATATTGTGCCATTCAGATGCCAGTAATATTGCCCAATAAGATGCCCCAGCCAATTTGCCCATCAAGATGCCAGTAATATTGTGCCATCAAGATGTCAGTAATATTGTGCTATTAAGATTCCAGTAATATTGTGCCATTCAGATGCCTGTATTATTGTGCCATTCAAATGCCTCTAATATTGTGCCATTAAGATGCATGTATTATTGTGCCATTCAAATGCCTGTAATATTGTGCCATTCAGATAGCTGTAATATTGTGCCATTCAAATGCCTGTAATATTGTGCCATTCAGATGCCTGTATTATTGTGCCATTCAAATGCCTATATTGTGCCATTCAGATGCCTGTATTATTGTGCCATTCAAATGCCTGTATTATTGTGCCATTCAGATACCAATAATATTGTGCCATTCAAATGCCTGTAATATTGTGCCATTCAGATACCAGTAATATTGTGCCATTCAAATGCCTGTAATATTGTGCCATTCAGATGCCTTTATTATTGTGACATTCAGATACCAATAATATTGTGCCATTCAAATTCCTGTAATATTGTGCCATTCAGATACCAGTAATATTGTGCCATTCAAATGCCTGTAATATTGTGCCATTCAGATGCCTTTATTATTGTGACATTCAGATGCCTTTATTATTGTGCCATTCAAATTCCTGTAATATTGTGCCATTCAAATGCCAGTAATATTGTGCCATTCAAATGCCTGTATTATTGTGCCATTCAAATGCCTGTATTATTGTGCCATTCAGATGACTGTATTATTGTGCCATTCAAATGCCTGTAATATTGTGCCATTCAAATGCCTGTTATATTGTGCCATTCAAATGCCTGTATTATTGTGCCATTCAGATACCAGGAATATTGTGCCATTTAAATGCCTGTATTATTGTGCCATTCAAATGCCAGTAATATTGTGCCATTCAGATGCCTTTATAATTGTGCCATTCAGATGCCTGTATGATTGTGCCATTCAGTTGCCTTTATTATTGTGCCATTCAGATGCCTGTAATGTTGTGCCTCTCAGATGCCTGTATTATTGTGCCATTCAAATGCCAGTAATATTGTGCCATTCAGATGCCTGTATTATTGTGCCATTCAAATGCCTGTAATATTGTGCCATTCAAATGCCAGTAATATTGTGCCATTCAAATGCCTGCATTATTGTGCCATTCAAATGCCTGTATTATTGTGCCATTCAAATGCCTATATTATTGTGCCATTCAAATGCCTATATTATTGTGCCATTCAGATGCTTGTATTATTGTGCCATTCAAATGCCTGTAATATTGTGCCATTCAGATACCTGTAATATTGTGCCATTCAGATGCCAGTAATATTGTGCCATTCAGATGCCTGTAATATTGTGCCATTCAGATGCCAGTAATATTGTGCCATTCAAATGCCTGTAATATTGTGCCATTCAAATGCCTGTAATATTGTGCCATTCAAATGCCTGTATTATTGTGCCATTCAGATACCAGGAATATTGTGCCATTTAAATGCCTGTATTATTGTGCCATTCAAATGCCAGTAATATTGTGCCATTTAGATGCCTGTATAATTGTGCCATTCAAATGCCAGTAATATTGTGCCATTTAGATGCCTGTATAATTGTGCCATTCAGATGCCTTTATTATTGTGCCATTCAGATGCCTTTATTATTGTGCCATTCATATGCCTGTAATATTGTGCCATTCAGATGCCTGTATTATTGTGTAATTCAAATGCCAGTAATATTGTGCCATTCAAATGCCTGTAATATTGTGCCATTCAGATGCCTTTATTATTGTGCCATTCAGATACCAGGAATATTGTGCCATTCAAATGCCTGTATTATTGTGCCATTCAAATGCCAGTAATATTGTGCCATTTAGATGCCTGTATAACTGTGCCATTCAAATGCCAGTAATATTGTGCCATTTAGATGCCTGTATAATTGTGCCATTCAGATGCCTTTATTATTGTGCCATTCAGATGCCTTTATTATTGTGCCATTCATATGCCTGTAATATTGTGCCATTCAGATGCCTGTATTATTGTGTAATTCAAATGCCAGTAATATTGTGCCATTCAGATGCCTTTATTATTGTGCCATTTAAATGCCTATATTATTGTGCCATTCAGATGCCTGTATTATTGTGTCATTCAAATGCCTGTAATATTGTGCCATTCAAATGCCTATATTATTGTGCCATTCAGATGCCTGTATTATTGTGCCATTCAAATGCCTGTAATATTGTGCCATTCAGATACCAGTAATAGTGTGCCATTCAAATGCCTGTAATATTGTGCCATTCAAATGCCTGTAATATTGTGCCTTTTAAATGCCTGTATTATTGTGCCATTCAGATACCAGGAATATTGTGCCATTTAAATGCCTGTATTATTGTGCCATTCAAATACCAGTAATATTGGGCCATTCAGATGCCTGTATAATTGTGCCATTCAAATGCCTGTATTATTGTGCCATTCAAATGCCTGTATTATTTTGCCATTCAGATACCAGTAATATTGTGCCATTCAAATGCCTGTAATATTGTGCCATTCAGATACCTGTAATATTGTACCATTCAAATGCCTGTAATATTGTGCCATTCAGATGCCTTTATTATTGTGCCATTCAAATGCCTGTAATATTGTGCCATTCAAATGCCTGTATTATTGTGCCATTCAAATGACAGTAATATTGTGCCATTTAAATGCCTGTATTATTGTGCCATTCAAATGCCAGTAATATTGTGCCATTCAGATGCCTGTATAATTGTGCCATTCAAATGCCTGTATTATTGTGCCATTCAAATGCCAGTAATATTGTGCCATTCAGGGCCAATCCTAGGGTCACAGGCGCCTGGGTGCAGGTTTTCCTTTGGCGCCCAAGGGTGGGCGTGGCTTTATTATGAACCCCTCCCCTTTAGACATTTCTGTTCCAGACATGCCCATTTCAATATTGGGGAGAGGGGAAGGAGAAAACTTTATTTTAATGTAAAGGACCAACGTTTATTTTAAATAAAGATATATATTTTGCCATAATACTGTGTAGTGGTTTTATTTATTTCTATGATGCTCAGCCAGCAACATGAGAGACTTTTTGCTGGCTAGCAGAATGAGTTTTTACTACCGTTTTACTATTGTACTACCCATGATTCCCAACCAGCCAAAGTCTCTCATTAGTCTGGCTGAGCATCATTGGAAAAGAAGTACACAAGGAGTGATAAATAATATTCCACCAAGTCAGTCACTCACGTGTCTCTCTCTCTCCCCATACCCTCATGTCTGTCTCTCTCTCCCCGTACCCTCATGTCTGTCTCTCTCTCCCCGTACCCTCATGTCTGTCTCTCTCTCCCCGTACCCTCATGTCTGTCTCTCTCTCCCCATTCCCTCACGTCTGTCTCTCTCTCCACTCATGCTCCATTTCTCTCTCTCTCCATTCATGCTCCATGTCTGTCTTTCTCTCTCCACTCATACTCCATGTCTGTCTGTCTCTCACTCTGCACTCATTCCCCATGTCTGTCTCTCACTCTGCACTCATTCCACATGTCTGCCTCTCACTCTGCACTCATTCCCCATGTCTTTTCTCACTCTCCACTCATTGCCCATGTCTGTCTCTCTCTCCACTCATACCCCATGTTTGTCTCTCTCCACTCATACCCCATGTTTGTCTCTCTTCACTCATACCCCATGTTTGTCTCTCTCCACTCATACCCCATGTCTGTCTGTCACACCCCATATCTTTCTCCTATACCTCCTAGTTACCATGTATTGGTCTCTTCCCATGTCCCTTTTCCATGCCCCCTACTGACCTCATCTCAGAACTCAATTAGCGCTGCCTTGATCTCCCCGCACATAGTGATGACTCTGACTGTTATGTTCCGACGCTCTAAGTCATCACTGTGCACGGAAAGAGCAGAAAGCGCTGACTTAGGTCTAAGGGGAAACATGGCGCCGATCTGCAGAGCTGGCTCTGAGATGCAGCAAAGCAGCACATGGGCAGCCCATTTGCAGAGGTGTACTTAGGGTACACTTTGCCATTAACATAAGCAACAGCCAGTTTGCCTATTAAAAATGCCAGTTCGTCCATTAAAATACACCAGTTTCCCAAGTAATATGAAAATTATTTTGCCCATTAATATGCCACAGCCAGTTTGTCCATTAATATACAACAGCCAATTTGCCCTCTGATATGTCACAGACAGTTTTCCCATTTATATACCAATGCTAGTTTGCCAATTAATAGGCTACAGCCCAGGGCCGTCTTTAATAGTTATTGGACCCTGGGCAAGCATTTGCTTAGGCCCCCTGGACCCTGCCCCCTCCCCTGCATGCAATCCCGCCATCCATCGCAATGTTACCCCCCCCCCCCCCCCCCACACACACACACATATGCCATAATTGTTGTTCCATTCAGATGCAAGTAATATTGTGCCATTCAGATGCCAGTAATATTGTGCCATTCAGAGCGCAGTATTATTGTGCCAGTCAGTGCCCAGTAATATTGTGCCAGTCAGAGCCCAGTAATATTGTGCCATTCAGAGCCCAGTAATATTGTGCCATTCAGAGCCCAGTAATATTGTGCCAGTCAGAGCCCAGGAATATTGTGCCAGTCAGAGCCCAGGAATATTGTGCCAGTCAGAGCCCAGGAATATTGTGCCAGTCAGATACCAGGAATATTGTGAAATTCAGACCCCAGTAATATTGTGCCAGTCAAATGCCTGTAATATTGTGCCAGTCAGATGCCTGCAATATTGTGCCATTCAGAGCCCAGTAATAATGTGCCAGTCAGATACCAGTAATATTGTGCCAGTCAGATACCAGTAATATTGTGCCAGTCAGATACCAGGAATATTGTGCCTGTCAGAGCCCAGGAATATTGTGCCAGTCAGATGCCTGTAATATTATGCCAGTCAGATGCCTGTAATAGTGTGCCAGTCAGAGGCCAGGAATATTGTGCCAGTCAGATGCCTGTAATATTATGTCAGTCAGATGCCTGTAATATTATGCCAGTCAGATGCCTGTAATAGTGTGCCAGTCAGAGGCCAGGAATATTGTGCCAGTCAGATGCCTGTAATATAGAGCCAGTCAGATGCCTGTAATATTATTCCAGTCAGATGCCTGTAATAGTGTGCCAGTCAGAGGCCAGGAATATTGTGCCAGTCAGATGCCTGTAATATTGTGCCAGTCAGAGCCCAGTAATATTGTGCCAGTCAGAGCCCAGTAATATTGTGCCAGCCAGATGCCCAGTAATATTGTGCCAGTCAGATGCCCAGTATTATTGTGCCAGTCAGAGCCCAGTAATATTGTGCCAGCCAGATGCCCAGTAATATTGTGCCAGCCAGATGCCCAGTAATATAGTGCCAGCCAGATGCCTGTAATATTATGCCAGCCAGATGCCCAGTAGTATTGTGCCAGTCAGATGCCCAGTATTATTGTGCCAGTCAGATACAGTATTATTGTGCCAGTCAGATACAGTATTATTGTGCCAGTCAGAGCCCAGTAATATTGTGCCAGCCAGAGCCCAGTAATATTGTGCCAGCCAGATGCCCAGTAATATAGTGCCAGCCAGATGCCTGTAATATTATGCCAGTCAGAGCCCAGTAATATAGTGCCAGCCAGATGCCTGTAATATTATGCCAGCCAGATGCCCAGTAATATTGTGCCAGCCAGATGCCCAGTAATATTGTGCCAGCCAGATGCCCAGTAATATAGTGCCAGCCAGATGCCTGTAATATTGTGCCAGCCAGATGCCCAGTAATATTGTGCCAGCCAGATGCCCAGTAATATTGTGCCAGCCAGATGCATCAGTAATATAGTGCCAGCCAGATGCCTGTAATATTATGCCAGTCAGAGCCCAGTAATAAAGTGCCAACCAGATGCCTGTAATATTATGCCAGTCAGAGCCCAGTAATATAGTGCCAGCCAGATGCCTGTAATATTATGCCAGTCAGAGCCCAGTAATATAGTGCCAGCCAGATGCCTGTAATATTATGCCAGCCAGATGCCCAGTATTATTGTGCCAGTCAGATGCCCAGTAATATTGTGCCAGCCAGATGCCCAGTAATATTGTGCCAGCCAGAGCCCAGTAATATTGTGCCAGCCAGATGCCCAGGAATATAGTGCCTGTCAGAGCCCAGGAATATTGTGCCAGTCAGATGCCTGTAATATTATGCCAGTCAGATGCCTGTAATAGTGTGCCAGTCAGAGGCCAGGAATATTGTGCCAGTCAGATGCCTGTAATATTATGTCAGTCAGATGCCTGTAATATTATGCCAGTCAGATGCCTGTAATAGTGTGCCAGTCAGAGGCCAGGAATATTGTGCCAGTCAGATGCCTGTAATATAGAGCCAGTCAGATGCCTGTAATATTATTCCAGTCAGATGCCTGTAATAGTGTGCCAGTCAGAGGCCAGGAATATTGTGCCAGTCAGATGCCTGTAATATTGTGCCAGTCAGAGCCCAGTAATATTGTGCCAGTCAGAGCCCAGTAATATTGTGCCAGCCAGATGCCCAGTAATATTGTGCCAGTCAGATGCCCAGTATTATTGTGCCAGTCAGAGCCCAGTAATATTGTGCCAGCCAGATGCCCAGTAATATTGTGCCAGCCAGATGCCCAGTAATATAGTGCCAGCCAGATGCCTGTAATATTATGCCAGCCAGATGCCCAGTAGTATTGTGCCAGTCAGATGCCCAGTATTATTGTGCCAGTCAGATACAGTATTATTGTGCCAGTCAGAGCCCAGTAATATTGTGCCAGCCAGAGCCCAGTAATATTGTGCCAGCCAGATGCCCAGTAATATAGTGCCAGCCAGATGCCTGTAATATTATGCCAGTCAGAGCCCAGTAATATAGTGCCAGCCAGATGCCGGTAATATTATGCCAGCCAGATGCCCAGTAATATTGTGCCAGCCAGATGCCCAGTAATATTGTGCCAGCCAGATGCCCAGTAATATAGTGCCAGCCAGATGCCTGTAATATTGTGCCAGCCAGATGCCCAGTAATATTGTGCCAGCCAGATGCCCAGTAATATTGTGCCAGCCAGATGCATCAGTAATATAGTGCCAGCCAGATGCCTGTAATATTATGCCAGTCAGAGCCCAGTAATAAAGTGCCAACCAGATGCCTGTAATATTATGCCAGTCAGAGCCCAGTAATATAGTGCCAGCCAGATGCCTGTAATATTATGCCAGTCAGAGCCCAGTAATATAGTGCCAGCCAGATGCCTGTAATATTATGCCAGCCAGATGCCCAGTATTATTGTGCCAGTCAGATGCCCAGTAATATTGTGCCAGCCAGATGCCCAGTAATATTGTGCCAGCCAGAGCCCAGTAATATTGTGCCAGCCAGATGCCCAGGAATATAGTGCCAGTCAGCCAACCCCCCCCCCCCCCGTTCCCAAGTACTTACATGAACCTGCTCCGTGTCCCCCGCCGGATGTCTCCTCCGTGCAGTCTTCCCTCTTGCACGGAGGAGGGAAACAGTCACCGGATGTGACGCGACGTCACATCCGGCGTCAGTTTATTTTTTTCCGGCCATCGCATCCATCAGCGCTGTGAACGCGGCAAGCAGGTGTTGGGGGCCCACGGGACAGCTGCCTTGGGGCCCCCCAGGAGTAACTGGGCCCAGGGCAGCTGCCCTGTTTGCCCCGCGTTAAAGACGGCCCTGCTACAGCCAATATGCAACAGTTAGTTTACCCAATAAAAGCATAATCTCCTCTCCTGCCTTCCCCAGTACTCACCTTGCTGCTGCTCTCGCGTCCCCGGCTGTCTCCTCCGCACAGTCTTCCCTCTACGCACGCTGAGTGCAGGAGGCGGGAAATAGACGCCAGCTGGTTGGGGGCTGGTGCCCTCCATGTGATAAATTGATGAGCGCAGTGAGGGCCCCGGGCAAGAACACACTTACACACAGCCACACATAAATACACACAGTCATACATAAATACACACAGTCACACAAACACAGTTACACACTTAGTCACCCTCACAGACATACATTTACACAGACACCCTTATACACACTGTCACACATACATAAATACACACACAGCCACCTTTACACACAGGATACACGTGCACAGACACTCATGTACACACACTTACACAGACAGTAACACACACATAGTTATACACATTGACACACACATACACACTTATACACATACACACACTTACACATACAGTAACACACACATAGTTATACACATTGACACACACATACACACTTATACACATTCACACACACTTACACAGACAGTAACACACACATAGTTATACACATTGACACACACATACACACTTATACACATACACACACTTACACATACAGTAACACACACATAGTTATACACATTGACACACACATACACACTTATACACATTCACATTCACACACACTTACACAGACAGTAACACACACATAGTTATACACATTGACACACACATACACACTTATACACATACACACACACTTACACAGACAGTAACACACACATAGTTATACACATTGACACATACATACACACTTATACACATTCACATACACTTCCACACTTTCTTTCTTTTTTTATTTTACATTTTAACAACCCCCCCAAACTGTTATCACCAAGCAACGGGGGAAAACTCCGTCCCCGTCGCGTCCTGTGATTGGCTGCAGGGAGGAGGATGTTCTCTATGGTGTCTTGGCAGATACTGTAGAGAACGTCCTCCTCCCGGCAGCAGCCAATCACAGAACGCGACGGGGGCGGAGCTTGCACCCGTCGCGCTGTGCTTGCTTTAACAAGGAGGAGGACGGCAGGGAGAGAGCTCCCTGCTTCGGCACCTCTCCTCCCGTGCGTCTGGGCGCGGTGCACCCCGTGCACCCGCCCAGGATCGGCCCTGGTGCCATTCAGATACCTGTAATATTGTGCCATTCAAATGCCAGTAATATTGTGCCATTCAGATGCCTGTATAATTGTGCCATTAAAATGCCAGTAATATTGTGCCATTCAGATGCCTGTATAATTGTGCCATTCAAATTCCTGTAATATTATGCCATTCAGATGCCTGTATAATTGTGCCATTCAAATGCCTGTAATATTGTGTGGTTACAGTGCTCGTTTTCTTCCTCCCTCGTCCCCCCCTTCCCCAGTACTTACCACCTGGCTGATGCTCCGTGTACCCGGACACCTCCTCCGTGCAGTCTTCCCTCCTGCACGGAGGAGGGAAACACTGACACCGGACGTGACGTTACGTTTGCGGATGCGGCTGCCAAAGAAAAAAAAAAAAGTACAGATGAGCCAGAGGCTGCAAGCAGAATGCATAGCATGCATGATCCCTTCCAAATGTAAGCTTGGGTACAGACACATTTACAAATGGTCTCTGGATGAAACCCATCCGGATTTGTTGCTTTATTTGTTAAAAAAGTGTGCCTACCTTGGTTAGTGTTAAGATGATTGCCAAAGGGGAAATGGTAGAAGATGTATTAAAGAGGCACAAATTAGTTTTAATAAGGCAGAAGACCACTTCTGCCAGATTTAAAACTCCATGTTGTGTGGTGCTACATTTGTGCACAGTTCAAAATATACTGCAACTTGGTCATAGTAAAAGAGCTGTGCTCCATGGCTGAGATCTTGTCATTGTTGTGTGGGCACCACACACACACAGGGTCGGCCCAAGACACTGTGCTGCATGGGTTGAGAATTGAAGTGCTGCTCCCCCTCCGGTTTCAGAATTTATATTTTGTTATAAGTATTGAATGGAAACTGACACACACTTGCAAACTGATAAGATCCTTTGAAGGTTAATCTTTTCACACTGTGGTACGTTCATTAACAGCATAAATATTTCCTATAATAATTACATTAAACAGTGTATTCATCATCTGTAAATAAGCTTACAGCATCATTTATATATATATACACACACATACATATAGATATCTATATGTATATATATGCTTATAGATACATTTGTGTTTATACTTATTCATCCTTTTACATATTACTTATTTGTGTTTCATTTTTAATTTCAAATCTCCAGCTTTTAATCAAGAGACCAAAAATCGTGTGATCAGCACACAATCATTAGCCAAAAATCTTGACAAAAATGTCCTGATCCAAACACGTCTGATGCTTCAGGTTCCGAAATGGCCCAGACTGCCAATTCGGACCTGAATTCAGGGATGTTGGGTGGCCGCATTTTGGTGATCTGTGAAATTTGGGTAAAGTCCAATTCATGAAAGTAGGTATTTAAATTCATTGTGAAGAGAACTGTAAAATTTATACCATCGTATAACTGAATACTATTTTTCCACTCGGCTACTTTGGCCTTAATTTTTCAATTCCATTGTCATTTCCATTGTTCATGAAAAAAGTCCTAAGTCTAAGTACAAACACTAAAGTTTTTCTGCACTGGCAACAGAAATGTACGTGGGGCCACATTAATTTTTCATTGAGAGAATATATATATATATATATATATATATACACTTACATAAATACATAGATACATACACACAGACACACTGTATGGACAAAAGTATTGGGACACCTGGCTATTACACCAACAGCGACTTTTATGATATTGCATTGTAAATACACAGACATTAATATGAAGTTGGTCCTTCCTTTGCAGCTATATCAGCTTCCACTCCCCAAAAATTCTGGAGTGTTTATATGGGAATTTCTGCCCATCCTGTAAAACATTTGGGAAGTCAGGCACTGATGTTGGACAAGAAGGCCTGGCTTATAATCTCTGTTCCAGTTTATCCCAAAGGTTTTCGATGTGGTTGAGGTCAGGGCTCTGTGTGGGCCAGTCTAGTACTTCCACTGATGAGGTTACGGGGACACTCATTAAGTACCGTAGGTAGCAAGTATTGGTCTTCACCTTAATGACTACACACCCTTGGTTGAGCCGCCGGTGGTTTGTCACCAAGGACTTTGCTGAAACACTTACTACCGGGTACCCAGCAAGCGGAGCCCAAATAGGATAGCACAGGACAACAGGCAAACGGAGAGTCAGGAAACAGGCCGGGTCACTGAATGGAGATATACGGATAACCAGGTCACTAGCAGAATCAGGGCAGGCGGCGGACGGAGAATAGTCAGGAACAGCAGGGTCATACACGGAATAATCAGGAACAAACGAATTAGAGAGATACGGGATAGTCAGGAACGAACCGGGTCAGCAACAGATAATCAGAGTCAATCAGGAGTCAGAACGCTAGTGAGGAACACAAGGCACTATCACAGGCAAAGGCAACCTGTGAAATGACTGTTTATATACTACCAAATGATAAGGACACACCTCTGATCAATTTGGCAAGGGAGGGGTTAATTTAATAAGTAACCCTTTAACTGGGCTCATGAATATTCATGAATCACCCGTTCGCGCATGCGCTGGACGCGCGTCTCAGTACTGGAAGATACTGGTGCTCTCACACTGAGCCCCAGCCGACGGGATGGCATCCTCCTGATCCGCGATGGAGGCGGATCAGGAGGATCACGGCGGTAAGTGACACTACCCCCCTCCTGACGGGAGACATACTGGCTACCACGGCCCGGTTTGAGCGGAAACTTGGAATGAAAAGATCACAGTTTCGCAGGAGCATGAACATCCCTAGCTGGTACCCAGGAATTCTCCTCAGGGCCATAACCCTTCCATCTAATTATATATTGCAAGGAGCCCTGCAGGAACCGGGAATCCAAGATAGACTGGACTTCGTATTCTTCATCACCCTGGAATAATACGGGTTAGAAAACAAAAAGTGTTGTTTATTTGTTAGCAATTGCAGGTTTCAATAAAGACATATGGAAAGAGTTGTTAATGCGTAATGATTTGGGAAGACACAAAGAAAATTAAACATTATTGAGTTGTGATTGAATCTTATACGGTCCTATATATTTGGGTCCCAAGGTTTTGGGAGCCTGAAAAAGGTGGAGATGCTTAGTAGACAGCCGGACCAAGGTACCAGGCGTAAGGACAGGACCCACTGACCTATATTTATCTGCAGCTTTTTTCTGTTTAATCTTGGCTTGATGTAAAATATTGGCCAGGCGTGACCAATGGTCTCGTATAGATGAAATTTGGAGTTCAGCGGCAGGAACCTCAGTGAGAACGCGATCCTGAGGCCATAAAGCAGGTTCATATCCATGAACGGCCTTGAAAGGAGAGATTCATGGTAAGAGCTGTTGTAGGACCACTCGGCCAAGTACAAGTCAGACCAGTCAGATTGGTCAACAGACACATATATTCTAAGATATTGTTTAAGGGCCTGATTCGTTCGTTCAGCCTGACCGTTGGGTTGAGGGTGATGAGAAGAAGAGAAATCAAGTTCGATATGTAGAAGTTTGCATAATGCCCTCCAAAATGTTGAGACAAACTGTGGACCCCTATCAGAAACAATCGATTGCGGGACTCCGTGCAGACAAATGATTTCTTTAAGAAAATTTTTAGCAAGCGTGCTGAAATTAGGTAACTTGGGGAGTGCGATTAAATGAGCCTGTTTGCTAAATAAGTCGACTATGACCAGGACAGTAGTGTACCCATGCGATATAGGTAAATCGGTGATAAAGTACATGGCTATATTCATGGGCGTCCGCAGGGATTTTTGCAATTCCCCTTTAAAAAAAAAAAAAAAAAAATATTTTTTTCTTTTTTATTATTATTATTTTTTTCTCAGTATGTAGCCTCTAGTTGTCCCTAGGGGACTGCACACCAGTTGCTGGGGTAGGAGGTGGCACCCAAAGCTGTTGCTCTCTGCAACTCTGCTTGCTGTAATACTGGTCTCCCATCCACATTGGTTCAGGTCTCTGCAGCTGTCAGTCATGCTGCATGGAGAGCCAATGACAGGGGTGCCCGGGGATATGAAGTTATAGCCCCTCCATGTGGCAGCATGACTGAGAGAAGAGAGCCTGCAGGGGAAGATACTCAGAGACCATAGCTGAGCCTCTGTAACAGGTAGGAAGAGCTTATAATAGCTTTAAGGTACATGGCAGAGTGGGGTAAATCCAGGGAGGTCCCTCCAATTTCCCTGAGGTCTCCATGTGTCTAGTCTGAGCAGCTCCTCTGACCAGGCTCTGCTCACATCAACATGGTGACAAGTGGATGGGGCAGAAAAGATAATGGAGGATAAAATGATGTGATAGATGGAGGCAGATTGCAAACAAAATGGGATGACATGGTGCAGAAAAGATAATAGAGAATGAAAAGAGGTGATTGATTGGAGCAGAATACAGACAAAATTGTGACATGGGGCAGAAAAGATAAAATGTAGGTGAAAAGAGGTCACTGACATGGAGGAATAAAACACACAACATGATGGGGAAAGAGATGGCAAACACGGAGGAATAAAACATATAAAAAAGGGGGAAAGAGATAAAGATGGATTTAGGAATTTGGGTGTTTAGGGAATCTGTTGCTTTGTGTTTATATTGTGTGCTATAGTGTTGTATCTGGTGCTGTTGGGTTACATTGTGTGCTATAGTGTTGTATCTGGTGCTGTGGGGTTATATTGTGTGCTATAGTGTTGTATCTGGTGCTGTGGGGTTATATTGTGTGCTATAGTGTTGTATCTGGTGCTGTGGGGTTATATTGTGTGCTATAGTGTTGTGTCTGGTGCTGTGGGGTTATATTGTGTGCTATAGTGTTGTGTCTGGTGCTGAGAGGTTATATTGTGTGCTATAGTGTTGTGTCTGGTGCTGTGGGGTTATATTGTGTGCTATAGTGTTGTGTCTGGTGCTGAGAGGTTATATTGTGTGCTATAGTATTGTGTCTGGTGCTGTGGGGTTATATTGTGTGCTATAGTGTTGTGTCTGGTGCTGTGGGGTTATATTGTGTGCTATAGTGTTGTGTCTGGTGCTGAGAGGTTATATTGTGTGCTATAGTGTTGTATCTGGTGCTATGGGGTTATATCTTTGCTATGTTGTTCTATCTGTTGCTGTGGAGTTTCAGCTAGAGCTCTGGATATTTATCTGGTGCTGTGGTTTATATCTTGTGTCATGGGTTTTTAGCTGGTACCGTGGGTTAATATCTGGTGTTGTGGGTCTATATCTGCCACAGTGGATCTATATTTGGTGCAGTGAGGCTATATCTAGTGTGGTTGGTTTATATCTGGTGCTGTGGATCTGTATCTGGTGAAGGGTTTATCAACCCTTTGCATGCCTTCACTGATAATGAAAAAGCTCCTCCACTTCATGATAACTTGTCAAAAAGAGGCACGGCGCAGAAAGGATGACGGTAAAATCATGCCACCCCTTGAAAAAAATTCTGCGGATGCCCATGGCTATATTAGTCCATGGTCTGTTAGGTACAGGTAAAGGGTGTAGTAATCCAGAAGGTCGAGTACCAGGAATTTTGTAACGAGCACAAACAGGATTTGACTGTATGAAGAGAAATATCTTTCAACATAGAGGGCCACCAAAAATACCTCTGAAGTAAGTATCGTACATTCTGTTTGCCCCTATGGCCTGCTACAGGAGAATTATGACCCCAGGATAGTACTCTTTTTCTGAAGCGGAGCGGAACAAATAATCTGCCAGGAGGTGGTTGGCAGTTCTTTGGCCTATGTCCTTGTGACTTGGAGATACACCATATTAAAGAACTTTGTACAGTAGCTACCATCTTGGACGAGGGTATGATGGTCTCTACAGGGTGTTCAGTTCACGGAGTCTCAAATTGTCTGGGTAATGCATCTAACTTAGTATTTTTTGAACCAGGACGAAAAGAAATTATGAAGTTGAAACGAGTAAAAAAATAGGGCCCATCTAGCTTGGCGTGGGTTCAGTCTTTTGGCCTTTTCAATATATAGCAAATTCTTATGATCAGTGAGGATGGTAATGGGGATTTCTGTACCCTCTAGTAAGTGATGCCATTCTTCCAAAGCTAATTTAATGGCCAACAATTCCTGATTTCCTACATCATAGTTTCTCTCTGCGGAAGAAAAAGATCTTGAAAAATAGGAACAAGGATGGAGTTTATTGGTTTTCTGATCACTTTGTGACAATATAGCCCCTGCTGCAATTTCAGAAGCATCGACTTCTAATACAAACGGTTGATTGGTTTCTGGCCGTTTAAGTATGGGTGCGGAGGTAAAGGCCAATTTCAATTTTTTGAAAGCGGCAGTAGCTTCAGGTGTCCAATGTTTAGGGTTGGCTCCCTTTCTGGTCAGCGCAATGATGGGTGCTATGACACTAGAGAAGTTACGGATAAATTGTTTGTAAAAATTGGCAAAGCCTACGAATCTTTGTATCCCTTTGAGGTCAGTGGGTTCCTTCCAATTATTAATAGCTGAAAGTTTGTCTGGATCCATCTCCAATTGACCAGCGGAGATAATGTAGCCTAAAAATTTTATTCTGTTGGATTCAAATTCGCATTTCTCTGCCTTGGCGAAAAGGGAGTGATCCCTAAGACGTTGTAACACTTGTCTGACATGACTGCGATGTTCTTCGAGGTTTTTGGAATACAGCTGGTGCATTACATAACCCAAACGGCATTACCAGGTACTCATAGTGGCCGTATCGGGTATTAAATCACGTCTTCCATTCATCTCCCTCCTTTATGCGGACCAAATTATAAGCCCCCCGAAGATCTAATTTAGAGAAGATTGTGGCATCTCTCAATTGATCATAAAGTTCAGTGATGAGCGGTAGAGGGTATTTGTTCTTGACTGTTATTTTGTTAAGTCCCCTGTAATCAATACAGGGACGTAGGGATCCCTCTTTTTTAGCCTCAAAGAAAAAACCTGCTCCTGCTGGGGATGCTGAGGGTCTGACAAATCCTTTATTTAGATTTTCCTCAATGTATTGGGCTAAAGCATGATTTTCTGGACGTGATAAAGGGTAAATATGACCTGTGGGAGGACTGGATCCACATAATAATTCAATAGCACAGTCAAATGCCCGATGTGGAGGCAAGGACTCTGCTTTCTTTTTAGAAAATACATCTAAATAATCCCAATATTGGGATGGTACAATTTTCCGGGGATCTTCGGCAGGTAAATCAAGAACAAGATTGACCTTATGGAGGGGTATACAACAGGATGTTTTACACCGATCGCTCCAAGAAGTAATTTGATTGTTCTTCCAATCAATACAGGGATTATGGAGTTGTAACCATGACATCCCTAAAATAATAGGTATGTGTGGACTCTGCAATATATCAAAATGTAATTCTTCGGTATGACATATTCCTACTACAACTCCTAGAGTTTCAGTCTGTAATGAAATGATTCCTGTGCCCAACGGAGTTCCATCTAATGTGGCGACAGCTGTCTTTTGGGTTTTGTTATTTAGAAGAATTCCCTGACGAAGAGCCCATGTCTCATCAATAAAATTTCCATCGGCTCCTGAGTCTATGAAGGCTTGTGTGGCCATTTGGTGGCCTCTCCACTGGAGAGTGATGGGTACATACATTCTTTGGTTGTCTGGAGGCATGATCATAGAAACGATGAGTAGAGAACCTCCTGACACCACCAAGCTTAAGTATTTCCCGACTTCTTGGGACAGAGAGCTACTAAGTGCCCTTTTTGGGCACAGTACATACATAACCCTAGAGATCGCCGGTGTTGTTTTTCTTCTGTGGTTAAACGAAGAACTGGACCTATCTCCATAGGTTCTGCACCGGGAACATTACTTTCGGTTATGTGTTTGGAATAAGGTGAACGAAAAGGTTTTCTCTCTCTGTTTCTATCTTTCTCTAATCTTCTTTCTTGATCTCTAGCCTCTAATCTTAGACATAAGGCAATCAAATTTTCTAGATCGTGCGGTATATCTCTATATGTGAGAGCATCTTTGATGGACTCATTTAAACCTCTGCGAAATGCAGCCCGCAAAGCGCTAGCATTCCAGTCGGTCTGGTAGGCCAAGGTGTGGAACTCCACTGCATATTGGGCTACAGTTCTTTTCCCTTGTAGAAGCTCCATCAGATTCAATTCTGCAGCTTCACGTCGACCAGGGGCATCAAATACCGACCGAAAGGCAGCTATAAATTCATCTGCATCTTTCAGAAGTATAGAGTTCTGTTCCATAAGTGGGGTGGCCCAAGCGAGAGCTTCCCCCTTTAACAGGTTGATAATAAAGGATGTTGAAATGTGAGGAGAATGTCTGTGGTCGAAAATGTAAAGAACATTGGTTTAGAAAACCCCGACGTAATTGAGGTTCACCAGAATACTTCTCAGGAAGTGGCATTTTTGGTGGTTTCACCAAAGAAGCGGAATGAGTAGCGATCTCTGTCATGGTTCTGGAGGACGTAGAAGGACTGGTCATTTGGCGTAGCAAATCTGCAACTTCATCCACTTTTCTCTCAAGAGACTGGAGATGCATAGCAAGGGTCATCAGGACTTGATCATGAGTGTCCTGTGTGGAAGAAATCCTCGCCACATCTGCGGGATCCATATTATAGGCCTGTGATAAATGTAACGGTCTAGTTCAGGAGATGGATCACTAGTGCTGATGATGTTACGGGACACTCACTAAGTACCGTAGGAAGCAAGTATTGGTCTTCGCCTTAATGACTACACACCCTTGGTTGAGCCGCTGGTGGTATGTCACCAAGGACTTTGCTGAAACATTTACTACCGGGTACCCAGCAAGCGGAGCCCGTATAGGATAGAACAGGATGACAGGCAAACAGAGAGTCAGGAAACAGGCCGGGTCACGGAATGGAGATATACGGATAACCAGGTCACTAGCAGAATCTGGGCAGGCGGCGGACGGAGAATAGTCAGGAACAGCAGGGTCATACACGGAATAATCAGGAACGCAGGAACAAACGAATTAGAGAGATACGGGATAGTCAGGAACGAACCGGGTCAGCAACAGATAATCAGAGTCAATCAGGAGTCAGAACGCTAGTGAGGAACACAAGGCACTATCACAGGCAAAGGCACCCTGTGAAATGACTGTTTATATGCTACCAAATGATCAGGACACACCTCTGATCAATTTGGCAAGGGAGGGGTTAATTTAATAAAGAGCACTTTAACTGGGCTCATGAATATTCATGAATCACCCGTTCGTGCATGCTGGACGCGCGTCTCAGTACTGGAAGATGCTGGGGCTCCCACACTGAGCCCCAACCGACGGGATGGCGTCCTCCTGATGCGCGATGGCGGCGGATCAGGAGGGTCACGGAGGTAAGTGACATATATAATACAAAACTCTCTGTAAAGTGCATTGTGTGTGTGTATCACAAACAAGACAACAATAAAGCTCACAGTAATGTGCAGTGTATGTGTGCACCAGAGACCCACAGAAGTAAAAAACAGTCACAGGCAGGGCCGGCCCTGTAATGGGGCAGAGTGGGGCAGCTGCCCCAGGCGGCACCCTGTCAGAAGCTTTTCTTTTTTCTTCCTGTGTCCAGCTTAATTGAAGGAGATCTCAGCCAATCAGGTGATATTCCTCAACTCTCCTGTTTAGCTGAGAGTTCAGAAGCCTCCCGTGATTGGCTGAGACCTCCTTTGCACGGAGTTCAAAGCAAAGAGAGATGCAGGTAAGTTAAAAAAAAGTACAGTGTGTGAATGTGTGTGTACGTCAGTGTGAGTGAGTGTGTATGTCAGTGTGAGTGAGTGAGTGTGTGTATGTCAGTGTGAGTGAGAGTGTGTGTATGTCAGTGTGAGTGAGTGTGTGTGTCAGTGTGAATGTCAGTGTGAGTTTGTGTATGTCAGTGTGAGTGTGTGTATGTCAGTGTGCGTGTATGTCAGTGTGAGTGAGAGTGTGTCTGTATGTCAGTGTGAGTGAGTGTGTGGGTATGTCAGTGTGAGTGAGAGTGTGTGTGTATGTCAGTGAGTGTGTGTGGATGTCAGTGTGAGTGAGAGTGTGTGTGTATGTCAGTGAGAGTGAGAGACGGTCTGTGTATGTGTGTGTGGATAAAGGGGTTAACACCTCTGATACTGCCTATATCTGTCTAGCCACCCAAGGGGTTAACTCCTCTGACACTGCCTCTATCTGCCTAGCCACCCAAGAGGTTAATTTCCCTGATGCTTCCTATATCTGTCTAGCCACCAAGGGGTTAATACCTCTGACACTGCCTATATCTGTCTAGCCATCCAGGGGTTAACTCCTCTGACACTGACTATATCTATCTGGATTTTGTTTTAGGTCACTGGTCATATTATGTTTTAGGGAATTGCACAGCCTATTATCAGAATAATGTTTTACCATTACTCTCTTTTCACTTTATGGGTGAGCTCTTTGAAAAAAATATATTATTATGTATATAAGAAGTGCTTTAGTGGGCTAAATAAAAAATGTGTTCTAGGAGCTCACCCCTGAGGTGAAAAGAAAGAAATGGTAAAACAAACATTATTATAAAAATAGGCTGTGCAATTCCCCAAAACATTATATGTGACCACTGACCTCAAACATTGTACAAACATTAAGTTTAAATGCTCAAACATTTAGTGTACACATTTTAATCATGGCCTGCCAATACTCGCACCATATAATTTTGCATATAAATGTGCTCTGGCATTAAATGATCACTTCCTGATAAGTTTCATTTTAGTTTGACTAATTATCATGACTATGGGATTTTTGTGGGAAGTTCCCTCTCTATTCTACTGGGCAGCTACGCAGGCCCCAGTAGTTCGATTACCAAAATAAATACTTTCAAAATACCTTTGATTGCATTAGAGTTTGACAGTCGTTTTGCCTCTCAGGCTCGCAGTTTCTGTGTCTCAGCCCCAGCTCTTCACAGGTCAGAGACTGATTGTCCTCTGCATAGGGTTTATGCAGCACAGTAATTAATGCTCAAAGAGCAACTTGAAATATAACTCCCTCTAGTCAGGGAACATTGAAAGTACCTTTAACCCCTTAACGACAGATGACGTGCCAGGCACGTCACGGCAAATCGAGGACTTGCCGACAGGTGACGTGCCTGTCACGTCATGCACTAAATGGAGTAAAGAAAGCGACCAGCGGTCGCTTTCTTTACTCTAACGGTGTTGCTACAATGCCTCTAAGTAGAGGCATTGTGCAACACCCCCCAAATGTGCAGGGGCGCGCTACGATCACTCCACGGAGTGATCGTAGCAGCCATTTAAAAATGGCTGCGCCCGCTGCACACATGTGCTTAGAAAGCGAACGATCGTTCGCTTTCTAAGCATCTCTGGTGTTGTTAAAGTGCCTCGCTAGCGAGGCACTTAACAACACCTTCAGCTGCCCCAGATCCGATGGTGGTCGCTCTCCTGAGCGACCCCATCGGCTCAGTAGAAGGGAACGCTGCCTGTACAGGCAGCGCTTCCCTTCTAATGGCAAGAGCATCGGAAGTGAAAATATTTCACTTCCGATGCTCTAGGGGGAGCCAATCGATGCCGGCACAACAGATCTATGTGATCTGTGTGCAGGCATGTATGGTAAGTGCTCTGATGAGCACTTACCATACTGTCAAAGGCAATATTACTAAATATTGCCTTTGACAAGTATTGATCTGCCTCCCTCACCTTACTACTTTTAGTAAGGGAGAGAGACAGATCAGATCAAGTAAAAAAATAAAATAATAAAAAAATATTTAATAAAATTTTAAACACCAAGGGCTTTTATAAAAGCCATTTAACCCCTTCCCTGCCATTGATCGCTGTGTACGCAGTGATCATACACAGCAGCACATTTTTTGCTGTCTGTGCATTTTTTAGGGGTTATTTTTTTTTTACTGTAATTCATTACAGTATATAAAAAAACCTCTTTTAAGAGAGATTAACCCCTTTCTTGCCGTAGATCACTGCCTAATCAGCGATCTGACGCAAATGCAGCAATCTTGCTGCAGAAGCATTTTTAATTTTTTTAAAACTTTTTTATTACACCCGTCACGTGTTAATTATACCCGCTAGGGGACTACGTTTAACGTAAAAAAAATTTTTTAGCTGTCTGAGCGCATGTATAGCGATCAGTAACAGCTGATAAGTGACAATGGCGGGTTGGCGTTTGCTCAGATGAGCATCACCATTTGTCTGGTTAGATCAATATGTGTAAATATTTGATCTGACCCGTGTAGATCTGCCTTCCTCTCACTTGAGTTTTAGTGAGGGAGGGAGACAGAGCTGTATAATGTAAGTTTTTAATTATAATATATTTAATAGAATTGAGACCCAAAGGCTTTTATAAAAGCCGTTTCCAGTATTTAACCCCTTCCCTGCAATTGATCGCTGTGTACGCAGTGATCTTACACAGCAGCACATTTTTTGCTGTCTGTGCATTTTTTTAGGGGTTATTTTTTTTTACTTTGATTTATTACAGTATATCAAAGGCTCTTTTAAGAGCTATTAACCCCTTCCTTGCCGTATATCACTTCCTAAGCAGCACATATGGTCACTGCCTAAGCAGTGCATTTGGTCACTGCCTAAGCAGCGCATATGGAGCAATCTAGTCGCCGAAGGATTTTTTTTTGCTATCAGCATTTTTTTTGTCAGACTCACTAGGGGTTAATTATACCCACTAGGGGATTACGTGTATTCCTTTTGAAGCTGTCTGAACGCGTGTATAGCGATCAGTAACAGCCGATCAGTGGCAAAGGTGGTGTGGTGATTTCTCAGATGAGCATCACCATTCGTCTGGTTCGTAAATATTGTTCTGACCCATATGGATCTGCCTCCCTCTCCTCACTTGAGTTTTAGTGAGGGAAAGAGACAGATCTGTATAACATAATTTTTAAATTGTAATAAATTAAATAAAATGTTAATAAATTGTGAGTCCCAAGGGCTTTTATAAAAGCCATACCTTTTGTATAGTGTAGTGTATTAACCCCTTCCCTGCCACTGATCACTGCACAGCAGAACATTTTTCTTGTCTGTGCATTTTTAGGGGTTAATTTTTTTGTACAGTACTACAAAGGCTCTTATAAGAGCTATTAACCCCTTCCTTGCTCTACATGTTCAAATTCCAAGTTTGAAAATCAAAAAGCACACCTCTCAAATGTAGCCTTTCAACCCCTAACAAAGCTGACAAAGCTATGCATGGGTGGTATCCCTGTGCTCGGGAGATGTTGCTGAACATATATTGTGGTATTGTTTGTCAGTGACACATACCGAAATATGTGAATTTGTGTCTAAAGTGCAATGTATGTGGGAAAAAATACACAATAAAATGACTACCACAAACTTTGACAAAGGCTGGTGGTAGAATTAGTGCATGGAAAGTGTTAAAATAACACCATTTAAAATAGCCTAGGGTGTCTACTTTTACAAAATATATACTTTTTGGGGTAAAATACACTGTCCTACTTAAAAAAAAGTCCCAAATGAAAGATGGGCTCAGGCTGACTACACGTCAATATTCCAAGTTGAAAATGCGCACCTTCACAATGTGGCCCTTTAGCCCCCAAACAACCCAACAAACCTATGCATGGGTGGTATCCCTGTACTCAGGATATGTTGTTGAACACATATTGGGTTATTGTTTGGCAGTGACACATACCAAAATCTGTGAATTTATGTCTAAAATACAATATTTGTGAAAAAAAAACACAAAAAAATTACTACCACAAACTTTGACAAAGGCTGGTGGTAGAATTAGTGCATGGAAAGTGTAAAAATACCACCATTTGAAATAGCCTAAGGTGTCTTCTTTTAAAAAATATATGGGTTGATGGGGTAAAATACACTGGCTGGTTTCAAATATGTCCCAAATGGGACATGGGTGCAGGCGGTCTGCATGTCAAAATTTTAATTTGGAAAACCAAAAACTGCACCTACCAAATTTGGCCTTTTACCCCCCAAACAACCCAACAAACCTATGCATGGGTGGTATCCCTGTACTCAAGAGATGTTGCTGAACACTTATTAGGGTGTTATTTGGCAGTGACACATACCAAAATCTGTGAATTCATGTCTGAAGTACAAGGTTTGTGAAAAAAAAAACACAAAAAAATTACTACCACAAAGTTTGACAAAGGCTGGTGGTAGAATTAGTGCATGGAAAGTGTAAAAATACCACCATTTGAGATAGCCTAAGGTGTCTTCTTTTAAAAAATAAAATACACTAGCTGGCTTCAAATATGTCCCAAATGGGACATGGGTGCAGGCTGTCACAAATTTGGCATTTTAGCCCCCAAATAACCCAACAAACCTATGCATGGGTGGTATCCCTGTACTCAGGAGAAATAGTAGAATCTATTTAGCATGTTTTTTCGTTCGCTATTGTCGATGAGGAGAAGTTGTTTCAAATAAAAACAAAGAAATTTGTGTATTTTTTTTTTTTTACCATATTTCTTTTTTTTTTTTAATAATATGATAAGATATGATCAAAAAGATGGCATCCATAGAAAGCCCTTCTTGTCCCGATAAAAACAATATATAATATGTGTGGGTACAGCAAATGACAAAGAAGAAAATTACTGCTAAACACAAACAGCACAGAAATGTTAAAATAGCCATTGTCCAGAAAGGACAAAAATGTTTCAAAGGCTCTGTCCTTAAGGGGTTAATATGGTGTTCAATAACTGCCACAATACACACACAAATGCACACTTGCACAGCCATACACAGCCACTCTTACACAATAAAGAGAGAAATGTGTAATACTGATAACAGAAAATAGAAAGACCAAGCAAATGTCCCCCCTGGTATTGCATTTAAATATACCTGAGCCCTTAAACTTGGCTGTAGTTTTTTTTTGTATCTCAAACTCCACTTTCTGGACTGAGGTAATAAGAGTGGAGATTGACCTTTAACCCCTTAGTGACAAGACATTTTCACCTTGACTTTCCCTTGGTGACAATGGCTGTTTTGACATTTCTAGGGTGTTTGTGTTTAGCTGTAATTTTTTTCTTTCTCACATACAGTACCCACACAAATTATATGTTGTTTTTATCGTCATAAGAAGGGCTTTCATTAGATACCATTATGTTCATCATATCTTATAATTTACTACAAAAAAAATCATAAAATATGATGAAAAATTTTAAAAAACACACTTTTTCTAACTTTGACCTAAAATATAATTTACACAAATAAAATCATTAAAAAAGACCCCGTCTAAATAGTTTCTAAATGTTCTCCCGAGTTCAAAAATATGCATGTTTCCATATTTTTCGGTATTTTTTTGCGAGTT
The DNA here is from genome assembly GCA_036172795.1 of Pelodytes ibericus. Lineage (NCBI taxonomy): Eukaryota > Metazoa > Chordata > Amphibia > Anura > Pelodytidae > Pelodytes > Pelodytes ibericus. The sequence goes on from CM069862.1 coordinate 133,006,424, forward strand.
ATGGGGCAAAAACCAAAAATAGTGTTTTGGGGTTTTTTCCTATATTGATCTTTTGACCCCAACCCGAACCCAAAATTTAACCCTAACACTAAATTTAACCCCAACAACTAATCCTTATTATATCCCTTAATATTTTTTAACTTTAATTTAATTTTAACCCTATCCCTTATGCTAAAAAATATTTAATTTTAACCCTATAGGCTAATATAGCTAAATTACCTGTTTTTAATTAATTAAATATTTATTTTAAATATTTCACCATTGCAATGCTACTAAACTACCACTAGGGGTAGTCAAGTAGCATATTCAGAGCGACGGAAGTGAAGTTACTTTCACTTCCGAAGCTCAGACCAGCAGAGGACTTAGCCATATTGACGGAGCAGCATGCTCCGTCAATATGGCTCCCCACGATCGCTCCGTGGGGCGATCGTGGGGGTCCCGAAATAGAAATTTCGGTGCTGGCTATTGCCTCGATGTCGAGGCAATAGACCAGCACTGTTAAAGCGGTTTTCGCGATCGTTGATCGCGAAAACCGCTTCATTCAATGCAGGACGTGCCAGGCACGTCCTTTGTCGTTAAGGGAGTTTCTCCCAGGACGTGCCTGGCACGTCCTTTGTCGTCAAGGGGTTAAAATGGGGATCACAAGGAAAACGACATAGTGTAGACTATAAAAGTAAGAACATTTATTGGCCCCCGCTACATGAGGCCTACTTAAAAACAATTTAAAAATGCATGCATAAAAACACTTGCGGAAGTGGAGCAGTGTCCTTTAGACCACCATTCCCGAAAATCGTGTTGATGTAGCGATAAATATAAACGCGGCAGGCTTCTCTCCCTGAAAGCAAAAAGCTTGTGTGTTTCCTTGATACGCCCCCTCTCACTAATGCCATTCGCGTTTCGTTGTAAGTCGACTTCCTCAGTGGTAGTCATGTTTTTATACATGCATTTTTACGTTGTTTTAAAGACACCATGCTGCCTGCCACTAGCAACCAGGGTAAGTCCTGGGGTGAGGGGGCATGTAATAGGGGTAATGGAGGCATATAATGGGGGAAATAGAGGAATATAATGGGGGTGATGGGGCATGTAAGGGGTAATGGAGGCATATAATGGGGGTGATGGGGAATGTAATGGAGGCATAAATGGGGTGATGGAGGCATATAATAGAGGTGATGGGGCATGTAATGGGGGTGATGGAGGCATATAATGGGGGTGATGGGGTGTGTAATGGGGAGATGGAGGCATGTAATTGGGGTGATGGAGTCATGTAATGGGGTGATGTGGGTTATGGGGCATGTCGTGCGTGTGCAGCGTGGGTAATCGAATTTTGTCTGCCTAGGACAGCACAAAAACCAAGATACACCACTGCCAGTTGGTGTGTGCCTCCTATCTTCTATGTCTCCCTGCAGCCCCTTCATGCTCTTCGACTTTCGGGTCGCCAGGTATCAGGTAACATGTGGTGCACAGATGAAGAGGGATGCCAACTCGTCTACTTTGGCCTTAAGTTTGAAATTCCTTTGTCAATTCCAATCAATTCCTTCTTTCATGAATAAAGTCATCCAACCGTATTGCTAAACTGGGGCTTTGGAGGCCAACGCTACACACTTACTGCAGGTACCATGATATACAGCCAGCCATTACTAGATAAACACAATGGAAATTGCAATTGTTTGTAGACTGGGGCTCATCTTCAATACCCCAGCTACTAACTAAAGTTCCATGATGCTCAGGATTATAGTAGTACTTCTATGGAGGAGGCCTAACACCCCAGGGGGCGCCACTTTAAAAAAAAAAAGTTTGCCAGTAGAGGCACTGGCTGGGGAGATCAGAATATCTCCCCTCACCAGCCCTCTGCTCAGCAGCACTGAAGGACTTGGGGAGGTTCCGGACCTCACCGGGTGAGAGGTCAAGGTCCGCACCCACACTGAGAAGTGAGAGCCGCAGGCAGCATAAGCTCCAGTAAGTGCTGCTTGCACTCCCTGCGCTTAGTGATTATGCAGGACATCGCATTACTACACGGAAGCGCGGAAGGACAGAGCAGGGGGAGGAAGAACAGAGATGGAGAGGAGGGGGAGAGAACAGAGATGGAGGAGGAGGGGGAGAGAGAGAACAGAAATGGGGAGACGGGGGAGAGAGAGCAGAAATGGGGAGAAGGGGGAGAGAGAACAGAGATGGGGAAGAGGGGGAGAGAGAACAGAGATGGGGAGGGAGAAAGAACAGAGATGGGGGAGGGGCAGAGAGAACATATATGGGGGAGGGGGAGAGAGAATAGGTATGGGGTGGAGGGGGAGAGAGAGAGCAGATATGGGGGAGAGAAAACAGGTATGGGGTGGAGGGGGAGTGGGAAAGAGGTATGAGGAGCGGAAGGAGAGGGAAAGATATATGGGAAGGGGAAGGAGAAGGAAAGAGATATGGGGAGAGATAGATATGTGGAGGGGAAGGAGAGATAAGAGATATGGGGAGAGGGAAAGCGGTATGTGGAGAGGGAAAGAAATATGGGAAGGGGGAGGAGAGAACCGATATGAGGAGGGGAGAGAACAGATATGGGGAGGTTGAGAGACAGACAGACAGATATGGGGGGTGGGAAGAGGAGAGACATGGGAAGGGAGAGAGATATAAAATAGGGGGGTTCGAGAGAGACATGAGAAGGAAGAGGAAAGGGACAAACATGGGAAGGGAGAGAGACATACATGGAGAGAGGAAAGATACAGGCATGAGGAGGGAGACAGACTTGAGGGTGGGGGGGGGGTCACAGGCGTTTCCCGCTCATAGGGCCCGAAGCACTTAAGGCTGGCCCTGGATCTATGACCCCTTTAACGAAGGCCCCCAACTCCAGAGCAGTTAAATATAGGTCGGGCCCCGACCAATCTTTGACCATCTCCCAGGAGGGTAGACAACTTACAATTGCAGATTCTTAAGAGATCCCTGAAGTCCTGAGCAGACTGGACACTTTGCAATCAACTGGACAGAGGCCCCTTCTATGGTGGCTACTACTGGTGCTACAAGAGGAATGGAGGACCCCACTTTTATAGGGACTTCTAATACAGCTGTGCCCTCCATTTTGGATACCTCAGCCCACAGTTAACCTTGTTTTTGACATACTTGTTCTTGGGACTTATGTGACTCTAGTGTGGGTTACATGCTGTGCTTTTTATTATGGTTATGTCTCTTATATTTTCACCCAAATTTCTTCTAATGGAGCCTGTTGTTTCTGTTAACAGTTGACAGGTTACTTTCCCATGTTAATCCCGCCTGGTGCTACTCTCCCCCCAGGGGCTTGTCCACATTGACAGTCATGCATTGACAGTCTCCTGTCTTGTAGATCCATCCGTGGAACAAGTGGGCAGAAACTTCCTGCGTGTGGAGTATTACAGTGATGAAAATCAGCCAATCACATCAGGAGCTGTACATGGTCATGTTGATGTTAGGCAATCCACCATGATGACACAGAACCAGCACCTGCAAATGATAGAACAAGCTACATTTAAAATAGACATGTTGGAGAAGATACGTACAATTTGTAGAGATGTAGCTTTGTTACATGCAATACTGACCCATCCAGTAGACACATCCCAATAGGATTGTCTTTGAAAAGTACAACTATGCAAGCAGGTGTTGCATTACTGTTGAGTTTCCCTTAACCTTAAATACATTATCCAAAATGATTTATTTTTTTTGTGTACGGGTCAGTTCATATAAGGGATTCTCACTGTCTTGGAGCCTCATTGTGTAGCCTCTTTGTACAATCCCACTGGGATATGTTGAAGTGAGCTTTTATGGGAAAAGTAGTTCCAGCAGCACTGGAAGGGGAGGGAGGGACTATTTTGCCTGCACCTTGGAGAATATCATTTTGACAGCACAAGTCCTATAAATGTTCTACATTACCTAAATCCAAATTAGATTTAGGTAATGTAGATCATTTATAGGGTTGGCCGAAATTATCCACTAACCAAAAGTGATGTCACAAGCATTTCAGATAAGGGATACTCAACCTGTACCATACCATGTCATTATCTCTGAATAATTTTTATCACACTCACGTACACAGGTGACATTTATATAATTTAACATACCTTTCAATATACACTGAACAAATTTATAAACGCAACACTTTTGTTTTTGCCCCCATTTTTCATGAGCTGAACTCAAAGATCTAAGACTTTTTATATGTACACAAAAGGCCTATTTCTCTCAAATATTGTTCACAAATCTGTGTTAGTGAGCACTTCTCCTTGGCCGAGATAATCCATCCACCTCACATGTGTGGCATATCAAGATGCTGATTAGACAGCATGATTATTGCAAAGGTGTGCCTATGTATAATAGTTTAGGTACTTACTTGGGGGGAAGATATAAAGTGTTGTACTGGAAGACACTGAGCTTCTACCAGAATGCATTAAAAAATCCACAAACACTGTATTCACCAATAACTTCAGTAAGATTATCATGTATTCTGCAGGTAAGTGTATACATCAGGGCTTGACAAATTTAATTTAGTTTTAGGAGCCAGCCAAAAAATTTAGGAGCCAGACAACGGCACATCACAAAATCGCACGGACACGGTGGCATACACCCACCTCACATACACAGCCAGTTACATTCACACATACATACATACATACACACACACCACATACACAGCCAGTTACATACACACACACCACACACACAGCCAGTTACATTCACACACACCACACACACAGCCAGTTACATTCACACACACCACACACACAGCCAGTTACATTCACACACACCACACACACAGCCAGTTACATTCACACACACCACATACACAGCCAGTTACATTCACACACACCACATACACAGCCAGTTACATTCACACACACCACATACACAGCCAGTTACATTCACACACACCACATACACAGCCAGTTACATTCACACACACCACATACAGTCAGTTACATTCACACACACCACATACAGTCAGTTACATTCACACACACACACCACATACAGTCAGTTACATTCACACACACACACACACACACCACATACAGTCAGTTACATTCACACACACACCACATACAGTCAGTTACATTCACACACACACACCACATACAGTCAGTTACATTCACACACACCACATACAGTCAGTTACATTCACACACACACACCACATACAGTCAGTTACATTCACACACACCACATACAGTCAGTTACATTCACACACACCACATACAGTCAGTTACATTCACACACACCACATACAGTCAGTTACATTCACACACACCACATACAGTCAGTTACATTCACACACACCACATACAGTCAGTTACATTCACACACACACACACACACACACACACACCACATACAGTCAGTTACATTCACACATACATACACAGCCAGTTACATTCACACATACATACACAGCCAGTTACATTCACATACAAACACAGTCAGTTACATTCACACATACATACACAGCCAGTTACATTCACACATACATACATAGCCAGTTACATTCACACATACATACACAGCCAGTTACATTCACATACATACACAGTCAGTTACATTCACACACACACCACATACACAGCCAGTTATATACACACATACACACCTTTTTTTTTTTTTTTTTTTTTTAAAGAACAAAAGAATATTTCTTACAGTGTCCTCCCTCCCTGCTGCTTACCTCATTGCAGGGGAGGGGGACATTTATGCTGGAGCCCGATCTCTTTCTGTTCCTGTGCCGTGTTGTCACGTGACAATCGGCACTACAGCGTGTTGCGCGAGGGGGCGGAGCTTACAGTCTGTGTGATCCGCACAGACTTTCTCCCCTCGCGCTGAAAAAGAAAGTAAAAGAAAAACGGATGGCAGCCTGCAAGGGCTCCCTGTGACAAACAGCACCCGGGCGCCAGGTCTGATTTCCTGGTCGCCATGGCGACCTGGCGCCCGGGGTTTGTCGAGCCCTGGTATACATTAATATGTAGGTTAGTATAAAGTATATATATCATATAAATATAATCTGTTATCTTCAGGTTAGTGTATAATTAATCATCAGGTTCATGTTACACAAAGGAAGAGTATCAAATTGCTGCTTTGGAAAGTGACAGTGCACAGTGCTCATGAAGCATAAAACACACCTTCTACACCAGCCAGTGTTTTCACAGACACATAACTTTTACACACATATGTGTAAAAATTGTAACTTGTACATGTTGTGATGTGTTCAGAGAAGTTCTGTCAAAGGAGGTAGCCCAGATGAGCTACCTCAGTTAATTCATTTCATGCCTTCTGTACACATATGAATTATACATTATCCAGGTCAGCATGTAAAAGTTATTTGGCTTACTCAAAAAAGTGAGTTGACACAGCTTTGAGCTATTTTGATTTGGGGGCTGTCTGTAACTCAGTTATGGTTCTATACCTCACATGTGTAGTATCTATGTGTTCAGAAGAAGTAGGAGATTAACCCCTAGACGACCACATGACATTGCATTCCATCATGGTATTTTGTGCCTTTAAAGACACGGCATGGGATGTCTAGTGTTAAAAGCCGCCCTTCATATCCTGCAAAAAACAATATATAATTTGTGTGGATACAGTAAATGAGAGAGAAGAAAATAACAGCTAAACACAAACACCTCAGAAACGTTTGCCCTGAATGATACAACATGGAAAAAAATCTTGAAAGATATATATATTGTGTTATATTTTACATTTGAGAGATATATTGCTATATATTGGGATGTTTTAGTAATTATGTTAAAACAATATTTAAAACACTTATTTTCAAAGTGTTGGTGAAGTGGAGCTTTCATGAAATAAAGTAACATTGCCATTTTATTAAAGTCAATATTGTTTACTTTCCAAAAATATATATTTTTATATGTTTACATTGATGTATCATTGATGTATTTCAGGGTGGTGTTCAAGATAAACAATGTTATAACTGCACATACCGTATTTGCTCGAATATAAGACAACGTTTTTTTCAGAGCAAATGCTCTGAAAAATACCCATCATCTTACATTCGAGGTCGTCTTATAATCTGACCTCAAATCGAAGTCAGACTGTAAGACAGGGATCCAGGTCCCCAGCAGAGCTGCAGGGGACCTGGATCTCACTCTCTAACAGCCTGGGGATGTCTGCGCGATGAGCGCAGATTCCCCCTGCTGCCACCCGGCACGACCGCCGGGACTTCTATGATGAAGCCGGGTCCTTCCAGCTTCATCATAAAAGTCCCGGCGGTCATGCCGGGCGGCAGCAGGGGAGGTCTGCGCAGACATCGCGCAGACATCGCGCAGACATCCTCCGCTGCCCCGCTAGCCACCAGGAGAATCGGGCAGCTGGGGGATGTCTGCACGATATGTGCAGACATCCTCCATGCTGCCCGACACTTCCGTCTATTATGACGTACAAGCTGTCCGTCATAATAGACGGAGGTGTCGGGCAGCATGTAGGATGTCTGCACGTATCGTGCAGACATCCTCCGGCTGCCCCCACTAGCCACCAGGGAAAGAATCAAGGTGAGGGGGAGGGAGGGGGGGATAGACAAGGGGAGGGGGGGGGAGATATAGACAAGGAGAGGGAGGGGGGAGATATAGACAAGTGGAGGGGGGGGGACAGAGAGAAAAGGGGAGGGGGATAGAGAGAGAGACAAGGGGAGGGGGAAGAGAGATTAGTTGGGGGGGGGGGGCTGCCCCCACTAGCCACCAGGGAAAGAATCAAGGTGAGGGGGAGGGAGATATAGACAAGGGGAGGGAGGGGGGAGATATAGACAAGGGGAGGGAGAGGGGAGATATGGACAAGGGGAGGGAGGGAGGAGATATAGACAAGGGGAGGGAGGGAGGAGCTATAGACAAGGGGGGAGATATAGACAAGGGGAGGGGGGACAGAGAGAAAAGGGGAGGGGGATAGAGAGAGACAAGCGGAGGGGGAAGAGAGAGAGATTAGTTTGGGGGGGGGGGGGAGAGGCCGCATTTGCACATAAAAGGAAATAAAAACAAGAAATGCATTTGTATAATATCAATTTTTTATTAAATATTAAAAAGCAATTTACTATTTTTTTCCTATAGGGTAGTCTTATATTCAGGCTTTTAGTTTTTTCCTGAAGGAATATACAACGTTTGGGGGGTCGTCTTATAATCAGGGTCGTCTTATAATCGAGCAAATAGGGTATTTAGTATCATTAATTAAAGTATTGTCTTTGACAACATAATTCTATTCACCAAACGTGATGTGTAAAAAAAACAACAGATGGAAGCGTGAAGGGGCTCCAAGTCCAGCTCGGGAGCCATGTCTGAATTCCTGGTCACCATGGCATCCTGGCACTGGGGTTTGTCGAGCCCTGCTCTACAGGCAGGTACACAATCTACTCTTCTGGTAAGTATATTAATTAATCTGTCGGTGATTTTGCTAGCACAATGTGCACTATGTAAACTGTAGGTAAGTACAGTATGTAATTTCTACCTAAGTACATAATTTATTCTCCAGGTAAATTTATCATTAAAGGACAACTCAACGTTTTTTTGACTCCATAATTCTGAGTCCATAATTAACTTAAGTGAATTGTTTTTGTTTTTTGGGGTAGGGGGAGACTCTTTTTTGCTAGGGACTCAATAAATGTTAGATGCAAACTGTATTGCTGACATTTGTGTCAGAAATGCACAACAGAAGATACCGGAATGCCGAATTGTGCGAGATAAAGGCTTCTTCCACCGCAGAACCATGGGAAATGTAAATTCAAATTGTCTCTGCTTTAATTGTAAAAGCTGCGATGCGCACTTGCACAGTTTGGGCATCATACAGAAGTGCATTCCCGACACAGAAATGCATTTCGGATGCCACTTTGGCCCCTTGGTTCATTTGTGTCAGCAACACAACTTAGCCAAGGGGTCAGAAATTAAAGTAGGAGGGGCTGGGGACTATGAGTCAAATAAATTACACAGTGAGTCCCTCCCCAAAAAATAAATACGTTTAATTATTGACTCAGATGTGCAGGATACTCCCTTCCCAGTCTTGACCTGGCAATTTACCCCCTCAATTCCTCCCGGCTTTCCCCCCCAAAGCCTCCTTTTTCCCCCTGAAATGTAAGCTACTGTGCAACACTCATATGTAGAAAACTTGGTATAATATGTAAATCTGCACCTCAGACTTGTTAATGCACCCTCAGACTTGACATTCTACACCCGGACTTGCCAATGTATTCCCACATTGCACATCAGGACATACTCCATCACCAACATTGCACACCCATGACTTACCCCAATACATGCCCCACCACCCACACATCTAGGACTTACCCCATGAAATGCCCCATCACCCACCTAGGACTTACCCCAGGACATGCCCTATCACAGACATTGTACACTGCAGACTTACCCAACACCCCAGGATATGCCCCATCAACTACATTGCATACCTAGGACTTACCCGAGTACCCCAATTTATGCCACATCACCCACATTGCAAACCCAGGTCTTACCTCAGCAGCCCAGTACGACCCATCACCCATATTGCACCCCAGTGCGTGCCCCATTACCCACATTGCATGTCATTACCCACATCGCACCCCAGTACTTGCCCCATTTCCCACATTGCTTACCAGAACTTACCCTGGTTAGCACAGCTCTCTGGGGGCTAGTGGCAGGAAACATGGAGTCTGTGTGCTGCCTAGGCGCATACACAAGAATCCATGCTGCCTCTCTCGCTTTCTCTGTCACTCTCATCACGGAAGGTCACATGATCACCCGCAAGTCACATGACCTTCCGCAATGAGAGCGATGGTGAGTGCGAGAGAGGCAGCATGGATTCGTGTCTGAGCGCCTGGGAAACGCACAGGGTCCATGCTGCCTGCTTGTTGACACAGAGCTGGTGAGGGGAGATCTTCAGATCTCCCCAACCAGCTCCTCTGCGGCAAGCTGTTTTAAAGAAATGTTTTAAACTGCAGGATTAAGAGCTGCAGCCCTCGAGCCCACTATTTTGCCGAGGCCCCTGGGCTGCATGCCTTAATCCTGCCCTGAGAGCACCATAACAATAAAACACACAATAAATCATTTTTAAACTCATTTGTGTAAATTAAATCATACTTATTCTAAATCACTTATCAAATGATATAGTTACCACTTGGATTTAAAGTTGCTGAAAATTGGTCCAGTAAAGCCCCACCCATAACCCTTCAGCCACTCCCACAAACATGTGTCCCTTTTTGGACATTTGAACTGTTGGGAGTAATGTAAGTGTAATACATCATCTTCAAATAAGTATATAAATTATTTTTAAGGTAAGTATATTGTTTAACCGGCAAGGTATGTCTTCTCTCATTATTTGACTCCCAATGCTCCTTTTCTTTACATAATCCCTTTACCTACTGCTCTGGAACTCTATAATCCTCCCCCTAGTTGATAGCCATCTACTCCATACTTCCTTTTCCGCCTCTGCTCCACAATACGACATAACTTAATTTTACTTCTCTATAGTTCTTATCCTCTTTGTAACACCCTATTCTGCTCCAGTTTCCTCCTCTACTCTATAGCTTTTTGGCTTCTGTATACCCTATTCAACCTTCTCACCTCCATATTACTCCACAGCACCCAGTCCCTGTCTATTTTTATGGTCCATCCGACCTCTTCCACAACGCACCTGACCTCCTACCTTTTCATACACTGGGTTTCCCCGGATGGTCATGTGCCCGGAAGCACTCACATGCTAGCAGGTGTAGTGACGTCAGCGCTGCGCAGAATCTGGACAAATTTGTTAAGGCCCCCGCGCGGCAATGACGCCAGCGCGTGCAGCACTGTCTGTGTTACTGAATCCAGGACTGCAGCAAAAAAGGGGATATTTTTGGTCCTCTAAGAGGGACCTTATCCCGACATACCTGGCAACCATCTCTATCTCCCCCTCCTCCCCGTCAGTGAACTTTAGCTAAGTATGCCACATTTAGTCTTCAGGTAAGTGTATTATTTCATCTTCAGGTAAATATTTTATTTATTGTATACATTTTGTTCCTGATTGAGAATTGTATTAATTAACTAAAGGAGACTTACATGTGAGGATTGTATGTTTACCATAAACATTATTATTATTATTATTTTTTTTTTAAAAAAAGCTACGTTCAGTATCCAGTGTAAATACAAGCTTGAGATCAGAGATACTTCTGAAGAGTGTATACAAAATTGGATGGGATATTGGTGGTGGGTGTACATCTGGAATGCACAGGATTTTATATGTATTGCAGTTATCCTATATGGTCAGCAGAGGGCGTCATCTGAACATATTTTCCTCATAAATGGTATTACAGGTTAATCATAAAGAATTTGAGGCATACTGGCCAAAAGTGCATTAATGGCATATTCCTTCCATCAAAAGATTATCAAGTGGTAATATTGCTGATCCTTCACCAGACCGCTTTCAGTCTAATCGTGGAAATATTTATCTATTCTATGTCTGTAGTCTGTTTATATGAGAGCCCATGATAATATCTTACAGTATAGTGGTATATTAGTAAACATCTATTCCCTTTGAGAATAACACACGAATCTCTACTTCTCTATCAGCTGCTACAAAACATTTTTGCCTAATTTTTAAGATATTTTTTGGTTTTCCTGATTATCATGGGAAGGTGAGTAGACAGCGCTTGGCAGTTAAACAAAGTAAGTATCAATCAATATAAAAAAACCATAGATAGTAAATTAATATAAAATATATACATGTAATAATATATAAAAACAAATGCAATATATAAATACATATAAGAAAAATATACACAAATATAACAAGAAATTACAATAAATCATTAAAAACAAGAAACAATGATCTGTGCCTTTAAATACAAATGAACAGACACGAATAAGAATGTAACCACACAAAGTATCAAATTACTCGCTTGCTGATTAGGTTAGCAAAATACCATGAATAGTACATGGATATAAAAATGTGCTGGTAAGTAAGGAAGGAAGGATTTTGAACCTGGCCACTTAACAGGAGGGACGCGTTTCGTTCAGGGAACTTCTTCAGCCTCTAAACAAACAGAGCAGCATGCTGGGTATATATTTACAATAAAATGTATTTGGTAAAGGGTTCACTTTGATTTCACAAAATAGGCGCTGTGTATATCACATCTCTACTTTTCCTGATTATCACTTGTAAATTTTTTTTAATTGTTCCCATTTACTAATTGGCAAGTCTTCAATGGCAAATCATATAATGAGGTCAAATATGAATAAATATACCCGTTATCAGGTGGAAAATTTTCTTTCAGTGATTAGACAGCAGAGAGAAATACTTTAGACCAGGGGTGTCCAAGTTTTTACTAGTGGGCCACATAATCAGAAATGCATGTGCGTGTTGGGAAACATTATTTTCTTAATTTACAGTAATGATAAAGAATCCCTTGTTAGCCATAAGAAGATGTTTGGTGATTTAGTAGTATTACAAAAGCAGTTTCAAACCAATTGAAATTAACTTTTTTCTGTCAAACTGAAGTGTAGGATTAATTTAAATATGGACACTTAAGCCAGGTGCTGTCAAACGGGGCGCACACTGGACGCCACAGATTTAAACACTTCCTAAATGAACTAACAGACTGAAAGAGGTGTGATAGTATAGGCCCTATAGGGAATGCTATGCTCTACCTTTAGTTTTAAAATAATAGTTCTAAAATAGATTATGTAATTTAGACTGCTTTAATCAGCAATGCAATTTGACCACTGTGCCCATTGGAAGCTGGCATGTATAACAGGTTTGTTAGTAATGTTTTATTCAGTGTAATAATTTTAAAATGATTTTTTGTGAGACATTGAAATAAGCCAGGGATCACATCACTATTCAAAATATATTGGCTTGATAAAATAAAAGGCTCTTGAAGGATGGATATATGTATTCAATACAAAATATGATCTAAATGCAATGCTAGGTTTGGCATAGTCTCCAGTTTGTAACAAGAAAAAAACACATTAAAACAGTAAAAACACTTTCATAGCTATTACCCTCCTATTAATCAATAATCAACCCTTCTTGTTGCTGGCTAATATTCATGGAAACTGAAGTATGCTAAACTGTGGTTCCAAAGTAGGGATCGACCGATTATCGGATTAACCGATATTATCGGCCGATATTCACAGTTTCCTAAATTATCGGTATCGGCATCTAACTTTACCGATAATGCCGATAATATTTGAATGAAGCAGTTTTCGCGATCAACGATCGCGAAAACCGCTTTAACAGTGCTGGTCTATTGCCTCGACATCGAGGCAATAGCCAGCACCGATATTTCTATTTTGGGACCCCCACGATCGCCCTACGGAGCGATCGTGGGGAGCCATATTGACGGAGCATGCTGCTCCGTCAATATGGCTAAGTCCTCTGCCGGTCTGAGCTTCGGAAGTGAAAGTAACTTCACTTCCGTCGCTCTGAATATGCTACTTGACTACCCCTAGTGGTAGTTTAGTAGCATTGCAATGGAAAATAATTAAAATACATATTTAATTAAATAAAAATAGGTTATTTAGCTATATTAGCCTATAGGGTTAAAATTAAATATTTTTTAGCATAAGGGATAGGGTTAAAATTAAATTAAAGTTAAAAAATATTAAGGGATATAATAAGGATTAGAGTTGGGGTTAAATTTAGTGTTAGGGTTAAATTTTGGGTTCGGGTTGGGGTCAAAAGATCAATATAGGAAAAAAACAAAAAACACTATTTTTGGTTTTTGCCCCATAACTCGCAAAAAAATACCGAAAAATATGGAAACATGCATATTTTTGAACTCGGGACAACATTTAGAAACTATTTAGCCGGGGTCTTTTTTAATGATTTTATTTGTGTAAATTATATTTTAGGTCAAAGTTAGAAAAAGTGGGTTTTTTTTAATTTTTCATCATATTTTATGATTTTTTTTGTAGTAAATTATAAGATATGATGAACATAATGGTATCTAATGAAAGCCCTTCTTATGACGATAAAAACAACATATAATTTGTGTGGGTACTGTATGTGAGAAAGCAAAAAATTACAGCTAAACACAAACACCCTAGAAATGTCAAAACAGCCATTGTCACCAAGGGAAAGTCAAGGTGAAAATGTCTTGTCACTAAGGGGTTAATTAAGCTGTTTTGATGCCTTGCTTATATTTACTGTAGTGTCCCTTTGATATAATTGCCTATGTCATTGCTGCTCATTTTACTAAGATTTAATCTAAGTATGGACTATGTGCAATTGAACATTGTTGTTCTTGTTACCTTTTGACTGATATTTATTTAAAAAAAAAAAAAAAGTGGTCCAATTTGTTGTATTTGACCATATCACCATTGTTTTGCTGCATTATTTATTTTTATTTAGCAATGAAAAAGATTTACAAAAAAAAGCTAAACGTTAACAATAAACATGTTCATTTAACAGCAGATTTGTGTAGAAATTGTTTTTTTTCCCAAAAAATTTAAAATGCACGAAATATCGGTATAAGTTATCGGCTATCGGCCTGAAAGTTCACAGGTTATCGGTATCGGTATCGGCTCTAAAAAATCAATATCGGTCGATCCCTATTCCAAAGGTTAGTCATCACTACCACTGTTCCAGCTAATGGCATATCAACTGCTTTGAGCTGCATTTTCTATGATGCTCAGTTAGTGATATTGATGGCTGGGCATCTATACTTTACATCAGCGGGGAGGCCAAAGGCACCCCCCCTTTAAAAGATTTTGCTAACCTTTAGTGATATTAATCCCACTAATACTCGGCCGGCCTTCTTGCATTCATTTATCCTATGGTTTGCTGTAGCCCAGGTGACAAAAGGTTCGTTTTTCCTGCTGATAATTATTTTACCTATCGTCTCCCTCTCCATCACACTATTATTTCTCTGTCTTTCCCACCTTACCCTTCTTTGTCTCACTCCCACCTATTCTTATTTCTTTATTGCTCCTGCACTTACCATATCCACCATTTGTCACACATGCCCTATCTTTATTACATATTCTTATTTCTCGCGCACTATGCAATTCATCTGGCACCACCGTTCCATACTACATGCTGAGTATCCCTTATCCAGAAATCCGTTATCCAAAATTTCAGATTTTGCCACAAGTTGCAAATTCTACCCCCACCTGTCAGAATGCAAGCACAAAGCAGTTTATTTAGCTTCCCCTTAAGCTGTGATGTACTCTTTCCATGCATGCTGAGATTCTTCCACACCAACAAAGGATAAACAATGGCACATGTGCAGACCTGACACGCCAATGGCAGGTTCCCCATGATGCCTCACATCACAGCTACATCACAGTAAAAGTGATTTATATGCTTGATTTGGTATTTGCATTGATACTACTGTATTTCACAAGTGCTGACACTCTTTAATATATCTTATTGCTGAAAATGATGCGTTATTCAAAATTACCTATTATCCAAAATACTTCTGGTCCCAAGCATTTTGGGTAAGGGATACTCAACCTGTATCTTTATTCTTTTTTTATTTATTGCAAATACCTCATGGATCTTTATTCCTCCATTCTCCCAATTTATCTTTACCCCCGACTACTCTCTCAATCTTTTTTTTTATTTTTATTCTAGCTGTATTTCTCACTTGCTCACTTATATTTAAATCATTCTTTCTTCCTCAACTGCCTCACTTTCTATCCTTATATCTATCTCTTACCTGCCACTCACCACCTACAAATATATTTAGTATTAGTATATTTAAGAATCATAAACCTCTGGGGAATGAATGCTAATTACAGCTGGCTCTTAAATAGGTTTGCCAGGCTACCAAAGTATATTAATATTTGTCAGACCTTGTGATATATTGTCTTAACTAGTTTTGTACAGGTAATTAAAGGCCTAGTCATGGTTGCAGTACCTGCAGGCTTAAATGCCCAGGAACATGACTGGTTTTCAGTGTGTCCATGTAGTAAATGCTGTAATATGGGGAAACTGACATTTCATATACGGGAAGTTGGTGTTGTACATATAATAAGATATTTTTATGTGCACTTTCCTGACCAAAAATCTATACCTATCCTTTTTGTCATATTTTAACCCTTTCAGTACTGGAGTTAGCAATATATATATATATATATATATATATATATATATATATATATATATAAATATACATATAATTATGTATATTATAATAAAAGGGGTTAAAAGCAGTGATAATAATGTAATTCTTAGTAGGAATAGTAACATACCTTTTAACAGACCGTATTTACTAAGGTGTGCTATGATGAATATACTGGCAGGACTATTCTAGTGGGAGTGGGATCTACATTGCTAAACTACAGCTGTAAGTTAGGATATTGTTTTTTAGCTGTAGTGTAACTAACTCTTTTTTTTTTTTTGATCATTTCTCTGAAACTAAAAGAGTTAAGGTTGCCTGCTGCTGACTGTTAATGGGAGATCTTCAACTGGACCAAATTGCACCAGGTAGTCTTTGGATTCATTTTATAGTGAGTTAAAAACATGGTCTCAGTTGGAGGATGGAAAGGACAGTAAAGGCATTTCCAATGTGTGTTCTGGGCAAGCATCATTCCTTCCATAGTAGAAAGATGATGGATAGTAATTATGTTAGTGAAGGTGTTCTGTTCCTAGCCCCCCATATTTGACACTTGCAGATTGTGCTGAAATGTGCTTTTTTAATCAACTAATTCCAACTAATAAGAAAAGCACCAGCTGAGAGGCACAAGTGCCATCAGGTCAGTGCACAATATGAAAGAGCCAACTACAGCTCTTTTTACCTTGACAATCTGCCCCATTATTTTAAAATCTAGAAAATGGTGTGAAACCTCTTACTGAGATGCAAACACAGATAGGGTGGCCTGCTAGTGACACAGCCTGCCAAGGATGAAATGGCCACCGACTATCATGGCTACAAGGTTCCCTCAAACAGTGGTCCTATCTCCATTCAGTGGTACCCAGGGAGTCGGTGCAGAATCCATTACCATGGTAACCAAGTGAGCAGTGTATAGATACTGCCAACACATCCCCTCCCCCAATGGTTAGTGTGAAGACATAGGCACGTGACAGATCAGAACACGCTATGAACACGCCTGTTCCTGTCGCATTATGCTACTGACATAGTGTTTTAGGAACACAATGTAGGATGATACACACAGGTTTTAAATTAGCTTTATGTTTTGCAGAATCCATAAGCTGTGACCTGTTTAATGAAATAAATTAAAAGGGAGAGTGTGACACATCTGACCATTAACCATTTCTGTTTAAGAGGCATGATCATTGCATTGCGAACTCAATGTGTTCAACTGTTTTCAAGTTATGTATTTTATGCAATATTTATTCTAGTTGATACATTTTTATAGATGTTGTTTCTAGGCTGTGGTTTTATTGTTCTTTTTTTTCTGTTTACTCATGCTCAGATTTAGAAACAGGACCTATCCTGATGTCTTATATCATTTTAAAAACTGTGTAGCTTGTACCACCTGAGAGCATGGGGTTTTTATGGGAAGGAAAGCATTATGGGGGCTAATGGGGCATTATTTGGAAAAGAACCAAAGAAAGATAGAGACCTATTGAACAATTTGAAAGATAGGCCAACTGGATAATATTTTCCAACTCTGCTATTAATGCCTGATATTTACAGTTCTCTTGTCAGTTCTCTTTTGGCCCTTAGCTTGTTTCTGCAGATGGGGACCAATTGGCCAATCTAGTCTGTCCATAATGAGAGTTTAGACTTATTTGTTTTCCAGGATATTCCAGTATATTCCATTTAGTACTTCTACTGGAAGATTATTCCCGGTATCTTGTACTTTTTCCTGTAGATCCCGTTATTATTGGTGAGACCTGATGGGATCTTTTTCCATCAGATTCTGTCTATATAGCAGGATGCCTTATAACCTCTTAATATAACTTACTGAGGAAGCTGCCCTTGTAAGATTAACACTGATTTTATTGGGAAAATCATCCAATAACAGTATTATTGGCAGCTTCTGAGCACGTTCCCTGAACTTGTTTTAAGTGTACATGGGGTCTCCTGCTTATGACATCACCTGTATATGCAAATTACACATTTCCCAATAAAAATTTGTTAATTTGCATATTAAGCCACAGGTGATGTTCTAAGGAGACACCACAGACACGTTTAAAACTTATTTTGTTCTTATTTTATGCATTTTTGCTACCACAATGTTTACATAATTTTTTCTTTTTTTAGTTTCTCTACATTCACAGGATAAGCGATGTTTAATTTGACAGAATCCCGTTAATTTTCGAAATGTAGATCCGGCTGGAATAGTCCTGCCAGCATAACTTTCATAGCGCTACTTGGTAAGTAATGTCTGTTAATAAGTATTAACTGTCTTAATAATGTTACTATGCCATGGGGGCTAAAAATTACATTATTACCACTGCTTGTAACTCATTTCTATGTAGGTTACAGGTATAAACATTTTAGATAAATCCCAGATCAGGCATTGAAACTTGTGATTGACCTTACGAGACTACGGCATGTCGATATGAAGTACATGTTGAGTAATACATATTTTGTGCATAGGTTTGTTTAGTTGATTTGTTCTCTTATCGTGAGGGTTTGGCTTTACAAGTGGTGCCCAGCAGAGGGAGCCACTGCTTCAAAAGACAGTGATTTCAGGTCTGGTAGTGTTTTAGCTGAGACAGCAGCAATCAGATTTGTCACAAAGTGTGCCCTGTAATGTCAGTCCTATTAATGGATTAACACAGAGGCAAATCAGGGGACGAAACTCGCAGACTATTAACTCATGTGTTACTGGATTTACAGTTAGGTCTTGTTAAGTGTCACAGGTGTTTAAAGGTGTGTATGTTGGTGTTATGGGGAGCTTTGTGTAGTAGTATAAAACAGCAAGCATTGTGTCCAGTCCGCTGGGCGTGATAACATTGTGAACAATGTGTGCTGGCACTCTGAGGGTTAATGTCAGCCCACTGAACTATGTTACTGTGCTGCACTGCAGTCTGACCACTGTAAGTGGCTTGCCTTATTGCAGCGTAAAGCCAAAGAGTGTGTGCAATGGAAGTTTAACATCAAACCCTATTGTGTCAGAGTGTGAAATTATATCTTAAATAATAGCATCTGTTGTCAGCTGGCGATTCAGCTCAGTATGATGGCATGAAATGAAACTAGCCGACGGAGCGCTGTATATATAATATATAAAAAGAAAGATTATTATTGTAAAGAAATAGTTGTAATAGCGTTTACACAGTGCATCTGGTGCTATGGAATTTGTTGGATCTCTATAGAGAAATAATAAGAATAACAACAGGGTTGTCATGCTACCTTGTTCATCCATGGCTGAGTTAACTTGATTAAACAGAAAGACAAATCCTTTTTGATTTAACCCTTTCCCAAAGAAACAACTCACCATCAGTATCATTTCAGCCATAAAGATATTAATCGTGCAGTGTAAAGCTCAGGGGATTTTCGAAGAGTAAACTGAAAGTGGGTTAATCGGATAGTGGGTGGGCAGTCATTATTTGTAACCAAATCTATGTTTTAATCTTTTTTTTTTTTTTTTTTAAACTGTTAGCTAAAATGACCTTTCCGCATCCTATAAGGTGGTCTCCTCCTCTTTGGCACAGTTAGGGGTACTCAGGTCCCACGGTAGGTGCATTCTGCTCTGTCGGAGAGATTGGGGGGAGGTTCAAGCTCTTGGAGAATGAGGTAATCCTTGGGTTTGCTGCAGTCTTGTTTTTGCCGTGTAAGCATGCCCCCCCCCCCCCCCCCCGCTCCTGTCTGTCCCTGTGATACCACGCAGCCCCAAAAATCTGCATCCAATGACCTGCAGGACCGATCTGTGTCTTACACACTCACCACGTGTTTTATACATCACAGTACAAAATAATTAGTGGAGTACGGATTAAAATAACTCTTTCTTTGCTGGAGGAACTATACTCTTAATTATGCAAACCTTAGTTATACAGACCATCAGTATCACAGGTGAGAAGCTTTTCCTCCCATTCATCCTTCTGAGATCAGATTTCATTACTTTACCACCATCATTCAGTAAATCTGAGGCATAGCACCATTTGCTTCTACCACCTTGACTGGGGAATCATTCCAGCAGCCCACCACCCCTTCTATAAAGCAATATTTACAATTGAATGTCTGGTGCACTGAACAATGAAGTTTCATGGGTTGATTTCTTGGTTATCTAATGTGAAGAAAGGTGTGCTTACCATTCTAAATCTTCATAATGGGCTTTCTGAGGATGATAGGAATTCTACTGCAATATCAAGGGAGGGGAAGCTTAAGTTAGACTTTGAATTCAATCTCACTATAACTCTGTTTCCCATTAGTATGAGGACAAAGCAGATAATCTTGCCTGCAGATAGTTACTTAATGTCATCCTTGATTTCATTATTAGCAAACTTTTATACCAAGTATAGTATTTGTTGCTTTGTTTGTGGTGTTACTTTGACTATGAGTGTTGGATATTTAGATCAGTGGAGTTTGTTTGCATTTTTCTGAATCGTTTGCTTGGCAAAATAAAAGCACATTATTTATATATATTTATAGCATTTTATTTCACATTCCCCCAGGTGCATATTTCCCCTGGTTTTTTGGGGATATTTTCAAAAGGCTCGTTAACCCATTTCACCGCCTTAGTTAGTGCCTCGCACCCCCGCTTGTAGCGGGTTTTTGATGCAGGTGCATGCACTCCAGTGGCAGGTGACACCCAGAACAACACTTGTCTCACGTTGATTTTGCAATGGGACTAATTATAGACACAAAGTGGAGCGTCTCTGTCAGCTCTCCAAGCAAAATAAAATGAGCATTCCTTCCATTCTCTATCCCCTCCTGCAGCATCAATGACCCCGCTCCTGACCCCAGATCACAAATGTCACCCGCAGTGATACAAAATGCAAATAAGGCAGAGCTGCAAGACACCAGGGTGCAATGCTGCAAGACCAAAGTATCCTAATAATCAATACCAGTGCTTTTTTTGCAGCGTACATGCTCCAGGAACGTCGAACCTCCATATCTATTTAAATATCTCTTTGTATTCTTGCTTTAGGCGGTGAAACGTCCGTCATTTTATAAAAGATCACCTCAAAACCTGGCCTTGTAATATGGGCAAACTGCATTAGGAATCATTTTCCAGGAACTCCATGAACCTGCAATGCCAGCAGAGATTTATCATATTCCACACATGGCCACTTATTGCTTTGATTTTTACACAATATACACTATGTATAATGGATTTCTTTGTTCTGTATGAGAATTGAATGCTACTAGTGAAGCACTAAAATTTTTTGTTAGTTTTATAATGGTGTTTAAAAATGGATTAAAATACCCTGAAGAATTACATTGCAGGTTCTTCTATTTCCATTTTTTTTTCTCTTTTATGCTTTGCAGTAATTTCCCCATAGAAGCACAGGTAAGGGTAGGGTGCTGTCCATGTAAATAGTGCTGATCACTGATTTAAACCCGAACATGCCTCCTCACCGCTGACCCCCCCAATATTGTCTGCATTAAACAGCATATTTAACCCTTATGACCTTGAATTCTCTGTCTTTCCAGTTATGGTTGGTTCTGTAAATGGCTTGTTACTTTCTTAATTTTTTTTCCCTGCTTGGTAAGTTTAATGTGTCCTACATGGGCCCTATGTTGTTTTGTGTGCTTCATGTTGATTTTATTTACAAATAATGACATGGTTGAAAAGATATATTTCACTGTTGCTACAAAACGTTTTTAACAGCCAGAAATAAATGGTAAACTGTATACTTTATAAATTCACCCCTAGTTCCTACACGCCTGGATTGGCGGTAACATTTCTTCAATCATCTGTACAATATAAAGTGGAGTAGGGCTGTCCCTTTAAAAGAAATTCCAGCTGGGTAATAGTTTTTTTGAAATGTAAAACTGCATCTGTGATTTTCTACGAAGCAGACTGGCTGCCATTACTCTATTTCCCTGGGTCCCGGCTGTGCCAGTGGCACAGATTCAAGAAATAGTACTGTATGTTTATATAGGCTACTTTCCCCCACCAGCCAAGACACTCACTTTCTTATATTCCCATCCTAAAATCTTCGTTTGGACACTCTATGGTACTGCAAAGCCTAGTGGTTCCCTGAAGAGGCAGAATGCATATTGTGGGAAACATAGGCTTTTGCTTTGTTTTTATAGAAGGACTTGTTTAAAATTTGTACCTATCCTATACATTGACTTTAAATCAGCTCTAGCGGTTACAGTGTTTCATCCAGGCAGTTTAATTATAATCTAGCTGGGTTCATTCTGAGGGTACTTTTGCCCCAAATTC
This sequence comes from Pelodytes ibericus, assembly GCA_036172795.1. Classification (NCBI taxonomy): domain Eukaryota; kingdom Metazoa; phylum Chordata; class Amphibia; order Anura; family Pelodytidae; genus Pelodytes; species Pelodytes ibericus. The sequence continues at coordinate 133,028,632 of CM069862.1, forward strand.
CTGTACATTGATGGTTTTATCTAATGGCCATTCTGCCGTTAGGCAATTTCTATAAACTCATACTGCCCTCTCTCTAGGCTCCCACCATTCTTCCCTGTTTCTATCTTGTTGTCTTCCAATAATCCATTTATTTTTTGTGTGAAAGTATAATCCTCTGGAATGCACCTCTCTGGATCATCAGCTCTCTGAGGTGAGTTCAGATTTGGTCTAATTGTCCGTCTTCTCACATTATACCCACCAACAAAGAAGAAGATTATTTTTTTTCCTAGGTGATTTCTACTCAAAATCCACATTGCATCTTTTTTACTCTCTCTTTGCTGGCCTGAAAACAATTGTGAAAAGGGGTTATTACCATAGAGACGAGTTTAATCAAATCAGCGGCTAGTAGAAATTAGCCAGAGGAAATGTAACGAGTTGGGAATTAATTAGAATCATAATGATAATAATTTTGCCTTCTGTACCCCCCGCAGCACTGCTTCTCCCCACAGAACCTTGAACATGCACATCCCTAAACACCTGATTCACTCAGGTCGGGAGATGTTTGGAGCCTGGATCTCTATTATTATTGATAATAAGAAGTTACCGTATATAATCTACAAGACACTCAGAAAAACTCATGTGCTGACATGGTTACTATGTAGCTTATACATTTTATATATTGTGAAAGGTTTTGGTACGATCTCATCTTGAGATTGTTTCAGTGCCCACCACGCCCAGTAATGGGTTAATCTATGCATGAAAGTGAAACTTCGAGTGTTGCTTGTAACAGGGGCAAAAAAAAAAGTCAGCTGAATTGAGGAGGAAATCAAGGAATTTGTTAATGTGCCGCATGCAGTTGAAAGGCAATGATTCTATGGGGACCCTTTTCTGGGTAGGTGTAGAGGTGCTAGCAATATACCTCTCTGGAGCTGGCTGCACATTTTTACCTTCTTCAGATGAAGTGATGCGTCTGCAGCGATTATTATGAATATAATATTCTTTTCTGGCACTTGATAGTCCCTCTAGCGGAAGGAATTGGGTACAGCAGTAATATGGCATAGGCCTAGGGCAGCTTGTCATACACTTTATATCAATAACCAACTTTTCACCTATTCTGTACCCCTATCTTTACTCATGAAATCGATCCGGATAGATGTGTCCGATTGGAGTGTTCTGCCTTGGACGATCAACAGAGAACATGTTTCAGTCTACCATTAAGAAGTGCATTTAGGGATACTTACCAGATTAGGATTAGGTCTGCTCTGCTCGTTAGGTTATTTTCCTCCATATAAGACGTTATAGGAATACAGAATTATTGTTTATTTATTAGTGTATTTACTGAATTCAGTAAGAATAGTAATGGGAGAATTCACAATTCAATCTCACTTTCTGTTTCATTTATGTATTTTCATATTTTGTTGAATTCCTAATTTATAGGTTTACATCACATATAAAATGTGTTAGTGATGATCACATCCCCCCTTGCTGACGATGTGTAGGTTACAGTTTTTGCATGTTATTGTCTGGGAATCTCCACAATGAATCCCTTGAAGGTTGTTCCAAGGTTAATCATTGTACAATCCATTACCCATGTCATGACTGATCTAGAGTAGGGAGCAACGTCAACATAGAGGGAGAGACATAAGGAAAGCTGGAAAAAGGCTTTACCTTCTTGTTTTATTTTTGAAATCCACTTTTCTTGTTTTATGTGGTTTCCATGGATACCTGGAGAGCAAAATGCCATAATCATGTGTAAGATCTGATTGCAGCCTCAATCGCAGGGATGTCTGACAATTTGCTTGGTTCACAGATCCCACAGGCTTTTAGCTCAAATTTAAATGGAGCAGTCAAGGCTCTAATGAGACCTGGTCAGGCATAGATTATAGAATGATGAAGCAGTTTGCATGTCCCAATATGTGTGATCTGATTGGTTGGCAGCCACAACCTATTAGCCCAGTTTACCTAACACCAATTTATTTATATGGTGGTGCCATTTTTATACACAGAAATTAGTTATTTAGAAATGCTTGTTAGTGCACATTATTAACATATAATTACATCTTTCTATATATGGCAAATTCTGGAAGTGTAATACACAGATAGAGGATAGTGTTCAGTATACTGAATGCAACTGGTCTCTGTGATGTTAAATACAGACCTATCTTTAAAGTCAATGAGACCAAGGGCAAGCAACATCTTTGTTAGCCATCCTTACTGCATCATTCACACATGAGATTGATTTTAGAGTTCAGCCCACTTGGTTTTACATGTGGCACTATCTAAACATTGCATTGCCTCTACAAATAGTTATAATTACTCAAGATTATGGTTTCTTTTTATAGTGCTTCCTAAGCCGTAAAGGTCACCCAAACCTTGACATAAGCCATCTCATTCTCTCTCACACCAATGTACACTGAAATTCACATCACCCAACTGTGCAATACAAACAAACACACGGCTCTATATTCTACATTAATATTAATCAAACATACTAATTAAACACTACTACCTGATGCATCTTGCATTGAAAGGGTTACCAGTAACTTGATAGAGCATGTAGCATGGGAGGAGAGACGGTAAATGTTCTGCATAGGCAGATGGAAAGGAAACATAACTAAAGGGGAGGGAACAAATGACAGCCAATCCAGGGTAAAGAAAGTAGAGTGAATGGGAGAGAAACCAATGAAGGTGGGATCTAAGGGAAATTGGCCAATAGGATGACAGACAGACACAGAGTTAATGGCCAATAAGGTGAGGGAGAAACAATGGTAGCTGACACAAACCAGGGGATGAGCTATACCATGATTCAGGATGTGTAATGATCAGGGCCGTCTTTAACGCGGGGCAAACGGGGCAGCTGCCCTGGGCCCAGTTACTCCTGGGGGGCCCCAAGGCAGCTGTCTCGTGGGTGCCCAGCCCCTGCTTGCCGCGTTCACAGCGCATTGCGCTTGTGAACGCTTTTTTCCGGCAAGCCGCATCCGCCGAAAAAAAACTGACGCCGGATGTGACGTTGCGTCACATCCGGTGACTGTTTCCCTCCTCCGTGCAAGAGGGAAGACTGCACGGAGGAGACATCCGGCGGGGGACACGGAGCAGGTTCATGTAAGTACTAGGGAAGGGGGGGGGGATGTTTACAGGCATCTGACTGGCATAATATTACAGGCATCTGGCACAATATTCCTGGGCTCTGACTGGCACAATATTCCTGGTATATGACTGGCACAATATTCCTGGGCTCTGACTGGCACAATATTACTGGGCTCTGACTGGCCCAATATTGCAGGCATCTGACTGGCACAATATTGCAGGCATCTGACTGGCACATTATTACTGGGCTCTGAATGGCACAATATTGCAGGTATCTGACTGGCACAATATTACAGGCATCTGACTAGCACAATATTACTGGGGTCTGAATTTCACAATATTCCTGGTATCTGACTGGCACAATATTCCTGGGCTCTGACTGGCACAATATTCCTGGTATCTGACTGGCACAATATTACAGGCATCTGACTGGCACAATATTCCTGGTATCTGACTGGCACAATATTACTGGTATCTGACTGGCACAATATTACTGGTATCTGACTGGCACAATATTCCTGGGCTCTGACTGGCACACTATTACTGGGGTCTGAATTTCACAATATTCCTGGTATCTGACTGGCACAATATTCCTGGTATATGACTGGCACAATATTCCTGGGCTCTGACTGGCACAATATTCCTGGGCTCTGACTGGCACAATATTCCTGGTATCTGACTGGCACAATATTACAGGCATCTGACTGGCACAATATTCCTGGTATCTGACTGGCACAATATTCCTGGGCTCTGACTGGCACAATATTCCTGGTATCTGACTGGCACAATATTCCTGGGCTCTGACTGGCATAATATTACAGGCATCTGACTGGCATAATATTACAGGCATCTGACTGGCACAATATTCCTTGTATCTGACTGGCACAATATTCCTGGGCTCTGACTGGCACAATATTCCTTGTATCTGACTGGCACAATATTCCTGGTATCTGAGTGGCACAATATTCCTGGGCTCTGACTGGCACAATATTGCAGGCATCTGACTGGCACAATATTGCAGGCATCTGACTGGCACATTATTACTGGGCTCTGAATGGCACAATATTGCAGGCATCTGACTGGCACAATATTACTGGGGTCTAAATTTCACAATATTCCTGGTATCTGACTGGCACAATATTCTTAGGCTCTGACTGGCACAAAATTCCTGGGCTCTGACTGGCACAATATTACAGGCATCTGACTGGCACAATATTACTGGGCTCTGAATGGTACAATATTACTGGGCTCTGAATGGCACAATATTACTGGGCTCTGACTGGCACAATAATACTGGCATCTGAAAGGCACAATATTACTGGCATCTGAATGGCACAACAATTATGGCATATGTGTGGGGGGGGGGGTAACATTGCGATGGATGGCGGGATTGCATGCAGGGGAGGGGGCAGCGTCCAGGGGGCCCAAGCAAATGCTTGCCCAGGGTCCAATCACTATTAAAGACGGCCCTGGTAATGATCATTAAGCAAAGAGCAAAATAACTGATAATGTAAACCAGTGTCCTGTGATCCATTCTGGCAAAGGAAAATGTGAAGTAAAAGAGGCAGGAACTAAAAAGCTCAAGCAGCAGACTCAGTGGCCCAATCAGTGTGCTTGAACCGAGGATGGCCCTGGTTATATAAAGATAACCGGAATCTGCGATTCTATGGAATGAAATAGTAAATGCAATTGATGTTATAGAAAGCTACAAAAGGCTCTCCTTGTGTTTAGTATAGTGTTATTTGTCATACTTTGCCCAATAGAAAAGTAAACTGTATTTTTGTGTTATTATACAAAGATATTAAATACAATGTATACAATGTGTGTTTACTGCTTATCAATGCAAACAGAGCGGGGTGGGCATGTATGTTATTTATTATACAATATTATTTTGTCATTATGGGGGTAAAGGCACATGCAGAAAGAGTGCTATTGCTGTTTGCACAAATTTATAATGCTATCTTCCAAAAGATGTTGTCAGTTAGCTCAGTGTTCACTTGTCCCACACTTCGGGGGTAACTTTTGTATAAAAAAAAAAATTAGGCACTGAACATGACTCCATTTACCCCATTTAAACTGGCATGTAAAAAAATTGTGCCTTTTTTTCACTTACCGGGACTTTTCTGTGCATGACTATTTATAAATAACCCCCTATTTGTTTATTACATTTGTTATATATGCTTTATATTGTTCTATTGTTTTATTTTGTGGTTGGATTTAGTGAAATTGCCTTTTTCTGTTTTGTTTTGTTTCAGATCACGTCTGTGCTGGGTTCTGTATTGCTCTTATACAAGGATAAAAATACAACACTATAAGCCCCCCAGCCACAATAACAGCCCTGCTCGGCTGTGTGTGTCATATTTGCATGTCTCCACACGAGGCCTGTGACGGGATTAATGGCAAATGTAATTAAGAAATGGTAATGAGGCTTTTGCACACTCAGCAGGATACTCGTCAGTCTGATCAGATGCAAACAGGGGACACAGATATGCATTACTTGAATTTCCTTTCATAGACCCCAAAACAGGACCAATCCCAACTGTCTCGCTCAGGGGTGTGTGATAGCTATCATCTGCTGTTAACCCATGTTCTGCACATTGGTGATGTCCAAAAGAATGATAAGGACCAATATATTTTCCTTTAGTAGGTTAGCTGGTGTTTCTAGAGGTGGTACCGTAGTGCTAATGGCTGAAGTTAAATTACTAACCCTACGTTGCAACTGCATAGGCACTCCATCTTCTGTCATCTAGACAGATAAGCTCTTTTGCGGAGTTTCCTTCCCTGTCAGTGTTGTGAATGGCAATACCATTACACTTATTACGCACATCATAACCTGCTAAATCCGGCCATGACCAAAGAATGCTGCCCATGTGTACATTGTAATTATATAGCAGGATCCATTGGAGCTATTAGTTCATTCTTTAAAACACCAAAAATACCTGTGACTTTTCTTTTTTTAAGGGGTACATAAAATTTGTTCTGTGCACTCTAGTTTTCAAAATATGCAGACGTAAGAGAATCAATTAAGCAAATTACAGCAGAAAGATTCCCTTATTATGTCTGTAATTGCTAAGAATTAATTTGTTAATTGAATGCAACTAATCTGGGGCAGTTTTTTTTTTGTTTTCTGTCAATTAATAGCGTAATTAAAAAAAAATTAACAAAACCACTTCCCTCCCTCCCTGCGTCCTCTCTGGGAACCTTCTTCTTGCTGGCTATTGTAAAGGACGTGGGGTCTGTTAAAAGCTCAGCGTGTGTACCCAACTCTATGGAAATGAACCTGAAAACATTTTTATTAAATTCTTTTAAATAAATAGCTGCTCACAAGCTTACAGTCCTGAAGGAATGAGAAACAGATGATAGCCATGTCTGCAAGCTTACAGTCTAGACTGGAATAGGGGCCTTATGATAACCAAGCCATACCGAGAGCTTTCAATCCAGCCGAAATGGAGAACAAGTAAAACACAGGGCAGAGAAAGGGGAATGGTAACCAAATGATGCAGAAGGTATTGCGAGCAGAGTTGCTGGACATCCTGGATTGTAAGGGCCATTCCCTTGAAATCAGTGTTTTTATTTGGTTAATTGAAGTGTTTCTGTCCCTTATTCTTGCTTCATATATCTGAAAACATGCTTGCAAGATTATAATCCAGAGGGAATTAGGAACAGGTGAATCACAAGAGGGACCTGCTCGAAATCAGTAGGCAATGAGGAACATTGTCTGCAGCTACCAAGAGCTGGTAATTGTGTCGAGTATTCAATATGTTCTAGTAAGTTATTTCCGGGAATGTTAAACTTTAAGCAAAACCTTTACTTCCTGGAATGTTTAATTGGAAGATGGAATCAAGTTTAGATGTTTTGAAGAGAAATGCTTAATGAAAAAATACAAATAACAAGCCTTATTGAGTCCTCCTTGCTCCATAAAACTCACTATGCTAAGCAACCTGTTCTCCATTTCTTCTAGCTATAGAGACTGAAGAGGCTCATTAAGGTACTATATTTATATATTTTTCATTGAAACATTTCTAGAAATGTTTAAAATGTCTACACTTGATGCAGTCTTTCAATTAAACATAAGTAAATATTTTGCCTACAGTTGTCCTTTAAGATCGTGAAATATGCGTTGAGTGCAGCTGAAATGGCGAGTATTAGGAATCTGCTGATCGTGGCTTTAAATACCCAGTTATTATTGTTTCAATTTTACCATGGTAACAGATTCCCTGCATGGAAGATAAACCATTGTGTAGGTTGTCACGAATCGTATGGGATGACAGTTATGTGCATAATGTCGACATATGAAACCTACAGAGAGAGAGATTTTTATGGGAAGAATATTTGTACATTTAGGGCCGAGTAGGTACAAAGACTTGTCTCTTATTTTACTAATTGATGTGTGGAGACTGCTATTAATGAGTGTGAATTTCCAGAGTAAGTCTACCCTAAATGAGATTTCCTTGTCTTAATGGAGTATGCCTTACCTTCAGTAAGGTTGCCTTTTCTGGATTGAGAGCTCAGTAACTTGACTGACTAAGATGACATGCTTTTGTTGGCTTTAGGAGCCAGACTGGCATACTGTATGTAGGAGGTGGACAAAAGTGTTCTGGTTTGCAAAAGGTATGCACCAAACTGGGGGAAAAGTAACATTTGAGATAATTGGGTCTATTCACAAAGATTTGATGCAGACTCAAGGTAGTTGGGAGGTTGAATTTGACTTTTTTTTGTTTAAAAATAAACTGAAATTTGTTGACTAAACTAAATTTGCTCTCCCTCCCCCCCCCCCAACTTGACAAAGTGTAAGTGGAACTCACCTGGAAAGCAAAACAAATTCCTACTCACTAAAAAGTGAAGGGAGTTTGATTTCCCTGTGTAATTTGCCACCTCAAAAGGTGGCCAGTTGCACTAACATGAAGGCGGGTGCAGTCATTTCATAATGTGTGTTCTTTAAAGGTGCATTCAAATTACATCACCATAAATGTCCCCCACCTTTAGAAACCAGAGCCGTGGGGGTTCTGATAATACCTCCGGCTCCCACATATGAAAATGAATGCCCCTCAACAATCTCTGATGCTGTATATCCTCATCTTTGGCCCAGGGAAAGGGGTTATAAAAAAAAACCGAACAAGTTAATACACCTATGCAAAAAAAAAACAAAACTCTCTGCGGAGGCTGAGATTTCAAATGGCTAATGACTAAGGAGGCATCTGATTGGCTAATTGACTTCAGGGTGGGGACGGGACCTTTTGGTCAGCCCCTGGTCCCAATCATAATGGATGGGTCCAGGTGCACTTGGCCCGATAGATTTTATATGGGGGGGGGGGTTTAGAATGGCAAGGGCACTTGGCCAGCCCCATTTACGTAAGAGGGTGAGGGGGGAATTCATAACAATGATACCAGGGTGATGGCCAGGCCCAATTTATTTAGGGGTAGGGTATTTCATAACGACGGGGTTAGGGGTATTCAGCCAGCCCCAATATTTATTATGGGGCCATTTCGGCAGCCTCTGGCACTGGTTCTTTAGTGGGTGGAGGGCAATTTCTTTTTAAAATGTTGCAAGAAATAATTTCTATGGGGGAAGGTTTTTCAGATTAAGTCCAACTCAACAGTTGAAAACCATTTTTCTTCCTGCATTGAAATAAATGGGATGCGAGATTAATCTCACTCCTCTTCATTTCCACTTCTTCACCACATCTCGAACTCTCAAAAATGCTTAGTGAATAGGTTGAGATTCTGGCAAGGGCGGGTGGCTCTCATCAACAACTCAGAACTCGATATTTAGTGAATCGACCCAAATGCGTTCAGCATATTTTGTAATTAGGTTTTATCCTTTGCTTTTTTGGAGGTTTGAGTGTACTCATACACACTCAGTAAGGTAAGGATTGATTCGTGAGATTATCTTGTAATAGTTGTCAGTGAGAATAGTTCCCCTTACGTGAGTAAGACTATTTACTGCCGACTTGTACTTAGGGTTGCCACCTTTTCTTCAGAAAAATACCGGCCTTGGTACTGTCTCCATAGACTTAACATTGGCCTGATGTAAATTTTTTACCGGCCTGCCGGTATGAATGTACCCTTCAGATGGTACCCAGTTTTATTTTCAGTTAGTGAGTCAACCTGAAACGCACATGACTTTCACTCATTGAGTGTGAGTGAGCCAATATTACACATAGTAATTCACTCAAATGATCAAACCTAAAACTGTGAAGTCAATTTACTAAAGCTAAACTGAGAAGTAAACTGTAAAATCAGGTATTTATATGTGAATTAGTTACCTGTCATTGGAATTGAGCTATTAATAATTGTTTCCTGCAGTTGGCTTGTCAGTTCAGTGAATAGCCACCTATGTTTGGCTTGCTTTGAGTTGAAAACCCTACTATGAGTTAGGGGTAAGTAGTAGATTACATCCAATAGTCTGTGGGTTCCCCTCCCCCTGCAGCAGGTGTGTCTGGCCTGCACCCAGATTTCGAGCTGACTGATTTGTGATGGTCCGAGTGTCAGAGAGCAGACGTGATGAATAGTGATTCTTCCCTAGTGTCCAACCTCATGAATGCCCAATTTATGCTAATATATCCCCAGCCTAAACCTACTCCAGCCTGACTTCACCCCTTGACTGCCAGAAGCTCTGCTGCCTCAGACAGGATTAACCCCCGAGTGCCTAGGTCACCGACTAGGCTGCGTGTTACTTGTATAGGGAGACGCTGCTTTGATTTACCCCATGAGGGAACAGACGCATGTTCAGAGCAAAGCATTCCTCACCCTGGGGCACCCGGACGATTACAATGGCACAGGCGTGCATTAAATCATGTCCTTTTTTTTATATTTTTTATTTTTTTAGCCTTCAAAACCCTCTACGAGTGAAATAATGGGATCTTGTGTGCTTGGCATTGTCAGGGTTAATGGCCGCACGTGCCTCTTTTGTTATGAGCAATACCCATTATGTATACTGCCTGGCTGGGAAGGGCCAATCGGTCACACAGTGCTGTCATAAGTATGGATAATATTCCCTGATTGTATACACTGCACCAATCTAAGTGCGCACTACACACCCCAGTGTCCACCGCCATGCGGCTTCCCACTTCACACACTGCCAAATATTATTACATCCATTGCTATTTCACAGTCTGCATCTAAACCCTACTGCACCCCAAACAGTTGCTACTTTAATATTTATATGGTGCCTGCTTTTACCCAGGTGGAACAATTAAATGACAGGGAAATCTAAATAAGAAGACCGGACTTTCTTAAAACCTATCTCTGTTTACAGCAACTCTGCCTTGTAGCTACCAGTGGTGCTAGCCAAGATTTCTTTAAATGTGTCTGTATCTGTTGCAATCAGAACTTCCTCTTGGCCAGATGTGTCCTAAGGAGCCATATGTGATATTACAACTGGACCTATATTTTAGCTGTGTGAAGGATTATTCTGGGGCAGAGTTCTAGAAGTGGCAAATTCATTACAGAAACCAACGACCCTGCGGACTGCACCACGTCCAATTGGCCACAACTGTTTGTTTATTTTCACCCATTGTTGAATAATAAATAATCAGAAGGCTATATAAACCTCCTCAGTATCCTATCAAAATATTACACTAGCCATGTCATATTCATGTAACCAATATAGTTTGAAGCGCTGATACTGGCGTGGTGCTTGCGTGGACAAAAATAATGTGTGTTCGTGCCTTTCTCAGTAGACAGACCCACTGATATTTTCTGGTCATCGTCACCTTACTAATGTCATTCCTTTCTTCTCTTTGCCTCTTACCCACGCTGTGAAGAGGTTAAGATGAAGGGACGCAAGGGGGGTTAAATCCAAATTGTTCAAGCAGGCTGTTGGGGCGTGGGGCTTTTTTGGGGAATTACAATAGCCAGTCAGGTTTAGTGTAATGCTAATCAGCTTCCGTTGCCTGACGGCTGCCCAATGCAGGACAGCTGGCCGCTTCTCTCTCCCTGTCAGTAAGAGGACATATTGCATATCTCATGCAAGGGAACAAATTCAACAGGACAGCCTCGCCATCTGTCACCCAGCCAGGCCCTGCACAAACAAAGGCCCAGGATACATTGTGTGGAGCAGGCCGCAGCTGACTGCCTGGTGTAGGTGTGCGTCCTGGTAGAGCCAGGTGCAACGTGTGTGTGAGTTCACACTCATACGGAATCCCTTGTAGTAAAAAAGGGTCATTTTGACACTGATTTCCCCACATTCCAAATAAATAGTAAAATAACTTCAATTCTTCATTTTCCTACATCTTTATTTTACAGTTTAACAATAGCATAAAAAAACCTAGGAAAATATTTGTTTTCATAGATTTTTTTAGAACAAAAAAGTCACAATATTTTAAGTAAATATTTCCAATAAAAAAATTAATTAAGTATAATAATCTATATTAAAGATTTAAATAATACCTTTTGAACATCTATATTGCTATGTTTGTTAATACTAAATTGTATTCTGATATAATCTCTGTACTAGGTGACAGACTTTGTAATATACTGTTGATGGAGGAAAAATTAGTACTTTAGAAGATTACCTTCAATTTTACTTCTACCAGCACAACCTACATTTTCTAAATAAAACTTATTTTTGTTAAGCTTATATTTTTCTCAAATATTGCATTTATTTGTGCATATACTAAATAAATGCACATTTTTGTCTTTTGTGGAATATTGTGTGTACCAAATGTAGATTAAAATATGCCATTAACTTGCCTATTGTGATAATGCAATTTGCCTATTTTTTTTTAAACCATAATTAATATTATTACAAGTACATGTAGAAAGTAATGAAGAGAAATATAACATGCTAAAGAGTAATACCCATATATTCTCAAGTTTAGTAAACTTATGTAATTGTATATCTATGCAGAAAGCATTGTGATTTTACTTATTGCATATATTTATTTTTTTATTCTTTCCTTTCTTTATCAAGATTTAAACATTTCTCCTGTTTTATTCTTTTTTTTTCATAATGACATTTTATTTCCAGTTGAATGGACGTGCCTTCTGATTTAAATTAATTATACCCTAACACATATTTTCTTCAATATTTTTTTCTTCAATATTTTAATACGCCTTTTAATATTCTGTTATAAAGTATTGAATAGTTTGTTTTTCTATATTAGTATGGTTTGCAAAAATCATGTACAATGTTTTTCAGGTCATAATTACTTCCAATAGATATTGTGCTTTGTGCAAATAAATGTGTTCATAGAATTATTTTGATGTGTGTTTGTAAATTGATGCATCTAGATGCTTATTTATAAATGTGTATTTTACTGTACAGTATGAACTGCTGTTTGTTTAGGTAAAATACAGCATTTCACATTGGCTGTGAGAATCTGAAATTTACAAACAAGGATTTGTCTTTGAGGTGAGTTTAAATCTTTCTTTTGCTTTTACATTGTTAGATAAACTCCAGAAACCACCCATTGTTTGGTTCCTAAAAATAGTCTCTTGAAGATTTTATCTTAGCTCCTAAAATATACATAATTTGTCCACTTGTGTCTGCATCTCATTATGTGGTAATCTGTTTGCGTAGAATCCTGAAAGTTACTATAAGTTCTAAGTAATCAAAGTCACACTGGGATACCACTTTCTTCCCTGCGGAGCTTACAATCGAAGTATCTGTGTTCTTTATATTCCTTTTATTTTCCAAAATCTTTATTACGCTACAAAGATTTCAAATTTATCGTTACTTAAGGTTCATCATTTAATCCTGCTGTAAAGAGCTTGTAGTCTATCAATAAACAAAGATGACAGTCAGTATTTCTCTCATAGAGGCTAGTAAAGGATGTTTAATAAAAATCTGCACAGACTGAGGTGCTGGGAATACCCCTCATTTTTGGAACATTTACATTAAAGGGGGGCTGATGTGCCCTTGCTGTCCCAAAATGACACACCCACGCTCAGCAACGCTGGCAGCAGCTGGCAAATTCACAGTCTCTCTTTTTTTTATTTATGACCTCGCCATTGTTTCAGGGGCAAAGGTCTAATCGCGAAAACAACCCCCCTTCTCCGCATCTTGCATCTTCAGAAGCTGAATGGCTGAGGGGGAAGGTGATTTAACCCCCTGAAGTAGCCGGCATACAATGTACTGCAAACAATAAGCGTGTGCTCTGCTGGAAGACAAAGCAATTAGGTCTTCATCCTTCTTTCTCCCACATTGAACTGCAAGCTCCTGGGGTTAGTAAACACTGCCCTGCAGCAGTCAGTAAGCTATTTGGAACTTATCTGAAAGAACATGATGATAATAGACAGTGTATTATAGATATATATTTGTTTGAACAAGCCTTCCGTTGCCGAAACAGATCTTTTAATCAGTATTTGGGGCTTGCAACGATTTATCGCTCAATTTGTCACATTTATTTCTCATTTTAAGCAAGTGCATCTCTTATATTTGTATCGATGAAGAGACGATGAAATGGATCAGCACAGCGTCACAACAAGTCAGTAGATATCAAACCCATCACGCCTGTCAAAAAGTCTCTTAGACCTTTGCATTTAGCTTTTCCCTCCTTTGTAATGAATTAGACCTTATGCATATGAGGCCAGCCTTTAGCTCCTGTATCGCATTGTTACTGCTAGAAGGATGCTGGGTGTTTCAGTGTGTTCTTTAAATGGCAGTTCACTAATACCTTGGCTTTTAACAACTTTCTGTCAATAGCTCTAGTGTGGCAGGTGAACCTGCTATAATGAGGGTGTGATTGTTATATATATGATGACATTATAAGGGTCATTTTTAGCAATTTCAGCATGGTACTTAATGAGCCAACATTTTACAATGTGATATACACTCAAATAAGGTAACACACGGCTTGACAAACAGGGAAATATTATATAGCATAACAGACATATAAACACATGCTGATAACATCTTGTAACAGGCATGCACGCTTACAGTCTAGGGCAAGTTACACCCCCAGGTACTAAAGGTTTCATAATTTACCACGCACGTAAATATAACTAGCTCTGTGTTCAGAATATTACTAGGCCGAATGTGCGAGAATTCACAACATTGCAGACATATTTGAGGCAGTCAGTATAGTGTGGTAATAATCATTCATCTCAGCAACCGAGGAACTTCCACCGAACCACCAATCTAAGAGGAACGATTAATGTGATTCATGTATTTCACATTTTTAGATGTATCACTAATGTGTAGCACGATCCCAACTCACAAGCAAAGACCTAGTGGTTCAGATCAATCCATATGGAATTTGAAGCAGGAGTTAAGCAGTTTATATGATTTCCACAAACATCTAAGACGGCAGGAAATAGTGCAGGAAAAGTAGTGAATACATAGAGCAAAGATCAGATTATAAACACTTCAAAAAAGAAACTATAGTAAAAAACCAAAAAATGTTCCCACTACCAATAACAAATATAAACATAAGCATTTGCAGATTTTCCCAGTCTTGATGGTCAGGTATAGAAAGCTGTACAAGGGCAAAAATCTAATAATAGCTAAAGCAATATTACCATTTGTTTCTATGGTGATTGTTTCACTTTTCCAAATTGTTATATATATATATACAAATCCGTAATTGCACAGGTTTTATTTCTTTTTTTCCCAATGAATTTATTAATTTGAGAAAGGGCAAACATACGTTTTATAGTACACTATGCTTTTCATGGTGTGGTTGTGTAGATTAACAAAGATTGCACTGTTGTATTTTGTATTTGGTACATGTTTAGAACAAGCTTTCCTAAACCTATTTCTTCCCATTGGATAAAGACATCCGGTAAAGATGAGACGGGGTCTTGAGGAAAGAGTTAAAGTCTCACCATATCAACTTCATTATTCTTGCACCCTGCTCGGCACAAGCTGCTATGTCTGCAATGGACGGAGCTTTGCGCGAGAAAAAGAGGATTTCAGCATAGACCGTGCTAGTGATTTAAAAATCTATTTGTTAGGCGTCTCTCTCGCAGCGTTTTCTTATCTCACCAGACCAGCTGCCGGAATATTAACTAGAAGCAGTGCTAACAAGTTGGGTATAATTAGCACACTCTGCATTTTCATTTTAAACTGGGACCAATTTGCAGTGAATCTCTCAGCTGTTATAATAAGGTTGCCGTTACATTCAGCGAAATCCCACGTCACATTCACTCTTGTTAACCCCTTTGCCCCCGGGGGGCTTTTTAAGGTAGGGTGGTCACCTGCTTTGCGGTGTAGTCATCCCAAGAGAAACAACTGGAATGATTGATTTTACCCTTTGCATACCTTGGGGTGTGGATGGACTAAAACAAGTGGGATAATGTAATTTAGGTAGCTTTTGAGATGCTCAGTCTTAATAATCAAGGGGGTGTTGTCTGTTTTAATCCATTGGTCTACAATAGTGTAATCAGGTGTCTCCTTCCTTTTTTTTTAGAAGTGTACATCCCCCAAAACAGGAAATCTGGTCACCAAAGTGTAAAGACGCACTAAACGCAGGATACTGCTGCTAGGCAGCTCTGTCCTACATAGCCATCTAGTGCAGCCTTTTGAAAACTGCTATATGAAAGCTTCATGGGACCCGCCCCCTGGTGTAGGGGATCATGGGAGTCAATGCATGGAATATCACCTCAGCATGGACAAACCTTAGTGAATTTCTCTGGTCACTGAATACCATGGGCTGAAATAGAAAATGTTGAACCATGGATAGGTGATAACTCATGTCATTGGTTATGTCTAAGGATAGATCTTCTTCAGCAGTCCCTCTCAAAACTACTATACCCAACTCATTTAAAGCCATTTTTAGCATCTCAAGACTGCTCTTTGAGTACTGCTGTATCTATTAAAATCCCACCAGTTAGTACCAACATGTTTTAATTGCTGTAGTATACAGCAGTACTGGAACCTTATATAGTGTAAAATTGGAACATTTACTGCCCCAAATAAGGCACTTGGAATAAAGATAATCATATGATGGGAACGGGTGAATTCTGTCACTTAGTTCCGAGGTTACCTAAATCCCTCCTCACAAGAGCCACCATTTGTTTGAACTCCTTAATCTCAAATCAGTTATGTGGTAACCACAACTTAAATATGATTCCACCAGCTGAATTGGAGTCTTGTGGATTCTACCTCATTTAATTTTGAAGGACAACTAAACATTTTTTTGTCACTTGTGCTTCTAATTTAGAAGAATAAGTAAAAAAAAAAAAATCATTGTTCCTAGTATGAGAATAAACTGACATGTACTTTTGATAGCACACGCCAGTTTATCCTCTGACCGGAAGCTGCCATGCTTCACTGGGAAGTAGGCAGCCTGATCAGGTTGCAACTGTCTCTCTCTTGTAGTGCAAAGAGAGAGTGTAATTTTTACATGAAATTGGCAGAAGGGACCTTGTTTAGAGACCCCCGCTGAAACCAGACCCCCATCAGACAAGCGGGTCAAGCCCCCAATCTGATTGAATGTGCGCACCAGCCTACAGATAAGAGTGAACCCACGTGTATCTATATGTCAGGTTTACCTTGGAGAAGGAGGTTAAGTTGTTTAACCCTTAAAAACTCTCACTATGAGATCTATTCACTAAACTTCAAAAATAAGGCCTGAAAAATTATCGAACCTGCCTATTTTGCAACTCAGCTATTAATGGTTCACTTTGCAGTTCACTTGCCAGTTCACGTTTTAGTGAGTTAATCACTGCCATCCAATTTTTCCTCACAATCTGCCCATTTAACTTCAAGAACCTGTCTATTCATTCTGAGATGCTGACAAATGTGTGTTTCATTCTGAAATTCTGAGTTTGAACTAAAAATATATACGTCCCTTTGCTTAGTTCATCAGAGTATCGGAGTATGTGTTGGCATACTGATACTAAACCAAATCAATGGGCCTTTTAATTTCGTGAAACAACCAGCAATAGATTTAACAGACTTAGTACAAGCCAAGGCATGCTAAATCTGGAGCAGGTTAGTTGTTTGTCATTACCCCCAGATTTTTAGGGATGAGGACATTTTTTTTATTCTTAAACCAGTGACACAGAATGAATTTGATTATAAAGATAGTTCTGTGTCTTTTAATTAAATAAACAAGTGAAGCCCCCTTTGATGCTGAATTTAATGGGATGCTAGAAGAAAACAAAATAGGTGTCCTATTTAAGCTTTTTAATTTAGCGTGACCTGCTTTTAATTAACATAGGAATCCAGGCAGACTACTAGAGGCTAGGGCAAAAATATATTTTGTTTTGTAATCCTCTTCTAGCAGAACATTTTGAAAGGAAATCAGTGAATCTAAAATGTGTGCTGGATAGAGATTGGGGTGAGGGAACTCAAGGATAAAGGGATCTGTAGCAGAACAAATTAGATGTGGCCTGTAAGGAAATGGGTTAAAGAAAGATAATAACTTTAATGGCTAAGTGCACAGAGAAATTGGGGGTTTTGTGAAAAAGCTGCACTAACTCTGCCCATGTCCTTGGGTTGTGAGGTTGCATTTCTACGCCACATTGTGGTGCATGCATTAGTAAAGCATTAAATGGCTGAGTGCTTTCAGCTCTGTGTCTGAGACGCGAGTGTGCGTCCCGCCCGGCACGCTTCATGTTAGGCACAGGGGGATTAGCGGTTGTGAGGGGAGCTGGCCTCTGATTAGTTAGGCTTTAATTTACCCCTCCTTTGTGTATGTATCCCTTTTTATGATTCAGACCCCTTTGTATGTTTGTGGGATGTGAGCTGCTGGCAGGTGTTAATGAGGCACTGACAGAGCCAGCATCTGTGGCACAGGCCACAAAGCTTTAACCCCTCCATTTCTGAGGACATCAGCAGTGTCTGAACCACTACAGTGAGCCAGGACCCAGAGCATAACAATTCCCCATCATCAAAACTAGTTCCATTACGGGGGATGTACAATGTAATAAATCCTTATGGATTGTACAATTAATGCCTTAACTCAGGATCTCCTCTATTATTCCGCTACCTATTGTAAAATGTAGTATTTAACATTATCAATATACTCTTCCACCTTTTCTTTGGTGTATTATTAATTCTTATATAGCATCAACAGTCTATGGAGGGTTCAATACAATGCATTGGGTATAATACCAAAAGACAGAGACAAACTGATACCTAATGGAGAGAGCCCCAATGTTTAGCTGCATTTTGTAAAAAAAAAAAAAAAACTTATTGGAATGATTCATGTGTATTTTGTTTGAAGAAATAAAGTTCCCAGTACTCCACAAGATAAATGGATGCCTGGTATAAACTTGGAACATAAGCTATGGCTACAGATGATATACATATTTAAACAGAGGGTTGTGGATGAAGAGCTCTAAAAAGTGAAGCAATCACCCTGGAATACCAGTTCAATGCTCCTGCTGAATGCTCCACTTTTGGAACTGTGCTCTTGGATTCTGCTTTATAAACCACAATTTGTTTAGCACCCAAATCATCTTATTGTAGTTATTTACAAAGGCCATTTGTGGGATATATTTCTAAAAAAAAAATAAGAGTATTCAGCTGGGATATTCCTTTGCTTTTTATTGTAATGCTCCACTTTTAGATCTTTGATTCAAAATGAAAACCCAAATGAATTTAAGAATACATGGGATTTGCATATGGATATCCTGAACATAAGACAAGACCAAGAACCAAACAAGGTATGAGGATTTTACTGTTAGTAAAGTAAGTAGATCAAATGGTTCTTATTGAACAAAATATTCCATGACTTTATCTTTAAAGATAACCCACACTGTCTCACTGGAAGCCTCTCTATCTAGAAACGATACCTAATGTTTGCGAGATGTGGGCCTCACTTGATGGGCCTTAACCAAATCTTTCGTTTTTTAGCCCTCTTGCTTATGGAGTGACACCAGCGCAGACTGAAGTATCACACGTGAGTATGTGACAAGTATGTGACTCCTTGTATTTATTGCAGGCCTGGGGGGAGGCACCACTATTAAGTCTGTGCTTATCCTGCAGAGAAAGGGTTAAATGTCCCTCTCCTGGCTGCCTCATGCCTGCCTCGTGCCAGTTAGAAAGTAGGAAGCACAGAATGTTACGTTGTGGCAAGCTGCCCGTCACTGGCAAGCAGCCAGATTAACATACTCCCTATTTAATGGGCTCAGGAGCTGGCAAAGTGACAAGGCAGCCAGCCCCCTTCACCACACCCACCCAAAGCTTACAAGGTGACAGTGTTTGGTCTCATCTTCTGCAGACTCTCAGTTAGCAAAATACTCCAAGTGGCTTATGGGCTTTCTGATACTTCACTTTCTGTATGCCCAAAATATACACTTTACTGCTTTATTAATCAAAGAGGGAATTGACTAGGGAATTTCAATCTTAAGGCCAAAGAAGCCGAGTTGGAAAAATGCTCTCACTTTGGCTGAATTAGAGAAAGTTTCCAACTTAGCTACTTGGGACAAGTTTGCAATTCTCTTCTCAACCCACTTTCATGAATAGAGCTCATCATAAACATTTATAATGTCTCTCCGATCTACTCACTCATCAAAGGTTTATACTGCCGTCCATAGGAGAACTTGATATCACTGCTCCGAAGTATCTAACCTTATCTGCTCTTAATCAGTGGTTTGAACACATTGGGGGTTATGTGTAATGATGTCATACACGCCAGTAGTGCCAAATACTGTCACTGCCACTGTGTGCCTGCCTATGTATGTCCGACTCCCAACAGAGGTCTCGCATCTTAAAAATTGTGCCGGCACTCCCGCACGGAAATGTGTCGGGATTTATTTTAAAACAAAGGTACGATTTTCTTCACATCCCGACACTTCTCAGTGGTTGACTTCTGGAACAATGTCATTTGATAAGATGAGACCAAAGTGGAGATATCTGGTCATAATGCACAGTGCCACGTTTGGCGAAAACCCAGCACAGCAAATCAGCACAAACACTGCATACCATAGTGGTGGAAGGGTGAGGATTTTGCCGTGTTTTGCAGCCACAATATCTAGGAACCTTGCAGTAATCGACCATGAACTGCTCTGTATACCAAAGTATTCTAGAGTCAAATGTGAGGCCATCTGTCCAACAGCTATAGCTTGCTCGAAATTGGGTCATGCAAAAAGTCTTCCCAGAACACTAGCAAATCTACAACAAAATGGCTAAAAAAGAAAAGAATCAAGCTGTTGAAATGGCCCAATCAATGTACAGACCTCAACCCGATTGAAATGCTGTGACGGGACCTTAAGAGATCTGTGCATAAACCAGCAAACCTCAATGAGCAAAAGCCACGTTGTAAAGAAGAGTAGGTCAAAATTCCTCCACAACAATGTGAGAGACTGATAAGTCATATAGAAATCGCTTCGACTTATTGCAGCTATACGTGATTCTATAAGATATTGAATCATAAGGTGTACTTAGTGTTTCACACATGGCTTCTCCATTTTTTTTTTTTTAAATAAATAATGACACGGTGTAATATATCATGTTGTTGTTCATTTTAAGACCTGCTAAGGAACAGATGATTGTTATTATGTCCTGATATGTAAAACCATAGAATTCAAATAGGGTGTACTTTCTTTTTCCTATGACTGTATGTTTATACAGTGCCAAATAATTGGGCAGCACATTATGGAAGAAAACATAAACATTGGACTACTATTAGCATGACCACCATAAGGGGGTACAGCCGGTAGAACCATAAGGTGCCCGCTAGTGCCACGGCGAGACAGGTGCATGGGCAGCACCGTGCCCAGGAGGCAATAAGCAAGGGGCGCTGCAAATCAGACCTATGCTTTTTATATTTTTCTGAGTGCTTTCGCAAATCTGAGAGAGGCACACAGGAAAGAAGTGGAGAGGACACTCGGACTCCTCCTTTTCCTCCTCCTGTCAGGTTCAGGGTTATATTATAGTGGGGAAGATCATTTTTCTGTAAGGGACCCCAAAGATTTCTGATGGCAGCCCTGAGTAAGACTAATTAGACACTTGTATAGAAATCAATGCCCTGAAGAGCTTAGAGTCTAATTATAAAAAAAGGTGATGGCACTTAAACCCCACCTTAAAGGTGATTTCTCCCTTTTTTCTTGCATGTATTGTTTGAGGGTTCTCACCCCTTTTTGTGTATCTATTGGGATAGTTTCCAGGCTGTGTTTGGCTGCTCAGTTCTGGGCTGCTACCAAACACCAGTAGGATTTCAGATTCTGTGTGTGCCAGTATTTCTGATCAGATTGGACAGGGAGGAGGAGAGCCAAGGGATGTCTGCCAGCATGCTCAGAGAACCGCTCACATTCCCAAGGACACACTGCCCATCAGCAGGAGAACATGGGGCTAGGTATAGACAGATCCTAAATTATGTGTTACTAAGAAGATTTTTTTGGGGGGGGGGGGGGGGGGATCTAATAAAAGACTGAGACCCAGTGTGAGCAAAGGTTTCATTTTTTCATTTGGGGTACCAAATCATTTTTCTTTGCATTCCTATATTGCCTAATTGCTAGCTCAATGTCTCTAATGGGAGTCTGTTTTCTAAATCCATTATGCCTTCTGTCACATTAAATATCTTCTGCATATCTTGCAATAATTGGACATCTGAGTGTTACCTTAAAGTGGTTCCAGTACCAACACTGGGCATTTAATCTCTCTATATTGTCTAGAAAAAATCTATATAAAGAATAAACCTTTATTTCAGAATGAAAATACTTATTGATGATCTTGGGGTGTGCAGTATGCTTCTCTCTGTTTAGGGCCACATTGGTAGGTGGAATTCTCTAGGAATAAAACAATAGATGAGATTGTGAATATTATTATCCAGCTCTTCTCCCCTCACACCTACATCTCGTGTACCACACCTCCCCAAACCGCCCATTAATGGCTCACACTTTGCCAAACACACACACACACACAAAAATGTTGCTAGGCAACCAGCCAAGGGTTGCTATGGCATTTTAAGTAGAGCATTTGGGCCGCTGTTTATTGGCTATGAGCTGGCAGGGTCTGGCTGGGGAGTGAGCAGCGTTGATTCTGTTAAGGCATGCATGATATAAGGCGCGTGCCGCTTGTACACACCGCCGCATCCCCTGAGCATGGACCAGCAGCACACATCAATATTCATTGGACTAAGCACAGCAAAGGCAATTAGTTACTCCACTGCGCAGGCTCTCTGTATTAACCCCTTATGTTGGTGACTGCAACTGCACCACTGGCTCCCTATACCTCCTTGCCTGTAAGACTAGCAATGCAATGGTTAAAATACCCTACCTAGGGAAATCGACCTAATAAACCTGAAATCCCCCCTCCCAACCCACTAAACCTCACCTAGGGAACCGACCTAATAAAACAGAAATCCCCCCCTGCCTTCTCTCACTCACTTTCACTTTCCTCTCCTTTTTATGCTCTATTTTTATACTATAAGGAGTAGATCACGCCCCAGGATTCATGCATCCAATCATCTCTGTATGAATCTTCCTTCCTGTGGGGGTTTTTAAAATCCATTTTTACTTTATATGTGTAACTACAGAAATGTGTCTATCCATCAATACATACGCATAATTGAATCCGTGTAAATTATTTGTAAAAGAGGCCATTCGTGTGGAACATTGTTCATTGTCATACTTTGAGGCTTTTGCAGAATGACGGGTCAACAGATTGTCTTGCATAATGTGTATCTATACAAGAATGAATTCTGACACACAATGCACACCGTCTTATTTATACTCAAGAAAAATCTCTCTGTGTGTTCGGCCGAAATGTCCAAAATTAAATGGATGATAACACAGACAGATTCATTGTTTCTTTATCTAACTGTATGTTCGGAATATCTCACTCTCTCTCTCTCTCTCTCTCTCTCTCTCTCTCTCTCTCTCTCTCTCTCTCTCTCTCTCTCTCTCTATCGCTCTGTCTCTACATCTATTTATTTAACTTGGTTTTTTTCTCTCTGTCTGTCATAGTCAAGTGAACTGCACCAGTAGGAAGTGGGGCATACACTTGCAGAGTAGAGAACTCTGAGAAAGTTACAGTCAGGGTTAGGGCTGTAGGCAAAGAAACTATGTAAATTGTATGAGACAGAAGAAAGCATATAAATCTCAGCCATGTCAAGGATGCCATGGAAATAGCACAGGCTGCTAACAAGATGTAGAATGCAACCCTCAGCTGCTTAGGAGAAACATAGAATGTGTCGGCAGATAAGAACCATTCGGCCCATCTAGTCTGCCCAATTTTCTAAATACTTTTATTAGTCCCCAGTTCCCATCTTATATCTAGGATAGCCTTGTGCCTAGCCCACGCATTCTTAAACTCCCTCACTGTGTTAACCTCTACCACTTCCGCTGGAAGACTATTCCATACATCCGCTACCCTCTCAGTAAAGTAATACTTCCTGATATTAGTTTTAAATCGTTGTCCCTCTAATTTGAGACTATGTCCTCTAGTTGTGATAGTCTTTCTTCTTTTAAATATACTCTTTACTATGATGGTTCCATTTATGTATTTAAATGTTTCTATCATATCTCCCCTGTTACGTCTTTTTCCTCCAAGCTATACATGTTGCTTTAACCTTTCCTGGTAAGTTTTATCCTTCAACCTATGAACCAATTTAAGACCCATTGTGGGAGAGAGCTAGGGTTACTCCGTAGCCCTCCAATGAAGTAGCAGTGGCATGTGGGAGCTGGTTTGTCTCCCGACTGGATGGCATGAATCTTTGCGGGAGCATGTATGTTAGTAGCAGTTTCCCAGTTTTTGTCTGTTGAAACATTAAAGGAAAAGGATTCACAAGGTCTTTCATCAAAAATTGGCTAATGTAATTGGGTTCAGGTTTCTTTGAGAACAGCTATATCCAGGCATATTGAAGACGGGTAGTGAAGGATTTCAAATACTATTCCAGGGCCTGATTGGTTGGTTTGTTGTTGCTATTATTTTGTTTATTGGTGTTAAATGTACAAAAGGAGTTGCTTAATTCTCAGCTTATGACAGGAGGACTACCAGAATCGTTTGGTGAATTGTGTACCGTTATTAGGGTTGCCACCTGGCCGGTGTTTTACCATCAGGACGGTAAAAAATTGGCTTCAGGCCAATGTTAAGTCTATGGAGACAGTACCAAGGCTGGTATTTTTCTGAAGAAAAGGTGGCAACCCTAACCATAATCTAGAACAATGGTATCTGAAATAGCTCCTTGAGGAAAATGATGTCAGTCTGAGAACTGTTGGGGGTGGGATAAGGCATGTCAATTTGGTAAAACTTTTGTCCAACATGATGCTGTGGTGTTTGACTGGAACAGGGACGACTGCCATGATATTCAGTCAGTACATATGATCAACAATCATTCACCATTTTACTTGTCTGTATATATCTTTGTGCACATATTTGTAAAGTGCTTTGGGTCTCACATCAATAAAAGCAATATAACGATTATATTGTCTGTCTGTGTGACTGCTTGTGTATTTCATTGTCTCTCTCTACACAGCTGCCTTGTTCTCAGATGAAATCAAAGTGTTAAATTTAAAGCAACCAGTAGAATGTGTCAGTTGTTTCTCCAAATTTTGTGTAGTTATAAGTGGTTAAAGGTACTTGTATTTAAATTGACAACACAGGCAAAACTGGCTTCGCTGCTTGGTAATATGGATAATAAGCATGAAAGTACAACTAAACTGTTTCTAATATAGAAGCACAAGAAGCACTTTTGCCATTCTTTCCTGGGTTGGTGACTGTCTCTCTTTACTAGGGCTCCTCTTTTGATCCTCATTTGAATCTGCACTAGTATAAAGTGACGTCTATGCCATACACACACTGATCAGACAAGTTGGGTGAGCCTCCGCTGTAATTGGCTGTGCACATGCATTGTCACCTGACCAGCTCTGCCGCAGCTCTGAGGCAGACAGAGAGCAAAGGTCTTTAAAGATGACAGAGTTACATTAATTTATAAACATTTACTGGATTTCATTATTAAACCTTTTTTGCATCTTTGTTTGTACTGACTGCACTGCTTGTTTCTAATGTCAATGGGTCTGTGTCATTTTTATTTCTTGTCTGCATTCCTATAGTTATCCTGCACTCCTGCAATAAATAGCAAAACCTTTTTTTCTTGACCCAAATTTAATACATTTCCCTCAGCTTTGCTTGCGGTGGGAATTAGTTCTGCTCATCGTGTTGCAGTAATTGCACATTTTAAACAGGATCAGTAATTTAGGGAGGGAGGTGGCTTGGATGTTCAGACTCTCTCCTGACTGGATTCGATTTTTCCAAAATGACAACATGAATGTATCTAGGCCGCCACACTCCCCCTGAACCTCTCTGACTGTATTGCAATGTCCACTGCACAATAAATCATTATTACACTTGCATTAGCGAGATACACACACACACCTGCTAGGACTCCAAAGGGTTAATGCTGATTCTTGGCGATGACTGAAGTAAGCGATTGCTTGATAGCAGATTATTGCAGTCATAGTGGGGTTTTTATTTTATTTCTCTCAATATGTCACCTTTGAATGTGTTGCTTTTTGCCACGCTGTAAGCGCTCATGTATCAATGAGGTTAACATCATGTCCCTTATCCCGATTTCGGGATGACCTATATTCAGCAAACAGTTACACACGGCCATGAGGGGTAATGTATGAGTCAGCCCATACTCTAAAGTAATTGCACCTTTTTCATACATCTCAAAACATTACTGTGTAGAAGTAGAAAGTCCACTGAGAAACACCTAATAATTAATACAGAGGGAGCAATCAGAAGTTTGGGATCAGTGCACATGGAGCAAAGTCCTACCATGTGTCTAAAGTCTGATTATACATACACTCCCGTTCAACAGTTTGGGGTCACGTAAAAATGTCCTTGTTGTCTATGAAATCATCAAATGAGTTACAAGATGAAAAGGAAACACAGTCCAGACAAGTATAGAAATAATGATTTACATTCTAAAGAAGGCCAGCTTTATTGGTTGTTTAATCAGCACAACAGTTTTCAGATGTATACTACAGTGAATAAAAAGCAATATTAAAATAATATCAAATGGTTCAGAAATACAGTGTAGACATTGTTAATGGTGTATAGAAACTGTGTGTGTGTCTGTGTATGTATATATATATATATATATACATACACAGACTATATAACTATTGTGCTATCCTTCTTTGGAATTTAATCCATTGTTTCTAGTCACTGTCTTGACTGTATTACTATTTTGCAGCTCATCTTATGTTTGTTTCATGGAAGAAAATGAAATTTCTAAGTGATCCCACAGTTTTGGTGATGTATGTCATCTCTGTGTTCGCTTTCTTTATGCGTATTGATCATAGTTTGAGACTCCAACAATCTAGAATATAAAGTGAAAAACTACAATGAATCAGGAAAATAGGAGATACCAGTTTAGACAGCACTTGAACTAAGCATTGTCACCATGAGCAATGTTATGTTAAATTATGATGTCATTTGATTGGTATTGGTTCTTTCAGATGACTAATATTCATGAGGAGGAATGTAGATTCCTGGACTATGCTAGAAAAAATATGTTTTTATACGGTGTGAATTTAAAAGAGGTGTTGGTACTAGGTATTGGTTTGTGTGCCTTAAACCACCACAGTTATTCATGAGAGAGAGAATGCAGGGAATTACAAAGGGAATTTAACACATATGGCCAAAGTAGCCAAGTTGGAAAAGAATACTCTGCTACTTTGGCCTTAAGTTTGTAATTCCCTACAATTTCCTCTCTTATGAATAGATCCCACTATGCTACAATGGTAACAATGGAAGCCATGATACTGAGTATGTAGCTGAAGACTGAAAGTGTTGAAATGAATTTAGAGTAAGACTTGCAAAAACCCATGCTAGAGAACTGAGAGTGTGGGATCTGAATAACAATAAAATATGGAGAAGTTCAGAATAATGTATTATCACTTGCAGGACCAACCTGGGAAGACAAAGAGAATGAAGAAAGGTCAGTAGACCCTGAGTAGTGGCACAAAAAATCAGGATCATTTGGGGTGGAAAATATCCTCAAGTAAGTCACCCTGTGGTCAGTGTGCTAGTGTGCAAGTAAGTCACCCGGTGGTCAGTGTGCTAGTGTGCACGTAAGTCACCCTGTGGTCAGTGTGCTGGCCAAATACTATTTCTTAGCGGTTTTAGTGAAGAGAAGTGAAGAGTTCGAACTTTCGAAGTGCTGATTTCAACCAAAAGACTGAGTGGGAAATCACTAATAAACTCAGAGGGAAGAAGGCTGGATATACGTGGAAACATGGAGATATCCTTTATTCAGTGTTTTCAAAAATCTGACAGGAGGATAATGAAGATATAAATACAGCTTGATGGATGAGTGTTGTCTTTTCTGAACCGTCGGTTGTTTAAAATCTTGCAGTTACATTTAATGACCGTATAGAATTTGTGTAGAGGACAAATATCATTGCTCCCGATACTGCTGAGAACAAAGAATGTACATGCTAGCAGAATGCTTGGTTGCATAGGGAGAGGTATTAGCAGTAGGAAGAGGGAAGTGCTCATGCCATTGTACAGAGCACTGGTGAGACCTCACTTGGAGTATTGTACGCAGTACTGGAGACCGTATCTCCAGAAGGATATTGATACTTTGGGAGTTCGGAGAAGGGCTACTAAGCTAGTTCATGGGTTGAAGGATAAAACTTACCAGGAAACGTTAAAGCATCTTAACATGTATAGCTTGGAGGAAAGACGTAACGGGGGATATGATAGAAACATTTAAATACATAAAGGGAATCAACATAGTAAAGGAAGAGAGTATATTTAAAAGAAGAAAAACTACCACAACTAGAGGACATAGTCTTAAATTAGAGGGGCAACTATGTAATATCAGGAAGTATTACTTTACTGAGAGGGTAGTGGATGTATGGAATAGCCTGCCAGCAGAAGTGGTAGAGGTAAACACAGTCAAGGATTTTAAGCATGCGTGGGATAGACACAAGGCTATCCTAGCTATAAGACCGGGAACGGGGGACTAATAAAAGTACTCAAAAAAATTTGGGCAGACAAGATGGACCGAATGGTTCTTATCTGCCGACACATTCTATGTTTATATGTTTCTAGAATAATGTATTTTTTTTTTTTTTTCAATAAAACAAATATACTGGTGACTTTCTTCTGATCCAAAGTTTATATCGCTCTCATCTTGACAGTGTGCACTTAGAGCCACTTACTTTTTGTGCATCATATTAGCATTTGCTTCCTCCGTTCTCTCTCCTCCTTATGTGCACCATTGGCAGCCCTAGTCCTGCACTCTCCACTCCCACATTACACTACGACAGGCACAGATGAATTAACATGTTACCTACTGCACTAAAAACTGCAGGACATATAAACTCTCACTTTCAAACATGGTGTGGTGGACAGTTACCCCATTCAGGCAAGGCATGCAGAAAAAAGTTGGAATTAACCCTTATCCCAGAAAGACATGCCGGGCATAAAATTAACCCATACCCTGTACAGGGCCCTTCATTATATTTAATATTAGATCTACTAAATGTAGACAAACAAATAAAGCAGTGTAATACATCTTCACCCAAACTCTACATGTATCTTTTTATAGGTTTCTTTTGTTACAGACCCTACAAAGAAAGCCACAACCCATCATGGAAAGGGTTAATATTCTGTGCCTTATAAATATTTTGTTGTTTCTTCATTACTCAGAGTGTAATTCTGTGCAGTGCAGAGACAAAAAGCAATCCATCTTTACTTTGCCAAGTCATCAGGCCTGAGTCCAGCATCATTCCACAATCTTTATATGAATATCCAATATAAATGTAATATGTGGAAAGGTGTACCGCTTTATAAATAAACAGATAATAACATGGTACGTGAGCATTTACATTTTTTTATGGACAATAAATTTACAGGAACACTGACGTTTGCTAAAAAATATTGCACAAAATGCCTTGTGAAACCTTTCCTGGGTGTGATTTATACTCAAATTGAATCATTTTTGGAGGTATTCTGGTAAATATATCCATATAACTGTGAATTCTACATTATAAGTAGAACATTAATGAATTTGTTTGCCGAGCAGTTCCGAGGATTTTGCTAGTCTTCTAGAGAGGACTACACGTGCCCAGTTTTGTCATTCGATTTGTTACCCAGCAGGTGACAAAGGAACAGTCCATCCACATACACTTTTCATCCTAGTCCCAAGGAGATGTGTGCTCTACAGAAGGCCTTGCTAATCCCCCCTTCTCAGAAAAGGATCAGATTAGGGGGCTAACCTGCCATCTGTCTCTATAAGAGCAGCCTGGGACATCCTGACACCTGCTGCTATAGGTGGCGATATAGACCGGGGTAAAGGACGAGACCCTATTTTTCAAGTTTGACGAATCTGTGCCTAAGAATGATAATCATATGCCTGACAAACTAGCTAAAGAAGCTGTAATGATAGACTGAAAGGCCTTACCACTCTCTCACAACATCTACTTTGACTCTTTCCAAACATCTCCTGTGCATGATTCCCTTACCTCCATGCTCAGGACAGCTCTGTGTAATTCAATAACAAGTACCACTACCTTGGTGCACAGATTACAAGATTATGTACACATTTAATGTTAGCCACCATGAAATAACCATCCTATTTCTCAACCTTTCAAACTGTTATAATTACCCTTGATACATAAGCCTAAGTGTTTTATTACAATGAACAAGGTCATATTTAAAAAAAAAAATTGGTACCCTGTTAGCCTTAGCACCATTTTTAAGTTACCACCTCATTCTATTCACATACTACACAATAATCAAGCACAAAAGCTTACATAAGATACAGAACACCATCCATAACAACTAGTTTTGTATGACATGGGAGAGGTCTTCAGCTGAGCTGCCTCACAAGATGATGTAGTTTCATTTTAGCAATTACTAAAAAATGTTGATGTTAAGTCTTCTTTCTCCCACTTTGGAGCCACATTAATATGTTTAAGGACCTCTGTAGGATGCTAAAGGGTAACTGAATCCTTTACATTTTTGATGTAGTTATAAACCACAACCCAAGTGCCCAGGTTTAGGAAATAAAAGCATTTGTGCATGTCAAGCGGATACAGATGATGTGGGGTGATTTAGGGATATGTTTATCTGCCTCTGACCTATTTTAAACCCAACCCAAGTACATAGAGAGGGATTGGGATGGAATCTGATTGGCTGCTGGAAAAATCCCTAGCTGGGAGCTGTCCGTGGTGCTGCTAGCAGTGATGGGTTTTGTTATGTGCTGCAGAATAAGCAATTGCAACCCTTTAGGTGCTGGACTCCATGCAATATCCTGCCTCGTCTTCTGGCAGTACAGGGGGCTACACATTTGGGAAATGTGTTAAGGAACATGTCAATGGTTTTAGAAACCATATTCAGACTTTTCCACTGTTATTGCAAATTAAATAAATAGCAATTTTCCTGCTACATCTAGTATACTGCCTGTCCCCACTATAACGCGTCCTCTCAATATACCGGGTTCGGTTCTGGACCACCGCAATAAGTCGAATTCCACAATAAAGTGAGTCACATAAGCTAAAATGATTAAGTACAAAAAATATGTACTGTCCATATTTTCTTTTGATGCTTAGAGGCCATTGTAAGTGATTAATTGGTCTAATTTCGATAAAATACTGTTGTGTCTGTGCAAATAGGGACATGGAATAGTCAGAGACACAAAGAAAATGGCACCAAAAGACTTGCTTGATAGATAATTGACATCCTGTAAGGAGAAATAACTGCGAAGTGAATAAAATGAGGTATACCTGTACTGCCTGCACCAAATGTACTGCCTTAACAGAACACATGCTAGCGTGTGACGGATTGCTATGTGTATTTATATATATTATATTATGTATGCATATGGCTAATTGCGGATGGGTTTGTGCCATTTCACAGCCAGCAGGAATTTTGTAGGCCTGTTGTCCATTTGGACACAGTAAGAGGAAGTTATTTAGGGAAAGTGAACATTTGGAGGTGGAGGGTTGATTTAGGGGCTGCAAATCAATGCAGTTACTATTGATGCCTATTGACTTCATCTCACTGTTTATAAAAGTACATTTCTTGTATCCTTAGCAACAGACACATTGCTTGGTTTAACTCATCAGGCTGTGTAGAATATTGGCTTTGTCTACTGCTGTTCTGGAACAGGACACTCTAAATTCAATGGATGTTTAATAAAGCCTTAACATGCATGGGGTACATATACTATTGCCACCCTTTCTTCAAAAAAAAAAAAGTAAACCATGCTATTGCCTCCATAGATTTATCATTTGGTGCAAGCCAAATTTTTATCGGCCTGCTTGTAAAACCCCGGCCGCATGGCAACCCTAGGTACCTAAGCATGATTGATGATGTAACAAATTAGATATACAGGAACAAAATATGATAAATGCCCTGCCAGAAAGAACAAAGAATGCAGGTAAATGAACTCACTGATATCTAGATACTTCCTTAATATCTTAATATATTTATTATATTCTTTAATATTCAGGACAACCGTGGACCCATTCTGTCAGCAAATCATTTTTCTATATACTGTGGTATTTTTTGTAAAAAAAACCCAGATGAAAGCCCGCTATGTCGGCTGTTTTTTTTTTTTTTTACCATGTCCTAATAAACATTTTTTGTCTACATATAAATGAGTATACCAGTTTCTCTCTTATCGTTTTTTATGTTTCTGTGGATCAATAGCGGATCCACTAACCTGTGCACCTCACCTTTTCCCTTTCATAATTAATTAGGCCTTCCTCCAATATTGTTTTGTACACATTGGTGCACTCTAACTGTATGAACTACATCACATGATGTTTTGCCCACACATAGCTGGCAGATCATTATGGGAAATGTAGTCCCCACAGCTGGAGTACAAAATCACTTGTCAGAGCCATTATTCACCCAGATAACTTGCCTTTGTGCAATTGTTCCTCCAAATCACTTTCCACAGTGCCATTATTGCCCCATAACCTTTCTTCTGTGCTATGCCTATGGCACCTGGTTTTGGTTATACGCTCCTGTGCTTGTCCTTACTCACTGGAATTTGTTCTTATTTAAGGTTTGACGGCAAGCATTTTGCCCTAGGGAGGTTTCTGCTTTGGCTCCATGGCCTATTCATACTAGGTACAATTGAACAGCCAAGCCTATGTGAAACTTGATGCTTTATAAATTATAGAGAATTAGTATGACTGCTGTCGAAAATTGTAACCACTTTCCCTGCTATCACAACTATAAAAAGCCGTTAAAAATCATACTTCCTGTGCTGCCTGAGAGCTGGGCCCTAAGTATATTATACATCAGAGAAGTAACCAATCGGTATTGAGTCTGGAAGTACCGATATTTTACAGAGTGTTCTCAATCTGCCAACTGAATTCCAACTGAATGCCAACTGAATTCCTCATTAATGCCTCACAAGAATACAAGGTACAAAATATGTTTAATAAATGTTTGTTCAGAGGCCACCATAAGCTTAGCACAATGCAAAGGCTATGGCCCTGATTAGAAGTTATAGTCTCTGGATACCTGCAGGCAACTCCATGCCCCAGCACGACTCAAGACATACCATTGCCAATAGATAAATTGGCCAGTACCACACTGTGTTCAGAGGACATTGCTGATGGGGCTCTATTGGGAACATGGAGCTGCGCGTATGCTTGAAGGCTAGGTCATGGTGCAATTGCTTTCATGGAGAGGGTCTAACATCACTCATTGTGACATGTGTCACCCTTAAGGGTCTCACACCACTTCATCTTGTGGGCAGTGGGTCTAAACTCTCGCATTGGTGGTCCACATCCAGAAATATTGAGCATAAGAGCACTTGTGTGACCATGCTCCAGAAATACCCCTGCCCTGCAAGCTGTATGGAAAAGTCAAGTTTGGCCCCCTGTGGTAGTGTGTACTCGCAGAGCAGGACGTTGCAAAATAAGGTCAGTTTTATTTTAATATACAGCCCAGTAAACAAAATGTCTTCACTTCAGAGAATAGCTGCATGTTAATAAACTGCAAAAAGGAAATCAAAAGCCTCTTCACACATAGAAAGACATGCAACTCACTTGGCAGGGGTGTCCTACCAACAGGGAGGCTTCCTTCCACACTGGCCTGTTACAAACAAATGCAGAAACTTTAAAATTCCTTGATTAGATTCCTCACCTGTGCAGCTGCTGCCACTGCACTGCATGCACAATTTTAAAGGCCTCCCTCACTGAGAGGTTTTAACCCCTCAGTACCTTGTTTGGGGAAGGGTTTGTACACTCCATCACACCTCCAAAGCAGATCACATTATACCCTGCCTTATGTAAACAAAGAGCACCTCTGGATCACTAATTAGTTGTACTGTTCACCTACTGCCAGGCACCAGCCTACGGTGAGTCCTGCGCTATATGTTGATTTGGCATCCTGCCTTTGGCTTCTTCCCATGCTTGATCACTGCTACCTCCAATCTTGGATCTTGACACAAAATCCACCTTTCATTCCTGTTTTGGTTATCAGCCCCTTGCTTGCCCTTACTTTCTGGAATCTACCTTCACTTCAGTTATCTCTAGTGTTGTGTGCCTGGCAGGGTGAGGAAATCCTTGCCATTAGGCTCCTGCAAAAGGCACAAACAGCAATTTCTTGAGCACATGAACTAGAAACAGCACAATCCTTCCACGTGAACGACAAAGACTTATGGGGGTATTTATAAAACCAGCAAACAAGCATTACAAGCATACAATGGTGCAGTCACCGCATTTGCCAATGTATGACCCTAAAACCCAACAATATCTATTTTGGCAGAGGTGCAGTCGCAGCAATGACAATGTGTCAGGATTGCAATGTGTCAGGATTGCAAAAAAGAAGCACTTGCTATTGTAAAATTAAACCTCAGTGATTGCACCTTCTTTTTATCAATTGACACTTTGCTCTGTGCTAATTTTATACATAACCCCCACAGAAACAAGAAACAGAACACATGCTGCACAGATAAACTACATGCACATACAGTGTTACCCTACATATACATATCCAGAGGAAACCCTATAGATACCAAACATGCCATAAATTATGCTACAGACATGTAACACACCACAAATCTTAATCACAAATACCACATACACATTTATTTCCGTCCCTAACACATCAAACAATGGAGCACCATCACTTCTCCTCACCCTTTCATGCCACAGTAGGAGCTGCAGGGAAGAAACCCAAGGCAATGTGTTTGGGAAGGAGGCATACCTGGGACAGGATTCCCTCTTTATACCTCAAAAAATGAAGCTTGTAAACAATTCCCAGCCACAAGTGGACTACAGATGTGGCACAGTATAAAGCTTTCCCAGGAGCTAATAGTAGGGGGTACAGCTTGGGAGGGAAGGGGGATTGTTTGGGTTTAGGGGGATGGATATGCTTTGAGCAGAGAGGTATTCAGAGCCCATTACCATTCTGTTTTGTCACCATGTGAGAGGGGGGCCTCCTCCATTCATATCACCCCTCTCCACTTATTGTGAAGGACAGGCAGACCCCCCTGGGTTGTCCTGCTTTTGGGGAGGTGTCCTCTCTCTTTCAGAGCCACACATTGCTGAGAGTCCTCAACTTCTAGCTCTTCAAAAACTGTTTACAAAATTATACCTTTCTATTAAACCCTCCACATGCTGCTAGATGTTAGAGAAAGCACAACAGCATTCAATGGCTAATCTGATACACACAGAGGGAGAGACAGAAAGGGAAGGAAATAGAGTGCTGGAGAGGAAGAGAGACAACGCGGGTAAAAGAGAGGGAGACAATCAGGGAATGAGAGGGAGAGAATTACAGTGAAATAGACAGCTGAGAAGACAGAGAAAACAAGTAAGAGAGGGGGGGAGCGGAGAAGTGAGATAGACAGAGGCTGCAGGGAACGTGGAGGTTGAGGAAAACGTGTTTAGAGGGATGGGGAAGAGAGCGAGAGTGTAGGGGAAGAAGAGATTATAAGGTGGAAAAATAGACAGTTGAGAAAGAGACACATATTAGATGAAGAGAGAGAGAGGAGATTGGAGAGGCAAAGAGATGGGGGAGTTTTTATACCACTCTGCTGATACACATGTATAATGCTCATACTAAAACATTATTGCTTAATAAACATTACACTGTGTATGCATACATAGTGTCGTGCAGCACACACAGCTGTCTATTTATATGTAGTGCATGATAACACTTACACACACATTGCTGTGTGACTGGGGGGCTCAGCTGCCTTACTAGGGCTGACCATGGTAATCTCAGGGACAGAGGATGACCCTTCACACACGGGTGACTGAGTCCCATGTCCCCTGCTGGGTTAGCATGTACTTCCAACATCAGATCAGAAATTAGTGTGATTTGCCTGGGAAACTGACTGCCTCTGCCCAACTGGCTCCAGCCTCACAATGTAAGGCATGTGCGTTCACACACCCAGCCAGCACCCACCTATCATATATCTATATATCTATATATCCATAAATCCATACATCCATACATATAAATATCACCAATGCTTTTTTTCTGATTAGTATCCCCTGTGCTATTGAAAATAACTCTCTGTCGCAGCTAAAAATGTAAATTCCCATACAGGACCATTTGTGTCTGTATATAAAGGCACTAATCTGTGATCACTAGTTACCTGCGGTTAAATTTAGTATTATATACTGCTAGATAATATAGAAGCCCAGTTACCCTATACCCCAAACATTCCTGGGTTTTGTACACAGTTGAATACAGAATTATATATTGCTTATTGTAGAGACGCCAAGTTCCATTATGTCTGTCACTGCTTGCTATTTTATACATAGGATATATATATGTAACAAACTAAACCGCAAAAAAAAAAAAAAACCCCGAACGGATAGACAGACATAAAACAAAGTCCAGTTTAGAATGGTTCATACACGTATTTCTAGTAAATTATTTATTTTTATACTTAATATCTGTGGTTATATGTAGTAAACACATGGTGATCTGTGTGTAAAAAGCATAAAAATGGTAAATGTATATATTTCTCAGTTTCTCATCAATTAACACAAACGAAAATAGAAGTATTTTCCGTCATATCATATATTTCACCCATCGTCATTTAGGGAATTTGTAAATAAATCCTATATACAGCCAAGGATTATACTATTAACGGGAATTGACATCCAAATATTATATAAAGACGTTTATATGGACAAAAGGACGGTGGGGTTTAATATTACTAAATGTAATATGGTGGTAATATCATATCGTGATATACTGTAGTGTTAAACCACATAACCCAAATATTTATTGAAAATGATATATCATGAAATTAAATACTCAATACATGTGATACAGCGACATGTTGGTTAAAAAATACATTGCTATACAAACCTCTCAAAGACAAATATCTTCATTACTGAGGCTTTTAATTATTATTTTCTCTACCAAGCGCGTGTACTTGTGTGTGTGTGTGTGAATGTAAATATATGTGTGTATATATATATATATATATATATATATATATATATATACAAACACACACGTATATATATATATATATGTATATATATATATACACACACACACATATATATTTTTATATAAAAAATATATGTGTGTGTCTGTGTTTGTGTGTGTATGAATTTAATATTTATTTTGTATTTTTGTGTGTGACAAATTAATAAATCCTCAGTGAAAATAAATATTTTCAAAATAGAATATATAATAATACAGCATTCGATGACGATATTTGGCCATGTTTAAGAAAATGTCAGCGCTCTGCTCTGGGATTGAACTCTAAGTATAATTACAGTGGTATATTTAGAGTTAATATTAACAGCATATATACTGAATGTGTGAAGCGTATGTTAGTAATCGTTTATCAGAGGAGTATATGGATTTGTAGCGTCATTATTTATAATTCTTGTAGCTATAGACTAATTCGTGTATATTTTATCATTGAACGATATTAATCGCACATAGTGTTGTAGTATTTGTATTTCCAAAATGAACACGTTGGTATCTGCACCTTTTGGTTGTTCCTTGATATAGTAATAATATTAGGAGCTTTTATGTAGGGATGGCCCCTGTCTGGATCCCGGTTATGGATAGGGCCCCTTGTACATCCAGCTGGGCACATTGTGCACCTGCTCTTGGTTAACTTAATGAAACCTGTTTATCTCCCTGAGGAAGGTGCGCTGTCAGATCGCAACGTATACGAATCACAAATTACAATACGCAATTACATGATAACTGGTAACTGAACAACCAAACACTCTCTGGTAACAATGACATACACTCACTAGTTACAATAAGACACTCAGTTACAACAATAACACACTTGGTGAAAATGACACACTCACTGATCACAATAAATCTAAAGCTTACTCACAATATTTCACTCACACACCGAGAAACACACCTTATGCATATACTTTGCTTCCAATCCTGTCTAGACCCACTACTAACTCTTTTCAGGCCACCCCACATCTCAAATCATCGATTGTGAGAAGTGTGGCACTGCAGGTTGTGGAATATCATTCCCAGTTTTCTCAGCCAACCAAAACCTTACCGTTAGAGTTTGTACTAAAGCACTTGCCTCCTAAAAGGGCCTGCAAGCCATAACTAGGCCCTTTGCTAGCAAAGGGTTAATGTTCACATGTTGGACGGTGAATAGTAACCCTTTGCATGCTGCTCTGGGAGATACCCCTGGCTGAGCAGTGAACTACATTCTTTGTGAGAGTTTAAGATTGGGGGATGGCTTCCCCCCATGCTGTAGGTTTATGTCCGTTAGAAGAGGGAATGAATAGGTATAAATCAGATTG
Organism: Pelodytes ibericus; assembly: GCA_036172795.1. Lineage (NCBI taxonomy): Eukaryota > Metazoa > Chordata > Amphibia > Anura > Pelodytidae > Pelodytes > Pelodytes ibericus. The sequence continues at coordinate 133,066,279 of CM069862.1, forward strand.
TGAATCAGGGATGCCCCCCTCCCCTCTTAGCCTCCTCCTTACTCCCCCTCCCCTTACTTCCTCCCCCTCTTCTCCTTGTCCTCTAGAAGATGTGGGGGCAGCAGAGGCAGTACAAGGGGCACAGTCTGGCTGCACATCCCACTGATCTTACACTATCACATTTTTATTCCTCCAGAATCTGCAAGAGTCCCAGTAATCATGAAGACAAGGAGTTTGGAGATTTGGACTTGTTCCCCTCTCAGAGCCTGTAAGTTTGAAGTTGACTGTTCTTTATAGATGGCTAATTTTAATCTTTCTGCAGAAGTGGTAATATGCGTGTATATACTACCAAACGTCTAATTAAATTGCATTTAGATGACTTTTTTGCAGCACATGCTAAATCTAATGAGCTAGACTGGGATATTTATTATATATTGTGCATTGCCTAGGGCCCCCCCTCCCCCCCCCCTTTTTTTTTAGGGGGAATTATTCTGTGTTTGCTGTAGGATCAGACCCCGGGGGCAGGGGGTCACCTTGATTTGGGTCATCACACAAGGACAAAGCATCCTTCCTGTAGCCTGGGCCTCTTAATTCAACCTCAGTTGACATCCCCTTGTACGAGGCTTTTTCTATTAAAAATAGTGTGTTTTTGTATTTACTGACTATATAGGTTATAAGGATTTTAATATGTAACCCACAGCAAATATGAACGAACGATTATCCCATTATTTACCATTTCAGTTAGAATTGCCCCAAATTTGCCTGACTGTCTGTTATACCATTTGGAAGGGTGGGCGATGATGTGGGGGCTATTCGATTTTCCATGCAATCCCATTCTGCTCCCCCAATCCTCCTTTGTTAGCTCAGCAAGCTGTCTGTAACTTAAACAATAACAAAATCAAGAAAAAATACCAGACTTGTCAACAAATCTGTTCACAAGTGTATCAAGTATTACAAAAAAATAATTAATGCATTAAATGGAATAAAATCAGCATCAATGAAAACAAAAAAAAAAAATTCCTACAACACAAAGACATAGAACGCAAGGTGCTTTTGAGAATTTCTAAAAATATAATTTTAATAATAATTGATTTATTTATTAATCGTTTCATATTATTATTATTCTTTGGGGTTCACACTGTCATTTAAAAAAATGATAATGTAACATAGGTTATCGGTGTACTCCTGCAGAGTTATTGATGGACTGTGTTTTTGTAAAGGATAAGGGGACTCTTTGGGTTTTATGGTAATGTGGATAGTCTTCATTATGTGGGTTGTAGGTTTTTACCCACTTTAATTGCCAGAGGGTCGCTAAAATCATTATATATTTTCATGTTTGTAGATTTGGCTCTAGTGTTTTTTGCCCCCTTTGGCCTGCTTACACCTGTGAGGTGTATTTGAAGCACACATATAGTGGGTAGAGTTTTTAAAATATAATTGGGATGGTACTATTTTCAATATCTTATTTCTGTAATGGAATAATTTATTATAAAAGAATTTAGAAATTATTAAACGTCGCTTTAATATAAATATTAAGCATCTCACATAACATTCCTCACGCCTGGTACCCCTTGATCCATTATGTAAACAAAAAATAGTTCCATTTATTACATTTTAAGTTAGCATTACCAAAAACAATTCTACCCCTCCAAGTGCAGGACATAAAACAATTGTTATCTGCTATGAGAGAACAAGTAACCATTTCAGTGCAGGGATGTGCACAACTCATTGCAAATAAATGTAACTCTCACTTCAAGGTCCTGTATAAGAAAGGGCCCCAGTGTCCATGGCCTGAGAGCAGTTTGACTGGCGCTGTCACATGTCCTTATATTACACCACAGCTACAGACCTGCCTTCTGTGATAAATATGGGGTCTGCGGGATGCTCATCCGAGACTATATAACATTCAGTAAAATAAGACACACATGGGGCAGACGGACAGAAAGAAAACAAGGACAAGGTCAGGAACGGTTAAAGAATGGAAGAGACAGACACTCAAAGAGAGGGTTTTTTTTTTTTTTGGAACATCATTTTCTATTTTTCATTTCAAACATTGTACAAATTTGAGGGTCTACTCAATAAAGATAAAATTGCAGGGAATTGAGAAGGAAATTTCAAACTTTAGGCCAATGTAGTTTGAAAAATTCTCCAATGCAGCTGAATGGGATAATTTTTCCAACTCTGCTACTTTTGCCTTAAGTTGAAAATTATCGTCTCAATTCCCTGTAATTCTCTCTTTAATGAGTAGACCCTATTATCTAATTGTAACTACCGGCTGTACCATATGCACATAACAGCAAACTAATCACAGACCCTCAGACCTACACCCTAATACCTATTTACTGGGGTCCAACTTGCATATAGCCCTTCCTATGCTTTGTGCGACACCACCATTGTCTAGACTCTGGACCATGGATATTACAATACTAAAATAATAGGCCTTTAGACAGAGAGCTGTGTCCAGCTCTGATGGACAGATAATCACACAAATATTAGACATCATATGTATTTAAGGACGTGTTATGTGCCACATATCACATACATCATAGACTTCTAAACGGGAAACCTAAACATTGAGCAGTGTATATGAATTCAATACAATATCTGTATTCCTCGTTGTTAATGGAAATTATTGGCACACATCGCTATACCAGGGGTGCATTTAAATCTTTACAAATATGGACATTTTATTTAATTTAACAATTGTTATTAATGTCCAACATCTGGAGGGAAATTCACTGTAAGACTACATAAAAACATGCATTGCAGAACAAAACAAAAGGGAATAATTAACACAATCTGAAATTAACGTTTTAGGATAAAATAGTGACTCGTGATCTACCATGAGTAGGAACAGGGCAATCTGCTTAATGCATGTCTTTTGTGTATATTCATATAGATGTATAAATATATATATTTATATGTGTGTGTGTGTGTATGTGTGTGTGTTTCTGTATCCTAAAAGTGTCGAATTAACTACAAATATTTATTTTTCACACCTTTATTACTATTAATACACTCTGCAGATGGAATAAAATATTTAACCAGTAATAAATTGGGGGGAGTGTGGAGATTTGAGGAGGGTCATGAAGTGTACAGATTTAATAGAAAGTTATGATACAATCTATATAAAAATACAGGGTGCAATTCGGGGAACACTGATTTGTACAATGTACACTGTGCACACCAAATTGTATGTATCTGTACACATGGATATATGTCTAGTGTTAATTGTGCAGAATATTAAACTAATGGCACACTGTGCATTAAGTGTCTAACGGCTGGAAAATGACATGAAGGTATAGGCAGACAGTTATTCTCAGTATACCGTCTGTCCTCAAAGTGCATGCACAGTCCTGAGACTAGTGACACTCTCCATGTTCGTAGAGAAGCCTAAGCTAGGGGGGAGATGTGGGTGCTGGACATGCTTGCCCCCCTCCCTGTCTCAAGGACACGTCTCTCTGATGGGATTTGGGTGATGGAGGGATCTGGAGCTGACGTCACCAGGTTCCAGTGTAATCCTCTTGTTGGAGCAATCTGGAGATGCTCGTGGGCTGGCTGGCTGGGTGGATGGGCAGAGGAGGCTCTAATCCCTTAGACAGGATCAGATCAGGTCCAGGAGTAGAGCGCAAACCCCCTCTCTGGAAGGAAGATCAGGAGGAGAGGGATAAATTCTCTCAAACCCCTCCCAGTCTCTTTATAGAGCAGCTTGGAGGACAGTAGGAAGGTTGGAGATGAGAATGGAGCACAGCATACACCTCTCTGCGCTCTGATGATGGGGAAGTGCTCATTCCTTTTCTGTGGTTTTCCTTCCTTTTGAGGGAATTGAACAACTTCCTTTTGATACCGAATTGATATCCAACGTGAGGTCTATGAGGATAATCCCAGGGAACAAGAGATGGATGATCTAACCACACTGGACTCAAAAGGAAAGATAGAGAAGGTCCCAAAGCCGAGGTCCCATCATCTGTGAGGTCTCATCTAGCTTCCTCATCCCGTGCTCTTTACCCCGTCTCCGGTCTCGTGCTCTCTCTTGTACCAATCTCCTCTCACTTCTCTCCCCTTGTCCCGTTCTATCCCCTCTTTTCTCACTTCTTGTCTTCCCTCATGTTCACTATGATCCCTGATTATTCATTTGTTTATGGGATGAGGTTCAATCTTCGGCTCAGTTTGGTTTTTAATTCATTTATTTTGCTTTATAATCTTTATTCTGTGCTATATGTTTATAAAATATTTTTTTCACAAGGTGAATTAAACTGAACCCTGTGCTAGAAATGATGGGAGGGCAAGAACTGTTACAGTGATTTAATACTAGCAATGAATTATGTTATATGTGTGTGTATATATATATATATATATATATATATATATATATATATATATATATATAATTGTTTGGCACCTATTTGTTTATCATTTATATTGTAAGAGTAACGAAAGCAACTGATAACTAACTATATTCAGATAGTGATTTAAAGATAAGAGTATGTATGTATATATATATATATATATAGTCAGTGGATAATTAAACCAGGTTATTGTGCTATTGTTTGTAAAGAGGTCTTTGTTTTTGATAAAGTTTTTATCAATATTAATCTGGGATGAAATGTATATTTCCTGGAATGAATGAATTATATGAACTTTCTTGTTTTTGTTATATTTCACTTAAATACTACATTGTGTCAGAAACTGAGCAAACCACTTAATTATTTTGGTCTGAGCTGAGGGTAATGGAAAGGGAGTAAATTTTACCGTCACTCTGGTGAGAGCTGAGTATGTAAAATTATTGGCAGCATTTCTGCACCCTGCGGCTGGTACTCAGCCTGTGCCAGCTCTGGATATAGCATCTTCCCCTTCCCCATTACAATTCTGCGTGGTTCTGTCACTAATCCTCATATTGCACTGCCATACTGGGAAATTAGGAATTTGTGAGTATTGATATGTATGGTCCCCTTCTGTGCTCTCACATACCCCCTACAACATAACTCTAAATTAAATACCACCCTCATAATAGCTCAGCAATAAAGTGCCACCCACACTAATGCAGAAGACCTCCCTCTCCACTAATTCCTATGAGGTCCTGCCCACACTTACGCTTTAGTACAAAGTCCTCCCCTTCACCTGAATTAAGGCCACCCAAACCCATTTATGCAACATATCATCTATGTAGCACACTTCTCTACTCCGTAAGGTACCCCCTCCCACCCATTCCGAGACCCCCTCTGCGTGTTCACAGCGGACCTTGATTTAATGTCTATACAATTAAGGCACGCGGTGAATGCCAAGAGAGGTGCTTACTAGCTGCTAACGGAGGGGGCAAGGGGGCTTAACACAAAAAAATGAGTTTGGGGGTTCAGTCTGTTCCAATGATTTTATTGCTCAGATGTTACTTATTCCTGGATATATGGCTAATGAACTAATTAACCACATCAGAAACATACACCAGATTTCTGAACCATTTGGTACTTTTCTGATAATCTGGTGGCATGACTCTCCTGTAAATTTACCCGGCTATACAAATGGTTCTAGAACTCTTCCAAACAGACTATTGCTATTTTAATAGCGGTTACATTGTTCAATACTTATGGAAAGCAATAAGTTAGCTGGGGATCTGGAGAAAGGATGTGAAGGTTTTGTAGAAACAGACCCTGCCCTTTTTGGAGTTTGGGTCTGTACAGAACTGCACCAAATAGAGTTAATCTTCGCCAACGCAATAATATGATTATTTTTCACAAACAGAGTAATATGTTCTTTCGTGAGCAATAGTTTAATATACGTAGCCTAGCAAGTATTATGCACTGTCCTCTTAACCAAAGAGAATCCATAATGGCTTGTGTTATGGTCTGCAAGGTCCTTGCACAGTACCCCCCTTCTCTGATGTTAAGATAATGAACAGTGTGGATTACTTATTATTTTTATGCAGTGGGCTAGTGTGGAATGTTATCTTCACACCATAACACAACCCATTATGGTATATATGTATTTATATGTTATGTCTGTCATTACAACAAGTAACCTTTGTTATTCCCTGTACCCCTTTTTTTGCTACCCCCAGCATGAAACAGCCGGAGTCCACATTCTGAATGATGAGGCGCATCACACATGCCTCGGTGAGGTGGTACCAAGCATATTTATTGAGTAGAAGACCCAGCACTGAGTATTAGGCCTCAGGCCTACCAAGTAAGGAGTATGCAGGGACTAATGGAGTGGTATGACTGTCAGGAGATATTATCAGAAATGTTAGTAGATGTGGCATGTTGATGTGTAGGGTGGAGGAATTGGAAATGTTGGAGACATTGCTTGGTATTATTGAGGAAGGCAAAGTTTTGTTCAATGCAGCAGTGAGTACGAATATAGGGGTACAATTGTGTTGGAGGTGGCATATAAATCAATAGCGCAGACTTATTAGTTCATTTATAAAGCCCCATCATATTCTGCAGAACCGCTTGATAGTCAAGCAAAATCCAAATATTAGGCACTATATTATCTTTAGATGACAAGATAAATAAGATATGATGTTGGCCTTAGTCAAATAAGCTTACAAGGAAGTGATGGTATAGTTACAGAAGATGCAAGTGTAACAGATTGAGGTAGTCAGTCATTGTGAATGTGCAGTGATGTGTATAACTGAGTTGGCAGTAGAGTGTATGAACAAGGATTTGAGTTGTTTTTAAGGCATGAGTGCATGAATAAGGAGTAGTGATCAATGCTGTGATGCATTTCAAGGAGCTGGGTAGGCTTGTGTTCGCGATAGTATTGTGTATGAATGGGTGGATAAAGTTGTGCTATAGGCAGCAGGTGTTGGTAAGGTCTGTTAAAGCCTGTTAATTAATGGTCATTATCACTGTGTAAGATGCATAATACAAATAATGTTGGGTAAAATTATGTTGAAGCCAGTAGTATGTATAATTAATCAGGGTATACTTTCATTGTAGGCAATGGCGTATTTTAATAATGTGGGTATAGTTGTGTTGTAGGCCGTGTACATGAATAATATGGAGGACTGCGAATGATGGGTTGTCTGTACAGAAGGGTTTAAGAAAAATATATATTAAGTAAAGCAAAACTACAGACATGCTGGGGCAGTGTAGAGCAATAAGAAAGGATTGTTTAAGACATGTTCGAGGTGGGGGAGTATTGATTAGTGCAGATACACAGTTGTTTTGGTGCTATTAATGAAGGGACTATGTCACTGTAAGGGGGTTGGAGATGTGCTAATGGAAGTGAGTGAGATAGATAGGTTGGAAGGCTGGTATAGTATGATGGGAAGGCAGAAACAGTACCACTAGTTGTAAACATAGTGTATGAATCGAGGGGAAAGGAATGGAGAGGAGATGCAGTTGTGCCAGACTTTGTTCCAAACCAAGGGTAGATTTATTGACTTGATATAACTATTAATGAGAGGAATATATAAGGATTTGTTGGGGTTCAGTGTGTGTATATGCATTAAGAATGACAAGTGTGTGAATCAGAAAAAGGGTGTGCATGTGTCAAGTGTAGTGCATGGGAAGATTGGGATGTTTGTATGTTTGTGTGTGAAATCCATGTCAGCGCTATAGTTCATTTGTTTCCTGGGCACATTACTAGTTCAATAAATACTTTCATTTCTAACCAGGTTTACTCATTGGATGATTCTCTGCTCTGGGTGCCCAAAGGAGGGAAGTCACAATTGAATTAAATGGGAGCAAATGTCAAATGTACAGAACCCAATGCTTCCCTATAGCTCCCGAGTATAGGGGACGTAAATCACTTTTACTGCTATAGCTAATCGCTTTCACTTAGCGAGCCAATGAATTTCACAGCTCTCTGGCATTCAAAGCAAGAACATAATACTGATGGGTCACTACTGTTTCAGCAAGCCTGTCTCCCATCTCCTCTTTGCCCTTGATGGCAGCAGCCATGGTCATTGGGTCTCAGCATGAGTGGTACTGACGGGGAGGAGGATCTACTAGCGCCCCGTCATGTGACCATGAATCCTCAAATAATCAGGCTCTGTGTATATATGTAAGGGAAAATCTATGTGCATATAGATATGTGCATATAAACATTGAACCAGAGATGTTGGGTGGATCATGGGTGAATTGTCTATATGGAGGATGAATGAGGTATGAACCATGCAACTAAGGCCTTGTTGGATTTTCTTATCATGTTTTTCTTGCTTTCCGTTCCCTCACACTATGTATTTTTACTTGACATGTTTTTCTCCCACATTGCAGTTCTAAAAATAAACGCCTTTTGTGAATCATTCCTTCTGTCGTGTGATTTGTTTTTGTGTGGATGAAGGGTTAAATATATAAACAGATGCTCTCTCCTATTCAAGCATACTGTGGGGCTTGTAAAGCATGGTATATTTTTACTCAAAGGGTTCACACAGAGTGAATCAATATCTAAATATATTTTTTTTTTAGCTATTTGTTACGGGTTTCAGATGCCACCATTGTCTCCTCAGTTCACTAAGATGAGAAATGGATATATCATTGTGACAATTTAAAATATATCATTGTGTGCAAAGTGCACAGTGCAGTGTGGTAATTTTTAGGAACATAGTGATTGCTCCATTCCTTGCCTCAGGATTGCTCTATAGACATAACTACTATATTATTTCTTCAGATTTTTTATTTAAATCCAGACACAAATTCCCTTGGTTTATCTGTTTGGTTTATGGATATGTAGGGTGCAACAACACTTGCAGCCCCTATATAAATGTTATACACATAAAATGTTTGCTGTACCTTGTTTATAGTTAGTGAAATATCTCAGTTAGTTAATGCACCAAATGCAGACCAGTATTAATTCATCTTAGCGCTGCTCTTATATTCATCTCCCCATCAATCTCTTTAGAAACCTTTCACACACTTTTCTTCCTCGTAGCCTAAGGCACCAAGATTGTCTGAGTTGACCTAGCTAAGACACATAGGACAAGGAGAGAAAGACCCTGCAAATGATGGTTTGCACTCCATTAGATGCTCATTGTAATATAATCAGCCAAATCGCCACACAGGAGTATACTTACCTTGAATGCAGTGAGCAGTATAACACAAGTAAAAAAAAAAATAATACACATTTTAGATCCAGAAAAACTCTAGACATGCAACAGATTTAATACAATGAATGAAAAAGTTGATGTTGAAAGGCTGGATTTAAAGTGAAACATACAAATAATGTTTTTCACAAAAATGTCAGATGCATTAAAAAAAACCAAAACACAATTGTCTTTACAACACAACAAACATGATTGCACCTTTTTTTTTTTTTATAGTGTTATAAATAGTGTGATACTTCATTAGTATATGTCATTTATTATATAGACCACCACTGTATCTTACTGTTAAGAGCAAGTATAGGTAAATAACTAATGTAATTTGTATAGAAAACATTGAGTGACAAAATGATAACAATATAAACCAATATTTCTAGACTATAATTAAAACTGGATAGGAAATGAACAAGAAGTAAAGGTAGTGCTGGGGACCAGTTTATCAACTGGACATGTATTAGTCTGGATCATCTGAATTAACTTGGACTTGCCAAAAAAGGACATCACTACTATTGTAATTTTAATATATCTTGTTATAATATTGAAATGTGAACGTTATAATCCAAGGAGGAAACATTTTAAATTATAGTCTTCAAATTAAATCCAACCTTATAACAACAATAAACTGCATATAACCAAACTGGAGAATAATAGAGTACAAAGAAGACCTGTCATTCACCCAACACATTTCACTCTACAGCATTCAATCATAAAATGGTTTAAAAGCCAGGAATAAAACACTGGCTGTATAATATACTCTACAATAATATTCATTATCTAATAATTCAAATTGTATATAATGCAATCTTCACATCAAGAAGATACCCAGAAGACAATATATAAATACGAGCAATATCTACTGTCTGGAATCATAATCAGTGAGTATCTTCAGTCTGTACAACTTACATAATTCACCAATGTAATATATCCTCAGTACAACTCTATGCTAAAGTGGCGGTCCATCACTAAACTGAGGGAAGTTCACATTCTCCTTGATGTTAAGGTAAGGAAGGATTGGTAGATATTATACAGTAAATATATGACAAAAACTTTCTATTAAAGGGACTGTCTGGTGCCCAAAATGCATCTTCAAATGTTAATGCATATTAATGTGCTTTCAAAGTACTTTCAAATGCATGTTTAAAATTTTGCATTGCTTAAAATGTAAAATACTTACAAGTAGATGAAATTGTGAAATTACAGTAGTTTCCAAGAAACTAGGACTGCCCACACTAGTTGAGTAAAAGTCAATTTCCAATGAGAATAATTCCATTCAAATTAATGGAATTTCCTGTATCTTTTGTGATATCATCAGACAATGTGTTGCACTGTTAAGAGATCCTACTGTGCACAACTGAAAGTTTATCACAGTCCACACAATGTATTCTATCCCTGCAGCACAGGAAGTGACTGTAATCAGTGCCACCGCACCTGCTGTAAACATGCAGAATAATCACTGGGGGACGGCTTGAGTCATATATTAGAAATGTGATTTATCCAGATGCCTGCATCAAATCACACTGGAAAAAAGCCTGTGCACTATACAGGAAGTATTAATAAACTTGCACCAAAGTGAGTTTGGGGACTAGACTGTCCCTCTAAGTATATTTTATTTTTGCAAACAAGCAGGAAACTCATTTACTAAACAGAAAAATCCCTCCCCACTCTCTTTTCACGTCAGTCAACTTTTGTTGGAAGAGAAGACAATTCAGAGAGTGGAAAATCAATGGTCCTGAGTGAAATTTATTTAATCATCAGCTAGGAAACATTCCCATAGTTGCCAACATCGGACGTGTTACCAAAGACACATATTTGTTCCACATGCTGCAGACAGACCATGCAAAGTGCAGCCCCAGTAGTATGTAGGATGGATATACGCACCAACACAATCCAATTAATTAACCAGGGTGGAGATCTCATAGGACCTACCATGATTAATTAATTGGATTCTGTATGTGCGTATACATGCATCCTACATGCTGCCGGGCTGCACTTTGCATGGTCTTTCTGCAGCATGTGGAACAAATATATGTCTCTGGAAACATGGCCGATGTTGGCAACTATGCATTCCATTGCTATCTAAAAATCCAATCACATTGAATGGAAATTGCTACAGTTTATCTTTAAAAAATACACTGCTTCAAACATATATACATCAAAGCACAGTGAGGTTTGTATAAGACTGTGAATAAGGAATCATTGAGGTTTATTCTCTAAACAGTGAACTGACAAAGGAATTCAAAAAAATCAGTCATTCTTAACTGAGCTGGAAGAAGAGACAAGTTGGAGTAATTTCCAGCTCGGCTGTGAATGCCTGATGTTTGGAATTCCCTTCTCAGTTCACGGCAGTGTGGTATTTACCACAAGGCATCCTAGGCAGATGCCTAGGGCGGCATATTTTGGGGGGTGGCAGCACCCCCAAACAGTGAAAAAAAAAAACCCAAGAAAAAAACACATGGGCAGCCTGATCGCGACGATCGGGCTGCCCGTGAGTTTTTTCTTAGGGGGTGGAGTGATGACAGGTCACGTGACCCGGTGCTCTGACCACAGATGCGCACCAGGTCATGTGACCTATCTACACTCACCGCGGGGGGCCAAACAGGCAGCATGACCAGGGATCAGGGTTAGGGGGCATGTAATGGGGGTAATGGGGATAATGGTGGCATGTAATGGGGTAATGGGGTATGCAATGGGGGTGATGGAGGAATACAATGGGGGTGATGGAGGTATGCAATGGGGGTGATGTGGCATGTAATGGGGGTGATGTGACATGTAATGGGGGTGATGTGGCATGTAATGGGGTGATAGAGGCATGTAATGGGGTGATAGAGGCATGTAATGGGGGTGATCAAATACTCTTGGCATTTTGAGGAGTGTAGATGCATGCTATGTTTTCCTATTACCCTCTTTGCTTTGTAAAGACTATAGGATGTCTACGGAATCATACTCCACAGATGCACTATACAAAACAAATGAAAACTGAGGGATGTGGCCTTTAATACCTAAGCATTGCATTTTGGGAGTAAGACACTATACTTAGACTCTCTAAGTATATTGATCTAGTGTGAACATGGGTTTTCAATGCAACATTGTATTCATTCATTCAAGGGGTTCAGCATGTTGATTTCATTTTGTCATACTACTTACAGGTAAATTCACAGATTGTCACTGCTGCAGTGTATTAAAGTGAGCCGATCGTTTTAATTACTTGTTACAATCAGGCAGTGGAATTAAGCAGTAACAACTAAATTTGTAAAGTAAAATCTAAATTGAGTGATAATGTGGTAGATAAAATAACCATCATGACCATTACAACTAATGTCCAATATTAAGAGGTGGGGTGGCAATATTTGGCCAAGTGGGCAAAAACGATTTTTTCGGGCCCATGGTGCAACTTCATCAGCCTACCCGATATCATCAGTGATAGACACAGATAGACAGACAAGACACATAAACCGACCGATAAAGTACAGAGATTACCGTATTTTCTCGAATATAAGGCAAGGTAAATGCTCTTATATTCAAAGTCCTCTTTTAGTCTGACCTCAAATCGAGGTCTGACTAAAAGACTGGGATCCAGGTTCCCCGCAGAGCTGCAGAGGATGTCTGTGCGTAATCCATTTTTTTCTGCAAATAATGGAGGATGTAGAAAGCTGGGGCATGCAGAAATATTAGTGGTGCCGATGTATCATTTTAAATATCAACAAGAAAAATGTAAGCTATGTGCCCTGGTGCCTTACTACCTGGAACACTAAGCAACCTGTTTAATAAAAGGTTCTGCAATATGCCTTTAAAATGTTGAAAACATTCCACCACACAATGGGTGGTGGAGTTGCTAATATGGGCATGCACAACTGTTATGATGTATAAACAAAAAGACTTTCCACAACATTTTGGAGTGTTTCTGTGGGAATTGTTGCCCATTCATTCAGTAGATGTCAGGCTCACAATCTCCATTCCAGTTCAACCCAAAGATGTTTGATGGGGTTGAGGTCAGGGCTCTGTGTGGGCCAGTCAAGTTCTTCCACACCTAACTCATCCAACCAACCATTTCTTTATGGACCTTGCTTTGTGCACTGGGGCACAGTCATGGGGATTCTCGGTGTACAAACCCTAGTGCTACAGTATAACAGACATCTCTCTCTGACAGAGTGAAGCCCATTAAGGTTATAAACTCTCAGAGTTATGTAAGCCAATAGGCGATGGAGAACACCGAAAATCTCAGGGTGGATGTGTTGTCCCAAAGTTCACTTACGCCTCCAAAATATAACATAAAATAATAATATAAAAATGCAATACCCAGACTCTGCACTCCTCAAACATGACCTTTATCTCAATTCCCAAATGACAGAACTAAGCAAGGTTTTGACACAACTTTGTCTTTGTCGTTCTTGTGTCGAAATGTTGCCGAGTCTTGTCACTTGGGAATTTAGATAAAGGTCACTACTAAGGAGTACGGAGTCCAACTAATACATTTTCATACAGTGGGCAGAGTCAAAGAGGAACTAAAACCTCTAGAACGACTTTTAATCAGAGAGAAGGCAACTAGGGAGGCTGGCCAGTGTGCCACGATCCCTAATCTCTCTCAGTGTGCTGAGGCTGCACCAACTTTCGCTCTTTCTGACCAGTTGTCGTGTCTGCCTATCAATCTCTCTTAACTCTAGCTGTCAGCAAATCTGTCTGGCATGTCTATGTGTGTCCATCTCATAGGTGGGCTGATGAAGTCACACCAAGGTCAACTAAATTGTTTTTGCCCCTGGACCAACAGTTGCCAGTCCTCCTATGGCTACTCATATCTGATTAAAAAGACTTCTGAATAATGCTATACGTGTACTTCTGCCTTATTAAAAATAGGGTTTATTCCCTCTTTTACACCTCAAAAAAAATAGTTGGCATTAAGATTGTTAATGGATACATTAACATACTTTTGATGTCTGAAGTGTCCCTTTAACCACACATTTGCATTTACCCATCTTTTTTCTTTGTACCTCTAAATATATATATGTCACAAGACAGGAGGTCCTTTAGATGGAGACGCCAGAATTCACAACATAGTGAGTGTCACATAGCGTATGTTTGAATCTATTTTTACATATGTGGTAAAATCCATTGAACTTTTCTATATATATTTTTTATTTTAACATGATATGATGTAGAAAGTTGTGTGTGATTAATATAATGTTTTCTTTATGTGGGTGACAGAGTGCATTATAAAGTGTTAACCAAAGCTTACTGACATAATAAGACTGAAAAAAGCTACTCTAGATGAAAAATTATATGCATTTAGCAGTGATAATGCTGTCCTTGTATTATATTATTATATTTGCATCTCAGGCTAATGCACAACATTGCTGTGTATAATCTGCATGGCATACCCCAATAATTCTGTTCTTTTATCACAAAATGCTTATACAGAATTACAACTTGTCTCATTAAAGGGACACTCCCACCAAAAAATTAAAATTGCATTGTTGATTTCAGATATGTCTTTTGTTTTTCTTATGTGACTGTATTTAATAAAATATGTAACTAGACAAGTGTGACCGGGCGCTGCCATTTTGTGAAAAATAATGATTTTGGGTGCCACCCCCCAATGATTTTACAGCACTAGTACATAGTTGCCAACATTGGCCATGTTTCCAGGGACACATATGTGTTCCACATGCTGCAGAAAGAGCATACAAAGTGCAGCCTGGCAGTATGTAGGATGCATGTATACGCACATACATAATTCAATTAATTAATCATGGTAGGTCCTATGAGATCTCCATCCTGATTAATTAATTGGATTGTGTATGTGCGCATATCCATCATAAATACTGCCAGGCTGCACTTTGCATGGTCTACCTGCACCATGTAGAACAAATATGTGCCCCTGGAAACATGGGAAATGTTGGCAACTATGCTAGTATCTCACTTTTGCGCTGGGGACAGAATGCAGTCTATAAAACAAAATTCTGACCATATACTTGCATTGAATTGGAGGGCAATGTACCTATTACATCACAAGGGGGTGGGGCTATGATCCTGTTTGATCAGGTCAATCTACTCTCTTTGTATTGGAAGGCAGGTAAAAAAAAGTTTTTATACAGCCACCTAGTCCTGTCGTACTATGATACACAGGAGTCATTAAGAGAGCAGGGGGGTATCTTATGACATCATGATGCAGGCTTTGGCCACAGGTGTAAAGTGAGATTGGCTGGAAGATTTTGGACAATGTTGCATCATGGGAAATATTCACAAAATGGAACCAGGAGAAACACCTAATTTTTGTTTCCTTTTTATATCCAATTAATTCAATCATATAAAAACAGTGGCATATGATTTATGTATGTGTTTGTTTTAAATGACCAGGTTATCTAGTTACATCTTATGTGTTAGTGTCCCTTTAATTGCACTTGTTATAGTGAGATGTATGCAATTTTAATATTGCATTATCCTTTATGCCAACCAAAGGTCAGTATTCATTTTTCTACACTTGATTTATATTTAGACTAAAAAAAGCCCTGTTATTGGTCAGTTATTATAAATCTGGTCATTATTTACATTACTATAAAGCAATAGATGCTTTGATGTTTAAAGGAAGGTGATAATAAAGTGTAATTAGGGCAGAGGTCATGCTTTATGCTAAAAGGGTAGTTACTCATTTTGACTTCATCATCCTTTGAACACCATTGCTTGAGCACTGAGTTTAGTTGGCTTCTGGCTCCCCCTGCTGCTCAAACACGAAGCCTTCAGCAGGATGGGTTGATAACGTATTCATAACTACCCTACTCTATTCTTTGATTTTAAATTGGGCTACTTATTAATAGGTGAAAAACGGGTGAGTTGATGTGAGTAGCAGGTGAGTTAAAGTGAATAGCAGGTGAGTTGAACATTTCATCTCACCAATTTAGCTATGCATTGTGCAGGAACAAATCTGGTTATTTTCCCTGCTAAGTGAACTCATCAGGTTTGTTCCTGCACAAAAGTATAGCTAAATTGGTGAGATTAAATGTTCATCTCACCTCAGCTCTCCTGCTACTCCATTCAACTCACCTGCTATTCACTTCCACTCATCTGCTACTCAGCTCAACTCACCTTTTAGTGAATAGCCCCAATATGGTTCCCCAAAATTCACAGGTCTCTTCTTTGTGGCTATAGTAAAGAAGCCACATTCCATTTTATTCAGGCATATAAAACAAATCATACTTCAGGACTTCATTGGGTGAAATGAAAACTGCTTCAAAGCCCTGGAATATCCATGTGTCATAAGGGGCTATTCACTAAAAGGTGAGTTGAAGTGAATAGCGGGTGAGATGAACATTCCGCTCACCAGTTCAGCTATATATTGTGCAGCAACAAACCTGGTTAATTCCCCCACTAAGTGAACTCATCAGGTTTGTTCCTGCACAATGTGCAGGTGATTGGTGAGATGAGATGAAATGTTCATCTCACCTCAACTCACCTTTTAGTAAATAGCCCCAATAGGCACTAAGGCATCCCTAGATAAAAGGACAATGTGGTCACCCTAGGGTCACAGCTCCCAAAATTACTTACTGGCTTATTATTTGAGTGTAAGGAGCATCTCAAACTGTGCAGGTATCTTTGTGTGTACATAGCTCCTCAAACCTCCCTGGCCTGTTCTTTGTGTGTACCACGCCCAGGCGCACAGGAGGAGAGGAGCTGTTACAGGGAGCTCCCTCCCCAGCACCTCCTTCCCAAGGTGCGTGCCGCAGGTGAGCGCCTGCCGTCACCGCACCTCCTGTTCACACAGGCCACAGTGCGACGGGTGCAAGCTCCTCCCCATCGCGCTGTGAGGTGGGCAGCGCACCGGATGTACCTGATATCCGGCATGAGAACCGAGATGCTGGTGTTCTGCCTCCGCAGACACTGTCGAAAACATCCTCCTCCCTGCAAATATAGGTAATTAAGCAGGGAGGGGGACCAATCATCATAACATTTTTTTGGGGGGAGGGGGGTTGTTAAAAAAAGTAATGTATCTGTTGAAGTGTGTGTGTCAGTGTGCATAAGTGTGTGAGTCAATGTGTATAAGTATGTGTGTGTCAATGTGGATAAGTATGTGTCAATGTGGATAAGTATGTGTCAATGTGGATAAGTATGTGTGTGTCAATGTGTATAAGTGTGTGTGTCAATGTGGACAAGTGAGTGTGTTAATTTGGATAAGTATGAGTGTGTCAGTGTGTATAAGTGTGTGTGTTTCAGTGTGTATAAGTAGGTGTGTGTACCTGAGTGTGTTTGTAAGGGTGGCTGTGTGTGTGTGACAGTGTGTATAATGGTGTCTGTCTAATTGTATGTATGTGTGTAACTGTGTGTATTTATGTGTGACTGTAAGTGTGCACTTGCCCAGGGCCTCTGGTCAACCGGGGCCCCTGCGCCGCAACATGGTCCTGCTGCCCATGTCACTGTGTCACATGGAGGGCAGAAGTCTTCATCCAGCCGGAGTCTAGTTCCCCACTTCCTGCACTCAGCGTGCTTAGAGGGAAGACTGTGTGGATGAGACGGCCGGGGACACGAGAGAGCAGCAGCAAGGTGAGTACTGGGGAAGGTGGGAGAGGAGATAATGATTTTATTGGGAAAACTAACTGTGGCATATAAATGGACAACTAACAGTGGCATATTAATGGCCAAAATGGCTGTGGCTGTTAGGACCACGTATCGTGGTTCTGTTGTGGAGCCCAGTTGCAGGAGTAACACTCTTACAATACACTATATACCTGGTAGGACCTAAACGGTACAGGTCCTCAGGAATGTAGCATTTGTATGAGTGCCCAGAAAAGGTATGATGTAGTGGTACTGGTAATGATGAGGAGTCCCAATAGGGGTCTAGGACACTTCTTCACCGCATTTTCATCGCTGACAGTTCAGCGCGGCAGTTAGAACGCTGAACTGTCAGCAATGAAGTATAACGCGGCCGTTTCACCGCGGCTGCAGCTATGTAAGAGCTGACAGTTCAGCGCTGAACTGTCAGCTCTTACAAATCTAAAAGTAAAACTAAAATAACCCCCCTAATAAATGATTCCCAAACCCCAATAGTAACACTAAACACTAAACCCCAATACTAACACTAAAATTAACCCCAATACTAAAATTAACACCCCAAACCCTAATACTAACCCCGACCCCTAATACTAACCCCGACCCCTAATACTAACCCTAATACTAACCCCCGACCCCTAATACTAAAGTTAACCCCCTAAACCCCAATACTAACCCTAATACTAACCCTAATACTAACCCCTAATACTAAAGTTAACCCCCTAAAGCCCAATACTAACCCTAATACTAACCCTAATACTAACCCCTAATACTAAAGTTAACCCCCTAAACCCCAATACTAACCCTAATACTAACCCTAATACTAACCCCCGACCCCTAATACTAAAGTTAACCCCCTAAACCCCAATACTAACCCTAATACTAACCCTAATACTAACCCCTAATACTAAAGTTAACCCCCTAAAGCCCAATACTAACCCTAATACTAACCCTAATACTAACCCCTAATACTAAAGTTAACCCCCTAAACCCCAATACTAACCCTAATACTAACCCTAATACTAACCCCCGACCCCTAATACTAAAGTTAACCCCCTAAACCCTAATACTAACCCTAATACTAACCCTAATACTAACCCCGACCCCTAATACTAAAATTAACCCCCTAAACCCTAATACTAACCCTAATACTAACCCCCGACCCCTAATAGTAAAATTAACCCCTAACACTAAACTTAATTCTAAGCCCCTAAACCCTAATTCTAAACCAACTAAAATCGGTAAAATACTTACCTTTAGCGATGAAATGTCCCGCGATGAAATCTCCAGCGACGATCTGTCTTGTGCTGTAGAGTCGGCGGTGAAGCGGCTGCGCGGAAGCAGCCGCGATGAAGTGTCCCATCCCCTCCCAATAGAACTGACAGGATGTCTTTGGTTGTAGTACTAACGTCCGTCAATAGGAGGGGTAATAATCAGGTTCTAGATGTAGTACCGAAAAGTCACCAGTTGAGGCTCTGCAGGGTAGTCTTTGTTGCAATACCAATACTCCGTTTTTCAGCAGAAGACAGACACAGCCGACATAAGCTGAAAGTGACGATCTCCGTGGGAAACAGCAACAGGGTTTCTTGAAGGTAAGTTTTGCTGAGACAGGTACCTTTAGAGGGAGGATAGTACAGGAACAAGCCAGGGGTCTTTTGGGAGCCAGACAGTAGAATAGTCAGGGTGGAAGCCAGATATCAGGGAGGTAAAAACAAGCCAGGTAATTCAGAAGGGATCAGGCTTAGGGTACAAACAGCACAGATAACTGAGCATGGAGGATTTGGCGCCAGGGAAATTTAAAGGGCAGTAAGCCCGCCCCCTATGACACCAGGGAGTGACGTCGCCTCCTCCGTTGCCGTGGTAACGGAGTGGGGTCTTTAAAAACGGGTGCCACCTCGTGCCTGTGTAATCATTGGATGGTGGGTAGGGGAAGTGCAGGGTGCATGCTGAAGGCCCTTCTGGGGCCTGGGGGCTGGAGAAGCACTGCAAAGAGGAGTGCCACGAGTGCAAGTGATGCTGTGGGGTCTTCTGTGGGGCAAAATAACATGTACTATGGGGCAACGTGGTACTGTGGCATGTGCTAGAGACCCTAGGTACAACTCTGCAAATGGGCTGCCCATGTTTTGCTTTGCTGCCCCTCAGAGCCAGCTCTGCAGATTGGCACCATGTTTCCCCTTAGACCTCAGTCAGCTGGACTGATGGACATGAGGGTATGGGGGGAGAGAGAGAGACACGTGAGTGACTGACAAGGTGAGCATGGTGGAATATTATTTATCGCTCATTGTGTACTTCCTTTCCTGCGATGCTCGGCCAGACTAATGGCAGACTTTGGCTGGTTGGGCATCATGGGAATGGTAGTTAAAACACATTCAACCAGCCAGCAAAAAGCTGGCTGAGCATCATAGAAATAAATAAAACCACTACACAGTGTTATGGCCAAATAAATATCTTTATTTAAAATAAAAGTTTGTGTTGGTCCTTTACATCAAAATAAAGTTTGTGCTCTCCCTCCCCCTCTCCCTAATAATGAAATGGGCATGCCTGGAACAGACATGTTTAAAGGGGAGGAGTTCATCATATAGCCACGCCCACCTGTGGGCGCCAAAAAAACCCTACGCCCATGACCCAAGGATCGGCCATGACAGTATGTCATATCCAGCAGCTGTATTTCCCGCCTCCATGCTGGAGGAAAAACTGCGTGATGGAGACGGCCAGGGATATGGAGCAGCCAGGGGGTGAGTACTGGGGAAGGGGAGAGAAGGGTGTATTCTCAGGAACCCACAGATATGAGGAAACTCCGGGCTCCACAAAAATCCACACATGGGATTGAACAGGATTCAAATGAGTACTTTATTTTGATGTATAAGCCGAAATAAAAACAGCAGAGTGAGGTGCAGAAAATACTTTACGTGTTTCGCATAAGAAGTGATGCTTAAGCCTAAGTGAAAATAACAAGTGAACAATGTGCAATAAATATCATAAGTAATCAATCACAGAAAAGGTTAAAGTTTATGTGCAATTAGTCAAAACAGCTCATGTCTCAAAGTACTAATTATTTTCAACATTCTGGATGCAAAAAAAAACACACAACTCATTCACACAGTTGATAATATTGGTAAAGACATGTTATGTGTGATAAATATGACATGTGTAACAAAAAAAAAAAATATATATATATATTTATATAGGTATGCAATTATAAAAGAACATTTATAAATCTTCAAAACACCATTAGAATTCTATTCAAAATGAACACTACAATATTCTTTAAATTAATAACAAACCAACTGAAGAACTATTTATGTAGAAAAACCGTATCTTCTAATGCATATTCAAATGTGTAATTCTTTACAATATTGATTTTGTCATAATAAGAAAAAAAGAAAGGAACAATGTTCACTATGGAAACTTAATGGTCCATTTATTTTAAGACTGTTGAGTTTACATGGTCCTAAATATAAATGTTACAGTTTTATCAAAATAGAAATTTTAACTCTCTATATGAGTTTTCAAGAGACAGTTCACATGCATTCGGAAAACTGAATAATTAATAAGATAGGGAGTTGGTAAATAGAGGCTAAACATTATTTAGTTGAAATGGCCCTCATTTTAAAAGTTGTTATTATCCATATAGTTGATATTATGATTACCGTATTTTCCGGCGTATAAGACGACTTTTTAACCCCTGAAAATCTTCTCAAAAGTTGGGGGGTCGTCTTATACGCCGGGTACTGGGATTTACTCACCTATTTTCTGCTCTGTCTCAGCTCGTGCTGTTAAGCCGGTCGGTGGTTGTGAGGGAAGCGTTGTGAGCTCCCCTCAGGCCACGCGGCTTCAATAAAGTCTGTTGAAACTTTTTTTTAAACAAAACTTTATTGACCGCGTGGCTGGAGGGGAGCTCACAACGCTTCCCTCACAGCCACGGACCGGCTTAACAGCGGGAGACAGAGCAGAAAATAGGTAAGTACTGGGGATTGGGGATTGGGGAAAGGGGGAGGAGGGTGGAAAACTCTATATTTTAACCTAAAAGGTTAAAATATAGATGCGATTTTTCCGGCTTATAAGATGACTTAGTTGGGGGGTCGTCTTATACGCCCAGTCGTCTTATACGCCGGAAAATACGGTACATTATATGAAGAAAAATAAAATATTAAATGTGGAAGGAGGACTTGAAACCCATATAATGTAATTTCTGTACAAAATCTATCATTGGATATATTGTTATTAAAAATGTGTGATGTCATACTCGGCATTTATGCCTTTTGGTTTTCTGGTTTCTAGTGTGAAAATCCAATAAGCCTCTCTCTGACAGAGACATCTTTATTGGTATCCACCTCTTTGGCCTTTTTTGACTCTTTCTCTAACAGATACGGAAAGGGTTGGAAAAATAACAGTGGCCTATTAATTGAAGAAACTAACAGTGGCATATTCATTGGAAATCTAACAGTGGCATATTAACTGAAAAACAAACAGTGGCATATTAATGGGCAAATTAGAACTGGCATATTAATGGACAAAATAGAACTGGCATATTAATGGACAAAATAGAACTAAATGCCAAAGTTACCTTATTTTTTAATGAATTACTAGGTGAAGACCCATCATCCCCAGTCTTATTGGATAGTGCTCATCGTACTGCATGTCCAAAAAACACCTCAGACAAGTTACCTAGAGACGTTGTTTGCAGGATCCACTACTTCTCCTTGAAGGAGAGGATAATGCGAAAAACCAGGAGGACGTTCTCTAGGGTATCTGCCAAGACACCATAGAGAACGTCCTCCTCCCTGCAGCCAATCACAGAACGCGACGGGGGCGGAGCTTTCCCCCGTTGTGCTGTGCTTGGATTAACAAGGAGGATTAGGTAATAACAGTTTGGGGGGGGGGGGGGGGGGGGTTAAAATAAAAAAAGAAAGGAAGTGTCTGTGGAAGTGTGTGTGAATGTGTATAAGTGTGTATGTGTGTGTCAATGTGTATAACTATGTGTGTGTTACTGTCTGTGTAAGTTTATGTACATGAGTGTCTGTGCAAGTGTATCCTGTGTGTAAAGGTGGCTGTGTGTGTATTTATGTATGTGTGACAGTGTGTATAAGGGTGTCTGTGTAAATGTATGTCTGTGAGGGTTACTAAGTGTGTAATTGTGTTTGTGTGACTGTGTGTATTTATGTATGACTGTGTGTATTTATGTATGTGTGACAGTGTGTATAAGGGTGTTTGTGTAAATGTGTGTCTGTGAGGGTGACTAACTGTGTTGGTGTGACTGTGTGTGTTTATGTATGACTGTGTGTACAAGAGACCAGCATGGGGAACAGAAAGATAGAGATGGAAAAAGATATAAGGGATGAGGGGAGAGACAGACATGACGGAATGAGTGGCGAGAGAGAGACAGACATGGGGTATGAGTGGCGAGAGAGACAGACATGGGGTATGAGTGGCGAGAGAGAGACAGACATGGGGTATGAGTGGCGAGAGAGAGACAGACATGGGGTATGAGTGGCGAGAGAGAGTCAGACATGGGGTATGAGTGGCGAGAGAGAGACAGACATGGGGTATGAGTGGCGAGAGAGAGACAGACATGGAGCATGAATGGAAAGAGAGAGAGACATGGAGCATGAGTGGAGAGAGACATGGAGCATGAGTGGAGAGAGAGACAGACATGAGGGAATGGGGAGAGAGAGAGACAGACATGAGGGTATGGGGATAGACAGATATTGAGCCAGATTTAATTGAAATATTGTCGATGTGGCCCTCCAGCAGTGCTCGGGTTGCTCATGCTGCCCCCGGTAAAAATGAATTGCCCACCCCTGGTCTTGGCCCTCACATTCTTCGGTGGATAATGTCTATTTATTCACAACCTACCAGTAAAATTAGAGTGAATGGCTCCTATTCTTCCTCATTCTTGATTATAAGCAGTACATGCCAAGGTTGCCCCCACTCTCCGCTTTTGTTTATTATGACCGTTGAGCCCTTCCTTACAGCTATTAGAAAAAATCAGATCACAGGTTTGACTATAAATGCTCATCATGATAAACTAGCCAGTTATGCAGATGACCTTCTCTTTATCGTCTCCAACACCACTTTGACCCTACCCAGTATATTGGCTGAATCTGCCCATTACAACCATCTACCTAACCTAAAAATCAACCTCACTAAATCTGAAATACTAAACTTGTCTGTCCTAGATGTGACAGCCACAATTCTTTAATCTTCATTTCCCTTTCTGCCGGTGCCCATCCAAATTGAGATGTCTTGAAGTCTGGCTCACCCCAGTTTTATCAGACATATATATGTACAACTTTGCCCCTTTATTACATAATATTCAAACAGATTTGGATTCCTGGCACCTGCCTTACATAACCTGTACTGGTAGGATTCAAGTTTTAAAAATGTACATATTACCACATATTCTATACTTTCTTGAAATAAGAATAAATGTAATAAAGATATCCAGGTGGAGTGAGAAACCACACAGGAAAAATATTCTGCAGTAATGAACTTTATCATGACTCTTAATGGAATGAGAATATGAATTCAGAAGAAACACATCAGTTAAGGAAAAATACTTTGAAGAAATAAATGGCTAAAATTACTACAGGCCGACTGAGAGCAGATGCCCTGCCAAGTGAATGGAACAAAGGAGGAAAACAAAAGTTGTTCAGACTTGAAATCATGGGACACTTGCACTACCTGAAAAGCAAGAAACCCCTGCAATATAACTACAGAGACATTGATAAAAGAAGAAATCTGTGACAGATCCATCCCCAGTATGGTATACCACTGTTCACCTTGTTCTTTGTGGTATGATAATAGCAATCATTACTTCAAATGGCAACCTAAAGTTGTTGATCAAGGATTCCTGCTGTATTCCGGACTTCCAGGAATGTGGTGCATAGTAAAAGAAATTATAACTATTAAAGCAAATTATGCTGTTTATTCCCTGTATCAGAAATGTGTCAGTGGGTGTAAAATATACTGTAATTAACAGGATATATATAAAAAATCTAATCTAATGAATGTGTTAATAGCAAAGGAAGATTTGTGAATATCTAAAATGTAATTGGAAAATATTGCTGAAATGCCATATGCAGCAGCAGCCTGGCCTACAAACAATATCTTCTTAGACATAAAGTATAAGAGTATACCAGCTGATCATCAAGATGAATGTAAATTGATGTCATTCTCACGCAGCAAAAGGAAATGGCTAAACAATGCAGATTCCTTTATAACTACTGGTCTTGTAGATGCAATCCAAGTAGTGGCCAGAATTTATCAGAAACTACTCTCTATTCATTTTAGCTTACAGAGTGGTATGATTAACATAAATAATGTACTTCAACAGTTAGATTTAACTGAAAGACAAAAAGAAGATTTACTCCACATATCACAAGCTTTTATTTATGATATGAAAGAGACAAAACATTTTCAGACTGCCAAAGCTAATGTGTGTCAATGGGAGGTAAAAATGTTTTATGAATTAATCCTTCCAGGTGAAATATACACAACAAATTGGGAAATTGATAACCTTGGTCACCTATTGCAAACAGGTGAAAATATGTCAAAAATAACAATTCAATGTCCATATCAATATATCACAAACACGTGATCAAATATTTAATTTGTCAGTTTCTTAATACCTAGAAAAGTTATTTGGTTTGTGATGATTTAAAGGTACAGTTACCTTGTGGTAACAGATTCTGATTTCTATTGTTATGGGAATCGGTTAAGACCACCCATACAAAGATCTAAGTTGTCAGACACAGTTAAAATATATATCACATCAATTTCTCTTAAAGTACCATACTTTGTGCCTTCTTGGCTCACTTACAAAAATATATATTCACCTTAAACTTCACCAACCAGACACTTACTTTAACAAATAAGATTCACCTTGCTGAGTATTCAAACTCACAAATGTGATTTCCCACATTGCCGGTCAGAAATAGGTAAGTCCCTTTATCCGATATTACCTACAGTGGGCAATATATTTCTAAAGGTAACTAAAACTTTAACAAATAATGGTAAAATGTTATTGGAACAGTTTTCGGTATTTTAAGACAATGATGATAACAATAGTTATTATATTTTTACTAATTGTAACCTGGAGGATAATTTGTCTTCTCACTAGGAGAACAAAGAAGAATGAAAAATATAATATTTACGTGTTTTCAGTTCTATATTTGTCCCAGAGAAATCTCTGGATATAATGCAAAAGCAGAGAAATTTTTAATATTTAACATTTTACCAGGAAAATTTAACTTTACATGTTTTTGTGAACAAATGCAGCAAATACTTTGCCAATTCAAATAATCCTTATATATCTAACTCATATGCTGGGTTGTTTATTCATAAACAAAACACCAGAAAGATTATCCATGTTACTATTTCATCTATAATTATCATAAAGAGTATAACAAATATAAAGATTTTCTGCAGATTTTCCCTGTTAACATCTCTAGCACAACAGCACCGGATGTCGTTACGGGTCTGCCAGCGAGACGTAGAGGTGTTTACAAGATTCCGATATCAAAAAGAAGAGGCGTTTCCAGAATTCCTCTTCGATCACAATATTAATATAACATGTATTATAAAAAGCTATAGCATGCTATTAAAATCAATTTATTTATACAATGCAAAGTTTGTGTTGAAAAATTACTCGTTTTAATTGTGTAAAGAAATCCACAGGTAAAGGAGAGGGTGTTATGGTCATTTGCAGAAATTACAGGTTTTGTTTCCCCCCCTCTTTCTTACTGTTACAGTGGAAAATTTTGTAGCTTCAGCTGTATTCTTTCTGTTTTCTAACTGGCTTCACACCCAGCTTTGCAAGTAAGATGTTTAGACTATGGACGCCATTTTGTCCTGCTAGGCCAGGACATGTGCCTCATTATTTTGTCATGGCCTTGACTGTTTGCCAAGAAATCAAGACTAAAGGTTAATTAATATTTTCTCGATTGACCGAGATTTACCCCAAAGTAAACCATAGTTACCCGTTCTAATGTATCATATGGTATTTTTCCTGTCTATAAATGACTGGAAGTAAGGTTATCTAAAATCTATACCAACACCAATTATCAGTTAGTTGACACAGAATGAGGAGACTATGTTGATGCTACAGCATTAACACAAGAATGAGAGATTAACCTATAAACAACCAGGAGGGTATGTGATTTTGTTTTACTTATTGCAAGCATATACATTTAACTTTATTTACTCTGCTTTTATTATGGATTATTAAGCTGTTTGTATACATTGTCTAAATTTATTTATATTCAATAAAATATTTTAAAAGACAAAGGTTATTGCTTCCAACTCCCTATTTTGATTGTATTCTCAATTATTTATAAATTTAGATAGAGAAACCTGCTAATCTATATAATATTGTTGTTAAAAGATATCTGTATGGTTAGCTCTGCTAAATTCTATACAATTAAGACGTTATGGACAGAAATAGGTACCAAGATGCTATACATCTCCAACGTATCATTGACTGGTCACAATCGTCTCTTGATAAACAATGGATTTCTCTGGCATTTTCTTTTAGTAAACACTCGTTACATTATTAGATATGGTACCCCACTCATACCCCATACCAACCCCAACTGACTTATTTAAATGTAGCCAACTGAATGAGAGAGAGAGAGAGAGAGAGAAGCTATCAGGGTCCACATACAACATATCAATGAATAGAATCAAAACTTCTGCCCCCAAACACCATGTGCCCACCATGTATTTATATACACATTTTATTAGCAGACACTAAACCCTCTGTCTGGTTACAAAGGATCCCCACTGAGCAGGACCTAAACCCCCTGTCTGGCTGGAGAAGGTCCCCAGTGAGCAGGACCTAAACCCCCTGTCTGGCTGGAGAGGTTGCCCACTGAACTGGACCTAAACCCCCTGTCTGGCTAGAGAAGTTTCCACTGAACAGGACCTAAACCCCCTCTCTGGCTGGAGAGGGTCCCCACTAAGCAGGACCTAAACCCCGTCTGGCTGGGGAGGTTCCCCACTGAGCAGGACCTAAACCCTGTTTGGCTGGAGAAGGTCCCCACTGAGCAGGACCAAAACCCTCTGTATGGCTGGAGAAGGTCCCCACTGAGCAGGACCTAAACCCTCTGTCTGGCTGGAGAAGGTCCCAACTGAGCAGGGCCTAAACCCTCTGTCTGATCACAGAGGGTTTCCACTGACCAAACATTACACCTCTGCCTACCCAGAGAAGGTCCCCACTGAGCAGACACTTTCCCCTGGAGACAGTTTGACTGGTTTGAGGAGACTATATTGGGCCTACTGATTGGGGCTCTAGGTCCACTGCCCTGCATCCCTAATTGTCACTCGTGAGAACCATATAATTACTCTCCAAATACTCTCTCTAAGGAGATGTATCCTAGGATCTGTAGTCACCTCCTTTAGCTCGTAATGAAAGCCAGAAAGTCCCAAATAAAGGTCAGGTCCCCTGTGCTCTATGTCTCAGGTACAGCAGAAAACAAAGAACCTTTATTAAACAATAATGCACAGAAGATAACGTTGATTAAACAATAGAACCGTAAACAGATTAACTTATCATAGAATACAAGGTGATAATTAAATTTGGTGCCAAACTAGTTGATGACCAATCAGGAGGAAGAGGAAGAGAGCAACCAATCAGTGTGGGAAGGTGGGATTAAATCCTTTGTCTAGCCATTTAACTCAGGGACCAATGAGAAGAGCTCTGACACATTCTGACCACATGACTACTATTAGTCTCCACCCATTCTGACCACGTGACTTCTATTAGTCTCCACCCATTCTGACCACATGACTACTATCAGTCTCCAACCATTCTGACCACATGACTACAATTAGTCTCCACCCATTCTGACCACATGACTAGTTTGCTGGGGCAGGTCCTGGGTGCAAATCTGGCATCTGGGGCCAAATCAGGTTCCTAATTTGACTTACTCTCCAAAATAGTTTTGATCATTTTGTCTTCCATTACTTTCAATGGGGAAGATTCCAACCCAGGTTTTTTTTCTAAGTCAAACTGAAAGTTGAACTTAAATTTTAGTGAATAGACTCATATGAATCAAATTGAGTATAAAATAAGTCCCCCCAAAATAAATAAATAAATAAATACGTGTATTTAAGGTAATTATAGGTAAGTATGTTAATATAAAGGAATTAGACTTTTTTTTAAAAAACAACATTTTTTATTTGTAATACACAAGATCATGGATGCCATCAGGGATCTTGCAGTGTGGCATAAATATGATTAGGTGGTATCAGGGTGCAGGGCTCTCTTTCTGTGGCGATGGAAAATTGCCTCTCTGTACATCCCATGGGGTTTCCATGGGGTCCAAGCTTCAACCAGAGTGCCAGTTTATTTTCCTGGACCGCCGACATATATTCATAGTCTGCATTGGTGTTTATTGTTTCAATGATTTCTGCAATAGATGGTGCTGTAGGTTGTTTCCAGGCTTTTGCGATTTTGGCTTGGCAGGCTATTAGAATGTGTTTCACCGGTCTTTTGGAGTGGGTATTCAATGAGTTGGGGATAATGAGGAAGAGGCCGTATTCAAGCGCAGTGGCTAGCGTAGCAGATACAGTTGTGTTGATGAGATTAAAAATGGATTTCTAGAAACTCTGTATTGTTTTACAGGACCTCCAGATGTGGGTCATTGTCCCTTTTTCTCCACAGTTACTCCAGCAGAGATTAAAGCAGGAGTGGTACATTTTTGCCAGTTTCACTGGGACTAGGTACCACCTAAATAATATTTTCTTATGAGTTTCAATGTGGTTGATGCACTTGGTAGTACCTCTCAATGCTTTCAGGCCTAGGGACCATTGAGCTGTAGTTAGAAATCTTCCTAATTCCTTCTCCCATTGAATGCGATACGGGAAATTGCCTAATGTATTGGATTAGTTGAATATGGCGTAGCAGAGCGACACTGATTTCTTGGCAGCAATGCCATGGCTCCATTGCTTGAAAAGTATGGAGATGGATGGACAGGTTTCATCTAGACGGGGGAATGTCCGTAGTGTTTTGGCAAGTCAGTGTAGCTAGGTAATAGCTTGTTTACATTGGGAACAGCCAGACCTACTTCTCTCTGTGTTAGTTGAAGCGTTTTCAGGGATAACCTGGGACACTTATTGGTCCATTTAGGGAGTGCTATCGGAAGGGTACACATTAAATATAAATATTTGGGCACTATCGTCATTTTCAGAGTGTTGATCCTGCTTAGCCAGGACAGTTCTGTTTTCGACCATTTCACGTATAATCTCTTTACAGTGCAACACATTTCAACCATGTTCAAGTAGAAAAACATGCATTTTAAAGTAAATTGAAAGGACATTAATATGCATTAATATTTGGAAGATGCATTTTGGGCACTAGACAGTACCTTTAAGTGTGGAATGTTGAGTTTCTTTTTTGAGTTCTCGACCTGCCTCTATCATTACTTTAGTTGTTGGGTAAAGGGGTTTCATGGATATCGAGGTCAAATGTGGAGCCCATTGTGTGTTCAAGAGGGCAGTGGAGCTTGGTGAGTAGTTTTCCATTCATGCCCAAGTTGTGTCGAATAGAGGCATTCCGAATTATAGAACTTGGTTAGTCAGTGTAGCTAGGTAATAGCTTGTTACGTTGGGAACAGCCAGACTTCCTTCTCTCTCTGTTAGTTGAAGAGTTTTCAGGGATAACCTGGGACACTTACTGGTCCATTTAGGGAGTGCTATCGGAAGGGAACACATTAAATATTAATATTTCGGCACTATCATCATTTTCAGAGTGTTGATCCTGCCTAGCCAGGACAGTTCTATTTTCAACCATTTCGCAAGATCTGCTTTTGCCTGCGTGAATAGTGGTGTAGAATTTTGTTTATGCCAATCGGTTTAGTTCTTGGGGATTTTTGTGCTCAAATAAGAGAGGTCGCTGTGTCTCCATTCACACATGATATTTATTTTGAAGAGATTGTCTGGTCGTTTGCAGATATCCTATAGAGAGCACCTGGGTTTGGGGTATATTCAATTTGTAGTAGAAAGCTTCTGAGAACTGTTGAATAGCTTCACAGACCTTGTGCAGAGATATGGGGGGATGGGTTAGCATGAGTAAGACATCATCCGCGAACAGGTGGATTTTGTGTTCAATGCCTTGTGACTGACGCCTTTGATGTTCGGGTCAATTCTAATTCTGTCTGTCAGGGGTTCCATGGCTAAGATGAAAATCAATGGGGATAGGTTTCAACCCTTTCTCGTGCCATTCATTGGGGCGTGAATGGACATTAAGTGTTGAATGTTGAGTTTCATTTTGAGTTTTTGTCATGCCTCGATCGTTATTTTAGGTGTTGGGTAAAGGGATTTCATGTATGTTGAGGTGGAATGGGATGCTTTATTGATTGAAATAAAGGAGTTCCACATCGCTTGTACTTGTTTGAGAAAGGATTTAGGGAGTGCTATCGGAAGGGTACGTATTAAATATAAATATTTCGTCACTATCATCATTTTCAGAGCGGTGATCCTGCCTTTGTGGATCTTGATTGACACTCCTTCTTTTTTAGATGAGGCGGTATTGTATTGTAAAAAACTTAGGGTAAAACAATGGGTGGGTGTCGTCTTTAAAGTGGGTCTCTTGCAACACACACTATTTGTGACTTGTGTTTCTAGCATTCTTGGAGGTCTCTAGAGCATTTGTAGGGTGAATTTAGCTCCTTTATTTTTCTTTACTATATATTCATATTATTAATGTTGATCCCAGTTGGTTTTGGGGCCATATCCGGTAGTATTTCTCAGATGTAAGGAGACTGCTAGAATGTGATGTTTTTCGTTCCTTTACAATTATTAAGGGCATGGAACACATCACAAATGTTGTTGTTTATTTTTCTTTACTATCATATTATTAATGTTGATCCCAGTTGGTTTTGGGGCCATATCCGGTAGTATTTCTCAGATGTAAGAAGGCTTTTAGAATGTGATGTTTTTTGTTCTTCCACAATTAAAAAAGGTATGGAACACACCAATAAAATTCAATCAGCACGATTACTACCATAACTTTATTGGATTTGTAGTTACAGACTGGGACTGTTACACTAACTTTTTGTTGTTGACTGCAGGTCCCATGACATACAGCCAGCCGATTACCATAGGAATTGTAGACTGGGGTAATAATGGTTATACTTTAGCACCCAGCTAGTGTAACATGCTGGTCTGTCAGTTACTACTTCCAGGGTTATATAATTTTCCTATTAAAGGACAATTGTAGTGGGGGAAAAAAGCATTTTTAACCGCTTTGCGTGCTCCATCAATATGGCTATGCCCTCTGGTGGTCTGAGCTTCGGAAGTGAAAGTAAATTCACTTCCATTGCTCATGAATATGCTGCTTGACTGCCCCTAGAGGCAGTTTAAAAAAAAAAAAGATTTAATTAGCTTAAAACTGGTTATATAGTTAGATTAGCCTGAAGGGTTAAAATTATGTTTTAGCATAAGGGATAGGGTTAAAATTATATTAAAATATATTAAGGGATAGCATAAGGGTTAGAGTTGGGGTTACATTTAGTGTTAGGGTTAAATTTAGGGCTCGGGTTGGGGTCAAAGGATCAATATAGGCAAAAAACACTATTTTTGTTTTTTGCCCCATAACTCGCAAAAAAATACCAAAAAATATAGAAACATGCATATTTCTGAACTCGGGACAACTTTTAGAAACTATTTAGATGAGGTATTTTTTAATGATTTTATTTGTGTAAATTATATTTTAGGTCAAAGTTAGAAAAAGTGGTTTTTTTTTAATTTTTCATCATATTTTATGATTTTTTTTGTAGTAAATTATAAGATATGATGAACATAATGGTATCTAATGAAAGCCCTTCTTATGATAAAAACAACATATAATTTGAGTGGGTACAGTATGTGAGAAAGAAGAAAATTACATCTAAACACAAACACCCCAGAAATGTCACCAAGGGAAAGTCAGGGTGAAAATGTCTTGTCACTAAGGGGTTAAATATGTTTAGCACTCCTAATAACAAGCGTACAGGAAATACTAGACATGTGCATTCGTTTTCGGATGAATGTATTTTCGTCCGAAAAAAGCATTTTCGTCCAAAAAACGAATAACGAAAATGCTAAACGAACGAAAGCCGAATTAACGAATGGTTAATAAACGAAAATCATTCGTCCATTCATGCTATTGGCATTCTATAAACCGAAATAGAGTCGGTTTATAGTATACCAATAGCATTACATACATTCCATAAACCAACATAATGAACGACTTTCGGTTTATGGAATGCATGGAATGCTATTGCTATTCTATAAACCGAAATAGAGTCCCCATTCATACGAATAGGTCAATTGACCTATTCATTTGAATGGGAACTCTAGTTCGGTTTATAGAAAGCCAATAGTATTACATGTATTCCATAAGCCAAAAGTCTATAAACCGAACGACGTTCGGTTTAAAGACTTTCGGCTTATGGAATACATGTAATACTATTGGATTTCTATAAACCGAAGTAGAGTACCCATTCATAAGAATTTCTTATTGGTGGTTGTGGATTAGAAAGGCGCAGTGACAAGTTGAGCCTAAATAAAAATATAAATACAAAACATTAATAGTGTGATACAGCATGAAAACAATGAGATTTTCAATCAAAGGTAAGTATTGCACTCACAAACAGATGTGAATAAAGGAGCATTCAGAATAATGTCAGGAAGTAAAACAGGCTTTAACCTGTGAGAAAGATAAAAACAAGCATAGGCAGGACCAGATGAATCATAGATTGGAACCCCGCTAGAATAACACTTCCAAAGTTCAGGAAAATAGTGCGCATGTAAAAAGTCCACAAACGGTGCTCAGCTGGATGGATGTGAAAGGCAGCAGGCGCTGGAGGACAAACACAGGATAAAATGGAATAACTACGCGTTTTGCTTTAACAGTAGTCACAGCTTCCTCAGGAGATAAACGTGTGTCACGAACACGGGCTATTGGCCCGGCTGAGACAGTGGAAAGAGTGTGGGAGTGAAAGGGTTAATGACACCAGATCCCTGGTTACCTGTTGCTAGTCCCAGCAACCACTAAATTAACCCCTGCAATACCTCCTACACTATTTCCCTAGTACACAATTTGCTGCCACCACCAAGACTTTATATCCGGGCGTCTTCGGTTACCCCAAACACAGTACAATATAGTATCACAACCTTACTTTAATGATCAGACACATATATAATTAACCCTCTGGTAACGTGTTCTACCTGAGCTATCCTCAGAAGTGTGAGTTCATATTAGAGAACAAAGACAAGAGCTGATTAAGTAAACATTTAATCCGAAAAAAGGCTTCACAGTGCTGTGTACAAAAATACAGAAATACAAAGTACAAGTGCAAAACAGTCCATAAAATAAAATAGGAGAAAACACAAGAAATCCTTACATATAATTACCGATATATATATAATCCTTGTGGGAGATTCAGATGGTAAAGTTCTCCATACAGTTGTTAAAAAAATAAATAAGCCTTTGTACAATCCAACATTCTGATTATATAGATCCATGGTGATTTTCTAAGAGACCAGCCCCCCTGGGTGGATCAGAGGGGTTTGGCCTGACAGTTTATGGCCCACTCCATCATACCTGTCTAGGGCACTAGTGTGGATTGTTACCTACAAAAACAATAAGCTTACCAATACATGTCATGTACTGTATAACACCATAATTTAGTAAGGATCACATTCCTTATATTTTTAGGAGGATTTAGACACCAAACATGGATGTTTTAACAGTTTGGAAAGTACTCATTCTTGGTTCTCGTGACAGCAACACATTCCGCTGACCATGTTTGGTACCAAATTAAAGAATACCACCTGGACAATCTGAATATATATACTGGACCCTCACACAATATATACACGTGTTCCCCATATTTCATATTTTCTGGTTGTCCTCTGATTCACCCAATGTCAGAGTACATGCTCCACTACCTTTTACGACCCCAGCTCACGAAGTCCAGCTCTGGTGATGGCTATCTGCTAGTTACACTTTATGGCTTAGGCCTGGTGGTGGATCAAAGCCTACAATACACTCTATTATAACATAAACATAACAAATTATATCAATGCCAACTCATGCTTTGGCATGACAACGTGTGTACCCAGGAATGGCAGAGATTGAATTATATAGTGTGGCAGAGATGGAGGTCCACATTTTAGGTACCATCGCATCACTAACAGTGCGTCTAAGACATTACTTCCATCATGTCCGTCAGGTCACTTCCGGTATCTTGGATGTTAGCTGACTAAAGCTTCTGGTTGTTGTAGTTTATAATCAAAGTACGTTTGAAACTATTCTAAAGTTTGTATTGATTCAACTAATAACAATTTAACCTGCCTTTTGACCCTGCTTGTGACCTGGATTAAGCCTTTGCTTGCCGCCCTCCTGTGACCTCCAGTATGCCAGTATGTTTTTGTCACTCAATATGCTCGTAATCTTTTGCCATTTAATATGCCAGTAATAGTTAGCCACTCAATATGCCAGTATATTGTCACTCAGTATGCCAGTATATTGACAGTCAATAAGTCAGTATGATTTTGTCACTCAATATGCCAATAGCTTGCTCGTTTTATGCCACCCTCCTCCTCCCTTCCCCAGTACTTACCTCCTTGTTGCTCTATCTCCTGGTCGTCTCCTACGTGCAGTCTTCCCTCCTGCACGGAGGAGGGAAACTCTGATCACGTTTTTTTAAATTTACTCTTTATTGAGGTCTCTCTGTGCTGCCTGTTCAGCTCCCCGTGCAGCCTGCTTGCAGGCAGATCGGTGGTGAGGGGAGATCTTCTTGTTTTCCTCGCACTAAATACAGTGTTGTATATATACCAACATTCCAATAAACACTTCTTCTTTCTTGATTAAAGTATATAACAATCAAAGATAACACAGTCCAGAACTGTACATCGACATAAGTATGATCCATAGATTAGTCCATGAAGAGTCCAGAGACATCCAAATATTCAAGAACCACATTCCAGGCAATCATATCATAATATTCAGGCTAAATAAAAACAAATAAATACAGTAGTAATGGGTCATAACAACCATCATAACTGTATGTGACAACAGTAGGCAAAATTTAAAGAGCACTAAATTATAAGCAGTAAGTATCAGAAATACATAAAATCAAATAATATTTTCATTAATATGCTGCTGTTAGTTTGTCGACGCTGCTCTTAGCGTGACTGTCTCTGTATGAGAGACAGTCATGCAGGCAGTTGACCCATGGACAGCTGTGTTGGGCTCTCTAGGAATGACTGGGCCCAGGAAAGCTGCCCCATTCTTCCTGCTTTAACCCCTTAACGCATATGGACGTATTTATACGTCCTGAAAAGCATGGTCCATATATATGTCCTCCATTTTCATGTAGCGTTGCACACCTTAGCGTAGCGTTGCACACATGCCTGCAGCTACTCTCAGAGGCTGCTTCGGATCGAAGCAGCCTCTGAGAGTGCTTTCAGCCCCCCTTGCGCGCATACAATCAATGTGATTGTATGCACGTTAACACACATAGGCAGTGAAAGCTGATCACTGCCTATGTGTGTAAAGTGTTGCAATGATCATCATACAACACCTTCTGTGCTCCCCTGGGCACTGCGTGTGTGCTGTATCGGAGGAGCATGCTCCTCCAATACAGCGTGACCCAGCACAGAGCGACGGAAGAGGGAAAAAAAATCTCTTCCTTCGCTCTGAAACCGCTATTTGACTGCCCCTAGAGGCAGTTATACAGTATTACAGTTAGACATAGAAAATAAAATAAATAAATACATTAAATAAATACATACATGGAAAAAGCTAACCCTTGATCTACTAAACCTAGATCTAGGGTTAGGGTCATAAATAGGGTTATAATTAAGGTTACTGGGGGGTTCGGGTGAGTACAAGGGTTAGATTAAGGGGTTCGGGTAGATTTAGGGTTAGGGTAAATTTAGGGTTGGGGTAAATTTAGGGTTGGGGTTAAAAGGCCACTGTAAAAGAAAATGGTTAGAAAACACTAATATTGTTTATTGTCCTATTAGTTGAAATAAAACATATGCATACATGGAAACATTGGTATTTCTAAACTCTTTTTTACCATTTGTAATTATTTAAAAAAAAAAATCAGGTCAAAGTTAGAAGAAGTGTTTTTTATGGCATATTTTCATCATATTTTATATATTTTTTTAATAGTAAATTATATCATATGATGAAAATAATAGTATCAAATGAAAGCCCTATCCATCCTTTAAAAAATGATATATAATTTGTGTGGGTGGACTGAACACAAAGAAACAAATTCACAGTTCAGTAAACATATGACACAAGTAATGTAATTCTGGTCTTAAAGGTACATCAAATGAAGCATAGCATTCGGTCACTAAGGGGTTAAAGACGGCCCTGAAGGGGAGTTCATACATGATTTGACTGGTCAAAGTTTTATTCTTTGTCTTCTTTGCTGCTGAGAGAATAAAGAAAGGGATATGTATATTGGGAGCCTCCGTGTCTTTATAAATTGATTGTTGTGGAGCAGTTATAACTTCTGTATCTAAAGGCTGAGGGGAACTTTCCCATTAACTCTATGGCACACTTTGCAGCTAGATTACTAATACTCAACATGTTACAAAAGAACATTGTCAAAGAAAGAGACCATTTATTTGTGGTCCATAGTCATGCTACCTTTGCCTATATATTCTTTTTTCTGAAACAGTCCATGGTATATTCAATGTGATTTAGTGTGTTTACCAACTTACTTAAGCTTGTTCTTTTAGTGTAAATTTCCTACAAATACTTAAGACATACATATTGCATTCTATTTTGTGGCATGTTTTCTTATTTCATGAGGAGATGAATATACCTATTTCTTTACCGTAACCAAAGACAAGAGGATACATAATATTTTTCCAATATGAGAAGCTCTCATACGCCATCATTGTTGTTTACTTTAGGTATATATTTTTCTCGTTCACTGTTAATATTGTATTTTCACCTAAACTCCAGATCCAGAGTGTGACAGGTATTACAAGGATAATAAGTTGTGTTTTGACCCAAATTCATTATAGAAGTTTTTGTTTTTTTGCTTATTATTAAGAGCTTTAAAAAAAATGTTGTTATATTTGTATTATTTGGATAACTATCGGTCGGATCTTATTTAACTGCATAGTACATATAAACCTTGTATTAACTGCCACTATCGTTAGATAACAATACCCATTCCATCCAATTAGGCTCCAATGTGATGTGAGTGATGTGATGTCAGGTATCATAGATGGTTTGGATGACATCATACTGCAGCAAAAATAATCTCAATCAGTCTGTAAGTAAACATATGGATAACTTGAATTCATACAATCGTCTATGTATAACATAATGCAAATTACATGATTTTACACACTGTCAGTGATAGCACAAGAAACAAAATCAATGGAGGCAAGTTCAGAATCCTGTGCACACTATACAGCTATGTAGATACATCTAATATTAACAGAGAAACAATAGAAACATAGAAACATAGAATGTGTCGGCAGATAAGAACCATTCGGTCCATCTAGCCTGCCCATTTTTTTTTTGAATACTTTTATTAGTCCCCCAATCCCGGTCTTATAGCTAGGATAGCCTTGTGTCTATCCCACGCATGCTTAAAATCCTTGACGGGGAAATAAAATATGGCACGCAAGTGAGAGACATTATTCAATTGCACAAAGGTTAGTTTCAGGTCCAGTGACATGTACAGTATCTAGAGGGTGCGATGGTTTGTGTAGGTCAATGTGTGTTCCATCTGGGCCTTTCTCACGTCTCCTGATCCTTATCACAAAGAGGACACTGCTTTTCTTTTCCTATTTCATCTGCAAGTTGACCTTCCTATGTAATGATACAGTGAATATACAAGGTTCATGTATAGAGGTGATTACAGTTAGCAATAGGGTCATTCCAAGATCAGAGAGCTAAAGGTTTAGATAGAATATTAGCATTTATAACCCCTCTGTGCCAGCTAATATACACTTAATAAGCTGGTTTGTAGTAAAACTGGATGGGCTTATCTATATTCTTGCGCTGATAGCGGTAGGCATCTCAGCCGTATAACATTTTAAAGGATAAGTCAGATAAAGGCAGAAGTGGCGTCACAGAAAGCAAAAAAAGGTCCAGAAGATCACAAGGACACACAATGAGTATACTAAAAATAAACATGTTTATTGCATAAAACCACAACAACATGGGGGTGACAGTAGAGGCAGGACACCAGTAATAAATATCTTATGCATTCAAGCTATGCAGAGCTCTTGATCATAGGCAAATATTGATTAGAGTACCTTGGTTTAAATAGAAAAAGGGAGACATAAAGTGGGTGGGGATCTACATGTGAAATCACTAATCATGGTAATTAGTTAATAATAGTGAATACACAATCCAGTATCTGCTGTAGGGATCATGTATGTTATATAACATTTTCACCTACACCTTATTAAAAATGACACTACGCAGGGCCGATCCAGGGCGGGTGTGCAGTGTGCACCTCGACCAGGAGGAGAGGCGCTGTTACACGGAGCTCCCTCCCCAGCACCTCCTCCCCGAGGTGCATGCCGCAGATGAGCGCCTGCGGTCACTGCACCTCCTGCTCACACAGACCACAGTGCGAAGGGTGCAAGCTCCTCCCCGTCGCGCGGTGGGGTGGGCAGCTCGCCGGATGTACCTGTAAAAGTGTGTGTGTCAATGTGGAAAAGTATGTGTGTTAATGTGGATAAGTGTGTGTCAATCCGGATAAGTATGTGTGTGTCAATGTGGATAAGTGTGTGTGTCAATGTGGATAAGTGTCAATGTGGATCACTCTGTCACATGGAGGGTAGAAGTCTTCATCCAGCCGGAGTCTAGTTCCCCACTTCCTGCACTCAGCGTGCTTAGAGGGAAGACTGTGCAGATGAGACGGCCGGGGACACGAGAGAGCAGCAGCAAGGTGAGTACTGGGTAAGGTGGGAGAGGAGATAATGCTTTTATTGGGTAAACTAACCGTGGCATATTAATGGACAACAGTGGAATATTAATGGGCAAACTGGCAGTGGCATATTAATGGACAAACTGGCATTTTAGTGGGCAAACTGTGGAATTTTTAATGGGCCACTGCATTTGTTAATGGAAATCTGACTGTGGCTCTTTCTGAGAGATGGACATGAGGGTATGGGGGGAGAGAGACACGTGAGTGACTGACATGGTGAAATATTATTTATCGCTCATTGTGTACTTTCCTGCGATGCTCGGCCAGACTAATGGCAGACTTTAGCTGGTTGGGCATCATGGGAATGGTAGTTAAAACACATTCAACTAGCCAGCAAAAAGCTGGCTGAGTGTCATAGAAATAAATAAGACCACTGCGCAGTGTTATGGCCAAATAAATAACTTTATTTAAAATAAAAGTTTGTGTTGGTCCTTTACATCAAAATAAAGTTTGTACTCTCCCCAATAATGAAATGGGCATGCCTGGAAGAGACATGTATAAAGGGGAGGAGTTCATCATATAGCCACGCCCACCCGTGGGCACCAAAAAAAAACCTGCACCCAGAAGTCCATGACCCTAGGATCGTCCCTGTACAGAGCTCCCCAAACCTTTAAATTCCATTAGTTGTGTGTAAGGAGCACACGAATCCTTGCAGATGTCCATCCATTTTATAGACCTGACCTCAAAGAGCTGTTATTCGTGTGTACAGAGCTCTTCAAACCTTGCAGGACTCTTATTTGTATGTAAAATCAGAAATTGTAAATGTCCTTGCAGGACTGTTCTCCATCTGTACAGAGCTCCT
Organism: Pelodytes ibericus; assembly: GCA_036172795.1. Classification (NCBI taxonomy): domain Eukaryota; kingdom Metazoa; phylum Chordata; class Amphibia; order Anura; family Pelodytidae; genus Pelodytes; species Pelodytes ibericus. The sequence continues at coordinate 133,106,600 of CM069862.1, forward strand.
CAAACCCTGTAGGTCTATTCTTTGCTCCCCAAGCCCCACAAGTGTCTCACATTCATGTGCTTAAAATGCTTCTCCATTTCACTTGGAGTGTGCAAAAAATCTCAAGACATGATAACATTCATATGTGTGGATGGTTTCACGTAGAAAAAAAAAATGTTTTGTTAATAAAGAATAGAGATGCATTAAAGTAGAGGTCAGTTATATCTATTCTTTTATCAGTTGCTCCACATCACAGATATAGGAGCTGAAATTCTTAACATGTCTTCTACCAAAAACTTTTCCAGTAGAACCTCCCATATGCTGCTCTTCTGGTGCCACCTACTGGTCAACAAAAGAACACAACCTTCTGCACCATGGTCAGGCCTTCTACTCTATACAGTCCCATAATATTTATTGCTAAAACAAGCTACAGGACCCCATCAAGATGCACGACTCTGAAATGACATACCTCCCAAGTGTCCCTATTTAGGAGGGACAGTCCCTATATTTCACCCAAATCCCCCTGTCCCCTATTGTTGTCTGTATGAGTGGATCACAGACTCCACAGCAATAAAATTCCTAATATAGTGAGTTTAAACTGCATTAAATGTGGATTTTATATTAATTTGTGAAAAATAAAATACTTTATTATTATAAATGACTTATCCAATTACACAAATAGTTACCAATTGGCCATAAAGTCTGTGAAAATGTTCTAGTAAAAACCCCCCACAAAATAAGTGTCCCTCTTTGGCCATTTGAAATGTTGGGAGGTACAAAATTGGCCATGCCCTTTCAAATTCTTCCACAACTAGTCTTGAAGAACTGGGCAGCATTAGGCCCTTAAGAGATACAGTTTCACCATGTCCTTCTGCAATGAGCTGTGCTGTGGATCCCACCAGAGGGCATCAGATGAGGACACTTTGAGTGGCCTCAGTGTGACAGTAAATGTAATCAACATGCAAAGTGAGCGGCAGTTACATCTTTCAGCAGGGACCCAAATGCCTGATCGAATCTCTGCCTCTGTGTCCGTGTAACATTTTTTTTTGACGCTTTGATTCCTTAAAGTGTCATTAGGCAATAAGGGGTTAAAAATCTCAGGGAAAATATATCTCCTACAATATGTTTGTTAAAGCAGCTGTATAACCTCACAATCACACCCTTCAGGAATGGAACTTTTTAAGGAAAGATGAACTGAAACATCACCATCAGCAATAATTATTTTAATTTTATGAATAATCAATTTGTAGCAGTGGTGCAAGTGGATTCAGAACTGGAATGGAGTTAAAGTGTCAGGCACTTATACTATTTAGAGATTTAATATTTGTGGGACTTTCCCTCTAACTGTGTAATATGATAGGCATAGAGCACATGCTGGGTTTGCCAGTAGTGAGTTATTTGCACCAGAGCCACAGAAAGCAGTTATTCATTATAAACAAATATTTAGTGACCTTGAAATTTCTACAGTCAGGAGCAAATATTTATCGTGTTCCCCACAGAGAGAAACGCCATTGTGTTAATAAACTGACGTTTGTCAGTTAACAAGGAGACACTGTGAAGAGACTGCCCAAAGGTGACCATAGTGTCTATTCAATAAAGAATAGCAGGGAATTGAGATGGGAATTTCAAACTTTAGGCTAAAGTAGCAGAGTTGGAAAAATGATCCCATTTAGTTGCGTTGGAGAATTATTCCAACTCCACTACTTGAGCCTAAAGTTTCAAATTCCCATCTCAGTCCCCTGCATTTGTCTCTTTATTGAGTAGACCCTCAAGTCTTAGATCATGCGCCTAGACTAAAAGCCACAAGATGGGTTGTACATACAGGCACTCATTGTTTATATAAAGGGAAGGTCTGCTCATCAGAAGAGGCTATACCAACATTAATCCATATCACAGTACCAAAGTACATTAATATGCAAATTATACATTCTGCATATGTGGACAATTGAGAATAGAAGATGTGGTTTAGCAGCACAGAGCAACATCTCCTCAGATGGATCTCTAAATATATTTTTTTGCACCCATTAAATGCCAATCAGAGTCTTGGGAAGTCTGATTCACTTGAATGTGCATTAATATAAAATGTTTACATATTAAATATTAAAAGACAACTGTCGCCATCTAATTAAGTTCTGTTTAATTAAAATATTGCATGCAGTGTAGGCATTTTAAATTGAAATGATTTAATGAAACAATATAAATGAAGTACCTGATTGAGCCCTCTTTGCTTCTACAGCTCTATCGGCAGGCGGACATGTTAAAAATCTTGAAGTACTAGTTCACCCATCCGACCCAAGGTGTCTGCCCCGGATCTGTTAAAGGGGGTCTCTGCAGACATGGTTTAATGTGCCAGGCACATTCACGGTTGTTAAAGGGACATTTTTCCATAGACGTGCATGGCACATACAATGTCGCAAAGGGGATAAAGAACTTCTATTTAAAATGTCTACACTTTTTGCAATCTTTCAATTAAACAGTACTCCCTCCCTGAAATTCCATGGACTAGGCTGAGTTCTGGATATCGGAGAGGGGATTTTTTTTAACCTCTACATTTTCTGTGTCAGACTGAGGCCACTCCACGTGGCCTCATCTGATAGTGGTGACCCCGCTGCAAGTCCCTGCGGTTGAACCCGCACACAGCCCATCGCAAGGAGCTGTGATGAGCTGGTAATCTCAGGATGTTCTATGCCATCCTACAAGCTTTAAGGCACTGAAAAGTATGACGGCCTAGAACATCATACAGGCGGGAAGGGCTTAAAATAATAATAATAAAAAAACACAACGTGTGTGTCTCCCTGCTCTGCGTTTTAGTAAACATAGCCTTACAGTTATTAATCCTCCTCCTATATAAGACTTCACTAAGGGAAGGGCTTGAGCAAAACACTTAAAAGTGATTGTAAATTATTGGTTGCATGGATTTTGGTGCAGGAAAAAAAACAATTGTACACTGAACTGTCAGCAATCAGAACGATCCACCCTGCAATGAATATAACTATAAATACTGCGGCACATGACTGAAGCACAAATACAGCTTTTAGTTTAATATGAAAAGAAACATGTGCAAGAAAGAACAACAAAAAAAGGTGCAAAGCAAGTCAGCAGCAATTATGATTAAGCTATATGTGGAGCAGAACGTGTGAAGTTTTGCTGCTGACTTGTTTTGCACCGTTTCCTTCTTTATTAGAGGAACTATCACCCCCCTAATAATTTTTTTCTAAACAAATTCCCTAGTCCCCATCTATTCCAACTTTAAAAATAAATAAATGATGTCTATCTAAAATTGTAAGTTATTTTACCTTTAGGCAGTACTTGCCTCTCCAGCAAGGGCCACCATGATGCCCCTGCACTTGGGACGATCTCTCCCTCATAGACATGTATCATTAAACAGGTACCAGCGTGAGCTCTATTAAAATCAAACAAGGGTACGAAGGAGAGATCTCTCCCTGCAGCTCTGTTGCAGGTATGCTAGCTGCTAAAAGCGTGTGACATCACAAGAGATCACCCACAAGGAGGGACTTCCAAAAGATTTGGGTCGGATCACGAGCGTTGAGTGCCGGGGGATCATGGCAGCGCTTGCTGGAGAGAGCACTGCCAAAAGGTAAAATAACTTACAATTTTAGACAGACACCATGTATTTTTGACGTTACAATAGAATACATAGGGGTTAAGTGATTTGTTTACAAAAAAAATAAGAGGGGGTGACAGTTTCTTTAAAATAAAAGGTGCAAGATAAATTGAATGTATGCCACAACTGGGTGCCGCAGTTATATACATTTCATTTTGAGAAGAGCCTGAAAGTGGTGATAAAATGTGTTGTATCTGCTATAAAGAAAATTGCTATGGTGCATGTTTGATCAGTGACCACACGGACACTATTCCCATTTTACCCCAGCTGTGACCCACTTTCTAAATTGTTGTAAATAAGCATTGTACAAAGCACAAATCACACAAGATAGATAAATAAGGATCCATTCTGAGACAAACGTTTTAGAATTGCAGCAATCAGTAGGGAAACCAATGTAATATCTCTGCTGATTGCTCTTCTTGGTCCCAGAGATGGATCCCCCAGAGAATACGCATGTAAATACATGAAAAAACACATTTATCCCGCTTATTCACGGAAGAGAAAAGTGTGAAATCTCAGAGCTGCCTATGGTCAGGTAATATGATATCAGAGAACCTGTAACAGTAGTGAGAGAATGAACGAAGGTGAGGGGACCACCATTAAAAAACAAACTTTATCAGCCGAGAACCTTCACCCCTAAGATAACAATTCTTTCATCATTTGTGCTATTTATGTAGACAGTACAATAGAATGTCATCTAAACATGCTGTTCACTGAGGCCTGTTATAATAATGTGTACAATTTGGATATCACACCTTACATGATATGGTGCCTGTGTACTTACCAACTTCATTGCAATTACCCACATTACCATTGTTTTGGGGATAACTAAATGAAATATGTGATTTCACGTAAATTCTATTTTGTCCACTGTTTGTAAAAGTTATTGTGTAGCATCTTTTGTACTGTACCCCTGGAAATGAATCATACTGGTAGAGGCCGATAGTCTATGCCAGTGATGGAAAACAATGTTGACCTTGACTGCCCAGTTTTCTGCAGGAAGCCAATGAAGCTCTTAAAGTGTTCTCTCATTTGCGGCATTTCTCCGACCCATCAATATCAGTCACCCTGCTCATTCTAATTCTCATTTCTTTCCTATAATTTCTCATGCACCAATGAGTTCAAGTACAAAATGTGCACTAAGTTGCCTAATATCCACAAATGTCAGTCTTAGAGCATAACATTTAGTGGGTATTAATGGCGATGATGCAGGCACATGCTGAGTGCCACCTCAGAGGTCCACTTGCCATCACTGGTTTATGTTTTGACAAAAGATGAGTCATCTCATGTGAGCCATCCCTAACGGTTGAGGATTTTGCAACCAATCCAAATAACATTGTGCATCACTTAGCAACCTGCTGAGGGTGCATCATAAAGTGCTAGCGTTTCCGTGGCCCCTAAATGTACACAAAGAAAGAATGGGCACTCCGGTTACATGAGAAGGCCACAAGCATGAGAAGCAATGACAGATAGAAACAGACATCAGACTGAAGGTGAAAATACAATCTTATAACAAGGCAGCTGCTGAACTACAACTCCCATGACAGTAAGCTAGGCATAATAAAGGTTGCACTGTAAAACTACACGGTGCCCACCTCTTTCCAATATCTCATTTCCAGATTGTAATCTGATTGCAGACTCCTGAATCCCTTAATCCCTAGAGACAGAACTGATTTTAGCAACAAGTTTTAATCCAAACCCAGCACTCCCTCTTCCCCTCCCACTAACAATAAAGCAAAATGAAAAATGAAATCACATTATTTGATATTTATTAGTCTACACAAGCAGAGCAGCCAGTGTGTGGGGCCGGCAAAGAACGCATGATGAAAACAATTTGCAGAGGAAAGAAATAGGATTATTGGCTACATTCAGAGTCAAACTGAAACCCCTCGACCGACCAGAAAGAAAACACAGAGGGAGAAAGAGCAGGGGTAACAGAGGTGGGAAAGTCCCTGCATCCAGAGGCAGGATTAACAATGCACATACTTGGAGACACTAAGTGCATCTATCCATGATGTGATGGAAAAGGAGTTGTACAACTCATAATGAAGGATGTACATTGCTCTGACATGAATAGAGTTAGAACTGTACTAGGATTGATTTGAAAAATGGAACAGACAGTGTGTCAAAACATATGCCATGGTGTTTGGCCTTTACATTTTGTTGAACTACACCTTCAATGCTGCATCATGGGATATGTAGTTCAACAGCTGGAAAGACACATTTAAAGGAGCAGTTCCCTTACGTAATGCAACGTTTTCACTGGTCCTGGTGAGAGAGAAAAAGTAATATGCCAGTGAGAAAGTGGCATGTGGTGTGTGCAGCGCCAGGACAGCAACCGAAGGTAAATCTCAAGAGAAGCACTGTCCCAGACCTAAGCAAAATCTCAGAAACTTGGACATTTCAGGGGACTACATGGCTTATACCTTAAAAAGATTTTTTGCAAGAAAAGTTAATCTAACTTCCCCCATATTTTACCTCATTAGTACCTCTATAAGTCAGTTTAATGCTTTTTGGGCCTATCAGTCACCAGACAGTCATTAAAAGGCCAGTTTCACAGTGAGAAAAATCTATTTTTAGCTAGGTGCTGTATCATGTATAGTAAAGCAATAGAAACATCTGTCTTGTCAGTTTTTGTCAACCCTTCCTCTCTCCTAAATACACTGTAATAGAGTTATTGTTGTTGCTATAGCAACCCGCCTGCTTATCTCTCCCAGCCTTCCTTATTGGATTCCACCGAATTTAAAGGCCCCTGTGACAATATTATCAATGTAAAAATACAAGAGAACTGTAAATTGCTTTGAATAAGTACATTTCATATATATAGTAAACACATGCACAACATACATAAAATATGGTAGGTGGAACTGCCCCTTTAAGCATTAGAAGGTCTTTGGGTGGTGAAGGGATAAGTAAGGGAAAGTATTAAACATGTGCCCAAAAATGTGTAACCCATTTCCCTCTAAGAACTGCTGCTTTTAAACAGACAGACAATGGTGGTTTAATAGGAGGAGTAGAGTAGGGTTTATTCAGAAAGACATGGCATAAATATAGAATCTAGAAGGCTGTAGCAAAGTGCAAAGGGGATAGTAAGTAAATGACCAAACTCTGAATAGACCTAAACTTGAAGTATTGAAAGCCTGGATTTATTCTGTAACCAACACATACACATATAGGTCTTTTCTAGTTTTACATGCATGATGCTCTGAATGGGGGGGGGGGGGGGGGGGGGGAGACTCCTCAAAAAAAGAGGAAACAATCTCTAGTGGTACAAGATGAAATTAAGTAGGCTTCAGATCCTTCGGTTGTAACTCATTTGAGATTTCCAAAAGCTGATAAATAATTTAGCACAATGACGTAAGGCCTTATGTCAATCAGCAGCGTATATAAACCGACTAGACTATGGCTGTCCATCAAGTTCTGGTCACAAAAGCTGGCAATCTATTGTACTAAGGAGATGATAATTGTGCTCGACTGTGCTCCATCAAGTTGTACAAGTGGTTGGTACCTAGATAATCATTGGTATTGGCCATTTGGATAACAGTAGGAAACCCAAGGTCCTTTTTTATATAACTGTCTGGTACCCAAACAGCCATACAAAAAAGCAAGCACAAAAACATCCCCATTCTCAACATCCTCTCTTTCTAGGGAACATGGGGAAAAAAAACCATGGCAATAGACAATCAGAAGTTACAGTATAGAGGATATTGATTAAAGGATTCGGAAGCTGTTTTGGGAATGCAATATATTTTGCATTTCTCATGTTGACCCACAGATAATTGCTGTAATGGTTCAGCAAAGCCAAAATAATGAAGGGATTTTGTTCTGTTGGGGTGGATGCTTTCCCATGAACACAAAGAATCTTTGGAGCTTGTACTGTTCATACTGGGTCAGTTTGACATATTGTTTCATGGCAAACACAGAGCTGGTATGGGGAACATAGGTAAGGGGGAAGAGTACACTTATATAAAACTACAGGTGTTTAATGATACAGGGAAAGAGAAGTGAACTGGCCAAAACAAGGGATGGTCGGGTTCAAGGGACAAAACAAGAAAGTAGAGGAGATATAGGGTGAAAAGTAGCGTGTAGCCTGCATTAGAAGATACATAGATGCTTAAAAGCTTCATTTCAGTCCCCAAGCCTACAGGCTGCACCACAAATTGTTTAATTCTTCAGTTTTTTTTAATCACTCCCCAAAAGTTACTTTTTTCCTTTGTGGTTTTTTTTTTTTTAGATCAGTTCTAGTCAGAAAGGTGAAGCGGTATCCTTATTGTTTGCTTCGAGTCTGGCGTTCCTGTAAAGGAGAGAGAGAGATAATACAAACTGCGTTAAGAGAGCTGGACACTGCAGGGAAAGCTCTAGTACATCTCAAGCATCTTCACTGCAACCGATAGGGCAAGAGGCCATACTCGGCATGTACATAAGAAGAGCTGCGGGATAATGGCTGCCTGCAACGGCCGCCCAGTACCTGATCAGTGCAATGCTAAGACACCATGGCTGCTTGTTTACACCAAAAAAAGGATTGGGTAGCTCTGCAGAGAGCTGATCTGTGAATAGGAAACCTATTACAGCAGCATTTAGCTTGTCATCTGCTAGGAAACGCATGTACGTGCAGATTGAGTATCCCTTATACAAAATGCTTGGGACTAGAAGTATTCTGGATAATGGGTAATTTTTACCTAAAAGTTATATTAAGGCCTCTGAGCCCTTATGAAATACAGTACTATCAATGCAAATAATGCATAGAGCAAATTACTCAATTTTACTGTGATGTGAGGCATCGCTGAGAATCTGCCTTCAGTGCGACAGGCCTGCTCGTATGGAAGAATCTGGCCATACATGGAAAAGCTATATCACATCTTAAGGGGGCTCGACGCTGAATAAACTGTTGTGCGCTTGCATTGTGACAGGTGTGTGTGGAATTGGCAACTTGTGGTGAAATCTGGAAAATTTGTTGGGATTCCAAATGAGAAACAAAAGCAACACCGGCTCTAGTCACAGGAACAAAAGTGCAGGAGGTGGGTGGGTGCTCCACAGTGCTGATTAGGCACAACAAAGTATGCACTCCACTCGCCAAGTAGTGAATGAATAAAGTGCTTTAATGCTTTAAAAAAATCCAAACAAACAGGGTAAGGTACAATCCACGGATGATAAAGTGAAAAGGGAAGGCCACCTAACGCGTTTCGCGTGTCACCACGCTTAGTCATAGGAGTCAAATTTTGTTGGGATAACAAATCATTTTGGATAATAGATTTTCGGATGAGGGATACTCAACCTGTATAGTGTTTTTTATATATATATATATATACATATATTTTTTTTTACACAGAATTAAGTTCTCATTTTCTTCCAACATCATAGAAATATTAACCCTCACCGGTACCGTATGCACACAACACATTGTGAATCAGTGTAATGATGTCCTAGCTATGGGTGATGTTTAACCTATGTAACAGAAATTATATACATATATATATTATATACATACACAGAATTCACAACCTCTGTATATGCAAACACAAACATTTAAAATAATTGTGGTATTTCCACATCTGTTTTCGGGATAATTAAATGAAATATGTGATATGTGAATAAAGCGAATCTGATGTTACAGGTGTTGCAAAAACCTACTGATGCAGAACTGAATTCAACCAACAAAATGTTATGTAACCACTGTTAACTACGTGTCACAGAGGTACCAATTTGCATAATATTCCACAAATGTTGATATTATTGGAATCAAACTCCATATGGAAGATAACCCCGCCCCTTCCAATATATCTTTTACTGTGATTAAACATAATCTGATATCTCTCTCCCCTTGGCAGATAGTCATCAGGATCGATCTCTTGAAGTTTTATACAAACAAATCTGCTCATTTCAGCAATTTCAGATTTCAAAAGCACATTTCTTACAAGTACAGTCATAAGATCTTTAATTTCAATGTGTAATGGACCTCAAATATATGTAAATAGCTCTATTTCTGCACAAAATAATTTTCAAAGCCTTGGGAAATATTTATGTTATGTAGAAGTCGTCCAATTTAGAAGCACAAATTAAAAACAAAAATCACTGTCCCTAGTATGAGGTTAGTTGCAATGATTCCATTGGTAGCAGGCAGCCTGGGGTTAGCACAAGGGACTGTAATTAGATCCCGTCTGCTGATCTCATGTAAAAATGAGGGTCTAGCTGTACCGCCAGAAAGACCCCCGCTGAAACCAAACCCCAATCAGAAGAATGAGGCGAGACCTCATACCGATTGTCAGTGTCCTGTCTGGCTCTGCCTCAGACGTGAGAGAATGATCCCATGCAAAAAAAAGGGTCTCCCTCTGTGCCATCAGAGATCACCGGAAGATTCAGATGCCAATCAGACGAGTAGGATTATACGGTCGGCCGTCAGCTGAGACACAGCCAAGAGTAAAACCACATGTATCTTAAAATACACATTAGGTTTACTTGTGAAAAGCAGGACATTTTTCCTTTGAGAAAGCACACATTTATTGTCCTTTAGAAAGGTGCATGTGATGTCTACTGTTTATGAGATCACCTTGTGGATTGATGTAAAAATGAACTACCTTCTTTGTTAAATGTTTAATTTGCATTTTAAGCCACAAAGAAATGTAATCAACAAGAGACACCACACATACATTGAAAATATTTATTCTCTTTATTTATGCAATTGCTCGCCCTGGATTGTTTTCGATTTTTTTAATATCTATACCAGAAGAGGCCAACATGTGCCCAGGCAGACATGGAGGTGCAGCCCCAATGAGAGGGACCGCGGTAACTGCACCTCAGCCCCATGCCTACATCAGACACATAGGGGGTTGCACACTCTGCCCCCTCACCCAGAGACTGTTGGAGAGCCAGGTTGAAGGTGACATCCTGGCCCTCAGAAGAACCTTAATACCAGCAGCAGGGACAGGAGGCTGATGTTGTGTCTGAACCACCCCCTCCCTACAAACAAAAAGGTAAATACGTGGGGACAGGGACACACAGCATAAACATTTTTTTGGTTAAAAAAAAAAAAAACTGTCTGTAAAGGGACTGTGAATGTATGCATGTTATGTGTTTGGTTTTTTTTGTGGCGTCTTTTTATGCAATGTGATACAGTAATGTGCAGGATGGGCATAAGTTTTGGTGCTGTGGAGTCTGTGATACATACACACTGCACATTACTGTGAATTTTATATATAAAATATATACATTTTCTCTCAATGAAAAATGAATGTGGCCCACACACATACATTTCTTATGAAGTGGCCCACTGCAGAAAAAAACAGCCACCCCTGATCTATACGATACCATTATGAACAATGTTTAGCTGACTACGTCCCTTTAAATCACCTGCAGTCAAATTTCTGGAATCATGGCTGTGTAGCTTCTATCAACGAGTTTAGGACTGAAAATCATATTGACACTTACATGGCAGCTTGAGAGGTTTAATAAAGTACCACTGAATTCAGAGTACAGAAGAGGCTTGAAAGCCCACATAGATAATTACCACGACCTACTGATGCTCTAAATAGCAGGGGTCTGGATTACCCATTCATAGGTGTAAGAGAATTATGTAAACAATTACATAGTCTACAGTGTTTGTAAGAAAGAAAGAAAAAATGCAACAAGAAAGGGAATTTTCAGCTCTGTCTAAAATTAATTTAAAATGACACATCACACAGCAAATGTGCTGTGTATTGCAAGTTATGTCAGACAGGTTGACTTTGAAGGAATGAGACATGCACATCCAACAGCCTCAGTCTCTTGTCAAGAGTCAAAACAGTAAATCGGGTCCCATTTCAACAGTCAGTATACTAGTTCATTCAATAGACTTAGAAGGCCGGAAGCATTGCAGGTCTTCTACCAAGGTGGAGAGTATTGTTTGATTGGTCAAAAAAGTATCTGCTAAAGATTTTTCACGAATAGGAAACCTAAAAACGCAATAAATTGATTACAGGATCCCTAACACTAAGGCATTATGCAACACTGATGTCCAAACGAGGTCACTAACATTTAGTTAACATTTCTAATAGGTAAATCAGGCTTCGCAAACAATAAACCTTGAGACTTAGCCCAAAAGAGAGATTTTATTTCCACCATAAATACATTGGCAAACAGGTATTCCCACTCCAATAACTGAGCAGGGAGACAGGGAACTCTATTGTGGAATAATAAAGGATTTATTTTGTCACAAATTCAAGTGACAACTTTATTAATACACAGGAACAGAGGTTTTTTTTTTAATTCTCTTTGCTTCAAGTTTTCACAATGTAACAGATTAATGGCTTTTACAAAATTCCTGGTCATCAGGAATATGTGCTGCATATAAAAATGTCCAGCTTTTGTGTCAAACTGCAGTTGTCTTATACCGAGAATGTCTGAAATTTACCTGAGCAGTAAGCACCAACATTGTTCAAGGCGGACATTTACTGGGCAAATTTAAAGATGTTCTTATATGGATACTTTGCCTACCGATGCCCATGATATTTTCTATACCAGGGGTTTCACAATACAGCCTTTAGTGGCCTACATTTCTCATAATGATCTTAGATGTAAGATGATGGCAGGGAAGTATGGGAAATGTAGCCTTCCGACAGCTGGAAGGCCACAGTTTTATACTGCAGCTTAATATAGAAGGGATATTTCAGCACACATATTCGACTGATACAAGATGATGTCAGTAAAAGACAATCAAGGTGCATGCTGGGAAAGGTGTTCAAGCACAAATGACAATAACAAATATTTAAATACATAAAGCAAACAGCTTAGCCATTTAATAAAATGGTGAGCAGTAATTTTTTTAATCTAAATTAACCTTTTCTGTAAAAGGTGAGAGAATGGGGGTAAATACCTCATGAAAATATTTACATGTTTTAAATTGTAAAATATGAAAAATAACCCTTTGATCCAAAACAAATACTTGCCATTTTAGTTATTTTTAAGACTTTTGTAAAAATGCTTATTTATTTTGTTGCAGTGAGAAGCAGCCCTAAATCAAACACCAGATAGTGCAATCTCATATCCCATAATCCCCAAATGATGGGAACAATTTCTGACACAGATCAACAGAATTATCCAGGGTCATTGCTGTGAAATAGTTAAAGACATTTGTGTAGACATGGGAAGATTTGAACTACGAAACCATTCAATCATTGTTTACATTCTCAGAATTAATCTGTTACAGAGAATATTATGCAAACTGACACTTCTAGAAAACATAGCTAACCCATAAATCAGATGCGTTAAAAATTCCGATTAGTATAGATGAAAAGGTGACACGATGCGGACAATTCACTAAAAATTCACTGTGAATAGAGGTGAAATGAACCATTTCTCTCACCATTTTACATACACATTGTGCAGAGGACAAACCTGGTGAGCTTCTCCCGCAAATCAAACTCACCAGGTTTATGCTTGTACATTGTATAGCCACGTCTGTGAGAGGAGATGTTCCTTTCACCTCAACTCATCTTTTTGTAAACAATTATTATAACTAGTGACTGCCACTGACTGAACATTTCTGTCACTCCTGGAGTTAGGATTCACACCCCTCTCTAATCTAAAATCAGATAGTGAACACAAATCAAAATAGACCAGAACTCCGAATAATGAAGGTTCTGTAAGCCTAAATGCTGCATCATTGAAGACTAGAACTCTGAATAATGGAGCTCTGTAACCCCAAATGCTACATCATTGAAGACTAGAACTCTGAATAATGGAGCTCTGTAACCCCAAATGCTGCATCATTGAAGACTAGAACTCTGAATTATAGAGCTCTGTAACCCTAAATGCTGCATCATTGAAGACTAGAACTCTGAATAATGGAGCTCTGTAACCCTAAATGCTGCATCATTGAAGACTAGAACTCTGAATTATGGAACTCTGTAACCCCAAATGCTGCATATCATTCATGTGGCGGGGGGGTTCTACATTTTGCCCATTAACAGAGTTAAAAGATTAAAAATCTCTTGCAAAGCTGATTTAGCCATGTGAAGCTCAACATAAAGTACACCATGGGAGTGGTCATCTTGTCTCGAACCGTGAATGTGGCAAAACTACTAATGAGTTTACACACCCTTGAAAGCACAATGATTACCATGTTTTTATAATCCCACAATAATGCAACATACAATAGAAAATTCATGGATTTGGAGGACACAATTTGACTTTGAAAAGGTTTATTCTCTTATTAACGTATCACATCAAGGTTTTGATTAACAGAAAATCTACCCACAATTGTTTCATCGAAGCTCTTAATGAGTTGGAGGTTAATGTTCATTAGCAATCTCACTCTCATTTTACAACACAGGAAAAAGAAAGACAAGAGAGAGATTTACTGAAGGCCAAGCAATGTATGTCCATGTCTTAAGTCCAAAAATGCAGCAACCAGAAAGAAAATAGTTACACAAAAAGTACGAAAATGAAATGGAAAGCCAATGCTTAATGTAACCCTTTCAGATCCAGAGGGGTGAATGACACGTTGCAACATATCGTTGCCTACTCTGGCACTCAAAGCGTTAGAGGAAATGGGATTAATATAGGGGTGGAAAAAAAAAAAAAAAACTTTTTTTTTTTTTTTAAAGAGACGGATTGCAAATGTAATAGAGAAATTTCACAAGCGTTGGGTGTATTGGAAATGTTCAGATAATTCATCATTGGAGTTTTTTTTTTTTTTTTTGCAAGCTAGACTTGCTGAATATTCAGAATAAAACTGTTGGCTGTACATGGCAAATTGGTCTGCCCTAAACTACTACATAAAGTCATAGAATATAAGCTGGATATTGGATGAGACTACAACCAACAGTTAAAGCAGGTTCACAAATTAATCCTTTCAGGGCCAGAAGTGGGTGTGCTTTTATATTTTTACATGCCCCTCTGATGCCAAAAGGGTTAATGACTGTGTACAGCCCTGCCAGAGTCCTCACTTGGAGTGAATATTTCAGACATTACAAATATCCAAGAATAAGATACATCTCATCAGCAGCACTCACTGCTGCTGCCCCTCACGTCCAATAATTGAAGTGAGTTATTACACTGGGTACAAACTGCTTACGCTAAGCAATTGTGTTACATGGCTTTATCCCACCTGCCCTGCAAGGATTTTCTCTGTTCCAGTCCTAATAGCAGTACAGGTAATGGATTCACTGAGCACGGGTGGACCAGTCATTCCTTCACCTGTGGTCAAATGTGGGAAACCTAATGACCTGCCAGTTGGAGGGGGAGAGCAGGACCAATGTTTGTTGTATTAACCTATACTGGGGGCCCAGGATGCTTGTTCTGGATTAGTTATTTCCACAAGCCTGCAAGGTATGCGATCCCAGATAAACATAGATGCAGCAATGTGTCTTGGGTGTATGAAAAATGTGTAAATCCTGACAACTGAAAACTGTAGGTGTCAGATAGCCCAGTGTGGTCTGCATTATACCTGGGTTTCAAACTTCTTTACTACCTACAAAAGGTTTTACCTTCACTCTGGGAGGGGGATTAAATTTTGGGCCTACAACTCATGCAGATAGAAACTAGATCTAAAATACGTGTCTCCTTTCAATAGAAGCATTTTGACCCATTCACAAACATGTAAAAGTTTCCATTGCTTACCAAAACTAAAAGGCAAAGGACTTTGTGTTGTAGCTGGTAATTATGAAAGGGGGAGCACATTTCAATGGCACTTGCTCTTGAAAGCACTCCCTACAAATGCAGGAAGTGGAGCGTGCACAGGAAAAGCTTCCCCAGTTTGTAAAATAAAAAACAAAAACACATACAATTTCAAAATCTGCAAGATCTCATGGTATGGAAACTCCTACATGCACTTGAAAATGACGCAAATATTCACTTAGGAGAAACATGCATTTTAATGATAGCGAACGTGTGGCTACTAAACATAGGATGCTTTACGTGCCCCAGGTTCTAGTTTCTCTTTTACACCAGTAATATTAGGACAGAGGGCTTATGGCCTTATGATATGAAATACTGGCTGTTTAGAATGGCTGTTAGTATGTGGCAGTTTTATAAGAAATGACATGCAAACTGTCAATACTGTATGAATTATATGTATAGAATACATGGGCTTGTACACTAAAATCAGGACTATTCCCTGGTTAGCATTATAAGAATAGCATCATTTTACGACCCGATATCATTTGCCTGCCAGGACTAGACAGGCACCAAATCTGACACCAAAAACCACTTTTAGCAAGAGTCGGATTTGAGAATTACCTTGCGCACGACCTCTTCCTCTTCTTGCCGCTTCTCATAATGAGAAAAGTCATCAAAGATGGAGGTCGTGTGCTTGTAAGTGGCAATGATTTTTAGCACCAGTTTTGCTTTTTCTAAGGGCACCTCCTGTGTGTCTCGGGAGTTTGTGACAGGTTTGTTGTCGTTGTTCTCGAGGCGGATGTGCCTAAGCTGGTTGTTGGGGACGTCCTTGACAAAGAGCCACTTGACATCGAACTTGCCCTTCCACTTGTCCTGAGACCAGACGCCAGCACTGGTGCCATAGTCCACAGGAGATCTCATCTCTGCTACCCCGCAGAAGTGTCCACTGCCATTGACGCTAAAGAGCAGGTAGACGGGGCCTTTGGCGTTCATGGAGCGGAATGCGCTATCCAGACGCTTGTTCCCATGCTCCGTGCTACACCAGATCGAGTACTTGATGGAACGATGGATATCATCCTCAGAGTAACTCTTTATGATAAACACTCTGCCATTTTTTAGGTTCCAGTCGAAGTCCTTAGGGTTGTAGCTGTGTGCGGCTTTCAGCTTCTCCAGAACTGGATGGGACTCACTGCCAGGGATGGCATGAGGCTGGGCCCCACCAAGGGGGTTGCCATCAGAACCTCCACCCTGTCCATAAGCAGCATTCCTATTGCGTGGCGCAACCCAACGGTTTTGTGGGGGCTGCTGCTGCTGAGGGGGTGGCGGAGGGTTTTGGTACGGGGGCTGAGAAAGGGGAGGAGGCTGAGCCGGAATAGGCTGTAACAGCTGCTGTTGTTGCTGCTGGGGCATGGATTGAGGGGACGGGATTTGCTGAGGCATTGGGGACTTTGCTACAGGTCCCTTATTATCCCAGGTACCTATGTCCATGTTATGTTTTATTGGAGGCGGTGGCAGGGCCCCTCCCATTATGGTTACCGGCTTAGTTTTAGTTTTCGGCTGTGGCTTGGCAGGTTTACTGGCTATGGCTGCCCACGAGGTTGGTTTTGAGGGTGGCATACTTATGCTGTTGCCCCCATTGCCAGAAAGAGCGCTTGGCATTCCTACACTGTTGACCACAGATCCCAAAGTTTTCACCGCAGAAGCACTTACATTACTGCCTATCTTAAGCCCGACCATGCCCTGTTCGATGCTATTCATACCAGGAGCTTTATTCAGAGTCTCGTTGTGAAAACCAGTCTGTCCATCTACTATAGTTCCCCCCAAGGAACTTGGTGGGTAGCTGAAGCTGCCCCCATAGGCAGAATTCTGTGTCTGCTGCCCCTGAGATCCACTAGTGCCCCAAGCAGAGAAGGCAGGGTTTTCTGGGAAGAAGTTGAAGCGATGCTGGTAGATATTGTTTCCCAGACCACCTGGTTGGCCAAAAACAGCATCGTGCATGAAGTGATGGTCTCCGTTGCTAAGTTGTCCATATGGGGTGAGGTAAGGGATGGGAGGGTCCCCACCAGTTGACCATGGAGCCTCGCTGAGAGAGTATGGAAACCCAATGGATGGAGGGTAGTAACTGGAAAGGTACGGATCTGTCATGGATGGGTAGCTGTTACTCTATTGGAAAGAAGGTAAAAGTCCGTCAGTTAAATGCACACAGGTGATATACCACAAAATACAAGAAAACAAGGAGGGCAAAAAAGCAACTCAATAGAAACTTGATGCACTGGAGGGGAATAAAAGGTCTTCCAGGACTAAATAACTATGTCATGAAGGGGTTACATACATTAAATTGACAGCAAAACCAAGAACGTGTTAGGTGTGGGCACATATAAATATAGAACAATCCGAGATTGGCTTAATAAACAAATAAGAAATATAAAAAGCAAAACATTGGTAGACTCACCTGATTGGACTGTCCAGACAGATACTGCTCGAAGTCATTATCATGCACATTGTCCTTCTGATGCAAGGATCCATTTTGAACTGAAATAAGATCATTGTTTGAGCGCCCTAGTGGAAAAACTTTGGGGGGAGAAATTGAGTTTGCAAACTAACTTAGTCACAGCAAGAATTAAATTCATAAAGTTACATATGAACTGGTGAAAGAGAAGACAAAAATCTTGATTTCTGTATAACTAAATATTCTGATAGGAATGTAGCAAATTTAACTACACTACTTTATGTCAAAATCACCATTTTCAAAGGATTCATTGTTCACATGGAGTTAAACGATGGCTTGACAACCAAAGGCTGATTGAGCAATTGAGAAGCCAGCAAAACGCGACATCCATAAAGCTCTATGTGAAACAGTCAAAAAGGTCAGGGGAGAGAGGAGCACAGTTTTTAATAGAAATGGGTTTTTGGGGATCGTTAAGCACTGGGTTCAAGGTGTGTTTGTGACCTTTGTGGGAGCAGGACACACCCTCTTTAGATATAAACATAGAAAGACATCTGTTTGTACAGTTATGCTGAAGATATATATTAAGTATAGCCCAAATGAAACCGGTCAATCATAAGGAGCATCCATCAATCTGACATGTATATATCAAAATTTATGGTCATCTTAACATGTTAATTTAGAACTTTATTGAAGTGTCAAAAATGGAAATACATATCTGCAAGGATTGTGCCCAGAAAACCTTTACATGAATGAGGGTTTTGTAAAATAAAAAAACCTGAAAAACACACAATGCTGGGCAAAGATCTAACAGTGAAGATATTCAAACAGTTCCCATAGTGATTGCTAAACTTTTAAAACTTACAGAAAAATACAGCATTACTTATCAAAGTCAAAAGGTTAATATAATGGATAGAAATGTACAGATATGCAGAGTTTTTATTTTACTTTGTACAAGAGACCTGCCATCTGAAGGTAGGCCACTTAAAGTGTACAAGTTAAATTTGAATACTTAATGACACTCATTAAGAAATGGCAATCCTAAAATGGTGCCACAGCTTCCAGGCTATTTTATGCCTTGAGGTAGATACCCACAGGCAGGAGAGGAAGCAAGGATCATTAAACCCAGGAATGCTTTTCTTTTCCAACCACTTAATAAATTCTTGATTAAAGTTTGAAGGACTATAGATCAGCATCATTAGAAAAATGATGTTTATGGGCAGTTAGAAGGTCAAAGGTTAGCAATCACTGTAACTTGTAAACAAAAATAAAAATGACTGTAGAATTGTTTAGTACTTTCTTTCTGTCATCGTGGTGTCTGCCACTAAAGGCCCTGCTTTGCAATATAATTTACTGGCAGGATATAAGAATATGATATGGACTTTAAAGCAGGGCTCGACAAACCCCAGGCGCCAGGTCGCCATGGCGACCAGGAAATTAGACCTGGCGCCTGGGTGCTGTCAGCCTCCTGGTCCCCTTGCCGCTGCCATCCGATTTTTCCGCAGCGCGAGGGGGTAAAGTCTGTGCCGATGGCCGATGGCACAGACTGCAAGCTCCGCCCCCTCGCGCAACGCGTGTCTGAGTGCCGGGTGTCGTCACGTGACATCCTGGCACTCAGCACGCCGACCAACGGAGTTAAGCTGCAGCGTGAATGTCCCCCTCCCCTGCAGTGAGGTAAAGCAGCTGGGAGGGGGACACATCAAGAAGAAACCCCAAGAAAAGACTGTGTGAGGTGGGTGTGTGTTTGTATGTATTGTAAAGTAGGTGTGTGTGAGGTGTTTATATATATGGGTGTGTGAGGTGTTTATATATATATATGGGTGTGTGAGGTGTTTGTATATATGTGTGTGTGAGGTGTTTGTATATATGTGTGTGAGGTGTTTGTATATATGTGTATATGTAAAGTATGTGTGTTTGTATATATGTGTGTGTGAGGTGTTTGTATATATGTGTGTGTGAGGTGTTTGTATATATGTGTGTGTGAGGTGTTTGTATATATGTGTGTGTGAGGTGTTTGTATATATGTGTGTGTGAGGTGTTTGTATATATGTGTATATGTAAAGTATGTGTGTTTGTATATATGTGTGTGTGTGAGGTGTTTGTATATATGTGTATATGTAAAGTATGTGTGTTTGTATATATGTGTGTGTGAGGTGTTTGTATATATGTGTGTGTGAGTTGTTTGTATATATGTGTGTGTGAGGTGTTTGTGAATATATGTGTGTGTGAGGTGTTTGTGTATATATGTGTGTGTGAGGTGTTTGTGTATATATGTGTGTGTGAGGTGTTTGTGTATATATGTGTGTGTGAGGTGTTTGTGTATATATGTGTGTGTGAGGTGTTTGTGTATATATGTGTGTGTGAGGTGTTTGTGTATATATGTGTGTGTGAGGTGTTTGTATATATGTGTATATGTAAAGTATGTGTGTTTGTATATATGTGTGTGTGAGGTGTTTGTATATATGTGTGTGTGAGTTGTTTGTATATATGTGTGTGTGAGGTGTTTGTGAATATATGTGTGTGTGAGGTGTTTGTGTATATATGTGTGTGTGAGGTGTTTGTGTATATATGTGTGTGTGAGGTGTTTGTGTATATATGTGTGTGTGAGGTGTTTGTATATATGTGTGTGTGAGGTGTTTGTATATATGTGTGTGTGAGGTGTTTGTATATATGTGTGTGTGAGGTGTTTGTATATATGTGTGTGTGAGGTGTTTGTATATATGTGTGTGTGAGGTGTTTGTATATATGTGTATATGTAAAGTATGTGTGTTTGTATATATGTGTGTGTGTGAGGTGTTTGTATATATGTGTATATGTAAAGTATGTGTGTTTGTATATATGTGTGTGTGAGGTGTTTGTATATATGTGTGTGTGAGTTGTTTGTATATATGTGTGTGTGAGGTGTTTGTGAATATATGTGTGTGTGAGGTGTTTGTGTATATATGTGTGTGTGAGGTGTTTGTGTATATATGTGTGTGTGAGGTGTTTGTGTATATATGTGTGTGTGAGGTGTTTGTGTATATATGTGTGTGTGAGGTGTTTGTGTATATATGTGTGTGTGAGGTGTTTGTGTATATATGTGTGTGTGAGGTGTTTGTATATATGTGTATATGTAAAGTATGTGTGTTTGTATATATGTGTGTGTGAGTTGTTTGTATATATGTGTGTGTGAGGTGTTTGTGAATATATGTGTGTGTGAGGTGTTTGTGTATATATGTGTGTGTGAGGTGTTTGTGTATATATGTGTGTGTGAGGTGATTTGTGTATATATGTGTGTGTGAGGTGTTTGTGTATATATGTGTGTGTGAGGTGTTTGTGTATATATGTGTGTGTGAGGTGTTTGTATATATGTGTATATGTAAAGTATGTGTGTTTGTATATATGTGTGTGTGAGGTGTTTGTATATATGTGTGTGTGAGTTGTTTGTATATATGTGTGTGTGAGGTGTTTGTGAATATATGTGTGTGTGAGGTGTTTGTGTATATATGTGTGTGTGAGGTGTTTGTGTATATATGTGTGTGTGAGGTGTTTGTGTATATATGTGTGTGTGAGGTGTTTGTGTATATATGTGTGTGTGAGGTGTTTGTATATATGTGTATATGTAAAGTATGTGTGTTTGTATATATGTGAAGTAGGCGTGTGTGTTTATGAATTGTGTTTATGTTTGCGTGATTGTCTGGCTCCTAAAAAAAATGTCTGGCTCCTAAAATCAAAATAAATTTGTCAAGCCCTGCTTTAAAGCAATTTCAACATTGGTGTCAGAAACTAAAAGTAATCAAATCTTACCTTTACTGTCCTGTCCTTTTGGTCTCTGATGTGTTTTCCAAACAAGCATAAAAAGGAGGGAGCAGGAGAAAAGATCAAATTAGAATATAAGAGTAGATGGATTGTCATTTAAAAGGTAATATTAATAATCTGCATTTGTGAGAATGCCAAGTATAGATTTGTCATACAAGGTGCACTTATTTTTATAAATACAAGCAGAGATAAAATGACATGTGTTTAAAGAACAAAAATGAATAGGGGCTACTAGAATAAAATCTTTAAAAGGGACACTATTAAAAAATGTTTCATGCGGTCTGCAAGGAGCAATTCCACACATCTTATTTTCTGTATATTTTAAATATACTTACTAGAGGTCAAATGCACTTATTTTTACAATTTGCATCTCCACTGTAGTTATTACCTTGAAAATAATTTGCTTTAGGGACTTCTAAATACAGGGTGATATAAGGACTGTCACCATGGCAACAGCTATAATATTACACTTTATTTGCAGTTTTTAGGAGACAGAAAGTTTTGAGATAAGACAGATTACATTACATGATGCAGTTCTTATCTAAAACTATTTTTGGGCCACTGCACCTTTAATTCCCCCCTCTTTGCATCTTTAACAATATGTTTCTGTGTGCAAAAAAGGAAGAGAAAACTATTTCTAACCCCACACCAGTCTGTTTTTTAAAATTAATAGGATACAAGCCCAACACACTTGGCATGTGTACATGACTCTCTATAGTCATAGATTTGCGTGGGGATCAACTTGCTAAATGGAAGATATTGTGGCGCAAACCCGTCTTGCAAAAATGTTGCAGCAAGTTTTTAAGACTTGAAATTTCAAAACTAAAAATAACCAATAAGCATCAATTTTGTTTTCTTTTTGCAGTTTCAGACTACACAGAATTACTTTATTCTATTAAAAATCTAAATTATTCTGGTGTTATCTGTGCTGTGTAGAATATATGTAGAAACATGTGTAAGCGCCTATTTAAAACATGTTTACATACCCATGCAAGAGCAAAGCCAAAAACATGAATGATTGACGCATAGGTTTTACATAAACATTTGTCTCATCAGTTTCCCCCCAAAACTTCCTATCTTCTAAAAACTGGGTAATAGTTATTGCTATGGAAACAGCCCTCCATGGGTAATATCACAGTATATGAAGCTGACTAAAGCCCATCCTCCTGCCAAGCACTTGAAACAGCCAAGAAAGGCAGATTCCACAGGAATTACTAACGACAGCTTGATAACTGAAATCCACTTTTCACTCAATTTAGAGACCCCAGTGAAATTATTTGGAATGAAAAGATACAGGAGAAATTGGTTATTGAACTATTTGTTTTAAAGTAAAAATTCATTTTTCACACATAAAAACAGGCACTACAGAAAACTGCCCCTTTAAACAGTGTCTATGGTCTATTTCCTCACATCCAACACATTCTCACTTATGAGAAATATGTATTGTGTGTCAGTTTCTCTTTGTTAACTAAATATTTTGTTTAAAAGTGCAAAAATGACTGGTTAGATAGTATAAAAGTGCAAACTATAATTTGGTGTGATTAAAATGAGCACAAATTACAAAACATTAAGGTTGAGGCATTAAGCCATTTGATAAATATTAAATAATAACACTAATACTGGTAAGTGATGGGTGATGAGATGCACTGAAAGATTAACTGTTTCCTCACAACTGTACTGAAACACTCATATCTTAAGGAGGGGAGACATGTAAGAGTTATTCAAAAGTTATACCAAAAATAGTAGATAACAGTTATATCAAAGTTTTTGGAGTGGCCAGTACAGCAGTAAGTAAATATTTTTCTTCAAAAGTTACTCGAGAAGGAAGAAAGTTCGAGGAAGGAAGTGGAAGTAGACATTATAACGGGAAGTGGGACTGAGTGAAGAGGAAAAAGAAAGATGGTATAGGATGAAACCAGAACAATGGATGCATGAAGAAAAACAAGTAAAGCAGGGCTGTACAAAAGCTAGGAGAGATGTGGCTCCTAAAATTCCTACTGCTGGCTCCAGTTCCCTGGGTCAAAAATAAATAAATAACAGGACTGGCTCCTGATTTGGTTTGTCTGGCTCCTAAAGTCTACAAGTTTGTGTTGGGTGGTGTAGTCATGTCTGCAGGGAGAGTGGAGGTCAGTAAAGGGTTTATGGAGGAGTGATGGGCCAAAGATGGAAGTCGTAAATGTGCAGCATTAGCTGACATAGTAAGACGACGAATAGAGATGCCAAGGAAGGAACTATTGGTTGAGAGACTGTACTGACAATGAAGCAAGACAGAGGCCTAAAGTTAAGTAAGTCTCAGATCTGGGAGACAACGAAGGCAAAGATTGGAGGATGTAACTAATTGGGGATTGGGGTCACAGGCGTAATGTTTAATGCAGGGGGTGCACGCGGGATGTTTCAAGTGGGCATACGCGTGAAGTTTCAGGTGGTCACGTGCCACACACGCGGGAGGGTGTGGGTGCAGTCAGGTGGTGCAAGTATGAATGGAACAAACAACGCCACAGGCCCCAAGTTGGAATGCCAAACACAAGGCAGATTTAAGAGTGTTTTGAGGAGCAAATTTAGGAATAGGAGAGGATCGTGGTGGGGAAGATTTGAGAACCAGAAAGGATTGGTAGGGCAGATGTATAAATATAGCAGAGGATTAGGGCAGGTTGTGTGAAATGTAGGAATTGGAGAAGAATGTGGTAGTGAGATGTTGGAATATTATGATGGGTCAGATGTAGAATTAGGAGATTAGATGGAATGTTAGATTAAATCAAAGGCAAGAATGTGGTGAAAATCTTGGAACAGGATGATTTGGTATGGGGAGGGGGTGCAAGTCTGAAAATAGGTAAGGAATGGGTAGGGTGTGCAAATCTTCTAAACAGGGTATGCAGTTATGGAACATAGGAGAGGGGATGCGGATCAGTGACCTGGGAAAGAACCGGATCAATCTGGGGAATAGGAAAGAATGGGGGACAGAGTGGTCAACGATCTGGGATGTAGCAGAGAATGGGGGGAGCAATCTGGAAAATATGATGGTAAGGGGCAGTTCTAAGAATAGGAGCCTAATGGGGGTCAAATCTGGAAGAGAAGAATTAGGGGAAGTAGATAAGGGGCTAAGGGAAAATTGTGGTGGGGCAGATCTGTGACAAAAAAACTGTTGTGGCATATATGGAAATAAAATATATCTGTGGGGGGAGGGGTCAGATGTGGGAATGAAAGAACTGCGGGGGAGCATACGTAGGAATAGTAGATGATTGGAGAGCTCCATAGTAGCCGTGTCTATAGTAAATCTGAACATTAGAACCTGAAATAAAGAGATGGATGGGAAACCGGGTCTAAATGTGGGGGTGGGAGCGCTGCCGGTGATACACCTAGAGGTGGACTAAATCTGAGGGCGAAGAAATTAACAATGTGGATATGTGGAAAGACACCTTGCCGATTTCGGTGTGTCCTTTCAGAGCCCTCACCTGCGGGTCCACGCTGGTGGCAGACATCCTGCATGAAGAGCGGGCTGGGAGAGGCGCTGGGCAGGCCGGGAGCCTGGCTGTAGGCCCGGGAGGTGGTGCAAGTTGGGAGGCGGGCGGTCACTCGACTGGTGGGACACGTTGGCTCAGAAGCGGCAGATATTTCGGGCGGAAGAATACCGGGGCCTGTTCACTCGCACGGTACGGCCTGGCCCGGGGCTCAGCAGCTTCCACACTCACCAATGGCGGCGGAGACTGGGCAGAGTGCGGTTGACGTCAGCTCCCTCGCAATGCAGGCCGGGAACGGAGGGTATTGCGCAGGCGCTACCAGGGCCGCTTGGCGGATGTGACGTCACCCATGGGCCACCCCACAGTGTGGAACGAGAAGTGACGTAATAGGAGCAGTTCGTCATGTGATGTCAAAGCGGAGTGAAATCTTCTATAAAATCCTTGGTATATAAATATATCAGACGTTGCATTCATAGTTCATACACATAAACTCTCTTCTTCCAGTGTAAAATTACAATCAAGTTTCTCAGCCGATGGTAACCATGGGCGATTTGTACTGGCAGAAAAATGAAAACAATCATATCTAGGATCTACATTTATTCCACACTTACCCCATAGAGACTGTGCAATTGCGTGGTTCAGTGAGGAGCTGCATATACCCGCTGTGTGGTAAACTCTTTCAACCTAAACCTTGATTATACTGTGAATGTAGAGACAAAAATCATAAGAAATGTTAAATATGTTAGCCGAAGTGCATGCAAAGAGGAATATATGTTCTAAATGTGTCTGTTATGTCTCCTGTTTATGACATCACGTAGTGAAATATAGAAATTAACTTATTTTAATTGAAAATATATAATTTGAATATCAAGTGACTCATATCGGTATAAACAAGAGGCACCACAGACACATTTAAAACATATCTCTTATATGCATTGGCTTGCAATTTTTTTTAACTCAACATATAGGTAATTTTTGTATTCTGTACATTCACAGTATAAACAAATGTTTAGGTTGACAAAATCCCTTTAAAGCTCTGTGTGAGAGATCATTAGGCTACATCTTCGATTCTACAGGGGCAGAAGTTGTAGGACAGTGTGTTTCAACTGGTGTGAGGTACTGCGGCACAGAGCCATCTATGCGCAAGGCATTGGCCAAGCAACCATAAGGTGTCGCAGGCCTTTGGAAGCCGCCATGTGTGGTCAAAAAAAATCTCTGGCACCTGCACCATTTTAAAAATGTTGTTTTCTGTACGTGGATGTGAATGGCTTTAAGTGTTTAACGTCTTAGTGCCTCTGGGGTAAGTCCTGTGAGTGCAAATCTGATTTCTGGGGCACATTATGTGAGTGCAATCTGTGTGCTGGGGCAAGTCCTTTCTCAACATGTTATCTGTGTGAGGCTGGCTTCTCCGTTATGAACAATGAAAAGCAAGTTGGCCACGGCTTTAAACACTGGAGGTGCACTGTCAACAATTCAACCAATCACAGGTTTCCCACAGATATATTTAGGAAACCTGTGCTTTTTATTTTTAGTCATGTATATAGACTGTACAGTCTATATCTGAAAGTTCCTACAAAACAGTCCCTCTATGGCTTTTTGAAATGTTGGGAGCATGTGAGACCCAGCTAGGCAAAAAAAGAAATGACCTTAAGTGCACTAAAAACACAAGAGCCAAAGAGTGCTCATGACGGTGACAATAGGTCATTGCTCATAGACCTAGAGTTTACTATGACAGTAACATGTTTAATAGTCAGTCCTTCCTAGGGCCAAAGACCATCAATGACTATGACATATTTATGGGTCATTCCTAACAGTCAAAATATAGTAATGACAGTGACAAGTTTATAGGTTACAAAAGCAATGCAAGTTTGTAAAATGGATGCTTAACACTGTGGGATAGTTCTATCATGAGGTTATAGCAGTAAGCAGGGCCTATTTTAAAGAACAATTGTCTCTGCATGTTAAAGGTGCCGGGACGCAAGAAGCTGGATTTTATTTATTTTTTCTCCATTTTCGGTCCCCCCCCCCCCCCCCCCGTTAAGAAACTGGGCTGTTTTACACACCTGCAATGTTTGTGTTCAACTGTAATTTTCTCTTTCTCACTTAATGGACCACACATATTATATACTGTTTTTATTAGGAAAAAATAAACAAATGGGCACTCCACTGTATCAACGATTCATGAAAGAAAGTGCTTTTAAAAGTGCCAAGTGGTGGTAACAAACAGAAAAAATAACACTCCACGGAACAAAAACTCGGGTGTGGGAAAATACCTTATGCATTTCGCGTGACAACCATGCTTAATCATAGGTAAGAAACAAGTAAAAGGTCAAGAACTAAATATACATCGTAAGCCAATCGAAAAGACCATGTAATCAATGTCAGGTTGTGAATGCAGGTTAACCTCTAAGTTGCTAAGACAATGTAAGTAAGTAAAAGTAAGTAAAACCGGTTGTTTAAAACACTATGTTTAGACTACAAATGGAAAAAAAGATCCTGAGTATAGAAATACCCAATGTACACATGCTCTAGTTTTTTTTACAAGTTATAGGGAAATAACCTAAAGTAGTGATTTTTCACCTAACAATTTTCCCCTACAGTGACCTAACCCTAACTTAATAACTGGTTTATTATTATTTTTTGTGTGTAATATTGCCAACTGCCGGTAGAGCCAGTGTAGCAACTGTAACAGAGCTGCGGAAGTGATGAGGGTTCAATATGTGACTTTATTTGCAGTCTTTTCTTAAAGTATTAACTATTTAATGCATAAAAAATGTATACCATGCCAATGAGTAATAAATTAATTTACTTTGTATATGATGCCAATGAGAAGTAAACACATAAACTTTGGCTATTGTGCGAATGAGCAGTAAATACATAAACTTTAAATAATATTCCAATGAGCAGTAAATACATAAACTTTGTATATCATGCAAATGAACAGTAAATGCACAAATGGACCAAACAGCTTCAGTGCCCCCAAAACAGTAGGCGTGCCATGTTTGTTCCAAACAGCTTCAGTGTCCCCAAACAGCATGCTTGTGCCATCTTTACCCCAAACAGTTTCAGTGCCCCTAAAACAGCCTGTCTATGGCATCTTTGCCATCAAATGGCTTTAGTACTTCCAAAACAGCCTGCTGTACCATCCTTGCCTCCAAACATCTTCAGTGCCCCCAAAACAGCCTACATGTGCTATCATTTACACCAAACAGCATCAGAGCCCCAAAACAGCATACCTGTGCCATTTTTGCCACAAACAGCTTCAGTGTCCCAAAACAGCCTTCCTGTGGCATCTTTACCTCAAATAGCTTCAGTGCCCCTAAAACAGCCTGCCTATGCAATCTTTGCCACCAAATAGCTTCAGTTCCTCCAAAACAGTCTGCCGTGCCATTTTTGCCACTAAACAGCTTCATGCCCCAAATAGCTTACCAGTGTCCTCAAAACAGCCTACCTTTCTCATCTTTGCCCCAAACAGCGTACCAGTGTCTTCAAAACAGCCTACCTATACCATCTTTTCCCCAAACAGATTTGTACCCCTAAAACAGCATGTCTGTGTAAAAAAGGGATTTTAATATGGACTTTGGAGAGGTGGGGGGAGAGGGAGGTTAAGTTTAATTTACTGAATAAGGTGAGGAGGTTGACTTGGGAGGCCAACCTTTAAAGTGAAAGTCAATCTCTTCGCACTATACTCAAATTTTAGTTAATAGACTGCTCTCGGACTATGTGTGTATGACACTGTGTGTGTGTATGTGTGTGCATGACTTTGCTTGTGTGACTGTGTGTGCGTATGAGATGGTGTGTATGTGTGTTGGGGTGGGGGCAGAATTCCGTTCCTTGAACCAGGCAGCACAATGTCTTGGGCCAGCCATATGATACAGATAGATCTGGTTGAGCGAACGCACCTCTTGTGTCTTAGGGTTTTGTAAAACTCTAGTTCAGAGTGAGACCCTTGTGTTCACATGCAATCACTAGAGGGAACTTAGTTGGGTTAGGACTACCTAACATCCTGCATCCATTACAGGGAGGCTGCCAGATAAAATGGCATGTATCTTAAAATGTATGGGTCTGATTATCCTTATATTAGGGCCATTGAACATGTCTTGTGCTTCTATCATGTTCTTTGTGTTGATTACTGTTACTTTAAACAAACAAATAAAAATTACATATTTACCAGTACAATGTGTACTGTCCATGACCACATGCATTTGGATGAATATTCTGAGTACAATCACTAGAAAATATAGGCATGGTAAGGTACCAAGATGGCTGCTCACTGTGACTTTTATTATCATGACCTAATATATCATTTGTGCACATTAAAATGCATAGTTACAGTATAGTAACTCATGCCAAGTATAATTTCCTCCCATATTATACTGCTCCAGGGCATAGACTGGTAATTAAATATCTAAACAACATTCTTGCATTCATTAGAGCAACCCAAAACATTTACACCAGTGTTCTTGTGCCCATTGAAAAATATATAAATATCCCAGAATTTTTTTTTATTATTTTTTTTAAATGAAGATCATGAAGTCACTAGTTATATTACCTTTGACTAGATGTGCAAATGTCTTACACTTTGCACAATACTAGATTATTGTATGATTTCCTTATAAGCTTGCTACTCTGTCAAATTCAGTGTGGTCAGATTGTCATTTTAGTGTGCATTTTATTGAGAAAGATGAGCCAGACATTGGGAGTAGACATGCTGATGTCATAAGTGTGAAATCACCTCTGTGTCCACACACATACTATCAAAAGTGGCTGCACAGATTTGACAACCAGTTATTTTATAAAAACTTTCATGCTTAGAAATGTCATGCTTGTTTTTGTGTATTATGGAATTATGTGATAATTTTGTAGTTAGGATTCCCATCTCAGCCATTTTTTTTTAACCTGCCACACATTACATTTGCATGCTGCCTAGGACCAGAAGGAAATTAATTAAAGGGACTGTATCACCCAATGTAGAGAATAAAATATGATCTATACACCGTGCTGGCAAAATTGCAAGCAAATGACTAATGTGTTAAAGGTGTATGTGGAATCTCCTGTTTGTGACATCACCTGTGGCTTGATCTGCAAATCAACTGTTTTCTAGTTTAAAAAATGTGTAATTTGCATATTAAGCCACAGGTGATGTCATAAGGAGGACACTCCACAGACACATTTTACTAACACAATGTATAGCTTATTTTTAATCATTTTGTATTCTCTACATTCACAGTAAAAACAATGTTTAGGTGACACAGTCCCATTAATTAACAACATGGTCCTGTGTGATCCACTGCTTGATAAGTAAATTAATTTCCTCCTGTTAGTTATATCTTCTACAGACTTCTGTATACAAAACGTATATGATGAGGCTGGTTAAAGGTGCAGTTCCACCTACAATATGTACTTTTTTTCCAGCTAAGTATTGATGTTGTTATAGAAATTGTTCTGCTTATCTCTCCAAGTCCTCCATATTGGATGTCACTGAATTAAATGCAAACCTTCAGGAAAGGTAAATTGTTTTAAAGGGACTGTACCACCTGAACATTGTTTTACTGTGCATGTAGAGAATATAAAATTATTGAAAATGATCCATACATTGTATCAGCAAAACTGCAGTTAAATGCCTACATTTTGAGAAAAATGTGTTTTACATGCGTCTGTGGAGTCTCCTGCTTATGACATCACCTGTGGCATAGTATGCAAATTACACATTTTCCATTGAAAAGCAGGTCTTTGCATACTGTGCCACAGGTCAGGTCATAAGCAGGAGACTCCACAGATGCAGTTAAAAAAAAAATATTTTCTCCCAATTTAGGCATTTGCTTGCAATTTTGCTGATACAATGTATAGATCATTTTCAACCATTTTTTAATGCTCTAGATTCACAGAAAAAAAACAGTGTTTAGGTGGTACAATCCATTTAAAGTAAAAAATAAATGCACAAACAAAAAGTTAGGCGGAACTTCACCTTTTAAAGGATATTTCAGGATATTTCGCCAGCTTTCAGCCCCAGGCAGCATGAAGGCACTAGATTGAGTTACCATTCCTTTTATATAGAAATAGAAATTTAGAATCAGAGGATTGTATGTGGAAAGTGTTAATAGATCCTCATAAAATTGGGGTTACTAGTATCTAATGAGGGTATTTGTCACACCTGAATGCGTAAAGCTGTATAAATTCTCTTATTGGGACTTTTCTTCCCCATATTTGAAAGAGAAGAGTAATGTTCAGGTAGATATAGGTTATGGTTCCTGTGGTTATCGGTACGGTGTAATCTGCTACTATGGGGTGGCGTGTGTGATTAGGTGGTAGTAGTATATTGGTGGTATAACAACAATGTTGGGAAATATTGACTGATGGGTGGCAGATTGTCGGTGCTGAGAATTAGTGGAATCCATTCTGGTGGGGTGGATACTACAAGATTGGTAATCAGCCATATTTGTGTCTTTAACATGGCAAGTAATCTTATGATTACCTTTCATTGTGTGACAATACTCCATTCATTGTGTAACTTTAGTTGTGGTAAGTATTGTGTAGGCTACTCTGCTTAGTGTTGTTCTTCTGGCTAGGTATGCTTCCAGTCTTTCCTACCCTTGTGGTCGCCCCTGTATGTGTTCTTCTCCTCCAATGGCAATGCTGATCAGAGTCGGTCCCTGTGTGTTACACCTGTTGTTATACACCTCACTTGTTGCTGATTCAGCCCACTCCGCCCTATTCCAGAAGCCCACGTGTCGGGATGAGTCGCTGGGAGTCGGACCTGACGCTGCCCACCCGCTGGCTCCGCAGTCTAGACATGTCCGAAGGGGATGACATGATCCGTCGTCTCCTGGGACCCTGGAGCCCACGAGTCTCAGCGATGTGCCCGGAGATCCCAGCCCTGGTGAAGCCCAGCATGCGATTTGAAGAAAGCAGGAGGCGAAGTTTCCTGGTGTGGTCCGGGATGGCCCCTCACATGTCCCCTACCGAGCTGGCCCGGGCCGGGTTCTATTACATTGGCCCCGGGGACAGGGTGCAATGTTTCTGTTGTGGTGTGGTCCTGAGGAGCTGGGAGCCCGGGGATAATCCCCACCTGGAGCACCGTAAATTCTATCCCAGGTGCCCTTTCCTTCAGGGCGAGGAAGTGGGTAACATTCCCCAGCCTGGGGCTAGAGACTGCGTGGACGGACAGATCCTGGGACAGCTACAACGCCTTCCTGGGGGCCAGGAACAGGAGGAAGCGGCATACCCTGAAATGATGGCGGAGACGGACAGGTTGACCACCTACCGAGATTGGCCCCCATATGCCGAAGTGACCCCAGAGCAACTGGCGCGGGCTGGCTTCTTCTACACAGGTATATAACGAGATTGTGGTATGATCATAGCGGGGTAATCCTGTCAGAGTATACTGTTACTCTGGCCTCCCTCAACCATGCAGAGAAGGAGTTTTATTCTGTAAAATGCAGAGGGTTTGGTAACGCTATGATTGCAAACTTTTTATTTTTTTTTAATAAGCAATGTATTTTGGTGTTATTCAGTAAATGGGTGAATTGAGGAGAGATACATATTTCATCTCGCCAATTTAGCTGTACATTGGGAAGGGACAAGAACACGGAGTTTCCCCAAACTCACCAGATCTGGCCCTGCACAATGTATAGCTAAAATGGTGAGATGGCATAAAAAATGAGAGCTACACTGGACTACTACTCATATAACTATATATTTACCTATGGGAACTCCCCAGTATAGGATATATGTCCAGCTTATTGGAGCTCTACCACTCTGTTTCTTGCTAACTATAAACTAATGGTAGCTACTGTATCTGTATCCTATGTGAGCTATACAGTATCTATTTACTGACCAGGAATCATTAATAGTTTGTTTTATTTATGTACTTGTTATGAATCATTATATTGATGGGGTCACAAACTGTTTTCTTGCATAGGGCACACAAAGGGCTCTGTTTAAACTCCAAGTATCCTTTCAGTGTCTTTAACATAGAAGTAATGCTGTAAGAATTTCTGCTTTTACCTAGTAATAATCTGGTAATATTGGGATACAGAAACTTTTTTTTTTTTCCCTTTAAAACTTGTGTACTTTTTGAATCTGCATGTCAAGGTAAGGGGATGTAATTGCTAAAAATCCTCCTAGTTACTGTTCGCAAAGATTCATAAGACACGTGGGGAATCCCCTTGATCCCAGGATGCTGTAGTTGGTCAGGGAATACAGAATAGTGGTGGAAACTTCCTTTTGATTAGGCCAGTGATCAGCTGCTGTCTGCAGCCACTAGACTGACATGGTTACTGGTTTGGGATACAATGCTGCAAGAATGAACCAGAACTGGGGGACTATGGGTAATATCTGGAAATCCTCTTTAGTATCTGGCTAAACACACAGATGTTCAGGCTCCATATGGTACACTGATCCTATGCACCAATATGGGGATGAAAGTATATCATGTACTCAGGGATTTAAAAAAAAATATTTTAATGTATTTTAAAGGTCCTATGGTTTTATAGACTTGCTTGTAATAAAGCCTAAAATCATACCCCAAGTGACAACCTGCCCTTTACTTGCAGGACACCGGGACAATGTAAAGTGTTTTCACTGTGATGGGGGGCTGAGAAACTGGGAGAGGGGGGATAACCCCTGGCAGGAGCATGCAAAGTGGTTTCCCAGGTAAGCTGCTAGATGGGGGTGGGGGGGATGTGTGTGGCTTACAAGGGAGTGTAGCAGTCTAATACAACGTTCTGTTATGTTTAAAGATGTGAATTCCTGGCTCAGACCATGGGACAGGCATACATCCGGACCATACAGGATGCTCATTTCAGTAGCCCGGACTCCACTGTGAGTTTATTTTTTATTTCCCCCCTCTAATCCAGTCTAGGACCAAATTAGCACAGAGTAGATGAAATGATTTCTTTATGCAAGACCCAATTGTGGTGTAAAAGTTCAGCATTTAGTAGGACTTTAAAATTTAATTTCCACAGTGATTAATGGACTTTTTGAGCTTTTGCTTTAAAGTCTACAAGTCCCAGTGTCCAGTTCTAATTGTTCTGTGTGAAGACTGTATAGCATAGTTAGTTTAACTTTTTTTTATTATGTTTTGCACTCCACAGCCAGAATACCAGAATTCTGCTGATAGCAGCCCTGCTTCCCTGATTGGTGAGTCTTTCTACACATTAGCACAACAAAGGCCTATTGCTTGCTTTGATTTTCCCGCTCACAAGCCTCACTCTAACCATTTAATGAATGTAATCCAAGCTGCTGCCTATTTGGTTATGTAGCTGCACCTGATCAATCTTAGTTTAGGCCAGTCAATGCTTTGGGTATTACACGTGGCCTTTTGAATGGAACGTGTTTAGGAGTCTAACATAAATTCTTAAATTATAGGCACAAATCCATTTTGACAGTGGAATGTGTTCTATTAAACTGTTAAGGTCAAGAGCTTTTTGTGGATATTTAGTTTTAATTGTGCTTTATCCTGTAGTATACTTGTATAAACAACATCCATTTCTTTTTAAAATAAAATCTTTTGACATTTTAGTATGAATTTTAATAGATCACAGCCCTTGTTTATATTTAGGACCTGCCAGGACAGATACCTTTCATTAAGAGGGTAAATAGGCCCCCACAATCTCATTGGAGCTCTACTAGAATTTAATAAACTCCTCTTATGTGAAGATGACCAATTGTGTGGCTACTAAAGGTCCATAATAAATGGACTTTAAAAAAATAAATTATATATATATATATATATATATATATATAATCCTGTGGATGTCCTATAGTTGAGAGTTCTAATTTATGTTTTGTCTTTATGTACAGTAACTTTTCTAAAGGGTGTAATATATTTGTATGTTCAAGGTCACTGCTTTGTGTGATAAATATGGCATCCATTCAAGATGGCTGCCTCTGAGTATTTAGTAAAACACATTTGAGGTAGTCTTGTGGATCCTGTGGCTAGGCAGAACACTGATTTTTACTTCCTCTAGACAGCCAAACATTCTCTCCTTTCCCACTTGAATGTGTAATCTTACAACATGCATTTTCTGGTCTGGAACCTAGATGCTGGGGGTGGGGGGTCTGGAAAAGTCATGGCAAAAATCAGTTGTGGTTTTTTTTTTTTTTTTTTTGTTGTTGTTTGTGTCTGTATTGGACTGACTTCTCCTCACCCCCTGGTACCTTGCAGGTTCACCTGATAACTGGCAATGCTCCCTCCAGTCTTCTGTAGCTCAGGGGGCCCTAGAGATGGGGTTTGAGCAGAGCTTGGTGCTAAGTCTGTTGCAAAGCAGGTTTCTGTTGACTGGGACCCCATACAATTCAGTGTCTGACCTGGTCACTGACCTAGTACAAGCGGAGGAGGAGAGAGCTACACACAGATCAGGTATGCAGAGCCAGAGCCAGGACTATTTGCAAAATGTTCTAGGTGATGGACTAGTGGGATGGCTTTCCGAACTTCACATGGATTCTCCACACTGGAGTGCAGCAGATAAAGGTTATGTCCAGGAAATAATAGACAATCTGGCAAACCTACCTACTGCAGAATTCTGCATCTGTTGGCCATTTCTTTTGGTTGGCTACCTCCATTTCCTCTCTGGTATCAGACCCCTATTATGGTGAGGGATGGTGTCCTATTCAGGAACATCCATGAAAAATGTAAACTTCCAGACTAGTCACCAGTCTCATTTTTAGGGATTACAGCACCAGAGTATACATTTTATATAGAGTGCTTCAGAATTTACTTTTCGAACTGACGAGGTTATTGATAAGTGGTTCATTTACTATAAAAATCAGTGCTGAGGGAAAGCTTCTAAAAGTAGTTAAATATCAAATTTCCAATATGTTTCTTGAATAACAGGAAAATGCATGTTTTGACTGATCTGAAAGTTGGCTAATACAATGATCAGGTGCAGCTGTATATTATGATAGTGCTCTGCTGGATGTGTGTCTTTGCTTTAACCCATTGTAGAGGTTTGGGAAATATGTGTACTGCCTGCAAAGCTATATTTTAAAGGTATTCAAAGGCTAAAAACTGGACTAGTTAACATGGTTTCATAATGGGGTAATCAAAAGTATTTCCAATCTATTTTCTCATATTATAGCTGCTCAGAGTCCTTTTTGTCAATACCCCACCTCACAAAATTCATTGTATTCCTTATTTTCCTGGGCTTTCATACAAAGTATATTAGCTGAGCTCTGTATTCAGGAACTGCTAGCATACAATAACTGTAAACCAGATTGTTGCACTGATAATACATTATCTGATGTCTCCCAGAGTCCGTGACAATCCCAGACACTCCAGCACAGAGATCAAGCTCGGAAGCTCCGCGTCACAAGGATCCAGGTAACGCCTTGCATGACTTTTACTGGATTAGTTTGGTGGCTGTAAATTATCCACTATGAGAGGACCAGTATACCTTCAGGGTAAAACACAGAAACCCTAAAAATATAAATAATAGACAAAAGGTTTGAATACCACCGCAATAGAACACTTGATTTGTGCAGTCTTCGATGCACCCCCCCTTCTTCAAATACCTTTTATTGAAATGGTCCAGGAGATTGCTTTAAGATAGCACTTCTCAAATGCCTTCCTGCATAGAGATATTCAATGTGACTACTCTCCATGAATTTATTCTGCCCCTACTGGATACTTGTATATGTCCTGACTGCTTGGAAAGAGAGGTTAGATTACATTAGGTAGATAACTATAGATCCAGGATTTACAACACCACCACAAGGTGGCGCTCTGCAGGCGTAAACAATTTTATTAATTGAAAAATTACCGGTTGTGCTGTAAACTGTAAAATTTTACCTGCGCTAGAAAAGTGATTTTATTGTGAAACACTTTCCAGCTATCTGTGTGGCGATCATACACCTTTTTTTAATTTTTTTAATTTTTTTTAAATTGAACTCATGTATAGTGTGTATGGGGCAAGTACCAGAGTGGTCCCCTTTTTTTTTTTTTTTTTTTTTTTTTTTTTTTTTTTTTTTTTTTTTTTTTTTTGGGACCGGACACTCTGGTAAGAATTGTATTCTATACCATTGGGATAATGCAGCTTAGATCAAACTGCTGTCTTCTAGAGAACAATCTCTCCATATTGTTTATCATCTGATAGAGCAGTGATGAGCAAACTTGGCACTGCAAATGTTTTATAGAACTACATATCCTTTTGATGATCATTCACTCCCTGAGTATAATGGGATGTGTAGTTCCAAAACCTCTGCCAGTGTTTGCTGTTACTGAGAGTATTATTAGATTTTGTCCATCAGCAGCTGACTGCTTGACACCCCTGATCTAAATCAAGGGCTTATTGATAAATTACCCAGACCTTCTTTAGCATGCATTTTGACATTTGTGGGGTTTTTTAAAATTTTTTTTTTTTTTTTATCTGTCTTAGAACCCCCACTCAGCACGGAGGAACAGCTTCGCCGTCTAAAAGAAGAGCGCATGTGCAAAGTATGCATGGACAAAGATGTATCTATGGTTTTTGTACCGTGTGGACACCTGGTGGTTTGCACAGACTGTGCCCCGAACCTTAGGCACTGTCCTATCTGCAGGGCTGTCATTAGGGGCAGTGTCAGGGCTTTCATGTCCTGATTGCTGAGCAAGATATCCTGGAAACTTGTCCCTCAATCAGCACTCTGAGAATTTCCTGAAAGCTTGAGATCTGGAAACCAGTCTGGTAAATAACGTTCAACCTATGTTGATACCCTTCCACTTTAAGGTGGCTCATATTCCATGAGTCGGTTACCCATATGTAATTATAAAATAATCATTCAAAGTTTAATTTATTTGCCGAAATAAAGTTAATAAGTTTATTTTATGTTGCTGTGGAATAATTTGCAATAAAGTATATTTTATTTTAATACCTTGCTTTATGAAGTTCTTATAGGGTCTATACCAGTCTGAATTGTACTACATATCTATTTCCACGAGAGGGCGTCTAACATAAATTTTGCACTATACATTTTTCATGGCTGAGATATAGTGTGTATGTATGTATGTACGTATGTATGTTATAACCCTATATATATTTTTATTTTTATTTTTTTCATACACCCAATAACCTCTTCTTGCCTGGTCTGCAGCCTAAAATAGATTTGGTAGTCACATGAGTCCTATAACTTCTACATCTGTCTTGTGATGGGTTTTTGTGATGGTTTTATTTATTTTGGGAGTAACAATTATTCTGGGTATGTCTTAAACTAGCCAAGATTGGAATCCCAAGTTTGCTAAAAATCCTGAACTGTACAACATCTCAAGACTTTTTTTGTTTGCTAAATGTACACTTTAAGTTAACAGTTTCTAATATTGGAAATATTATACAAAGCTGTGCAACGGTGATTAAATTAGTTGTCCTCCAGCATCACTTCCCGTGCAGAAACTGTTGAATGTGTTACCGTATACAGTGAGATCATGGCTTTTTTTTTTTTTTAAATTGGTTTAGTTGATCATTTCAATTTCATGTCTCGTTTTAATTACTTGACCTAAAAAAAAAAAAAAAAACACATTCAAGTCCTTTGATGGCAGAATAGGTAAGATTAAATTTTTTTTTTTTGTTCAGTCTTGAGTAACCGGGTGATGAGCAATAAAATATAAGAGGGGAGGTGAAGTTCTAAAGCCGCTTTTTTTGTGTGTGTGTGTGTGGCATAGGGTTGGAGGCATTTGATACATATGGTGTTTGTAGCTTCTCTAAGTGTAGTGGGACCTGTTCTGTTGCACTCTTGTGGCTTATAACATTAGGTATGTTCAGACATGTCAGTACTTATATAAACTGGGCCGGGGTTGTGAATGTGGATTGTAATGTCAAGGTGATAAACTGCTCGGTTAGTGGGCATTACAGGAAAGGTACTCTGCATCTTGTACAGGTTGGCAGATGGATTTGTTTTGACAGCCCACACTACTCTTGGTCTTTTCATACAAGGCTAACTTGGTAGATAAAATTGTGGTTTGAGTTGGCACACTTGTTTTAATAACATTCCAAAACATGTATCTGAATGGCTTTCTTTTATTCTTAATATTACAAAGTATCAATATGCAGTGCCTCCTCTCACCAAACTGGAAGAATATAGCACCAATCTTCCAGAGGTGGAGATGCCTTTCTAATGTCCATCCCATCAGTCTTCATTTGGATACACAAATTGTCCCTTGATGTTGTATTGCCATAAATTAATGGCTGGTTCTTCCATGTGACATTCTACAGGAACCATTATACAGACATTTGAAGAGTCCCATCGGAGAAGGACGGATAAGCGTTTCCTTTTATCAAGAGCATTGGCTCACAGTTGTAGGTAGAGTTTAATATAGGAGACAGTCCTTTAATATAAAGCATTGTCTTTGCATCTCTCCATGGGCAAAGTCTAGAGCTTACCCCTGAGGTGTCAGTCCCAGAACCCTCAGTCTTTGTCAGTTTAATGTGTTGTAACGTGTGGCTGCTGTGATGGGACATCCCTGCTTTTATAATTAAGGGTCCGTATTCCTGTCTTCTGACTGTAGGAATAGCCTTTCTTCTCTTTGACTCCTTCCATGTTACTTATGCCGGCCTGCAACAGAGAGACTTATATGTTACAATGATATCATCTTAATATGGACCTCATGACTGAGCTCCTTTTGCCGTCCTAGAGGTGGAAAGATTTATTATATCCTTTCTTAGAGGTGCTTGTTTGTCCTAGAGGTGGCAAATAATATGTCCTGTCTCCTCCACAATGTGAGCCATTGTTTCCTTTTGTGACCTCCATGCTCACTCAGTGAGTCTAATCTCTAGATCAATCCTTGTTAATTAAAACTAACGAGAACTGAGGAGCGTTAATTTAATTGCACACAAAGACCCACAGAAAAACTTCCCATACAAAGACTGGTCATTAAAAAAAACAAAAAAAGGTGGATTAACAATGGTGCAAAAAGCTCTACGTGACCACACGTGCATGGCAGAAACACTGTTACTGCGATTTTGTGCAAGAATTGGTATGTATTTGATGTGACCAGCCACCTATAACTCTGCCCCATGTGTTTGACTAAGCAGTCACAATCAATATCTCTCTCTAGGAACTGATTATTGATCACCAGTGATAAGACATTCTTAAATTCTGGGTATGCATCAAGATTGTTCTTGGTGGATATTTACTGGAGTTTTTGACAATTTAAAAATGGTCTAAGGACCTGGCCATATACACTGGCATCCATATTCCTACTTACAATATGTGAATGTAGTTCAACAAATTCATGTACATCGTTTTCTTATTTCAGCATGCACACATTTCTAAATATTTTACCTTGAGATGCCAAACCTGCAAGATTCAGAAATCTCATCAGGGCCCATCACAGGGGGTCTCAGATATTCTAATGTCATGACTATAAATTCATGTTGTATTTATTTACATTTGTCGCTACGGAAATGAGTTAAGATCAAATATTCCTGAGTTTATAGCTATGTTTTGCTGGATTAAGCCCATACATTAACTGATTAACTGTACTGAGGTTTAATGAATGACAGTTCCCACTATGCCAGAAAAATCTCTAAGAAAAATCTTAATATATATTGCAAATAATGTTCTACAATAATAGTAATATTCCCTTGATGATCAAAATTATTTTGATCACTTATTGGATCAAACACTAACCCCTGGAAAGGAATATACATATAGTCCCTAATTAGTAATAAACCACACAGGTGACCCCTATATCCATGATTATTTTTAGTCTTAGACCTATGAGTAAATTAATTAATTAAAACAATTATGTTATGGAAGTAAAACATAATCAAAGAAAGCCTTTAATAAAGACGGAAGAAACTGCTCATTTAGCAAAGGGCAGACTGTAATATTTGCTGATAGGTATGATGGGATCAATATTTAATCTCCTGTCCAGTGTCTAATGAAGCTCTTTGCTTGGATTTATCACTCTGTGGAAATGACAGCAGCTATATTCTCTGCACAGCTATACATCACTCACCGCCAACATCCAACCCCCTCCTCTGTGTCCCAGGTGCCAAGCAGTCAAGGACCAAATGAGATCTATATATTGGCTGGGGTGACAGATGGGGTGACACTGTGTCCCTCTCTAGTTTGTAATTTCCAAAGTCACACACAACATCATAATTCATTATTCAACTCTCGATCAACTGAAATCCTATACGTTGGCTCCAAATTTTGCTCTTCTGGGCTCTGTAACATGCTGGATCGTCTAATTTGCTGAGTGTACGATTATTCCATAGCCAAACATACATTTGTTGTACAGGGGGGTTTTAAACACTAAAATAATGAGAATCCGGAATGTGAGGATTGCTGGGTAAATCCCCCAAAATTGCATATATACTAAAAGTCACTAAGGTCAAGCCTGTCCATACTTGCTGACTAATCTGGGCCTAGAGGTCCTTGACCATGATTAGTTGATTTCAAAATGCAGCTACTAGAGGGTGTTGCAAAGGAGTTGCTCAAGGAGCATCCAACATCCTGGAATTTCCCCTTCATATCATTATGGCATTTTTACTGGATTGAAGATTCGTGCCCATCAATACTATAGGGAGTGCTGAATGGTATTTAGACCAGTTAACTGATAATATACATTAGAGGCTTTCCATGTTCAGGTGGTGTGAGTGCCTTTGGTCTGGGTTGGTAAAGGCTTAAGCATTCCAAGGTTTCGAGGTCCTGTATTATCATTTGATGCCTGTTCATACTTACAGGTAACTCTGCTTGAATAGCAGGTGGTTGGACTTTTCATTGACATGGTAGAGGGGAAATGGGTCAAATCCACCAATGAAATCAACTGAAAGAAAATACCCAAAACAAAAGTATAAACAATGAGATGGAGAACATGCAGGGAGGAGAGGATGGATGTTGTAGACAATGTTTAGGTAAGAACTGGAAGGGTGAGTGTCCAGAAAGGGGGGGGGGGGGGGGGAACTAGGGGAGAGTTTAA
This sequence comes from Pelodytes ibericus, assembly GCA_036172795.1. Lineage (NCBI taxonomy): Eukaryota > Metazoa > Chordata > Amphibia > Anura > Pelodytidae > Pelodytes > Pelodytes ibericus. The sequence goes on from CM069862.1 coordinate 133,148,395, forward strand.
GAGAGGGCAGGGTGAGTGCTGGAGACAGTGCAGGAAAGGTGTGAGCTGGAATCATGAGTGTTCATTGAGTGGGAGAGAAAAGAGGATGCGCTGGATTGACATTGTGCAGGGAAAAGGGGATGAGGACCTAAAGTTACAGGGAAAGTACCAGAGAGATTGCAAGATGAGTGCAAGAAAGGAGAGAGTGTACAGGATGGTTAGCATGGGTGGAGATAGTGTGCTGAGTAGGTGCTGTGAGGAAAGGGTAGGTACCTGAAAGAGGGGAGTGTGGTAGTGAAGAAAACAGCAATGTAAGAATGATGGGTGTCAGAGAAAGGCTGCACAGGGACAGGAGGCTGTGTACTGGAGAGACGTACATCATAAGGAGAAGTGCTCAAGAGGAAGAGTGGAGGGAAGGATAATGGGTGCGAGAATACCAAATACCAAAACAAATCATAAATAGCAGATGAAGAAATATAAGGGGAAAAGGAGGTTTAATTTCCCAGAGCCAGGGTGTCACTCACTAAGTGAATGAACTTAATTTGAATGGGAGTAGAAGGAGATTGTACAGGGGTAAGAATGATAATGCAGAACTGAAAAAATATGTTTAACAAAAACCAGTAAACTACACAAGTTCCCTTCAGTATCTTTGAGATGTGAGGCCGCAGAGGAGATATGTTACAGTAACCACAAGGTAATGCTGAGACTCACAGCACAGGGAGGCATGGAGGGATGCATGTGCACACAGCTCCTAGCATGGAAGTAGGAACAGGGTGAGGCACCATCGGAGTGTAGGGTACCATCGGAGTGTAGGGTACCATCTGAGTATCGGGTATAGCTTGATTAGTTTGAGGTGATTAGGACAAAGTTGGGTGGAGGGGCAGTTGAGCTGAGAGCAGACTTGGTTGTGGGGAGGTTGGGTGGATCAGAGCAGAGAGCACGGTGGGGTGCACTAATTAGGTCATTGTGAGGATGAATCTATAATTCAAGCTGATATCTGTGGGAAATCATATAATGTATCCTCTTCCTGGAGTCACAGCAGTAGCATTCAGCACACATAGGGTAACAAGAACATTAACCTCTTATATATCATATTCAACAAACAACCAGCTGTTATACAGAAGATGAGCAGTGTTGTACATCCCATACTGTATACTCACAGCTGTCCTCCTCCTCTGTGAACACACTAGTGACATAGCAGGCATAAACAAATCCCAGGAGCTGCAAGAGACCAGAGAGAGAAAGGGTTATGAACACCGCACTAAGAGACCTTTAATATTTCTATGATCCCCAAATGTGGATGGAAAATCCCTAAAAATGCATTACTATGAAAAGAGAAAAGCAGGAGGACCAGATCGTGTCAGGCAATGCAAAAGGAGCCAGGCAGCGTTAGGGAGGGACAGACAAGATCAGGAAGGGTTAGGTAGAGACAGGCAGAGCCAGAGTCGGCCAGGCAGGCAGTATCATATTGCAGGCGAGGGTGGGTCAAAGAGTGTCAGAGGAGGATCAGTCAATGTCAGAGAAAGGTAGGAGGTGTAAAGGAGAGCAAGTCACGGGAAGACCTTGATGCATTCAATCTCATATATAAAACCAGAAAAATATAGGCAGGTTTTAACAAAGAAATACATTTTTATGTATCACTTATGTACACATCTTATTTCTAGGTTTCTACCTATAAACATACATCTCTTTTTATGCATATATGACAACAAAATTATCCTCTTTGAATCAACTCAAAGCCATGCATGAAAAACACCTATTGCTAATCAATCCACTGATTTATACCTGTATATCTGTCTATGTGTATTAAAAACACCCATCTCTCTTTGTATTTGTGAGTTATCTGTATCTTTATATCTAGAGACAGGAAGATAAACACAATATCCCATTTTTAGGGAGTTCCATTCTGGTCTTCCATTATCTTCTTGTTGCCAGGGAATCTAAATTACACTGGAAGTGATTCGAATCAGTCTGCATTTATTTTTATATTGTTATACAGAAATTGCGCAATGTCCCCCTGGACAGATTTGGGGCTGCGTCTGCTCAATAATTTTACACCCTGGGACGACGGAGGGAAGGGTGAAATCAGACAGACAAAGGCTGAGAGCCGATGGGAGAGGCAGGGAGGGGGGGAGGGGGATGTGCACAGACAGAGACTGCTGTTCTAGGTCATTTATCTGTGAATAATTCAGAAGTCTGAGAGACAAACACAGAACAAGGGGCATTGAAGACATGTTTCAGAACTGCTAAAAAAAAAAAAATCTTTATTAACCCGCTGCTCACTCAATCAGTGGCTTAACTTCCCCTCCCCTGGCCCTTTTTTAAATTAATATCCTTGAATCTACCACGGCCAGTTGGAAGAATATCCCTCACATTATTGCCCTGGTCAGCTGACAAAAATGATAGTTTTTCATTGTGCAGTTTGCGTCCCTGGAACTCTTTACTGAACTTATTGTTCAGTCCCTGTTACCTAAGGGAAGTGGCTTTTCTCAGGCGGACACAAGGAGAGCCTGATATATGCCATTAAGCAGACAAAGCTCCAAACCCATGTCAATGTGGAGGTTCCTCCCTCTGAGCATGTAATATAGGGCTGTGTCTTCCCAGTGCAGTCCCCAATCCCAGATATTGAGAATTCAGTCAAAGATACACTGCCGGGCTCCTGATTAGAGAGACCATAAATAGTCTGCTCTCACCTTGAATCTGCACTGTAAAAATATTATCTCTAATATATATTCATATAAAGACTATAATTTAGCAGCCAGGAGCTTGTATGAAGTCTATAATAACCATGAATATTCAGCATTGCATTTGATGCAGATTGCAACTAGACCAGACTGGATTACCCTAAACAGTCTCTGCAGCACCTGACAGATAGAAAGACAGACAGATTGATATTAATCAGGGGTGTCACAATCATGATCGCAGGAGTTGAAAATGCAACAGGGCCCACCAATCTAAGGGGCCCTGCGACCCCTTGTCCGCGGGTTATACTTGTAGCTAGTGGCATGAGAGTGTACATTTCACCCTATCGCGTGATCTCTCATAGCAGAGTCTGTATGATCCAGCGTGCATAAAGTGACATCACATCCACTTCCTTAATGCTCCATAAGTCTGTGCACAGCATAAAGGGAGAGAGACACAACTCCTGCAGGTAAGTAGTGTGGGCAGGGGTGCTGACAAGCTGTTTGGATGCTAAAATGGCACTAGCATGTTGATTAGGAGCAAATATGGAACTGACAAGGTATTTTGGGACAACAATGGCACTGACAGACTTTAAGGGAATATATGGCCCTGACCAGCTGTTTAGGGAAAAGATGGCACTGACAAGCTGTTTAAGGGAAAATATGGCCCTGGCAAGCTTTTTAAGGGCAAAGATGGCACTGTGTGACATGTTGCTTGATGAAGTTGGGTGGCCCCTGGGTAAATTTTCGAACCAAACCACAGAAGTTTCTATTTACGCCTTGATATTCTTAGAGGGATCATTGGTTGGGTTGCCCAAGGCGGGATACCGACAGACAGATATTCACAGAGTAAGGGGAGAAGATAAAAACACTGATTGGGTTATCCTGCTTAGGGTAGAAAGATAAACAAACAGTCTAAGATTCACAGGATGACCATTATGGTCATGTTGTAAATAACTATGTTGTAAATAACTTACAAATATGTCAGTCTGCATTAACAGCTAAGTTATAAAACAAAAAAATCCCTAGTTTCTACTTAACATAAAGCAATGGAGGTGGGTGCCTTTAGACCTAAACACATGCATCCAAAAAACTGGTAAAGTATAGAACACTATATCAAAGTACGTCTATTAAAATAGCACACATGAGACATAGTAAATGGAGGACAACAACTCTGTTAAATAAAAAAATATATAAAACAAATGTATACATTTATTTAGATCCAAGATAACCCTGGAATCAAGAAATCAGGAAGTAACAAAATATGAATTACTTCCCAATAAACAATCAGAAATACACATATTTGGTATAGTGTTCTATACTTTAACTGACCATGGTTGGGTTATCATGCAGAGGATTGATAGACTAACAGAGATTCAAGACTTGGTATGCAGATTCTCTGCATCAGTTCACTCACCGCAAGAAAGATCTGCACAGCGCTGTGCATCACCTCAATGTATTGATAATCAATGGAGCAACCAACCACAGACACGTATGAGTGCCCTTCCAGCCCTGCCATACCAGCAATAGGAGCCTCCTTCCTAACACAGCCGGGTCCATGCTCACTCCACCATGACTGGTGCTGGGACACATGGAAGGTCAGGAGGTCACTTTCCTGTGAGAAGGGAATATGGAAGGTTAATCCACTACTATGCTAATAATAATAATGATGATGATGATGCAGGGTGCCTGTTGTGTCTGACCCCCGTAACTGCCCAGCAATACATACCGATCTAGCACTCCTGACTATAGGCCATTTGTAATCTTTGGACACCCCTTGCTCCGAGACCTCACTGTGCTCATTACTGTACAGACAAACTTATTCACAATGATAATAACAAAGTATTTAACCCATAAGACTACTTTGAGTTATCACTTATAACTGTGTTTTTCTGTTAAAGTCCATAATATTCGTTAGCCAGAGATACATTAATTTAGGTCTCAGAAAAGATTAATTATCTAATTTCAAGTAACTCCTGGGGATCTTACTATTGTCCAACATCCAGTGGATGTTACTATTATTCAGTTCTTTCCCCATAAACTTTCATTAGTCATCTGGTTCTCTGCAACGAAATAATTTCACACACAAAAAAGCCAGAAATACCACTTTCATCTTTCACTTACCTTAGACAAGTCTCCCACTTCAAGGTAGAAACAAATAATGAACACATTCCATGTGACCCAGATGGCAGCCCAGATAGCGTACTGGTGGAGATAGAGGAGACAAGAGTCAAGTTCTGGGTGTCAAATCTATGGTGTTGTCTATAAATAATAGTGCTCTATTGAGATGTAAGCATGATCCATATTGTGTCTGTACGTGCCAGTTATGCACCATGCTGTCTGAATAGATTCTATACATGGTGGAAGAAAAAGGAGCAGAAATGCTGTATTTTACTCACTTTTACCACACAAGCATCTTAACTGTTTTAGTCTCTTGTTGACTAGCATGTAAACAGAGGAATAGTATGTCGCAATTAAGACACGTCTGATTCATATAGTAAAAAAATAACACATTTCTTTTGGTGCATTTTATTTCTTTGTTTCTCTGGTGGGAATTTTAATATAGTATTGTGTAGATACTAAGTGTACCAGAATAAAAAAAATGTCTCACTGTCACACTTTTATACTCCTATGGTGTCTACAAGTTTGGCACCGGGAACCCAGGTGCCCTGGTTTAACCTACATACTGGCCTGCTCTGATTAGGGGCAAATGCAGCTCTTAAAGGTTCAGTTGTGTACCATTTGGCAAAGTGTATACCACTCAAAACCCTGTCTATCTCTGGCACTGGTGTCTGACCAATAGTTGAGAGAACTGTCATTTAATTTAATTACTGATACATACAGCACACAGTACTGAATATATGAGGTCCCAACATCCCAGAACAGAAAGGCCCAATGCCCAGAATTTTACTTACAGCCACCACATATCGGGGTCTGTACTGCAGGGTCCCAAAAAGTCCCAAGATGACAATGATGATGTGAAGGAAATTGGCCAGGATAGGTGCCCATTGATAACCGAGGAAATCAAAGACTTGACGTTCTAGGGCGGCAATCTGGAGAATAACAAGAAGAGAGACATAATAAGAGAAGAGAATGAGTAACGAGTGAGAAAGGGAATTAAAGACAGGAGAGAATATAGTAGACGCTGAAAATAGAAACAGTAATAGAATTACTTTAAAAAAAAAGAAAAAGAAGGAAAAAGAGAGAAGAGTAATAGACTAACATAATAGAGACGAAATTAATGTAGCTTGTTTAATGACTTCAGAACAATACATGAGGCAATATGGAACTGTTCTAGGATCGGAACATATACACACAGGGTGGTATGCATATACAATTTAAATGGGAGCGTTCTAAAACTGGTGTCATCACCATGGAAACCACCGGAATGTTCTTGATTGGTCAATTTTTAAAACTTTGAATGGAATTTACATAATTCTGTATTTGTTCTCCTGCTCTACTGCTGGCATCCAATTACACAATGTTCCCAGGAGTCTGGCTGAAGGTTGTGCACACAGATTTCTGACCCCTCCTGCATGCACAATGTTTCCTCCTGCTTTCCCTCTCACAGATTCATCAATCTGTTCTTGTGTCCTTGTCCAGATACAGGACAAATCCATCATCCTGCTAGAACACCTGCCTCAGGATACAGTACACACCACTGCGGGTCAACAGAGAGTGAGGACAATTCAGGCTTGCATTGCCATCCACTTAATACCTGAACTGCATTATAATATACCTGCCAACTGCCTGTAAGCCAGCAGCTATATGTGCCAGCCTTTCTCTGTATCTATAACACATACCTGCAGCTTCAGGGGGTTCATTTTAATTGGTTAGTCTCCTGCTGGTGTTGCTATGGTAACACTCCTTGGGGTCCTACAATTTGCAATTGTATTCCCAGCATTCTTTGCATGTTACCAAAGGTCACATTTGACAGATGCTTTAAGTCAATGATTCTTCCAATGCTCTCCTAGAACAGAGATTTCCTGATACTTTTTGTATTCAGCCCACAAGCACCTATTTTTATTCCATCAATCCCAGTACTGTAAGTGACCTGACAGTCAAGGCAGGTGGTAATTTGGGAGTGAGCTCTTCAACTACCGAAACAGGGATTTTAGGAGCCATGGCTTATTGGCTCCTGGGTCTTGTCAAGCCATGCCTTAGTCTGGTACAGATGGACAGAGATCGGCAAAGTGTCTGTACAAGGACACTACTCCGTGAAGGTCCATATGACATAATTAAATTGTCCATCACAAAGTAGTAAATGTCCTCTGTGAGAAATGTGGATGCCAACCATTACTGGTGAATCCATACATGCTAATTAATGTTGCAAATAGGTAGGAACGTTTCCCTGGTTTCTCCCTGTGTACAAGTGCCCCCTCTAATTTATTAGATAGTCATCTCTATCTACCATAACCATAGTGAACCAATGACAGCTGCTCCCAGAATTACCTGACTGAAAACAAAGCGTTGTCATGTGCCTGGTAAAAGCTGTGAATGTCTGTCTGTGTAATAACAGAGGGGACTATGCACTAAAAGGTGCTGCAGGTGAGTTGAGATGAACATTGTATCTCACCAATTTAGCAATACATTGTGCAGGAACAAACAAGGTTAGTTTACACCGCTAAGTGAACTCAGCAGGTTTGTCCCTGCACAATGTAGAGCTAAATTGCTCATGATCATCTCACCTCAACTCACCTTTTTTTCTGAATAGCCCCCAAAATTACACCAACCATCTTTAAAAAAAAAGCCAGAGACTTGATGGGCTTCTCTGAGTGCGAGGAAAACGGTAAGTGAGAGCTAACAAGTGACCACTTAAGACCAGAGGTTAAACTCCTCTCCATGTCATGAGGAATCAAAGCAATTAGGACATGTACTTTAACCATCTAGGTGCCAGAGAGGAAACAAATTGCTCTTTCTGGTGTTGCAGATTAACCCTTACATACAAACACAAATAATTCAAATAAAATTTGCATTGCTAGTCACAAAATAAAATGTCAAGTAAAAAAATGTGATTTCAAAAACACAAGCAACATTAGTAGTAACAACATATGAGAAGTCCTTCAGCCTTCATCTTCAAATACTTTACACTACAAAACCCTTACAATCTATCATTTTGACACTACATGTAAGGAGCAGCTGTGTTTGTGTGTGTGGGGGGTGGGTTTCTTTCCCGCACAATTGCGCTTTATATACACATCCTATTTAGTCTAAGTTGGCGCTGTATAAATAATCTTATTATTCATTATTACATAATAATAATATATATGTTATACATGTTCAAATTGTTTCTCTTTTCTATTCAGCTATGAATATCTCACTGTTGCGGTTTGTTTGTTGACCATAGTTCACTGCCTTATCTGCCTTATGGACCCTATTCAATTGTTTTCTTGCATTTTATTTAGCTTTGAATTGACCCCAGTGGGGCTAGGCAGTCATTATCTAGTGGTCTGTGTTTCTTCGGTCCTTGTTTTTTATCCGTGTCCACATGGCTGTCATTGTTCTATATATACAGTTTGCTTTTTGAAAAAGTGGCTTGTACCGCATACAGAGTGGCGGGTTAAGCAAGTGGTAATGCCATGTGATACATGGGATCCACATCCCAGTATGTGACCTTTCAACACCTCATTAATCTGCTCATGCAGAGATCTTCTGTTCTGTCCATGTATTAGGTAGCAGAGTCACCCTCCCCTGCCTGTTCCTCTTCTTCTGACCCAGGCTGGGCACCGATCTGAGGAAATCCTATTATATAAAGCTCAGCGTTGGTTAAAGGAAAATATTCATATCCTAGCTCAAAATCTAAACTTAAATTCACTGCTTTCCAATATCCAACATTCCTACACTGCACAAAGACCATCAGTCCATCTTAAAAACGCAGCTTAAAATGCAAGGAACTCTAACACTGTCTTATCCTCTCCACCAGATTAGATTGTGAGCTCTTCAGACAATGTTATTGTTTTTTCTCTTGTCCTAGGTTATTTATTCCCTATTTTGACAGTTGTTAAATCATAAAATAAAATTAACAGAACAGTTGTAATTCTTGGGAAATGTTGGCTGAGCTGTTTCTTCTAGTTACATTTACATTATGTGATGGTTCATACAATTCTCTTTTAAATAAAGTTTTACCCTTTCACACATGCTATGTTAGCTATTAGTAGTTAAAAAAAATAAGTGACAGTATCACACATCAAAATTATTTACAGATGTATTTGTAAGCCATCTGTTTTGTAGAACCATTAAACCATAGAAACATAGAATGTTTCACTAGTTCCTGGTTTTATTATTATTATTTATATTTAGGATAGCCTTATGCCATGCATGCTTAAACTCCTTCACTGTATTAATCTCTACTACTCATTCTGGAAGGCGATTCTATGCATCTATTACCCTCACAGTAAAGTAATACATCCTGGTATTACTTTGCCCCTTTAATTTAAGACAAAGTCCTCGTTTTTGGTAGTTTTTTTTAAAATATACTCTCCTTGATTAGGAGCCTTGTCTTTTAAAATCTCTACTGCTGGCTTCTACCTACTGCAATTGTTTTACACAGAACACTATGGAAGTGCCATTTTGTGGCTCCTAAAAGAAATAGGCTCAATGCTCAATACTAGGTACCAAAGCAAGAAACCAGCACTACAATCCCAAATTGCAACTACCCCTCACAAAGCAGCATGGCTGGGAAGTCTACATCTTAGTAATGGCTGATGGAACTCTTAAACCATGGTAAAATTATAGTTTGAAAACGTTTTTATTCTTTTCTCTATATAGTATACAAAAGTCAGCATAGAAAAAGATTTCAGTATTAGCATTTGATAAATTTGACATATACAAGAGACAAAAAAAAAAACAAAAAACATTTTTATAAAAGGAAAGAATATAAGTGGAAAGAACTTATTTATAAGAATGCTCTGAGAGCGAGTGATTATAGTGCAAGTGTCATCTCTTGTATATCTTCCTTGAAATAAATCGATTGTTCAAGATAACCATACATACATACATACATGCATGCATACATAGCATCCAGACTGGTCAAGTCAGTGGAAAAAGTACTTTATCAGTGGAGTGTGTCAGGCTGAGGGTGCCTAGCGTGCACAGAACTAGTAGGGGAATACAATGTGCCTACTGGATTCTATTAAGCTCATGTTTTGCCAAATTTTTTCATGTTTCCCAGATCTTATCGTATTTAAGTGACATGGAATTAATTAAGAAAAATGTTTTTCCATACTAAATTGATAGTGTATTTGGGCCTTCAACTCCCTCCATTCCGGGATATCCGATCTAAGCCAATATCTAGCCATCACGATTTTATGGGCTAGGAAGATGTTTATAATTAGAGAACAATTGGATTTGAAACCAAGGTATAATTACCTGAATGGGAAAATGAGGATTCTGTCAGACTGTGCCAGACATTTCTATAATAGACCAATCATTGCTCCATATCAGCTACTCTTTACCTTGTGCCCAGCGAGCTTAGCATCTGAATTATGATTTTATTTAATGTGTTCAGTATATAATTGCAAGATGGTAAAGATGATAGGAAGGAAGGAAATATAAAGGGAAAGAAAGGGGTGCAAAGATATTGAGGTAGACAGAGGAGAGTTAACGGTCTGGAAGTTGGGTTCCAATATATGTATTTCCCAAGGTCAGAAAAAGTCCTTGCACTGGCTCTAAAGATGGACATCATGTGTATTATGTCAGTGCGGAAGCTGAAGCATGCCAGATGACAGTCCACAACATGCTAACTTGCAGTCTTGTCAGCACCAAGCATGCCCAATATGATACAAGTTATGCCCTTCATTATATTGTCACAATGGGGCAGTGTATGGACAGGATTACGATTTTGTATAGTATGGCTTGAGAGTCCCATGTCCAGTTTGATCTTATTCCATGTAGCCTATACACTAATAAATACAAATGGTGGTATGGATTAACCCAATACATCAAAAATATTTACTAGATGAAATCATTTAATTTAAATATTCCTATAACAAAGACACAGTAATCTACCATAGCATTCACACTACAACTCACTTCAATTAATAAAGTGTATGCAGTGTGTGTGGGGCCACCCCATTGCTATAAGTTATCATGCCCAGATCCTCCACACACTGTCACAGACCCCAGGAGGTAGCCAATTCATTAAACAGTACAATTGTCTTCATGTTTCACAATGCCCCGACTGGTGTGCATTATGATGTACATTCAAAACAATAGGGACTAAGCAGTGAGCAGATTGGAAATCCATGTGTTGTCCTGTAATCATTTGGGTGCCTTCTAGAGTTCTGCAAATATACCCTGTACCTTAGTTTATTGAGTAACAGTAAAGATTTGGAATAAACACAGGCACATTAGACTTGTCTGTGGGAGGACAATAAAGTGAAAAGACTTGATACTGTGTTGCATGAAGATAATCCTGCTACTCAAACAAATGGGACAAAAATCTCCTGAAAAGCTAAAGTTCTCCAAATTGAATATGGTCTGAGGGAGGAACTGGGAAGTGGGGACAAGTGTGCATGATTTCCGACCTACAAGAGAACTGAACTGAATCCCAGACTTCATTAGAGAGAGAGGCGAGAACATGGCATGTGATGGAAGCTATGACAACGAAGGGATGTCTCAGAGGACCGCTAAACATAGAGACGGATGGCAGAGAGAACGCTCCTTGTCAAATGATTTCCCATTATCTTTTGCCATGGGCACACAAACCAACAGCTCTCCCAATGATAGCTATTGTGCCAACCCAGATCTTTCATTTCTGCCACACCTGGAAATGTTCCTCATTTATGAGAACAGAAAAAGACAAATACCATTCTGTGTAATATAACCATCTGTTTGCGAGACAAACTGGCTTATTTTGTAGACTTGCTACATCTCATAGGACACCCATGCCGTACTCCATTCTTAGCTCAAACCAGCTATTATTTATAACATGAACTCTTACGTATGTGTAATTGTAATTTATAATAATGTATCGTGAAATTTATGTGCATAAAAGTTGATTTAAAATAGTTTTTGACTGCTTGATATTATTGCAAATTGCCCCCCCAAAAATTTATGGCTAACAATCTACTCTACGCTAATGTTGTAAATATAAAAATCATAATGTGAACTTATATATTTAATGCATGATACATTTTTGATCATATGACCTACTTCAGAAAAATAACTGTTATATATATATATATATATACACACACACACACACACACACACACACACATACCCACATATATACCTAGAGAAAACTCAATGTATCTTTTTTTCCCCCCAGATCTCAATGTATCTTTTCTGTAAAACACATTATAAATAAACATGTCTGACATTTAACTGACTGAAGCTAATCTGTAATTATTTTTGCTGAAGGTGAATATTTATTTGTTTTCCTATACGGTAGAGACATAAAGATTAATTGAATACGAATGTCTGGTACAGCCAATCTAGAAATTCGTAGGTTAATTCCCAATTATAACAACATACACATTTAAAATTAACCCTGACTTAAACAACTTGGGGAAACTCATCAATAACTCAGGTTCATTGAATTTTTCTTGAGATGGGAACCTAAGCTGAATATCTGTTGGTGCAATATGACTAGCCTGTGTGAGCTCAGAAACATTAGCAGAAGGCACAATATTTGGGGGGCAGTGAGTTGGCCTGTTCCTCCTGATTCAGCTAACAATTGGCTCTTGGTGAATTACTTAAAGAGTTGTAAATGCATGGGATAGGCACCCAGCAGGATTGGCAAGGACACTATACTGAGCATTTTGAAAAAAAAATATGCACACAGATCTTTCTAATCTACAATCAGATTATATACCTGCTATCTTTAAATCTGTCACAACAATTGCTTAATGGAATTCATTTTTATTTAAATGGAAAAATTGAGCAGGAAATTTTACCACTTACATTGGGCTGTACTAACCAGGTCACTACGTATAAACTAGGGGCCAGCGAGAAATTGTAATGCAGAATATGTGTGGCTGATATATATATATATATATATTATAAATAAATATATATATATATATATATATATATATATATATATATATATGCCTGGGTGATTATATAGGGTCAGGTAATGTTACTTGACATCTTGTAATAATTGCCAGAATATCATTAGTCATAATATATAGTCATTAATATATATATATATATATATATATATATATATATATATATATATAGATATAGATAATAGATAGATAGATAGTGTAAAGTCTCGCCCATGTTTTTACATATGCTCTGTAGACTTTGGTCTCTCTGCTTATGACATCACCTGTGGCCTTATATGGAAATGAACTGTTTTTCAGTGGCAGTGTGTAATATGAATTTTAGGCCACAGGTGATGTCATAAGCAGGAGACTCCACAAATATTTTTACAACACACTTTTCTCCTAATTCAGGCATTTCCTTGAAATTTTGCCAACACAATGGATAGATCATTTCCAATCATTTTTTATTCTCTACATTCTCAGTAAAACAATGTTTGGGTGATACAGTCCCTTTAAACAATAAATGTAAATACAATATTCCATGTAAATACAATATTCCATATCATTGTATATTGCCATAAAACACCTCCTGACCACATATAGTAAAAGTACCCACCACATGACAGGCTTGTATCTGGCGATATAATATCTAAAGAGCTTGTGATTCTAGTAGGTGGTTGAGTAAAATAAATGTATTATTGTAACAGTGTCTGGTCTCCTTCAATACTCACAAGACATCCCCCCATTTACATGCAGACACTATGGAACAATGCAAAGGCAGTGGGATCAGACAGAGGTGGGGGGGAGGAATTGTCTCAGTGTAGGGGTAGGGGTGAACAGAAGGGTTTTCCATGGCAACCTGCAGCCTTTGTGAGAAGAAAACACAAAAGCAATTAAATCTGCAAAATCCACACAAGAAACAAGCTGCAGCACAGTTCTACTGAGTGCCACTATACCCCAAGAATCCAAAAAGGGTATATTGCACTACACAGCAGGCTATTACAAATATGATGATTAATACAAAACATCAAGGGGACTATTGACTAAACGTGACCAGACAAGTGAATTGCAAAATTCAGGAATTAATAGCAGAGTTGGAAATAGTGGATAGCTGGATCATTTTTCCAACTGATGTGTCAGTTCATTTTTAGTGAATAGCCTCTAATGTTATTTCACCATCCTCAGCGAGGTGCAAAGGGGTTAATGACAATCTCATTTGAAGACTGAGAATGCCCCACACATGCTTAACGTTCCTCTCTTGGGCGCTGGGAAACCTGTCACCCTGGGCCCCCCAATCCCATCCCCCCTTTTCTCCCATTCCACCCATCTTTACCACCCAGAATCCAGCCTTCCTGCTGTTTGTGCAAACAAAGCCTGCCTGTGCTTTCCCAATGCACACAGGATCCCTACAGGGTGGCATTCAATCTAGAGCCACTCTGAAACCAGACTCCTTTTGCTAAAGGCTTTGGGTAGATCCAAAAGGGACAGAAATATTTTACAATGCAGATCAGGTATATTGACATGTCTGAGTCATTAACATCAAGGTTGTTTACAGTTACACATTTTATATCTAACCTCAACCTTATGATGCACTGAAAAAAATTGTTGCTTGTGCAACTAATCCTTTAGCATACAACTGTTTATTTGTTACATGGATCATTAATGTTAAGCACAGAACTTGTTTATTGACAGAATCCTTTGTTTATGGCCATTGCTACAAATTCTAATCTCTGTCACTTTGCTTACTGCCAGCTCTATGTCACTTCAGTTTTGAAGATGTCCAAGTTGGACAATGGTCTATGGTTACCTAACCAGAACTATGCTTGAATAGATCTTCTGCACAGTTATATTGCTCTTTTCTGGAATTGTAAATATGCAATATATTATTACATAATTAACCATTGATCTTAAGGTATAGGCAAAGAACATGGTATTCCATGAATAAAAGAGTACGTTTTAAAAGTGGAGTAATCAGCACAAACATTTCTTTGGTTTCCATGGTGACTGCTCCATCTTTGCCCCCAAATTGTTCTTAATTCCCAGTTTGTTTTAAATGGGTTACAATGCAACAACTGCTAAAGACCCACCCTTCAAATTCCCAAAATGCCAAGGTAGAGAATAAGGTCCAGGCCTGGGCTGATCTCAGCAACTGCATCTGTCAAACAATGAGTTATGGGATTCTGTAAAAATCCAGAACTGTTGTGAAAGTCCTCCCTGATCAACACATCATTGCACTCCATAAAGCAATATACATGTAATGAGAACAGACATGTTACCAGCTTTGGTATGTCAAGATTCTCAAATTCCCTGTATTACTAGATGACTGAACAATAGAATACACGGATCAGATGGGAAAGGGAGGCCACTCCCGCCATGCTTTCACAAAATGTAATGTAGTAATAACTAACCAATGGCCCTCCAGTTATTATTGACTACATTTCCCACAATACTGAGCAAGTCAAGTGCTACAAAGCAAATACACAGGTGTGATACAGAAAAACACGAATAACCTTCTAATATTATATTATATATAACTAAATGATATTAATTTTAAATAGTATCAGCAAATGTCTCACCAAACCAGTTACAGCTGACCTCTGGAAATCCAGTGATGCTCAGCCAGCCAGAGCTGATAGAAAGCTAGTCCACTGTAGCAGGACAGTTTAAAATATATTTGTGTTCTCTGGTCTGAAGGGGGTGGACTTTGTTTATAAACCTCACCACTGAAAATAGACACAAAGGGAGCAGAGGTCTGAGGGAAACTGCATGAGAATTATAGCTCTTCAGAAGAAGATCTATGTTTCTAGAACATACAGCAGTGAAATAGTTAAGTAAAGGAATCCACAATTTGTCATATTTTCCAAGAGATAAAGAAACACATTCCTTAGTCAGCAAAAGGTTTCCTGCTTTAATTAACTTAACAATAACAATAAACATATAATCTTTTCAACCACCTGAGTAAATTCATTTTTTGGATGTAACAGGCTGCAATAGAAAATAGTTAAAAACATGGAGTATTCATGTCATTGAATAGAGCCCATTGTCTGCAGTACACAACATTTTATTATAGTTAAGAAAATCTTATTCCAACATTCCTTACCCCCAGTGAAGCTTTAATTAAGCAGTATGATTGCTTGACACCTTAACAGTAAGATCGCAGCATATATCAGCTCCCCTTTCTATGAAGACCTCTTCTCACTGCCAGACATACTCTTATTTACTTTAGTGTCATAGTCACCTCTCTATAAAACATAAGTACCTGAATAGGAAATAACAGATGCCGTCTATCCCACTACTTCCACCTGATTACCATAACCGAGGTTGAAGGTCACAGGCATATATTATTTATGGCGTGTACTATTTTCCTAGCTTTCCACTGTTGATAAGTCCCATTAAGGATGAAATGGCTTTCCATGAGTGGTTAAAAGGCTTTTGAACCTCTGTCCAGAGCTGTGTTTATAAGCCGACTTGTACAGCGCGCATGTAAAAATATAAAAATGGATTAAGAGGTAAAAGGTGATCATTGTTGACTGGATTTGCACATGCCTACCCAGAATCCCTTGCATTGTGAATGTCGATTTCTATGGGAAAATCAGGCCTTCTGATGCATTTGGTGTGTATATTTGTGTTTGATAATGCCTTTCCTACCCACTGTTGTAATAGTAGAGTTGTGACCTGCACTGACAGGACAAATCCAACCCCCTACATGCTCCTCCTTAATTTTCATGCTTCCTGCAGGTGGCCACCTGCCTTGCTCCAGTCATAGCTACCCCATATCTCTAGCTATGATCCAATCATTCTTATCCTCTCTGTCTCCATCACTTCACTCCCACTGCCCATAAACTCACAAAAGCATGTGAACTGCTCACCTCTTGTTTCAATGTATCTAAACATGTTATGTTACATACTATAACTGTGCTTTTTTGTTGTTGATTGTATTGCACCCTAGTATGCAACATAGCTACATATAATGGAATGCTTCACTGTATGTACTCTTGCTGATAACCCTGTTCTTTTGCAGGGCTTGGCAAATGTTTACACATTTGGTAGCTATACAGACTAATGTAGGAGCCAGTGAAATGGTAGTGACATGGAGTTCTATGCAAAACAATACAAAAAGTTAGGAACCAGCAATAGGGAATTTAAAAATCTGGGATTAGTCAAATCCTGTGCCATTTCAGAGAGCCACAACATTTATAATAATACAGACTAGAAAATACTGACTAGAGATTACTGTTAGGTAATATTAAAATTCTCATCTGCTGACAGTCACAAGGCACTGAAAAAAGAAATTGGGTCAAAAAGTTGTAAGAAAGACTTCCCTTCCCTTTCTTGTCTTATGTCTTTTACACATGAAATTCTAACAATGTTCATGAGTCAGCCTCAGTGAACCACTCTACAGAACAAACAGCACAAGTGTTACATACCATAGAGGAGGGATGGATGACCCTTTGCACTCTTTCTGTTATGGACCACAGTTCCCATAATGCTCAACGATACAGAGCGCGTAGACAACACATACAACTCAATTATAACAAAAAGTAAACTTGTACTTTCTTCTGTCCAGTTAATAGTCAGTGATATGATTAAACCACACATGCTGCGAATATACTGTCTTTTACATTAGTTATCCGACCACACCCATTTAGAGTGCATGTTCTGTAGGCGAGACGGGCATTGTAATGTTTCAAACTCTTTAGCAACCAAATAATATGTGGTTTGGATAGTTTACAGAAAATAAAATAAATTTAGAGTGTAAATGAAGACTCACCAGTTGTACAGTGCAGATCAGAATTAAGGTGCATCTCCCTGTGCAGCATCCCATCCTCCTACTAAGGGATACAAGGCTGTTCTGCTTACCCCCTTTCCTAATTTACAAGCTCTGAGGATGTGTGCTCTTGGACCATGCTGGGTAAACAGTGAGCTGCTGACTGAGGAGTTGTGGAGCACAGACCTGCCTTCCTCACTATGATGTGTAGGAACAGATGCTATCCCCTCAATGTGAGCAACTGATGCCGAGTCCCCCCCCCCTCCTAATCTCTATTTCTCACCATTAGCAGGAGGGAGGTGGAGTGTCTTAAAGGGGCCATACCATAATAATCACAAACAAAAGATCCCACGTCTGGACACTGCTGAGAAAGGTCTCATATACTCTGCTCACTGTCACTTAATGGGTTAACACCATTTATTACATATTCTGTTTACGTTGGATATAAAATAACACTGACCTTCAGAGTTTACAATCCAACCAAATAATATGTAACCTAATGGTTCATAGCTTTAGAATGTAAGCTCTGTGGTGCTGGATTGGCATTTAATGTATGTTCCAGAGAAACACAGACTGTTAGGGCAGATAAGGATCAATTGGCTCATCTAGCCTGCCCATAAAAAACCCCTCGGATTTATTTGTTCTTTAGCATGGGCTTATGCACATTCCAGGCATTCTTCAATTCCTTCACAGGGTTATTAGCTTTTACTACTTCCACTGGCAGGTTATTACAAATATGTACTACGTTTTGAGTATGGTATTATATACTACAGCCCGGAGGGTATTATGAACTATTCTACAGTTTGTAGAAACATTGAGTTATGTTGATGCAAATAATTTGCCCATCCCTATTTAAAGAGGGCAACCATCATTATCAATTCCATTTCTTGTAATGTTATACTTAACTTTCCCCTGAAAGTTCTGCTGTGAGTCAGTTCTATAACAATGACCACATAAAAAATTCTAAAAACCTACTTTAGAGCATGCATGTTCAGGATCAACACACAATAAAAAAGCACAACATTACTGTCATGGAAGCCTCAGTGCCCTGGGTTTCTGGAGAGGCCTGAGGGTCAGCCTCCTCCCTACAGGCTATGGGCCCTGGCCTGGGAAGGGGATACAATCTCCCTAAATACTGTGATAACTACCCCTTGGTACTCTTTACCTGGACAGCAGTAATTCCCTGGAGCCCCTGGGCAGATCCCGAATCTGTCGTGATCCACTAGAACTGTAACCAGCTGTTGATCCTCCCCCAAGCATCCGTTCAAATCGTTCTTTTGAGGGGAGGGAGGCAATTGTGTGAGGCATCTGGTGAGATGCTGGGTTTGGGCTGCAAACCTTGGGGGGGACCAGTAGCACCTTGTTTCAGTTCACAGAGACAGCAGTATTCTCCTGGAGCTCTCGGGGAGATCGCTTCTTTCATGGGGTCTGATGATGTCACTTTTTGGGGAAGAGGGAGGCAATGGTGAGAGGCATCCGGGGATATGTTGGGTTTGGGTCAGCGGAGTCACGCCAAAAACAGGGCAAACTTGTGTCCAGGTTTTACCCGGCTAATGGGGTGAGAGTGTGAACTGGGATTAAGCCCATTATCGGATCATGTGTGCATGAATAAACCTGTGTTTCCATTCAATAATGCTGGGATTGGATACCTCTGAATGGGAAGCTATGATTTGCAAGTCAAAGTCTCCCTCACTTGGCCAGGAGGACCAATTCCAGTAGAGATGTACATGGAATGGAGAGCCCTGATTTTGCTAGAGATGTGGGAAGATGCCCTGGAGAATTGGTACAGCTGCCAAGGCAAACTCCAGAACAGCGCTTCAGTAACAAGGTCAATTTGTGGCTCCACTTACTGAGGGGACAAATCACCATACTGACCGCTACATTTGCTGGCATAGCAGAAGCCGTTGAGGACGGAGATGCACCACTCCCTGGAAAGTGAGACTTTGATGGCCTTGGCTTTTATGGAAGGGATTTGAAGAGGAAAATTACTTTGGCTATTCTAAGAGCTATACATTTTAGGACATTCAAGTGGCAGGAGATGTTGCCGCCATTGGAAGCACTGAACCTCGAGCCTGACCTAACATGGCTGGTCTACCAGGAATGGTACCTCAAGGTGGAATAGATAGAACTGTTTGAACATGGTTCTTTATTTCCTCCCAATAATGTGGGTTTGATGGATTTTTACTCTGAGGATGCTGACCTGGGAGGGATGGATGGGACTACGGTCTCACACCTGGGTCACAGGCATGGTGGGCAGTTGGCCCAGATCCCAATCCCCCTGGCATAGGGGCCCCATTCACCTTGCCTGTTTCCCAGAAACATGGCCCAGAGACCCGAGAGCTTGACCAGGACAGGCCTCCTGTGTCCTATCTAGCAGATATAATCACAGTTCCTGGCTGGTGGAGATCCTGAGAGTTGTCCAGGGGCTAAATGAAGCACAGCTTGGCAGAGCTACTTGGTCTCAGTACATGTATCCATCACATTCAAACCCTCTGGATATCACAAGCTACCACATTCACTAGACAACACTAGTTTAGGGGTAAACATGAACAACATTAATTGAAGGGACATACAGTTTATATACACATGATCAGATAAGGAACTTAATCACAGTTCACACCCCTGCCCCCTTCTAGAAAGCCAGGGGCCTCAACCTGGTCCTCAAACCTCGGTATAACCCAGATCCAGAGACGGCTCTCTAATTAGGCGAGTTAGGCAGCCGCCTAAGGCCTCGCACTCACGGGGGCCTCGCGGCTGCCTAACTCACCTCATTGCCTTTGATGTAACAGGGAGCTTAACGCTGCCGTTAAGCTCCCTGTTACACTAACCTGGGACGTTTCCTCCGTGCACCTTCTCTCCTGCACGGAGGAAGGAAGCTCCGATCGCGTTTTTTTATTTTTTTTTTAAACTTTATTGAACCCGCGCAGCTTCAATAAAGTTTAAAAAAAAACGCGACCGGAACTTCCTTCCTCCGTGCAGGAGAGAAGATGCACGGAGGAAACAACGGAGAGCAGCATGGAGGTAAGTACTAGGGAGGGGAGGAGGGTGGCACAAACGAGCAAAGCCTGGCATAATGAGTGGCTAAATATTGGCACAGTGTGGGGCAAAATCCTGGCATAATGAGGTGAGGGGCAAAATCCTGGCATAGTGAGAGGCTAAATCCTGGCATAATGAGGGGCAAAATCCTGGCACAGAGTGGCAAAATCCTGGCATAGTGAGAGGCTAAATCCTGGCATTGTGAGGGGCAAAATAGTGGCATTATGAGGGGCAATATCCTGGCACACAGTGGCAAAATCCTGGCATATTGAGAGGAACAATTTTAGGATTTGTGAGGGGCAAAATTGTCGCATAATGAGGGGCAAAATCCTGTCACAGAGTGGCAAAATCCTGGCATAGAGTGGCAAAATCCTGGCATATTGAGGGGCAAAATCCTGGCAGATTGAGTGGCACAATCCTGGCATAGAGTGGCAAAATCCTGGCATATTGAGGGGCAAAATCCTGGCATATTGAATGGCTAAATCACAGTGCATCCGGTGCTGTGAGGAAGAACAAAGTGCCAATCTTCTAGCACAACGTGGTCAGTGAGACCACTTTCAACATTGAGCACCTTTCCTTCTGGCTGAGTGTTTCTGTTAGTGTGTGATTGTGTGCTTTCTGAGTGTGTCTGTGCGTCAGTGTGTGCTGGCTGAGTGTATCTGTGAGTGTGTGCTGGCTGAGTGTGTCTGTGAGTCAGTGTGTGCTCACTGAGTGTGTCTATGAATGACTGTGTGATATGTGTTAGTGTTCACATTTAGGACACAGCAATAACAATGTGAGTTAGTGGGCCGCACACAATTTTATCTATACCAAATGTTTATAGATGTTTGTAGAATAATTATGAGACAAATAAAATTCTAGGAGCTGTTCATTTCTAGAAGCTGGGATTTAAGTCTGATCTTGAAATATGCTATTTCTACAGTTCATTTTTATTATCACTTGCATATATTTTATTTAATAATGTGTGTCCGTGAGGGCCTCATGTTCGACTTTCGCCTAAGGCCTCACAAAGTCTAGAGCCGCCTCTGCCCAGATCCACAGTGACCCTGTTCTTGGGGTGATCCCCATGGAGTGGCCCCAAACCCAACACATTCCAGGATGTTTCTCACCATTGCTTCCCTTCTCCCCAAAGAACGACACAATTGGATGTTCAGGGAAGGAGCAACAGCTCTCAGACATTTGGGCGGATCCCTCACATTAGGAATCCGCCCGAAAGGACATAGTCTAAAATTAGAGGGGCAACGATTTAAATGTAATATCAGGAAGTATTACTTTACTGAGAGGGTAATGGATGTATGGAATAGCCTTTCAGCAGAAGTGATAGAGGTAAACACAGTTAAGGATTTTAAACATGCGTGTGATAGGCACAAGGCTATCCTAGATATAAGATAGGGAACTGGGGAATAATAAAAGTATTTAGAAAATTGGGCCGAATGGTTCTTATCTGCGACACATTCTATGTTTCTATATTCCCATGACCAGAGTGCTATCCCCCAGTAGGGAGTGAACGGGTTAGCGGGGCACAGAGAGCCAGGGCCGAGACAACGAACATTAATTAGAGTGGTCCCAAACCCAACACATGACCATTCACTCCCTCCTCCACAAAGAACGACATGATCGGATGCTCGGGAAGAAGCAACAGCCTTTGGTAGTTTTATAAGATCAACCCAAGAGCACCAGGGAATTACTGCTGTCCTCTTGTCAGGCAGAGGTAGAGGTGGCAGGCACAAAACGGGGCGGAGACGGGAAAACTTTATTTAAGGGCATGTTGGTAGAGTGGCAAGCCCTTTTTAAGGAAGTGTGTGTGGGCAACAGTTCCTGCAGTGGCAACGACCATAGCTTGTGGGCTAATCATCCGTGAATATAAAACAATACGTAAATTAGGTTAATGTGATTAATTCAACTAGAAGAGGACTAGTTGGATTAATTGGAAAATCTCCCAGGTACCGAGAATAAATTAGGTCACAAAACAAAATTATTGAATAAAAATTGATATAGCCCGGTCTCGTTACTCAATGATGAAAGTCAAGGTGGTCAGCCATAACAATCAGAGAAGGTACCATAAGTACTCAATAATAGACCAAGCTAAATGGGATTCAGGACCACCATTGCCTACCTACAGTACCCTCAATGTAGTGTGTTAGCCTTACAGTAAATTTATCAAATACACTGACACCAGCACCTCACAGGAAGTACTAGAATCAATGCAATAGAACAACCTTAATGTGGGGCCCAGGATTGCTACAAGGTAGTAGGGACTGTTTGGAATGTTACCTTCTGACAGGATATGTTCTGATGTTTTCGGTTGACAGTACTGCTTTCACATTAGCCTAAATTTGGGCCGGTATCATGTGAAACATACCTCACAAGAGGAATGACCTCTTCTATTCAAGCTGTTATAGACTACATTTTCTCAGGTATGTTGTAAAAAGAGGACAAGACAAGAGGGGTGACTGATACTGGATTGGCACCAAGATATTTACTGCGTACCGGCCGGGCCTCACAACTTCTGTTGGTAGGCTGTCCAAAGGGAAGCAGAAGTGTCAGGTGTACAGATATTCCCACCAACAGTCAGGTGGTTTAATGAAGTCCCGACTTCATCCTCCAGTGTCCTGATTGCTGGGGATACTGGAGGAGATGAGATAATGTCATGCTGCGCTGATGCTCCCCCTTCCAAGCGATAGCCCCCAGCATAACGCGTCACTGGTGGGGAATGTACAGACAAAAATTATCTTACTTGATCGGAGATAAATGAATACCGTTATTTTATTTAAGTCAAGATGAGCAGAATTAACCTTTGCAAGGAGAAACTGATAAAAATGTAGCATTGATGATAATATTGCACTAGTATCTGATTTAGGTCAGCAGCAAAGCTCTCTAGGACACTGTGTTATTTGAATAAGCAAGATTTACAGGCAAAGGTTGGCTCTTACTGCCCCCTGACACCAGTGCAGGGCTGGCCAAAGCTATTTGAAATTCCTCTTTCTCTCACCAAGAGAAACAAAGTGTTTGAAGAACTGTGCATTGAGGCCTGTGTGATTGGTCTGGAACAGTACAAGCTGTACAAAGCCTATGCTGCCCTCTGCTGATCCAGTTATGTGACACATCCTGTGTCTTTCCAGGTGGAGGAGAATATTCTCATTATCCCCAAAACATTATTTTTGAAAATACAACTTTTAAATATCGTATCTTCAGCATCTAGCCTTACAGATGTGGGCATGTATAATCTTCTGAATAAAATACATGTTTTATTTTTTATGGAAAAATGTGTGGAAACACTCTCTGGTCGGATGCACCAATTTGACTCTTAGCATAAGGTAATTTTGTCGAACAATGTAAATTAATTTTCTCCAACCCCCAAATTTACAAGGGGTGTAACCAGGAATTGGCAAAGTGTCTGCAAAGGTACATAGAACATGGTTAAATAGCCTGTCACAAACGCCAGTAAATATCCACCACAAATGATGAGGGTGCCTACCCCTGGGAGTACTGAGAATAGTAGGAGTGGCCAGCATTTCTTACTACTATATTAAAGCTATAGTTTTCATTAAGTCACTTTAGTCACATTATGGCCATATTATGCTTATCCCACCACTACGCCAACGTACTACGATATTGGTGGGTCCTATCACTAATTACTTTTTCCTTATAGAGCTTAAACTCTCCAATTATATTACCTACAAGGGACCAAAGGCCTTCTTATTGAGCCACTGTATTAGACTACATTCATTGTTATACTCAGGTGCAATAGGCAGTAGTGTATCTTCCACAAGGCAAACAAGGAACTCCCCTAGGGCGGCACTTTGCCAGAGGGCGGCACTTTGCCAGAGCGTGTTAAAGGACACTTCTGGTGCTTCAAACATTTTCACTCCCTCCCCCACTGTTCAGCTTTAGCTCCTTCCAATTCATCAGGGTGATGGGGGCATGGGCATGTAATGGATGTGGTGGGGTTGTGAAATGAGGGTGATGGTGGCATGCAATGGGGGTGATGGGGCATTTAGTGTGTATGCAATGTGGGTTATGGGGGCATGTAATGGGGTGATTGGGCATTTAATGTGTGTGCAATGTGGTTGATGGGGCATGTAATAGGGTGATGGGGCATGTCGTGGGTGTGCAACATGGGTGATGGGGAATGTCATTTGTGTGCAACGTAGGTGTGTGGGGGGGGGGGGGGGCAGCACAAAACCAAGATACACCACTGGCAATAGGGCATTATCCTACTGAAATCATTCACCAGAATACTCTGATGCCAATGACGGGATATGGAGAGAAGTTTAAATTACCTGTTTTATTCAAGCACTGCTATACTTTTCCTAAGAAGACAATAAAATAAGTCAATTCTATAGCCCCCATTAATTCCCAAACTGCCCGCTAATGCCAGTAACGAATATGGTAACATTATTATCACACCCGCTAAAAATTTCTGGACACGCTAAATATCTACCGTTTTTATGGAGGTTTAACGGAGTCGATAAAAAAAAAATGGTATCCCCAATAAAAATCTAATCTCCCCCCAGGCCATGCCCGCAGTCACTTTAAAAATGAAATAGTGCCCTAATGGTGGGTCATGGGTGGTGCGATTCCCACGGCCTCCCCTTGATTAAGTCATAAGAGGTCCTCATGGGGAGCCACAGGCGCTGCAATGCCCAAGGCCCCCTTGATGAAATCATAATAGGGCCCCACAAGGGCCACTGGCGGAACTTTGCCCAAGGGCCCCATTAAGTAAATAAATAACAGACACCATAGGGGCTGAGGTAGGGATTTAATTTAATTAATTTAATGGGCAGGACCATTTGGGCAGCTCCTGGCACATCGGGTTTGAGTTGCGGGGGGGCTTGTTTGGGTGTTAATGTTTATTCTTATTACAGTGGGCATAGCACCGTCCGTGGACCTCCATGGGGGGCAATATTTATTTAACTAATAATAATAACTTTCACCTGTGTTATAGTACCTGTGCTTTAATACATGGTACTTCTGCCTTCCCCATTTCAGTTGAATCATATCAACCCTCCATCAACCTCTGTTGTCAATTAACATTATGGATACATAATACATACATTGGTTCTCTCATCAGCAAGAAAGGATATGGACATGCAATGTTTTTTCAGATTAGTTTTTTTCTCCCTCTGCAAACATAACATGTTGCATTTTGCCAAAAGAAGTTGCACTCTGCTGTACAACATAGTTGTGAGGGTACTACATTCTCTCCTGGGTGTTACAGCCGTAATAACGGGGTGACAGGAGATACACTTGTCACAGGCCAGCAAGGTTTAAAAAAAAAACAGAACTAATAAAAAAGCGCTCAAACTTCAAATGAAGTGAGTGCGAGAGGCAGCATGGTAGGATGTCTGTGCGCCTGGGCAGCGCATTAGACACCAGGGAGGTGCTGACTGAAGTAAGTTAGTGACATGGGAATGTCCTGGGATTGCAGTGTGGTAGTAGGGCAAGTCAGTGGTGTATCTTGATTTTGTGCTGCCCTAGGCAGACAAAATCCGGGCACCCCCCTACCCAAGCTGCACACCCACGTTACACACCTAAGACATGCCCCATCATTCAGACTCACATCAAGCTTACACTCCCATCACACTCAGTCACACACTCCTACTCCCATCACACTCAGTCACACACTCCTACTCCCATCACGCACACTCTGACTCCCATCACACACACTGTCTCCCATCACACACACTCTGACTCCCATCACACTCAGTCACACACACTGTCTCCCATCACACACAGGTCACACACACTGTCTCCCATCACACACACTCTGACTCCCATCACACTCAGTCACACACACTGTCTCCCATCACACACAGGTCACACACACTGTCTCCCATCACACACACTCTGACTCCCATCACACTCATTCACACACACTGTCTCCAATCACACACACTCTGACTCCCATCACACTCATTCACACACACTGTCTCCCATCACACACACTCTGACTCCCATCACACTCAGTCACACACTGTCTCCCATCACACACACTCTGATTCCCATCCCACTCATTCACACACACTGTC
Source organism: Pelodytes ibericus (assembly GCA_036172795.1). Taxonomy (NCBI): domain Eukaryota; kingdom Metazoa; phylum Chordata; class Amphibia; order Anura; family Pelodytidae; genus Pelodytes; species Pelodytes ibericus. The sequence goes on from CM069862.1 coordinate 133,174,886, forward strand.
TCCAATCACACACACTCTGACTCCCATCACACTCAGTCACACACACTGTCTCCCATCACACACAGTCACACACACACACACACACACACACACACACACACACACACACACACACACACACATCCCATCAGCACTTACCTTTCCCTGGCAGGCAGGCAGGCAGCATGGTCCCTCCATGCTGCCTGTTCGGCTTCCCGGCGATTGTGCCGACAGGTCACGTGACCGGGCGCGCGTATGACGTCAGCGCGCTGGTCACGTGACTGTCGGCACTTCCCTGTCGGCACACTGCACGGGGAGCCTGAACAGGCAGCACGGAGGTTTCTCTGTGCTGCCTGTTCGGCTCCCCGTGCAGCCTGGCAGGCAGAGCGTTGGTGAGGGGGGATCCCTTCTCACCTCCGTCTCTGCCTGCAAGCGCGGTGGGGTTTTTTTTTTTTTTTAAAGGGCCAGATTTTTTTTTTTGATTTTTTTTTTTTCTTTTAAATTTTTTTTTTTTCAGTGCTGGGGGGCGCTGCCGCCCCCCAAAATTTGCCGCCATAGGCATCCGCCTAGGATGCCTCGCGGTAAATACAGCACTGGGGCAAGTCCTGGAGTAAGTCCTGGAACTGCAGTGTGGTGATGGGGCATGTCCTGTGATCAGGGCCGGTGCAAGGATTTTTGCCGCCTAGGCAAAATAAAATTTGCCGCCCCCCCCCCCCCCCCCCATTATCATATTATTTTCCCATATCATGACATCACATGTTCCACCCCTTTCTCAGCATTTAAATTAAAAGAGAGTTAACAGAGTTACATGTTGCAATAAAGCCCCCTATTAAGAATGGTGGAGAATAAGTACCATAATTTAAACCTCAATATGCCAGGATTATTCACCTCAATACCCCAGGATTATGCCCCGCAATATGCCAGGATTTAGCCACCCAATATCCCAGGATTATGCCCCACAATATCCCAGGATTATGCCCCGCAATATCCCAGGATTATGCCCCTCAATATGCCAGGATTATGCCTCTCAATATCCCAGGACTTTGCCCCCACCATATGCCAGGACTTTGCCCCCACAATATGCCAGGACTTTGCCCCCACAATATGCCTGGACTTTGCCCCCCAATATGCCAGGACTTTGCCCCCACCATATGCCAGGACTTTGCCCCCACAATATGCCAGCACTTGGCCCCCACCATATGCCAGGACTTGGCCCCCACCATATGCCAGGACTTTGCCCCCACCATATGCCAGGACTTTGCCCCCACCATATGCCAGGACTTTGTCCCCACCATATGCCAGGACTTTGCCCCCCAATATGCCAGGACTTTGCCCCCATGATATGCCAGGACTTTGCCCCCCAATATGCCAGGACTTTGCCCCCACGATATGCCAGGACTTTGCCCCCCAATATGCCAGGACTTTGCCCCCCCAATATGCCAGGACTTTACCCCCCAATATGCCTGGACTTTGCCCCCACGATATGCCAGGACTTTGCCCCAACGATATGCCAGGACTTTGCCCCCCAATATGCCAGGACTTTGCCCCCACAATATGCCAGGACTTTGCCCCCCAATATGCCTGGACTTTGCCCCCCAATATGCCTGGACTTTGCCCCCCAATATGCCAGGACTTTGCCCCCACAATATGCCAGGACTTTGCCCCCACAATATGGCAGGACTTTGCCCCCCAATATGCCTGGACTTTGCCCCCACGATATGCCAGGACTTTGCCCCCACGATATGCCAGGACTTTGCCCCCCCCCCCCCGATATGCCTGGACTTTGCCCCCCAATATGCCTGGACTTTGCCCCCCAATATGCCAGGACTTTGCCCCCACGATATGCCAGGACTTTGCCCCCACGATATGCCAGGACTTTGCCCCCACGATATGCCTGGACTTTCCCCCTTCCTTCCCTTACTTACCTCGTCGCTGCTGCTGCTCTGTCTCCGGTGCTGGGGCGCCTGTGGCTGAGAGGGAAGCGTTGTGCGCTCCCCTCCAGCCAATGCGCTTTCAATAAAGTTTGTTTAAAAAAAAAAAAACTTTACTGAAAGCGCATTGGCTGGAGGGGAGCGCACAACGCTTCCCTCTCAGCCACAGGCGGCCCAGCACCGGAGACGCAGCAACGCCGGCGAGGTAAGTAAGGAGGAGGATTTTTTATTTTTTTTTGACACAGGGTTCTGGCGCCCCCAGCCAAAATGCGCCCTAGGCAGCTGCCTAGGTCGCCTTCCTGGTGGCGCCGGCCCTGCCTGTGATGCTGGGGTAATAGGCAGAGGCGTCAGTAGGGTTGGTGTCACCTGGTGCGGTAACTCATGGTGTCACCCCCCTGGATTTCCTCCAATACCATTCCAAACAGATTCCTTAGTAATGCCAGTCAGATGACCCATTAAATATGCCGCATACAGGAGCCCCACAAATTATGTCACACACAATAATAATATGCCAGTATTATTTTGCTATTAATAAGCAAGACAATTTGCCTAATATGCCAGCAATATTGTGCCATTCAGATGCCTGTATAATTGTGCCATTCAGATGCCAGTAATATTGCGTGGTTACAGTGCTCGTTTTATTCCTCCCTCCACCCCCTTCCACAGTACTTACTGCCTGGCTGCTGCTCTGTGTCCCCGGACGCCTCCTCCGTTCAGTCTTCCCTCCTGCACGGAGGAGGGAAACATTGAGACCGAATGTGACGTAACGTCACATCCGGTCACAGGGATTTTTATTTTTTTATTTTTTTTCCCCCGGCGGCCGAAACCAGCAGATGTGGCTGCCAGAGAAAAAATATAAAAGTACAGGACCGCGATGCTTCGGAGGGATGCCGGCAGCATGGGTGTCACCGCACCCCCCGCGGGACGCCACTGGTAATAGGGCAAGTCCTGTGTGTGCAATGTGGCATGTCCTGGTAGGGCAATGTGTGTGATGGGGCATGTACTGGGGTAAGTTCTGGGTTTGCAATGTGGATGATGGGGCATGTCCTGGGTATGCAAGGAGGATCTATGGCAAAGGATGTGGGTGCAATAATTAAAGGTGAAATGGAGTAGGGGATGCCAGACCATTTGATCTGTAAGGTCCCACAATTTCTGATGGCGGCCCTGGTTCCAGCACCAGTGCTATAGCAGACTGGCAAGTAGCCCATTGGTTACATTGCAAAATTAATGTCATCCTCACTTAGCGTCTCTTATCAACTTTAGTGTGGTGGACCATCCCTTATGCACTCATGAAACTGCTGAACGTGAGAATTCCAACAGGGTCTCACTCATAGTGGAATATATCTAATAGCGCATGCTACTAAAATGTAATCTTGCTAGTGTCATACACACAGATTAATATTATATCTGATAACTCATGCAGAATGCCTATCAACATTTCAAATAGCCAAAGGGGGATATTTTTATTTTTCTGGGAGTTGCTAAACAGTAGATTTTTTGTTGAAGGTTCTACACAATAAAAAGAGAATTGCAGGGAATTGAGAGGAGAATTTCAAACTTTAGGTCAAAGTAGTTGAGTTGGAAAAATTCTAACATTCAGCAGTATTGGAATAGCTACTTTGGCATAAAGTTTCAAATTTCCATCTCAATTCCTCCAATTATCTCTTTATTTCTACAGTTGCTGTTACAGTTATACAAACCAAACATTCTGAGCTTCCACAAATGAGTGAAATTTAGGTGCAAAATAGGGACAGTCCTTCCTAAGTAGGGTCACTTGAGAGGTATGATACAATGTAATCTTGCTAATGTCACACATACAGTGTAATAATATATCTAGTGCAAAACACTAGATAATATAATAATATATAGTGTCTCAAACACACACTATAATAAAGATGATGTTACATACAATGGAATATTACTATATATAAGCACACAGTAATATTATATATGTAGTGTCACATATCTAAAAAAAAATATATATATAGTGTAATGTATGCAGAGTGTAAATTAAATGAACTGTATAATGCGTTATTTCTAGTATAATAATACAGTATATAGGGTTTACACAGTGTGATATTCTTACTGTGTCATGTACAAAGGTATCTAGTGTTACACACAGTATAACCATGCCAGTGTCACTCACTCTCTGGCACGCTCAGGGTTAATGTGCCTCCTCTCACAGAATCCTTTGCGAAGCTGCAACGTAGCCGGAAGATGGCGGCTGAGTGAGATCCTGAGCCGGACACCGAGCGATAAACATATAACGAGACTCACCCGAGATATACAAAGAGAACCGGACTGATTGGCGATAAGGAGCCTTAACTGCTAACCGGGTGAGACAGGGTAAGATCTGAAGGACCCAGCTTCACAACCGACACCAGAGCAGGTACCGGACCTCCCTGTACGGTCAGATCCTCCTCACCGACAAGTACAGTTGTGAGGTCCTTCTAATTCACCCTAATATTTTCCTCCCCTAATCACCCGTGTCTTTCTGGATCCGTCAACCAACCACATCTCTGCTGAGCCACCCCCCCCCCCCTACCCTATGTATCTTGATGGCCCCCCAACTACCCTATGTATCCTGATGCCCCCCCCCCCCAACTACCCTATGTATCCTGATGCCCCCCAACTACCCTATGTATCCTGATGCCCCCCAACTACCCTATGTATCCTGATGCCCCCCCAACCAACCTATGTATCCTGATGCCCCCCCCAACCAACCTATGTATCCTGATGCCTCCCCAACCAACCTATGAATCCTGATGCCCCCCCAACCACCCTATGGATCCTAACTCCCCCCCAACCACCCTATGGATCCTAACCCCCCCCCCCAACCACCCTATGGATCCTAACCCCCCCCCCCCAACCACCCTATGGATCCTAACCCCCCCCCCAACCACCCTATGGATCCTAACCCCCCCCCCCAACCACCCTATGGATCCTAACCCCCCCCCAACCACCCTATGGATCCTAACCCCCCCCCCCAACCACCCTATGGATCCTAACCCCCCCCCCCCAACCACCCTATGGATCCTAACCCCCCCCAACCACCCTATGGATCCTAACCCCCCCCCCCAACCACCCTATGGATCCTAACCCCCCCCCCCAACCACCCTATGGATCCTAACCCCCCCCCCCAACCACCCTATGGATCCTAACCCCCCCCAACCACCCTATGGATCCTAACCCCCCCCAACCACCCTATGGATCCTAACCCCCCCCCCCAACCACCCTATGGATCCTAACCCCCCCCCCCAACCACCCTATGGATCCTAACCCCCCCCCCAACCACCCTATGGATCCTAACCCCCCCCCCACCCCAACCACCCTATGGATCCTAACCCCCCCCCCCCCCACCCCAACCACCCTATGGATCCTAACCCCCCCCCCCCCCCACCCCAACCACCCTATGGATCCTAACCCCCCCCCCCCCACCCCAACCACCCTATGGATCCTAACCTACCCCCCCACCCCAACCACCCTATGGATCCTAACCTACCCCCCCACCCCAACCACCCTATGGATCCTAACCTACCCCCCCACCCCAACCACCCTATGGATCCTAACCTACCCCCCCACCCCAACCACCCTATGGATCCTAACTCCCCCCCCCAACCACCCTATGGATCCTAACTCCCCCCCCCAACCACCCTATGGATCCTAACTCCCCCCCCCCAACCACCCTATGGATCCTAACTCCCCCCCCCCCAACCACCCTATGGATCCTAACTCCCCCCCCAACCACCCTATGGATCCTAACTCCCCCCCCCCCCCAACCACCCTATGGATCCTAACTCCCCCCCCCCAACCACCCTATGGATCCTAACTCCCCCCCCCCCAACCACCCTATGGATCCTAACTCCCCCCCCCCCCCCCAACCACCCTATGGATCCTGATCCCCCTATCTATTTCCATTGATACTCCTTGCCATACCTAATTTCCTCTGCATACTCTCATTTACTCTCCTGGCACCTTTTTCATTCATCCCACTTTCTGTGTTCATTACTTTTACTGTACCGCAGCCCTAAATATGTATATATGTACTCCTCTGCCCTACCCTTCTGCTCATTACACTTTTCTTCATTCACACTTTAGTAACCCCCATATTTTTTCATGACCACTAATTACCTGCATATTTCTTCAGTCTCTATAGTCTCTAATCATTGTTTATTCTTAACACTCATTCCCCAAAAAGCCACTGGATGCACATTAGTAACTAAGATTCCAACTAGTACCTGTGTACAATTCCCAGGGATTGTCACTCTGTCAGAATTTCCTGCCACATGACATTACACGTGTTCCCATGACATGAAAATAACTAGACCTTGTGTCATGACCCTACCATCCAAACCACCTCAACTTTGATGTATACCTAAGCCTTGTCTGACTTGTGACTATAGAGGTGCTGACTAGGCAAGAATTATTCACGTTACCACTGGGAATCGACAACCAACTTGCAAAACATATTATTTGGACATTGATGTTTATTAGGTGTTTTTGTAATGACAGATGGCTCATGGAAAAATACTCTATATGGACAATAGTATGGGGACTAGGGTTGCCACCCAGCTGGTATTCTTTTTTTAAGAAAAGGTGGCAAGCCTTAATTGGGACACCTGCCCATTACACCAACAGGGACATTTTTGACATTGCATTCTAAATACATAACATACCCTGGTTACAGCTATAACAACTTCCACTCTTCTGGGAAGGCTTTCCATAAGATTGTTTGAGTGTTCCTGTGGTAATTTCTGCCCATTTATCCAGTAGAGCATTTGTGAGGTCAGGCACTGATGTTGGACGAGAAGGCCTGGCTCGTAATCTCTGTTTCAGTTCATTCATTGAAGTCAGGGCCCTGTGTGGACCAGTCAAGTTCTTCCACACCAAACTCATTAGCAGGCACAGCACAGTCATGCTGGAATAGAAAAAGGGCCTTCCCCAAACGATTCCCAAAAATTTGGAAGCATAGCATTGTCCAAAATGTCTTGGTATGCTAAAACATTAAGATTTCCCTTCACTGGAAGTAAGGGGCTTAGCCCAACCCCTGAAAAACAATCCCATACAATGATATCCCTCCTCCACCAAACTTTAAAGTTGACAAAATGCAATCAGGCAGGTAATGCAATCAGGCAGACTTGCCTGTCAGACCATCAAACAGTGAAGCGTGATTCGTCACTCCACAGAACACGTTTCCACTGCTCGAGTCCAGTGACGGCGTGCTTTACACCAATTGATCTGAAGCTTGCCATTGTATTTTGTGATGTGAGGATTGCATGCAACTCCTCGGCCATGGAAACCCATTCCATGAAGATCCTGCTGCACCGTTTTTGTGCAGATATTAATACCAGTGAAGGTTTGGAACTCTTAAAAAAATAAAAAAAAATAAAATAATGTCCCGCTAGTTTGGTGTAAACCCGTTGTGTATCTTAATAGATACACGCAGGGTTACTCTCTACCGTGTCGGCGACAGGCTCTCTCTGCAGCTCGTTTGTGTATGGAATCAGAAGGGGGGACCTAGTTAAGGTCAATAATTAAGAGGTGTGTCCCAATACTTGTGTCCATATGGTATATGTTACCTCCTCCCTATTAGTTTGAAACTACAAATGTAATAGCTATTTAAAGTTGTATACAGAGTTGCATAGTCCGTGTAAATAGCTAGACTCCTGTTACCTTGTTGTACATTGTGATTTTTAACTTTGTCTGAATAATCACTATATGTCAACACTATGGGATCTTTATATTAACAAATTAACTGCAAATAGCTGAATTGGAAAATAAAGGCAAGATGTTAACATGTAACAACCCATATATTTTTTACATGTATGGGTTTTGCAACCAACAACATGGAATCGCTAGTTAAATTTAGTTGTGATACATTCTTGCAGGGTATGTTAAAACCAGAGATGTGCAGTCTGTATCCACTTAGCGTCATATACTCAGAAATATTAAAGCTGTTAGTAATCTTGGCAAACCAGACCGACTACTCACTATTCTTTCACTATACTTCTTGTTGCCTGCCTCTCGACACGTGTGACAGTCTGATAACTGTGCTGCTGTTTTGGTCTGTTGCAGAGAGAGAGAGATGGCCAGTCCTCGGACAAGGAAGGTGCTGAAAGAAGTCAGAGTTCAGGATGAAAATAACGTATGTGACCCCATAACTTCTTCTCAAGCGATTTACCTCAATTTTACACATACATCAGTACAGTCTTGTGTTGGCATCTTCATGTATGGATTTCTCTTCCTTCTAGACCTGCTTTGAGTGTGGGGCATTTAACCCACAGTGGGTCAGCGTCACCTATGGTATTTGGGTGTGTCTGGAGTGTTCTGGAAAGCACCGGGGCCTCGGGGTTCATCTCAGGTAAGAATATCTACCAGTGCACAAGTTTACCCTGTTTACGCAGCAAATATGTAGTCAGGCCCTTTCTTTGGCTTTAATGAATTAGGAGGGAAAGGGTCACACAGAACTAGCAACCCTTGAAATTATCTAGGACCCAATTCTAGAACACATATATGAGTATTTCATTTCAGCCATTGTTGACTCAATGTGTTTCATTGAACCACACATCCTGAATGTTTTACAGTAGTGGTATGTCTGGGGCTTTGCATGCTGTTTATTTAATGATAATGTGGTAGTTTTGTGTATTGAAAGCAAAAGATGGTTCTTTGATTCTTCGACCAATTTATTGTCCGTTCATAAGATCTATTATGCCATGTACTGGTCCCTTCGTCCACTGTTATATTTTGAAACCTCACGGAAACATTGCATCTTGACTTTTACTAATCATGTTCTTCTCCCCATCTCCAAAGTTTTGTACGTTCAGTCACAATGGACAAGTGGAAGGATGTGGAACTGGAGAAAATGAAGGTTGGCGGGAATGGCAAGTTTCGGCAGTTCTTGGAGTCACAAGATGATTATGACGCATGCTGGAGCATGCAGGAAAAGTACAATAGCAAGGCAGCAGCACTGTATCGTGACAGGGTGAGATCTAAGCTCAGTGTTTGTATGGGGGGGGGGGGGGGGGGTAGAATGTGGTAGTTTGAGAGGATGGGAACAGATGATTGTAGTTTGGAAGAGTTGACAGGTTGTATGGCAGGTAGAGTGATACTGATTATAGTTTGAATGATCGGAATGTTGTACTATGATGGGGTGGTTGGTGCTGATAGTAGTTTGGGAGGGTGGACGGTTATAATCAGTTTTTGGTGGGCATGTTTTGAGTTGGGAAGATGGTGGAAGAGGTTTGTAGTTTAAGAGGCTAAAGCGTTTGTTATTATAAGCAAGGCTTGAGCTGTGTAATAATCCATGATTCAGCTCCAAGTGATCTTTTATACAGAGCACTGCATATTGCTTGACTGTTTGACGATAAAACCCTTTCATTATGTTTTATTTTTCTCTCACCAGATTGCAACATTGTCTGAAGGACGGGAATGGTCAGTTGAGACTTCTTCTGCTCAGAATTGGACTACTCCTCAGCCAAAGTTAATGGGAAGTTCCTCTCATCGGTATGAGTATTTTGTTTCTTCAAATGTATTTTGATCTGGTGGGACCTTGAGAGCGGAGGCAGAGTGCGCATCCCTGTGCTACCTTTTCCTTGCATTTCCTAACCATGTATTCCTGTGCAGCTCAGCCATAGGATCCAGCCAGATGGGAGTGGCACCTGGAGAGAGAGCTTTTGAGGACTGGCTGAACGATGATGTGAATTCCTATCAGAGGTTCGTAATTGTATTTGTAACTGTTTTAATGATGCCAGGGCTTTGCAGAAACATTATCGTATTTGGTTTTATATAGACTGTGCTAGGTAATGGCATGTCTGTATGGGTAATGTATACTGGGGGTTATGTATAAACACGGCGTAAACGCTGATAGCTCCAAATAGTGGTGCTAACAGGGTGTTTGCGCCCATAAAGCAGACTCCCGACAAATTTCGGGGAGTCTGTGTTGCCTCCACCACAAAGGTATTTCCAGTTTGTGCTGGCGCTCAGAACATAAAGGCGCAGTTGCCGTTATACATAACAAACAGCGATTGCACCTTTTTAAACCTCTCCCAACACTTGCAGGAGTTTTTATACATAACCCCCAGTGTGTGCACAGCACACGGTTATGTAATATATATCCTGCACATAGAATTTTGTGTGTTTTAATTCCAGTGGGGGAAGTATCGGGAGCCAGGAGAACAGATATGTGGGTTTTGGAAACACAGTGACTCCTCCAAAGAAAGATGATGATTTCCTGAACAATGCTATGACCTCCTTGTATTCGGTGAGTTTTTGAACAGAGCAAACCAAATATAGCTCTGTAGAATATGATGCAATATTATAAATGATGTCTTTTTTTTTTTTTGGTAGTGGGTGGGAAGTGCATGTCTATTTCCCATATTTCTTTCCTATTCATGCCTGGTTCAAGTGACATTGTGTTTTATATGCGGCCATCATCTTTGATGATAAGGATATTGGCCCCTGTTACTGTGTACTTACCTGCCCCTGGGAGTTCTTGTTGGCGAAAAGGAAGTGACCTTATCACATTGTGTCTTCCAGGGCTGGAGCAGTTTTACAGTTGGAGCCAGTAAATTTGCCTCTGCTGCCAAGGAGAGTGTAAGTTGGAGATTAATGTTATTGATGATGCTATGTAGTTGCCATATTTGGATTGACTTGTTTAGGTATGGTTTGCCTGTAATATTCCTATACTGTGTCTCCTTACTATGGACCCTAAAGTATATCCCATGGCTGCAAAGATCTAATCCACCCACAGCATGTTTTACACATAATTTAAAAATAATGTCACTCCCTCCATCCGATGCAACTATACACACTGCACAGACCCGCAATATAGCCTTCCGTGTTTCTCGCTCTTGATTTAACGCTTAATCATAGACATACTATGTTTTCTAAACTGTGCCTATTAATATTTACTTGCCCCCATGTTGCTTACTTAAATTTTATCAAAAAGGGTACATGTAGTATCCAGTCTGTATTAATATTTTTTTTTATGTTTTACAGGCAACTAAGTTGGGGTCGCAGGCAACGCAAAAGGTAATTGTAGGGGCGGGGTTGAAAGCTTTGGTTATAACTAGTGGGTGGTCCTGTGTCTGAGTATACAGTCTTGCCAAGATAGTAGAATGTTCTTTACATGTGACCAACAGATTTATTATCAGTAAATTAGTCAAGGGTTACCAGTTTCAGTAGTCACAAATGTGGGCTAAAGATACAGACTGACCCGGAAACCTGACACCCACTATCCCCTCTCACCCGAGTCTGACACCTTTTACCACTGACTAGAATTGGGCCCAGACGTCTTTTCTGACTGTATATGTTGGTTCTCCTGTGCACATTGCACCTTTTTATTATATTTTGAGTGAATTATTTTAAATTGGTTGTACAGATTTGCACTTAACATATGTTGTGCAGCCTTAATTTTGTAAATTAGAGATGTACAATTGTACTGATTTTTTTTCACTTTGTGCATGAAAATTTATTAAAACCATAAAATAAAAAAATAAAGATACAGACTGATATCAGACAAGGCAGATAAAATGCTGCATTTAACGTTCCGTCCCAATATCTTTCCTGGAAATGAGAGTAGCACAGTATTATTGGGCATGCTCCCAATGCATTCTCATGGCAACAAGATTTAGCACAGTATCCTTGTGGATGCGTCTTTGTGTCCATGACATACAAGCCTGTAAAATAGGCTGACATCATAGTGAAGATCAAGGGACTGTCTGGCAGGTTTTTTTTCTCTAAAATTCATGGCATGAATATGTATGAATCAAAATCTCATTTTGATTTGTGCAACCATTTAAAACATTTTTAGTATTGACGGTTCCTTTCAGAGAATTAATGATTCCTGCCTAGTCACTAACCTTTCTTCCTAAACTCTCCATTGCTGCCTATGTGCAGTTTTGGGGAGGGAACAAGCATCTACCACCGGAATCGGTAATGCTCTTGGTATTTCTTTGTGCATGGTCCATGCGTGACATTTTGGCGCTGTTGTGATTGTGGCGCTACTTTGTGGTATTGTCTACGTGCTGCTTTTTGCAATATCAGCTCCTCCACGGAGATCCCAAGCCAGGAAATGATGCCAATCACCACCCAGTCTCTTCATCTAATCATCCAGTACACTCCGTGTGTGTGTCTTGGCCGTTTACCCCTTGTGATCCAGTTCAAAGTGCCTTTTGTAGACCAATGATGATGTCTTGTCGGAGGGAGGTGTAGGAGGACAGTCCAAGGTCCTCAAAGTACTGTATCTCTTTCCATTCCTCTTGCCTTATTTGACTCCTACCTAAATCTGAACCTTTACTTCATCCTTTATTATCATCACTATTACTATTTTCTACCTCTTTCCGTCACCCTCATAGCCTCCGCAGCTGGTTGTTTCCTTTGTGCATCCTCTTTTTTATTTGCCTGTGTAGTACCGTATATGTTCTTTGCATGTTCTTGTCAAGTCAGTCCATGTCAAGTGTACATGTGATGAATAAGTCACATTCTAGACAATCCTGATTCCTCTGTTCTTTTTTTCCTGGATAGGCCTCTGAGCTAGGCCAGACCATTAATGAAAATGTTGTCAAACCAGCCCAGGAGAAGGTAAAAAGGGGAAATTTTAACAAACTGCTTAGACTAACACTGCTGGCTCTGTGCCTGGTGTTGGGACTCTATCCTTGTCAACTGACAACAATGAACTCACACTAACAATAGGTAGCTAAACCATAAATGGACCAAAACCCTTCAAAACTTTTATTTTATATGCTTATTAGCATAGCAGGGGAAGAAAGACTGCATGTGCAAGATTCATGTATTTCAAGCTACTAGGGGGCTCTTTTTTAACGCCACTTTTGACAATTTCGAATGCCTTTTGAACTGTTTCTTGCTGTGCCATTTAAAGGTTATTGAATTTTAATACAAATGTAAAACAAGAATTTGGAGGCCGCTCTCTGTAGCTCCATGACCAACCTCTGTTGCCCAACCTATGTTCTCCATCATTACATGTCAGCATGTCAGTCATATATTGATATGCTGCACAGAAAACAGAGCTGCTTGGAGCTCAGCATTGTGTTAAACCTCAATAGCTTTTGAACAGTGCATTCAAGGCATTTTAAAAGCTTACAGCACAAAACAAGAGGATATTTATTTACATGTCTATAGTAAGAGTCAAAATAGCCTTTCTTAAAGAAGCGTCAAACCCTCTAGAGGTACTAAACAGCACTTTTTTTCTGATTATATTTCTGAATAATACTCCTATAGTGATGCCCAATTCTACTGGGAGTCATCCTTACACTTCCTGGCTCTCCTGTCCCAAAGCTGGTTATCCGTCAAATGCCAGCTCTAATTGGAATGCGGCATCTGTAACACTGAACACACCTCCAACAGGGGAGGAGATTACCTTGTCTCCAGCTACTGACTGTTTTCTGCAGGATTCATGCGTGTACACACCAAAGTGGAAGAGAAATGGTTTGCCACAGACCGCAGCTCCACGGTCTGCTTTTGCCAGGATAAGGGGCGCACCATTTAAATTACACACTAAATGGAGCATGGGTGGCCTTTTGCCTGATTAAAAGTAAACATTTTGGTTTAGTCTTTCTTAAACTGGCGCAAATCCTTTATGTTAAACATTTTTTGTAATCTGTTAAATTTATTTGGGTAGATCATTATTCTGTACAGCTGAGGCATTCTGACTCTTGCTATATGTATGTGTGTGTATATTCTTTCTTTCCTGTGTTGGCTTGAAAAGCTCCTTATTGGCTTGAAATAGTAAAGTGTGTCTGTCGTGCTCCTCATGCTGTGACACGTCCACTTTAATGATCTTAATTAGACCATTACTGCTTATTTTGTCAGCATGCACAACTCTGCTATACATTTTCTCCCCCTCGCTCGACTAATTTTAGATTGTGTTCCTATAATGTGAGCAGGTCTCCCTCCTGTTCTGGCTGTACACATATCACCGCTTGGGTCTTTTCTGCAGTTCATTTCCTACTTGTTGAGAACTAGTTGAACTCTCAGCCTTACAGCTTGCTTTTCATATAAATTTTATTTGCCCAGCTGTAATCATTATGCACGGCATATTTTGCTTCACTTTCTACTCATCACTGGGTGATGGTTGATGCCTATTCTGGCTCCCATTATTGACATTCATGATCACGACTCTAACCCCCTTCCTGCTCCTCGTCCTTCCCCTCCTGCCCCCCAGGTGAAAGATGGACGGATCTTAGAAGATGTCGGCAGTGGAGTGTCCAGTTTGGCAGCCAAGGTAGGAGGTGAAAACTGCAGCATGTCTCCATACCCAGGCTTGATTGTGGGTAATCAGTCTTTCCATTGTCTCACTGTATCTACATTAAGGAGTGCTGTTCAGCAACAATCGTAGAATATTAATATAGCTACCCTTGCTCCAGACAAGGATTAGCCTGTAAATCACACAGTTAATTGCCCCTGTTTTGCGATTAGCGGATACAAAGCTTCATTGGCTTGGACTTCTGCCATTACCCAGGATCTCACTGCGGTATGAAGATTGCTGCAGTGACATGTTAAGTTTCTGAAATGATCCTGTAACATTTTGGTTTTCTCCTTTTTTGTCCTTTCCTTACACGCTGCTCTCCGTGGATATATTGGGGTGAGTGCTTGCCACTCCTCTGTTTGCCTAGCATTCACCAGGAGTCTTATTAATCTTCACAGCCAGATATAAAGCCTTATAATTTGAAGTAATAAGACCATTCTGCAAGGAGACAAGACACTATGAGGGCCATGTGTTCAATACCATGGTAAAAAGGCAGCTATGTCTTAAGGCACTTCCAATTAAATGCAACAGGAAAAAAAAAAAAGAAATGTTAAATTGGTCTATGGTATCACCTTGCGGCTTGATATGTAAATTACACATTTTCCCATTCAAAGTAATCATTTGATATCAAGCCACAAGCGATGTCATAAACAGGAGACAACACAGAAATTTAAAACACATTTGTCTCTATATTAGCAAAAATGCATAAAATAAAATGTACCGTATTTGCTTGAAAAAGGTCCCCTGGCTTATATTCAAGCTTCATCTTATAGTCAGACCTCTACTTGAGGTCTGATTTTAAGACTAGAATACAGGACTGCAAAATACCTCACCAAGAGGTTCACGCTGGTCTCCAAATCTTCAGTGCAAAAAATGGTAGTTTATTTAAATAGACATAGTGACCACACAGGGTGCAGGCAGGGACTCACTTTACACGTTTCACTTTTATCACAAGTCTAACATTCCTTATTATTGCTCCCTGGTCGTCTATTTGTTCATAACATGAGTCTTATGACACAAAGGGTTAACCATTTAACATTCCCATTTAAAGGGACTGTCACTTAAATATTATTTATACTGTGAATTTATAGAAGAAAAAATCCTGAAAAATGATCTATATATTGTATCACCAAAATTGCAAGCTTGCTAATTAAGAGAGAACCATGTCTGAAATTATTCTTTGGTATCTCCTGTTTGACATCACCTGTATAATAGATACATTTTAAATCTTTTTCCATTTCTTTCTACATTCACAGTATAATTGAAGTGTAGGGGACAGTCCCTTTAAGAGTTATAGTTAACCTGACTGCTGGTGGCTTGAGAAATACAGACTGTATTAAAAAATCACTCACAGGTGTTGCTCACTTTGCAAGCCTGATTTAAAACACACAAACCAAATATTCAGTGCTAGAGTTTGTATTACTTGTGAGTTTAACATCTTTTTTCTCTCAGGTGCAGGGTGTCGGCACTAAAAGCTGGAAAGACATGACTACGTTCTTCTCAGGGAAGAGTGAAGATTCTGCAGACGGGTTAGTGTGGATCTCTATGAGATTGTAATCTTAGTAGAGTAGACCATTACATCTGTGCTTCATGTCTGAGTGAGTAAGCACCTTGTGTGTATGTGTGTAGTAGTGGGTGTCATTATTTGTACTCACGGCAGCTATGGTTTCTGAAGAAGTGTGCGAGTATCAAGAATAGACATGGTCTGTCAGTGCATACAACATATCTACAATGCATTGTCTTTAGAAGTGTGCATCTTAAATCCTTGTAAGAACAAGACAGAAAACCGTACAGGGTCTCCTGAGTTACCCCATCGCACTGGTGCAACTGAGCATCATGGGAATGTATTCCACAGGAGCTGGAGTGTCAGAAGCAGCCTTTGGCATGCCTACTGTGATGTATTACATTCCCATGATGCTCAGCGGGACAAATGTAATGGGGTGCCTCAGGAGGCCATATCGGTGTTTGCAAAATGCAGATATTTTTGTCTAGGTAGAAGCAATGCACATGGTATGTGTGTCTGTATGGCATTATCTATGTGTGTAAAGTATTTCATGCTAGTGGGATCTTGAGGAAAATGTGCCCAGGAGCTTGCAATTGAAGTATAAAGAGCAGAGAACAGATAGCGTGCAATATATATTCAAATTATTTATCAATGAAGATAAATTCAGGGCTACTGGTTTTAAAGATGTCCTTTCCCTTTCCATTAATGGTCCAATGGGATAGCTAGCCCTCTTACCAACTTCAGAGCAGGAAACTGACACTGCACTGTGACATGTGACACAGATCACCTATTTTTACCACACTATCTAACTAGATGCTCTCATGGCAGGAATGTTGTATTTTGTTGAATTGTTTATTGTATTGTTGCCAGATGTTGATTAAGTTTTATTTTTGCTTCCCTTCCCTTGGCTGTTTTTTTTTGTTTTATATCTCTCTTACCTGCTATGTATCCTATGTTTATACCTACCTTCTCCTTGTTTTGCTGTTTCTTTCTCTGTCCCCACCTCTATGTTCTCTTTGTGCTCCCAGCTTTGCCCCAGAAGAAGGTTTTCAACAGGCCAGTGGTGATGGATATCAGAACGCCACCCCTGGCAAAAACTTCTGGGAAACCTTTGGTAGCTCCGAGGATGTGAAGAAACCCTCGAAATCGCCAAGTGGGGATAGCTGGACCTTCCCAGAAAACTCTACAGGAAGAAAAAGTTCAGACAGCTGGGAAGTCTGGGGGTCTGGGACCACTTCCAATAACAAGAACAGCAACAGTGACAGCTGGGAAAACTGGGACAGTCACTGGGAGGGTGCAGAGGGGAAAGGAAAGAAAGGGTCCAAGGGGCAGGCACCTTCCACTGATGAAGGATGGGACAACTCCAACTGGTAGGATGGGGAGTGCAGGCTGAGCCAAGCAGCTGTATAGTGGGTGTGGGTGGGCAACCTACCTCCTAAATATCCGATCAGCACTTTTCATATTACATCAGCATAGTGAGCAAATTTGACCTTTGGTGCCAGAAAAATGGAGCCTGTGTTACAGGGCACTCTATTATAGAGGCCAGATACTGGGGTTTAAACTGGCTGGACATTTCCTGAAATAACATGGACCACAGTGATCCTTAAGACTATCAAAGTGTCAGATGTCACCCATCTACAAGTAAATCCTTAAAGTAGTACTTAAATCGGGCATGTTACCAGGACTCGCTGTGGTTGGGTGAGTTATTTCAAGGGAAAGCTCAGCTAATCACCCATCTTTGAATTTATTGCAGGGTCAGTTTTGGGGGGGGGGGGGGGGGGGTGTTGGGCTGGTGTAGACTGGGGAACCCCAAAAGCAATCATGTTACATTGTGCTTCATCCCTCCCCATCTGCCTCTCATCCTGATCCCTGCCCTCTTGTCCTTTGATATTTCAACAGAAGACTAGGGATGTGCATGAGTCCCATTACCTTCCTTTGTGGCCTATTCATTTTGTAATTTCAGGAACGTTTGTGGTTGTACTTGCCACCTACAGGGTATTATTCTGTGCCCCTCACCAGCTGGCACTGAGTTTTTGACATCCTTTCTCCTCTAGATTCATGTGATATGCATCATTCTTTATCCTCGTTAACCCCCTGCCCTCATATACCTCAGCCTTTAATTTAACATGCTGCTGTATCTGCTCTACCTTCCTCCTGTCTGCAGGGAGGTGCAGTCCCACTGGCTCCAATAGAATCATTTGTACATACACTTTCAAACTAGGCATTAATGTACTTTTAAACATAATAATTACTGGTTGTGAGTAAATACATAAAAGCTCTGGTGTACTTTCCTGACGAAGTTACACATTTTTAAAGGAGACCTTGATCATTTAGGATAGATATATACATTTCAGGGCAATTCTGGGTCAATGTAATTGTGCCATATCAGTCATACTAAGCAAACCAACATCAATCAATTATATTTTGTTGTCACTAATGATGGGGGGAAAAAAACACTTTGTCCCAGTTTTGCCTCTTGTTAATGTGAAACACCCAGGGCAGAACATAGTGTGGTACATTAAAGGCAAAAACACACCAGTACATCTCTGTAACACACCTGTCCGATTGGGATTGCATTTTTAACCCTTTGTGAGCAAAGCCTTGCTTTTGGCACTCAAAGAGTTAATAATAGATTGCTGAGGGGGAAGGAAAGCAGATTCCCCCCCCCCCCCCCCCCCCCCCCCCCAAAAAAAAAAAATCTTGTAGCAGGTATTGTGCAGGAAAATCCCTCGCCCCTGTCTTGTAAAAAAAAAAAAAAAAAAAAAAAGATTCTTTTAAAAGTATGTATTATTAAAGATATAACGATCTGGAATATCACACTTGTTTACAGAGCTAGTAATAATGTTTGCTTTATTTTAAATGTTTAATTTAGGAAAAAAATCTCTGTACTGCTTAAAACATTCCTTTTATTTATGAGCTATCTGGGCCTTTTAGAGGACAGGTCGATGGATCTGTATATAGTATAGTTTTTATACAGAAAGAGAAGGAGGCGCTTGAACCTTACAGACACCGGCACGCTGCTGCGAAGGTTTTCTTTAAATACATTGTCACTTGGTATAGATTGATCTGATGTTTTCTTTAACTGGACACACGTGTATAATGAATGTATGAGTGTACATTTAATACAGGCATACCTGGAGACATGTCATCTTAACCTGCAGGGAGTTATTGATAATATAATGGTGGTCTTGTGGCAGTGAATGGGTCAGTGTAATTGGACACTAGAGAAAGGTAACACTCCCCCCCCCCCCCCTTCCTATTGAGACATCCAATGGGAGTTGTGTCATTGTAGACTTCAGGTTAATACCCGGCCTGCTTCCTAGCAGTTAGTTGATGGCCACTCTTAAGCAATCTCAAAATTGCTGCCTTCAGGAGCAAAGAGCAGATTACAATCTCTACACTTGGGATCTCCGTAACGGGGGTTAATCCCTAGCTGCAGTGTCAAATAACATTGGTCTCATTGCATGGGTTTTTAGAATCCACCTGTGTCCATGTTACAGATCCTTAAAAAAAAAAAAAAAAAAGCTTGGCTGTAGAGAATCCAAGAGTCTCTTCTGCCAGTATCACTAGATTATTATTTGCGAAGCATTATAATTAAAGATTGCTATGTCCATGAATGTGTGACCAGTCAGTTCCTGATTTTAAGAGGGACTAGACTCTTATTTGTGCATCTCTTCCTGGCCCCCTTTCCCATTTTAGTGCTTTGTATACCCCTTGCGCCTCAGCCATCCAAAGGGTTAAACCAGTGACCGATGCTTATCTTTGATCAGCCAGTTTTGAATAAATTAAGATCCTGGTTTAACTGGAACAAAGGAATGCAAGTGCTACCCAAGGGGAATCATTGCAGATTGTATAAATGATCACCAGCTTATAAAATGATTTTACGACGGGATCTAAAATAAATGATATAAATTACTGCTGATAAAGTTACTCAAATCCAGCAGTCTTATCACTTGAGGTTTGAAATTCTCACCCTGGGAGAATATTACATTCTTCTGAGGTTTACACAACTTCTAGTTTTATCATATTTGTTCATTGACTGGGGATCCTAATACCCCCAATCTCACTCCAGACAATTTATTTATTAATGCTCTGTATAACCCACAAAGAGAATTGTTTTGTTGTGAATGCATTTGACTTTTTGGGGATGGGTTCTAGCACTCCACAGCTGTATCCCTAACCCCATACTCTGCCCTTCCAGTGCCTGCATTGTAGTGTTCGGAGTGCTGTAGCTCGATGTCCCCTGTCTGTGACCTTTGTGGTATCTGTGCTGTCACATACAGCAAGTAGTGTGTTTTGCAGAAAGCATTACTTGGGAAAATAAAAAATGATCAGAGAAACAAAAAGTGTTTGGTGTATATTTATCTTTCATTCCATTGCTACACACCTTCTCTTGTCGGGGCTCTCTTGGGAATAGAAGTGTTAAAAATACAAGCTGAAAGAATGTTTGGAAGTTACAGCAATGTATCTGAAACCATCTATATTTATATACAAAATATGTTAAATGAGAAAAAAAAGGTGTATATTTTCCCCACAATATTGTGTAAAATAGAACAGAGAATACAATCTTATATAAGGTACATGTTAAATCCATTTAATAATGTACATCCAGGGTTAAGTGTATATAGAAAAAAACACACAAACGTGCAATATGTTTGCAAGAGTGGATATTCAAATTGTATTGTTATACACTTTGTAGTAAAGTTTGCTTTGAGTGCAATGCTTCTTTAAAATATGCAAGCAGCAAAAGAACTCAGGATAAAAGTACAGATAGTCAGCAGGTATATACAAAAGACTGTAATACACAGAGAAAGCCGGTACCACGGTATAGCAGCAGACTCTGATGTACTGGTGTGTTTTCCCTTTAAAAGGCTTCCAGCAGGCAGAACTTGGCGCTATCTGACTTTTACCACTGTAATCACCACCAATTTTTTGTATGTAAATAAATATGGTAAATGGATTTACATTCCTACCATAGATCCTTTTTTCTGTTCCTCACTGTATTGTAGATTATAGTTTAGTAATGTGAACATGAATATTATTAAGGTAATCTAGTTGTGTATCTGGGTTGAGTGCCTTCTTTCACTATTTAAAAAGGTATGGTCACCTAAACATTGTTTATATTGCGAATAAAAAGAGAATTAAAAAAAAAAATGATGAGAAGTTAAGCATACATGGTGCTAGCAGAAATGCATGCAAATACATAAATTAAGAGGACAATGTATTGTAAAGGTGCTGTTCCACATAGCATGTGTAAAGGAACGCTAAAGAAACATATCTAGCATCTTAAAAAAATGAATGAAAAGGTATAGATAGTTCCTGGGGAGTACTGCCAGTCACCCAAAGCCCTCCTCTATCTCGGACATCATTACAAGATATATTATTTGGACAGCACCCCAAAACCAGCATATGTTGCATAGATTACCACAGGAGTGACCAAAATTCATACTATGCCATATATAAATGCAGTGTGCATCCATACAACATTATCTTCATTTTTATTTTTTACATTTTTAAATATTTTTTTCCACCATCACATTGTTAAACTGCTGAATCATCTGGTGAACACCCAATTCAGCCTCCCCTATTATACCAAGCGTATCCAGTACCTTCTATACCTTCACCAAGTTGCTAACTGCTTTTTTCTTTGGACACACCAAAATAACCCACCAGTATTTAGTTTATACTATTTTGCTGTGACCCCTGATGAAGCCTTCAACGGCAAAACGCGTTGGGCTTTCTGAAAGTTCATAATCCTACAATCTTTCCAAGTAATAACAGTATTCACATCCACAATTTCCTGAGATTTGTGCTATATGAATAAATGCTGTTCATTTGGGCTTTTCTGTTTATATTGATGTATTAAATATATGTGCGGAGATTTCCAACATTTTAAAATATATGTTTTTCCCTTTATATCATCACAAGCAGCAGGTCACACAATATAAACTCTGTATACTAGGGTTGTTGGGTTCTTAGATTTATTTATCTATTTATTTTGCACAGACTTTTATAGAATGCATTGCAATGCATATTTGTATATAGCAAATGGTTTAAAAACCAAATGTGTTTACTAAGGAGGGGGAAGACAGTAAATAGTCCTAGATTCTGTTTAACAACTTCACTGCTGGACTATAAGCTTGCCCATGCTTCTTTGATTGTCCAAAGAATGGCTAACCTATGCTATTTCGGTCTTTATTCGAGACAGAGGGAATTCCAAACTTCAGGCCACAGAAGATGCTATGTGTATCTAGTGTAGTGTTGCCAGACTTTTTTTTTTTTTTTTTTTAAAGTGGGCCGTCAATTAAAAGACCTGCACATGTAAGGTTAACATTCAGGTAGGTGTAGAAAAAAAAATCACCAGGCAGCAAATTAGTAGATTAAGAGCTAATCATTCCTGAAGTTGTCTGTTGCCTCCTGCAGCATGGCTGTCAGAATTCTGTGCACCGCATCTGTATGCATGTTAAACACATTTTGGGGGCTTGGGGAATGCACAAGCATAGGGTACCACCACCATATTTCTAGTTTATAATGCTATGCCAATTACTCTCCCAAGCTGTATTGGGTAAACTAAAGATTACAGACCAGCCTATATTTTACGGAATACAGCCCTGGAATGTGCATTTGTCATAAATGTCCCTGAATAAAATGGTGATGTGGTCACCCCAATGCCAAGGCATAGATCTTGGCAATCATAATCTGGACATAAATATAACATTTTTGGGGATTTATTTGATAATTTGTGTTTGAAAGGGGAAAAACACTTGTGTGTGCGCTGCATTATATAATCATTATTGTATGTATTATTTTGTTTTATATATTATAACTTTACAAAATGCATGATTTCTGTTTTCTTTATGTATAAAGTACAGAAAATAAAGAATATTAGGCGTCTTCAATATATATTTTTTTCACAGTTTAAAAGAAAAAAAAAATGTATATAGGTTTTTGTTTCTACATTACTGTTAAAGTCAATTTGTAACCTGCCAAAAAACGTCATTGATAGCGCATGAGCAATGTCTATAATGTAAAATGCACTGTGACAGGTACAAACACATATTGCACTTCAGTCAGTCTGTCAGAAGCAAAACACTAAAATGGGTTGGTTATCTCTCCACAGGATAATCCCCATCACAGGGACTTGCAAAATATCAGAGTTTCTGGCTGACAGACATGTTCTCAAGATGCAACATTGTACAATCCTGACATGTTTGACCTTATTTATTGTTCGTCTTTGTGTGCTTCAATGACTGTTGCTCAAGCTGGACCTTGAGGGCTGATATATCTTGGTAATATTTAAGGATTTAAGTAACCTGTAGTTGGTTTCTCAGTTATTTACTGAGAAAGGTAATAGACTTTGCCTGCAAGGCTTGTTGTTTTTATTTGTATGGCACAGATTGGGGGAGGGTACACACACACACAAAATATACACACACACTGGAAAATATATGGAATAAAGCACATGGTAAGGTGACCACCTTGCCGTTTTATTGAGCGATGCTTTACCAGCCATATATAACTTTTGCACGCTGCCATGCAGTACTTGGTTCTGTAAAATCCAATTCTTGATTAGTTAATGAATGTCCTTATGATCACATTTGACTACTACACACTGCAAGACAGCAAGTAAAAGTTATATATGGCTGATAAAAAAAAATGTCTGAGGTGTTGACATGCCCCCAAAACATTTTTAGTTATATTTGAAGTCTGTTGTGAATCAAAGTTCCAAAATAGAAACACTCACCATGGAAACCAAAGTAACGTTCCTGCTGATTGTTCCACTTTTCGATTGTAAATTCTCTTGCATGTTCATGTGTCGTAAGGCTTTGTATGTGATGTGAAATTGGAAGTTTCCTCACTATGCCTAGGTAATCAAAGAGTATGATCTCATTCTATGGCTACCTGGAATCTCCATGTCCAATATACCTACAACATCACAAATTAATTTACAAATGCATCAGTGCAACAATGTATAAGTTAAAATACAGTTTGTTAAACTAATAATATATAGCATTTCAATATACTGCTACAATAAAACGATAGGGTTATGTAAGTTCAGTTCTGGGGCAATAGATATAACTCCACTTAAAACTGGTCTGCCCCTAGTAGGCATTACTTATCTCATTATTCCTCGCCCACTCTGCATCTCCTCAGCAAAAACCATCATTTGTACCCCTGGCACTATTAGTACATTGATGCCCCCCAGAGATCTCCCTGTATTAGTCTTATATTTGGGAAACGTGTGTCTCCTGCAGTATTTTGGATTGAGTAGTGTCACCCTGGAAGAGACGTGATAATCATGGGGGAGGGGTAGCTGTAAATTAAGAGGTGGGGGTGTCAAACAGGAAAGGAGGCTGAGCTGGACCAATGGTGCAAGATCCAGGTATTTAATAGAAAGCATGAGGACTGAATGTAGACCTCCTGTTACTTACTTTAATGCATACGCATATTATGAGCTTAATTAAGAAAACCAGACACACACTAGCAGATAATATCAGATTCCCTTAAATACGTTATTGTTAAGATGAATATTTTTCTTTGGATACTTTCCTCCAAATGACCCCTTTACTGAGGGATTGCAGTGAAATTATTCACTTGTGTAGTAGTTTCTTACAGTCTCTTGTTGTCCAATATTAGAAGACTCCCTTTTTGTGTAACCTCTCATCCTCTCTGGGTGGAGGTTGCAATATGGAACTTCTCAGCAGCAGTCTAAAGAGGAAGGCAGAGGACTACCAGCGCCGGGGAGAGATCAGTGTGATTGGAGAACAGCTCAGGTAAGTGGGGACTAGTTTTAGTTGAGCGGCGGAGGATCTTAAACATATCCTAATCTAAGAAACTGATTAATACAGGTGCCTATGATCTTTCTATGGAATTTGAATGGGTCAGGTTTATTGATTTCACCCCCCAATCCACAAAGACAAACGATAAAGGGACGGTGACCTGTAAACTTATATTTGGAAGTCCCTTCCCTCTCCTCCTCCTCCCCCCCCCCGAGATCTGTGGCAATCTTTATTAAATATGGTCCGTGCTGTACTTCAGCTATAGTATACTCTATTTCCCATAATGCTGAGCCAGCAATGTTATTTTATTCGTGTAAAGATTTGCTGAACTATTTACAGTATTTTCAGTACAGAGAGGCTGTGGTGTTAAAGATTTGACCAATCGGATGCTGTACATAAATTAGGTTATGTAGGACCTACTGTACTTTAAGTGCCATAAACAGGCTAATAAATATAACTTTCTATAGCTATATGTTGGCAAAGTAACTAGCATGACTGGATACATCTGAAAGTCCAACCTATTGTGTAATGAGGAAGATTATATTTTTAAGGGTCTATTCTATAGAGAACTGCAGGGAATGGAGATGG
The DNA here is from genome assembly GCA_036172795.1 of Pelodytes ibericus. Classification (NCBI taxonomy): domain Eukaryota; kingdom Metazoa; phylum Chordata; class Amphibia; order Anura; family Pelodytidae; genus Pelodytes; species Pelodytes ibericus. The sequence continues at coordinate 133,199,933 of CM069862.1, forward strand.
GCAAAGTAGTAGAGTTGGGAAAAAATGTTTACCCATTCAGTTGCATTGGAGAATTTTTTTTTTCCCGACTCTGCTACTTTGGCCTAAACTTTGAAATGCCCACCTCAACTCCCTGCAAGTATCTCTTTATTAAATGGACCCTTTAATTTCTGTTTATTATAGCACTAGCAATTTATGCAACACTTCATACAAAGTATAAAAGAGTCAGCCTGATAGTTACTTCCGGTAGAGAGAGCTCTATTTAAGTATTGAGAGAGTAATAAATGGGCAGGTGCAGACTTTCAAAATGGATAGTTTTTACACTAAAATAAGACTTGACACCTCAGTGGAGTAGGATGTGAACGACATTTTGTTAATCTACTGAGGCCACATAAATAATGTGCTGAAAGATTGTAAGGAAAATGTTTTTTTTTTGTATTACTTGGAACTCTTCTAAAAACGGATCTATCATGACCAGGGACCCTTCAGAGGGAGAATAAAGTTCACTCAATCCATTGAGCTGGCAAAATCATAATCAAATGTTTACACTATTCTCATGTGAAATTTTTAGTCCTCATTGTGGAAGTTAGATCTTTCTCAATTTTAGTTATTTTTGCACTAAAGTAATCAAAATAAATCCTGATACTGTCATCTGCAAAGGTGAACTACATCGTGCCCGCCCCCCCCCCCCAATCTTTGCCTATATTAGAAATTCTTATGCATCCCCTCTCTATGAAATGGTAAAATTCTTCTTTCAAAGTAATTTTGGCAGTTTATTCAACCTGAAAATTGAAACAAGTTCTTTGCAAGCTTTTGACTCTATCTGTAAGCAAAATGATTCTAGTTTCTATTTCACTGCGTACCCTGGAGCTTCTGGACATTATATAGGGTCTTTTTGTACTGATTATATGTCTGTCTCTCAAGCATTCTTTATAAGATGCTTACTGAGACCTATTTACAAACAATGCACAAATCTGAGCACTCTTATCTCATAAAGCTATGGTTTTCATAGGCTACTTAAAAACTACATCTATAATTTTATTATCTTAGGTGTATTTAATTGCACTATAGAAAGTATAGCTTCATGAGATACTATGTGCAGACTAAACTACCATATTTGCTCGAATATAAGATGACCTTGATTTTATAAGAGGACCCCTCCCCCAGCCAAACCTTTGAATATTAATTTCGGAAAGAAGAAAAAGCCTGAATATAAGACTACCATATAGGAAAAAAGTTTTAATAGTACATATTAATTCAAATGTCTACTGTTTTTTATTTTTTATATTTAAGAAAAAATGATGATTGAAAAAAATCAATTTCTTGTTTTTTTTTTTGGCAATGGATCCACACACATGTCAGTCTGCTTGACACCCCACACTTGCCAGTCTGCCCCCCCATTCTGCTGCCTCTCTGCCCACCACACTTGTCACACAATCCAGGTATGGATCCAGAGGACATCTCTCATAACATGTTAATACTAAATGCCTTTTATATGTAAAAGACTATTTTGAAGGCTAATACTACGTGCAGACTAAACGGACCTATTCGTTACTTATGTATTTGCTCGAAATTAACCCCTTAGTGACATGACTTTTTTGGCTTGTCCGACGCTTGGTGACATGGGCTGTTTTAACATTTCTGAGGTGTTTGTGTTTTGCTGTAATTTATTTCTGTCTCATTTAGTGTACCCACACAAACTATATATCGTTTTTATCGTTATAAGAAGGGCTTTCTTTTGATACCATTATTTTGATAATAGCATATAATTTGATGTAAAAAAAATAATAAAATATGGCAAAAAAATTGAAAAAATTATTTTTTTTATGACTTTTATTTGAAAAATCGTATACTCATGTACAAGAGACAACAAAAAAACACTGCTAAAAAGTTTCTAATATATGTCCTGAGTTCAGAAATAGCCCATGTTTTTGTGCTTTTTTATTCATGTTACAGGGCCAGAACTATAAGTGGTGCAAAGCTATTTTAAAATCCTTTCTTTCAAAATTAGCGATAGTGACATTGTAACACTGATTTCTGTACTAAATCCATGAATGACCCCCAACATGTACATATTTTTGAAAACTAGACCACTCAGGGCATTTAACTTGGGGTATTTTGACACATTTCATGTAGCCATTTTACCACCAATCTATGCCAAAGTTTGCAGCAAAAAAATCTTTTTTTTTAATTTTTCACATATATTGCAATTTAGGTAAACATTACCTTAAAATGTGAAGGGGTATTTCCAAATAACACCTCAATATGTGTTCAGCAACATCTCCTGAGTACAGGGATACCACCCATGCATAGGTTTGTTGGTTTGTTTTGGGGCTAAAAGGCCACATTTAGGGGGTGCGCATTTTGGTTTTCCAACTTGGAATTCTGACATGCAGAAAACTTGTGCCCATGTCCCATTTGGGACATTTTTGAAGCCAGAAAGTGTATTCTACCCCACAAAACCATATATTTTTTTAAACTAGACACCCTGGGGTATTTCAAATGGTAGTATTTTAACACTTTCCATGCACTAATTATACTAGACATGTGCAAAACTAAAATTTTCGTTTCGTTTTCGTCCATTCGGACGAAAATGTTATTTATTTCGTCTAAAACGAATTTCGTTCATTAGTGCATTCGTTTCAGACGAAATTCGTTCATTATTTTCGTTTCGTTTTGTTTTATTCGTTCGTTTTATAGAATACAATGTAATACTATTGGCTTTCTATAAACCGAACGAGAGCCCCATTCATAAGAAATTCTTATGAATGGGGCTCTCGTTCGGTTCATAGAAAGGCAATAGTATTACTTGTATTCTATAAGCCGAAAGTCTATAAACCGAACGACTTTCGGTTTATAGACTTTCGGCTTATGGAATACATGTAATCCTATTGCTATTCTATAAACCGAATGACTTTCGGTTTATAGAATAGCCATAGGTTTACATGTATTACATAAGCCGAAAGTCTATAAACCGAAAGTCGTTCGGTTTATAGGCTGTCGGCATTTAACTAATAAGAGACAGAGTCTCCATTCATAAAATTATGAATGGAGACTTTGTCTCCGTGTAGTAAAATGCCGACAGCCTATAAACCGAACGTTCGGTTTATAGGCTGTGGGCATTTTACTACACGGAGACAAAGTCGCCATTCATAATTTTATGAATGGAGACTCTGTCTCCGTGTAGTAAAATGCCAACAGCCTATAAACCGAACGTTCGGTTTATAGGCTGTCGGCTTATGGAATACATGTATTCCTATTGCTATTCTATAAACCGAACATATGAATGGAGACTTTGTCTCCGTATAGTTAAATGCCCACAGCCTATAAACCGAACGTTCGGTTTATAGGCTGTGGGCATTTAACTATACGGAGACAGTCTCCATTCATAAAATTATAAATGGAGACTTTGTCTCCGTATAGTTAAATGCCCACAGCCTATAAACCGAACGTTCGGTTTATAGGCTGTCGGCTTATGGAATACATGTATTCCTATTGCTATTCTATAAACCGAACTTTCGGTTTATAGAATAGCCATAGGATTACATGTATTACATAAGCCGAAAGTCTATAAACCGATCGTTCGGTTTATAGGCTTTCGGCATTTTACTACACGGAGACAAAGTCTCCATTCATAATTTTATGAATGGAGACTCTGTCTCTGTATAGTTAAATGCCGACAGCCTATAAACCGAACGACTTTCGGTTTATAGACTTTCGGCTTATGTAATACATGTAATCCTATGGCTATTCTATAAACCGAAAGTCATTCGGTTTATAGAATAGCAATAGCATTACATGTATTCTATAAACCGAACGTCGTTTGTTTTAAAGACTTTCGGCTTATAGAATACATGCAATGCTATTGGCTTTCTATAAACCGAAAGAGTCCCCATTCATACGAATAGGTCAATTGACCTATTCGTATGAATGGGAACTCAATTTCGGTTTATAGGAAGCCAATAGCATTACATGCATTCCATAAACCGAAAGTCATTCATGTCGGTTTATGGAATGTAGTACAATGCTATTGGTATTGTATAAACCGACTCTATTTCGGTTTAGAATGCCAATAGCACGAATGGACGAATGACCGAATGATTTTCGTTTATTAACCATTCGTTCATTTGGATTTTGTTAGTTAAAATTTTCGTTATTCGTTTTTCGGACAAATGGACGAAAATGCTATTTTCGTCCGAAAATGCATTCGTCCGAAAACGAATGTACATGTCTAAATTATACTACCAGCCTATGTCAATGTTTTGGGTAGTAATTTATTTTCACATACATTGTACTTTGGGCATGAATTCACAGATCCTGTTATATGTCAGTTCCAAACAGCACCTCAATATGTGTTCAGCAACATCTCCTGAGTACAGGGATACCCCCCATGTATAGGTTGGTTAGGTTATTTGGGGGTTAAAAGGCCACATTTGAGAGGTGCGCTTTTTGGTTTTCCAACTTGGAATTCTGACGTGCAGAAAACCTGCGCCCATGTCCCATTTGGGACATTTTTGGAAGCCAAAAAGTGTATTCTATCCCACAAAACCATATATTTTTAAAAACTAGACACCCTATATTTCAAATGGTAGTATTTTAACACTTTTCATGCACTAATTCTACCACCAGCCTATGTCAATGTTATGGATAGTAAATTGTTTTTCACATTCATTGTACATCGGGCATGAATTCACAGATCCTATTATGTGTCAGTACCAAACAACACCTTAATATGTGTTCAGCAACATCTCCTGAGTACAGGGATACCACCCATGTGTAGGTTAGTTAGATTATTTGGGGGCTAAAAGGCCACGTTTAGGGGGGGTGCATTTCCAACTTGGAATTTTGACATGTAGTCAGCCTGCGCCCATGTTCCATTTGGGACACTTTTGAAGCCTGTCAAAGTATTTTACCCCATAAAACCATATATTTTGGAAAACTAGACATCCTAGGGTATTTAAAATTGTGGTATTTTAACACTTTTTCCAAGTGCTAATTCTACCACCAACCTATGTCAAAGGGTTGGGATGTCATTTTTTCCCCACACACATTGTAGTTCAGGCAGGAATTTTCAGATTCTGGTATTTGCCACTGCCAACCAACACCTCCCATATATGTTCAGCAACATCTCCTGAGTACAGGGATACCCCCCATGCATAGGTTTGTTGGTTTGTATTGGGTCTAAAATGCCACATTTAGGGGGTGCGCAATTCCAACCTGGAATTTTGACATGTAGTCAACCTGCGTCCGTGTCCTTTATGGGATATATCTTTGAAGCCAGCCAATGTAATTTACCGCCACCAAACCATATATTTTTTTATCGGTAGACCCCCATCACTACTTGTGGCAAGGGCTCAGCAGCCACCGATACATCGCTAGATGATGTATCAGAAAGCTGAATAGGGTCAAAATCGAACCCTGAGTCCGCGGCCTCAGAATCAGTGCGTAAGCAGTGATCTCGAGCAAAGAAGGGGTTAATAAGAGCCTATCTAGTACTGTAATACATTACAGTACAAAGAAAATAATCCATAAAACAGTGCAGACAGCAAAACATACTGTTGCTGTGCAAGATTACTGCTTACACAGTGATGAATGGCAGGGAAGGGGTTAATACACAGTGAAAGACTTTCATAAAACCTGCCAATTTTATAAAATGTTATTTTATATCACTAATACTGAGCTGTCTCTTTCCGTCACAAAAATGTAAGTGAGGAGAGGGAGGCAGATCAATATTTGTGAATATTGATCCGACCAATTTTGATCTGACCAGGGCGAATGGTGAGCTTAATTGAGAAATCACCAAACCGCCTTTGCCACTAATTCGCTGTTACTGATCGCTATGCACTCAGGCAGCTTAAAAAAAAAAACTCAAATATTTTTACTTTACATGTAATCCGCTAGCGGGTATGTGTAAAAAAAAAAAAAAAAAAAAAAAAAATGCAGACAGATAAAAATTGCTTTGGCGTCAATATCATTGCGTAAGCAGTGATCGACGGCAAAGAAGGGGTTAATAACTCTTAGAAGAGCCTTTTTAGTACTGTAATAAATTACAGTACAAAAAAAATGAACCCCTAAAAAATGCACAAACAGCAAAAATAAATGCGCTGATGTGCACGATCACTGCTTATGCAAGATCAGTGGCAGGGAAGGGGTTAAACGCAGGATATTGCTTTAATAAAATTTTTTTTATTGTTTTATTATTTGTGTGTTGTGTATTTATTGTTTTTTTTTAACTTTTACAACTTTGATCTGTCTCTCTCCCTCACTAAAAAATGTGAGGAGAGGGAGACAGATCATAACTGGTCAGATCAATATAGGGTTAATATTGATCTGACCAGTCAGTGGGGATGTTCAGCAGAACATCCCCACTGCCTGTCAGTGTGCCTGGCAGTCACTGATTGCCTCTGTGAAGAGGCAATCGTGTGACAGCCAGAGAGCACAGGAAGCAGGTACTTCCTGCCTCCTGTGCTCTTGCCCTTAGTAGGGCAGCGCCATCTTGGTCACTCAGTGACCAAGATCGTGCATTTTTTTTTATTTGTGTTTCTGATTGCCTCGACTTGCGAGGCAATCAGAAACACTTTCTGAGCATAGGAAGCGAAAGATTCGCTTCCTATGCTCGTTTTTGAAATGCCCGCGTTTTAAAGGCTCTGTGCCTTTTCCGGAGCGATCGAAATGCCGACGGGCATTTTTTTTAGTATTGTACGATGCTTCCACACGGAAGCATCGTTACAATACCATCAGAGCACTGAAAGCGGAAAAACTCCGCTTTCAGTGCTCGTTTTGACACAGGACGGACTAGGTCCGTCCTGTGTCACTAACGCCTCGGCACACAGGACGGACCTAGTCCGTCCTGTGTCGCCAAGGGGTTAAGATGACTTATTTCATAAACTCAATTGTAAAGTTTTTATTTTTTAAATTTTTTCCTCATGTATTTATTAAAAATTATAATTAAAAAATGCATTTATTGTTTTTATTTTCTTTTATTTGGCAATGCATCCACACACTTGCCAGTCTACCAATCTACTGCCTCTCTGCCCCCCACACTTGCCATTCTGCTGCCAGCTGCTGGTGACTAGTGAGGACAGCTGGTGGGTGTCTGCACGCTGACATCCTCTGATGCCGCCAGGAGGTCATGTAGAAACCAGGCGTTTCTGTTGTAAAAGACCTGGCGGAAGTACTAGGCAGCATAAGAGGATGTCAGAGCAAATCAGCTGTCTGCAAGGAGGATCCAGGTCCCCTGCAGCTTTGCGGAGGACCTGGATCCTAGTCTTACAGTTAGACCTCTATTTGAGGTCTGGTTTTATAAGACGACCTTGGATATAAGATGAGGGACATTTCTCTGAGCATTTGCTCTGGGGGAAAAAACTCATCTTCGAGCAAATACAGTATTTACTAAATGTACAGTGACCTTCATGAGTGAATTTAATCTTTGCAGGCACCGTCTACACACTGCCAAGCTGGTTAAAGACCGATGCAACCACATGCGGACTTACCCAAAAAGTTTCATGGCCAATGAAGTTCTTGACTGGTTAATTGACACCAAGGAAGCTCCAGACCGGGAAACTGCATTGAAAATCATGCAAAAATTTGTGGAATATGACGTTCTCCATCACGGTGAGAACTGATTTGGTTGTCACAATCTCCTTAGGGGTGGGAGGAATGAAGTTGGGTAAAGGTGATATAAGCTGGGTATCCTATAACAAAGCATTCAGATCGCACAACTGATAACAGTGTGTGTGATGACAAGTTACTATGATTCAAACTCCTCAAGCTCTGTAAAAAAAAAAAAAGCCTACTCTTCAAATATGGCTGGTCTTTAATACTGAGAGTAGCCTGTATTTAATACCAATGATTTATTTGAAGGCTCACTTTTTTTTTTTTTTTTTTTTTTTTTAAATGATTGGTATCCAAAGTAGTGTATGCTGGAGTAGAAGGTCCTTGGTCAGTCATTTTGTTCTGTGGTTAGTTTTAATCCCTCCTGGCGTATTACATTGTCCCCTCCCCCCCCCTTTTTTGGGGGATTGTTGTTTATCCTATTTTTTATTAAGCTTTGTTTCTGCCGACCCCTCCAATATTTGATTTATTTTTAATTTCTTTCTCTTTTCCACCCCAGTCTGTGACGAGCACTCGGTTTATAAAGATGCTAAGCTACTGTATCGATTTCGGAATGATGACGGCACATTAATGCCTGAAAGGCAGGAAAAACTCCTTCAGAGAGCAGAGCGCATGCATGATAGGTGAGTGTCTGTATAGATGTATGTAACGCAGGCATTGAGGTGTGGAGAGCAATATCAAGTATGGTGCAAATATGAAGGTCTTGCTACAGACTGAAGGTAGAGACCACAAAAGGTCTTGCACGGATACAGCGCACACAAGGTAGCTATTAAACCCTTTTGCTGCATTGGACGGACTAGGCCAGTCCTAGCTGGAACACTGATGCTTATATAGGACAGATTTAGTCTATCCTTCAGTGGAATGAATGGTGTTAGCGGCCAATGTTCACTAAGGGGTTAACAGTGGACGGAATGTTCAGTATGGCACCAGACAAACTGTAGATGTCCTCCATCATTTCAATGTAGTCCATCTACACCTTGTATCTGCAGGTCTAGGACACTTCCGCGCTGCATCTTCATCGCTGACAGTTCAGCGCGGCAGAACGCTGAACTGTCAGCGATGAAACGGCCGCGGCTATGTAAGAGCTGACAGTTCAGCGCTGAACTGTCAGCTCTTACAAATGTGCAAGTAAAAAGAAAATACCCCCCCCTAATAAATGATTCCCCCCCCAATACGAACACTAAACACTAAACCCCAATACTAACACAAAAATTAACCCCCCGAGCCCTAATACTAAAATTACCCCCCTAAACCCTAATTCTAACCAAACTAAAATACCTAAAATACTTACCTTTAGCGATGAAATGTCCAGCGATGAAATCTCCAGCGACGATCTGTCTTGCTGTGTAGAGTTGGCGGTGAAGCGGCTGCGTGGAAGCAGCCGCGATGAAGAGTCCCATCCCCTGTATCTGCTATGAATGAAAGCGGTGTTGGTTATGAGTGCAGTTGTGGAAATAACCTAACTGCAGTTTCCAAGACCAGACACTCACCCTTGAATTGTACACTTTGTGCTCATCAGGATGATAAATCAGGATGACTCCATACTGAAGATTCGAGAAAAGGGTTCAGATGTTTATAGTAAGAACTTTAAAGGCAGCCAGCTGTTGGATTGGCTAGTGAAGAATCGGGAGGTCTCTACCCGGACAGATGGGGAGGAGCTGTGCCGCGCAATGGTGGAGTATGGAATTGTACAGCACGGTAGATGTCACTAGCATGTTAATGGAGTACTCTGTGTACCTGGAGTTCGAACTTGTTTGCTTTGGGCAATGGAATTTTTTTTTTGTATGCATTTAATACACCCTAACCATGGATCCCCTTTCTATATTCAGTGGCTGGCTGGCATCACTTCATTGACTCAGACATGCTCTTCCAGTTTGGTATAAACTTTCGCCGTAAGAGGAAAATGATGGAGGTCCTTGATGTGATGACTGGGGAAAGTCAAAAAGACACTCCTGGAAGTCCATTCTGTCTTCGGAAACTCAGTGCTGAGCTCCCACCTGGCAGCTTTGTTTGTGGTAAGATTGCTGGGTTTGGGCTACCTCTCGGTAGAGTGCAGTATTGGAGCAGGGGTTTTTGGCCAGGGCTTAGGCCACTTTTCTGGCAGATTTCAGAGGTGGCTTCAATGGTATTGGGTAATACGGTGTGACTTGACATACTGGGTAGGGGCACTGTATCAAAAGCACAATGGTGGTCCATAAAGTAGGGCTGCACATACGAAGTCCAGTCCACCTAACCTCCTCCATAGAAGAGTTCAGTATACCAAAAAAGGCTGGGTGCATAAGACCTTTGGAAAAAGTCTAAAGGATGGGTAAGGTACAGAAATCCCCTTCTCCCTTGTTCAAACATTGGCCAGATTAAGGCATGGGCTTTAGGGGCTGCAGCCCAGGGGCCTCGGCAAAATCGGCGCCTCAAGGACTGCAGCTCGAGGCCCATGCCTTTTATCTGGCCGATTGGGGGGGAAGCTTGCAGCAGAGGCACTGGCTGAGAAGATCAGAAGATCTCCCTGTCGGCAAGCAGGCAGCATGGAGGCTGTGAGCCACCCAGGCATAAAGACAAGTCTCCATGCTGTCTGTCTTGCACTGCCTGTCGCTCTCAAAGCAGCAGGTCACATGATCGCCGCGGATCACGTGACCTTCTGTGATGAGAGTAGCAGGGAGTGCTGGAGATGGAGCAGCAGAAAGGTGAGTACTGGGAAGGGGTGTATACTAATTGGGCGTACGAATTGTGGCATATTGGTGGGTAAATTGGCTGTGGCATATTAATGGACAACCTGGCTGTGGGAATACATTGGCAAGACTGGTTGTAAAATGTCAAGTCTGAGGTGCAGATGGACGGGTCAGAGGGGCAGAGTGGTAAGTTTGGACATGCACTATCTCAATATGGCCAGCAGATGGCAGCATTGCAGCAGTAATTGGTCTGTCTGCAATGGAGGGAAGAGTTGTTGAACAAATACAATTATTTTGTATGTGTATGTATATATTTTAATTTTTTAAGCTGTGCACAGGCCAAACTGCCTGCAAATCGATATTGATCAGAGGATTTGAACTTCATGAATTGTTTTTAATTTTTTTTTTTCCATTACAAATTTATGTTTGTGTTTTAGTTATTGCATTCTATAAAAAGTAGTTGGACAATGGTTTGGTGAACAATATTATTGTAATACTGTTTTTGAAACCATTTTCTGTCTTATAAATTAACCTTAAATACTATTTTTGGCTCTTCTTTTTAAAGTGAAGGAAACACAAGTCAGTTTATTTATTTTATGAAATCTGACTTCTTTATTGCTGAAAATAATTGTGATTAAAGTTAACTAATAAACCATGGTAGTGTCTTTCACTTTCACTGGCTCTTTTTTAAATCCTCAGTGCAGGGCATTGACCCCAAGCCTCCACCTCCTGTTGTGACAAGAAGAAGTGGCCATGGAACATCTCTCCCCCGTTATCTTTACCAATTACCTGCCAGTCCTATAATGGGGCCTCCATCCGGTGAGGCTTTGTGCAGTGTGGGTGTATGATTGAGACTTGTTTGGGGTATGGCTGGAGAATTTGACTTTAATATATTTAGATGGCTAAGGGGGCAAAGCATGCTGGGGATTTGCATCTATGTATGTGCGTTTTTGTTTTGTTTTTTTTTAGTTCTGAAGAGACCCATAAGTCTGGAAGAGCTTCTTGCACCTGATGCCCCTTACACTGCAAAAACTCTAACTGTAAGAACGCGTAGGGGGGAAGGAGTGAAAATGGTGGGGGCGGATGTGAAGCTGGAACAAGCTAATGTTCCTTGTTAAGGGCAGAATATACAGTGCGATCAGTGGGTAGACATCTGTGTGGCAGGAACTGTAACTTCTATTAAAACGAATCATCTCAGATTTTAGGAGATGATGTGGGCTGGGGGTTCGTGATCCGTGGAACAGGTCCATGTCATGTTCAGGCTGTGGATCCTGGTGGCCCTGCAGCTGCTGCTGGCATGAAGGTTAGTATAATTTGGGCATAATTGCCAATTACGGTCACCCTGTAGCAGCTAATTTTTTAAATGCCCTTCTGCATGATGGTTAAAGTTCTCCTACTAGCTGCAGACTGAATGGATTTCATATTTCTCACATGCTCCTCTAATTTTTTATTTTTTTATGCTTTGATCCCAGATCCGTCAGTTTCTGCGCACTGTTAATGGACTCTGTTGCTTGCGGATTGATTACCAAACAATCAATAGACTTGTCGTGGCTGGACCCCGGAGACTTATTCTTGAGGTTCTGGAGCCCACAGAATGACTGTAACATTTCCTCCACTGAATACTTCAAACTGTGGTGGCTAAATTCATCTGGTCTTCCCTGCCTTCTTTCTAGTGTCTAAATTGTGAAACTTGTACACTGTTTCAGGGAGCCAGTTAATTACACTGGCAAAGTCAATGTTTTTGGTACAGACCTGGCTGCTCCAATGTACCCTCCAGCTTATGCAATGACTATCTGATCACAAACTCAGTCCATTCAGTAAATGTCCCTGATGTGTTTCTGTTTTGTGCCAAGTCACAACGCCTGTTCGTGCTGTACTTTCTTGTGTCATTCAAAGTTTCTGGAGCTGGGGTGTAATTTTGTAACCTTTTTGTCCGTTGAACTGACTGGATATTACCAAACAGGTCTGTTCTTCGCTGTGTCTTGTAGATACAAAATTAAAAAATATATTTGGTATTTCTGACTCTTTTTGGTAGATTTATGGCTATAGTTTGAGTTCTATAATCTGGTCTCGGGAGTGATTTTAATTTTCACAAAGGGGAACTTAACACTTGGGGGAGTATGGGGGGTTTATATATAAAATTCCTATACACCAAAGTATCTGAAAGTGTTAAAGGTGAAATCTTTTGTATTATTTTTTTTTTATAAATCCTGCCACTTTGTGGGAATTACGATTTTTAGTGTTTCTGCCACAATGAAAGATTTTACCAGAGGGCCACTGCCACTTTTTAAGAAAATCTCTACACTTGTGATTGATGTATGTGGACTGCACTGGCCACAAGTACACAAGCTCCAGCACAGTACAGTACAGCGTTTAGGCACACCACATAAGAATCTGACTTTTGACAGGAGTCTGCATTGTACGTTGGTGTAAGTTTTTATTTTTTGTGTACCATTTTTTTCATTTTAATCTGCAATCTGTCCTGTGATCTGGAATTGAATAAGGTTTTGACATTTTTTTGGGACTGGACTTTATTAGTACATGTATCCATAATCATATTCTTGACTGGACCTACATCATGTATTGATGTGGATGCTGAGTACATGGGGTGTACAGCCCTTTTGAAAGAGTTATTCTCCTAGAATAAAATGGATGTAGGAAATAAAGTGATGCACTGTACAATAATAAAGTCCCCTTTAAGCAGTCGTTGGCACTGAAGACGCCATGACCTGTTTGAAATCAATTATTGGCTGCTGGAAGTTATTGGTTTCTTGGTTGGCTATTACCGTATTTGCTTGAATAGAAGACAAGGTTTTTTTCAGAGCAAATGCTCTGAAAAAGACCCCTCGTCTTATATTCTAGGTTGTTTTATAATCTGACCTCAAATCAAGGTCAGACTATAAGACATGGATTCAGGTCCCCCGCAGAGCTGCAGGGGACCTGGATCCCCCTCTAAAACAGCCGGGGGATGTCTGCACGAAGCTCCTTCAGGCTTCATCATAAAAGTCCCGGCGGAAGTGCTGAGTAGCAGCGGAGGATGTCTGCGCGTATCGTGCAGACATCCTCCGACTGCCTCCACTAGGCACCAGGGAGATTTGGGCACTTCCATCCATTATGACGGACAGCCGGTCTAGCCACCAGGGAGCAAGAGACAAGGGGGGGGAGGGGGAGAAGAAAGACGGGGTGGAGAGGGGGGAAGAGAAAGACAAGAGAAAAAGTTTGAGGGGAGGGGGGGGGAGAGGGGAAGACAAGGGGAGGGAGGGGGGAAGAGAAAAAGTTTGGGGGGAGGGAGAGACAACGTGGCAGGGGGAGAGAGATAACACTGGGCGAGAGAGGCAGCATTGGCACATAAAATGAAATAAAAACAAGAAATGCATTTATTTAATATCATAATTTTTCATTAAATATTAAAAAGCAATTTACATGTGAATATATACAAGTTAAACATTTTTCCTATGGGGTAGTCTTATATTCAGGCTTTTAGTTTTTTCCCTAAAGGAATAGCCAAAGTTTGGGGCGGGGGGGGGGGGGGGGGGGGTCGTCTGACATTCGAGCAAATACGGTATGCCACACCAGAGCCCCACTATTTATGCCTCACCTCTGCTGAATTAATTATTCCACACACACACACACACACACACACACAGGTGACCCATAATTATGCCACACACACACACACACACACACACACAGGTGCCCCATAATTATGCCACACAAGAGTCCCTTAATCATGCCACACATGGGCCCCAATAAATATGCCACACACAAGCTCCCCATAATTATGCACACATGGGACCGCCATTAAATATGCAACACACAGAAGTTCCACAAGGTGACAATTGTACAATTCTAAAACAATACATATCTATACATACAGATATCTCTCTCTCTCTCTATAACAGCCAATTTGTACTATTATATGCCAGTATAATTTTGTCATTAATAAGCCACAGCCAATTTGCCGGTTAATATGCCAGTAATATTGTGCCATACAGATGCCAATACCATTGTGTCATTAAGATGCCAGTATTATTGTGCCATTCAAATACCAGGAAAATTGTGCCATTCAAATACCAGGAAAATTGTGCCATTCAAATACCAGGAATATTGTGCCATTCAGATGCCAGTAACATTGTGCCATTCAGAGCCCAGTAATATTGTGCCATTCAGAGCCCAGTAATATTGTGACATTCAGAGCCCAGTAATATTGTGACATTCAGAGCCCAGTAATATTGTGACATTCAGAGCCCAGTAATATTGTGCCATTCAGATGCCAGGAATATTATGCAATTCAGATGCCAGTAACATTGTGCCATTCAGAGCCCGGTAATGTTGCGCAATTCAGAGCCCAGTAATATTGTGCCATTCAGATGCCAGTAATATTGTGCCATTCAGATGCCAGTAATATTGTGCAATTCAGATGCCAGTAATATTGTTCTATTCAGATGCCAGTTATATTGTTCTATTCAGATGCCAGTAATATTGTGCCATTCAGATGGCACAGATTAAAGTTCCAATGCTCGTTATTTCTCCCTCCCCCCCCTTCCCCAGTACTTACCGCCTGCCTGCTACTCCGTGTCCCCAGCCGGATGTCTCCGTGCAGTGTTCCCTCTGTAACGTCACATCCGGTCGCAGTGATTTTTTTTTTCCGATGGCCGAATCCAGTGGATGCGGGTGCCAGAAAAAAAAAAAAAAGTTAAGCAGCGCGATGCGGTGCGGGGGGATGCCGGCAGAACGGGTGTCAACTCCGCTGGAGGTGTCACCCGGTGCGGTCCGCAGCCCCTGCACCCCCCTCGGGACGCCACTGGCTATAATCATATTTTCTATGTTCAAGTGTCTAAGAAATTGATCATCAGCAATCCTGTAATACTATACTGCAGACGTGTGTGTGTGTGTATATATACAGTACTGTGCAAATATTTTTTAAGCAGATGTGAAACATGCTGTAAAATAAGCGCTTTGAAAAATAGACCTGCTAATAGTTTCTTTTTAGCAATTAACGAAATGCAAATTGAGTAAACGGAATAAAAAATCTAGATCAAATCAATATTTGGTGTGGCCACCCTTTACCTTCAAAACCGCATCAATTGATTGATACATTTACACACAGTTTACAGAATGTGGCAGAAAGGTTGTTCCAAACATCTTGGAGAAGTTCTTCTGTGGATTAATGCAGTCACAGCTACTTCTTTCAATGTAGTCCCAGACAGACTTGAGGGTTGAGCCAATATGCACCTATGTTCAACCCCTATATTGTGCCTCCGAAGTCAGGACTGATTCAGGACCCGAATTTGCCCTGATGTGCCTCTGAATACGTTTGCAATTTGGAAATTGTAGCCAATTCTATGTCCTCGTTGGCCGAAACTGCATCCAACTGAACAAAACCTCAAATAGAAAAAGTAATAGCAATGAGTTCAGCATGGGCTTGTGTTATGTAACTGTTAACGGATTCTGTAAATAGCTATGATGACTGCAATTGTCTAATTAAATAATTATTTCAACTTATTTATTTGTGTCTGTCTTGCTATTGAAGTAAATCCACAACTCACGTTCAGTGTACCCTTTTATTTCCACAGTGTTGAATCATTCTACATGTACAACTTCCCTTTCATTGTGGCAACTCGGTGTCTGTGCTGGACATGTATTTTTCTGCATGACACTTTTTTTTATGTTCTTTTTTACATGGCTGTAGTTCCATTTATCATTTTTTTTCTCCAAAAATCATAATGATGGATTGTTTTATTGAAAATTATGTGACAGGCATACGTGTAGGCAGTTTTGTATGAAAAAAAGCATTTTTGAAATGTACTTTAGAAGGATTTAAAGTTGATCTATAGAATGGAAAAGGTGAATTCTGCTTATCACAACAGACTTCAGACTGTGTTCGGATATGATTGGTGCATATTGGGTAACAGAAATTGCATGAATTTCATGAAAAAATATCCTGATCTTAATGCCTTTGATGCGTCTGTTTCTGAATAGCCCAAACTGCCAATTCGGGCCCGAATTGAGAGGTATTGACTGGCCCCATTTCAGAGATCTGTATAATTCAGCTAAAGTGCCCAACCCAAATCCAATTTGTGAATAATCTGATATTATGGAGTTGACCCTTCCTTTTTGACATCAAGGCTCTGTGGGGCCTATCATCACTTCCAAGGCTCCTTGTTCTGTATGCTAAAGACAGTTCTTAATAACTTTGGCTGTATGTTTGGGGTCATTGTCATGCTGCAGTATAAATCAGGTGGCTGTCTGATGGTATTGCAAGAGGGATAAGTATTTGATACTATGTGATAGCATTGCTGGAAATATTTTATACTCTGACTTGAAATATTTGCCTGGGAGAGACCTTTCTCATGCAGTATAACTACCTTGGTTTTGTTACTGTGCTCAATCATGCCATGGTATGTAACTTCTTTGAAATTAAACTATCTTCACCAACCTCACCTTCTTAGCTGAGTTTGGCTGTTTCACACCCAGTTTCTGGGTTTCTGATTTCTCATACACAGCTGTTTTTGTTTCAGTTAATGATTGCTTTTTTAACCTACATCTTAAATTGATGATCATTAGCACTTGTTGGCTATAATTGCTTAATCATACACCTGAATATACGCCTACTGATTTTGTGCTATTGTCCCTAGAACAATTTATTCTGTTTTGTAGGCAAAGGGTGGTCACACCAAACATTGATTTGATTTTTATTATGTTCACCAGCTTTGCTGTTTAATTGATACAAATAAACGATTAACATATTTTTGAAAGCATTCTTACTTTACACCATTTTTTCCCACACCTGCCTAAAACTTTTGCACAGTACTGTACACGTTATACTAAATAAAGATTTGCTTTATTTTCACATTGTCCAGTTGACTGTACCTCAAAGTATGAGGCTGCCAATTGTTATTCCTTCAGGACCAGATCACTTGACCTTGCTGAGGAGTTACTAGTAAGTGATTATGTTTCAATCGCCCAACAAAGAGATTCTGCATATGCAAAACAAATGCAATGTCAAATAGCAGCTGCTCCATGTGTAAAGTTAAAGTATGGTGCGTCTGTGAGACCGAAGTTATTAGTGTGAATGACAGACAGTTGTTCTTGTGAGCTGTTGCTGAGATGAGTTTTTGGGATGGGCTAAGGGAGGTGTTTATAGTCTCTCTCTCTTCTCCCACAGACACACCATTGATAGATGTCTGGGACCCACAGGTCACCCCTTCACATAATGTAATGAGCTGGAGATCCCCTACCCAAATCCAGGCATGAGACCCCAGTAAGCTGAACAAAAACCTGCTTTAATCAGACTACAGTAAGAGGTAAGAATTTTTCACACATTGGGTAGGTGTGATGTAGTTTGGGCAAAAGAATATGTGATTTTATTAGTTTTGTCCATACATTTATATATTTTTCCTAGTGGTATACACTTGTAGAAATGGTAGTTCAGAATATGCAAGAATTAAATTCTCCTTCATTACACATTCGCAAAAATTGCCCATTTTGTGAAGTGCAGTGACACAGGAAAGGCAGTTACCTTGCAGAATGGCTAAGGATCGATAGAGAGGAAGGCTGGAAAGTCTTGGTCCAAGGGGCAAAAACAACCTAGTAGCCCATGGTGCAACTTCATCAGCGCACCAGTTATTATCAGAAATCTACACATAAAGTCAGAAAAGACAGATATACTGAAAAGTAAGAAACATTGATACACTAGAAGTGAAAAGTGGTGCAGCCCCAAATCTTGTGTCAGTTGAGTGAGGTTAGAGAGCAGTCTGGGTGGCAGTTGCCTGCCCTCCTCTGGACTGAGATGCAGAGTGACTGGCCGTGCTATGTTACAGGGGCCAACAATTCTGTATTTATTATAGCTATATAAACACTTATCTAAGGATCTGATGAAGCAGCCCTATCTGAGCATCTTAATATGGATGTTTAGTTTTATAAATTCTAAATTAGAATTCTAATTATTAATGTGGAATTTATTTTACAGTATTGTTATTTGTGGGATAAAATATTTAAAAGCCTGATGAAAACAGTGAACATTTATTGGACTTTGTCTTATATTTTTTTTCCTCTAGAAAGGTTTTGTGTCTCTTTGGCTTTTTTGTTTCATAGATTTTTCTTTCCCCTCCCTTTTATAAGCTCTTGTGACCGTTATACCTTTCGTTAACATCAGTTTGCATCATTGCCTCCAGTATTTTAATTGCCCTTGTGTTTAACTTTCTGTACTGAAGCATAATATGGTAAGACTTTGTACATATACATGGATGAAAATTAGTGTAAGAAATGTGCATTAATCTTGTGCCCGACTAAAGGACTGCCGTTTATCAATTTGTTCAAAGAATAAGAGCTCTACCTTTTTTGTCTTTGCAGTCAGGTCAATCACATGATACAATGGCCCTCCACATAATCTGTGCTGTGATCTTGACACAAATCCTTGCCTCGGCACAGACACAAGGTACGTGGTATCAGGGAGGAATTGGTGGAATTAGACGTGGGCTATGCTCACACCTCCAGTAGACTTATGGAAGATTAAGTTTCAAGGTGTAAAATGTAAATAAAATACCTCATGTGTCTGTTCGTCTGTAGTTCCCAAGTAGTTCCAAGTGCTGTGTAAATTATTGGTGCTACATAAATTTAATGTTACTGTAATGTAATTTGATTAAGGTTAGAAATCATCTATTTATTTAGTGTACCCCTGGGTGATCATTCAGTGCTATGTATTCTGTTTGGCCTCCATACATTGTTATTTCTTTTCATTAATAGTATACTACAATGAATAGCTGTTGTTGTGCTGGCTGAAAAAAATACCACATATGTGTAATGTTTGATACCATGGCAGAGCTTTAGATATTGAATGATGCATTTGCTAGCATAGCTTTATAGCTCAAAATGTAATTATTATTTTTTTTAGAAACAAATGATTGCTGATTAGCTCATGGAGTTTTTCTGCACAACCAAAATATGCACAGCACAGCATGGGTTTATCGCAGTGCATCATGGGTATACAGAAATGATGTGATTATTTCCTGGGTTGGTAAAGCATTTACACCTGCAAAGTGATGACATAAAAATGGAAATTAGACAATCTTTGGCTTGTGAGACATTTGCTATCAAATTGAGAACACCATACCTAATATCCACTTCTCTCAAAAATCCCAAAATCACAGCTACCATTGACCACACGTGGAAATGTTTACATCTTTAAAATATATCTAAACATTAACGTGTTGTTGTTGGGAATAATTTTGGGCCTCCAGGGGTTAAGCACCCGACATATTTCCTGCTGCATTTTTTTTGCTTGCTGCCCAGTGTCTAGGGTAACAAGATTTTGTTTTGGGCAAATTGTGTGAATCTTCCTGTTGTGAGTTGGTGACCTCCTGGGCTGGGCAGTGTCCTGTGTTCACAGTCCAGCTGTGACAGTGTGTCCACCAAGGATAAGGCAAGGCTTTGTTTTGCCCAGACAGACGCCTGTTGTTCTCTTGTGTAAGGGACCCATGTCCTTAAAGGTTACACAGCGGAAATCCTCTGGCAGCCCTGAAGGAGTTAATCATACAGGGATGCTTCTTCCAGAAGATGAATTTTGTCTGTTTTTAGACATCACAGGAAGACAAGATGATTTCCTCTGGGTTGACAACATAAAAGAACCTCTGAGGATTAATTTTACACATAAATGGATATTATTGACTCCCCCCCCCCAAATGCCATGGAATTTAACGCCTTACTGCCATTCCAAAATTAGGATTACTGAAGGTAATGATTCATGTGATCCATCCCCCAGACAGTGAATAAAAATGTATACATTGTGTTAAAAGAATTGCAAGAAAATTAGTATCACCTGATGACACCATATGTAATTTAGATCTTGACTGGACTAGTTCATTTGCACTGGGTGCCACAAGGTGATGTCATAGGCAGGAGACCAAAGCCTTAAATGTATCTTTTTTTAAGATATGCGAAAAGCCACACTTACTTTATATTATTTTTGAATTGTACTTCTGTGGTACATTCAACAATTATCCCATAACCGTTGTCGAAAAGTATTACTTAAGAGAAAGCATTTGATGAAGTTGCTGCTTCACTGAGTCAGTCAAGTGATTGATCCTAGTGTTGGCATGCTAACATACCCTTACACACCTTTTAAGCTGGAAGGCCCACTCATTCAAATAAAAATATGGAAGTGCATCTGAATGGGAACCTGAACAGTTAGGAAGAATGACAGTGAGGGAGGTGTACCGTGAGAAAGGAGACCAAAGCGTCCTGAGATGTCGCACATGATGTCAGCACTGGAGTTGAAGAAGGAGCATAGAACACGATTCCTAAGTTGTACTTTTTGTACAAGGACAAACGGTAAGTATTTGGTGAACCTTTTAACATAGAATTGGCTTAGGTTTAATTTAAATCTTCACTCCTCTATAACATTTACTTTAAATTTAAGCATTTTCTTGCAGTTCTGTGAACACGTATGGGTAATTTTTTAATTCTCTATATTCGCACTGCAAATAATAATTAGGTGTCCTATTAAATAAAATACATTACACCATGTATCACTATAATAAGCATGTGCTATACTTGCGTGTCTCTCCCCTCCATGCTCCACCTATATTTGCTAATCCTAAATAGAGGATACAGCCTCATTTGGTGATGTATACTTAGAATTTACTGCCATCCTGAAGATTTTTCCAGCTGCAACCCCATGAGAGAGTGAAATGCGCTCTATCATTCCCCCATTTGCTGTACTTTCTGCTCCGTTGAAACTCAGACACTGATCAAACTGGAAATGTACACCTCAGCTTGCATTTCCTGCCGTGTCTCGTTTATCCACCAATCTTTCTGGCATGCTCTCCCCCCCTCTCTGTGTCTCTCTATTTCAGGTGCACATTTAACGCCTCTGTCTGCACTGATGCTGTCACAGTTCCTCATTCACACCTCAGCTCACGGCTGCCACAGCTGCTCAATCCCAGCTGGAGCGGGTGGGCTGTTGGTCTGTGACTGACTAAATTACCAGCAGTGCCAAGTAAACCTTGTGTATCCAACACCACACACATGGGCTGAATGATTAGTGTTTTGGTGCAGAGCTAATACACCTGTGCCTAACCTAATTAAATGCAACAAAACTCCCAAATGCTCGGTGTATGTCACTATTAAGTGATGCAGTAAAACTAATTGTTCGTTTTCTCAGCAGCATATGTTTTCTAGCCATTTGAAAATACTACACTTTATAAACAAAGATAAACCTTCTATAGGATAGAATCCTGTTAAAAAATGTTTAGGGGTCATACTGCTCCAGTTTCTGTACCTACCTAACTATATACTGGTGGGAGGCAATCTCATTGGATCATGTAGCGCAATGTGACCCCCTCCTTTTTTGGCTCCGTACTTTGTGTCATAGGACAAGTATGGGTCTGGACTAGTTAAATTCAAGCACTCATTCACAACAAAGATACAGTGATTTGGTTGTTTGTTTCCTCAATGATAGTAAACATTTCCCTCCAGGTTTTTTTTGGCCCATTTCCAAGGGGCATACCTAGAGTATTTGGCACTTGGGACAGATTCTAAGTTTGGCACCCCCTCATTTTTATATTTAAAAACAGTGCCACCTCTGTCCCCAAAGAGGTTGCCAGTGCCATCTCTGTCCCTGAACAGCTTGCCAGTGCCATCTTCACCCACAGTACTTGACACTGTAACCATTAGGACTTGCCATTGCAAATAACCAGAATCTCTATTGGGGGCAGCCTGAAGACAATTGTGCGCTTCTCAGTGACCATCTGAATTGAAGTGCCCGGAGGTCACGGGACCCTGTCGGGCAGAGTCGGAGGACAGCACCACCAGCAGGGGGTGATAGGTGATACAAACAAAAAAAAGCTTCCAGGAAAATGCACTGGCTGGGGGTCAAAAGATCTCCTCTCACTAGAGATCCTCTCTGGGGGATCCAGACCATTTGGTATGTAAGGGGCCACACAATTTCTAATAGCGGCCCTGTTGAGGTATGTCTGCTCACAGCTAGTAACACACAGACATCATCTGGCTGCCATTATTAAACACCTGGGAGACTGGGGGATCCTGGTTATTTTTTTTGCTGGTGCCGGTCTGGCACCTCCTAAAGTGTTGCACCCGGGGAAGCCCACCACCTTTTCCCCTCAAGTACACCCCTGCCACTGTAGAAATGTGCCATTTTTATTTAACCCCTATACTTTTTTCCCCAGCAAGATTATAAAAACCTTTTTATGTCAATGTAAATATTATTAAAGTAGCTAATTAAAATTCCACTTGGTTTATTGACTTCAATATTCTCCAACAGTTCTCCACAGTCTATTAAGTTGTGTCTGTGGTCAGTTGAGCTTGTATCATACCTGCTGCTATTTCAAATACTCTTAGGGGTTCTTACTCAGAGACCTGAATGGAATACCCAGTTGTATAGCCCTTGCCTTCCATGCCTGTGACAACTATCAGCTGTACCTCCCTCAGACAGTGATCAGTAAGACAAACATGTTGAAGTATAAATATCAAGTGTTACATTACAGCTATTTTAAGGAGCCTGGTGCTACAGCCAATGAGGTTTTCAGACACCAACAGTATCAACATAAAAGAAACGATGAGAGATACCTTCTGGACTTGTCACCCAGCTAGTATTTTAAGCAATGGAGGCCATAGTCTGGTCAGTTTTCTTTTTTCTTTTTAAGTAAACCCACCACCTGAACAAAGTTAGATGATTTCACAACAGTAGGAAATTTTTCCCTTTTACTGTCAACTAGTTTGATCTGTATGTGACAGACGGCAATACAGATGCTGTTTTGAAGGAGGGTAGATTTCCTTTGCTAATAATTCATAAAAGTGGCATCATTTGAAATCTACATATTTATTATTATTAACTACATGAAATACTAGTGGGTTTGTTTAGCATACCTCATGCCTGCCATTTAAAGGAAGGCCACACGGTGCCATCATAACACTATCATCATAAGCATGCTCATTCTGAGGGCAGTAGAGAAATGCAAAATGCAATGCACATCAAAGAAACTTGTTAACTCTTGGAATATTAAACGGGATAAGCAAAACATTGCATTGCCATTGGCAAAACCTGCTTGGATCTTAAAAAGAAAAATGAAGGGGCATCTAAATCCAAAATACAACCTAGAACCGTAGGAATTTGGATGAATGTAACAGATTCCTTACCTAGTGAAAAAATATATATGTGAGTTTCTGGGGCTCAGTTTTGGTGTGGACATTTAAATTCATATGGTATTTTCACAACTGCCCTCTGTTCAGAATGTGGACAGGAAATGATTTTACGAGCCAGTGTAATGGGATTTTGGTTCCTCCAGACCATGCATGCTAATCCACTTACGATGAGTGTTACTGATCTGTAATCTGTTGTGTAGGTTCTGGACGGTTAAGACTGGCAGTTCTTTCTGAGGACAGACTGCAAATGAAATGGAAAGAATCAGAGGGATTCCGCAATGGTTACAAAGTCTTAGTAAAACCAATGGCAGGTAAGTGTGAGGAGAGAGGTTCCTCCGGGGGTTTATGTAGGTTCCTGCCAACATATCCTCTATTCTACCTTAGGGGATCCCGAGCAAGAAGTGATGCTAAAAACCAAAACCCCAAGAGTGACTGTTGGGGGTTTGGATCCCGAGAAGGAATACATTCTACAGATCCATGTGATTCAGGGAGCAAAAGACACATTAATTGCCAAGAAGAGATTTATCAGTGAGTAGCAGAGACCTCTCCCCCAACATGGGATACAGAACATACTGAACACTCTTTGAAATAACTCCTTATTGCTGCCTATTTTACTAATATATATAATTTATGGGCAGGGGCGGGCTGGGCCGGGGGGCAGGGTGGCAATTGCCCCCCAGGCCGCCCTAAGCTATTTAAAACACGGCCGCTGGGCCAGTGTTTAAAAAAAAAAAAACCGCGCTTGCAGGCAGAGACTGAGAAGGGATCGGAAGATCCCCTCTCACCTCCGCTCTGCCTGCAAAGCTGCACGGGGAGCCGAACAGGCAGCACAGAGAAACCTCCGTGCTGCCTGTTCGGCTCCCCGTTCAGTGTGCCGACACGGAAGTGCCGACAGTCATGTGATCGGCGCTCTGACGTCAGACGCGCGCCGATCACGTGACCTGTCGGCACAACCGCGGGAGGCCGAACAGGCAGCATGGAGGGACCATGCTGCCTGCCACCAGGTAAGTCCTCCTGCCATATTATTGGACAAATTGGCTGGGGCATATTACATGGCAAATAAGACTGGCATATTATTGGGCAAATTGGCTGGGGAATATTAAATGGCAGAATAACACTGGCATATTATTGGGCAAATTGGCTGGGGCATATTACATGGCAAATAAGACTGGCATATTATTGGGCAAATTGGCTGGGGCATATTACATGGCAAATAAGTCTGGCATATTATTGGGCAAATTGGCTGGGGAATATTACATGGCAAATAAGACTGGCATATTATTGGGCAAATTGGCTGGGGAATATTACATGGCAAATAAGACTGGCATATTATTGGGCAAATTGGCTGGGGAATATTAAATGGCAGAATAACACTGGCATATTATTGGGCAAATTGGCTGGGGAATATTAAATGGCAGAATAGCACTGGCATATTATTGGACAAATTGGCTGGGGCATATTACATGGCAAATAAGACTGGCATATTATTGGGCAAATTGGCTGGGGAATATTACATGGCAAATAAGACTGGCATATTATTGGGCAAATTGGCTGGGGAATATTAAATGGCAGAATAACACTGGCATATTATTGGACAAATTGGATGGGGAATATTACATGGCAAATAAGACTGGCATATTATTGGGAAAATTGGCTGGGGCATATTACATGGCAAATAAGACTGGCATATTATTGGGAAAATTGGCTGGGGCATATTACATGGCAAATAAGACTGGCATATTATTGGGCAAATTGGCTGGTGCATATTACATGGCAAATAAGACTGGCATATTATTGGGCAAATTGGCTGGGGCATATTACATGGCAAATAACACTGGCATATTATTGGGCAAATTGGCTGGGGAATATTACAAGGCAATTAACACTGGCATATTGGGCACGTTAGCAGGGGCATATTAAATTGCAGATAACCTTGGAATATTATTGGGCAAATTTACTGAGTCATATTAAATTGCAGAATAACACTGGCATATTATGGGACAAATTGGCTGGGGAATATTAATGGCAAATAATATTGGAAATGTGTATGTAATGGGGTGATGGAGGCATGTAAATGTGGTGATGGGGCATGTCCTGGTGTGCAACGTGGGTTATGGGTCATGTCGTAGGTGTGCAATGTGGGTAGGGGGGGGGGTGCCCAAATTTTGGGATATTGGGTGTCTAAATCCTGGCATATTGAGGGGCATAATCCTGGCATATTGAGGGGGAAATCCTGGCATATTGAGGGGGCATCATCTTGGCATATTGAGGGGAAAATCCTGGCATATTGGGTGTCTAAATCCTGGCATATTGAGGGGCATAATCCTGGCATATTGAGGGGCATAATCCTGTCATATTTAGGGGAAAATCCTGGCATATTGAGGGGGCATCATCTTGGCATATTGAGGAGGAAATCCTGGCATTTTGAGGGGCATAATCCTGGCATATTGAGGGGCATAATCCTGGCACACTGAGGGGCATAATCCTGGCATTTTGTAAGGGAAAATTCTAGCATATTAAATGGCAAATCCTGGTATATTGTGGGTGAAAATCCTGGCAATATTCATTATAAAACAAGGAAAAGATGGTCGTGGATGGGGAGGCGATTCGATGATGCAATGGGCCACTTGACTGGATTTGCCCCCCAGGCCTAAGGCTGCCAGCCCTCCCCTGTTTATGGGGTACACACTGCATAGATAATTGTTCCTAAAATTTCCTGATATCTGGTGTCATTAGTAGCCTCACTGTAGAAAAAAACTACTTTGCCATGAAACAGAGTGGTATTAAGCATTTCAAAGCGGGTATAAAAATGGATAATTCACAGAAAATGATTATAACTACACTAATGGTTAATATGTCAGTGTTAGAATAAAATAAATGTGCACCTTAAACAGTTTTCTGGCATGGCACTGTTCTGCAGCAAGCCATGGAAACTGTGCATGTGAGGTCACGTTTCCACAGACTGCGGGGACACCTTATTCCCAGCTGTATATTGATGGATTGATGCTGGACCACAAGATCAATTTGGAGGAAAGAAAAACTGCTCATTCGTTTTACATTGCACTGGCTGGGTATTGGATGTTGTAATTAAAATATATCGCTATAATATGCACAAGTTATATTCTCTGGTTTTGTCTTTGTAGTAGAGGATTTGAAATCTCAAACCAGAAATGGTAGGAAGAAGTCAGAAGAGGGGGCCCCTGAATCTAGGCACAGAGATATGGAGCCACCATCTTCAGCAGAAGACAGCTCAGTGGGCCTGCATGGTGGGTATTACCATACAAGGGCCTAACTCCTTACATTAGTTTACTCTCAGCAAATCCACACAATAAGTGTGTGGTTATAGATCTTGTGTGCTAATTTGTGGTGCTTGCTCCCTTTCTTAGAGAATAAGTCTCAGAAGGAAAAGATAATGATCTCAGGGACGGAACCATCATATGTAAAGAAGTCAAATCCCACAAACAGCACGCTGATACCTAGACCCACGGATAAAAGCTCTGCAAAGACTGAGAGAGAGGCGCCTACAACACCCAGCACTCCAAGGAGAGGTATTCGGCGGGATATCTACATTATGCCTTTCAATGGACAATGAATGGAGTTTAGTTAATCTTTCACTGAAGTTATTTCTTTCCATTTGTTAAACATGCTACCTTAAAATAACAAAGGAGTCAGAGAATTTCTCTAGAGTATTTGTTCTGTTGCTGATACTCATTTACCATGATGTTTCACCTTCTGTTCTTTGCTTCCTACGTTTGTGTTTCAGGCCTGGGTCATCAATGCGATACAGCAGCTGAATGGGATGTGGTCTTACTTGTGGACAGTTCGTGGAGCGTGGGGCGGGCCAATTTCAGGCTAGTGAAGAATTTCCTGGGAGGAATACTCAGCCCACTTCACATCTCCCGGGACAAGATCAGGATCGGTATGTGGATTACTCCACACAAAGAGTTAAACATCATGATATTGATTATTAATGAGCCACATATAGTCAAGGGATGTAGCAGATCCATACAAGTTGATATAACTACAATATGTGCACATACATTTTTCATGTATCTATAGTTGCGCTAAGAGGGTTGAAGCATTTTCTGCTCTGATTCATCCTCTCTAATTTTTCAGGTTTATCTCAGTACAGTGGAGAGCCACAAACTGAATGGGATCTCAACTCTTTTTCTTCGAAAGCTGAAGTGTTTGATGCTTTGAAAAGACTAAAATACAAAGGAGGCAACACTTTTACAGGTGGGTCAAGAGTTGGATGTTGCTCATGTTAGGGGCCAGGTGTTGTGTGTTCCTTGTGTGGTTTGATGTAGGCTTGCAGTTGTGAGGAGGATGCTGTGTGTGTCATGTGCCGGCAGAGGCTGGCTGAGCTGTGGTTCTGGTCCACAGAAGAATGCTCTGATGCTCAGGAGCATCAGTAGTACATGATCGCACACACACCATTACTCTTAACAGGTCTTGCTCTGACTCATGTTCTGGAGGAGAATCTCCGTGCAGCGTCTGGAGCCCGTAGCCCAGCTGGCAAGGTACTGATCCTCCTTACAGATGGGAAGTCCCAGGATGATGCAATAACAGTTGCACAAACACTCAAAGATGGCGGTATATACATTTTCACTATTGGTAAGAGCCAATCTATGCCCATTAAACAAGAACCTCATTCTTAGGGTCTTCTGTGCCCCTGATCCTTGTGGTATTTCAGTAGCTCATTACTAGCTCATTACATTTTATTTGCCCAGGGGTAAAAAATGCAGATGAATCTGAGCTGAGAGAGATGGCATCACAACCAACAGACCTGACCGTTCATATTGTCCCAGATTTCCCCCTCCTCAACTCTCTGGTAGGGGATGTGTCTCGGGCGCTTTGCATGAGACTTAAGGAAAAAAGAAGAGATGCAGACTTAGGTTAGTCCTTGACCAAGATACTTGCCGTAGGTCTCTGTGGTGTCACTCCATCTCTACTGATGTTTTTCCCTACAGTGATCTCTATTTCAGTTGACCTGCTGCCTGTCACTCTCTAGGGTCTCAGAATGTTGGTCTCCAGGAAAAAACTGATCCTCATCCCAGCCCCACACACCTGCTGGTCTCTGATGTTACAGCCAAGAGCATGCGTCTCTCCTGGACTCCCCCACAGCAGCCTGTCCGTAAATACCGCATTGTGTACTATCCGTCACGGGGAGGAAATCCTCAAGAGGTGTGTTAAAAAAAGAAAAACATTTGGTTTAATTTAAACATTTTTTTTGCTTACTACTATTTAAGAATTATACCTTTTGAGTTGTGTGCAAAAAGTATTTTGAAATGTGAAGAGATATTCAGTAATTCCTTATTAAACATAGACTTGAAAACGAATCCCACCAAATGACATAGCTCATGGCATCAGATCATGTCTGGGCAGGAAATGGAAGATATGGCTAAGTTGCTTGACCTACAAGCCTGGAACCACGGGTTTGAATCCTGCCACTGGCTGACATGAATGGAACCATAACTGTAGCTGAAGACCTACACTTTTCAAGATGAACTTGTCCCATTCTGAAGGCCTTTGATGCTTTGGTTTCCGAAAGGCCCAAACTGCTGAATCGGTTCTGCATATTGAGTACCTTTCCATTCAGCTAATATGGCCGATTTGAATCAAATTCGGAACAGATCAGTGCATATTGGTTAGACCCTTAAACTTATCTTTCATTGAAAGATTGCAGAAATGTTTTAATGAATCAGTACAAATGAGTATTAAAGTATTTCTATTTAAAATGCAAACACTTGCTCCAATTAAATATACCAAGTTTTAGCTGACAGTTGTCATTTAATATCACTTAATAACCTATTCCACTATTGCATTTGAGAAAATAGAAGTGTAGTATCAAACTTATCCAAACTATCCAGCTTTCTCTTTGTCCTGACTTTGTTTCTACTGATAAATGCCTAAATTGACTTTTTTAGAAGATGTATTGTACATTTTAAAAGGAAATAATTCAGAACACTGGCTGTGTCAGTAACCTGCTTTGTTGAAATATCTTTTCAATACAAGTTAAAATTTTTAGTCTGTGGCTTATGTCGTCTGTAAATTCCTACTGTGATCATTGAGCTGTGAGTCACAGGAGTTGAAGCCAGTGGTGGGATTGTCAATTATCCTGGTGACCCCAGGCTGAAATATATTGAAACTTTCTGCTTTGCTGCCTCAGAGTGCCCCAGCAGTAGCCTTTGCTTTGTTATAGGTCCTCAGTCTGCCAGCTATACCTATCTTTACTCTTACTCTGTATTGTAATGTATTTTAGGTGGTGCTAGATGGATCCTCGACCTCGGCTATCCTTGTGAACCTGACATCACGCACGGATTACCTTGTGTCAGTCTTCCCCATATACAGCAGTGGGGTGGGTTCTGGGCTGCGTGGGATCACCTCTACCTGTGGGTATCAGCTTGCTATGTATGTAGTGTAATCATCCCTCAGTACATCACATAAAGCTGTCTGGAGATTCAGTGCTCTGCTTGGTACATAACCCACCATTTATTGTACCACACATCCACACATTGCAGTCTTATCTACAGTGCTCTGCCGCTGAACACAAGGCTCTGCAGTATTGTTTGGCCTGTTTGTGTTTTATTTTCAATTCTAAGCTCTCCTTACTATTCCAGTGCCCCTGTCTGCCCCCCGCTCTCTCTCTGTGGGCCAGGTGACAGACACCTCTATAGACCTGCACTGGCAGTCGTCCGAGGAACCTGCACAGTACCTGGTGACCTGCACAGCAGAGACTGTACACGAGGAGCCAGCCAAAGAGGTGAAACACATGGATAGGTCAATCCCTCAACCCCCATCTGGACATGGACAGTGTACCAGATTGTGACCCCATCTGCAGTATTCACACTTTCTCTCTCTGCTATTAATCTCTCAATGAGTTAATCCTATTTGTCTGATGACACAAGAATTATGTGAATTGCTCTTTGCAGGTGAAGGTTGGGAGCACGAGTGTCCATTTTTCTGGTTTGTCACCAAGCACAATGTACACTGTCACTCTGTATGCTGTATATGGGAATGAAACAAGTGACCCTGTCACTTTGCAGCAGCTGACAGGTGGGTTGTCCCATACAACACAGTAGACGGGGTTGACCTGGTAACAATAAGGGGTTAACTCTTAGTTTTTTTTTTTCCAGAACCAGCCAACACCCCTCGAAACCTTCACTTCACTGAGGTCACTCACAATAGTGTCACCGTGCATTGGGAATCCGCATCACCTGACGGGAGACCTCACCATGTCACTTACGTTCCTCATGCCAGCAGTGCGAGCAGTGGAGAGGTTTGTATGTAGATTGTCAGCTCTGTGTCAGCTCTGTGACTCACATGTCTTCCAGCTACTGGTTAGCTGCACTGGAAATCTAGCCAGATTAATGCACATGGAGCTGAATACAATCACACCAAATCCCTAATGTGATAAGACGGAGTGGCCTGGGGGCTTTGTCACATTTAATCCTAAGGATGACAGATTTGTTATTTGTAAAATATTAATTCCCAAAGGTGAGACTATTTATAATCTGAGTCACTTTGTTCTGAAAGTGAGAAGCAACGAGTTCACAAATTGTACAGGTTTTTTTGCATTTAACCTCACTGTGCAGCATATTTTCTATATCCTCTGTTTTTTCTCTTTTAGGTTGATGTTTCTATGGACACTTCCTCAGTGACTCTGAAGTCTTTGACCTCCCAGACCCTGTACACAGTGAGTGTCAGCGCCTCTCCAAGTGGACCAAAACTGTCAACTTCCCTGAGTGGGAATGTAACCACTTGTAAGTACTATAAGTCAGAGGCTCATACAACACCTTTGGCTTTAGGCAGTGACACAGTGTGTATCGATCTGTGATGGCCTTCGGGACAAAGTGTCCTATTCACTCTGTCCTGACATGTTTAACTTTGAGAGTCTTTGGTGCCATATGTCTCTCCTCAATCTTCAAACACACCTTTTAATTAGTGTTAATTAACTGAGCCACAGAAGGTCACTTTTTAATGGCAAGTCCGGTGGGCACAGATCAGGAAGAGCTATTGACATACCAAGGAGACTAGCACACAGCTATCTGCAGCTGTCACTGTTTGGGAGTTTAAAACACAGAAACAAGGGGAAAATAGATCTTAAACACTTGAGACTTTCTCACCATATGTCATTAAACTAACTTTATATGATAGACAATATCAATTTAGTGATTAATTTGCATATGAGATTTGTATGATGTCAATATTATGTGACAATGTCCACTTCCAAGATTTCAAATAGCTGTTGAGGGACATATGTGGTTTAGGGGTTGACAGACAGCCTCAGTAATCACTTGTTTTGGATGCAAAGGATATTCACTCAATGTAAAAATACCTTTTCCCTCTGTTAAAGAAGCAACATCTTTCTTAAAGTTTAAAGGGACAGTAATTCAATTAAAAAAAAAATTAAAAAATGTAAGCACGCATTCTTAATTCTGGTAAAAATAATTTTTTTTAAATTAATACTTTTATTGCAGATCATAAAAACATTATATAATCAGTGAACAGTGCATTATTATCTCTTCTGAAACAACTGTTATATATTTATACCGTACAACAAGAAAAATGCTAAAAGAGGTAAAAAATTCCCCTATACACTGCATAGACAAAGACAGTGGATTCTATATTACCTAAATTACTAGCCCCTTGTTGGATCTAAGAATGGGAATTATGGTAGAATTATGGTAAAATACTTTTTAGGGCCACATAGTTGTCCGGTTCAATCAAACTATACATAAACGATCAGTCACCGATTAAACACAAGCTCATTTTTAAGATCTGTTTATCCTTTTCACTCCTCTATGGCCCCACAGTAAGATGTTGCTTTCTGGCTTTCATTTTGCAGAGGCATTAAGTAGACGTCAATGAGTCAGAGAGGAGGACTGATTAACTATTTTTTTCTCAATGTATTATTAAAAAGATTTTCCTGATTAATATTTTTGACCAAGATAAGATTTCAATGACTTTTCTTATCAGAGTGAAAGCAATAAATAGATCCGAGCACAAGTAATTTGTGATGAAAACCCACTTTCATAAAGTTTCAAGTTTCTAAGATCTATAGCAATTTCACAATAGGTTAGAAGACACTTAAAGTTGACCGTGAGGTCTCTGCAGGGTGCACTTGAGCAAATCACTGTTTACTCAAACTGGTAGCATTGCCAGTACATAGGAGTGGAAAACTAACATCCTAACTCCTCCCTGGATGTGTCCGTTCACATGCTGATTTCTGCATGATGTATGTATAGCTCTTCTATTGCTTCTTGCACTTTACTACCTATGTATATCTATATTTACATGTATTAAATATAGATAGATAGTTGCTTTTGTAATGCTCCAATGATGACAGAGTCCCTTTAAGCTACAGAAGGTCATTGTCAGTAGATTTTCAGAGTCTGTCTGTAACACAGTAAAGGAAGAGCGTATATTTAAAAGAAGAAAAACTACCACAACTAGAGGACATAGTCTTAAATTAGATGGGCAATGATTTAAAAGTAATATCATGAAGTATTACTTTACTGAGAGGGTAGTGGATGTATGGAATAGCCTTCCAGCGGAAGTGGTAGAGGTTAACACAGTGAGGGAGTTTAAGCATGTGTGGGATAGGCACAAGGCTATCATAGATATAAGATTGGAAACTGGGGACTAATAAAAGTATTTAGAAAATTGGGCAGACTAGATGGACCGAATGGTAATTATCTGCCAACACATTCTATGTTTCTATGCCTTTATGTTTGGGTCCAAGACATTTTCATTGTTACTAATGTCTCTTTGTTTTCAGTGAAGGTTCCATCCCCAACTGGTCTGAAAGTTTTGGATCTCACAGGGGACAGCGCCAGTGCCATGTGGGACCCTGGCACAGATGATGTCACATCTTATCTCATTAAGTGGATTCCTCTTAGCGGTGGCCGACTTAGCCAGGTACTCCCAATATTCATATTAGACTATGTTCAGGCAGGTTTATTATACTTGCTTATATAACCCTGCATCATTAGAATAAGACAAGTCTATTTCTGTTAGCATTCAAGGTTGGTGTGTTAAGTCTCAGGGTATCTCAAGGGATCTAATCAAACACAAACAGAAATACCTCCACTTTTAGCTGCAATGTACAAACAGATTGGAATGTGAGATAGATTCCCAAGAGGACACACTGTGCCATCACTGAGCACTCTAATGGGACTGCCATTAAAAGCTTGTGTGGATTAGTGTGGATTTTTTGTGATTTTGGTTTGGCAGTTTAATCAAGTGAATCTTGTTTCTTTCTCCCTGGCAGATCTCTGTCACTGGAGGGGAACAGAAAGCATTACTGTCTGGGATGGTGTACAGCACAGAGTACCAGGTATCCATCTCTGCACGGTACGTGGATGGGGCGCAGAGTGATGCATTGTCCGTCAGGTACAGCACAGGTAAGAGAGTGCAAAGCGGCCCAGAAACTGAGGATGTGGGATAACGTTGAGAAAGAGAAATAGGAAGCAATCATATAGACTCCAAAAATGTCAGATCCGTCTTCCCTTCAGATATACTCATTCTCATTTCTTAAAGTCCTATCACCGTGCTAAAGGCTGTAGATTAATAAATGTTTTTATTAAATTATAGTAAATCATGGGACAACACAGTCTCTATTCTTGGGCCCATCTCACCCATGTCTTGTTTTATTCCTCACCAAATTCAACACATTATTTTCCTTAAATTATCATGGAAAAATCTATATGTAGTCTGTGTCCTTTTCCACATTTTTACTGATCTGTCCTCTGCTGAAGGTGAAACCTGCTGTCCTTGGCTCTCGGGGGGATTTCCTTGCCTTATTGGTACAGCCCACAGGAGGATCATGTTCCTTCCAGAATCTGTTCATTGACCTGGAATATATCTTTATATAGTTATTTGGGGGTATATGTTTTACGAGTGTTATTTGTCCATCACCATTGATTTTTTCTTTGCTGGTGTTAGAGTGCGTTCTATATGAATTTCTGTACTAAATAGGAGAATAATGATCACCAACAAGCATACAATTATTATTCACATCATGACTACTATTTAACATGCTTCTATAAGGGAGAGCAGAAAGAAGAGCTCTCTAAGTCAGAAAAATGACAAATTGGGAGGTTGTTGCTGAGGGGTTGTTGTAATGATAAGTTATCATGTATTTGATATATTCTATCTTATACACAGGTTTCCCACCAGCAAAACTGCCCATGACACATGGTAGATTTATTCCAGGCAAGTCTGAGGGTGAGTATATTACTTGTTATGTGAAATGTAGCATGCAGAATGCCTCTACAGCTCATGTATACACGGTATACTGACTTGTTTGGAGAGCCTCACCATCCTGGACCATAGCACAAAACACGTAAGGTTTGGAACGTAAAAGTTGTTCTTTATGACGGTATGAATTCTCCTGTCTATGTATAGTATATTACTTGTTACTCTTGCTTGGGGCATTTTATTATGGCCCCTTCCAGGGCTTGAAGTAGTCTTTGGCTTCCATGGTTCAGTCACTGGTTATTAGATTATAGTTTTAGGGCTAATAGGGTTCCCTGCTCCTGAACCATCTAACAAACATTTCAATAAATATTGACCAGATTACCAAAAACCCTTCAAACCTTACCTCTCTGTATAATTAGTGACCTGATTTAGGCACAGAGTGTGCATGCCTGATAGACTGCTAGCGAATCAATGAGACAGTGAATTTATGCCATGCAGTTTCCGTACTGAACAGTAAATCTATATGTGGTGGTATCAGTGGCTCACAGTAACTCTCTCTCATGTCATGTTCAGGAACGTGTCCACAGATCAAGGCTGCAGGTGAAGCAGACACCACTCTGGGTAAGGGTTCAAAGGGATATAATCTCCAGGTCTGTGAGGGCTTTCAAATAACATACTGATGATTAAAGCCACAGGGAGCATTGTCCTAACAAGTAGAAGACTTTGCATTAGCAGCAAGCAGATTTCTACACTTTTTATTTTCCCTTGTCCATTCTTTCTGGATCAGTCCTTGGCCCCAGTTCTCTCCCCTTCCGCTTACCCATTTATGATCTTTAGCGCATTTTATTAATGTTTAATTCTGATG
This sequence comes from Pelodytes ibericus, assembly GCA_036172795.1. Taxonomy (NCBI): domain Eukaryota; kingdom Metazoa; phylum Chordata; class Amphibia; order Anura; family Pelodytidae; genus Pelodytes; species Pelodytes ibericus. Next base: position 133,235,423 of record CM069862.1, read on the forward strand.
CAGGTCAGTGTGCACTTTATTGTGCTACCTGTGTTAAAGCAGGGCATTTTTCAGCTACTGTCAGGACATTAGAACAAGTAATCCCAAAATCAAGCATTTATCTATAAGCTAGCCTTGGACATTGTTTTCAGTTTGGTTTGTAATGTGTCAATCTATGTAACACAGTGAAGGAGTTTAAGCATGCGTGGGATAGACACAAGGCTATCCTAGCTACAAGACCGGGAACTGGGGACTAATAAAAGTATTTAGAAAAATTGGGCAGACTAGATGGACCGAATGGTTCTTATCTGCTGACATTCTATGTTTCTATGTAACGTTGGCAACTTTTTGTAGTATCAAGAGACTTAATACATATCTCAAGGCTGGGACAAACATTGATTACTTTTTCCATCACACAGATTTAAGTTTGCACATATGTCTTTATTCTCTCTTAAATCATTGAAACTATGATTTTAGTTGGGATAAATTGTTCTGCTTTTATTTTATTCTTTTACTTTATTCTTTCATTTTTTCCAAGGACAGAAACTGTTCTCAGGAGGCTGGCTGCATCTCACAGCAGTATTCGATTTTTGTTAAAAAAACAAACAGTTTATTAATTAACCTTGTTGTGACTCTTCACTAATTGAAGAAATCATTATGTTCTGTTAGGAGTGGAGAAATTGCATGGAACTAGTTGGAGACTTCTGTGATGTAGGAAATGTAGTGAATGCATAGCATATCTTTCCAGTACAGATGTACAATTAAATCATACAGTAGTTAATTTAAATAGACATAAAGTTCAGTGGCTCTCATCACCATTACACCAGTTTTGGGCACCCCCCCACCCAGGGCAAAATTTGGGCACCCCCCCACTCAGGTTGCACACCTACAACATGCCCCATCACATACCCCCTCCTCGTCCATTATATGCCCCCATCACCCCGATTAATTGGAAGGAGCTAAAGCCTGCTGAACAGTGGGGGAGGGAGCAAAAATGTTTGAAGCACCAGAAGTGTGCTTTTAACACCCTCTGGCAAAGTGCCGCCCTAGGTGAGTGCCTTGTTTGTCTTGTGGAAGATACACTACTGCATTACACAATACGTTTTCCTTTCAGTGATATAGACCATGGGCAGCTAACTGATGTCCCTGCAGCAGCTGTTAAACTTCAAATCTCATGACCTCCAGTCAGCATTTGGCTTGGTACAGGTGGGCTGTGGAAAGTGGCTCTTCTTCCAATGACTGACTGTACCTACCATGGCCACTCTCCTTGTGTTGCTCAGTCCCTTGCACTCACGGGGTTAATGTAAGGATTGAGATGTGCCCATGTATGCAAGTCAGGCCGTGGTACGTGCCGTTACTGACCTCTGTGCCTTATTAGTCAGAACCTACACACTGTCAATAGAATCACACTCCGATGTGTCACTGGAAATGTTTCCTTTGAACATGAAAGGTTTCCCATGATGCTTTGGTGAGACAGACGTACCCCCCACCCCCATTCCCCAGTCACCAGGTCTAATTGAGGCCATGGTGTTTTGATTGAAAAGACGTCTTATTCAAAAAGCCCTTTACGGGCAGAGATGCCTGCAGCTCACTGCTGAGCGTGCTGTTGGAGCAATGTGATGCAGCATCTCTGCCAGCCATGAGGTTTTCAAAGAGGTCAACACTTGTATAATGTGTCGGTGTTTATGGTTCTTTTACCTGATGTTAATATGAACACTGAAATCACTGGATCACAATGTGCATAAAGCATTCACTATCTGCCTACGTGCACAGCAATGGGTGTCTGCATTAGTATGTAATGCAATGAACATCTTTACAACTTCTGCTCTGCATAGGATACGTGTCTGTGAAGAGCAATGTGTAAGATCCAAGGAGAACAGCTATCATGGACAAAAATGCAGATCTAGTCAGGACTAACTTGGGGAAAAATAGTCTGCCTAACGCGTTTTGTGCCTTAGTGTGGGCACTTAATCATGGGCTTTGTCTGTATAGTAAAACGTATGCTGCGCGCAGAGGATGGTGTCTGCACACCACGACTGGTGCTGTGTTGAGCAATGTGTATTTGTACTGGAAGAGCAAATTGTGTCTGCATTGCTGTGTGCACGGTGTGATTGCCATGTATTCTCAATATTACACACTATAATGTTGTTCTGTACACAGTGAAATATGTCTTTCTAATCTAGAGATGCTATATAGGATTAAAGGATAAAATGGCAGCCCCCATATGCCTCTTCCTAACATACTACTGTGCTCTGCAGGTTATGACCTAATGTCTGCCTTTGGCCTGGGTGAGAAGCATTACTCGTCCATCAGTGGGGTCTCCATTGATGCCTTTGTTCTGCAGAGATCCAGAATTTTTAACATCATGGAGGATTCTCAGCTCACAGTCTGGACCAGGTAGCAATGAGGCATCATGGCTCCATCATCCTTAAACCACATACAAACCTATTTACTATTCATTTCACTCTCTTAATCAAACCCTTAGTCAGTAGTTAATGCACTAAACAGATTTCAAAGACTTTACCCACAGAACATCTATCATGTTCTCCCTTTAACTCTCTTTCTTCCTCTGCCACTTTATCCTTCCCCGGCTAGTTTTTCTTTCCCTGTTTGTTCTTCTGCATCTCTCTCATCTTTTCTGATCCACCTTTTCCCTTCATTTCCTGCTCGCAATATTTTGCATTTCAACTCTTGAGAAACAGGAGCCATCTCATTTCCGTGGTCTGTCTGGGACCCGTTTCTTCTGTATAGGCAGCTAATTGGAAGCGGGGGTTGTGAAAGTCTCGGGGAGGGGAGAGAGGGGCCTGCCTTTTCATGTTGCTCACATAGTCTGCACATTTAATCCTTTCTCTTTATCCCACCAAGCCAAGATAATAATAATCTTCTTGATTCGTGAAAATCTGCTGAAACCCCAGCCTTTGAGTGTGCAAAACTCGGCTTCCTTGTGTGACCTTTGACCTGTGTAATTTTTCTACACATTAGCCTCCTATTTAAATGTTAGGACATCTCAGGAGCAGGTTAACTCTTACAGCGTCATTCTAATGTCTTCTGTTCCACTCTGATAATGAATTGGAAAAAAAAGAGGAAACTGGTCATTTATCTGATTGCATCTTCTCTGTATTGACCAAAATCTGCCTTAACCGCTAATCCCTTGTCTTTCAATAATTTAATTGGAAGATGTTAGAGGTGCTTTACAGAGTCTGTAAGGCACGTGAACTTTTGCATGTTGAAAGTATTTTATTACCGTAATTATTTGATTACAGGCTCTAGGCCTAGACGTCCAACTGCGGCCCTCCAGCTGCTGCTGAACTACAAATTCCATAATTCTCCAATAGCTTTCTAAAATGGCAGAGAATTATGGTAGCTGTAGTCCAGAAACAGCTCGAGGGCCACAGTTGAATGCCTAGGCTCTAGAGGGTGTCTGACCCTGGAGGACATAGTTTGAGATCCTCTTCACATGTATTCCAGGGAGGTCCATCCTAATGGGTTCCCACCTGAACACACCCTGAGCTTCCTCCTCCGCCTGCCCTCACTTTCCACCCAGGAGCCATTTGCAGTCTGGCAAGTGGTTGATGAGGATTTCCAGCCGGTTATTGGGATCATTTTGGACCGTAAGCTTCGAAGGCCTGCTTGTAGCTAATGAGATTTGATATGGGGGCAATTTTTGATTTCACTTTATATTTATTCCAAACAGCAACTAAGAAAACATTGACTTATTTCAGTCCTGACTTGGAGGGAAGCTTACAGGAAGTAACCTTTAATCAGCAGGAAGTTGAAAAGATCTTCTATGGCAGTTTTCACAAGGTTTTTATATTTCTAGATTTTACACTTCTGATATCTGGAAGTTGTGAATTTATGCATTCTCATTAAGAAAACAGTGCAAATTGAGTTCCCTAGAAAAAAAAATGTGTATAAGTGTGCTTAGATGAGGACCTAAATTGCACCTAACACATAGTGCAGAAAAAATAGTAATTGCACAGGCTAGTGCATAGAATACTGTCTAAATTGCTAAATATTAAAAACAATATATAAAGTGCCGAAGATTAATATAAAGTGCCAATGAGCAAAATGCGTTGGGTCGGCAGAGTCATGGAGGCATGTCGAATACAGTGACGTATGTGGATACAATATCTCCATGTAGATACGTTCACCTCCATGCAAAAAGTGACTGCCAAGTTTCTTTTCACTCAATATGGCATCCCTAGCCCTGGGTGCAGATGGTTTCTACAAATCCCACCTCATGTCAGCCGTCTAGTCCTCGATGTGATAGTTATGCAGTATTTTAATTCTTCATATTTACGTGTAAAACGGAGCTTATTTTGTGAATAGCCTTTTTTATTTGTTTGATAAATCCCAAACCATGTATTTTTTTTTATAGGATTATGATTGATATATGTTTTATATATGAATTGTATATATGAATTTCTCAATGCACTTTTGTAGAACTGTTTAAACTTTATGAAAGTTAATTTGATGCACTTTATATAGTATTCTATGGACTAGCCTTTAGCTCAGGACAGCTCTTTAATTTATCTGATATTTTACTGGCTGGCCCATTAGAAACTGGTTTGAGGCCAGTGTAAAAGTCTGTGAAGGCTGCATAGCTGCTAACATTGGCCATGTTTCCACAGACACACATGTTCCACATGCTGCAGGCAGCAGTATGTAAGATGCATATAAGCACCAACAAATTATTTTTTAAGAATTTTGTCTCATGCCATGTATTAAAAAAATACAGGAGTGTCCATTTAAAACAAAATAATTTCACTCCACTACAATTTTCTGGTTATGGCATTATTACTGGTCAAAGTCCTGAATATGGAGCATTTAGTAGAAATATTCCATTGTTTTTTTTAAATGTTGCAGCATTGGGGGTTATGTATAAAGGTCAGTTGTGAGGCAAAGTTCTAAAAGTGGTTCAATCACCATGAAAACCAAAGATGATTTCTGCTGATTTAGATAATTTTTATAACTTTGCTCAAGACATTACTTTTACACATAACCTCTATTGTCCTTATACATAACCTACTTAGAATATTTTATTTCTGGGCAAATTTCATACTTTGCTTGAGAAATATGGGCCATTGATGGCTCTGACCTCACACATAGGGGGCTATGTTTAATGATAAATTCTGGGGGAAAGTTCTAAAAGTGGTCTGATCAGCAGGAACATTCTATTGGTTTCCATGGTTACTGGACCAGGTTCAATTTATAGAGAAGACCTCCAGTAAGTGTTCAGTCTGATCATTAGTCGATCAAGGGAATATTGTATTTGTGTTAACATTAATCACATCTCTTGTCTCCAGGTCCATGTGTCTGTAAGTGGAGGAACTATCCGTCTATTTGTGGACTGTCAGAAGATAGCTGAGAGGCCCATCAAAGAAGTGGGGAGGGTAACCACTCAAGGGTTTGAGATTCTGGGAAAACTGACCAAAACCAGAGGTCCGAGGAGTGGTTCAGCAGCAGTGAGTAGTCATTACTTTATGTCAGGAGGAGTGGTTCAGCAGCAGTGAGCAGTCATTACTTTATGTCAGGAGGAGTGATGCAGCAGCAGTGAGTAGTGATTACTTTATGTCAGGAGGTGTGGTTCAGCAGCAGTGCATAGTCATTACTTTATGTCAGGAGGAGTGGTACAGCAGGAGTGAGTAGTCATTACTTTATGTCAGGAGCAGTGGTTCAGCAGCAGTGAGTAGTCATTACTTTATGTCAGGAGGAGTGGTTCAGCAGCAGTGAGTAGTCATTACTTTATGTCAGGAGGAGTGGTTCAGCAGCAGTGAGTAGTCATTACTTTATGTCAGGAGGAGTGGTACAGCAGCAGTGCATAGTCATTACTTTATGTCAGGAGGAGTGGTTCATCAGCAGTGAGTAATCATTACTTTATGTCAGGAGGAGTGATACAGCAGCAGTGAGTAATCATTACTTTATGTCAGGAGGAGTGATACAGCAGCAGTGCGTAGTCATTACTTTATGTCAGGAGGAGTGGTTCAGCAGCAGTGAGTAGTGATTACTTTATGTCAGGAGGTGTGGTTCAGCAGCAGTGCATAGTCATTACTTTATGTCAGGAGGAGTGGTACTGCAGGAGTGAGTAGTCATTACTTTATGTCAGGAGCAGTGGTTCAGCAGCAGTGAGTAGTCATTACTTTATGTCAGGAGGAATGTTACAGCAGCAGTGCATAGTCATTACTTTATGTCAGGAGGAGTGGTTCAGCAGCAATGAGTAGTCATTACTTTATGTCAGGAGGAGTGGTTCAGCAGCAGTGAGTAATCATTACTTTATGTCAGGAGGAGTGATACAGCAGCAGTGCGTAGTCATTACTTTATGTCAGGAGGTGTGGTTCAGCAGCAATGAGTAGTCATTACTTTATGTCAGGAGGAGTTGTACAGCAGCAGTGAGTAGTCATTATTTAATGTCAGGAGGAGTGGTTCAGCAGCAGTGAGTAGTGATTACTTTATGTCAGGAGGTATGGTTCAGCAGCAGTGAGTAGTCATTACTTTATGTCAGGAGGAGTGGTACAGCAGGAGTGAGTAGTCATTACTTTATGTCAGGAGCAGTGGTTCAGCAGCAGTGCGTAGTCATTACTTTATGTCAGGAGGTGTGGTTCAGCAGCAGTGAGTAGTCATTACTTTATGTCAGGAGGAGTGGTTCAGCAGCAGTGAGTAGTCATTACTTTATGTCAGGAGGTGTGGTTCAGCAGCAATGAGTAGTCATTACTTTATGTCAGGAGGTATGGTTCAGCAGCAGTGAGTAGTCATTACTTTATGTCAGGAGGAGTGGTACAGCAGGAGTGAGTAGTCATTACTTTATGTCAGGAGCAGTGGTTCAGCAGCAGTGAGTAGTCATTACTTTGTCAGGAGGTGTGGTTCAGCAGCAGTGAGTAGTCATTACTTTATGTCAGGAGGAGTGGTTCAGCAGCAGTGAGTAGTCATTACTTTATGTCAGGAGGTGTGGTTCAGCAGCAATGAGTAGTCATTACTTTATGTCAGGAGGTGTGGTTCAGCAGCAGTGAGTAGTCATTACTTTATGTCAGGAGGAGTGGTACAGCAGCAGTTTGTAGTCATTATTTTATGTCAGGAGGTGTGGTTCAGCAGCAATGAGTATTCATTACTTTATGTCAGAAGAAGTGGTACAGCAGCAGTGAGTAGTCATTACATTATATCAGGAGGAGTGGTACAGCACCAGTGAGTAGTCATTATTTTATGTCAGGAGGAGTGGTTCAGCAGCAGTGAGTAGTCATTACTTTATGTCAGGAGGAGTGATGCAGCAGTGAGTAGTCATTACTTTGTGTCAGGAGGAGTGGTTCAGCAGCAGTGCATAGTCATTACTTTATGTCAGGAGGAGTGGTTCAGCAGCAGTGAGTAATCATTACTTTATGTCAGGAGGAGTGATAGAGCAGCAGTGCGTAGTCATTACTTTATGTTAGGAGGAGTGGTTCAGCAGCAGTGAGTAGTCATTACTTTATGTCAGGAGGAGTGGTTCAGCAGCAGTGAGTAGTCATTACTTTATGTCAGGAGGAGTGGTTCAGCAGCTGTCAGAAATCATTACTCTTCTTCCATTACTACAACGGAGGTTCTCTCACTCAATCTTCTTCCTGTATTTGTCCTACATTGAAATGCAGCCTTAGTACCAAGAGCTTTGATAATGCACACCTTGTGTAAAAAAATAAAATAAATAAAAGCCTATCCCTGCTGGTCAATTCATAACTAACATAATGTGTGATTATAAAAATAGTCATCTGTATCTGTGATATAAATCACCTCTTTACCAACTGTACTCAGTGAAGTTTCAGCTTGCTGGATATATTTCATGCAGTCTGCATTGCAGTCGGCTTATTTTAGCTGTGAAAGTAACTTGACAGATACACCTCAGAAAGCAGCTAGTCTGTGTAACTTTTTGGAACACTGGCAGCCTCAAGTACCAGACAGATGTCCTTAGCTTTTAGAAAGTAAACACAGACTTTACTTATTGCCCTTCAAGGCCCATTTTCCCCAGTCATACATGGAATTGCCTTCCAGCAGAAGTGGTAGAGATTTACACAGAAAAGGCGTTTAACTATGCACGGGAGAGGCATAAGGCTATCCTAGATGTAAGATTAGGTCAGGGACTAATTAAAGATTCAGAATTTCTTTTAGATATAAATTGGACAGACCTGTTGGGTCAAATGGTTACAATGAACAATTTGCATGCCAATTCGGAAGCACTTCATTGCTTCATGTATAGCCTGAATTCATGGGCTATTTGCATCACTAACGTGATAGCAAGTGGTCTGAAACTTGAAGCTCTAATTTTCCTTGAGAAAATCAAAGCTACATGAGTTTCTATGTTTCTTTGTAAGATTTTCACACTGGGTATCTTTCAGCCTGTGCTCATTTTAAGGGATGATGTTTATACAGAAATCTCTAACCCCAGAGGTATTTACAAGGGATCAAAGCTTAGATTTGCTGTCGCTCCTGCAGTTCTTCTTCAGGAAAAATAGTTCATTTCTGTCCATTTTTTTTCCAGTTTCCTATCTCAAAAGAGGCAGCACAAAGTCTTTAATTTGTCTCTATAATGCAATGTCACCCCAGTGTCACTGCAGCCGGCTTGGAATATCAGACAGAAGACGGAGTGCCTCATTTTCATCTGTCATCTTGCTTTACTTAACTTGCGACAGTTTAAATTTCCAATGATCAATGGCTTTCATTTGGACAAGATACGATTCTGTGTGTGCTGGGGAGACGAAAAGAAAGAGTCCAGCTCTCCAGAGGGCCTTTAAAGAAAGGGATAACATCTTGCTATTTATAGCTGTTTGGGTCAACAGTGCCCCATGCACAGAAGGGAGCTGCTGCTACCGGGGACAGAACGCTACCGCCTCTTCAAGTCAATGTGTTCATTTAATTATTAGCCGTGGGAGATGCGGGAGGAGGCTTTTTGGTTCCCACTGACTATCCTTAAATACCTCCATATCATCAGTACCAGTCTGTTTTAGTGCTTTAACTGCTAATGGAAATTGAGCTTTTATGCTTGTTCTATTTAACCATTTGTGGCCTAGCTGTGGGGATTCCCAGGTCCAGTGTGTTCTGTAGCTTAGCAAGGTTGACATGTATGTCCGTCCATGCAGGGCCAGTGCAAGGATTTTCGTCTACACAGACGAAGGTGCATTTTGGTGCCCCACTCCTCTGACCTGCCACGCCTCCCACACCACCAAGCCTCCATATATTTTATATATAAAAGTATAATGGATACAATAATAAAAAAAACATCTAAATATTCAACTCGCATGCTCTAAATTTGTCACACATTGACACCCTTAAACACAAAGACACCCTTGCAATCACACACAGAGACACACTTACCACTTACACACACACCCTTACACAGACACAGTGACATACTTACACCCTTACACAGACAGTGACACACTTACCACTTACACACACACCCTTACACAGACACAGTGACATACTTACACCCTTACACAGACAGTGACACACTTACCACTTACACACACACCCTTACACAGACAGTGACACACTTACACACACACACACACACCATTACACTGACACAGTGACACACTTACACACACACACACCATTACACTGACACAGTGACACACTTACACACACACACACCCTTACACAGACACAGTGACACTTACACACACACCCTTACACAGAAAGTGACACACTTACACACACCATTACCACTTACAGACACACAGTGACACCAATACACACATAACCTGAGACACACTATTTTGCCCCTCAATATGCCAGTATTTAGCCACTCAATATGCCAGTATTTTCCCCCTCAATATGCCAGTATTTTCCCCCTCAATATGCCAGTATTTTCCCCCTCAATATGCCATTCTTGTGCCATTTAATATGCCAATATTTTGCCCCTCAATAGGCCATTTAATATGCCAGGATTTTGCGCCTCAATATGCCATTTAATATGCCAAGATTTTGCCCCCCATTATGCCAGGATTTTGCCCCTCCAATATGCCAGGATTTTACCACTAAATATGCCAGGATTTTGCCCCTCCAATATGCCAGGATTTTGCCCCTCCAATATGCCAGGATTTTGCCACTAAATATGCCAGGATTTTGCCCCTGCAATATGCCAGGATTTTGCCACTAAATATGCCAGGATTTTACCCCTCCAATATGCCAGGATTTTGCCCCTCCAATATGCCAGGATTTTTCCCACCTCCTCCCCCCTTCCCAGTACTTACCTCCTTGCTGCTGTCTCCCAGTGCTCTGCAGGTCCACGGCTGTGAGGGAAGCGTTGCGCTTCAATAAAAAAAAAAAAAAAATTCTACGAGAGTAATTCGCTTTTTTTTTGAACAAACTTTATTGAAGCCGCGTGGCTGGAGGGGAGTGCAAAACACTTCCCTCACAGCCGCACGGATCTGCAGAGCAGCAAGGAGGTAAGTAAACCCCCTTACTGCGGGCCAGGAGGGCGCGGACGATTTCCCCGCCCCCCCTTGTGGCACCCTAAGGCAGCCGCCTGTGCTGCCTTATGGTCGCGCCGGCTCTGTGTCCATGGGATTGCAGTGCCCAGTTTCCAGTGATGCATTGAAGGTTCAATCTGATACAGACGTTCTGCTTCCTTTCCAGCTCCAGCTTCAGTCATTGCAGATCATCTGCAGTGGAGAATGGGCAGAGAAGGATAGATGCTGTGATGTCCCATCAATGGTGAGAAATCAGCTATAGCTATAAAGTGCCCGACATGCTACAACTGCTTTGTGTGATGCACACTACTATTCCAGTGCTATGTACACTACGATTGTGTGCCCTCTCAGTAACAGTCTGCACTATTTTGTTCTATGCTCTTTTCTCCTTCCCAGAGAGATGAAACCATGTGTCCTGCTACTCCCTCTGTCTGCACCTGCACCTCTGATGTGCGGGGACCACCAGGGCTACCCGGACCCCCAGTAAGATCAATTCCTAGTCAGAAACCAGAGCATTAATGAGCATGCTCATTTGCGGAGACCAACATTTCTTTTGACAATCTCTTTCTTCTTTCCACAGGGGCCTTCAGGATCTCGAGGACCAAAAGGAGAACAAGGAGACATAGGGCCTATGGTATACTCCAAACACTTGTCTTGGCACACATCCACTTTCATCCCAGCGTATTTATGCATGCAAAGCACAGAACAATACAGCCAACTAACTGTCCATCATGTGATCACACACAGGAGTTATATATATGGGTTAGAAGGCACACTTGTTTCCACAGGGCATGTGTTTCATGACAGGTTCTTGAGGATCTTTTATGCACATTACCACATACCCCCACCCCCCCCCTGCTTGGGTGGGTATTTTTGGAGTTCACTGACCCATAAACTGATCTATTTATACTCGTTTTATTGTTTTGTAGATATAAAGTTTTAGAATTTAGTACCTCCTCACAACTGTAGTAAGGTTTTATACAGGGAAATTAAATACAAACAAGGAAGTGTCTGTATATAAGTGACCTAAACCTGTTTATTTTCCCTCTTTGTTCAGGGTGAACCCGGACTAGTAGGATCTTGGGGGCCAGAGGGTCTGGGTGGTCACATGGGATCCCCTGGACTGCGTGGGATGACAGTTGCTGGACCAATGGTACGTATGGGGGGCTGCGGGAACAGGGGACAGACTAATAGCTCAAATGGATGTATGTACAGGACATGGACCCTCTTGGTTCTTATAACAATTTTCTGTGTAGAGAGCACTATGTATAAGACATAGGCTCTCTTGTTCATATTAGATTAACATTAGGCATACATAGATATAGATTAGTACAGAGCTTAAAACAAACTTATGCATAACGTAGGGAGAGCTTACAATCTAGAAGTAGTATAGGACAGTGGATCCATGAGGTGTTAGGACAGGAAACATGGTAATAGCGGAAGGTGCTGTGTCAGCTAGACAGGGCCGGCCCAAGACATTGTGCTGCCTGGAGCAAAGAATGAAATGCTGCCCTCCCCCAAAAATATATTTTTCCAAGAGCTCACCCATAGGGTGAAAAGAAAGGTTAAACATTAAATTCATCATATTCACGTTTTATCTATCTTTTCACCCCAAGGGTGAGCTCTTGGAAGAATGATTTTATTATTATATACAGGCAGCTCAGAAGAGGCAGGGTGGCAGTGCACATTAGCTGGCATGCAGTCTAGCAGTAAAGTGGCACCACTCGCTAAGCAGCAGTGAGCGCAGCATGCTGAGCCCTTTAAGTGCCAGTATTTTCCTCTCACCCCAACAAGAGCATAAACCTCAGATTCTGGGACAAAAAAAAAAGCAGAATGACAGTGACAATTCCATTTCTTGGGGCGGCAAAGTGCCGTCATTGCCTGAGGGCCGCCTCAATTGCCCCACTGTGACTCATGCAATGGCCGGCCCTGCAGCTAGATATATACTGTATGTAGATTGTGACAGACTGTACTATTTAGAAACATGGAACGTAGAATGTGTCGGCAGATAAGAACCATTCGGTCCATCTAGTCTGCCCAATTTTTTTTTTTGAGTACTTTTATTAGTCCCTGGTTCCCGGTCTTATAGCTAGGATAGCCTTGTGTCTATCCCACGCATGCTTAAAATCATTGACTGTGTTTACCACTTCTGCTGGAAGGCTATTCCATACATCCACTACCCTCTCAGTAAAGTAATACTTCCTGATATTACTTTTAAATCGTTGCCCCTCTAATTTAAGACTATGTCCTCTAGTTGTGGTTGTTTTTCTGCTTTTAAATATACTCTCTTCCTTTACTGTGTTGATTCCCTTTATGTATTTAAATGTTTCTATCATATCCCCACTGTTACGTCTTTCCTCCAAGCTATACATGTTAAGATTCTTAACCTTAGCTGGTAAGTTTTATCCTTCAACCCATGAACCAGTTTAGCAGCCCTTCTCTGAACTCTCTCCAAAGTATCAATATCCTTCTGGAGATACGGTCTCCAGTACTGCGTACAATACTCCAAGTGAGGTCTCACCAGTGCTCTGTACAATGGCATGAGCACTTCCCTCTTCCTACTGCTAATACCTCTCCCTATGCAACCAAGCATTCTGCTAGCATTTCCTGCTACTCTATTGCATTGCCTTCCTACCTTCAAGTCCTCTACCTACCTTCAAGTCCTCTGAATTTGGGTGAATTGTATGCCTCTTTGAAGAGGCGAAGGAAACGGGAGATATTGCGTTGTGAGTTCTAGAGATGGGGACGATATGGAGAATCTTGCAGCCGTAAGTGGGAACAAGCGATGAAAGGTGAAACCATGTGAACAATCCAGACTCCATTCAGAGGAGTACTTGTTAACATGGGCGGCAATCTATGGATGGGTGGTGGAAGGCAGAGAGGGTTAGTGTCTTTACAGAGAGTATTTTCTATAGTCTCTTCTGTAGATTCCTATTAATATATAGTACAGACGCTTTCTTTCCAGGTAATGGTTCCTTCATTTTGTGCATTTATTTCAGGGACCCCCGGGAATGAAAGGAGAAAAAGGTGACACAGGGAGCCCTGGACTGCAGGTAATTAATATGCAATAATAACAAACTGCATAACTTCCCGGATATCAGAGAGTTATACAGAGTCAGGTATCATAGAATACCAATACTACATGCTTCCCAACCATCTCTATCAAAAAATACATAGTCAATTTCTACTCTGGGTGAGTCTGTGGCAGAGTTTGTGCAGAGTGGGCATGGATTTGACAGAATTGTGAGTAAGTAGTTGCACATTAAAGAGGGCCACCTTGCCCCGCAAAGAGAACCTGCTGCTATGTATTATGGGAGATCATTTCCAATGTCTGCTTATGCTGACCAATTCTCCTGTTCTTTAGGGTCCTCCTGGTCCAGAGGGAATGGCTGGAAGAGATGGAATGACTGGACAAAAGGTATCATTTAACACAAAGTATATATACAAATCTGTGTGTAAAATCTGTTATATATATTCCCACCACATTTCACAATTTCAAACATTTCACTATTGACCCCATATGTCACTAAAACTGAGCCTGTCTGACACATCCCCTACACAAAATTAATCTTATGAAAATCCACTTCATCCCATCATATTCAGATTCTGTGCCCCTGTGCATTCCACAAACTCCACTGCACCCAACAAACATTGTCCCTCATACACCTGCAGTTTCCCGCCTTGTGACTCTGGCATGTTTTCACTTGCTGCAGTTTGTACATTATCAGCATTTGCAGATTTCCTCTTGGCCTGACAGCTCATTATACATTAGAAAATGTTCAGACAAATGTGACCTTTTAAAATTCACATGAATTTTGCTTACTGCAGAGAAAGGCATCCGTCTTTTTAATATATCAGTCATTTCACTTGGATAAAAGCCCCCATTTTGGGATACAAGTCTTTAGTGTCAAAACCTCTATCGCTATATATGTTCTCTGTCACATAATGTGTTAGAGTGGAGAATGTTGGCTGCTGCATGTCATTGAATCCTTTTATCATCACATTTTCAGGGAATCCGAGGTGTAGAGGGAACATCAGGTCTTCCCGGACCTCCTGGACCTAGGGTAAGATAATAAGAAATCCAACTATTTTATTTAACACAGCTGTTAAACTATGGTAACTGTAAAGGTTTTTTTCATTACTGACCCTTCACCCCATCACCCCACTCCCTAACCCTTATCAGCCTCCTCTTATTATTCCTTTCGTCCCTTACCCTCCAAACTTAATTTCTGTTAAACATTTTGAAAACCTTTAATAAAAAGTCTGTGAAAAGTCCATAGAATATCATAAAAGTGCCCATTAAATGTTTACCATTTTGGTGCCTACATGTGCCCTCACCCCAACATGCAGTGTTGACTTTCTGGCAGTGTTTATAAATTACCATTGCTTAATGAACTGATTCTTTTTCATAGGGAATACAAGGGGTTCCTGGGATAAAAGGTATCCCTGGGGAGCGGGGTCTAGTTGGAGATGTGGGGCCAACGGTGAGTATGTTGGGTCCAAGATTTCTCACGTCCTGCCTCATGTAGAAATTCCAGATGCTATTGGGGTTTAGTGCTGTAGGGAATATATCAACAAAAGATTTGTTTTACATATGGGAGTTCCCATTTTGTGTAAACACCTGGTAATTTAATTTGACTAGGATCATGAGATGAGCATTTGTGGGTTGTGATTAAGCATTAGTCCAGTGTTTCTTTGGTTACCTTGTCCATTACAGAAACCTACTCCTTCCTAGGAGACTTACTAACAGAAGTGTTTCATATCTAACTGTACTGTCCAGCTAAGCCCTTGATTAAGTGGATAACTGTTGATTAAGTGCCAGCTAAAGCTGCTGCAAGTATTTATCCTAGAATAATCACCCAGGAATAAGGTGATCTTTCCATAGATTGGCTTATGTACCTCTCCTCAGCTATCCTGCCTGCACTGACCCAGTCACAATACATACAGGATATATGAAATTAATAAACATTTACAACAAAATCACATACAAATTTACATACAAATTGCAGACTTGCCACCTAAGGGAGGAGTTCAATAATCGCTTTCATGAGGCTTTAAGTTTGAAAAGTTTCAGTCCGATATTTCCAAAATCCATCTTCCTATGGCCACTGGAGTTTCAGTTAGCTTGGTTGTCTGTGCAGGTTAATGGTCACTGGTAAACAAGCTAGATTAGAGAATTGCATAGTTAACTGTCCCCTAGTAGACAAAATGGAGATATGTGTAAATGACTGATAGAGCAGCGTAATTTGCAATCTTACTGATTTATTCGAACTCTCCGTGTACAGATGTAACTGCCTGCCCTCAAATGAGTCCATTTGTCCAGTGTAGAGACTAATTGACCGATCATTTGAGAACACCTATAACAATATTGAGGGTAGGCTAACTAATTGTTGGCTTCATTGAACTGATCAGCCTGGAGAGTATAGCTGTGATTGATTTATTGCCTTTTAACTATGGTGTTTTTTAATCAGAATCACTTCATTGAAAATTTACTTCAGCTAATTCCAGATCTGTCCTTCTCAGGGTCTTCCTGGCACGCGAGGAGAAAAGGGGGAAAAGGTAACACCTGCCATAACTGGTGCTAACTCCCTTAAATCACTAGTATCTTATGTACCATCACATAGCACTGGAAATCATTTCTTACTGAGCAGCATTGACCCATGCATGACATTCATCCTGTGAGCTCATCATTGATTCTCTATTGTGGGGAATCATCATGGCTTCATCTCAAGGTTATTTTTTTTCTTGGCATTTTAGGGGGAGCCTCAGTCAGTAGCCAGCATTTATCATCTGGTGAATCAGGTGTGCGAGCGACTTATTCAAGGTAACTGACCCTCTAAGCAACACCTTCTTCAAGGTTGTGTGTAATAATAAAAGAAAATTACAACTGCAAATTACCATGACTTTTTCCTTTTAAGATATCTAATCTTTGCTGAAAACCGTCCGGTTAGTGTATAATCGTTTGTGATTTTTTGACCCCTATTAGCAGCCACCAAAACAAGTCCACAGGGACAACCCACTTGGCTTTCAGCTTATATAGCTGGAAGTGCTATTATTTGACACACAAATCATTATAATTTGACTTTGAGGACATTCTTTATTGTAAAAAGCTGTGTAAAACACAATATAGTACGTACTTACCAGAATACCAAAGACTTCTCTTTTTTTTGTCTTCAAATTATAATTAAAACATTAAAGGAAACCCAACCATTAAATAGCAATGAACTATAATTCCTGGAAAAAAAACATGTTCTTCCCAGTTCTGGGAAATGGACTATTGGATGGATACACAGTTCTTTAATCACCTTTGTTACTGTTTTTTGGCAAAACGCAAATAGCAGTAAAATAACATGTATAATAACTTGTAGAGATAACGGGAAATAGGGAAGTGTGGCACATGGACAAAGTGTACAGTAAATCACAAGCTGAAGCTATCACAGGCAGTGCACATAGCTCATTAAACAAATAATATAGAGTTGGAAATCAATAGCAGTTGTGTTTAGGAACAGTTTCAAGTGTAGGTTCTAATTTGGAAGAACGGTAGAGCACACACAGCTAGAATATTTTGTCAGCCAGCAATCGCATACATCAAAGATTATTTTTTTTTATGTTAACCTTATGTACAATAATGTATTCCAAGTAAGCTCAGGTCTCTTCTTACAAGACTTTAACAAGGGCACCATTGGAGAAAGTTTAGCTCAGTATAACTATTTGAATAATAGGAGTTATTTATGAATATATAGTGTGTATTGGTCTATAATCCTTCTCAAAATATTGGCAACGGTATACAACTGTTAATATGATGTGACCACAGCCAATAGGAAACATATTGATCACTGACTGCAGAGCATACTTGGTCTTTACTAGACATGTGCAAAACTAAAATTTTCGTTTCGTTTTCGTCCATTCGGACGAAAATGTTATTTATTTCGTCTAAAACGAATTTCGTTCATTAGTGCATTCGTTTCAGACGAAATTCGTTAATTATTTTCGTTTCGTTAATTTTTTTCGTTCGTTTTATAGAATACAATGTAATACTATTGGCTTTCTATAAACCGAACGAGAGCCCCATTTTTTATGAATGGAGACTCTGTCTCCGTGTAGTAAAATGCCGACAGCCTATAAACCGAACGTTCGGTTTATAGGCTGTCGGCTTATGGAATACATGTATTCCTATTGCTATTCTATAAACCGAACGACTTTCGGTTTATAGAATAGCCATAGGATTACATGTAGTACATAAGCCGAAAGTCTATAAACCGAAAGTCGTTCGGTTTATAGGCTGTCGGCATTTAACTATACAGAGACAGAGTCTCCATTCATAAAATTATGAATGGAGACTTTGTCTCCGTGTAGTAAAATGCCGAAAGCCTATAAACCGAACGATCCGTTTATAGACTTTCGGCTTATATAATACATGTAATCCTATGGCTATTCTATAAACCGAACGTTCGGTTTATAGAATAGCAATAGGAATACATGTATTCCATAAGCCGACAGCCTATAAACCGAACGTTCGGTTTATAGGCTGTGGGCATTTTACTACACGGAGACAAAGTCTCCATTCATAATTTTATGAATGGAGACTCTGTCTCCGTATAGTTAAATGCCGGCTTTTAACTATACGGAGACAAAGTCTCCATTTATAATTTTATGAATGGAGACTCTGTCTCCGTATAGTTAAATGCCGGTGTTCTGACAAATTTCTGGAGCAAATTCTCCTGCGCAATCGCAGGAGAATTTGCTCACTGCGCATGCGCATAAAGTTACAGCTGATAACTCAGCTGTAACTTTGTGACCACCGCGCATGCGCCAGCTGCGCAACCCACCTCCCGCCCCCTCACACCCCCTGCACACCCCTTCTTACCAGATCATCGACCACAGCGATACACAGCGCATGCGCACGCCTATCCAGCCGTTTGGGAATGTGCGCGTCCGTTGTTGTGTTCTTAAGGTGGTAAGTAACATGGGGCGTCGGGACATAAGGGGGCAAGCATCCTGGTGAGGGCTGCCTCATCTTGATGGGATTTGTGATCCTCCTGCTGCATCAATAATACAGCAGGAGGATCACAAATACCATCAAGATGAGGCAGCCCTCACCAGGATGCTTGCCCCCTTATGTCCCGACGCCCGTGTTACTTACCACCTTAAGAACACAACAACGGACGCGCGCATTCCCAAACGGCTGGATAGGCGTGCGCATGCGCTGTGTATCGCTGTGGTCGATGATCTGGTAAGAAGGGGTGTGCGGCGGGTGTGAGGGGGCGGGAGGTGGGTTGCGCAGCTGTCTCATGCACGGTGGTCACAAAGTTACAGCTGAGTTATCAGCTGTAACTTTATGCGCATGCGCAGTGAGCAAATTCTCCTGCGATTGCGCAGGAGAATTTGCTCCAGAAATTTGTCAGAACACCGGCTTTTAACTATACGGAGACAAAGTCTCCATTTATAATTTTATGAATGGAGACTCTGTCTCCGTATAGTTAAATGCCCACAGCCTATAAACCGAACGTTCGGTTTATAGGCTGTCGGCTTTTAACTATACGTTTGTCTCCATTCATAAATTTATGAATGGAGACTCTGTCTCCGTATAGTTAAATGCTATTGTATTCTATAAACCGACTCTATTTCGGCTTATAGAATGCAATAGTACTACGAATGGACGAATGAACGAATGATTTTCCTTTATTAACCATTCGTTCATTCGGCTTTAGTTAGCTTAGCATTTTCGTTCTTCGTTTTTCGGGCGAATGGACGAAAATGCAATTTTCGGACGAAAATGCATTCGTCCGAAAACGAATGCACATGTCTAGTATATATTCACATGTAAATTGCTTTTTTAATAAAAAATTATGATATAAATAAAATCTTATTTTTATTTCCTTTTATGTGACAAAGCTGCCTCTCTCTTTCCCTTGCCCCCAGATTTGTCGCTCTCCCCCCCTTAGTGTTGTCTCTCTCTCACCCTCCCTTTGGCTCCCCCCTCGCTCCCCTTGTGTCTGTCTCTTCCCCCCTTCCCTCCCCTTGTTTCTCTCTGCCCCCCCCCCTTGTTATTCTGTCCCCCCCTCACCTGTTTCTTGCTCCCTGGTGGCTAGTGGGGGCAGCCGGGGGATGTATGCACTATACATAATAGACGGAAGTGTCGGGCAGCATGGAGGTTGTCTGCACGATTCGTGCAGACATCCCCCAGCTGCCCGATTCTCCCTGGTGGCTAGCGAGGGAGCGGAGGATGTCTGCGCGATGAGCGAGACCTCCCCTGCTGCCGCCCGGAACGACAGCCAGGACTTTTATGAGGAAGCCGGAAGTACCCAGCTTCATCATAGAAGTCCCGGCGGTCATGCCGGGCGGCAGCAGGAGAGGTCTCGCTCATCGCGCAGACATCCTCCGCTCCCTCGCTAGCCACCAGGGAGAATCGGGCAGCTGGGGGATGTCTGCACGAATCGTGCAGACAACCTCCATGCTGCCCGACACTTCCGTCTATTATGTATAGTGCATACATCCCCCGGCTGCCCCCACTAGCCACCAGGGAGCAAGAAACAGGTGAGGGGGGGACAGAATAACAAGGGGGGGGGGCAGAGAGAAACAAGGGGAGGGAAGGGGGGAAGAGACAGACACAAGGGGAGCGAGGGGGGAGCCAAAGGGAGGGTGAGAGAGAGACAACACTAAGGGGGGGAGAGCGACAAATCTGGGGGCAAGGGAAAGAGAGAGGCAGCATTGTCACATAAAAGGAAATAAAAACAAGATTTTTTTATATCATAATTTTTTATTTAAAAAGCAATTTACATGTGAATATATACTAGACATGTGCATTCGTTTTCGGACGAATGCATTTTCGTCCGAAAATTGCATTTTCGTCCATTCGCCCGAAAAACGAAGAACGAAAATGCTAAGCTAACTAAAGCCGGATGAACGAATGGTTAATAAAGGAAAATCATTCGTTCATTCGTCCATTCGTAGTACTATTGCATTCTATAAGCCGAAATAGAGTCGGTTTATAGAATACAATAGCATTTAACTATACGGAGACAGAGTCTCCATTCATAAAATTATGAATGGAGACTTTGTCTCCGTATAGTTAAATGCCCACAGCCTATAAACCGAACGTTCGGTTTATAGGCTGTCGGCATTTAACTATACGGAGACAGAGTCTCCATTCATAAAATTATAAATGGAGACTTTGTCTCCGTATAGTTAAAAGCCGGCATTTAACTATACAGAGACAGAGTCTCCATTCATAAAATTATGAATGGAGACTTTGTCTCCGTGTAGTAAAATGCCCACAGCCTATAAACCGAACGTTCGGTTTATAGGCTGTCGGCTTATGGAATACATGTATTCCTATTGCTATTCTATAAACCGAACTTTCGGTTTATAGAATAGCCATAGGATTACATGTATTACATAAGCCGAAAGTCTATAAACCGATCGTTCGGTTTATAGACTTTCGTCATTTTACTACACGGAGACAAAGTCTCCATTCATAATTTTATGAATGGAGACTCTGTCTCTGTATAGTTAAATGCCGACAGCCTATAAACCGAACGACTTTCGGTTTATAGACTTTCGGCTTATGTACTACATGTAATCCTATGGCTATTCTATAAACCGAAAGTCGTTCGGTTTATATTTTAGCAATAGCATTACATGTATTCTATAAACCGAACGTCGTTCGTTTTAAAGACTTTCGGCTTATAGAATACTATTGGCTTTCTATAAACCGAACTAGAGTCGAGTCCCCATTCATAAGAAATTCTTATGAATGAGGAGGGACTCTAGTTAGGTTTATAGAATGCCAATAGTATTCTATAAGCCGAAAGTCTTTAAAACGAACGACGTTCGGTTTATAGAATGCATGTAATGCTATTGCTGTTCTATAAGCCGAATGTCTTTCGGCTTATAGAACAGCAATAGCCTTACATGTATTCTATAAACCGAACGTCGTTTGTTTTAAAGACTTTCGGCTTATAGAATACATGCTGCTATTGGCTTTCTATAAACCGAAAGAGTCCCCATTCATACAAATAGGTCAATTGACCTATTCGTATGAATGGGAACTCAATTTCGGTTTATAGGAAGCTAATAGCATTACATGCATTCCATAAACCGAAAGTCATTCATGTCGGTTTATGGAATGTAGTACAATGCTATTGGTATTGTAAACCGACTCTATTTCGGTTTAGAATGCCAATAGCACGAATGGACGAATGGACGAATGAACGAATGATTTCGTTTATTAACCATTCGTTCATTCGGATTTTGTTAGTTAAAATTTTCGTTATTCGTTTTTCGGACGAATGGACGAAAATGCTATTTTCGTCCGAAAATGCATTCGTCCGAAAACGAATGCACATGTCTAGTCTTTACTGCACCATATGAGATTAGAAACTAATCTCTGCCAATCCTAAACGTGACACATGTAGTAGGTGATGTTATCATTCAAAAATGGCTATTTTAAGACTTCGTACTACTTTCTAATGCTGGTTGTAGGCGATGTACCAAATAGCATACATAACTTATACTCTGAGGGAGAAACACAGTCTGACTCCTGTATTATGTATATAAAAAGCTGTTTAATTAGTAAACTGGGGGTATCCTCTGTCTCCTCTGCCCCTCCCAAATCAGTCAAAATAGGAACTGAATAAAAATGACACAGGATAAAGCAAAGCAATCTTGTGGTGACCAATAGCCACAAATGAAGCAGACATTCTCCAGTCAACCTCCGAACAGGACCATCGGGGACAAATAAAATACCTCAGAATAGAAACATAGGAAACCATGCTATGTTCATTTTTTGAGAATGATTTTTAACTTTGAGAGACTTTACATAGTTTGTTATGTAGGTTTCATAAAGTAACAGTAGAATTGTAGAAAGAGTTCTTCACATATCACTCTTTTCTTATGTCACTATTGTCTCCTCTGGTGTTTCTCCAGCCCATATGGTAAAGCTGGACACAGTACTTGGTGAACGAGAGATGCACCCAGTCCCCGTGTGGGATGAGGAGAAAAAGGAAGGCGAACCGGGACTACCAGGACCACCAGGACTTCCAGGGGAGAGAGGAGAGCCTGGTGTGAATGGGCAGCCAGGAATGTCAGCTCAGAATGGATATCCAGGGGAAAAAGGTATACATTGTCTGGTATTGTGCAGAATGTATAACACCTGCAGCATTTAAGCACTATTGCTCTGTTCATGTGCCTTTATTTCATGTGTCAGGGATGGAAGGACATAAAGGACAGAAGGGAGAATCCGGGCACAATGAAGGTGGTCTCACAGGTCCCTCCGGAAAACCAGGTTATATAAGCTAATACTACATGCTTAGGCAGGCAATTTAGTATTATGTTAGTCTACAACTACCATCTGCATTAGCAGAAGAGTGACCAGAAAAGGAAGGATGTTGATGTTCTTGCACCAATTTTACCTGTAATCCATTGGCTTCCTCTCAGGAGCACCAGGGAAAGAGGCATTTGGGAATCCTGGCCCTTCTGGTCCTCCTGGAGTTCCTGGCCGTTCTGGATTTACTGGAATCCCTGGTCGGACTGGACCTCCTGGGCTTGTTGGGAGCTGTGAGCCATTTCCCTGCTATGTAGCTGATGCAGGTGGTATGTGCACCATACATTTTACCTAGTGGCCTTCTCAGTCCAGCTGATCACGGTCTCCTTTACCAACTCCATCTATTCTCATGAATTTATTGGTGCTGAACTGTCTGACCCCAGGTGCTTTCAAATCAAAACCTCTCTGAATCTCAGATGTTCTCTCCTAAAAGTGTTCTAGTACAAGTCATTCTCATAAACCTCTAATTTTCACAATTGTTTCATTAGGCCACCTACATCATGACAACACTGTTCTGTTCAGCACAGCACCACTTCTCTTTCTATTGCAGGTGTCAAAGACCTGATTCCATGAATGACCTCTGGACACATGAGATCTTTGAATGCAGACCAGTCCATCTATAGTCCCAGATCTGGTGGGATGAGTTGTGTGATAACTTTTATCAGAGGCTGTATATTACTTTTTTAAATGGTGCCATCTCACCTGGCAATGGGATGGTTAAATTATTTAACCCTTTAAAAACCTATATCTGCAGACCAAAAATGATTTGTATTTGCCAGACCAGCCACAATAAGTGTAATATAATACAACAAGGTATTTAAAATATGTATCATTAAACATGCAAGCACTGAGGTTTAATTACAATGTACTGTGTATATATATATATATAGTTTGTATTTAGAGATTGAACAATTAATATGCAGTGTGTTTGCAGTTTGCACACGCTACCAAGTACTAAATTCTAAAATAAACCTTTTTATCTTCGTAATATCTGAACGCAATGACTTCCATTCCTGTTTTCCAACTGTGATGTGTGATTCACACTCAACCACCCTGTGCGTGAAAATATGTGGTATGAAACACACTTGAAGACATTCATTTAGGAATGCATCACAGCTTATGTTGGTGTGTCGTATACTAGATTTCCCTAAAACATGTATTTAACCTTTATTATTGAGTCTATTGGAACATTCTATACTTTCATTCCCACATATACACGTGGAGCTGTCCATAATGCAATTCAAGGATATCCGAGAAAACATTTCAATTTCTTCATATACAAAAATATATGTGAACATTTTGTTCATCAAAGGTATTTGATTTTTTTTTTTATGAGCAGGGAACTGCTCTCCCTCGCACATGCAATTTTACTTATCTCAATTTTAATGAAAGTTTGGGAACTTTCCAATATATAATAGTTAGGATTGGAGAGAACTCTTTCTTACAGGAGGTGTGTGCATTTCAGCTGCAGTTTAACTTTAAAGCTGTCTTGATTTTACAGCTAGTCCCCCTGCCGGTCTCTCTGGCACACTCACGGGCCAGTTAATCTGATTGTATATTTCGGTCACACACATGTGGAGCCTGAGGAATGAGAAGCGTTTAATCACAGCTGGGATGATTCTCTGCTTTGAACGTGTCCTTCGCAGTGCAGGGGCAGCTTTTATCCATTCTCCTCCACTTCGCCAGGACTTGTTATAAAAGAATAGAGCAGAGTGATCACAGGGGTGCACAACTGTTCTTTGAGGTGCAATTTCTACATATAAAACAAAAAAATCATTGATTGAATCATGATGCACAGCGCCTTGGATCTGTTATATTAGCAAATTAATACTTCCTGTGCTTAGAGTAACTGTGTGCAACCTTCTCTGTTTCTCAAATGGTTATAATGACCAATTACCCAAGAACACTTAGCATGTACCCAGCACAGGTGCCTTCATTAGGCTGTTGAGAGTGCTTTCTGTACCTACACTTATGGACTTGGTGTAATAGTATATAACTTTAACCTCTTATGTTTTTAAGATGATGGATTAGCTCCTTAGGATATCATAGGTGATGTCACTTACCAAGTTGTCAACCTTTGAATAATAAAAAAAGGAACACTTGATCAATGCTTTCCTGTCATGTTAACTCAAGCTACAGCTGTTACCTATATTCTGCAATAATTCTTAGTTGGTTGAGAGTGATGTGAGTTGCCACTCATAGAGATATGAGGATCACAGCTGCAAGTGCGCTCAATCAGTAAAATAGTATGTTTCCCAGCCCACAGCCCCTCGGCGCTTGAAATGGAGAGAAAGCAGCTCACGGCCGTCAGACCCAGTTCATATTTATTCATTTACCCGTCAGAAAGCCCCACAGTTAGTACATGTTTAGACTGCACACTTGGAGGGGAGCAGTGAGCTGTGCACCGCTAATATAAATAGAGGATTCCTGCACAGGAAAGCAGGAGCCTTTGCAATGCTTCCTGCCCTTGGGGTAACCCCCTGAGCTCTCTCCGAAACCCACTCATGCGAATCAGATAGGCTTAAATATTTATACACTGCAGAAACTGTCACACGCACATCCTGTGCTCTGTCAGAGGCGATCACACTCCCAAACCCAGGTGTCGGAGCTCCCTCCTGTATCACTTTCAGTTTTCTGCCATTAAATAAGTATAACTCATCTTTCTTTTACATAGATACTTATTTCCAATGCTACCCCCTTAAATTCTCCCACTAGGTCTTTCTCATACATTCCATGCACTTATTTTTGGCCATTTCTGTACCCATCCCACCCTCTGTCTCTATGGCACATTTGCCCATGTCTTTGGGATTTGATCCTCCCCAGTTAAATCATTCCAGCCAGCCAAGGAGGGAGGAA
The DNA here is from genome assembly GCA_036172795.1 of Pelodytes ibericus. Classification (NCBI taxonomy): domain Eukaryota; kingdom Metazoa; phylum Chordata; class Amphibia; order Anura; family Pelodytidae; genus Pelodytes; species Pelodytes ibericus. Next base: position 133,261,016 of record CM069862.1, read on the forward strand.
CAGTCCAACAGTTCCCAGGAGACAGACTATGATAAACATCCATAGGAAGATCCGATCAATCACCATCGCAACATACTTCCAATCCTGTTTCACCTGTGAGAGGAGATTTAAAGATAGAAATTAGAGGACATAACACACTCCTTATGAATATAGATAGACACCTAGCTGTCACGTCAAAACATTATTTCTCCTAGTACAGACATCTAGACATACACCTCTGATCACCTTCGAAGACAAAGATTCTGGATTATTATCATTCACTCTCTAATACAACGAAATACATAGGTGTTAGGGTGTCTAATAAACAGACACATGCACCTTTCACTTTATTCTAATTCACCTATTCTTAATACACAGACTATGACTCATAGCTCTTTTTTTTCCTGCTGCTATACAGACTCTGACCACATTTCTTTTACCTCCTCCTAATAGACACCAGGAAACTCTAACCTCCAAATATACAGGTGGGACACAAACATTGCAGTTGCTCCTTCTAATGCACAAACAAAGGCCATGCCAGGTACCAAAACATTATTTTTTACTTCCTCCTGATAGGCACATACATTACTCACATGAGACTCTCCCATCTGTATGTAACAATAAATGACACTTACAGAAAAGTCTGCATCCTCGGCTCTCAGATGATCAGCGATATACTGGACCCCCTCTATGGCCAGCTTGAGAGATGGGGACATCAGCAGAACATGCTGCTCTTTGGCACTGATGGTTTTGGCAACTTGACTGGTGCCACTTGGCTTGTCCTGACTTTTGGGTTTGCACTTGCACTGGGAAGTTTGGCTTCCTGACTGTCCTTCATGTATTTGTCCTATTTGGGATACAGGAGTGCTGCTGGATTGACCATTGGTCTGGGGAGAGTCCTCATGCAGGTAGCAGTACTGGATGCTCCTGGATCGGCAACGTATTGTACCCTCATTTATTTCCTTGGGGGTGTACATCTGCTGGACACTTACAGACCGCACTTTGGGCATCAGGTTGGAGTGGGCATCTCCTAATAGCCGTGTCTGAGCTTGTGGCGAAGGACAGCTGGTCAGTGTGGATTCCTCACACAGCATAGAGTACTGCCCTGATGGAGACTTGCAGACTACTTGTGAATTGACTGTTTGCTCCAACTGATGACAGCAAGAAGATGTGGGTGATGCCCGCTGGCTGGTGGGGCTAGCAGAAGATGAACTGGGAAAGGTTGGTTCAATCTCTGTCTCAGACCACATCCTAGGTGGAGGACTAAATCTTCTGGCATGCAAGGACTCTATAAGCTTCTTGCAATTGTCTTTCACTGGTCTTTTCATGAAAAGTACTCGAGGCACAACATCCAAAAATATGCGGCGCACCCAAGCTGGCATGGTGTGAGTACGTGGGGAGCGGTGGTGCACATTTAGAACAAACACTGTTATAATGATGGAGAGGGTAACAAAGATCATTGTGAAGAGAAGGTATTCCCCAATCAGTGGAATGACCAAGGAGGTTGATGGGATGATCTCTGTGATGAGGAGAAGGAAGACAGTCAAGGAAAGTAGCACTGAGATACAGAGTGTGATCTTCTCTCCACACTCTGAGGGCAGATAGAAGACCAGGACTGTCAAGCAGGAGATAAGTAAACATGGTATGATGAGATTAATTGTGTAGAACAAAGGCAGTCTCCTAATGATGAAGGAATAGGTAATATCAGAATAGATCTCTGTGCAACATTCATATTTCTTGATGTTGTAGTTGCCCACAGCATTGATAATGACCCACTCGCCACTCTCCCAGTAGTCCAGCTGGTCAACATGACTATGCATACTGATTAGGTCAATTTTTGCTCGGTCATATGTCCATGATCCAAACTTCATGGTGCAGTTTTGTTGATCAAAGGGGAAAAAAGTAACATCGATGCTGCAGGAGCTCTTGTATATAGCAGGGGGCATCCATTTTATACGTCCATCATGGAAGAGGTGAGCTTTGGTCAGGTGAGTAACTGCAAAATCCCCATCAGCACTTGGAAAAAAAGAGAATAAGATATGAAAGAGGCCTTCAAAAATTTTATGGGATTGAAGACTTATAAAAAAAAAAAAGTCTAACTGATAAAGAAAGTATATAATAGGATAACAGATACATGGAGTAACCTTGGAGTGGGTTTGGCACACTCGACTGTAAATTAATGCTTGGGTCGTGTACAAGACTATCCTAAAGAGATGGTCAAATTGGTTTAAATCTGCAGCATATTTTAAATATGACACATTCAGAGTTATTTATGAAGAGCAATCCACAGTCGTAGTTCTTAAAATGGAGCAATTGCCTTAGAAACTGGTACAATCTTCCAGTCGACTTCTCCACTTTAAGAATCCCCAGAATTGCTCTTTGTAAGGAATCTCTGATCAGCTGAATAATTAGCTATAACAATATAAATTCTGCAGAGCAAAGAAACCCTGATTATAATAATTCTAACACGGAATTTGACCAAAAGTATTACAAATGGCTATTAGGCAGAAGATCGACAAAAGCCAAGCATTTTATTCTCAATTTCATTTTTAAATGTTATTCTTAATTTATATTCTCTATTCTTGATTTTCCTAGTAATGATAACTTCCTACACATTAGTTCTGAACAAAGTCTTTTCCTGGGGATTGTACCTCCATAACACCCCCCAACAAAAATGAAGTCCTCTGTATTTCATAAATGTCAATCAGAGGGTTCACATAGAGGTGCATGAGTATATGCACTTCACACTTGTAATAGGCCAGTGATGTCACTGAATCACTAGATCAGAAATTTCAGGGCCCCTTACAGAAAAAATTCTGCCCTGCCCCCCATTTCTCTCTCTTTCCCCCCTAACCTCCCAATGTAATTTTATCCAGGTCTTTGTATATCATACCAATGATTTAAATACACCCCAGGGCATGCCCCATTCACCTGTATTGCATATCCAGGTTTTTCTGCTGCCCCCAAGGACATGCCCCATTACACACCATTCACACATCGAAGACTTAATATGCCACAGCCAGTTTTTCCATGAATATGCCATAGTTTGGCCATTAATTTAAAACAGCCAGTTTACCCATGAACATGCCACAGCTAGTATGCCCATTAACATGCCACTCTTTGCCCATTAATATGCCACTCTTTGCCCATTAATATGCCACAGATGGTTTGCCCATTCAAATGCCAATGCCAGTGTGCTCATTAAAATGCCACAGACAGTATGTCCATTAATATGCCACAGCCAGTATGCTCATTAATATGCCACAGCCAGTATGCCCATTAATATGCCACAGACAATCCCCCCTTCCCTGGTACTTACTTCTGTGCGAGAGACAGCAGCATTCCATGCTCACTCATCTGATTGAGCACCCGAAGGTCACGTGACCCTGGTGCTCTGACGTGAGACCAGTGTCCGCACAGGTCGGAAGGGGCAGCACACCATAAACAGACAGCATGCTGCCTTCTTGCGCGGATATGTTGACGAGAGGAGATCCTTTGAACTCCCAAGCCAGTGTCTCTGCCGGCACGCTTTTTTCCTATATTTTTCAAAAAAAAAAATTTCCATTTTGTGTGTGTATCGCCCATCACCCCCTGTTGGCGGCCCTGCTCAGTGATGTTTCTGCACATTCTCAATGCAAGGGGACCCTGTTTGCCTGCACTGATCCTGTTTCAATATTTACAAAAAGGGGCTGTACCAGAAGACTTTGAAAGATGTTACCAGGGGAAAAAAAACCTATAAAATGTTAAACACACAAAATTAATTTGATGTCTGGAGTGTCTTTTTAAATAGGTTAACACAACAGTCGGTCACATTCTCTTCAGTTTAGTGATTGCTTTGTACATGACAAAGAATAGTGTTTGGACATGCAAAAATTATGATAATTTTTCTTGTAGGTAATCTTAACACAAATATGACCAGTTGTTGTGCGTCCACCAAAATCGACTGGAACTGAATCCTTGGCACTAATTACACTGGGTTTTTGTGAGACAAGACTTTCGATTCCCAACTGGTTTGCCTAACGCACAGCCTAATGCTTGAACACATTCAAATTAAACATCCTTGATACTGTGCTGTTGACTTATTCAGGCTATTCATATTTAAGTGATTTGATATGAGTGTTTCAGTAACCTTGCATTTAAATTGGTTATTGTGTTAGTAGGCTGAATAGTAACGTTTATTAAGGATATAATCAGATTGAAAATATTACCATGTGAGGTCTTTGTTGCTAAATTTAGAAGTTACTGGACAAGTAGTTGAAATTATTTGAATTCCATATTTCTGGCTTTATTGATCAAAAAAAGACTAGAACTTAAGACAATTTTTTCATTTACGAGCACATGCTGCAAAATTTTAAAGTTACACCCAGATATGTACGAGTTTGGGATTTTTTGCCACCAGCCTTTTTTCATGGCTAAGGTTGTGATCATTAAATGATCAGAGCAGGAAAGCAAACTAGAGGTAAGAAAACTAGATTTAATCCATATATTTATTTTGGGGATAAAAATACTTACCACTTAATGTTAACCAAGAGCAAAACCATGTTTTAATTTAAGGTATTTGACCCTTTTCAGATACTTTTTGATACAACTGTTTCTCTTTAAGTGTCTGGTTTACACCTAGCATTACTAGTAGAGTTGAGCGGACACCTGGATGTTCGGGTTCGGCGGGTTCGGCCGAACTCGGAAAAAAAGTCCGGGTGCGGGGTCGAACTTGATCCCGAACCGGAACATACAAGTGTCCCCCCGGTCCCCACCCATTGCCAGCAGGTGGGGACCCTAAAATAATAATGAGGGGGGACCTAGTGTCCCCCCCTTAGGGTCCCCACCCGACCACAAATAAAGTGACTAGGGGTGACCAGCCCCTAGTCACTCCCCCCCAATAAAAAAAAATTCCTACCTACCCCCCCTCACTCTAATAATATTGAGGGGCTGGGCAATAAACTAAAAAAAAAACCTGTAAAAAAAAAAACAATTTCATACTTACCATTTGATGTCTTCTTTTTTCTTTATTCATTTTTCTTTCTTCAGCCCCAAAAAAGGCCAAATAAAAATTGGATTTCAAACCAACCAATCAGAGTGCTAGCCATTTTAAACAGAGTTGGAAAATTCAAAAGTCACTTTATTTGTGGTCCCCACCCGCCGCTCATGGACCGAGGGGGGACGCTAGGTCCCCCCCTCATGATTATTATTAGGGTCCCCATCTGTCGCTCATGGGTGGGGACGGGGGGGAGGGGACACTAGGTCCCCCCCTCATGATTATTATTAGGGTCCCCACCCGCGCTCATGGAAGACACTAGGTCCCCCCCTCATTATTATTATTAGGGTCCCCACCCTCCGCTCATGGGTGGGGACCAGGGGGGGGGCTTATTTTACTAGTGACTGGGCAGCAATAGCTGTCCAGTCACTAGTAATTTTAAATTTAAGGTGTTATGAATCGCCAAACTCCAACCCGGACATACAGTGAGTGTCCGTATTCGCGTGCCTTAATGATCCTTAGATCATGTACCAAACTACCACCCCATCTTTCTTTTCTTTTTACCTCCAGGGTACTAACAAGGACATTGCACTTAAAATTAATAATACCAATGCATATTTGACTGACCAGTCTTGAAGTCATCTTTGACACTGACCTTTCAATAATTCAATCTGTTACCAAATTATATCACCTAGATCTATAGAATATTGGTTGCTTCTGCGTGGTCCTCACATATAAGGCCACAAAAACAGTAGTCTTATTTATTCTCAACTGCTGTAACCCTCTCCACGTTGGCATCCCTCTCCCCTGCTGTCCAGATTAATCTTTCTCACTAACCACTCATCTGCTTCCCATTCCTTTAAAGATTATATTTACACTAATTATCTTGCTGTATAAAGGTCTCAGTGATTTGAACCCCATACAACAATGCTAACATATGCAAAGTACTCACCTGTATAGCCTGTGCATTCTTCACATGGATAAAACTCTTTCCCCCCTCAGGGTTTCCAAAGAAGATCCCTCCTGCACTTTAACAAAAAAAAAATATCTCTCATTCCACTAGAACAACCCTTACCCTAAAACAACTTGCACTATTGCCTTCTTTCTTTCCTGCCATTTTTAACACCATCTGTGTCTCCTCTGGCTCCTTATAGTAAGGTTGTGAGCAGGACTCTCCCTGACTTATGTATAGGTCTGTTTCTGGTTATTTAAATGAGCGTGGCACACCACGTTCAATTATGTGGAATAACTTTTTGGGCTATGTAAATGAATGGCAGTGTAATGTGTTGTGTCCAGGCCCGGACTGGGACAAAAAATAGGCCCGGGCATTTAAGACTGAGCAGCCCATCCCGTCATTGATTCTCCAAACATTGTTTTACGGCTGATTTGTTTGATTTTACCTATCTTTTGATTTGTTTAAAGGGATACTATAGTGCTAGGAATACAAAGTGGTTAAAAAACCCTTTATTCACTATCCCGATTCCAGCACCTATCTCCCTCGGTGCTCCACCTCCTACGAGGCGGAAGATCTAATGTGCATGCGAGCACATTAGGCCGTCCCAACAGGATAGCATTAATTCAATGCTTTCCTATGGGGATTTCACTGAAGCTGGATGTCCTTATGCAGAGCATGAAGACATCCAGTGTCAGTTAGGCGACCAAAGGTGCCTAGCCACAAAGACATTACAGGGTTAACACCCTCCTAGTGGCTGTCTTTCTCACAGCTACAGCTGCAGCTATAAACAATTTAAACTTCGTTATAGCTCAAATGACTCTCCTAGAGGGTATTCGATTGCCACAGTGCTGTATTTTTCCACCAAAGCGTACTACCCTCCCAACACATCTCTATGGAAGCATTGGATTGGCTGAGATCATTAAGAATGATGATTTCAGCCAAGAAAACCAACGCCATGGGATGTAAAGCAAGTAATACTTAAAGTTTTAACCCTAGCAGGTGGAAGACACCTACATAGGTAAGGGGTATATGCCAGGATTTTGCCCCCCAATATGCCATTTAATATGCCAGGATATTGCGCCTCAATATGCCAGGATATTGCCCGTCAATATGCCAGGCGTTTGCCCGCCAATATGCCATTTAATATGCCAGGATTTTGCCCCCTAATATGCCATGTAATATGCCAGGATATTGCCCCCAATATGCCATGTAATGTGCCAGGATATTGCCCCCAATATGCCATGTAATATGCCAGGATATTGCCCCCAATATGCCATGTTATATGCCAGGATATTGCCCCCAATATGCCATGTAATATGCCAGGATATTGCCCCCAATATGCCATGTTATATGCCAGGATATTGCCCCCAATATGCCAGGATATTGCCCCCAATATGCCATGTAATATGCCAGGATATTGCCCCCAATATGCCAGGATATTGCCCCTTTGTATGCTCGTTATGCCACCCTCCCTCCCCCCCCCCCCTTCCCCAGACTCTTTGCTGCTCCGTCTCCCGGTGATGGTGCGTGGCTGTGAGGGAAGCGTTGTGAGCTCCCCTCCAGCCGCGCGAACAATAAAATTTGTTTGAAAAAAAAGTTCCAACAAACTTTACTGACCGCGCGGCTCGCTTCCCTCACAGCCACGCAACTTCAGAGCACCGGGGGACAGAACAGGAACGAGGTAAGTTTTTTTTATTTTTTTTTAATGCACTGCTGGTACCTTCCCCGCCGGCCTCGGCCCATGGCAACCGCGGCCCACCGGGCATTTGCCCGGTGGACCCGATAGCCAGTCCGGGCCTGGTTGTGTCGTCCTTCAGGGTAAGGATCCCAGTATATCTCCCTATCCTTTCCGTGTTTTCCCATCTACTATTCTTTCGCTTTGGCATTCCATAAAATATTAATAATAATGTTATTTATAGAGCTGCTGCAGTTTGTTTTTACTGTTCATGTTACCTGTCTTTAGAATAAGAATCTCTCAGTTCCTATGTGAGACAGTTTGGCATCAGACACCCTCTATCCATCAGCACCCACGGCTGGGAAGAGGATGAAAGACTTAGTTGGCTCTGCTTCCTGTCACTGGCTTCACATGCCCATAACGTATCTCTCATTTCCCACTAATAACTGAACATCCTTGTGACCCTCACAATTAGCCTTTCTGAGGCACCATCAGAATTGGTGCTGCGAAGGTTGCCCTTTTGTATGAGGGAGATGGGGCAGAACTGGTAGTTTGTAGAGTTTGTATAAATAATTAATGACATAGCCAGTTTGATAACTAGACAACACCACTGCTAGGAACCATTTTGTGATATCTTATGTTATTCCCAACCGGATTCATTCTCTCCAGTCCAATTCTGATAGCAGCTCCTGTAATGTAAGTGGCCACTAATTACTTCCATCACGCTTTGCAAGACACACATAAAACATTGCTGTTCTTTATGTTCCAGCATGCTTAGCAAGACGTTATTTTGAAACATCCTTGTATGGATGATAGGAGTTACAGAGTGGAGACTGATTCACAACTTCAATAATGTTGAATAGGGCAGCTGTTCATTGCCACAGCCAGATTGAGACTGACACTTCTAGATGAGCATGAGGAGAGATCCAGAACAAATACTGTTGGTGAGTAATGTTCATCTTGCTCAGTCAGATAATCATGGCATGCTGCCACCTGACTTGATGACTGTATATTCTTACCTGTTATATGATAAGCTCTATTTTAAGTGCAATAGAAAATAGAGAGGGAAGAGAGACACACACAGATGCTGACATGTTGCTCATTGGAACCAGAAACTAACTTTCTAATTTGTTTTCTTTTTTGACAGTAGTGAGTAATGCGCCAGTGACATAACGACCTCCGACTACACAGTATCGAGGAGACTTAATGTGTTGGAGCGTTAGGGTGTGCGTAAGACAAACCGGTTGGAAATCGAAAGTTTTGTCTCACAAAAAAACTGTGGAATTAGAGCAAAGTATTTGGTTCCTGACGATCTTGGTGAACGCAACAACTGGTCATGTTTGCATTCAATAGGCTTTTAAAGATTAACTACAAGACAAATGATAATACTTTTTGCATGTCCAAACACTATTCTTTGTCATGTACCAAGCAATCACTCTACACATTAGTAACCTGAAGAGAATTTATCTGACTCCTGGCATCAAATCAACTTTGATGCATCTGGTAGTTTTTAACTAGAGTTGAGCGAACCCGAACCGCAAAGTTTTTTGGACCACGTTCCCGAACACGGACATTCCACTGTGTGTCCGGGTTGGAGTTTGGGGTTCGGCGATTTAATGGTGCATTTTGAATGGCTGCAGGGCAGCCTTTCAACAAGCGTCATTAATAAATGGGAGGCTAAATCCTCCTGAATGCCCCTACTCGTGGCATTGCCGTGAGTAGGGGCATATCGCCTAAACAAATTTAAAATTACAAGTGACTGGACAGCTATTGCCCAGTCACTTGTGCAATAAGGGGGGGGGGGGGGGGGGCTGGCACAGGTAAAATCCTGCTGCCCCTACCTGTGCCAGCCTCCCTGCAAATGATTATGAGGGGGGGACCTAATGTCCCCCCCAGGTCCCCACCCATTGCCCGCGGTTGTGGACCCTATAATAATAATGAGGGGGGGGACCTAATGTCCCCCCCAGGTCCCCACCCATTGCCCGCGGGTGGGGACCCTATAATAATAATGAGGGGGGTACCTAATGTCCCCCCCCAGGTCCCCACCCATTGCCGCGGTGGGGACCTTAAAATAATAATGAGGGGGGGACTTAGTGTCCCCCACCCTGGTCCCCAACCATGAGTGGCGGGTGGGGACCACAAATAAAGTGACTAGGGGTGCCCAGACCCTAGTCACTCCCCCCCAATAAAAAAAATTCATACCTACCCCCCCTCACCCTAATAATAGTGAGGGGGGTGGGCAATAAACTAACCTGTAAAAAATAATAATTTTATACTTACCATTTGATGTCTTCTTTTTTCTTTCTTCAGCCCCAAAAAAGGCCCCTCAAAAACCCCCATAATACGCGCCGCAAAAAAAAAAAAAACGAGTGCAAAAAAATAAATAAATCCACGGGGCCAGCCGTCTTTTACACTTACGGAGATGGCAGGACCCTGGTGCAGTGGGGGAATCGTGGTACTGTATTAAATCCTTTATTTTTAGATTGGCTGACCCGTCCCAGGCTCTATGGCTTGACACTAGGGCCACAAAAAGCTTAATTAAAAACATAAACTGTATATATATTGGCGATCTACTGGTTGATTGGCTGGCTTTTAAGAGAAGACTCAACCTGTCTAATAAGATTTTGCCTATCTGTTCACTTAAAATAATAGAACTAAATATAGACAATATAAATTTGGATAATTGGACAAAAGCTGGCCCCTGTAATATTAAAAATATCATGGTCGGTCGCGTTATAAAATCTTTCCCACAGATCCAACAAGAACTTGATCTATCCAACAAGGAATTATTTAACTATCTGCGACTAAAGAACTATCTAAATCGGCATCTCCTACAAATTCGCGATGACGATACGAGGTACAAGAAGTTACTACAACTCTTCGATCCTGACCGAAGGGGTATAAGGGTTTCTCACTGTCTGGAAATTTTTAACCTCTTGGAAAAGAATACCAAACCAAGTTCATGATCAAAATGGGAAAAAGACTTGGGAGAAGAGCTTCCAATGGAAAGTTGGATAAACTCAATTAAATACGTTAAAAAAACAATTCATTGCGTAAATATCCTCGAACTGCATTACAAAATTCTACACCGCTGGCACCTAGTTCCAACAATTTTAAACACAATAGATCCACTACAATCAAATAGGTGCTGGAGATGCAATCTAGAAGAGGGTCCGACTAGACATATTTGGTGGGACTGCAATGGTATTGGCCCCTTCTGGTCTCATGTCTTTAAAAATATAACAGAAATTATGGGATGCCAGATCGACCCAAGTTTAACCACAGCTATCTTCCACCTTAATCTATCCCATCTCCCCTTTAACAAAACATATCTAATTATCCAAATACTGCTAGCATCTAAGGTAGTTTTAGCCAGGTTCTGGAGAAGGGACTGTAGTCCTTCCTGGTCCCTTCCTGGTCCCAGACGAAATCCCAGATTGAGTACCAATACTCCATGGAGTATTCCAAGAGGAGAATCAAGCTAAATTTAATCTAAGATGGGCCCTGTGGACAAATTGGCTGAAGGGTCATGGCTCTCCCATCTAGGAGACGCTGTTACTCCCACCTTCACCAACAAGGGTCTGGGGTTGAGTTTCCGTCTCTGGACATGTTCAGACGAGTGCGCAGCTCTGGTCCCCCTCCCCTCCTCTCTCTCCCACCGATTAGCAAATGATAAAACGGGATGACGAATCGGATCTCCGCTCTCTCGCTCAGGCACAGTATTCTATTTATTTTATCTTCCTTTGTATGTTAATGTTATTCACGTTTTGGTGTTACGATGCAAGGTCTTGGTCTTCTTGTTGCCCAGGCTTGGCTACCAGGGTGCTTGCTGCCCCTGGTCCCCCCTTTTTATTGACAATAATATGTTCAGCTTAAAATATCCTCCTGTGGTCTCTCGATGAGCTCCGAGAATGGAGCGGTTTGATAAGATAAGACCACTATTAAGTAATAGCCCATCCTTCTTCCCAAACGATGTTTTACGCTAACTGGGGGGCAACAGGTCAAGACACAAGCCGGTATCGTTCGCAATTATCACTGTCGTTGTGTCCTTTGTTATTTGTATTTTCAGGCTATCTATGTTTGTTTTCTCTCTTTTTTGGAAGACAATAAAAAATATATATATGAAAAATAAATAAATAAATAAATCCACGGGTGAAAAATAATCCATCTTCTTTTTTCTTTCTTCTTTTTTTCTTTCTTCAGCCCCAAAAAAGGCCAAATAAAAAACCATAATAAGCGCCGCAAAAAAAAAAAAAACGAACGCAAAAAAAAATAAAATCCCCGGTTGAAAAATAATCCATCTTTGCCCATGAAGGGCCCAGCTCAGACTGAGCTCTGCAGGGCGGGGGAAGGCTTATAAAGCCTTCCCCCACCCTGCAATTAAGCTCAGAGCACTCTTGTTTTTTTTTTTTTTGCGGCGCGTATTATGGGTTTTTATTTGGGTTTTTTTGGGGCTGAAGAAAGAAAAAAGAAGATGGATTATTTTTCACTCGTGGATTTTTTTTTTTGCACTGGTTTTTTTTTTTTGCGGCACATATTATGGTTTTTTATTTGGCCTTTTTGGGGGCTGAAGAAAGGAGAAAGAAAACAGAAGATGGATTATTTTTCACCGTGGATTTTTTTTTTTGCGCTCGTTTTTTTTTTTCCGGCACGGATTATGGTTTTTTATTTGGCCTTTTTTGGGGCTGAAGAAAGAAAAAAGAAGACATCAAATGGTAAGTATAAAATTGTTATTTTTTACAGGTTAGTTTAGCACTAAGGTCCCCCCTCATTTTTATTTTAAGGTCCCCACCTGCGGGCAATGGGTGGGGTCCTGGGGGGGACATTAGGTCCCCCCCTCATTATTATTATAGGGTCCCCACCCGCGGGCAATAGGTGGGGACGTGGGAGGGACATTAGGTCCCCCCTCATTATTATTATAGGGTCCCCAACCGTGGGCAATGGGTGGGGACCTGGGGGGGGACATTAGGTCCCCCCTCATTATTGTTTTAAGGTCCCCACCCGCCCGCAATGGGTGGGGACCGGGGGGGGCGGGACATTAGGTCCCCCATTATTGTTATGGGGTTTGGGGTTTGTATTCAGGCTCAAGTTCGAGCCCAATGCCGGACTTTTTTTAAAAGTTCGGCCAAACCCGCGAACCCGAACATCCAGGTGTCCCCTCAACTCTATGTTATATATTTTTCCATGGTAACATCTTTCAAAGTTTTCTGGTACAGAACCTTTTTGTAAATATTGCAAGAGGGTTGGTGAAGACGTCCCCTTCCATTGAGCATGTGCAGAAACAGCAGCATTCCGAAACCAGAAATTAACACTCTAATTTGGTCTGTTTACTGACAGTAGTGAGTAGTGAGCCAGTGACATCACCGACCACTGAAATGGGTATCATCATGCACCTCTATGGGAGCCCTCTCATTGACTATTTATTTGATGTTGATTCTGCCACGGTATTATTATATGCATAAATGGTTGATTTAATACTATCTTTTTGTAGCTATTTCATATTTCAGTGTGTACCTCCTATTACAAATTTAATTTTAATTCCTTGCCTCAAATATCGAATTGTATTATGCTGTATCTTAAAAGAACACTACTACTACATAAGATGTAACTAGATGACCTGGTCATTTAAAACAAACACATATATAAATCATATGCCACTGTTTGTTTTTAAATGATTGAATTAATTGCATATAAAAGGAAAAATAAAATTAGGTGTTTATTTCCTGGCTCCATTTTGTGAATATTTCCCATGATGCAACATCATCCAAAATTTTCCAGCCAGTCTCACTTTACAACTGTGGCAAAGCCTGCATGGTGATGGCATAAGATACTCCCCTGCTCTCTTACTGGTTTCTATGTATCATAGTGGGCAGGACTAGGTGGCTGTGTACAACTTTTTTACCCTCCCATTCAATGCAAGTCTATGGTCGGAATTCATACTTATAGACTGCATTCTGTGTCCCCAGCCTCAAAGTGAGTGATTTGTGCTGTAAAGCCACTAGGGGGTGGCACCCAAAAGCACTATAATTCACAAAATGACAGCTCCCAGTCACACTTATTTAATTACATAATTTTTTAAATACAGTCACATAACAAAACAAAAAGACATATCTGAAATCAGCAATACAAAATAAAAAGAAATTAAACCTTTTCATTTTTTGGTGTCCCTTTAACTATAAAATAGAAAATCGTTGTGTCTGTCTGAAGCAAGAAAAACTTGAATTTTGGAATAATGAAATTTGCACAGCTTATTCATGCTGGAATTTCTGTCAACACAACTACTCTCAGCTCACTACATTGTTCCCTTCCCAAGTATTGAGTTAATTAGGTTTTGAGTAGGAACATGACTTGCAGAACAAGGATTGCTAGCTGTTACAAGACGACGCAATGAAACTGCTGAGGAGAACGAGTGCTGAATGTTCGATCGCCTACGAGCTTTAAACAGAACTGTAAAAGTAACCTTTTGGACTTCACGCTAGGTATGCTGGTTCGCATTGCAAATTCATAATTCATTTTGTACCACTGCCATCCTCACCGGGATTATATAGTTTTTTCACAAATTTTGCATGCAATAAAAAAGCTTTTTCTATGTCATTGAATTGATCCATCCCTTTTTTCTTATACTGCAGGAGATGGGGTGGTCTCATTGGTGAAGCCCTTATTTCTAAAGTGTGTGCAATAACGAAGTGGCACCTGGAGTCCCATTGTATTTCTCATTTTGGCTTCTGTTTTCCTTTAACCATAGGTATCTAAAGTCGGTTCTAATTAGAGGCCTTATCGCCACAGTTATCAAACTCCTTCCCCAGCATTGGAAAAGTAAGCTTAGCATTTAATGCTACCCTCCACCTGTCCACCGAATCCTGCACTTCTAAGTTAATCACAAACTGAGGAGAACTGAAGATGAGAAGATTCTGATCTGACATTCATCTTAAGAAATAAACTTTATCCACAAAGTAAAATTTCCATCATACATCCCTCAGATCTTTAAAGGTCCTTAAGATAATCACACCAGACTTTCATGGTAAGTGCTAATTCCCATGCTGCTATTTATCAGAACAGCCTGCCTCTCTCATGTCCCCCATGTGTTCTTACAAATTCAAATCTACTTAGTGTTTGTAGTTTGTATTGAGCCCAATTTCTTCCACTTCACATCTCTCAGTATTAATTATGGGAAAGTTAAAATGCATAGGTTCATTTAAACAGTTCCTCGGAACAGCAATGCAGCTTGCTTGACTAATAGTCTAAAGACTAGACTCTATCACCCACAAATATGTTTTATCACCAATGTTTTTATCCACTAGAGAACTGACAGTCAATCAGATTCCCAAATCTTTAACAGGGGGTCCTAGTGAACACATTTGAGAGAGAAGCAGAGTGTCATGAAATGGATTTGAAGATCCACTGTGACGGGGGTTCTTGGAGGGGCCTGGCAGCCAGAAGACTCCCTGCAGACTATGGACCCTGTCTGTAAATATATTAGTTTGAGGGTACACACTATGAGGGCGCCAGTGGACCCCTGTTTTCAACTGGACTTCAAATACAGGCTCATTCAGGATGTGAGCCAAGATGTGTACTTTAGGATTTAAGCCTTTGTCCCATTCACTGTGTTTTCCCCAGGTTAAGATTGTATCATATCCTGTAACTCCCTGTCATTATGTCACCTTACCCATTGTCTTCATGTAAGTCATTCAGTGTCCTGTTGTACAGTGATGTCACTTAGCAAGTTACTTTAATTGAGTACACTCTGTATGTATCTGATACCTTTGTATCCTGAAAGGTGTGAGGCAGGATTTCCCCATTGTATGTCCTTCTGTTAAACTGATTATATTGTGTTGATTATGTGTCTTACTGTGTGTATTGTAATTAGGTTTACTCATCGTCATTTGCTGTACCTAACTGCTAGATGTCCTGTCTATTTGGGTACAAAGAGCAAGGGTCCAGGAAAGACTTGCTGGGTGAATGCTGAGCTGTAATCGGGGGGCTAAGGAGGTCATTCCCTACAACGGGCAGAGGGTCTACTACATCCGGTAGAGGGTCCGTTACACAGAGTACTATGACTTTAACGTTAAAGGGACACTACCACTTACATAAGTTGTAACTAAGTTTACCTGTGCATTTAAAACAAACACATATATGACATATGCGACTGTTTTTTCTCTCTATGTTTGAATTAATTGCATATAAAAGTAAAAATAAAATTAGGTGTCTATCTCCAGCATCCATTTTGAGAATTTTACCCATGATGCAACATTCTCCAAAATCTTCCAGCAAGTCTCACTTTACAACTGTGGCCAAAGCCTGCATGATGTCATAAGATACACCCTTGCTCTCTTACTGCCTCCTGTGTATCAGTAGTGGGTAGGACTAGATTTTTTTAACTGCCGTCCAACACAAAGAGATCAAACAGGAGCATTACTCCACCCTCTTGTTATGAAATAGTTACATTTCCCTCCCATTCAATACAAGACTATGATAAGAATTCTGACTTATGGACTGCATTCTGTCTCCAGCCTTAAAGTGAGATACTAGTGCTTTAAAGTCACTGGGGGTGGCACCCAAAAACAATATATTTCACAATATGGTGGAGCCCAGTCACACTTGTTTTAAAATATTTCATAAAATACGCTTGCATCACAAAAACAAAAGACATATCTGAAATCAACAATGCAAAATAAAAAAACAAACCCTTTTTATTTTTTGAAAAGCACAGTCTGAACTATTAAACATAATTATTAAAGCAATAGATATGTCATAAAAGGTCGTAAAATTGTAGAAACATAACAAAATAGTTAATGTTATTGTATTTTCATTTATAAATCAAGTTGAAAATGTTTGAATTTTCTTTTTATCATCACTTGTAATTGCTGATTAATTAAACTTTTACTGCAGAAATTTATAACAGTAGACAATCTGTATACTCTGCCAACACAACAATGTTGCATTCCAAGTGAACTAGATCCACAAATGTAGCAGGAATCACATTAGCATCTCAAAGGAGGGTTTTCTTTTTTATAGAAACAGTGGATATAAAAAGTCTACACACGCCTGTTAAAATGTCAGGTTTCTGTGCTTTAAAAAAATGAGACAAAGATAGATCATTTCAGAACTGTTTCCACCTTTAATGTGACCTATAAACTGTACAACTCAATTGAAAAACAAACTGAAATCTTTTAGATAGAGGGAAGAAAAAAAATAAAAATAAAATAATGTGGTTGCATAAGTGTGCACACCCTCTTATAACTGGGGATGTAGCTGTGTTCAGAATTAAGCAATCACATTTCAAATCATGTTAAATAGGAGTCAGCATACACCTGCCATCAGTTAAAGTGCCTCTGATTAACCCCAAATAAAGTTCAGCTGCTCTAATTGGTCTTTCCTGAAATTTTCTTAGTCGCATCCCACAGCAAAAGCCATGGTCCACAGAGAGCTTCCAAAGCATCAGAGGGATCTCATTGTTAAAAGGTATCAGTCAGGAGAAGGGTACAAAAGAACTTCCAAGGCATTAGATATACCATGGAACACAGTGAAGACATTCATCATCAAGTGGAGAAAATATGGCACAACAGTGACATTACCAAGAACTGGAGCTCCCTCCAAAATTGATGAAAAGATGAGAAGAAAACTGGTCTGGGAGGCTACCAAGAGGCCTACAGCAACATTAAAGGAGCTGCATCAATATCTGGCAAGTACTGGCTGTGTGGTACATGTGACAACAATCTCCCGAATTCTTCATGTGTCTGGGCTATGGGGTAGAGTGGCAAGATGAAAGCCTTTTCTTATGAAGAAAAACATCCAAGCCAGGCTACATTTTGCAAAAACACATCTGAAGTCTCCCAAAAGCATGTGGGAAAAGGTGTTATGGTCTGATGAAACCAAGGTTGAACTTTTTGGTCATAATTCCAAAATATATGTTTGGCGGAAAAACAACACTACACATCACCAAAAGAACACCATACCCACAGTGAAGCATGGTGGTGGCAGATTAAAGTTTTGGAATGGCCCAGCTAGAGCCCAGACCTGAATCCGATTGAAAATCTGTGGGGTGATCTGAAGAGGGCTGTGCACAGGAGATGCCCTCGCAATTTGACAGATTTGGAGTTTTTTTGCAAAGAAGAGTGGGCAAATCTTGCCAAGTCAAAATGTGCCATGCTGATAGACTCGTACCCAAAAAGACTGAGTGCTGTAATAAAATCAAAAGGTGCTTCAACAAAGTATTAGTTTAAGGGTGTGCACACTTATGCAACCACATTATTTTATTTTTATATTTTTTCTTCCCTCTATCTAAAAGATTTCAGTTTGTTTTTCAATTGAGTTGTACAGTTTATAGGTCACATTAACGGTGAAAAAGTTATGAAATGATTTATCTTTGTCTCATTTTTTTATAGCACAGAAACCTGACATTTTAACAGGGGTGTGTAGACTTTTTATATCCACTGTATATTGTAGAGGTCATGCAATTGTGCCTGTGAACTGATGTTTGTATTTATTGAAACATTGTAGAAGATCACTGAGGACTAAGTGAAGCTAGAATTTTAAAATGGACACTTAAATGAAAAGCTAGTATTTATAATATCTTGTAAAGTGTATCACCTAAGCATTGTTTTTACTGTGCATGTAGAGAATACAAAAATATTGAAAGTGTGTTGTACAAATGCCTAAATAGAAAAATGTGTTTTAAATGTATCTGTGGACAGGGCAGGCCCAACAATGGGGCAGAGTGGGGCAACTGCCCCAGGCGGCATTTTTGGAAAGGTGGCACATTGCAGCCTCAATAGTCGCTATTTCGGCTGCTCACCGGCCGAATTGCTGAAACGCCGCCTTCCCGTTGCTGCCCATACTTGCGGACAGCAGCCGGCAGGCGCATAAGAAAGGTAAGTAAAAAAAACAAACCCTCCTTCACACCGGAGGAGGGAAGACTACACGGAGGGGACCAGCATCAACTGCATGGAGCATCCATGAAGTAAGTACTGGGAAAAGGGGGGGGGGGGGGGGGGGAGGAGTGTAAAACAAGCAAAGTCCTGGCATATTAAATGGCTAAATCTGGCATATTGAGTGACAAAATCCTAGCATATTAAATGGCTAAATCTGGCATATTAAATGGCTAAATCTGGCATACTGAGTGACAAAATCTTAGCATATTAATATTGAGGGGTTAAATCCTAGCATATTAATTGGTTAAATCTGGCATATTAAATGGTTAAATCTGGCATATTGAGGGGTTAAATCTGGCATATTAATTGGCTAAATCTGGCATATTTAATGGCTAAATCTGGCATATTGATGGGTTAAATCTGGCATATTAATTGGCTAAATCTGGCATATTAAATGGCTAAATCTGGCATATTGAGTCACAAAATCCTAGCATATTAAATGGCTAAATCTGGCATTTTAAATGGCAAAATCTGGCATATTGAGTGACAAAATCCTAGCATATTAAATGGCAAAATCTGGCATATTGAGTGACAAAATCCTAGCATATTAAATGGCTAAATCTGGCATATTGAGGGGTTAAATCCTGGCATGTTTAGTGGCTAAATCCTAGCATATTAAATGACTAAATCTGGCATATTAAATGGCAAAATCTGGCATATTGAGGGGTTAAATCCTAGCATATTAAATGGCAAAATCTGGCATATTGAGGGATTAAATCCTGGCATGTTAAGTGTCTAAATCCTAGCATATTAAATGGCTAAAACTGGCATTTTAAACGGCAAAATCTGGCATATTGAGTGACAAATTCCTAGCATATTAAATGGCAAAATCTGGCATATTGAGGGGTTAAATCCTAGCATATTAAATGGCTAAATCTGGCATATTAATTGGCTAAATCTGGCATATTAATTGGCTAAATCTGGCATATTGAGGGGTTAAATCCTGGCATGTTTAGTGGCTAAATCCTAGCATATTAAATGACTAAATCTGGCATATTAAATGGCAAAATCTGGCATATTGAGGGGTTAAATCCTAGCATATTAAATGGCAAAATCTGGCATATTGAGGGATTAAATCCTGGCATGTTAAGTGGCTAAATCCTAGCATATTAAATGGCTAAAACTGGCATTTTAAACGGCAAAATCTGGCATATTGAGTGACAAATTCCTAGCATATTAAATGGCAAAATCTGGCATATTGAGGGGTTAAATCCTAGCATATTAAATGGCTAAATCTGGCATATTAATTGGCTAAATCTGGCATATTAATTGGCTAAATCTGGCATATTGAGGGGTTAAATCCTGGCATGTTTAGTGGCTAAATCCAAGCATATTAAATGACTAAATCTGGCATATTAAATGGCAAAATCTGGCATATTGAGGGGTTAAATTCTGGCATGTTAAGTAGCTAAATCCTAGCATATTAAATTACTAAATCTGGCATATTAAATGGCTAAATCTGGCATATTAAATAGCTAAATCTGGCATACTGAGGGGTTAAATCCTGGCATATTAAATGGCTAAATCTGGCATTTTAAATTGCAAAATCTGGCATATTGAGTGACAAATTCCTAGCATATTAAATGGCTAAATATGGCATATTGAGGGGTTAAATGCTAGCATATTAAATGGCTAAATCTGGCATATTAAATGGCTAAATCTGGCATATTGAGTGACAAAA
This sequence comes from Pelodytes ibericus, assembly GCA_036172795.1. Lineage (NCBI taxonomy): Eukaryota > Metazoa > Chordata > Amphibia > Anura > Pelodytidae > Pelodytes > Pelodytes ibericus. Next base: position 133,281,212 of record CM069862.1, read on the forward strand.
TCTTAGCAAATTAATATTGAGGGGTTAAATCCTAGCATATTAATTGGTTAAACCTGGCATATTAAATGGTTAAATCTTGCATACTGAGTGGCTAAATCTGGCATATTGAGGGGTTAAATCTGGCATTTTAATTGGCTAAATCTGGCATATTAAATGGCTAAATCTGGCATATTGATGGGTTAAATCTGGCATATTAATTGGCTAAATCTGGCATATTAATTGGCTAAATCTGGCATATTGAGGGGTTAAATCCTGGCATGTTTAGTGGCTAAATCCAAGCATATTAAATGACTAAATCTGGCATATTAAATGGCAAAATCTGGCATATTGAGGGGTTAAATTCTGGCATGTTAAGTAGCTAAATCCTAGCATATTAAATTACTAAATCTGGCATATTAAATGGCTAAATCTGGCATATTAAATAGCTAAATCTGGCATACTGAGGGGTTAAATCCTGGCATATTAAATGGCTAAATCTGGCATTTTAAATTGCAAAATCTGGCATATTGAGTGACAAATTCCTAGCATATTAAATGGCTAAATATGGCATATTGAGGGGTTAAATCCTAGCATATTAAATGGCTAAATCTGGCATATTGAGGGGTTAAATCCTGGCATGTTTAGTGGCTAAATCCTAGCATATTAAATGGCTAAATCTGGCATATTGAGTGACAAATTCCTAGCATAATAAATGGCTAAATATGGCATAATGAGGGGTTAAATCCTAGCATATTAAATGGATAAATCTGGCATATTAAATGGCTAAATCTGGCATATTGAGGGGTTAAATCCTGGCATGTTTAGTGGCTAAATCCTAGCATATTAAATTACTAAATCTGGCATATTAAATGGCAAAATCTGGCATATTGAGGGGTTAAATCATGGCATGTTAAGTGGCTAAATCCTAGCATGTTAAATGGCTAAATCTGGCATACTGAGGGGTTACATCAGGGGTCCTCAAACTACGGCTCACGGGCCACATGCAGCCCGCCGAGGACATTTATGTGGCCCGCGGGGGGTGCTGCCGGCACCCCCCCTCCGCACTGTTTACTTTTTTTTCTTTCTGGCAGCCGCAAAAAAAAAAAAAATCACCGCGACCGGATGTGACGTTACGTCACATCCGGATCCGTTAACTGTTTCCCTCCTCCACAGGAGGACACTGCGCGAGACGTCCGGGGACACAGCAGCTGGAGGTAAGTGATGGGGAAGCGGGGGAGGAGGGAGGGATAACGAGCACTATTCCTGGGCTCTGACTGGCACAATATTCCTGGGCATCTGACTGGCATCATATTCCTGGGCATCTGACTGGCATCATATTCCTGGGCATCTGACTGGCATCATATTCCAGGGCATCTGAATGGCAAAATATTCCTGGGCATCTGACTGGCACAATATTCCTGGGCATCTGACTGGCACAATATTCCTGGGCATCTGAATGGCAAAATATTCCTGGGCATCTGACTGGCATCATATTCCTGGGCATCTGAATGACATCATATTCCTGGGCATCTGACTGGCATAATATTCCTGGGCATCTGAATGGCATAATATTCCTGGGCATCTGACTGGCACAATATTCCTGGGCATCTGAATGGCAAAATATTCCTGGGCATCTGACTGGCATAATATTCCTGGGCATCTGACTGGCATAATATTCCTGGGCATCTGAATGGCAAAATATTCCTGGGCATCTGACTGGCACAATATTCCTGGGCATCTGACTGGCACAATATTCCTGGGCATCTGAATGGCATAATATTCCTGGGCATCTGACTGGCATAATATTCCTGGGCATCTGACTGGCATAATATTCCTGGGTATCTGAATGGCATCATATTCCTGGGCATCTGACTGGCATCATATTCCTGGGCATCTAACTGGCATCATATTCCTGGGTATCTGAATGGCATCATATTCCTGGGCATCTGACTGGCATAATATTCCTGGGCATCTGACTGGCACAATATTCCTGGGCATCTGACTGGCAAAATATTCCTGGGCATCTGACTGGCAGAATATTCCTGGGCATCTGAATGGCAAAATATTCCTGGGCATCTGACTGGCACAATATTCCTGGGCATCTGACTGGCATAATATTCCTGGGCATCTGAATGGCAAAATATTCCTGGGCATCTGACTGGCATCATATTCCTGGGCATCTAACTGGAATCATATTCCTGGGTATCTGAATGGCATCATATTCCTGGGCATCTGACTGGCATAATATTCCTGGGCATCTGACTGGCATAATATTCCTGGGCATCTGAATGGCATAATATTCCTGGGCATCTGGCTGGCATCATATTCCAGGGCATCTGACTGGCATCATTTTCCAGGGCATCTGACTGGCATCATATTCCAGGGCATCTGACTGGCATCATATTCCTGGGCATCTGACTGGCATCATATTCCTGGGCATCTGACAGGCATCATATTCCAGGGCATCTGACTGGCATCATATTCCTGGGCATCTGACTGGCATCATATTCCTGGGCATCTGACTGGCAAAATATTCCTGGGTATCTGACTGGCATCATATTCCTAGGCATCTGACTGGCATCATATTCCTGGGCATCTGACTGGCATCATATTCCTGGGCTCTGACTGGCACACTATTCCCATTGAAATACTGGCAAGTTTGTTGATTTAACTTTACTTTAATTATTGTATTTGTTCTCATTTTGTTCAAAATAAGATATATGCAGTGTGCATAGGAATTTCTTCATAGTTTTTATTTTTACTATAGTCCGGCCCTTCAACGGTCTGAGGGACAGTGAACTGGCCCCCTGTTTAAAAAGTTTGAGGACCCCTGGGTTACATCCTGGCATATTAAATGGCTAAATCTGGCATATTGAGTGACAAAATCCTTGCATATTAAATGACTAAATCTGGCATATCAAATGGCTAAATCTGGCATATTGAGGGGTTAAATCATGGCATACTGAGTGACAAAATCCTAGCATATTTATTGTTGTCTGTCCATTACAAACTGTTTTGCTATTTAATAAAACTATTTAAAATATTTTATATAAAGCTATGTGAACAAACTCATACTGGAGGATGTCTATAATTGATGTTTTTGTTAATATTGTTGTCTGTCCGTTACAAACTGTTTTGCTATTTCATAAAAATATTTAAAATATTTAAAATTTGATGTATTTTATTTTTGGGGGTGGGGGGGGGCAGCATTTAATTCTTCGCCCCAGGCAGCACAATGCCTTGGGCCGGCCCTGTCTGTGGAGTCTCCAGTTCATGACATCATCTGTGGCTTAATTTGCAAGTCTCACTTTACAACTGTGGCCAAAGCCTGCATAATGTCATAAGATACACCCTTGCTCTCTTACTGCCTCTTGTTTTTAGGTAATACAGTCCCTTTGATGGTAGCAAAAAAAAAAAAAAAAAAAAAATTATCAAAAGCCATCTTATTCACATTAATGTGGCCATTTGTTTAGGAAAAATATTTTTTTAAATTTGACTCCTACTTTTAGAGCCTCTGCAAAATAAAAGTCTGAAAACAAGACCAAAATCAATTTGTAATTCCTTTAATAATGTATTAAACTGTTAAATAGGATAATAAGATATTGAAAGTCAAGGCAGCTAAAGGGTTATATAATATGTAACATTATTATGTGACATTCTGTTAAAATTGTATATTATTATATGCTTACTCCTTGTATTCTCTGTCCCACCTACATGTGCACACTATACTACATTAGGGTGACATTTTCCACTTTTGAAAAAATAATTGGGCTGGGGTTTTTTTTCTTTTCTTTGCTAAAAATTCTCCAATTCATCCTTATTTCTGAAGCGTTAGCTAACAGGAAATGATACACATGTAATGTATTCATGTTTCAAATGTCAGTCAGATTAAATAAATTACATACCCGCACTTATAAAATACTGAACGTAATGGCATGTCAGGTTTTTTTCAGATTGTGATTTTAAAGAAGCAATTGTAGGGAAAGCAGAATTTATTTGTAAAGCCTTCTATATATTGCACTAGTCAAGAAATCTAAAATATATTGGGTATTCTCGAGATCTGTTCTGTTTAATCCCTTTAATTTGTATATTAGACTGCTACATAATGCCTTCATGCAAATCAATGCAAATCCGTGCATTTCCATGTGTTGATACACTGCAGGTTATGAATTCATTGGTATTTTTAGGCAACGTTCTAGAAGTGGGGCAATCAGCATGGAAATCAATGTAATATTCCCGCTGATTGCTCCAGTTTTAGAATGTTGCCTAAGAATTACAATGTAACAGAGAGCTTGGTAATTTTCAAGTGATTTGTTATTTCTGTGCTATGTAGCGTAATAGGTTGCCGCCTTGTAAATGAACTGCTTTTGCCATTTAGGCCAGTTTAGCCCTTTTTTAGTCTGATGTCACTGGGGGACTGCACGTTTCATTTCTATTTCTGACCGACCTAATAATACAAATGGTCATTTATTTCTCTTTCGTAAGAGACTGATCTGCATCATCTAAAGCAGTGCTTGACGAATTGAATTTAGTTTTAGCAGCCAGCAAAACAATTTAGGAGCCAGACAATGGCACATCAATCACGCAAACATACACACACAATCAATTTACATTTTCATTTACTCAATGTATCATCAAAGAGGTCTGGCTAATAAGGCTATTGTTTACAATCACTAGTCCTAGAGGTACACTGACCTAAACCCAAATTATTTGCAATGTGGTGACAGTTCACATATATATTAATCCAAAAACTATTTCACAATACTTGTGACTGTGCTTAAAGCTGAATAGATATCAAAATGATTTCATGTCATTGTCCCTTTGAAAATTGTCATAAAAGATCAGGTGCACTTGATTTTCATATAGTTTGCAAATAATTGTATTTAACTTCCTTATGTCTAGTTTTATTGGAATATTGAACAAGACCCGAAGATTGAAGTAAATAATTCCAACAATCAGGAAATCAGGAAAGCACATAAAGGAAAACAGTGTAGACCAGGCAGTCAAGGCTTGATGTGTTTTGCAAATGAGAACACTGTTGCTAAAAGGAACTGCAGTAACTAAAATATTCAAGCTCCACAATAATTATAGGTCAATACACAGAAAGGAGAGGGACCGATAATAAATATTTGTTGCTCTATTCCTAGAATAGTTAGAAAATATCAAAAAGGATGGCAGAAATCCACCATGCGAGGAGCGAAGTAGACCTCCAAGGTAGGGAAGGGAAATGCTAGACGTGGTTCACATTCAAAGCCAATGATTAAGGGCTTTTGAAAGCGAAACACGTCTGACGTTTCCCTCCCCTAACTTGGGGGTCTATCTCTCTCCTCGCATGGTTGTTGTTGTCCTTTTTGATATTTTTACACTGTTCTAGGAATGGAATAATAAATATTTTTTCTCTGCAGTCATCATCACATGTTTTCCTCTAGGTAAGGGCCCCCCTTCTTTCTGTGTATTGACTTGTCTGTTCGCTGTCTGGACGCTGAGGGCTTCGCTCCCTGCCTGGCACCGAGGCACTTTTATATTGAGGCAAACTATTCACTGTAATATGTGTTTACCACAGTAATTATAGCCATGATACCGGAGTATCTTCCAGCTATAACTTCACAATAGGAATATAAGGTTAATTCAGTCACTGGAATGCTCCCGTGAAAAGTTAACATGGAACCTTGTCTTCCCTGACAGGGCAGTCCGGTACCCCTCCATGCTATTGTGATTTGTTTGGTTTTGGGAATTTATTAATGAGGCATACTAGTCCTTTTCTCTGAAAGCCTGAATACCACATATGACATTAGCTGTATAACTATATAAAAAAAAAGAGATACAACAGGGACCAGAGCAATGTATTCTATATCTATCTGAAAGGGATAAACACATGAGACCAAGACACAGGTATCTAAATGAAATGTTTCTCTTCTTACTTGTTATACAGAACAATATCAGGCCTCCAGATCAGCTCAGATGGGATTCGGATCGATGTTACATTCTCATATTCCAAAGGATCCCACCGTAATTTATAATCATGCCATTCCTAGTACCCCAGGGTGTACAAGACAGAGAAATAAAATGAGTGATGTGAGGGAGGAAAGGAAAAAATAACTATATCTCTTCCGATTGCTCCACATAATCCCATATAACTCCTCCTATTGCTCCATGTAACCCCACCTATTTCACCCTGCTAGCACCCCATATAACACCTCCTATTGCTCCATGTAACCTCACCTATTTCACCCTGCTAGTACCCCATATGACGCCTCCTATTGCTCCATGTAACCCCACCTATTTCACCCTGCTAGCACCCCATATAACACCTCCTATTGCTCCATGTAACCCCCACCTATTTCACCCTGCTTGCATCCCATAAAACGCCTCCTATTGCTCCACGTAACCCCACCTATTTCACCCTGCTAGCACCCCATATAACGCCTCCTATTGCTCCACGTAATCCCACCTATTTCACCCTGCTAGCACCCCATATAATGCCTCCTATTGCTCCATGTAACACCACCTATTTCACTCTGCTAACACCCCATATAACTCCTCCTATTGCTCCCTGTTACCCCACCTATTTCACCCTGCTAGCACGCCATATAACTCCTCCTATTGCTCCCTGTTACCCCACCAATTTCACCCTGCTAGCACCCCATATAACTCCTCCTATTGCTCCATGTAACCCCACCTATTTCACCCTGCTAGCACCCCATATAACGCCTCCTATTGCTACATGTAACCCCACCTATTTCACCCTGCTAGCACCCCATATAACTCCTCTTATTGCTCCCTGTTACCCCACCTATTTCACCCTGCTAGCACCCCATATAACTCCTCTTATTGCTCCACGTAACCCCACCTATTTCACCCTGCTAGCACCACATATAACACCTCCTATAGCTCCACGTAACCCCACCTATTTCACCCTGCTAGCACCCCATATAACTCCTCTTATTGCTCCATGTAACCCCACCTATTTCACCCTGCTAGCACCCCATATAACACCTCCTATTGCTCCATGTAACCCCACCTATTTCACCCTGCTAGCACCCCATATAACGCCTCCTATTGCTCCATGTCACCCCACCTATTTCACTCTGCTAACACCCCATATAACTCCTCCTATTGCTCCCTGTTACCCCACCTATTTCACCCTGCTAGCACCCCATATAACTCCTCCTATTGCTCCCTGTTACCCCACCAATTTCACACTGCTAGCACCCCATATAACTCCTCCTATTGCTCCATGTAACCCCACCTATTTCACCCTGCTAGCACCCCATATAACTCCTCCTATTGCTCCATGTAACCCCACCTATTTCACCCTGCTAGCACCCCATATAACTCCTCTTATTGCTCCATGTAACCCCACCTATTTCACCCTGCTAGCACCCCATATAACACCTCCTATTGCTCCATGTAACCCCACCTATTTCACCCTGCTAGCACCCCATATAACGCCTCCTATTGCTCCATGTAACCCCACCTATTTCACTCTGCTAACACCCCATATAACTCCTCCTATTGCTCCCTGTTACCCCACCTATTTCACCCTGCTAGCACCCCATATAACTCCTCCTATTGCTCCCTGTTACCCCACCAATTTCACCCTGCTAGCACCCCATATAACTCCTCCTATTGCTCCATGTAACCCCACCTATTTCACCCTGCTAGCACCCCATATAATGCCTCCTTTTGCTCCCTGTTACCCCACCTATTTCACCCTGCTAGCACCCCATATAACTCCTCTTATTGCTCCACGTAACCCCACCTATTTCACCCTGCTAGCACCCCATATAATGCCTCCTATTGCTCCATGTAACCCCACCTATTTCACCCAGCTAGCACCCCATATAATGCCTCCTATTGCTCCATGTAACCCCACCTATTTCACCCTGCTAGCACCCCATATAACTCCTCTTATTGCTCCACGTAACCCCACCTATTTCACCCTGCTAGCACCCCATATAATGCCTCCTATTGCTCCATGTAACCCCACCTATTTCACCCTGCTAGCACCCCATATAACTCCTCTTATTGCTCCCTGTTACCCCACCTATTTCACCCTGCTAGCACCCCATATAACTCCTCTTATTGCTCCACGTAACCCCACCTATTTCACCCTGCTAGCACCACATATAACACCTCCTATTGCTCCATGTAACCCCACCTATTTCACCCTGCTAGCACCCCATATAACTCCTCTTATTGCTCCATGTAACCCCACCTATTTCACCCTGCTAGCACCCCATATAACACCTCCTATTGCTCCATGTAACCCCACCTATTTCCCCCTGCTAACACTCCATATAACTCCTCTTATTGCTCCACGTAACCCCACCTATTTCACCCTGCTAGCACCCCATATAACTCCTCTTATTGCTCCATGTAACCCCACCTATTTCACCCTGCTAGCACCACATATAACACCTCCTATTGCTCCATGTAACCCCACCTATTTCACCCTGCTAGCACCCCATATAACTCCTCCTATTGCTCCATGTAACCCCACCTATTTCACCCTGCTAGCACCCTATATAATGCCTCCTATTGCTCCATGTAACCCCACCTATTTCACTCTGCTAACACCCCATATAACTCCTCCTATTGCTCCACGTAACCCCACCTATTTCACCCTGCTAGCACCCCATATAACACCTCCTATTGCTCCATGTAACCCCACCTATTTCACCCTGCTAGCACCCCATATAATGCGTCCTATTGCTCCCTGTTACCCCACCTATTTCACCCTGCTAGCACCCGATATAACTACTCCTATTGCTCCATGTAACCCCACCTATTTCACCCTGCTAGCACCCCATATAACTCCTCCTATTGCTCCACGTAACCCCTCCTATTTCCCCCTGCTTGCACCCCATATAACACTTCCTATTGCTCCACGTAACCCCGCCTATTTCACCCTGGTAGCACCCCATATAACGCCTCCTATTGCTCCATGTTACCCCACCTATTTCACCCTGCTAGCACCCAATAACGCCTCCTATTGCTCCACGTAACCCTGCCTATTTCACCCTGCTAGCACCCCATACAACTCTTTCTCTTACTCCATATTACACCCCCTCTACCCCTCTATTTTTCCATACAATCCCTTCCCATATCAGGATAACATACCTGTTTCACCCAAACGTTGGTTGTCATCATCTGGTTCTTCTCATCCTATAAAAATAAAGCATGTTTAGTGTTCATGATTTAACTTGGTATTTTCAAACAACACAATCTTGAACAGACTTTAGGGTCTGCTCAATAAAGAGAGAATTGCAAGGAATTGAGATGGGAATTTAAATATTTAGCCTAATGTATCCAAGTTGGAAAAATCTTCCAAATTTGCTGAATGGGAGAATTTTTCCAACCCACCTTAAGTTTGAAACTCCTGTCTCTATTCCCTGCAATTCTCTTGTTATTGAGTAGATCCTTTTATTTTATTTTTTAATCTAAAATCATTGAACCATTGCATCATTAAATATTTATTTTGTACAACCAGAATGTAATTTAAATACTTAATATAGAATGTGACTACAATATAATAATGCTTTTCTTTTCTTTTTTCATTGTTGTTGCTCTTGTTTAAAAAATAAAAAAAAATCAATTTATGAATAAAATCATTGAACCCTTTCCTTTTATCAGTAGGATGTGGATCTTTAATATTCTTTCACATACCGCCTCATTTGTTATGCATTGAGGAAGGATAGGCAAGGCTGGGCGATAGATCCTTATTGGAGTTGATGAGATTTAAATCACAATCACTGTGTATAAAGGCCTGTGGCTGCCTCAACATCTTGAAAGCTGGAACTGTAAGTCACCATTCAAGTCAGAAACGGACCTTTTCTATAGTTGAGACAATCGACCCTAACAGAGGAGATGCAGCAGCTGAAATCTTTTGTCCACAATAATCATACCCATGATCGTAGGAAGTCTTCCAGCTATACCTGTACAAAGTTTAATTTAAATTATTGGTCATTATAATGCGCCTGTGAAAAGATCACATGCCAACTTCGTCTTCCCTGATTGGGCAGCTCTGTGCCATGGTTTCACCTGCTCGTGGGTATTCATGTATATGTAAATAACAGTATGTATATTGATCCCCAGGACATACTTGAAAAAAGAGCAATACCTTGCGCTTTTTCTTTCAAAGCACACAAAATGAGAGAGGCACATTTTGTTTTAAACGTTCATTGTATTGGAGAATGATACGCCTGGCCCACATATAGTGTTAAGATGTGCATGGTAAGGACTAGGACTTTAATTTTTTGATCTGGATAGTAGGTTGCTCTCTCTCTCTCTTTTTTTTTTTTTTGAGAATTACAATTCTTTGGGCAAACTGAGTAGGGAAGGTCCATTGGAAAGGTAGTCCACAAGCATAGCCAAAGATTAGCCCTCAGCAGTGATGTGAACCTTTCAAAGAAGCAATAGTTAAAATGACTGATCCTCGTTTTCTCATTTTTTTTTTTTTAATTAGGCCCACTATCATTTTTACTTAAAAAATGCCTAAATTAGAAGGAATATGTGCTTTAAACCAGACCTGTGGATTGATATGCAAATTATAAATTTCCCATTGAAAGTTTGCATATCAAGCCACAGATGATGTTTTAATAAAGGGACACTACCACTTACATAAGATGTAACGAGATAACCTGGTCATTTAAAATAAACACATATATAAATCACGTGCCACTGGTTTTTTTTAAATGATTGAATTAATTGCATATAAAAGGAAAAATAAAATTTGGTGTGTATCTCCTGGCTACATTTTGTGAATATCTCCCATGATGCAACATCGTCCAAAATCTTCCAGCCAGTCTCACTTTACAACTGTGGCCAAAGCCTTCATGATGATATCATTAGATACTCCCTTGCTCTCTTACTGGCCCCTGTGTAACATAGTGGGCAGGACTAGCTGGCTGTGTACAACTTTTTTTTTACCTGACTTCCAACACAAAGAGAGGAGATTAACCTGATCAAACAGGATCGTAACTCTGCCCCCTTGTGATTTAATAGTTACATTAGCTTCCCATTCAATGCAAGTAAATAATCAGAATTCTTACTTATAGACTGCATTCTGTGTCCCCAGCCCCAAAGTGAGAAAATTGTGCTCTAAAGTCACTAGGTTGTGGCACGCAAAAAACCCCTATATTTCACAAAATGGCGGAGCCCAGTCACACTTGTTTAGTTATATATTTTACTAAATACAGTCACATAACAAAAGCAAAAGACATATCTAAAATCAGCAATACAAAATTACAAAAAGAAATGTTTTTCATTTTTTTGGTGGGAGTATCTCTTTAAACCCGAGATATCTTCCAAACCAGTGGCGTAGCGTGGGGGGTGCAGGGGGGGCCGGCCGCACCGGGCGCAATATCTGGGGGGGCGCACTAGCCCTATGCGGCCGCCAGGGCCGTCTTTAACGCGGGGCAAACGGGGCAGCTGCCCTGGGCCCATTTACTCCTGGGGGGCCCCAAGGCAGCTGTCTCGTGGGCCCCCAGCCCCCAGCCCCTGCTGCCGCGTTCACAGCGCATTGCGCTTGTGAACGCTTTTTTCCGGCAAGCCGCATCCGATGGATGCGACGGCCGGAAAAAAAAAAAAAAAAAAACTGCCGCCGGATGTGACGTCGCGTCACATCCGGTTTCTGTTTCCCTCCTCCGTGCAAGAGGGAAGACTGCACGGAGGAGACATCCGGCGGGGGACACGGAGCAGCTTCATGTAAGTACGGGGGGGGGGGGGGCTGGCTGGCACAATATTCCTGGTATCTGACTGGCACTATATTACTGGGTATCTGATTGGCACTATATTACTGGGTATCTGATTGGCACTATATTACTGGGTATCTGGCTGGCACTATATTACTGGGTATCTGATTGGCACAATATTCCTGGTATCTGATTGGCACTATATTACTGGGTATCTGATTGGCACAATATTACTGGGTATCTGATTGGCACAATATTACTGGGCATCTGATTGGCACTATATTACTGGGCATCTGATTGGCACTATATTACTGGGAATCTGATTGGCACAATATTACTGGGCATCTGATTGGCACTATATTACTGGGTATCTGAATGGCACAATATTACTGGGCATCTGATTGGCGCTATATTACTGGGTATCTGATTGGCACTATATTACTGGGTATCTGATTGGCACTATATTACTTGGCATCTGATTGGCACTATATTACTGGGCATCTGATTGGCACTATATTACTGGGCATCTGATTGGCACTATATTACTGGGCATCTGACTGGCACTATATTACTTGGCATCTGACTGGCACTATATTACTGGGCATCTGATTGACACTATATTACTGGGTATCTGATTGGCAATATATTACTTGGCATCTGATTGGCACTATATTACTGGGTATCTGATTGGCACTATATTACTTGGCATCTGATTGGCACTATATTACTGGGCATCTGACTGGCACTATATTACTGGGCATCTGGCTGGCACAATAATACTGGGCATCTGACTGGCACAATAATACTGGGCATCTGACTGGCACTATATTACTGGGCATCTGGCTGGCACAATAATACTGGGCATCTGACTGGCACAATAATACTGGCCATCTGACTGGCACTATATTACTGGGCATCTGGCTGGCACAATAATACTGGGCATCTGGCTGGCATAATATTACAGGCATCTGGCTGGCACTATATTACTGGGCTCTGACTGGCACAATATTACAGGCATCTGACTGGCATAATATTACAGGCATCTGACTGGCACAATATTACAGGCATCTGACTGGCACAATATTACAGGCCTCTGACTGGCACAATATTCCTGGCCTCTGACTGGCACACTATTACAAGCATCTGACTGGCATAATATTACAGGCATCTGACTGGCACAATATTACAGGCATCTGACTGGCACAATATTCCTGGCCTCTGACTGCACACTATTACAGGCATCTGACTGGCATAATATTACAGGCATCTGACAGGCACCATATTCCTGGGCTCTGACAGGCACAATATTCCTGGGCTCTGACAGGCACAATATTCCTGGAATCTGACTGGCACAATATTATTGGTATCTGACTGGCACAATATTACTGGTATCTGACTGGCACATTATTACTGGGCTCTGACTGGCACAATATTGCAGGCATCTGACTGGCACAATATTGCAGGCATCTGACTGGCACAATATTACTAGGCTCTGACTGGCACAATATTACTGGGCTCTGACTGGCACAATATTACTGGCATCCGAAAGTTACAATATTACTGGCATCTGAATGGCACAACAATTATGGCATATGTGTGTGTGTGTGTGTGGGGGGGGGGGGGGGGGTAACATTAGAGGTACAGGATTGAGGAAGTTGGCTCCATCTAGCCCAGTCTTGGATCATCTCCAGGGTATGGTTCCATTTTGATGTTTAGTTTTTGTTCTTGATATTGTTTGTCGTTTACGATGGTTGTGAGACGACATATAATAGCATGGCCCATGCTAGGTTACCTACATGTGTATATTTGTATTCATAGACCTGCTGAAAATGTGGAGAATGTGTGTAATGCATGTTCGCACTCAATAAAGTGTTGGAAAATAAACTTGTATTTAGATGCATTTTACTTTAATTACATAAGTATTTTCATAACAAACAATACATGTGCTTGGGGGGTAAGGGTTTCTTTAACTAATCTAGTAGAAGAGACTCGAGTGCTAAAATCCACGGGTTAGGGGGCGCAAATTACTTGCCTTGCCCCGGGTGCTGACAACCCACGCTACGCCACTGTTCCAAACAGACACATTTAAAACATATGTAAGCATTTGCTTCCAAATTTGTTAACACAATGTATAAACCATGTTCAACCATTTTTATTTTCTACATTCACAGTAAAAACAATGTTTAGGTCAGTGCTTGGCAAATCCCAGGGGTAAGGGAGCCAAGGCTCCTAAAATCCTTACTGTGGACTTCTAGCTTTTTAAATTGTTTTACATGGAACTGAATTGAAGTTTCTCCTCCCTCGCTCCTAAAAATTAGAAGGCTGGTTCCTGAATTGGTCTGTCTCATAAAGCCTACAAACATTTGTCAAGCCCTGGTTTAGAGTGATAGAGTCCCTTTAACCTCAAGTAATCAGAAAAAAATAAATATTAAATACATTTTCTTTTTTAATAAAATATATATTTATTGAATTGGCTCCAGTTTTAAAAATTACTACCTATAGATATGTAGGTACATATAGATAAATATATATTCACAATTCATCTAAAATGAGGGGAATAAAAAAAAGCTATGCTTTACCATGTCTGTCTTTTGGATAATTACCGTATTTGCTCGATTATAAGACGAGGTTTTTTTCAGAAAAAAAAAATCTGAAAACTACCCCTCGTCTTATAATCGAGGTCTTCTTATAATCTGACCTCAAATTGAGGTCAGATTATAAGACATGGATCCAGGTCCCCAGCAGAGCTGCAGGGGACCTGGATCCCCCTCTCTAGCAGCAGGGGATGTCTGCGCAACGAGCGCAGACTCCCCTGCTTCCGCCCGGCACGACCGCCGGGGCTTCTGTGAAGAAGCCGGGTACTTCCGCTTTCGTCATAGAAGTCCCGGCGAGCGTGCCGGGCGGCAGCAGGGGAGGTCTGCGCTCATCGCGCAGTCTTCCTCTGTTGCCCCACTAGGCACCAGGGACAATCGGGCAGCTGGGGGATGTCTGCACTATACGTGCAGATATCCTCCATGCTGCCCGACAGCTGTCCGTCATAATAGACTGCCGTGTCGGGCATCATGGAGGATGTCTGCACGTATCGTGCAGACATCCCCCGGCTGCCCCCACTAGCCACCAGGGATCAAGGTAAGGGGAAGGGAGGGAGGGGGGGCGAGAGACAGGGGGAGGGAGGGGGACAGAGAGACAGGGGGGACAGAGAGACAGGGGGGAGGGAGGGGGGCAGAGACAGAGACAAAGGGAGGGAGGGGGTTAAGAGACAGAGACAAGGGGAGGGAAGGGGTTAAGAGACAGAGACAAGGGGAGTAAGGGGGTTAAGAGACAGAGACAAGGGGAGGGAAGGGGTTAAGAGACAGAGACAAGGGGAGTGAGGGGGTTAAGAGACAGAGACAAGGGGAGTGAGGGGGTTAAGAGACAGAGACAAGGGGAGGGAAGGGGTTAAGAGACAGAGACAAGGGGAGTGAGGGGGTTAAGAGACAGACAAGGGGAGGGGGGAGAGAGAGAAAAATGGGGGCAAGGGAAAGAGAAAGGCAGCATTGGCACATAAAAAGAAATAAAAACTAGAAATACATTTTTTGATATCATAATTTTTTTATTAAAAAAGCAATTTACATATGAATATATACAAGTTGAACTTTTTTCCTATAGGGTAGTCTTATATTCAGGCTTTTAGTTTTTTTCCTAATGGAATATCCAAAGTTTGGGGGGTCGTCTTATAATCAGGGTCGTCTTATAATCGAGCAAATACGGTATCTACTAATGTCAGCTATAGTGTACCATGTCTATGATGTACCTCTAATGAGTCTAACTACATTTTGGTGAAAGCTATTCTGTAACATCCATAGATTGGAGGGAGGTATGCTGTACCAACCCTTGTGACTCTATAACTGAATATTACGTCTTTACCTTGCTAACTATGGACATGGCTTTACTATACCACCATGATTAAAATCACCGGACTACATGGAAGAGGCGACTAAACTCATTTTTGCTTAAAGCGACACAACCTCTTGCACCGGCCCTGACCGCTCCCCAGGCACTTGGTGCAACGAGTGAATATTCTGTTATCAGAACACATTGGGGGAAATTCTGCTGAGCCCATCTGATCTGCGCCTACACAGCACTGAGTTAATGGATTATCTAGATACAAAAAAATAATGAAAATCATACCGTGCCAGGGGCATAGTTAATACCATTAGTGACTCATCTCTTTCCCAGTAAATTAGTACATAAATATTTTTTATCAACGCTCGGATTCCACCAACCCTGAGCGGGCCATCTTAACCATTTCATTGCCAGAAGGGGGTATAAATTAATTCACAGGTGTAAGACAGTTATACAGAGTTTGGCATACAGCAGCCACTAAAACAGATAGAAAATATTCATTCCATGTGAGTGTTTAACTGTATGTTCTTTCGGATCTCTATGCTATTAATTGATTTAATTATTTCTAATTATTTACCGAGCCATTGTTGTGCTTCTGTTGCAGCTGTAAACTCCCGTTTGACTCTTTCCAGTGGATATTTACCTAAACCCTTTAAACTGCCTTTTAAAGAAATTACATGTTAGCGGAAAGGTTTTTTTTATAGAACCCCTTATCCAATGTGCAATTATGTAAGCAGAGAGCAGATGCTCAGGTGGAATGTCTGTTGTATCCCAGCAGCAGTACTAAATGATTTTTCTCTTGCTATAATTGCAATATCGCGTAATGGCTTTTATGCAACTCCCTGTGTTTCGCACCTGCTTCACAGATGGGAATTGCATCCTCGTCCATTGTTTCTTTAACCTGGAAAATCATGGGCTTTAACAAGATAGGTTTGTATTTATATTTTACCGACAGATCATTGCCCTTATGTTTTATATAGCTTGTAGCCTATAAAAAAATAAACATGGTAATGTGAATTGTAGATTAATTTTTTGAAACCTAAACCATTTTTTAAGGATATGATTTATATTAGTTTATTTTAGAGTGTAACATTCAGCATGGAAAAGATCAGTGATTTGGTGACTACAAATGTCAGGAGCTGTTTCCTACTTCCAACATAGTAATTTTTGCCTCTGCACCTCCATAGAATGTATAGAGCTGTCTGTATCTGTTTTATACGTTTAGAATAAAGGAGGAGAATTGCCTCAGGGGTCAGGGTTAAAGGACGTTATATGACATCATGTAATGTTGCGTGACCTCATGAGATTGAACTCCAGCCTACCTGGTACAGGTGCTGAGTGTCTGCACCTCAATTCTTTAGCATTTAGACGGGGTATCACAAAATAAGTCTACCTCGCATGTATCCATGCACAACTTCATATAAGATACAAAGATGCAAAAAGCTAAAATTGTAGGTTGGAGGGATAAATAAGTTAATAAGGATGGAAATGTTGATCTGTCTATATGATTAACATAACAACGGAAGATCTATAACATATGGGTAAATAAATATTACATGGATGAAATGTCTATGCACTACAAACAGATGTGAATAGTATGAAATAAAAACAGTGACCAGTATGTAAATATTGTATCCAGATGGAATAAATAATGTATAGTGAACAAATGAATAAATAAATACAATTGCAAGCTTGCTCCTTCTGGCGTCTTTCAGTTTAATGTGCCCTGGCTTAGAGTGTGCTTTGCATGGATTTACATAAAGTTATGTCCAATTGAATCACAAGTCAACAGGGTTGTGTAGAATGGCTAATGAAATGCACAACACAAGCCCAGCAGAGCAAAACACAGGCTAAATATTTATTAGTTATCTTCCTCTGACTTTGGTACACAAGAAGTCTAGCACTTAGAGAAAATAAGAACCACATAGCCATCTCTGTTAGTACCGTGACCTTAAAGGTATAGTTAAGGTTATTTTGAATTTAGGCAACTGACACTAAAAGCAATATACCGTATTTGCTCGATTATAAGACGACCCTGATTATAAGACAACCCCCCAAATTTGTAAATTCCTTTAGGAAAAAAACTAAAAGCCTGATTTTAAGACTACCCTATAGAAAAAAAGTTTAACTTGTATATATGTAAATTGATTTTTAATATTTAATAAAAACTTTATATAATACAAATGCATTTCTTGTTTTTATTTCCTTTTATGTGCCAATGCGGCCTCTCTCCCCCTCCCCCAGCTGTCTCTCCCCCCCCCCAGCGTTGTCTCTCTCTCCCCCCAAAACTTCTCACTCTTCCCCCTTCCCCTGGTCTCTATCTATTCCCCCTCCCCTTGTCTGTGTCTCCCCCCTCCCTCCCCTTGTCTGTCTGTGTCCTCCACCCTCCCTTTGTCTCTCTCTACCCCACTCTCCCCTTTTCTCTCTCTCCCCCTCCCCTTGTCTGTCTGTGTCCTCCCCCCTCCCTTTGTCTCTCTCTATCCCCCCCCTCCCCTTGTCTGTCTGTGTCCTCTGTCCCCTCCCCCCCTTACCTGGTTTCGTTCCCTGGTGGCTAGTGGGGGCAGCCGGGGGATGTCTGCACGATACGTGCAGACATCCTCCATGCTGCCCGACACAGCAGACTATTATGACGGACAGCTGGTCCGTCATAATAGACTGCCGTGTCGGCAGCATGGAGGATGTCTGCACAGGGCCGATCCTGGGCGGGTGCACAGGGTGCACCGCGCCCAGGCGCACGGGAGGAGAGGTGCTGAAGCAGGGAGCTCTCTCCCTGCCGTCCTCCTCCTTGTTAAAGAAAGCACAGCGCGACGGGTGCAAGCTCCGCCCCCGTCGCGTTCTGTGATTGGCTGCTGCCGGGAGGAGGACGTTCTCTAGAGTATCTGCCAAGACACCATAGAGAACATCCTCCTCCCTGCAGCCAATCACAGAACGCGACGTGGGCGGAGCTTTCCCCCGTTGCTCTGTGCTTGGACTAACAAGAAGGAGGAGGTAATAACAGTTGGAGGGGTTTGGGGGGTGTTAAAATATAAAATAAAAAAAGAAAGTGTGGAAGTGTCTGTGAATGTGTATAAGTGTGTCAATGTGTATAACTATGTGTGTGTTACTGTCTGTGTAAATGTTTGTGTATGTGTATAAGTGTGTATGTGTGTGTCAATGTGTATAACTATGTGTGTGTTACTGTCTGTGTAAGTGTGTGTACATGAGTGTCAAGTGTGCAAGTGTATCCTATGTCTAAGTGTGTAAAGGTGGCTGTGTTTGTGTGACTGTGTGTATTTTTGTATGACTGTGTGTATTTATGTATGTGTGTATAAGGGTGTCTGTGTAAATGTATGTCTGTGAGGGTGACTAAGTGTGTATTTGTGTTTGTGTGACTGTGTGTATTTATGTATGACTGTGTTTATTTATGTATGTGTGTGACAGTGTGTATAAGGGTGTTTGTGTAAATGTATGTCTGTGTGGGTGACTAAGTGTGTAAATGTGTTTGTGTGACTGTGTGTGTTTATGTATGACTGTGTGTACAAGAGGCCAGCATGGAGAACAGAAAGATAGAGATGGAAAAAGTTATAAGGGATGAGGGGAGAGACAGACATGGGGTATGAGTGGAGAGAGAGAGAGACAGACATGGGGTATGAGTGGCGAGAGAGAGACAGACATGTGGTATGAGTGGCGAGAGAGAGACAGACATGGGGTATGAGTGGCGAGAGAGACAGACATGGGGTATGAGTGGAGAGAGACAGACCGACATGGAGCATGAATGGAGAGAGAGACAGAGACATGGAGCATGAGTGGAGAGAGAGACAGACATGAGGGAATAGGGAGAGAGAGACAGACATGAGGGTACGGGGAGAGAGAGACAGACATGAGGGAATGGGGAGAAAGAGACAGACATGAGGGTATGGGGAAGAGACAGACAGACACAAGGGTATGGGGAGAGATAGACATGAGGGTACGGGGAGAGACAGACAGACATGAGGGTATGGGGAGAGACAGACAGACATGAGGGTATGGGGAGAGAGAGAGACACGTGAGTGACTGACTTGGTGGAATATTATTTATCACTCCTTGTGAACTTCTTTTCCAATGATGCTCAGCCAGACTAATGAGAGACTTTGGCTGGTTGGGAATCATGGGAACGGTAGTTAAAACTCATTTTGCTAGCCAGCAAAAAGTCTCCCATGTTGCTGGCTGAGCATCATAGAAATAAATAAAACCACTACACAGTATTATGGCAAAATATATATCTTTATTTAAAATAAACGTTGGTCCTTTACATTAAAATACAGTTTTCTCTCTCCCCAATATTGAAATGGGCATGTCTGGAACAGAAATGTCTAAAGGGGAGGAGTTCATAATATAGCCACGCCCACCCTTGGGCGCCAAAGGAAAACCTGCACCCAGGCGCCCGTGACCCTAGGATCGGCCCTGTGTCTGCACGTATCGTGCAGACATCCCCCAGCTGCCCGATTCACCCTGGTGCCTAGTGGGGCAGCAGAGGATGTCTGCGCGATGAGCGCAGACTTCCCCTGCTGCCGCCCGGCACGCTCGCCGGGACTTCTGTGACGAAGCCGGAAGTACCCGGCTTCATCATAGAAGCCCCGGCGGTTGTGCCGGGCGGAAGCAGGGGAGTCATCCCCTGCTGTTAGAGAGGGGGATCCAGGTCCCCTGCAGATCTGCTGAGGACCTGGATCCATGTCTTATAGTCTGACCTCAATTTGAGGTCAGATTATAAAACGACCTCGAATGTAAGACGAGGGGGATTTTTCAGAGCATTTGCTCTGAAAAAACCTTGTCTTATATTCGATCAAATACGGTATTCATCAAAAAGATAACATAAGGTTAGTTTACAGTGTTAATGGATTTCTGGCTATCCTGCATGGAGATTTTGTGAACCAGGACATATGTAGTTTGGAAGACTTTGCACATAGTAAACTCACTGAAATTAGGGATTACCCATGTGTATTTAAGGTATTTATTTGAAAAAAAAAGAAAAAACACCTCCTGGGTTCAGAACCACTGGATTAGATTAAACTGCAATCCCAATATTAGAGAAAATATATGAAATGTTTATAATCCAAAAAATATATACATACCTGTTTAACCCAAGTCTACACCATGTAAAACACATAAGAAAATACACACACACACACCCAAATATAAAATGTAAGCACACTATAAGCAAATATAATGTAATAAGACCGTAATGTAATAAAAACGTGTAATGTAAATAATTGGTACGAACCACAGATCTAACTGTGCAGGAAGAGGTGACAGAAGTATAAGAGAATATGAACAAACATGAAGGAGAATATAAACAGATACACTGTAAAGGTAAATGGTAGTCTCAGCACCAGTAAGATACTTAGCCGTTCATGGTATATATTTTTCACCTCTTCCTGCAATCTAGGCATTGCTTATGCTGTAAATGAAGAAAATACAAAATGATGAAGAATTATATATCGGGCTAGCAAATAATAATAATAAAATAAGAGAAATATATGTTTTAAAGGACAAGGGTCACCTCTATTACAAGTTCCCTCATAATAAATACATTTTGCAGCACTTGCATCTCCAACAACGTCTGCCATCTTCTCCCCTTGTTTAGTTCGGATAACTGATAATCCGACCGAGTTTCTGGAAGCCCCACCAGGTGAGATCTCCTGCAGCCCTGTAACCAAAATACAAGCTGCGCAATGCATAGGCTTGTCTTAGAGATGTTAAAAAAATCTTCTTTTCTTTTTTTTTTTATTATGAATATTAAGGTCAATTAGCTTCAGTCTATATTGGGGGGGGGGGGGGGGGTGTAAATTGTAGATATTTGCAACACATTATCTGAAACTGAAAGGGTTAAATGTATTGCACACTATAATGTATCTTTTCAGGATTATATAGTGTTATTTTCTACATACAGAGTCATGTTCAGACCAAGGACACAATCTTATTGAAATTTGAAATGACTTTTACTCAGCCATGGAACACAGTACCAAATCCAGCAGGCCTATGCTGCATTTTCACACAATTACTGTTGAGGGAGCTTCTACCTACAGTAAATGCTGAGAAAGCCTCTGCTTAATTAAGAACAAACAAATGTTTTAATTATTAGACATTCCTTCTAATTGAGGCTCTAGGGAAAGTTTCCAAATCTGCATACAAGAAAAAAACAATTCTTATTCTAAGTGTTTATGAAAAGACTGGAGATAATAACCCAAACAGTTTAATATTATCAGTAGCAATGTTACTTCAGTGACAAAATACTAGGGGTAATGCCCTTTTTCAAATTTATAAATAAATATACATCTCATGTGCATTCGTGCATATACAGGTTGTTTCATTACAAAAATACCGTATTTTCCGGCGTATAAGACGACTGGGCGTATAAGACGACTCCCAACTTTTCTAGTTAAAATATAGGTAGCCGTATAAGACTACCCCTCTTCCAACGCGCATTTTCTCCTACAGTGACATTTACACACACACCCTTACACTGACACAGTGACACACTTACACACACACCCTTACACAGAAAGTGACACACTTACACACACACAGCGATACCAATAGACACATAACCTGAGACACACTATTTGTCCCTCAATATGCCAGTATTTTGCCACTCAATATGCCATTCTTGTGCCATTGAATATGCCAATATTTTGCCTCTCCAATATGCCAGGATTTTTCCCCTCCAATATGCCAGGATTTTGCCCCTCCAATATGCCAGGATTTTCCCCCTCAATATGCCAGGATTTTGCCCCTCCAATATGCCAGGATTTTGCCCCTTTATATGCCAGGATTTTGCCCCTCCAATATGCCAGGATTTTGCCCCCCCCCCCAATATGCCACAATTTTCCCCCTCCAATATGCCAGGATACTGCCCCTCAGTATGCCACGATTTTCCCATCCAATATGCCAGGATTTTCCCCCTCAATATGCCAGGATTTTTCCTCTCAGTATGCCAGGATTTTGCCCCCCTCCTCCCCCCTTCCCAGTACTTACTTCATTGCTGCTCTGCAGGTGTGCGTGGCTGTGAGGGAAGTGTTGTGCGCTCCCCTCCAGCCGCGCGGCTTCAATAAAGTTTGTTTAAAAAAAAAGTTTAAACAAACTTTATTGAAGTCGAGCGGCTGGAGGGGAGCGCACAACGCTTCCCTCGCGGCCGTGCAGACCTGCAGAGAAGCAACGAGGAAAGTAAAAAGACGACACCCGGCGTATAAGACGACCCCCGACTTTTGGGAAGATTTTCCTGGGTTAAAAAGTCGTCTTATTCGCCGGAAAATACAGTATGTTTATTTTTGGGAAAGTAGAAACACCACATGGAAGAACTATTTTTTCAAACAAGGCTCCAGGTAAACTATTGGCCTTGTGGGAAAAATCAGTTTAATGGACCACAGTGCAACTTCTTCAGGCCACTGATTATCATAGACAGACACAAATAGACAAGCAAGTTGACAGATAAGGTATAGCGATTGATAGATAAAACAACTGGATAGACAGACAAATAAGATTCACAGATGGACAGAAACAACAGTGGTTGGATGCTTTCTTTTTAGCCAGTTTCAGTTTCCAATGGCCTTTTTTCACCCCTTCTCAACCTCAGATCCAGAAATGCAGAGGGGAGAGAGAGGCTAGGAAAGTAGAAACAGTGAGGGATTAGCCACACACACACGTCTATGGGGACTATGTGGAAGTCCAAAATACTAGCATACCTGTACGTGGTGCTTTTGAGCACAACCTATTGATCACAACCAGCGCCTCATTTGAGGAAGATAACTGTTGAGTCTAAGCTCTGGGGCATTTAGAAGTGAAAAATATGGAAGCACCAGACTATTGAGTCAGGTTAGAGAAGTGCTGGAAGACATTTGCTACCCCCCTCTACTTGACAACCCTCCCTACATGGCTTCCAGTGATAAAATAAGCTGTTTATAACTTTGTTTGTTTTTGTCTAGAGAAGGATGTTTTCAATTATCCCTAACTGACAATATCACATTGGTCAGTGTAATCTGCTCATTTATCTTTCACATTCTGCTGCTTGAATCAGATATTTAAAATCTCCCATCCAACAAACAGTTTACTTACAACATCTATGAGCTGAGCTATAGAAAGCCCGAACCGAACAAGAACTGCATCTGAAATGTTGGCCACTGGACGAGACCACTTGTTGTACCCCAGGAAAAGCTTCTTGAGAAGTCTTTCTTCCGCATGTGCTCGAGTCTCAATATGACAGCAGACTGCAGAAAGGAAAAGAGGAAAATAGAATGTAACATGTTGTTCTATTGGGTAAATCCAATACTATAAAGATATTACTAGAGAACCTCAAAGTGGAAAAGCCCAAACACTAGGTAAATCTATGAAAAATACCCACATTACTTACCTTTGACACCATATCCAGTTTAGAATCTTGTGGTAGCACAAGGTTGTGAACCTACAGCATTTAGCCGATGACAGCCTACATCTCCTTTGATATCATACTAATTCAGGATTCTAAAATTGATGATGAGTAAAAGGGGAGGAGCTTGCATTTGTTTTGTGTATTTAAATAATAATAGTAAAAGGTATTGTGCACATTATATGTGTCTGAAAATACAGGAATCATTGTTATGTCAAAGGACTGGGAAACATGCTAAGACTAATGACAATAATACATTTTCCATATCACTATGTCAGTGGGTTGTAGTGTATTGATAGAAACATTTTCTAAAACACATCTGTAAATCATTTTTTTCAAATTGCAAGTCAACATATATACACGTTGAGTATCCCTCATTCAGAAATCAGTAATCCACAATGATCTGTTATCAAGACTTTTTGGGGATTTTGCCACAAGTTGCAAATTCCATACACACCTGTCAGAATGTCACAACAGTTTATTGCATCTTTCCATGCCTGCTCGCAAAAATCTCCACGCACACTGAAGACGGGGAGTCTTGGAAAGTGGCATGGAACAGCATGAAGCATATTGAATGGCATTTACCATACTATATTGAAATGCCAAGTAAGCATAATAAATATAGTATGGAATACAGGGAATAAATCCACAGCCGCCAAAAAGTGCTCATCTGTGGAAACTGCAGCTCTCAGTGACCCAGCCGCGACACCATAACATACACAGGAGTAAGCCACAGAAAAATAATTTACAATGGAAGGTGTAATGGATAGGAATATTCCTTAAAATTTATTTGGCAAACCAAAATATACACCGGTGGTCCAAAAGTATCACGCATTTCACGCCTCCAGCTGGCGCTTACTCATAGTAAGTTTATGCCCAAAATGTTCCAAGGATTATTCACTATCCATTGCACCTTCCAGTGTGGATTCTTTTTCTGCAGCTGACAGAGTATTTCCTAATAAATATCATGCCTCCCAACACTGGCTGTTTCCAACGCGGGTCCTTGAAAACAACTGCTGAGTCAACATAGACTTCAGAAGTCTTTAGCACAAGTATCCTGTTCTTTTCTTTACCTTTTTCTATCCCGTTTACTTGAACTATTATTTCCAGTACAATCATTAAAAACAAAGTTGCTGTCTTTGAAGTGCAGAATTGTCAGCATTAAACCTCCCCTTGTCAGTGGCCACCCATTTTCCTTCCCTTTAATAGAATTCTTCCTATCTCCAAAACTGCATGTGCTTGACAGTTCAGGGAACCAATACATTTATACTGCAAGGTAGAATTACCAAGGCAGTTTACATATAAAAATGATTAAATAAAAGAGTAATTTTATTTTAAAGGGGTTATTTACATATAACTCTCATTGCTGTGGGGCATGTGTTTCTCAGCAAAATCATGTTTTCTTGAGGGGTTTCTGTAAATGGATGATTCTGCATAGATACTCCCAATCATAACCCCTTTAGCAGTTTGGTAAATCCGTACAGGGACATGAAATATATTGCAGTGGATTATAAGTTCTGCTTAGTAAATATAAACCTGAGGGCAGTGGGAAATGGAGAATGTGCAAGTGGAGAGTAGCTGGAGGCATACATAAGAGATCAGTACTGGGAATGGACCAGATACTTAATATCTTCATTAGTTATGTCTCAAATCATCTGAAAGAGAATGTTCTGGCACTCTGGAGATACTGGCAAGGAGAAAATAATTTAGGATTTGTGTATGAACTAATTAGTTAGAAAAAAATAATTACTAGAACATCTTTAACTGCAATTGTACATCAACAATGCAAGATAATAGAACTGGGCAGCGAGCATCGGAAATGCGTAAAAGGGAAGTTTGCATCACAATGGGAACTGCCACACAGGGAGAGGACCTGGAAATCTTTATTGTGAAATGACGAACATTAATAAAATGACATCGGCACAAGATAACAGATGGGTTGCATCTGTTGAAAAATCAGATGAAGAAGAGAGAAGGGGTTAATGCCCCATTTCAGGTCACTGGTTAGAAGTTTTATTCAGAGCAATACTAAAATCAAGGGGTCTTAGTCTGTGCATGGGTTTTACACTCACTTGTATTAAAATGTTAACTCCACCCAACATGCAGAGGGAGAATACAGAGAAAATATGTCATTCTGTAGCCACCAATTTATAGAATATCCCAGGAGCAAGTATATGACACAGAAAGCTGGAAACCAAATAGACAGAGGGCTAGGATCAGGGTTCTTATGGATAATTTCTATTTACTAAAGTGGTTGCCTAGCTTTCCAACTCCGATATTTATGTATATTTGTTCAATTCCACTGCCATTAACTATTTATTGAATTGAAAATCCATAAATTTAAAAATGCTGCAAACGGGCTGTGTATGGTGAAATAAACATAGATAGATAAAGGATAGCCTAGGTAGGATTTACTTGTTTATTCCATAGACATTCTCTTCATATTTTATAAAAGCTGTGCATGTTTTATCCATATAAATAATGCAGTTTCCCCAGTGCTTTCTGCATAGCAACAGCTAATGTCATTTCTATAGTGATCACACAATGCTGGGGACACAAAGTCAAGGACAGCACTGGAGGATTGGTAGACTGAAACATAGAGCAAGTGGTAATGAGTATGACAAATTATCAGCTGCAGAACACTGTGAGATAGAGCCCGGATTTCACAACTCAACCACTTGTATCTCATGCTGTACAAGGTGAGAGCGAACTGTGGCTAGATCTAGGTACATTGACTGTCTATAAATGAAGGCTGTTTGTGGGAGATTGCATTAAATCCTATTCCTGCCTCCACTCACTGAATAATTGGAAGTAATACATTTATTGACTAGTAGAGTGCATAATAAATACTCAATATCTAATCTTATAATATTTAATTAAACATTATATTTTAGATTTACCAGTTTTATCTTGGAGTTATTAGTCTTTTCTCTTGAGAAATAAGTTAATAGGGGTTATGTACAAAGATGAATTCTGGGGTAAAATGCTAAATGTGCCTGACACTGATGGATCTCCCTGCTAATTGGTCCACTCTTATAAATCGGAACCAGAATTCACCATTTTCCCTAATCCCCAATGGATCTCTTAATACTAATAGACTACTCTATTTGTTCCTCAGAAACAGGGATCATTAATTCAAACCCAGGCTTTTTATAAAAGTACTAAATGACTAGACTGTGCCTGTAACAGATACTTATTAGATGAATAATGTGTGCACACACTCTCACACTGGAAGTAGCAGCAATGCCAAAATTGATGAATGTGTGCCCTTAACCCTACAAACACATAGTCTTACTGGTGGCTACAATTATGATTCTTTGTGTAGCATTGCCTGAGATAAAAAAAAAAACTCTGCTTGATTTTATTTGATAGGGAGACAGAGGTGGATTAGGTACATGTATCCTATCACCCCTAAGATCCCAGTAAATGGAATGAGATTCAGATACAACAATAATAACTGAGCACGATCTGTTAGATGGTGTAAGACTGAGGGGATTCATGGCAATATATTACTTTACAGAAAGAGTAGCAGATACTCGGAATAACATTCCAGTGGGAACAAAAACGAGCTACAACTGTAATGGAATTGCTGAAAGCTTGGTATATGACTAAGGATATCCTGAAGAACAAGATCTTAATTTTGTTTTTGGCAGACTAGGTGGGAAGATTGTTTCCTATCTGCTTCACAGTATGCATTTTTATAGTAATGGGAAGGATTCGTAAACAGGAGGGGAAAGAGGACAAGGCAGTGAGGTGTGGAAGTCCCTCATGATACTAACAGATGGTGCATTACAAAGAAATATGCCCCTAATATCCATAGGGAGGTGTATCGGACAACACTAAGTTGCACTATGACAAATAGCAGGCAAACTTTAGTCTTTCAGTCATCTCTTTGTGCCAACATTAATCAGAGGGTGTTGCATGTAATAATGTAAATTAAACTGTTCATTTATATTTAACATTATTAGCTACTTATTTCTGTGTAAATATACTATAATAGAATGGGGGACTTGGGTCACTGTAAACGAGCTGCAGATCAGTCTACTCTACTAGGTGATAAAAAGTCATTTACAGGACCAATCTGAGTGCCGGGAGTTGTTATGAGTGGCACCTGTTTATTTATCCAATCAATGCCAACAATGTTAATGGTATAACTTTCTGCAATAAATATTACACAACAACTATATTCATATATACTTTCATATATGATGAATCCTATGGGTTATATAGGATCAATATTTTTAGAAACAAAATTATGTACATATGATAAACTGTGCAATGTATTCAAAGCTACATAATATAGCCCCCTTTCTAGACACATGAGTGCAGAGTTTATACATATAATAAATAGCAATGTGGATTGTATCAGCTCCCCAACCTCTCCTTTGGGGGACATGACGCACGGAATCAACATTTAATTTTCAAATGCAAATCCCATCTCACCCCTAGGTTCCCAGAGAAAGAGTTTTCTTTAATAATCTGCTCTTATTAAACAAGGCACCTCAGGGAGAGGCTGATGTTAATGCCAAGCAAGAAAATAACTCCATCAATAAATGTTTTTGGGCAGCCCCCAGCTATAAACAGGCTAAAACAGTAGGAACAGGGGGTCAACACATGACAGACTGACATTTGGGGACATACTGTAGCAAAAGAAAGCACATGAACCCTTATCTAGCCAGTATACACATTATAGGATCATTTATGAGTATTTTGAGGGGTATAAATGCCCTTATGGAGTTAGTAGCCCTTGTATATTGAAAAGAAAAAATCAGAATATTGCTATAGGTAAAGATTCAGTGATACACAGTATCTTTGGGATAGTGATAGAGAATATGGGGTTAAGGAAAGTCATTTCACAGACCGAAGCAGTCTCCCTGTCCATACACTATCTTATCTACCCAAACATTACTTACCCTCCCCATATACAATCTACCCTATAAATACATTTTCTACCATCTTCATACACTATCTTTCCTATAAGAGCATTATCTAGCCTCTCCATATACTATCTGCCCTATAAAAAGACACTCTTCTGCCCATGCCTTATCTATGTACCATCTACATAAATTATCTGTTCAGATTCCCGTCCATCCTCTCCATAAGCTACCTGTCCCTTTTGAGTCCTCTCACTTTTTTCATAGATCCTATATGACCTATCAATACAAAATGAACTTGATAAATCTGTCCACATTACATGGGAATTGCTGGATGGTCTCGAGGATGCCTTTTGAAAATTAATTTTATGATATTTATATATGGTCAGAGCCTCTTACACATCTCTTGTATCTGTCCTATTCAAACTCTGAAATTTCTATTCGACCAGTCTCATTTCCATAGCCACATTTTACCCTATTCCACCATTAACATAGTGCTCTACAACTACGCCACCTCTCTCCAAACTCTCAAATTTTACCCCATTCCAGCTCTTCCTATAGTTGATCATGTCACCTCACACGTTGCCCTCATACAGCTGCACCCCGAATTTACTGAATTGCCCTTAAGAACTAGTTACCCCCAAATCGCCAGACCTTCTCTAGTGTTTCCCCTGATGCTCCCACTGTGTTCCATTAAGAACATAACTGGGAGCTGTCCGTGGTGCTGACATAAATTTCACTGAATTATCCACTCATGCACTGGGCTGTTAGAAGTCCTGCTAGGGGCAGGTAAAATGGAAGGGGTTAATAATTAGCAGGGGCAGGTCGGGAAGGCTGAAGCTTGCTCTTAAACATACTACTGTAACTGTCAGTTAGTAACATGGACAGAGGCTGCTAAATTTTGATATTAAGGATGAGTTGGAAATCTCTACTACGACTCCCCCCGCCAAATCTCTGCACCTCGACTCCTTCAACAACTTTGTAATAAGTGTAGGAGACCCAGCATTGCACTGTAAGAAACAAATCACTTGCAGAGAATAGTTCAGCTCACTCACCTGGTGTAATAGAGGAACAGAGGAGGAGCAGGAGTATATCCCAAAGACCACAATATCTCATGGTTGAAGTTAACTGCGCTCTCCTGGGTGTAATCTCACAGTCTTCTCTCGCAGACTGGCTCATCTTCTCCTGAAATGTCCTCACTTTCCTCCAACTGCCTCCTGATGGTGCTTCGACTCACGTTACAGTAAAGAGAAAACTGTCTTGCTTTGCCCTCTGTTCCCATGTGCCAGCCTCACCTCAGCATCCCTGTCTCTCCATCAGTGCTCATTTCGCATGATATGCCAGCCTGCCTGGCCGCTCAGTGTATGTGCTTCTGCCCCTGGCTGGGTTTCAGAGCTCAATGTATGTATTTTTGTCCCGGGCTGGGTTGCTGAGCTCAGTCTATGTACTTTAGCTCCAGGCTGGGTTGCAGAGCCCAGTGTGTGTTTTTGCCCCTGGCTGGTTGCAGAGCCCAGTGTGTGTGTTTTTGCTCCTGGCTGGGTTGCACAGTTCAGTGTGCCTGCTCTCTGCCAGCTGCTGTTGCTGGTATCTGAGCAGTATCTGTGGCAGGGACGGGGCAGTGTACTTCTCCTATAAGACCTGCCCACCCCGGGCACTGAGAGGTGTGTGTAGGACACATATCTTTCTCCAATGATAAACACCAACAGATACTTTCTCACCCCCCGCCCTCAGTGGATAAATCACTGGTCATTGTACTTCATAAAGCCACATATTATATATAATTAATTTCCACCAGGGATAATCACGTTAGGCAGTGTGCTGAATAGACTGTGTAATTGCAATTTGATTTGATTTTTATTAAAAGATTATAGTCCCCCCTAAGCAGGAAAAGGCGGATAAAAGACTAGTTACAATCTTGGACACATTTGATTAGAATATAGAAATAGACAAGTCAGAGTAGAGGCTGTTAAAATTCAGTCCCTGAGCAGACAGATAAGGTGGCTGATTGCCCGATGTTGGAGTGGAAGTCACATAGTGGATGTCACAGGTTTTTCATTTCCCAGAGACAGTCACATCTGGAGTGAAGATTACCAGGGGGGCATTGCTAATGCCCATCTTATCATGCTTTCTCACTACAAAGTGACAAAACCTAGAAAACGTCAAACGACAGAGAGAAGTAAAAACCAGAATGAGAAAGAGAACTGGATGTTTCTGCCAGAAATAGAAATCATATCTACTTTACCATAGAGACCTTAGTGGGGGCATTTCTGACAGGGAGAGCACATCTCTGCTTATGAAAAATGCATGCTGCCGGGTTGGGGGGAATTAATGAGCATTGTATGCATTTTCTCAGAAGCGTCTTACAAGATAGTGGAGAGATTTGATAGTAACTGCTGACTACACAGCAATTAAGTTACTTTGAGGATTCTTTGAAGGTACCTCTAAAATGTGGGTGTTTTATTTATATGAGAGAGAATGTGGGGGCAGAGGTTAAAGAGTGGGTGAGAGAAAACTGGAGAAAGATAGAAGGGGAATGGAAGCTAACAGGGTAGAGAAGGTAGAGAAATAAGAAGTGGACTGAAGGGAGCTAAAATGACAGAAAGGTAAGACAGAGGGCAAAGCGTTAGAGATTATAACATGGGAAGGAGAGGAAGGGTTTAAAGAGGTCAACGGAGATATGAGGCGACCTGTGATACAGAAATGATAGAAATATGAGAGATTACATAGGGAGGAGTCAAAACAGAATAAATAGAAGAAGGTATTTGGGTACATTATTAACGTTTTAAATTCATCCAGTGCCCTCCTGCTTTACTAACTTGCATACTGACTCACAGAGCTCACAGGAGTTTCTTGGCTTTAGTGATGTCATCACATTAGAAGTCAGGGTAAGGGACTATAAATCACGTCTCATCAATTAGCCTTGATAGTTACAATCTTTTCTTCATCATTTCTTGTTCTCATTAATCTGGTTATTGACACCCCAGAGCCAAAGTATAAATCTATCACAAAGAGCAGGAGACATGATATACCATGGAGAGAGGAGTATGTTTAAAAGAGACATAGCGGTGGAGAGAGATGGGTAGAAAGGGTAGGGACGTAGGTACATGTAGTAGGAGAGGTGGGGGCAGAGATATGGGGTCAAGATATTAAGAAAAGTATAGGGTGGGACACGCAATGGGGGAGAGATAGAATTGTATTTAGTGTTGGTGGGGGCACAGCAGACAGTTTGAGACTGAGGTGGTCATACTGACATTTGGGGGGTGGGTAGAATACTACTATAACTTATTCTTGAATCTGAATAAAGTTAACCCTTTGCTGCAGGGCTCACTGCGCAGAAATACTGGGAGAGAGAGCGAGAGAGAGAAGAGATATTTAATCAGATCCCTTTGATCTCTTTTTGTAATGGGTGGTGGGCGATTGTTTGTTTGGGGGCACTGTATTCCCGAGTGCTGGGTGAATGCTGATTCCTTTTTTATGTCTGTTGTAGGTTAATGCATTTCAGACATAAGTGGTTACTGGGAAGGAGAGACACAAAGACTTCCCTTGATCTTTAATTAGGAAGAGTTTCCCAAGTGGAGGGTTCAGCATAAGAGTAAATTCATTTTATTTTGACATCTATGCTGGTCACATCTGTGAATAAGTCAGGGAGACTTAAGGTTAGATTTATTTTTGATCTTTATACAACCCCACACTCCTTCCCTTCACTGGGGAAATTCCCTCTACTTTGCTACAGATTGTAAGCTCTTCTGGCATGCTTATTAATGGTACATGCTCAGAAATCAAATTAAGTAATTAAGTTACAAAATGCTACATCATTATAACAGCTGCTAAACTGCTTTTATTTATAATTAGCGTCCATTTACATTCGAACCGGTTGGAAATATGGTAGAGGCATGTTGGCTATTAAGCATTATATGGTCTGGGGTAAGACATTGCAAGCTGCATAGTAATTAGCTTGTTTCCATCTCTAGCTTAAAGGAAGATGTAAAACATTAAGCCCTTTTAAGCTCTTTATCTGCAAAGTACAAGACATCCTCTAACTTTGGGGTAAAGATTTATTAAAATCAAAATAGATTTCTATCTACGGGCTCTTGCTTAATTAACCCTAGGGGCTTGCATGTCAATGAATTATTGAGTGCATGTGAAAAAAAAAATCTTTGACTCACCAAGACATACTAATTATATTGCAAAGAACAATTAAATATGCTTTATTTAAAATCAACACCATCCTCATCCCATCTCCACTGGAGAATGGATTTTTAATATTTAATTATATTTCTTGAACTTTCTCCATTCTCAATATAAATATAAAAGACTTAGAAATAAACAATATTATTATTATTTTTTTTATTTTTTATAATATAATTCTTTCATTTGTACAACATGATCATTTGCCAATCTACGAATGCATAATAATGCCACTTGGTATAAATAATTCTTATAATATTCATACCAAGCCTTTTGACTCAAGGCTTCATCTTTCCATTCTAATATGGAATATAATTAGAAGTAGGAAACTATCCTGCATTCACTAGGATTGGCGTGAAATGGACTAATCGTCAAGTACGCCAGAGGCCGGCGGAACTAACTTTTTTTTTTCTGATAATGATATTGAGTATTATAAGATAATTGGATAGGGAGAAGCTTTATTTTGCATGGAGTACAATATAAATGTTAATATATTTCCATCTTCCCTTGTAAATATTATGGTAGCTTTTAAAAAATGACATCACTTGCTTAAAGAACTTGTAAACCTAAAAAAACACAGTAAAAAGAGTGGAGGCCTGGTAGATATTGTGGATAATCATTATACTCTTGTATGATGGATAACTATATCTCTGTGGGTTTATGCAAACAACTCAAAATTGATTAAAGGGGACATTTATTGGGAAACCAAATATTGCTTTGTACTCCTGCATAATCGTATTCAAGCTCATTTCCCTGTAAATGTTAAGCTAGTGAGCAGGGTTTTTTCCGTCTTACGTACTGATTTGTCTCCGTTCGTCTAATTGAGTTTGTGACATTCCTGTAAGCTCTGTACCAATCACTCTGTAAATTGTTGGCACTATATAAACATTAAAGGGACAGTATCACCTAAACATTGCTTATATTGTGAATGTAGAGAATAAAACATGATTGAAAAAGATCTATACAAAGACCTAGCAGAATTGCAAGCTAATGCCGAAATGAGGCAAAATATATGTTTTAAACATGTCTGTGTAGTCTCCTGCTTGTGACATCACCTGTGGCTTGGTATGCAAATAAAACATTTCCCATTAAAACTACTCCATTTGCATATCAGGGCACAGATGATGTCATAAACAGGAGATTCCACAGGCATGTTTAAAAAATATATTTTGCCTCATTTAGGCATTTACTTTCAAATTTGCTAACACAATGCGTAGATCATGTTCAATCATTTTCAGTCCTCTACATGCACAGTAAAACAATGTTTAGATGATACAGTCCCTTTTTTAGTACTTTGTCGTCATGCGCTCTACCCAGGTTCAAAAAGGCCATTTGCAGAGAGGCTCATTTTCCATCCAGCCTCTCAATGCTTCAACCCAATAATAGAAGCCACACTGATACCAAACCAGTCTGTTTATGAATTGCAACATCAGGCACACACACGGCCACTGTCTGTTTATGAGGAAATTATGTTTACAGCAGCACAATACTTAAGACAAACATTTATCAGGTTGCCCTCTGCAGTACTTTACATGTTATTATTAGAAATGAGCTTTTGTGAGTAGTATGAGGTGGGGAACCTTCAAGTTAAAATGTAATATTAAATCTTGGAAGAATTAATGCAGGCGTGATGACACGTCTCAATCAATTCCTGTATTTTTCTACAGGGAGTTTGTCAGTGTGGGAGATGCTGCTCTGATTAACTTATTTACTGCTCTTTATCGACATGTGGCCAGGAAACTCCTCTGTATCACCTCCCATTGCTCTATATGAGCTCTTGCCAAGTCACTTAGTGATGCCAGCGATCCGGAAATGTGTTCATTTGAAAATAAGAACACCCTAACGTTGGATAAATGCCTTCTACTATGGAATTGGGCATCATTCTTCTCAATGCAAAGCAACTGTCGCCCATAGCTGAAAAGACAATTACCAGCCCACAGCATTCTCCTCCAGTGGAAAAAGTGTCCCTAGTGGATTTACTGCTAGAATAAATATGAAAGATGTGTAATTATATATGAATGTTATTAAGGCCATTTTTTCTTCAGGATTTGATGGCTTTTATTTACATACACAGTGCTAGGCACACAGCAGTACCTACATACATTTCGTATACAGTCTGCTTACTTTATACATATAGATGCCCGATAAGATCAGGGTAGGCACTCCCCTAAAAAAACAATACATTTGTTCAACTTATCCAATGTACTAAATCATCATATATGATATAGAAGTGCAGCCAATTAGTTGTAAACCACCGTGCTCCAATGAAGAGCATAAACCAAATAGAGAAACCAAAATGTTTACATTTTTACAGTTCACCAATTATAAAAATCATCTATTTTATTGCAAAATATATTTGTGCACACACGTAATTTTCCCAATGGCAAATCTCCCTGAGCAAGATGTCAAGATTGATGAGAAAGTCAAAACTGGACTTTTTGCATTGCCTAATGTATTTTGTGTGATTTATTAACTCACAGGTTGAATGGGAAAGGCAAAATCCCTCAATAAATAGAGACAAAAAAAAAATATCAGTTATCGGTAATCAATGCCTGTGTTGCATATCTGAATGAAGAAAGTGAAAAGCAACAAACAGTGAAGCGATGAACATGAATTATAAAACAAATAATATAAAAACACCCACAGGTTACTGTATTTTTTATATTTTTGGTTTATGTACAACTTATATTACAATAACATTTATTTGTTTTTTTATTACTAACTGGTGGACTAGAGACACTGTATTTGTTCCTTTAACTAGCTCCACCATGCACAATGATTTCAACGAAGCACATTAATATGGATAGTGCGTATGTCCCTTCCGGGGGAAATCCTGGGATTGCGAGTTTCCACTTCTCATAGCCATATCATGAAGAATTTAAAGGATGACATAGTATTCACTGGCAGATTAAAGCCATTCAACCCATTATGGCTAATGTTCATCATGTTGTAAAACTACAAATCTCATTTTTTTGCTATTTTCTTATTTCCTTTAATAGCATTATGTCTGTCCCATGCAAGCTTAAAATGTCCCTGTATGAACTTTTACCACTTCTGCTGAAGGGCTTTTGCATGCATTCACCACCATTTCTGTAATACTTTCTCTCATTCCCTTTGAACCCTTGATCCCTCATTTTATACTATGGACTACTCTATAAAGATACAATAGCAGGGGAGTGAGACAAGCCTTTTCAAACTTAAAGGGACTGTCTAGTATCTAAGATGCCAAATGTTAATACATATGAAAGAACTTTCAAAGTGCTTTAAAATGCATATTTTAAATTTTTTTTGCATTGCTTAAGACATAAAAATCTTATACTTAGATGACATTGCTCATATACAGAGGTTATGGACAGCCATCTTTCAGTTTTCTGTTTCATACTTCTTAGTATTTTTTTCTAGCAGCAGCCAATAAATATTTGAATGGGATTTCTTCTTTCCCAAGTGAGTTCATCAGTCAATGTGTTGCACTGTTAGAGATCCTAGTATGTATGCATTATCACTTCATAATGTCAGTCATGTCATCAAAGCATGCCAAGTTACAACATTCCACACACGGCTTTCTATTCCACCAGCACAGGAAGTGACTAAATTAAACAAAACAGTCAGTGCTGCTGCACCTGCAGTATACATGCAAAGCATTGGGGGAGGGCTTGAGTAAAATATAAAAAATGTGATTTATACAGAATGCCTGCATCAAAGCACAGTGGAAAAAAAAAGCCTGTGCACTTGCACCAAAGTGAGTTTGGGGACTAGACTTTCAAAGGCCAAAGTAGTTGGAAAAATGATCCCATTCATCTGCATTGGAGAAATTTTCCAACTCAGCTATATTGACCTAAAGTTTGAGATTCACATCTCATATCCCTGCAATTCTCTCTTTATAGAGAAGACCCTACTATGTTCATTTACCCATGTGCCCAATCTCAGTCTGGCATCCGCAATCTCCGTTTTTACTCTGCAGGTACAGTGACCTTGTAAATGGGCCTATATTATACTACAGACAACCAGTTCTTTAGATTAGTAATACATTTAGATTTTTGGATGTTAGGTGCTAATATCAATTTTTTCAGCTGATGTAACTGGTGGTTATCAGGCCATGGCATGTGTCAACATTCTGTATGGATGTTACATGTGGCATCAGAGCATATGCCTTTGATCTTTGTTTGACAGGTCTCAGAAGTTGAGAAAGAAAATGCTTGTAGAATGATCTGTTTACTGAGCCCAGAAATCTTCCTATCTCTGCCTATGTGATACCGACATGCTGACAGCTGCACACAAGCTCTGAGTTGCTCATCCAGCACCATAATTATGGCTACAAAGGCAAATTTTCTAAACCATCCTGCACCTGATAAGTCCCCCTCTTTTCTGTCCACCCCCCTTTTGTTCCCCCCTCCTATCCCCCGATCTATGCTCATTTATTTTTGCTGATAAAGCACATTTCTTCCTCCAGAGTTGCTATCGTTTAAATGAAGAAATAAAAATAAACTAAATGATTTGGAACTAGCTCCAGAGATTGGTGTACAGGGACGGCTTGCAGGCAACATGTAGAGTTACGTCTTCCATGATGGTGGGGCTTAATGGACTCTGCAAATTAACAACTAAGAATCAGCTACCTTTACACAGATAAAATAATTCCATCAATTCGATTTGTGGATAAAAAAAATTGCTGTAACTCACCCACAACATTAGACTTTTTATAGAACCTATGAAGCGCTTAGTAGGTTCGGATTCACCATAGTTTTCAAACAATCACTGGGAAACTAGTTTGTAATAAGATTGAATAGTGGATAAGAGATTAACCATTATTGATCTCAAATGATATGTTTGTAAGTAGATAAACAGTCAGATCACAGCTACACTGGACACACACACAGCTCACTGCCTATATTTTCATCCTAACTCAATCTTTCAAGGCTAGTCATGAGGTCCTGTGCCTCTCTGG
The DNA here is from genome assembly GCA_036172795.1 of Pelodytes ibericus. Lineage (NCBI taxonomy): Eukaryota > Metazoa > Chordata > Amphibia > Anura > Pelodytidae > Pelodytes > Pelodytes ibericus. The sequence goes on from CM069862.1 coordinate 133,319,156, forward strand.
AATTTGGGACCAGGATACCTGTGTCGCTCACACAGCTGTCATCTGTTTAGGAATCTTGAGTCCCTTAGACAGCCAAAATGCTCATGGACCCCAGCTAGGGAAACCATTCTGTCTAGCTTGGCGTTCCAGAACAAGGACCCAGCAGGACGTCAATGCCACACCTCATGATGGTTCTCCTTATTGTATTAGAATGAACATAGAAACATAGAAACATAGAATGTGTCGGCAGATAAGAACCATTTGGTCCATCTAGTCTGCCCAAAATCAGCACAACGTTTTATACATAATCCATAATCCTTTCAAACTAGTAATGTGTAACTGAATAATTACATATAGTATAAACATTTTAAATAGAAATGATTTATTGAAAAAACAAACAAATGAACTACCATATTGAGCCCTCTTTGCTCTGTATAGCTGTATCAGGGGGCGGACATGTTGCTTAGAATCTTTGCTCTGTATAGCTCTATCAGGGGGCAGACATGTTGTTTGGAATCTTGGCTCTGTATAGCTCTATCAGGGGGCGGACATGTTGTTTGGACCACAGCATTGACTGTAAATATATTGCCATATTACCTAATAGCTAGTTAAGCAACTTTAGTAAACACAAGTGTTAGTACTAAACAAAAAATATCAGTTGGCAGCCCTGCGCTGCCTTGGAAATGAGACTTCACTGCCATTCCTAGTGCATATTGAATTAGAATAAGGTGTGGAACCCTTTTTGGTTTTAGGTTACTGGGCAGCTTTTATCCAGCTCATAACAAGTCTTATACTTATACTTAAGAGATGTTATAGATAGTGCCAACCCATTGTGGAGCAGACGGAAAGTGATATTAAACTCATAGTTAGTGTGGAATAGAATCTGCTATTTTGCTGGAGTTAAAAACAAATACCGTATTTTCCGGCGTATACGACGACTTTTTAACCCCTGAAAATCTTCTCAAAAGTTGGGGGGTCGTCTTATACGCCGGGTACTGGGATTTACTCACCTATTTTCTGGTCTGTCTCCGCTCGCGCTGTTAAGCCGGTCCGTGGCTGTGAGGGAATTAAAATGTGGGTAAGAGTAGGACAAGTGCCCTGCAAACAAATATGGATAGGGAAATAACTTCAAAAAACTTAAAATACATACAAATTAAAAATTCTGTACTATTTAACACCCAAAACTATTAGAATTTTTCAAAGTGCGCTGTAAGCACAGTATTTGACGGTTCTATTTGACTCTCAGATATGAAGTGCACCGCAAGACGCAAATGTACTATTTACCACCCAAAACTATTAGAATTTTTCAAAGTGCGCTGTAAGCACAATATTTGACGGTTCTATTTGACTCTCAGATATGAAGTGCACCGCATGACGCAAATGTACTATTTAGCACCCAAAACTAATAGAATTTTTCAAAGTGCGCTGTAAGCACAGTATTTGACGGTTCTATTTGACTCTCAGATGTAATACATTTAATGTTATTGCTATTCTATAAACCGAAATAGAGTCCACATTCATAAGAATAGGTCAATTGACCTATTCTTATGAATGGGGACTCTATTTCGGTTTATAGAATAGCAATAGCATTACATGTATTCCATAAACCGAAAGTCTATAAACCGAAAGACATTCGGTTTATAGACTTTCGGTTTATAGAATACATGTACTAATATGCTATTCTATAAACTGAAAGTCTATAAACCGAACGTCGTTCGGTTTATAGACTTTCGGCTTATAGAATACATGTAATGCTATTGGCTATCTATAAACCAAACTAGAGTCCCCATTCATAAGAAATTCTTATGAATGGGGACTCTAGAAAGGCTTTTAAATTTCTTTCGGTTTATAGACTTTCGGCTTATAGAATACATGTAATGCTATTGGCTATTCTAGAAACCGAAAGTCTATAAACCGAATGACTTTCGGTTTAAAGACTTTTGGTTTATAGCCGAACCTCGAACTCCAACACGGACATACAGTGAAATGTCCGGGTTCGGGTTCGTGGCACGGACACCGTAATGTCCGGTACGAACCCGAACAGTGCGGTTCGGGTTCGCTCAACACTAATCATAAGCACTATTTACATGTGTTTAACAAACCACAGTTGTTCAGAGAAAATGCATCCATGAAGACAGGTGACATCAGTAATAGTTATATTTATTTTGGTTAGACCGTACACCTATTCCCAAGCAGGGATATTTTAAATATTATTCTATGAGGACTGTTTAAGAGCTGGTCTATTTAATGTATTAGTTGGATTTTACTCTCCTTCTACACACATTTTAATGATCTAATATTCGCTGTGCATCTATTCACCCCCCGTGCCTTTGAATACACACATGTTCTCTCCCCCACCAGATAAAAGCACTGTCTGGAATAATCCCTTTGAGTCGCATTTCTCCACGTCCTCAGCCTTTTATCATTTGTGATGTACCAGGGATGAAGCCACTGCGGTCAGCAGCTAGCACAGATCAGACTCTGTGATGAAATCTGCCGCAGGGCAGTGTGTGGAGAAGGGACAGTAGCTATCCAAGACTGTGACAAGCAGAAAGGCTTTTAAATGCAGACTCTGCACTTAGACTGTGCCTCTGGCAGTGTAATATATAGTATCTGAAACTGGGATCTTCTCTAAGTCTCTCCTAGTCACTAGCTTCTCACATCACAACATGCTAGGCTTGGCTGCAGTCTGGCTTCAGCTATTAGCCATCCTAGCTTTATAATTTAGATTGCTTATTGTGATATGGTTTTTTAGAGCAATATAAATGCTTGATTTAACACAATCGTAACTTAGCATTATAGGGTCAACTCAATATACACTGATCTATCCCGAAATGGATTCAGATCGGGCTCTTTAGCTCAATTTCTCAAATGACAACAAACATAAGAAGAGTGTTATGGAGCAAAATATATGTGCAGCATAGACACCAATCAGGAACCACAATGAAGGGAAAAGTGTACTAAGATATAGATATCAAGAGGCACCATTATATATAATAACAGACCATCACCCCTTGAATAGCAAGTTAAATATATGAAAATACAATTATTTAAAGTATAGTACAGTGCTGCATCATCTAGGTTCACATACCTTCCATACAGGTTCTGGGACAAGGGTTGGGATCAGTCAATAATCCTGTTCACGGTGCCATGCATTGTGGTATGAAGTTGAGTTGGCCTGTGTCAGGGTTGCCGAAAGTTCTTGGGCCCATAGACTGCACTCATGTTGGGCTGAGGACTCCATCACACAGGGAGAAATTGTATCAAAACAGAAGCATTACCACTCCCCGAATATTCAGATCATCTCTGATGCTCAGCAGCACATCATGAGTGTAAAGTCAGGGCATCCCAGCTTGATGCAGCCATCTTGAGGGAGTCATACATCAGCACCAAGTTTCATAAAGGTGAAATGCCTGATGGATGGCTCCTGGGTAAATACACTATCCTAACATTACATCATTATGGTAACATTTGATGTATTGGAACATTTGATGTATTCAAATCTCACCACCAGTGCCTTGATAAATCTGGTGGGTATCTGTTTTAACCTCCAACGAAGGCATCAAAGATCATCATCTCCTGTTGTATACACTGATCAGCCATAATATTGTGTAGGCCCCCTTTTGCCACTAAAACAGCCCTGACCTGTTGAATTAGAGGCATGGATTCTACAAGAGGTATGCTGTGGTATTTGGCACCAAGGCGTTAGCAGCAGATCCTTTAAGTCCTATAATTTGCGAGGTGGAGTCTCCATGGATTGTACTTCTTCTTCCAGCACATCACACTGATGCTTGATTGGATTGAGATCTAGGGGAATTTGGAGGCCAAGACAACAACTTGAACACGTTGTTGTATTCTGTTTCTGAACCACTTTTGCTTTGTGGCAGGGTGCACTATCCAATGGCCAATGCTGTAAGGGAATACCGTTTTCCAGGGAAGACATGGTCTGCAACAATGCTTAGATGGGTGTTATGTGTCATAGTAACATCCACATGAATAGCAGGACCCAAGGAATAGCAGGACCTAGCAGAAAATTGCACAAAGCATCACACTGCCTCTGCCAGCTTGCCACCTGTCCGTGGTTTTCCTCCTGCACATGAGGTAGCCTGTTAGTATGTTTATCACCTGTTGATGTCCTTTCTCTTCTCCTGTTGATGTCCCACCTTTTCCAGGATTGATGTCTTCTCCTGTGCACCTCTAATGTCTGCACCTTTGTTTAGGTATATTACTGGACACAGTTGTGAGGGTCAATCCATGTGACAGCAGTGGTTAGTGATGTGCATGTTATCAGAGAATACTCAATAGCTATTGCAAATGTATAATTACCTCCTAATATATTCAAGCCAGTTCTTGATGGGAGTGAATACAGCTTAGTTATCAAGAGTGATATGGGTGAAAGGAGGTGCATGTCATGATGGTAAAATTGTCTGAAATGACATATAATAACCATCTTAACGGTATGATGTTCAAGTGTATGTGTACTGATGACTATACAGTAGCAAGGTGCTTGCCTTTCACATAATGGACCCATGTGCATTGTTTGACATGTATGGATGACATTACTTATTAATCCACCTTTCCATTCCACCCACAGATGGTTATTGCATAGATCTGTGCAGGTGTGCACCCATGGGGTTCGGAACCCATTTGTTAAGTGAAATAATTGCTCATGTCACCTGTGTACGTGAGTGTGATGCCAGTTGTTCAGTGATAATGGCAAACACATGTAAATTCAATGTGAATCAGCATAATTTTTATTGTGAGTTTTGTTTTCTTTGGACATCAGATGACAGATTGGACAACCTTCTATTTGTGTCTGTATGCTCTTCATCCTCACTTTGCTCTTTTTCAGCCCTCTGTGTACATTGAGGTGCATCATTGCTGTGGATTCTCTACCATCCCCCTGACCATGGACATCTCCTGATGTGCCTGACTGATCTTCAACATCTAGATACTCCACATTCAGGAAGATGCTGCCCACTAGACATGTGCAAAACTAAAATTTTTGTTTCGTTTTCGGCCATTCGGACGAAAATTTTATTTGTTTCATCCAAAACGAATTTCGTTCATTACTGCATTCGTTTCTGACGAAATTCGTTCATTATTTTGGTTTAGTTTTATTAATTCGTACGAATTGACCTATTTTAACCTCTTTTTCTGTTTATAGACTTTCTGTTTATGGAATGTATGTAATGCTATTGGCTTTCTATAAACCGAAATAGAGTCCCCATTCATACGAATAGGTCAATTCATATGAATGGGAACTCTATTTCGGTTTATAGAAAGCCAATAGCATTACATGTATTCCATAAACCGAAAGTCGTTCTTTATGTCGGTTTATGGAATGTATGTAATGCTATTGGCTTTCTATAAACCGACTCTATTTCGGTTTGTAGAATGCAAATAGCACGAATGTACGAATGATTTTAGTTTATTAACCATTCGTTCATTCGGCTTTCGTAAGTTAGGATTTTCATTATTCGTTTTTCCGACGGATGGACGAAAATGCTATTTTCGGCCGAAAATGCATTCGTCCGAAAACGAATGCACATCTCTACTGCCCAGTTACCTGCTCTACAGGTGGATTTAAAAGACTAGAGATTGATGATTTCCTTTCACATCTACTATTTTCCCATCATGCAGCATGTGCATTCTACCTTAGGCCATTACTTTGCAATTGTAGCTTTTGTGATGCACATTTCAATATATCTATGTATGGTATGTTTGTATTTATGGCCTAGTTCATCTTCTTCAGCACCTCTATCCTGATATCTAAGTACCTGAAATATGACAGCAAGTTGATGTTTCTTACCTTTTCTTAACAACAGCTATTGATCTCTCCTGCATTCTGACTGTGTTGACATGCTCGGCTATATCTTTCCTTTCTCATCAATTATTTGCTGTGTGTTGTTTTCAACCTTCAAAATATATAATTTTGTTCTAAATATGTGCATTTGTGATTTTTATTTTGGTTTCGATTCAGTTATTTTTCGAGGTTATAAAGGGTATTTTAAGGCTACCATTTTTGTTCAGTGCATTTCAGACATGTTTTGGCTGCATTCAGGTTTTGCAAATATCAGTGTGGAATTGGCTGTGATTTCCAGATTGCTGCCAGTGTTGTCTGAATTTGTCCGCAATTCGGAGGCACCATTTTGGAGCCTATTATCAGCTCATATCAGGTTGTCCCTTTCATTTTTTATCTGATATAAATTCATTCTTTACCAATTTCATGCTACTAAAGTAATGAGATGTTGTTTGATGTCTGTCCTTGTGCTTAGGTTTTAAATGAAATATTGGTGACCCAACTTATTCAATCAATGCATTATCAATACGACATGTTAGTGATTAAATAATTGTTTTGAGCAGACTAGTGAGGCATAATTTAAACAGATCTAAGAAACGTATCAAGTGGAAGTCCTTGAATAGTTTCTTCACATTTTTCTTAAAACCTGACATCCATATAGTGTTAAATATAGCGTATAATAAAGTAAACATAAGAATAGAAATAAAGATGAAAATGAAACTTCAACACAAAAATATACATCTGAACAAATCGTGTCAAAGTGAGTATTCATTCCTAATGCCGTTTGATGATCAGCCAATAGGAACTTTGTTTTGTAATTGAGGAATACAGAGGATGGGACTTTTCTTTGTTATGTATAGGTATTTATAGATTTGTTTTGATATTGTAGTAGATCAAATCATTATTTTTTGCCTCCCTGAGGAAATCTAATGTATTAGATGAAACGCGTAGGGCAATTCGCCGGCTACTGCTCTTTGGAGTGGGAAATATCTTTGGACAAAGTCCACAGAAATACATTGAGAATTCCCCACAACATCACAGAAAAGGTTGCAGGAGCTGAAAACCTTTTACAGGTGGGTGAGATCCAAAGTCTCAGGGCTAATTTTACATACATTTTAGTAAAAATGCAACTTATTTGTGGGTGTGTTTCTTAAGAATACATGTAGATTTTTTGTTTTATATATAACAGCATCACACTATGGCTATGTTTTAATATTGTATTACATATGCATGGAGTCCATCAGTTAAAATGATTTTGCAATAATTTAGACTGTGTTTAAGTTTAAAATAGAGTAATAAAAAACCTTGGTAAGGTACTTTAATGTGGAAAAATTGATTTAGTACATGTGCAATACTCTCGTAAAGTCATGAACCAGAACCCCAGCTCAGAAAGTGAAGGGTTAAATTTCAGTCGTACCGAACAATATTGGAAGATCAATTTTACTCTAACAGATTAATATTTAACAGGCGGTCCTGAATTGGAGCAATGTTTCACAAATCGTTAATAATATCAATTTGTCTTATTAATAGAGGAAAAGTGATGGGGAGATACATCTTTTCCATCCTCCAGTGACCCTGGATAATACGCACAGTCGCTCCACTTATTTGTTGTCCTAATAACTCCCGTTGCTCTTAACATTTCCAGCTAATAAATCAAAACAGTGTTAATGTATGTCACCAGTGAATAGATGTGTACAATGTGCCCCAGAGGGCCACACTAATGTCCTCATGTGCTATACCTCTGACTTGAGTGCGATTCAACAATTATGTTGGTTTCCAAGGGAAATGACATGGGATTTATAAACTGTTTGAGCACCTCTACAACTCTCCACCACTAAGGGTAAAGGTAAGTAATATTAACCCTGTAAATTAAAAAAAAAAAAAATATATATATAATATTGGGGTCAGGAGCTGACCGTGTGTCCCTGGTCCCATTAATAAACCTCTCTATTAAAATATTGTCAAAGCTTAACTCGTCTCCCAATTTGAACTGCCTTCATTTTTTAAGTGATTAGCATTTTTTTGCTTTTCATGAAGGGGAGTTGGAGTTGGTCGAGGGGGCAGATGTTGGTCAAATCATTTCGGTGAATAACGCAAAGAGGTCAAATTAGGAGGTTGATTTCGACCTCCCAGTCAGACCTTCTCGCGCTATCATCGAATTTTAGTAAATAGACGCATAGGTCCAACTTTGCTCCCCTCCATTTTGGATGTCTTCCCGAACTCACATAAGTGCATAGTGAATAGGGTATTGCACAGTCCAAGTGGACATGCAGGGGGGGCCGAATTTGTCCAAGTCTGGAGTTTTCGTAATGAGCTCAAAACTCAGATTTTAGTTCATAGGTTCAACTGAATATGTTTTATAAAGTCATCTTTGATATTCCAGATTTAATGTTACTCCTATCCATTAAATTCCTCACTTAAAGTACTAAAGCAAACATTTACATGCATCAACAGAGCATAAAACGCCAAATATACACTAAGAATTCATAAAAATAGTTCTACAGTTGCCATATTAATGATATGTCCATAGCCCCAAATTAGAGCACTTTATGCTAATGTACCCAGCATGGTTCTCATTGATAAATATGGATCATGCAGCAGCTCTTCTTTCTGACTAGTTGCCAGATGTACATTAAAAGTATAAAGGAAGAAGTGTGTTGTAGGAAGAGTAGGCTGGAATGTATTATATAAAATACCTTTATATATACAAATTGTTTGCTTTGTTGATTAATGGAAATATATCTAGCTGACAGATCTCATATAATTGCTGAAATTGGCCATACCTGACAAAATAATAGTCAACAGTAAATTCTGCAGTGAGAAAGCCATGAAATCATTGCATTAAAGGGTGAAGATGGAAGGTCATTATTATTGCCTCAGGGATAAAGATCACATAATAAACATATATTTTCAGGGTCACTGACTTGTAAACATGCTCCACAGTGTTTCCAATATCCCCGCCATCTCCCATTCATCACTCGATTATGTATATTGACATGGCTTACTCTACCAAACTCCTTTGAGCTTTGTCAACAAACATTGATTTCAGGATCTTTTGAAAGGCACCTTAGCCTACCTTTTAATTCATAGTTAGAGCTAATTTGGGATGAGGTACACAAATGCATGCGATATTGATCGCAGCATGAACAATGATATCTTACTGCAGCCTTGGGCAATTGTCCTATGTGTGTGTGAGAGAGAAGGCATTTTTAAGGCTGCTTGAGGAACAAATCAGTTATCTTCTGAGTGACAGTTATGACAATTTTTCATATTGTTACCTTTCCATCCTATGGATTCTACCTAAACCTTTTATCCTGTGCTAATTGTTTTATGTAACTTGTTCAGCTTTATCTGTTGACATTAAACAGGGCTTAAACAAAAGGAGTGAACTGTTTTTTTATATAGGTCTGCAAGATTAAGTGTTGGCAGGGTTATTTAGCAAAAATGCAAAACACAACATAAACAAAGCATCCAGTATTATTCTAAATCAATATAGTCAGTGTTTTTAAAAACACAAAACTATGTTATCCCTTTAAACTCCCAGCTATATTCCTAGATTGCTCACCCTATCACACAATCCTGTATTTGATGCCAACACTGGATTAATCTAATGTAACAAGGATGTAATCTCCTACTGACATGAACCAGATGCCTGGATGATTAAGTTATGCTAATTAGTATCATCACCTTGTTTCACTAAGCAGTGTATGCTCTTCTATAATAAATTCTAGTGACATCAGAGCAGCTTCAGCAATGTCGCCCTGGTCTCCTATAAATACCAGGCTTGCTCTCTCCCAGACTCTGGATCGATACGGTCTTGGGACTTTTAACTCTGGAGTCTACTTTGCCTTTAGGCAACATTCATGTCCTCCCTTTGACATCAGGCATTAAATTACCCAGGCTTTCTAAATATAACAAGCCCTTGTACAGCAAACAAACGGAACGATTTGGCACATTATGTGAGATGGAGTTAGGTGCTAAGGGCTGAGATGTACGTAATAGTGATCAGTGAGATAGACTATGTCACAGTCATTGTGTGAGGCCCAGCATGCAATATTCTCTAGGTTAAATGCAGAAAGCACTAAAGATGGGAAAAAAAATGTTTATTTCTTTTAATTTTAAAGTTATGACTCTGTAACCTTATTTTGATCTCCAATATGCAAATGGTTAAGTACATGTTCACATTGATCAGGGTAGTGCATATATCTATTGTGCATAAGAACATGTCCAATCAGCTCAGGGGCCTATAGCTGGGTTCCGGTGGGTCCAGTGTACTGGCAGGCATCCACCATATAACCCTGCTATGATGAATATGATGTGGCTCATGTGCAATCCTGGGGTAAAGATACAAAATGGAGCCATCACCATGGAATCCAAATTATTCTTTATACATAACCCATAGAGTTGTCTCTTCTCCGTGATAATAATCCAATAAAATCTTTGTATGTCTTTCTGCACACAGAGAGTAATAGATTCCAAGATGATCCCAGGATGATGACGGCAAAGTGAGAAAGTCATTGATTGCTCTTCAATCACTCTGGAGAGACCATGATCAAACGTCTGACTCTTTGTAACCTGGACTACACTTCTAAGAAAGCAACAAGGTAAGAGCTTCTCTCTGAATTAATCACTGTGCTCCATCATAATATATAATTCAGTTTCATGTTTATTAAAGACAAAACTCAACAAGAATGTGAATTAGCCAGCAATGCATGGCTCCTGAGTCAGGAATGAAGCAAGGTGCACCTGTCCAGGTGACGAATAGTTAATCTGCTGCACAATGAACAATCTAATCTGAGTTCTCAGCAGAACTGCATGGTGTCATATACCTGAGAGTGTATAAAATGGTCCAGCAGGGAACCTGCATTGAATCTACCCTCACCTGCTTTATCCCACAGAGCTTACAGTCTCTGCCCAGCCTGCCCCTCTCTCCTGCCAGGCAGGAGCAAATTAACGGATCCAGACAACCCATGACCCGGGGAAACTAGAACCAATGTGAGGATACAGTTACAAATACTAATCTATACCAATGTTTGCCTTTCTGTAGGTCCGGCCAAACCACAAATGGGACCAGTTGATATTAAAGTAGCACAACAGATCTCCTACCCTGTTTCTCACTGCGTTATTTGAGCCACGAAAGGATGCTTTGAAGCTGCAATTTAGGTTAACTACAAGTCATGGTCATTGTATACAAGCCTCTCCCATAATAAGAAACAGAATATGAATGTGTTCAAATGTGTATAATGTGTATATCCACTTTAACCTGGTCTAATGAGAATGGAATAAGCTTTGCACCAGCTACTGAATGCTTTGTGTCACCCTGGTTTTAGTCCTATTCTGGACATGGAGATGCCCCCAATAGCTTGTAATACCCTGATTGCTATTCCCTGTTGTTCAACTCCAATCTCCTTTATTAAAAATAAAAAAAAAATTTGGTCAACCTTAAAGGGACTGTTTGGTGCCCATAATTAATCTTCTTCAACTACATGTTTTACATTTTGCATTTCTTAAAATGTCCAGAACTGCCCACACTAACTGAGTAAAAGTAATTTCCCCTTTTTTTTGCTGTTGCTACAGGAACCAATGAGAATCATTTCATTCAAATGAATGGTGTCTCTCTGGTGATGTCATCAGACAATGTGTTGCACTGTTCAGTAGAGATCCTACTGTATGCAAGAGAATGTTTATTTCAGTCCACACAATGTATTCTATTCCAGGAGCACAGGAAGTGACTAAATGAAGCAAAACTTTATATTCTCAGTGTCTGTATAATAAGTGGTGCCGCACCTGCAGTAAACATGCAGAGTAATCTCTGTGGGAGGGCTTGAGTCAAATATTAAAAATGTGATTTATGCAGAATGCCTGCATCAAATCACACTGGAAAAAAAGCCTGTGCACTATACAAGCAGTAATCTTTATTTTTCACCAAAGTGAGTTTGGGGACAAGACTGTCCCTTTAAACCACTGCCACTCAAACTAGTTCAACTGATCCCAGCAGGGATCCAAAAGTTTTTATTTTAACAATATCATTTTTATATTGAATCTCAAGATTGCCAAGATTGCCAGCTGTTACCTCACCATTTTAATTCCAGTGCCCACTTTTCAGTTTACCGCAAAGAGTGTGCTGGTCCAGCTGTTCTAGATAAATACTTTAAATGGGTAACTGAACTGCAAAGCATAAAGTGTAGTTTGAGGAAATAATACAAGAAACCAGGGGTTTGCTTTGTGTGCAGAATACAGATTGGTAAAACGGGTTCTAGAAGCTTTAGAGTGGCAATCTGTATGCACCAAAGGGGAGATGACTCCTTCTAATGTAGAATACTGAGACATAGATACAGATTGCTTAATGTTAAACATATTTAGGTCAGAATTAAATACACTAAATCCTGCAAGTCGATTGTCTCAAACATTAACAATAGGTTTAAAAAGTCCAGATCCTTTGTATACTGCATCTATGTTTTGGTATGTGCTTTGCAATTGAATGATGTATTGATAAACAGTAAAGCAATGATGAGCATACAGGGAATTACACTGTATTTCTAGGAGTCAGGAGATGCAGACATGTCCAGCTGTGCTCAGTTTACAGAGAGAACAATTGTGCTGGGAGGGTGTAAGTGGGAACATACAGGTGTCCAAATGATTTCATCTCTGATTAAACCTGTCAGAAGCTGGCAAAGTGTCAAAGAAATTCACATCAAACTGAATCAGTGGATATCTCTGGCAGACTCACCCTAATTGCCCTGACTCATGATTGTTATAGTATTGACTTGTGACCTTTCATTAAATCTGGGGGTATCGGTGCTTGTGCATTTGTTAGAATCATCAAATGATGAGTCGAAGAAGATTGAAATCCATATATTGGCAAGATGAGTGCATATATCCTATTCAGCAAAATTGTATTCTATGGCTGTTCTAGATGGACACAGTGCTACTCACTAACCTTTGAAATTAGCTTTTCTGAGATTCTAGATCTTTCATTAACAGATGTTCCAACTTAAAATCGTATGCCATTTTTGGTAGCAACACAATCTGTTCTTCATAGACCATATGGCAGCATATGTTGTCCATGTTAACAAAAAATTAGTAGGACATTCAATGCTAGAATAGGACCATCATTGTTCCCTTAAATGTTAAAATGCACAATCTGTATTACAATCTTGTCTCTGTATGTGTCAGGCTTACCAAGAGTTATGTTCTTTTGCAGAGTTATCATGTTGGCACATCTGTATGATTTTTCATGAACATAATGAGGCAGATTATGCCAGCATAATTTCCATCATTCACTTCTGGACAGAGATCTGAAACTTCAGCACCATGGAGAGCTTTCAACACACAGTGCCTGGCAGAGAATGGAAACCCACCAATGGGTGTTCATATAACTAAACGCTGGAGTCTCGATGCAGAAAAGATCATTAACTCCTCCGAGCTGCATAACACATAGAAACAGACTAATAAGAAGAGGAAAAATGTCTTGTATATTGGTAGCAATTATTTGGGAATAGTAAGTGTCTGGGTTTGTTATTAAGGGAAATAATGAATCAGCCGGATGCAGGATCTCTAGCAGGCTTAGGTAATTTCTTATAGGCGATCGTGTCACCTTTCCTGCGATCAGATTTCACAAACAAGCTTAATTTGTATTAATGCATATTCCTGGCAGGATGACAAGTGGCACATTAACAGTAGAAGGCAAGATGATGGTACATTTGCATCCAGGTTATACAACATGACCCAGATTAGATGAGATGGTGTCTAAGATATCATGTCCCAGAAATTGCAGGTAGTGTAGGCGAGAGAGCAATCTCATATCTTTTAATAGATAAGCTGCATGTAGAGCGCTTCCTCAGTATATTGCTGCCTGTGACAATGGCAGAGATACTGGTAGTCAGTGATTAGATTGTCAACAGATACTTAAGGGTGTTAAAAACAATGATAACACTGGTCTAAAACATGTTATGGATGGCATTTATACATGGCCTGAATCAGAACTAGGGGCAGAATAGATAATGACCAGACACTTTCAAAATCATCTTGTACATTTGGACAAATCCAGAAATGAGTTGGATATATTGTTATTGTTGGCAAAACTCAGCTTTAATTGGTCTAATTTGTTTGGTGGAAGTTACATTAAAATACAATTGAGCAAACTCTTTTATGTTAGCTCTTTAGCCAGTTCTGACAAAGCCTGGACTAAGTCAACAAGTCAGTTCTCATGACTACATCATGCATCAGATATTATGTTACATATTACACATCAGCACAAAATCACTATAACAAGTGTTACGATCTGCACAGAAGCAGTTGCACGGAAGTTGCTGTCAATCACAGTTTATCTGCTGCAACAGAAGTTGTTGAGTAAAAAAAGGGATCAATGGATTTTAAGTTTCGTGTCATTTTATTCAATACATGTTGAGATGTGGGAGAATTTATGATGGTATCAGAAGAGGTTGTGCAGCAGCTCTGTTCAGTGAAGAGTCTTGGAGTAGCTAATATAAAACAAAAGTGAGCATGCTATGCATATCTGGGCCAGGAAGATAAATATACCTTGTCATACAAACTGGAAAAGAACGCCTGCCCCCTCTTCCTCCGTCTTCTGACCCCTTCATTTCTTATTCTAACATGCAAAAGAGCAGAGAAGTATTTCAGATTATATACATAAATATTATATATACACACACACACAGATATATATAAATGATCTAGTCTCAGTAGAGAAATCATGGAACATCTTTCGTGATGTTGCCAATTCACATTACTGAGTGCACATGTGACACAGTGACACCCAGGCACACAGAACCCAAGGCCATCTCGCACAACCAATTAGCCCAGATTTGTGTGCAAGCGGCCGGGCGAGATCGGTTACCCAGCAGTGGAGGCATCACAGACAGGCGGCACAGAGACAAACAGACTGAGGATGTTGCTTTCAATTAATAACACTCAGGAGCCGATGGCAGAAACAAACAGAAGGGAGCTGCGCAGTGCAGAGCATATCTGCATGATACTCCCCCCACCTTGTATATATTGATAGCTGCATTTGTGGCACTGATACTCGAGCAGACATTTGGAGACACTGAATACTTGCAGCTCCAGCAGGCACACCCTTAAAGGCATGCAAAGTGTTAAATAAACTTGTTTTGATCAGCTGGAGAGGTTCTGTGTGTACAACTGGAGGGGATTCAATGGAAGGGATATCACTTTATTTCAAATGCGGACTGAATTCATCTTTCTACTGCAAATGAAATAGTTTTATCACCTAATATCATTAAATAGAAAATATAAAAAAAATATAAAAAATCTTAATGTATTCCTTACTGTTAAATTAAACAAAAGGATTTTGTGCATAACAAACATATACTGAATCAGCACACATTAAAATACCACCAAAAAGTGGTTCAGTCGCTATGTCCAATGCAACAAGCTAAATTGTGCTAAAAGGTGTTCTGCACTCCGTGCTAGAAAGCACCTGAAAAGCGGAAAAGAAACTCTGCTAAAAATCCATTTTGGAGTAGGTGGCATTTCCTCGCACAGGTTAGGATGTGTAAAAAAACATTAAACATATGAAATGGCGACTGCACCTTTTTTCTACCTTCCCGACTCTTCCACGTGCGGTACTTTTTATACACTGATCAGCCATAACATTATGACCACTGACAGGTGGCAAGCAAGTGGAGGCAGTGTGATGCTTTGGGCAATGTTCTTCTGGGAAACCTTGGGACCTGCCATTCTTGTGGATGTTACATTGACAAGTACCACCTCCTGAAGCAGTGATTTAGATCATGTACACCCTTTCATGGAACCAGTATTCACTGATGGCTTTAGCAACTTTCAGTAGGATAATGCGCCCAGCCACAAAGCAAAAATGGTTCAGGAATGGTCTGAGGAAGGTGTTCCCCAGATCTCAATCCAATCCAGTCCAACTGGACATCTGTGGGATGTGCTAGACAAACAAGTCCGATCCATGGAGGCCCCACCTCGCAACTTACAGGACTTAAAGAATCTGTTGCTACCATCTTGGTGCCAGATACAATAGCACACATTCATAGGTCTAGTGAGGTCCATGCCTCAATGGGTGAGGGCTGTTTTGACATCAAATGGGGACCTACACAATTTTAGACAGGTTGTCAGAATGTTTTGGCTGATCAATGTACATGACACCTCCAGAATTTCAGTGATAGTGGGTCAGATTTTGATGGAAAATGGTGAAGGTTAAGGCTAAGTTCTCATGGTAAAGGACAGGTTTTTTGCTGAGCATTCTGTTCCTATGGCCATGTAAGATATAAATCTTGCCCTGAGAGTGACAGTGGTGTGATATGTAAGTGTGACTAGTGACCGCTAACTCTGGCCAAGATGCAGACTGCACCACTGCGCTTCCCCCTTCCAGCTTGTCACTCACTCCTCCCGAACTCCTCTTTAAATATGTGTGGATTCCTAATGTGCCCTAGCTAAGATAATTGCGCACATAAAACAGGCTTTAGTAAGACTGCGTGTGGCAGTGTTGGAATATCTCAGCTGTCATTGCAGAGATGGGGGTTAATTAACAGTGGAGACACAGTACTGCGGATCACAAGGTGCCACTCAGCCCATCCTGAATGACAAGGTGTTATTAGGAAACAAGAGCAATGGGCAGCCCATGAATGCCAACTCATCCTGTCCTCCTCCCCCTTCTCCAGATAACGCACTCAGACTGGCTTGGCACATTGTCATAATTACCTTAAACTGTATTCATTGTTATTCAACATGTCACCAGGCTGGCATGGCGAGAGGGTTGGAAAGGACAACCAGAGGGATGATTTATGGGAGAATAATAATGCTGCTTTCCCCTCCCTTATGCTGGAATGGTCTGTGAGTGTACACGAGGCTGGCCACTGAAGGTCACAGTGTAATTCAGAAAGCCACGTACAAAATACAACGCCTGCTGCGGAGACAATAAGCAATATTACACGAGCGTACCATTTATCTTCAGTATATTACTGCAGGCATTGCTGTTATAGAGCAGTTTACAACACCTTAGCAACTGTGAATATTTAAACTGCAGAGCTGGCAATCTAAATCATAAAATGGGTTGAAATTACAAGATAGGGTCAGCCTACTTTGTGAGAGGTCAAAATATAGAGATCTGAACATAAGTATTAATTTTGATGTTTCACGGAATAAAATGTGTACAATCCAGCCATTCAGCATCTTTCAGGAACACAGTGACATGATAGGAATTAATATTTCCAAATGGTGCATTACAAAAGTTTATTCAACATACCTGAAAGTTATAGTAGGTATCAAGTTTAAATATTAAGAAAAACATTCAAATCTAGGAAGACTTTTTATTTATATTGCACACACCGTAATTACACTATTAAAAAGCTAAATCATACAATTATGATATAGCTTGTGAAACTGTTTGTATAGACTCTTATATGGCAGGGGAACTTTACAGATACTACTCTTTATCTGCTCTCATTTCTCACCAATCCTATAGTAGTCAACACCAGCCTGCTCCTTGAACCCTCAGTTTTGTCAAACAAGATAATTCAATTAATTATTTCTTGAGTTCATAATTCAAGAAACATAACAATTTGCTGAGTTGGTGAGTTCCTTAAAAAGGCAGAAATTTCCACTTTTGTTTTTTTTTTTACATTTTCTTTCTATCATGTATGGTTGCTGATTTATTAAACTTTTATTTTAGTGTTTTCTATTACTTGGATGGATTAATTGAACAAATCCCACAGCTGAGCTGTATGGAGAGAATCTGTCAATGTACTGTTCTCTCAGTGAACTTTGGAGATACATTATTGTCTCAAAAGATAATTACCTTTTTCACAGGTCTTTGAGATAACAATGTGCATGTGAACTTTTAAATACAGTATTTGCTTGAAAATACGACAAGTTTTTTTTTTAGAGCAAATGCTCTGAAAAAGACTCCTCGTCTTATACTCGAGGTAGTCTTATAATCTGACCTCAAATCAAGGTCTGACTATAAGACTGGGATCCAGGTACCCCTCGCAACACCGGTGGATGTCTGCGCAATGCGCGCAGACATCCTCCACTGCTGCCCGGCACATCCATCGGAAGCCAGGAGATCATGTCAAGGTCAAGTGCAGGGCAGCAGCAGAGGATGTCTGCCAGGGATATTGGAGCAGCCGTTGGATGTCTGCATGATACGTGCAGACATCCTCCGCTGCTGCCCGGCACTTCCACCAGGACTTCTATGACGGTGGTCCGTCATAGCAGACAGAAGTGTCGGGAGGCAGCAGAGGATGTCTGCACGTATCGTGCAGACATACACCGGCTGCCCCCACTAGGCACCAGGGAAATTGGGTAAGTCTGGGGGAAGGGGGGAAGGGGGCAGAGGCAGCATGGCAAGTCTAGGGTGGTAGGGAGGGGGATAGAGGCAGCATGGGCAAGTCTAGGGCTGAGGGAGGGGGGCAGAGGCAGCATGGGCAAGTCTGGGGGTGGGGAGGGAGGGGGTCAGAGGCAGCATAGACAAGTCTGGGGAGGAGGGGGCAGAGGCAGCATGGGCAAGTCTGGGGGAGAGGTAGGGGGGCAGAGTCAGCATGGGCAATTCTGGGGTGGGGTGGGGGGGAGAAGCAGCATGGTCAAGTCTGGGGTAGGGAGGGAGGGAAGAGGCAGCATTGGCAAGTCTTGGGTATGGAGGGAGTAGGGGTCTGGTGGACAGATGGCTGTGGGGGAGATGCATTGGCTACGTCTGGGGGCAGATGGACAAATAAAATAAAATAAAAACAAGAAACATTTTTTTCTATCATAAATTTTATTAAATATGAAAAAGCAATTTACATTTATATATTTACAAGTTAATCTTTTTTTCTATAGGGTAGTCTTATATTGAAGCTTTTAATTTTTTTCATAAAGGAATATCCAAAGTTTTGGGGGTTGTGTTATAATCAGGGTTGTCTTATATTCGAGCAAATTCGGTAGTTCAGGAAATTCTCTAAGGAAGCAATATGTTTTAAAATGGGAGCTCTGACAGTAATAAGTGCTTAAACAAAAAACTACTGTAAATTTCTTGAGTGACTAATGATAGAAGAAAATTAAAAAAGCATTTTATAAATCCTAATATGTCCATTTATTAATTATTGTTAACACTAAATTGCTGCAGAGTTGAGCAGTGGTACCACAATCAGGAAATCTACTATCAGGCCAAAACAGAATATAAGTCAGAGGACTAAATGCACATAACGCTCAAGCTTTAAAAGAGAAACAGCGGTTTTAGAGGAAAGGCTTTGAGGGCTTAAGTAGGGGTATTGCATTGACAACAAGGTGACCATATCACAGATACTTTGGGGGCTAATCACTAATACAGAACTGACAAGTGAACTTCAAAACATCAGACATTAATAGTGGACTTGGAAAGATAGGCCTATACATTATGCCAGCCAATTTGCTAGCTCACATATAGAAATATTATGAACGTTTTCCCTTTGCCTTTCTGGAGTATGTGTGTGATTCCACTGCCATATTGGAAAAATCGCCATCGTGCAGGAAGACGAAGGTCATTTTATCTCTTGGTCTACATGTTTGGCCAGCACACAGATCACAAATACATACCTGAGCTTGTCACCCAAAACTTTTGTACATGACAGATTCACTTTAATACCTGATTTTTGCAGTTCACGTTTAGTGAATATTCACCATTAACTGCTGTTTTATGGTTGTTCTATGATACACACCAATCACCCTCAACTACTTAAAAATAGAGAAATTAAGGTCGGAAAGATTGATGGAGGGATTTAGGTCCAAAAGGCAGACACTTAGGAGGTATGAATACACAAACTACATATTCTCAACTAGCTTGCTGATCATTACCAGGACAAGGCACTTTGGAAGATGTGGCTATTCCAGATGACTCTATATTATGTAGAAAACTCTCTGCATTTCCCTAACCAATCTTGATAGTAAGCTTCGTTTTGCTGTAAAGTGTTCCCTGGATACAACTGTGGTCCATGTGATGCTCAGGCTGAATTCATATTCCAAACCACCAAGGAATGCACAAGGTTCAAAGGAGATAATTTAAATCTTCGTCTTGTCCTCTGTGGATTGCAAGAGAGATTCACCCCATGTGGTGTGCCTGTGCTTATCCTCAAGGAACATTCAGTGCAGCTAACAAGGGGGAGGAATCCCGGCCTTATTCCATCCTCTGACCTTCTATCCATACATTGCTCTTGATCTGACTTGTTTTCAGAGGTGCAGTGAGGGGGTGGAATACTTTTAATTCTATGCTTCTGTAACTCAGTGACGGATGTCTCTGCTCCTCTTGCCTATTGCAGATTTTCCCCATTGCTTCCAACGTCTGTCCTTACATATTGGTCGCAGAGTTCAATGAATCTCTATCCCAGATTTTATTTTAACTAGACACTTCAACACATACTGATACTCCCTCTCCTTTAACACTTTGTCATCCATTTGTATTTTTTTAACTGTTTAATATCTCTCCATCACTGTAAACCATAACCTTACCTGTGGTTAGACAGCTGAATAATGGACCCTTTGAACTTCCAAACCTTAGCTTTTTAGATACAGTTGAACTGGTGTTGGATCAAGATGAAGGGAAGTGTAGATCAACAGATGAATGGCTGAAGCGGCACCCAGCATATCTTATTTTTGTTGGAAGAGGGAAGGGAGATGGGTGATGGCAAGAGAAATAAGGAATAGGGGTTGTACAGGTAAATTATTAGGCAAATTCTAAATGTGAACCAATTAGCAAAAATAAAGGCATTCTCAGGAGTATTATTAAAGAGGTAATGCAAAGTGTTATGCTTTCTTTCTTCACTTCCTATTTCCTATGTTTAGTGGATTTAGGAGGGGGGATTACTTGCAATCCAGTATTGGGTATGGATGATCTGTGCGTATTGCACTGGCACAGCCCTTTCCTGCGGTGCTCTCATATGGTCATGTGACGCCTGGTGTTCTACAAAAAGAAGTTTCAGAAGTTCCCATAGGGTGGAATATGCATACATGCCCATGCTGCAACCAGTACATAATACATTTTTTTTATTGGAGACAATAGGATTTTCTGGGGATAGCGGGCAACTGCTGCCCTTTGCAGCTGTTCATGAGCAGGACCATTCCTCTGGTTTTCATGGTGATCGCTCAATTTTTAGAACTTTGCCACATAACACACAAATGTTTATCAAGGTCAAATTTTCCAAGAACCAAGGAGAAACTACACCCCTACCAAAAAAAAAAAAAAAAAAAAAAAATGTTCTATTTTGTTCCAGTACATTGAGAATTCTGGTTAAACAAATCATAACTGTAATAAAGTAAATTAGGGAAACTGTATGAATAAACATGCACTTTGAAATGGCTAAAAATATTATCTGCCAAAAATATAGTCAAAGATCTGTCCCAACAGTTCCAAATTCTGCATTAAGAGGGAAAAAAAGCAAAGTCTGCTTTTCCCAGATACAGTACAGAAAAAAAGGCAATTGGCCAAAATCCAATAAGCACAAACAAATACTGTTTTTTTATTATCTCAAAATATTATATTATAGCCTAGGGGAGATATGAAAAATGGGAAAGCATATGCATCAAAATAAAGATTAGTTATTGGATTTATTATTGATAAAAAAAAAAATTGGCCTGGTTTTTTTTTTGGCTTTGTGTTTAACTTGGAAATGATAATAATGAGTGGCTTATTGCTTGTGAATTTTTGGGTGGTAAAGTCAATGTCTGGCTCCCATACTGTTTCGATCAATCATTAAATAACTTTGGAATTTAGTCAAAAACTAAATGAACAGCTTCCTGTAAGCCTGTGATCTGTTTAGTCATATTCTCCAGACACAGGTTTCCTCAGTAGATAAGGGGGGAATGGGGTGGACTATGAGTGGTCAAAGAATTGAAGTAGATAAAATAACAAGCTGGGTTTTCTTTGTATATTGACTATACAAGTTTATTTTAATACACATATTTTTTTCTTAGTCGATGATGGAGCGTATATTACAGTGCTTGTATTGTGGATATTGTATCACAGCAGAACCTTAACAATGCTGGGCAATCTGATTTTAGTATTCAAAAGAAATCTGTGGCATGTTTACTGTTCATATTTCACTTGCCATCAAATTTTTTGTTCACGAATTGACCCAATTTTTACCTATAATAAACGTTATTTATTCCATTGAAGGTTTAGATGTTAACGGTTAGAAGTTAGGGAAAAGAAAAGTATGAACGTATTCTAGAATTATCCTGTGGATCGCAGGCTGCAGTACACATGTAACTATTCTAAAGAGATTATATAGTAAATGCACAGTATCTCCAAATCTATTTAACCCTAGAGATAATGCTGTACATACTCATGGTAGGTGGCTGAATGAGCATAGAAGTAGTTAGGCGGGCAGGGTATGTGTTAACTTTCTGAAACAGATGTGCTTTATATCTTATCTAGAAAGATTAATTAGCTACATTATGGTCTGTTAGTTGGTGGGTGTCCGACTTTGATAAATTGGCTGGCGGATGCCCCCTGTCTGTGTCTGTCACACACCGTTTGTAATAGGCTTCAGATTTCCTAAAATAAAATGCCCAGCTCCAGTCATTATTTCTAAGTATAAATAGGAGAGATTGTCACCTAGATCAGCTGGGAAAAGTGGGAAGAGGCAGATATGGGGGGGGGGGGGGGGGGGGCCACAGGGAAACCTCCTCAAATTGTTAGTGAGCATGGCCCACACATACTGGCACTACCATTATCAATTTACCCAATATTAGAAACATGGAAACATAGAATGTGTCGGCAGATAAGAACCATTCGGCTCATCTAGTCTGCCCAATTTTCCAAATACTTTTATTAGTCCCCAGTTCCCTATCTTATAGCTAGGATAGCCTTGTGCCTATCCCACGCGTGCTTAAACTCCTTCACTGTGTTTACCGCTACCACTTCTGCTGGAAGGCTATTCCATACATCCACTACCCTCTCAGTAAAGTAATACTTCCTGATACATTACAACATACATACTCCATGTTACTGAATAAAGCAATACCCTACCCCCATACTGATTCACCCTATTTTTCTGGTTTATATTAATCACATTGTGCAGTGTGTGAGTTATTATACCATTCTTAAGATTTATGAATTAACCTCTTCATTTTAACCACTCAAATCAGAACCCACTGAATATCTCAATAGAGATTATATATTGCACATCTTACCTTTTACCAACATTCAAGTTGGATATTTTTCTGCTTACACTTTAGAAGACGAGTCCATTTTTTAAATCTCATACTTTTATTATTATACTTTCTTATACATGACAGTCTCCAGTCCTTAGACGTGTGAATCTGCCAGAAGGTCAAACTCTTGAATGAATATAATATTATCTGGGAAAAGTACATTCTTCCTAGAGGAGGATAATATCCCTGAGACATAGAGAATTGTATATGTATAAAATATCTCCAAACAATTCAACAAGGTAAAATTGTCCCCATATTTTTAGGCAGCTGTAGGAGTATAGCGCTCCCTGTCACTTGATATATGCACTGTATCACAAATCAGACTCTCCCTGCAGAGCAGTAGGTTATATCATTTGAACCTGCCAACCGCAGTAATGAAGGACTGAGTCACTTCGGCTATAGGAAAGGTTTACAACACCTTGTAGGCCTGGGGCGGCAGAAATAGTTTGCACCCCTTATCCAAAAGTGATTTAGACTTATTTATTATAACATAATCCACAGAAGCAAAAGAACTGCAGTGCTCAGGAACAGCACACGAAGAGGAGGATAGCTGCATCTAAACATACAGGACTCCCCAAATACCTTTAAAAAAAGAGACACAGCGCAGCTGCCATAGTTTATGTGTATTTATTATACAGTGTGGACAAAAAACTTGGAGCGTTTTGCATGGATAAATATACTAAACACCTGTAAGGTGTTGAAATGTATTACCAAGCGTTATTATAATGGATGAATGGGTTTTAATAACATTTTCTTCCAAAACAAAGTTTTAGTAGTAGCAGCGCGTGTTTGTTGGGGGCACTGTGTTTGAGATCACATGTTCTTTCTGGAAGAGTGTGTAATAAAAAAAACAACCTATCATTATTTTGAGTTAATGGGTGTTATTGAATATCCCCCAAAAGCATTGTATGAAGAAGCCAGTAAATATATAGATCTAGGTGTGGTGTTTGATGTGATCTATTTAGACTTTGCTAAACCATTTTAATCTGTTCTGCACAAAAGGTTACTCTATAAATTAACAGAAATAGGCTTGGGGCAAATGTATGATGTATAAATGTATTTGGATCAAAAATTGGCTAAAAAAAATAGAATGCAGAATGTTATTGTAAATGGAAAATCCTCCAACTGAATGAAAGTATTAAGTGGACTACTTTAGGGGTCTGTCCTGGATCCTCTTCTTTTTAATTTGCCTAATACACACAGTATGCCATGAGCGTTGTACTAGTGTGACAGATTACAATGTCATTTCACAGGAGGACTAGAGACAGTCCACCTTTAACAGAGGAGAAACAGAGGAGACTCATGATGCAATGCATAGAGAGAGCACCTCTGTCAGACCTGCTGGACAGAAACTCAGTCGTTCATGTTGTACAGCAGCAGACAATGTGACTATTGGACACATGTTGCCCATATATGGAAATTATGTCATTTATTTTCATTAGCTCGCCCACAGCCTATAGGTATAAATGAATGTTGCCTGGGAGATGGGGCGATTTATTTATACTGTACAAGCCTCATAGGTCTTCCCTTTATCTCTGAGATATGGCACAGACCTGCTAGTTTGAGGCAATGTGATAAAAAGTGTACAACACCCAAATCTAGAAGAAGATTCATCTGCTATAATCTGACACCAGTGAATGAAGCTGGAACTATGAGATGAATCAGGACTATTGCACATAAACAGGACTATTGGAGAGGCACGTTGTGGCCATTGGGCTATAAATCCTGGAATCCTTAGGTGAGACCCAGAGAGTCCCTAAATAGGATAATATCTACATTTTAGGGGAACTGAGGGGATTATGGAAATTATAGGGTCTATTCAATAAAGAGAGAATTGCAGGGTATTGAGATGGGAATTTCTCCAATGCAGCTGAATGAGAGAATGTTTCCAACTCAGGTACTTTGTCCTTCAGTTTGAAATTCCCATCTCAGTTTGTAATTCACTCTTTATTGACTAGACCCTTAAAAGAAATATTCCCAGGGTCACTGATAGTGACCTGACTACGTGGCAATGGTCAATGTGCCCCTTACATATTGGATTCCACCCTGTATTGTCCCTGTTATAAGCCTAGTGGCCACAGACATTTCAGAATAAAATTACAGTTCACAGTATAGCAGATTTACCTGACCCTGCCGTAAACAGACCCACATATCCCTAATAAAGGATGTATACACTGTATCTGTGCCTTTATACAATGCTCGGTACTTATCTTTTCATCAGTAAAGATGTGGGTTGTAACATCATGTCCTTTGCAGATAACCAAGGCTATACTGAAAAAAAAAACCTTTTACAAGCAGAACATCTGCTGAAAGGTTTGACAAAGAACAAAACATTGAGATGGAAACCAGCAAACGATGTTCAATGGGACTCAATTATTCCTGTCAAGCATATGACAGGCTTGGAGCGGCAAGTGTCTGCCAGCACTGGGAGAAACACTAACTCTAAAAAGCAGCACCCACAGCACAAATTCAAACTTACATTAGGCTCTGAGCCATATACAGAGGGCAGCATATAAGTAAAATATTGGTGTTTAACCTTCTTGGGACCAGAGCCCCTAGGTGTATGAAGATCAGTCTTCTATCACTGAAATGGTTTGTGACTGGACA
Organism: Pelodytes ibericus; assembly: GCA_036172795.1. Classification (NCBI taxonomy): domain Eukaryota; kingdom Metazoa; phylum Chordata; class Amphibia; order Anura; family Pelodytidae; genus Pelodytes; species Pelodytes ibericus. The sequence continues at coordinate 133,344,714 of CM069862.1, forward strand.
CATACATAAACTTGTCAAAATCATCTTCATGCAAATCATAATTTCCTTTTATGGCATAAAATTATCGTCTAAGTTAGCATTATTGTTGCAGTTATGTAATCGCATTCCACTGAGCTGGAAAATATTTCCGAAGTAAAAAAATGTTCTTAATTTATTTTCTCCCTAAAACTGGATTAAAAATAAATACATTTTGCATACAGTAATATATCTTATTTACAATTATATGACATAGATATTTTGTAAACAGTCTTATAAATAACTAATAATATCTATTTACCGTATTTATCGGCGTATAACACGCACTTTTTCTCCCTGAAAATAGGGAGAAAATAGTGTGTGCGTGTTATACGCCGAAAAAAAAAAAAAAATCTAAAACTTACCTCGTTCCTGCTCTGTCCCCCGGTGCTCTGAAGCTGTGTGGCTGCGAGGGAAGCGTTGTGAGCTTCCCTCCAGCCGCGCGGTCAATAAAGTGTGTTTTTTTTAAAACAAACTTTATTGACCGCGTGACTGAAAGGAAGCTCACAACGCTTCCCTCACAGCCACGCAGCTTCAGAGCACCGGGGGACAGAGCAGGAACGAGGTAAGTACTGGGGTCTGGGGAAGGGGGGGAGGAGGGTGGCATAACGAGCATACTAAGGGGCAATATCCTGGCATATTGGGGGCATATTAAATGGCATATTGGGGGCAATATCCTGGCATAATAAATGGCATATTGGGGGCAATATCCTGCATATTAAATGGCATATTGGGGCAATATCTGGCATATTAAAATGGCATATTGGGGGCAATATCCTGCATATTGGGGGCATATTAAATGGCATATTGGGGGCAATATCCTGGCATAATAAATGGCATATTGGGGGCAATATCCTGCATATTAAATGGCATATTGGGGCAATATCTGGCATATTAAAATGGCATATTGGGGGCAATATCCTGCATATTAAATGGCATATTGGGGGCAATATCCTGCATATTAAATGGCATATTGGGGGCAATATCTGGCATATTAAAATGGCATATTAGGGGCAATATCCTGCATATTAAATGACATATTGGGGGCAATATCCTGCATATTAAATGGCATATTGGGGGCAATATCCTGGCATATTAAAATGGCATATTGGGCTTCAAAGTTCTTAATTTAAGTTCTTAAGTTTTTTTTCCTGAAATTTCCTTCTTAAAATTAGATGCGTGTTATACGCCGGCGCGTGTTATATGCCGGCGCGTGTTATACGCCGATAAATACGGTAAATATTAAAACATTAAAAATAAATAAATAAAGCTGGGTATAATAATAATAGCCTACGAATAGGGCTGCCATGTAACCAGTATTTTTTAGGCCAATATTAAGTATATTGAGGCTACAAGGAGTAATCTCCAGGCTGACATAACTTTCTTACATTAATGCATTATGTAAGTAAAGTAAATTATCAATAAATAATGCAATAATGTACAATTATAAGTGGACAAGAGGAGACTGCTACTGGGACTCTATATATGTACTGTTCAAGTGGATCTTTGAATGTAAGATTCTTTATATGTTTTTATTGGTATTAAAATCGTTGAAGCTAAATAGTCTCCTCCTTACCCTCTCTTATACTACTGCTGGGAGTACCTTCTGGGTCTGCCACCCTGAATAAGCTGCATAGGATTCCTCTGTGAACCTGTTGGATCTTTAACCCCTTGGTGGGCTCCCTGGATGCTGTATAGACTGAGCAGATCTCTGCTCAGGAAGATGTGAGTGTGTTCTCACTTATTATTTGTTATCAGCACTTTTATGTGATATACTACACTATATTATTTCTGTTCTGTTTTGTTTTATTTTTTTCCCTTCGGATTGAATATTGAGCTGATTTACTTTAAGGCTGATTTACTTTAAGGGTAACAATTTATTATTTATTTTTCCTGAGTTGTGTGTTTTGAAGTGTTGGGTCACAGCGCACGTTTTCACTTGTGTGTTGAATGCAATAATGTAAGTTTCCTGTCTGTAATAAAAAATAATCATTTATTTGACTGGGGCAGAAGGCCAACTTAACCCTGGCGACAGGGGCCATTTTGACAGAGCAATGCTGCCTGATCCCAGTGTACAAGAAATATGCAGAATTGAAAGGAACCCTCAACTTCTGTAGTAATGGCTGAAGTGGCTACAAGGCAGGAAATATTAGGTAAAAAATATATATCGGATGTGATTCCAAATATTTGCATCTTACTGCTACAATATTTTACTTTTTCTAGGGATTTATATTTATTGTTTGTGTTCTATACACATGTTTATTAGTATTCTTTTCTTCATTTAATCAACCAGCAAATATTGTTTTTTTTTTCTATAAAAATCTTTTTTGCGTCTCTCTTCAACATACATTTTTCCCTAATTAAGGTTTACCTAAACCTTTGAGATAGCATCATATATACTCCATTTTAATTGATTAATTTAGTGAGCACAATATATTAAGAATTTGGTGTGCTTATATGCACTTATATATACATATGTCTTAATTAGATACTATTTTTTCCCAGTGCCTTTCTCCAAGTTGTAGCTGGTGACCTCTTGTCCTTTGTACCGTTCTGTTAATGAACAGGCATTTGAAGAGCCCTTTTTAGAGTCCCTGTTCATATTCAATCAAAGTTATCATAGTGAGACGTGTTTCTCTATTGTATTCAAAATTAACCTTTCTTGCCTTTTAACTTTCATTGCCCTTATTAGTTTTGCAGCATTCCTCTGCACGTTTTCCAGTTCTATAATGTCCTTTTTCAGAAAAAGTGTCCAGCACTGCAAGTTGGGGTCTTACCATGGACCTGTAAAGAGGCAGAAAAATATCTTCTTCCTGTGAGTCAGAAGCGTCACTGGGGTTGGTGTCACCCGGTGCGGTAACTCACGGTGTCACCCCCCCCCCCCCCCGGATTTCCTCCAATACCATGCCAAACAGATTCCTTAGTAATCCCAGTCAGATGTTCCATTAAAGATGCCACACACAGGAGCCCCACAAATTATGCCACACAAAGGAGCCCCATAACTATGCCACACACAGGAGTCCCAAAACTATGCCACACACAGCAGCCATTAAATATGCCATTATTTTGCCAATAAATATGCCACTATTTAACCCCTCAATATGCCACAAATTTGCCATTCAATATTCCTGCATTTAACCCCTCAATATGCCAGAATTTTGCCATTCAATATTCCAGCATTTAACTCTTCAATATGCCAGAATATGTCACTCAATATGCCAGAATTTGTCACTCAGTATGCCAAAATTTGTCACTCTATATGCCACTATTTAACACCTCAATATGCCAGTATTTAACCCCTCAATATGCCAGTATTTAACCCCTCAATATGCCAGAATTTGTCACTCAATATGCCAGTATTTAACCCCTCAAGTTGCCAAAATTTGTCACACAATATGCCAGAATTTAACCCCTCAATATGCCATAATTTGTCACTCAATATGCCAGTATTTGTCACTCAATATGCCAGTATCTAACCCCTCAATATGCCAAAATTTGTCACACAATCTGCCAGAGTTTAACCCCTCAATATTCCAGAATTTAACCCCTCAATATGCCAGAATTTGTCACTCAATATGCCAGTATTTACCCCTTAGTATGCCAGGATTTAACCCCTCAATATGCCAGCATTTAACCCCTCAATATGCCAGAATTTGCCACTCAATATGCCAAAATCTGCCACTCAATATGTCAGTATTTACGCCTCCATTTGCCACTATTTTGCTCGTTATCACCCTCCTCCCCTCTTCCCTAGTACTTCCTTGCTGCTCTGTCTCCTGGTCGTCTCCTCCATGCAGTCTTCCCTCCTGCACGGAGGAGGGAATCACAGCCTCTGGTCGCAATTAATTTTTTTTTTCAGGCAGCCGCATCCAGTGTAGTAGCGCGATGCGCTGCGCTGGGATGGTGGTAGCACAGGACTCACTCCCGCTGGGGGTGTCCCCCAGTGTGGTCCGCACCCCCCGCACCTTCCTCGGGACGCCACTGCTGTGAGTCAATTACCCTTTTAGTACATCAGCTGTCAGCTGACACTGCACACTACTGCTAAGTCTATGGTCTACAATTATTCCCAAACATTTTTCATTAGTCGATTTCCCAAAAGAAACACCATTTAAACAATACGTTATATTTTTATTATTAAACCCAAAATGCATAATAGTTCATTTGTTTACAATGAATCTCATTTGCCATTTATCTGCCCAGTTACACAAATTTTCCAAAACCTCTTGCAGTGAACACACATCTAGTTCAGACTGTATTACCCTACTTCATTTTGTGTCATTGGCAAACACTGAAACATGGCTCCCTATGCCCCCTGGGAAATCATTAATAAACAAATTTAAAAAGAAGATGGCCAAGGACAGATCAGTGATCAGAACACATCTGTTCAATTTGAGAACTTCGCATTCACCATCACTCTTTGCATTTTATATTTCAGCCAATTGTCGGACCACACAGCCTATTTCAGTTAATTTGTACAGTAACTGTATCAAATGCCTTAGCAAAGTATAAATAGATCACATCCACCACAACACCCAAATCTATATTCTTACTCACTTCTTCATAGAATGCAATTAAGTTAGTTTGACAAGACCTATCTTTCACAAAGCCATGTTGGCTCATGCTAATGACATTCAAGATAAATTCTTGAATATTTTCCCTTAGCAACCCCTTAAGCAGTTTCCCCACCACAGATGTCAAGATCTGTAATTGCCTGGCCTGAATTTTGATTCATGTTTAAATATGGGCACCTTCTGTGGGCACCATACCTGAAATAAAATAATTTTTGAAAATCAAAAATAACGGTCTGGCCAGGACCTAGCTTAGTATATTTAGTACCCATGGGTGTATACCATCTGGCCCCAGGGCTTTGTCTACCTTAACACCATTTAATTGTTTTAACACATTTTCTTTTGTTAGCCAATCACATGCTTGCTGTGACTGTTTGGTAAAATCACCTTGCAGATTCATGTCCACTGGGTCTTGGAAGAAAACAGAAGAAAATAAATTATTTAAAATACCTGCTTTCTCTCTGTCCCCGCTGACCATCTCACCCATTTCAGAGGAAGGACCCAACAATATCAGACTTTGATTTTTTTTTTGTCCTTTATGTATTTAAAATATTATTTGGGTTTGTTCTTGCTCTCTTTAGCAATTATTTTTCATCTTTTAATTCAGCTAATTCAATCTCCTTTTTACAAGCTTTCTTGGCATCTTTGTATTTTTCAAATTACCTGGCTGATACCTGAGCTTTATAATGTTTGAGTGTTACTTTCTTCCTATTTACTTCATGGATTACTCTGGTTAGCTACATTGTTTTTAATTGGCTTGTTTTGTATTTGTTTCCAAAGGGTATAAATTGACATGTATATTTTTGTAATGTTAGTTTGACGGAATTTCACTCACCTTGTGTGTCTTTTCCAGAAAATAATCCATCACAGCCAGTGAGAACGAGGAATGCATTACATCTGCTAATCTTGGCCTTTTTAAAATTCAGTGTTTTGGAGTAACCCATACCAATTTGCTTTTTTGAAATTATCTCATTTAAATCTCATGTTATGGCTACTGTTCTCCAAGTGCCTTGCATATGGCCCATTAACCTAGAAAAAACAAAACATAATTTGAGTGAAAATCACTGCCCACCACCCTGACACAAAAAGGGTGCCTGTAAATAAAATATTACTTGTATCCAGGTTCCAACACCAATCTACGATGCCGTGGATTCTCATATTGAGAAAGGGGCCATCCGGGGGCGGAGCTTTAATTTAATTTAATTTAGGGCTTGGATCATAATGCCAGTCCCAAACCCCAAGGGGGTCTTTCATTTTATTTTATTTGGGGCTTGCGGGTGCACATTTTTTTTATGGCGCAAGCTGGAAGCTACTGGCCTTGGTGGGCCAAACTTTTTTTTTGGGGGGGGGGGGGGGGGGGGATGATGACACTAGGGAACTGGGTGTTCCTATTGCACCACCAATCCACTAGTTTACTTTTTATGGGGAAATAGGAAGTAACAACATTTTATGCTAAACATATTGATTTTCTTACTCCCAAACCAGTGCTTTAACTCACTGGATATTTGCAGTCACTGTTGCCTATGCATTATATGTTATTCCAACTGGAATAAGGTACGGAGTGCTAAATGAGACTGATGCAGTCATCATAATGGGGGAGATTGCATCTACCCATTGTGTAATAACCTGCAATAACAGTAATTTACATAAAGTGCTTTTTAAGATGCGTAAAAATTACTATACTGTACATAGTGCTTGAAAGACTCTAAGTTGATTTACCTTTTAGGATGGGGTGTAAATAATGAGTTTGTTATAACCTTTGCAGATGTTCATTCAAACTCGGTGAATACTTTATAAATTATAGAGACTAAAAGGTATTGAAAGAAGCAAGGGCACTAAAAGATTCATCTCTGTGATAACCATATGAGCTTAAACCTTAATTGAACCAGATTATTAAAATATATTTTTTTCATTACACATGGCCTGGTTGTTATGGCACTGACAATTCCGTTCTATATATATAGGATTTCACTTGCATATGAGTAGAATAACATCCATTCTCGTTCAGGAGAAATACCTGACAATGTTTAGAGACAGTTACAAAGTTTCTTTAAAAAATAGGCTATTTATGGAATAATCTAGCACTATGGGTGACATATATTAAAAAGAATAAACAGGGATCCTTTTTTAGAAACTATCTCTGCTTTTGCCTCCCCCAAAGAGAGTCAGACATGATTGTATCAAACTTATCAAACCAAGCTAAAATATTTCTAGTACAGAATGACAATAATGATGTTTCAGACACAGCCCTTTGATGTACAGTGATGTGATTTTGGAGAGGACACCTTATTCATGTCGCTGTTGAATCTTTACATTCCATTGGTCCAGCTGGAAACTATTAATAAGGTGGATCCTTCTTTTAAGACTGTAAGAAGTGATAAGAATGAAATGAAAAGATAAAACTGATAAGGCCATGTCATGTTTAAAGCACTAATGGTACTACGGTAATAATAAAGTGGGTAAAGTATTGACTAATAAATGTGAAACTCAAAACGAATGCATTAGAATTAAACAATTCACTTATAACAGTAAATCTTCTCTTTCTCCTTCTCAAACTGGTGGTGCCGTTAAATCTTATTATGAATTCCTGTATAATTTGGTTGAACCTGATAAGTCTACCGAGATCCAGCAATTCCCGGACAGTCTTGACTTCCCACGTTTAACTGAGGAGAAATGCTGAACAATAAATCTCTCACTATAAAGGAATTGAAGAAGGGAAAGGCCCCTGGTCCAGATGGATGTTCAGCCCTTTTTCACCTGATACTCGACCCAATAACCTCGTCCTTACTTAATTAATTATTTAACCAAAGTTTCCCATCAGAGATGTTGGAGGTTAGCAATTCCCCCCTTCTAAACTGAGTGAAGAGCCAGTGATATTAACCAACTACACGCCAATCTAATGGAGTAATCTTGATGTTAAAATCTACTCTAAAATCTTGGCTCAAAGGTTGAATATGGTTATTCTAGATCTAATCTATCTGGACCAGGGCGTTTCATGATAGGTAGATCAGGAGAGGATAACACCCACAGAGTCTTTGGAATTTTGGAAGAAATACAACAAAATAAAATCCCCTCTGTACTTATTCCTTAGATGCTGTGAAGGCATTTGAGGGAATTGGAGGTTTCTGTCAGAGATATCTACGGGTGTTTGGTGTGACGGGTTGTTTCTGTGAACATACATTGGAGCTTTACACCATACTGAGAGCTAAGATTAAAGGCCCCTCTCTTGACTCCAATCTTTCCAACATCAGGAACGACACTTGGCTGGGATGCCCGTTGGAAATGTCTGGAAGTCTCCTTGTTTGGACGTATTAAAGTGCTAAAAACTTACATTTTATTAAAAGTTATATATCTTTTTAGAGGGATTCCTTTGATGGTCCCTTCTACTATATTAAAAGAAATTGATATGCTATTCTCTAATTACGTTTTGGGCAGTTAAAAAACCTAGAGTTCCAGGAGCAAGTCTGAAAAGAAGCTTAAAATTGTTTACTTGGGATACTAAGAGGAATAAAAATGTCCTTGGTATTACATGGAGAACTCTAGATATAAGGGTCCTTTCTTCTTTTTTAGGTAATGCTAAAATATTTTGAGAAGCTTGACATCTCTAGTATTATTGTTAAATATATTATGTCAACAGTATAGAAAGTTAAAAGAAAGACGATTTTGTCAACTCCTGTTGATGTTTCTACTGTGTAGAAAATATGTGTGCTGAACAGTTGAAGACTTATGGTATACAGGGAATATATTGGGGTTCTCAACTTCACATCTGGTGGGAGTGTGGAAATCTTACACACTTTAAAAATAAATCAGGAGTTTTTGCGATCTTGATAAACCAAACATGAACTGTCTCCACAAACCTTCCTCTTCCATACTGTTCTCCCTCAGATAGATAAACCTACTAAATATCTAAGTATTTACATACTAACTGCTTTCAAGATCTGTTTAGCACGATATTGGAGGAAACAAAAGATTCCCTCTTGGTCCAAAATAGAGTCTTAAACTCAATTCCAGGCTTACTGGGAAAATATTTTTATAATAAAAATATCCATTTGAAAAAATTATATAATTATATAAATCTGGTGTAATGAAACTAATGTTTAGTTCAGGTATTTGTATGTATTTGTGTGTGTGTGTGTGTTATATATATATATATATATATATATATATATATATATATATATATATATATGTGTGGGTGTGTAGGAATATTCTCATTGTGACACACAGGAAGATTTTAAGAACTGACGCAGATAAAAGATTAGGGACATTGCCAAAGGGGAGGGAGTGAGTTATTTTTACCTGGGGAGTTTTAATAAACTTCATAGATCATTTCCGTTATGTAAAACAACTGATGGAGATACCAGAGGGGAGTAAGTGTGTTTTTTCGCCTGGGAAATTTTAATTAACATTAGACACAATAATATGTTCCTTCTTGGGATTGTTGATGGGGTGAAAGTGGAGGGACAAGCAAGTGTACTAAAGGAGTAGTATAGTTAGGTAGTGTAGCTAGGTTAAATTAGGCAGAAGATGTTTATAATATAGTGAGAAAGGCTGATAAAACAAGGCAGAAGATTATTGTTTTTGACCGGAGTGTTGAATATCCCTGCATGATCTTTTCCTGGGCAAACTTTGAATAAAGGAAGAAAAACTCTCTCTCTGGAAAGACTAAGGGAGATACGTATACAAACTCTTGCACTGCAAAATGTTTTATTTAAAAAAAAAAGGCTATTGCTGATTGTTATGTACTCCCAACACTTTGCAGAGTGGGAGAGAAGGACCTCCATCAAACTATGTTTGGCAGAGGTTCCCCAACATAAATCACGTGCCTTTCAGACCTGATTTTTATACATAGTCTACTTTATACATTGGCACACACACCGATTGCACCAATCTGCGACTGTGCCATGTTTATACATGCCCACTAAGTATTTATTCTCGTCTGAGTAGCAATACACCTGTACCTCGATAATGGGATAAAAAGTGATTGAAGTAATTGCTTGGAAAGGTGGGACAGGGCGACTGAACATTTTAAACACAACGCAGAGTGCTAAAGCTATAAGATATAAATATAAATGTAACACACCAAATTTATATATAACGCATTTATACTACATATTGAACAACAATATATATTCTGCCAGAAGCAGGCACTCGTTACCCAGGTGGTTGAGCCCCTGAGCTTTGAGTGACAATCTGGTCTTAAGCAGAGCTGAGAGGCTGGAACAAAGAGTAGAAGTGTGGTCAGGCAAGCCGAGGTCAGAAGGCAGAGTAGTCGGCACATGACCAGACACATCTGAGGAGAGTTGACAATGATAAAATGGCTTTGTAGAGTCATTGTTACCAGAACAGAGACTAAGTTGTGCAATACAGGCTGGTGAACTGGTAAAGAAGAGAGCTAGGAACATGGAAGTCAGGGTGCAAGGTCAGTTCCAGACATCTGGTCTTGATTGCTCATAATGATCATATAGAGCATCACTGCTGAGTATAGATTTTAATGGATTTTCTTATTTTATCAACCTGGGCCAAATCCATATGGGTGGTTCTTTTTCTTCCGGTAGGATTTCGGATGATTTTCAGAATTTCTGGGCTATTTTTTCTGTGTGCGACCGCTCCCATAGGATATAATAGGGCGACTCAGGCTACTTTTTCTGTGCATTTCGGAACATGTTTCGGCTGCTTTCGGTTTAGACAGATATTGGTGGTGAATTGGCTATGGATGTCTGAATTGCAGATGTATTTGGAAACACATCGGACCTACCTGAGTAGCTCAAGATTGCCACAGATGTGACCCGAATACATATTGAGTCGAGCCTATAGTCAGTAGGTGATAATAACTGGTGGCTGAGATTATTTGTTTGATGACAAAGGTTCTTGTGCCTGATTGCGGTCACTAATAAATTAACACACAAATTGGTACCAGGCTAAAGCTGATTTTTCTTATCCGTGGAAATCAGAGTTCACTTTTTAATGAATTGGCCTGGTTCCATTTTTGTTTACTTAAAAGGACTCTGTTTACCTAAACACTGATTATACTATGAATGTAAAGAATAAAAAAATATGAATATATACATGGTGTTATCAGAATTGCAGTAATAAGATTAAAAATGTGTTTTAAATATGTATGTGGTATCACCTTGAGGCTTGATATTCAAATTACACATTTCAGATTAAAAAGTAGTTCACACCAGAGGTGATGTCATAAATGCCACAGGTGATGTCATAAGCAGGAGACACCGCAGAACATTTAATACATATCTTTCTGTACAGATCATTTGTTATTCTCTACATTCACAGTATAAGCAATGTTAAGTCCCTTTAAGGTGAGTGTTCCTTGCTGTTTCCATCAATTTAGGATATGTGGGTAGTGGCGCAGTCACGAAAGATTCAGGAACACTTTCTCATTGTTTAAAAAAACATGTCTTGAGCAGCCGTGGATATGGACCGTTTAAAGCTTGTCCAAATATCTTGGAGCATTTCCATCCCAAAAATCAATTTCAAAGTCCTTCTAGGACTAATAGCCTAAATTAATTTGTGATCTGTGTGCCAAGCTATTTCTAAAAGCCCTACTTACAATCTCTTTACATCTATGTACAGTACACCAATCTTGTTATTAGGATATTAAATGCTTGCTTTTTCCAAGAAGCCCTCTGATTACCGGCATGTTCCTTGGGGTGTGGGGATGCGTTATTAACCCTATGGCACCCGAAATTTAAAAAGGTCAAATTGATCAATGCTAATGCCTATGATTAAAGGGTCTCTGTCAAACCAAACATCACCATACTGTGTGTGTAGAGAACAAAAAACTATGAGAAAAGATCTACACAATGTATTAGCAGAATTGTTATATAAATGCATAAAATAAGAGAACAATATGTTTTAAAAGTGTCTATGGTTTATTTCTCGTGTTCATGATATCACCGGTATCACAACACATTTTCAGTGAGAAATATAATTTACATATCAAGCCACACGGTGATGTCATAAGCAGGAGACTCCAAAGGGTGCCTTGGGATGAATAAATAAATTACCTGTTCCAGATGTGACTTGCCATGGACCTCCAGAATATACCCCATAGCTACATTTCCCTCATTTATAGCAGTATCCTGACCCATAGGCCTGTTTTCACAATAAAAAAAAAATTCCCTGTGCTAGTATCTAGGACCCACCGCTGGACATTGTCCAACTCATCTCGTGGAACAATAAGGACCCACGTGTTGTTTGGGTGATTATCGGCTTTAACATGGGACCCTTGTCCCTCTTCCATGTGATCCTTATTGGCAGTTTGTTGATCCTGTGCATTAGGCTTGTAGCCTCGTGCAGCTTTAACTTGACATAAATTTAAATGTTTCCTGTCTCTCTGTCCTCACCCATTAAACACAACAGTTTTAGATCTTGAAATGCTACTTATCTCTGCTAACAAAAAAGGGATCAAATGGGATTTAGGTCATCTCTTTGGTGTCCTTGCAAAAATAATGTTCCTACTTCAAGCATTGGAATAAAAGAGGTCAATGGAAGACACTTCCTGAATGTATGCTGACCCAGGCCTCCTGTCTGCTGCTGACACTTCACTGAACATGTCACCTGGTCCCTGGGGGTATGTGAGGTACAAGAGATTCAGCTTATGCAATGACTGTATAACGCAAACTTACATTTCATTAACACCTTCACTGCTTTAATTCAGGAACAGATTGGAGTGGATTTTCTTAACATAGAGACAAAGATGGGTTAATGGGACTCTGTCAACCTGAAGATTGCTATGAACATAGAAGATAAAAAATGATCTATACATTGTGTTAGCAGAATTGCATGCAAATGCATAAAATAAAAATATGTCTTAAATGTATAATCAAGCCACATGGTGATGTCATCCGCAGAAAACTAGACACATTTAAACATATATCTCTCTCTTATTGCATGCAATTTTGCTAACACAATGTGTATGTCATTTTTTTATTCTCTACATTGACAGTGAAACAATGTTTAGGTGAGTCTCTTTAAAATCACAAATGATAGTGGGCCTAGTAAAAAGAAAGCACTGTGAAAAGCGCAAGTCCTGTGAGTGCAATGTAATAGCAGGGTAAATCCTGAGGGCAATCCTGTGAGTGCAATCTGCCTACTGTGGTAAATCATGGGTGCTGGGGTAAGTGCTGTAAATGCAGTCTGGGAGCTGGGGTAAGTCCTAGGTGCTGGAGTAAATCCTGTGAGTACAATTTAAAGCACATTTTGATGAGTGTATTATTTATAGATATGATATCTACCCCTGCACATGGCAATATATTCCCCCAGTATGTACACAAGGTTATGTTTTACATACTGCCCTCATATATACCCCTGCACAGGGCAATTCATATAACCTTGTATACATACCTATGGGCCTATGTATTGCACTGTGCATGGGGTATATATCAGGGCAGTGTGTGAGATATAATTTTGTGTACATACTGGGGGTATATGCTGCCTTGTGCAGGGGTCGATATCACTCTTATCTATAAATAATATACTCTTCAAATGTGCTTTACAATGCATGTTTTCTTCCTTTTATGTTATGCCATGGAGCTCGTATAATTACACAGTGCTATGGGGCTGGTATATGATTATTTTCAGAGCTGGTTTTTACTCCCAGTCCAGCACTGACTAGTTCTTTTTATTAGCATTTACAAATGCATATGTGATTGCACCACTGTCTCCTTCCTAACTGTTCACTATAGCATTAGCATTCACTCCTACTTCACTACTATCCTTCCTAGCTGTTTGCATTAGGATTCGCATACACATTTTCATTTCCATTCACTTTTGCCATTTAAATTCCTCACTCCTATCTCATATAGTAATGTAAGTTGAAAAGAGGACTTAAGTCCATCACATTCAACCCTTCTACATATCTTTCCTGCTTTTGCTCTAAAAGAAGGCAAAAAATTACGCTATTTAGAATTTTTACACTTACATGATTGACTCATCAATAGGAGCGACCATCCCAACGAAGCAGCAGCTTTAGGCTGTATTTCATACCATAATCTATAGAGAGAACATATACACTAGTCTGTAGAGAGAATATAGCATTATAAATTATATATCTGATATATAGAATTACAAATGAGAGAAAACCTGTAATTAATGAATTACCCATGTTGCAGTGGAGTGTAACTCTTTGAAAAATGCGTATTACAATACTAATATAATATATAATTATCATATCGTGACTGAAAGTCACATATATAGGGGACTAATCGAAAATCTGATGACCAATTTTAAGTTCTAGTTGCTATATAGAGAGATAGCTGTTAGTTGGAAAAAATGTCTTTGTCTAGTTTGATTTCTGCACACAATCCTCTCCAATCAATTTCTAGATCCCACAATCTTGAGTATGCTAAAGGTGACCTATATTCAGCTAGTCCAGCAGTGCCAGACCATTTTCTGCTCCTGTAGTAAGGATCAAAGCATACCTGTTTAATATTGTATTTGAGTTACTTTTCTTGGGTCTGTGTAGCCTATGAATCATTCTTAGTTTTCTTTTTTCTTGTCTTAAATTTGGTTTAATTTCAGATATTTCTGTTTGATCTTTTCACTTTAATTATAATTAATTAGGCCCTTCTTTACCAGAAGGTGTTCAGGGCTCTCAAGATCCCACTAGTACTTGCCTTTGACAATCCATTGCGGTTATATATTAAACCGCCAGCATAGAAAAGTGTTGGAAACCTAGCAGAAAGTGGCAATCACGGTTTCTTATTTAAAATAATAATAATTTGCCATTTTTATAGTGCTTTTTCTCAGATGAAAGAAGGCAGATTTTATTACAGAAGAAATCTGCTGTAAATGACAATCCAGAATCAATCAGCACTCCGAGATTTTGTACTAATGAGTTCACATCCACCAAATTCGTGGCCAGTTGGATGAAATATTCTTGTTGCCCGGGGTTCACTCACCAACAGTAACTCTGTTTTATCCAGGCTCACTTTAAGCCAAGTAGCATTGGTCCACTCTAGCTAAGCACATGTTGATGAGGCATGATGGGTCTTTAGTATCTGTGGTAAAGAAGAAGTAGAGTTATGTATCATCTGCATAGCAATGATATCTTAGGCCATGTCGCCTGATGATGTCCACCAGTGGTAGCAAGTACATTTTGGAAATCTTATTCTGTTGACGCTGATGAGCATGATCCTGTTTTTTCTCTTGGTGATCTACCAGTGAATAAGGATTTGCTCTAGTAAAATGCCATGGTCAGTGGTGTCAGGTGCAGCACCATAATCTTCTTATGACCAGAGACCTTCGTCTCTCGTCATAAGAAGGTAATTTAGCACTCAGACTAGCTCTATTTCAGTGCTGGGGCACCATCTGAAACCTGACAGGAAATATCAAAGATGTTATAGCTTGATACATGGGCCTCCAGTCAAGATGCCAGTACTTTTTCCAATGATTTCACCAAATGTTGGATAATGATCTGTAATTTTCCATGAAGTCTTGCTCCAATGAAGGCTTCTTTGGGAGGGGTTTTACCACAGCTTTTTGGATCCGGGAAGTTTTGAATTTTTAGTAAATGTGCACTATTTTTGTGTGGGTTAGTGCGGGTGTTTCAATGCATGCAGTTATAAGACTAAGTCACTCATAGTGGAGTACAACATTTGCATAGTTTTCTTCTATATCCAGGTGGTGTGTGTCCCTCACACATGCGCTATTCTGGCAAAGTTACGGCTGAATGACAGCTGTAACTTTGTGCGCATGTGATGTGGTACGCGATGAGTGAATACTACTGCACCTGTGCAGTAGAATTCACTCGAGAAATTTGTCAGAACACCGGCACATACAGCCCAAACCTACGTCTTTTGTTGGGAGTTAGAATTGTACATTGGACCACTCAGCAATAGTGTCATTATCCACATGCACCAGTTTTATACATATAATTTTGTATCACTCTGACAAAAGGTATATAAGAAGCTCTTGAACACAGGATTCAGAAACAAAAACAGAACTTGAAGATTGTTATAAATCCAGCAATTTGCTCTAGCGAGTTTGCGATCCGCCAAGGATTACTAAGGGCCTGTTAACATTAAACACAACCATGTTTTGACTTATAACTAAATCCCATTAGGGCTTTTGTGGTAGCATTATAGAACGTGTTGTGTAAACAGAGATTTGTCTACCTTTTTATATAACATGCAGGTCTAAATAATATTAACATAATACTTTCTACATGTATTAAAGAATATAACAGAGAAATTACATGTATGGTTTAGGTGAAATGTTCAAGAACTGTGTCAGTTCATGTGTGATATTGGTAAATGCAAAATCAAAAAGTGCTAAAACAAACAGAAAAATATTTCCCAATGCTTTTCATTTCATTTAACGTCATATGTTCTGAGATGTTCCAACGTTGCATAGTAAAAGTACAATAAGGTCAGTTTGGCTGTTTATAGAGCCTCCCACTGAAGTACCAGCAAATGAGAAAATCTGTCTGGTTGCGAGGCTTATTATAGCAGCATTTCACACAATGACATTTTCCCCAGTAGTCAGTTACTCTTGGAAATAAACAGAAACTTAAATTCGCCAGAGCTTTTTATTTCAAAATTTACACGTTGCGTGTAATGTGGATTTGGTGGGATGTCACTCAATAGATTGTAATTTAAATACAAGTAACAACAAAAATTGATAATTCTGATTCACCAATAAGCCTTTCCTCCCATTATTATGTTTGTCTTTTATTCCTTCTTTATTTAGCTCCTCACACGTTCATACCTGCCTTTTCTCAATCAATTCTTTGTTTTACCCCTCCCTCACTGCCGCTTCTCTACATTAGACTTTATCCCTTAGTTTCTTTCCTCCTTAATTCCTATTTCCTGTCCCTTATACCCTCATATTCCATCCCACCTTAGGATTTATCTCCACTGCCGACCTGCTTTTTATGCTTTTCTTCTACATTCCCCTCTTGTACGCATTGCCTTTTACCCCTCTTCTCATAATCCTTCTCTTTTCCCCTTTTTTGCCCCACTCTGCTCCCCTCCCCCACTTCCACCCCTCTCTCCCTTTCCTTTTCCTCCCTGCCCCTCCCTTATGCCCAGTGGCCCACTCCTCTCCACTCACTGTAATATAATTTTGACCCGTCTTTTCTGTCAGAGCTTTTTACACTAATAATTTGTGTGACTGTAGAAATGTTCCAGTTTCAAAGTTTAGCCTTTCTACCATGTAATTCTAACTCTTGTAGGAAGATTGCTGTAAAATCACAAAATTAAAATGGTTTATTCTCTTCCCTGAATCACAAGTCTGCCAGAAATTGAAGTAGAGCGAGAAATAACAATTTCATATCAGATAAATATCTTCCTCACTGAAATATTGGTCTGGGCCTTTGAGGGTACAGTGCAACAGGAACAGACAGAACAGGACAACAAGATGTCACCGAAGTTCAGAGTAGATATACCATACTATGGTAAAACAGGAAGCCTTTCCAGCTTACGACATTTTAGTACATCACTTACATTAGTAAGAAGCAGGAGCTGGATATGTATATGGTGGAGACAGGAGGGTGTTTGGAAGGGTACAACGGCCACATCTCTTGAGACCCTAGATTTTTAAATATGGTATTTTTTTCTCTCCAAGAGCTATGTTTAATTCACGCGTCTGAGTGTTTTTAGTATGATATATATACTAAATGGATATGTGAGGACTACTGATATCCAGACCTGTGTAACATCAATATCCTGCTCACTACCAATAATCTCCAAAGATTGCTAACCTACGACCAAAAACCTCTTTGATAGTGTACAAGGGGTTATTTTCTGGTGCCCTGATTACTGCTGGGAAGCAGACAAGGGAGAAGAACTTCCACAATCATTGACTTCATAATGTAGAGCACTTCAAATATGCAGTGAGTCTGGGCCACTTCCTGCTCCCAGGTGACTTCAGGATGTGGAATGGACTCTGTTATATGATTTACACATTGTGCTAGGAGAATTACAAGAAAATACACAGGTTAACAGAAAGCTGTGTCTTAAGCATGTCTATGCTGTCTTTTGTCTATCACCTGTGGTCCCATATGCTAATGAACCACTTCCTTACATATAGTGCCACAAAGTGATGTCATAAGTGGAAAATGGATCAGAAATATTAACACGTTTCTTTCAACATATATGATCCCAGTTTTAATAACATAAAGTGTCAAATGTCTTTTTTGAGTTTTAAATTCCAACTGTAAATATAATTTCAGCGACAAGAAACTGTAGCCCCTCTGCTCCTGTGCAAAACATACCCAAAGCAGCAATCATTTTTCAAACCCCGACACCATGTACTCACTCAGATAAAGGGCTAACCTTAATTTAATAGATAAATCACAGGCAGGACCATGTCTTTTTAAGTTTATATACCTCGAACATACACTACAATGTTGCTAAATATTTATCAATAACCATAGCTTCTTGAACATCACTACAATAACCAAATTAGATTACAGAGTTTATATTCATAAAAATGAAGATAAGGAGTTTAATCCTTTAAATGACTATAAGTATATAAGTAATCCTATAATTTTTAAACACTTAATACCACTGGAATCCCAGGAATTATTACCCCACTGCAAGATGCACGTCCCCTGGCTGATCTAGACAGAACACATTTAGCAGACATAGCAAGTCTATAATATATAAATTGCACTGTGGCAGTGATTTATGAGAGATGGGGGAACGAGAGGTTCTTTTTCAGTTAGAAACCCGCCATGTCACTACTTTCCTGTTTGCGGGCAATTGGTTTTAATTTATTTCTGAGAACAATTTTCCTTTTTTGCTTTTAGAGCATGAATACAGTATAACTATCTCTAATACATGGTCATGCAAGTTCTCCCCGCTGGTAAATAAATTGATAAATGTTTTTTTTTAAGCCCGGCTCACGGCTCTCACTCTCATTAACCCATTCCATTCATATTTTGGAAGATGTGGGGATTTTGTTATTGTTATTATTCAGTACACAGTTTTGGGTGTAAAAGCATGGCACCACTATATCTTGCATGGAGATTAAATCAACTGACTCAACCCATCAGCTCATTTTCTGATCTACACATAAACCTAAGGCCCCTGTTTTCACTCAGTCACGGTTTTTTTAAAATCTTCTTTCTCCTACCAGGTCATTCTAATCTGAGCTGTCAACCTACTCTGCAAGGGTCTCTGTCCCCCGCTTTTCTGAAATAAGTATTGTTGCCACTTTTTATTTTGTTCTTTACCATGACAAGTTAGATCAAATATAAGATACAGCTGTATCCATTATATACCTATTTCTGGGAAGTCTTGGGACAGAGCGTATCTGAAACTCTGACGCTTGATCCTCCCACCTGTTTTTTTTCATCCTGACACTTTTTGAACCTGGATTTCTGCCACCCACTGATTGGTGGAGATTGTTAGCGCAATTTCTGGAGCACCTTTGCACTCTTTTTTTTATGCAAATACCACCAGAGCAACTCGAAAGTTTTTCAACCAGTCCAGACAGCATAAACTCTCAACTTTTGTCTGGAGTAAGCACTGTACATAGTCGCACTCTGAGATTGAGCCACTAATAAGCACAATTTCAGCCATGTTTTTAATTAGTGAGGTGCTACATGTTATCTTTATAACAGACTGAGCATTATTGTGTTAATTAGTGTTGAGCAAACCCGAACCGCACTGTTCGGGTTCGTACCGAACATTACAGTGTTCGGACCCCGGACCCGAACACGGACATTCCACTGTATGTTCGTGTTGGAGTTCGGGGTTCGGCTATAAACCGAAAGTCTATAAACCGAAAGTCATTCAGTTTATAGACTTTCGGTTTATAGAATAGCAATAGCATTACATGTATTCCATAAACCGAAAGTCTATAAACCGAACGACATTCGGTTTATAGACTTTCGGTTTATAGAATACATGTAATGCTATTGCTATTCTATAAACCGAAAGTCTATAAACCGAATGTCGTTCGGTTTATAGACTTTCGGCTTATGGAATACATGTAATACTATTGGCTTTCTATAACCCGAACTAAAGTCCCCATTCATTATGAATGGGGACTCTAGTTCGGTTTATAGAAAGCCAATAGTATTATATGTATTCCATAAGCTGAAAGTCTATAAACCGAAAGACATTCTGTTTATAGACTTTCTTTTTATAGAATAGCAATAGCATTACATGTATTCTATAAAAAGAAAGTCTAAAAAACCGAATGTCGTTCGGTTTATAGACTTTCGGTTTATGGAATACATGTAATGCTATTGCTATTCTATAAACCGAAATAGAGTCCCCATTCATAATGAATGGGGACTTTAGTTCGGTTTATAGAAAGCCAATAGTATTACATGTATTCCATAAGCCGAAAGTCTATAAACCGAACGACATTCGGTTTATAGACTTTCGGTTTATAGAATAGCAATAGCATTACATGTACCCATTTATAAGACTAGGTCAATTTAGTGCCCAAATGTTCGTGTCCCCATTGACTTCAATGGGGTTCGGGGTCAAGTTCGAGGCCGAACCCGGACTTTTTTCCGAAGTTCGGCCGAACCCGCCGAACCCAAACATCCAGGTGTTCGCTCAACTCTAGTGTTAATCTTATGTGGAATATTGTGTCCAGAATACTAAAAAGGTTTCCAGTTACGCATATAATACCTTCACTCCCAAACCCATAGCAATGGGACTAAAGGGCGGGAACAGGTCAGACTTGTGATTACTGATGCTGGAGACAGATTCTACTGATTTATCATTCAGAGTCAATATTGAATCACACAATTTGTACTGTGTCTCGGCCTTGTAGTACAAAAACCGTCTCTGCATTTATAACTACATTTCCTAATTTGTATTCATAACCAAGAATTGCAGTGGCTGCCTGAGGTAAAACAAACAATTAAAAGAAATTGAATAAAATATTCTGTAGTTCATTGGTAAGACCTTCCCACGAGTGTAATCACTCCTTGTGTCCTGGAGATCATCTCTTTATATGTGAACTAAATGCTAAGTACTATACTTTACCACTCATCTATTGCGCGTTATCACTATACCTCTCTGCTCTTTAAAACTGAACTCAATAGCCTAGGTGAGGTCATTATAGATGCATCCTGATCTATAATTTGCTATCACTACTTATTTAAATCACCATGTTGATCTGCTCATTACAAATGAAAACTATATTCTAGATGAGATTGTACCATTGTATTTACTCTAATTAGGCAAAAAGGTCAAGGAATCAATGTGAAGTACAATTTGTCAGTGGACATACTTCGTAGAAAGTCTTTTAAAGGGACACTACCACTTACATAAGATGTAACTAGATTAGTGTGCATTTAAAACGAACACATAAATAAGACAGATGCCAATGTGGTTTTTTTCTCTCTATGTTTGAAGTAGTTGCATAAAAAGGTAAAAGTTTAATTTGGTGTCAGCAAGTTTACAACTTTACAACTATGGCCAAAGCCTGCATGATAATGTCATAAGATACACCCCTGCTCTCTTACTGGCTCCTGTGTATCATAGTGGGCAGGACTAGGTGGCTTTGTAAAAAAATTTTTTTCCTACCTTCTAGTCACAAAACATTTCATAAAATAAACTCACATAACAAAAACAAAAGACCTCTCTGAAATTAACAATTCAAAATAAAAGCAATAACCCCTTTTCCTTTTGGTGGTAGTGTCCCCTTAAGTAGAAAGGTGACTAAAAGAGTGTCCATCAACAATTTTATAAATACTTTCATTAGTTCGTGGCCTTATCTTATATCTAGGATAGCCTTATGCCTTTGTCATGCATACTTAAACTCCATCACCGTGATAACCCATAGTTGCCAGCATCAGCCATGTTTCCAGGGACACATATTTGTTCCACATGCTGCAGACAGAGCATGCAAAGTGCAGGCCGTCAGTATGTAGGATGCATATGCGCACAGACAGAATCCAATTAATTATTCATGGTAGGTCTTTGAGATCTCCCCCCTGATTGATTAATTCTATTCTGTCTGTGCGTATATCTATTCTACATACTGCTGGGCTGCACTTTGTATGCTCTGTCTGCCACATGTGGAACAAATATGTCTCCCTGGAAACATGGCCAGTGTTGGCAACTATGCTAACCTCTACCACTTCTGCTAGAAGGCTATTCCTTCACTACTCTCTCAGTAAGTACTTCCTGATATTACTGTTAAACCTTTGTCCCTCAAATTTAAGACTATGCCCTACTGTTTTGGTATCTTTCTATAATATCCCTTTTGTCTTGTCTTTTTTCCGAGCTATACATGTTAAGATTAGAGTTGAGCGGACACCTGGATGCTCGGGTTCGGCAGAACTTCGAAAAAATGTCCGGGTCCGTGCTCGAACTTGACCCCGAACCCCATTGAAGTCAATGGGGACACGAACTTTTGGCCACTAAAATGCCTCTAAAAAAGTCCTGGAAAGGGCTAGAGGGCTGCAAAATGAAGTAAAATGTGGGTGAGTGGGACTGGGGGCTGGGGTGAATGGGGACTCTATTTCGCTTTATAGAAAGCCAATAGCCATGTTATGCTATTGGCTTTCTATAAACCGAAATAGAGTCCCCATTCATATGAATAGGTCAATTGACCTAGTCTTATGAATGGGGACTCTATTTTGGTTTATAGAATAGCAATAGCATTACATGTATTCCATAAACCGAAAGTCTATAAACCGAATGTCTTTCGGTTTATAGACTTTCGGTTTATGTAATACATGTAATGCTATTGCTATTCTATAAACCGAGATAGAGTCCCCATTCATAAGAATAGGTCAATTGAAAGTCTATAAACCGAAAGACATTCGGTCCAGCCCAACGTCTAAGGTAAAGAGCGCTCCTTCTGGCTCCAACCTCATACCAAGTTATACCAAGGCTACCAACCTGAATTTAGGCCATAGGCCACCCCCAGGAGCAAGCTACCGCCAAGCTGTGACAATGATGAATCCTGAATACCCTAGTACCTGAAAGAAGAAATGACAGCAGGAATCTGGTACAAAACCATACAAACCAAACCCCCACCAAACATAACAAATAAGGAGGATGGGTGGTCCAAAAGCATCTGAAAACAAAATGGGGTTATTGTTAAAATGGCACGCCATATATACCGTGGAGGAGGAGTAACTCCTCCCCCAGAATCAAATTAACCAATGGCCTGAGAGCCCTGTAAGGAACAAGCTGTCAAGGTCCTCCTCCATTTCCATCTCCATGGGCTGCATTAATTGTGATTGGTTAAATAAATCTGTAATGGTTGTGCTACACCCCTGTCCTCTTTTAATAATTTAGGTGTATCCCATCAGGGCCCGTACTGGTTTACTGCTATTAATGATTAGATCTGACCTTAGCTCTACTCCTACTTATGTATACCAAGCATGCAGCGGTGTGTTAAGTCCTTTTTTTTGGAAGGACCCATATATATTTTATATGTTGCCCTGCAGAATGTATACTTCTTTTGTATTCAGAGGGAAACCAATGAATGAATAAATCAATCAATCAAGATAGTTCCTACGGGATCTTTGATTAATGAATTGGTTCCCTTTGGAAACATATACATTCTAGATTCTGCAAAAGAGCAGATACAAGTTATATGTGTCCAGTAAAACAATGGCTTACCTGGCAACCTTAGCTTTGTAACCAGTAGTGTATCTTCCACAAGGTAAACAAGGCACTCGCCTGGGGCGGCACTTTGCCAGAGGGCGGCACTTTGCCAGAGGCTGTTAAAGCACACTTCTGGTGCTTCAAACATTTTTGCTCCCTTCCCCACCATTCGGCAAGCTTTAACTCCTTCCAATTAATCAAGGTGATGGGGGCATGTAATGGACATGGTGGGGGTATGTAATGGGGGTGATGGGGCATTTAGTGTGTATGAAATGTGGGTGATGTGGGCATGTAATCGGGTGATTGGGCATTTAATGTGTGTGCAACGTGGGTGATGGGGCTGTCCAAATTTTGTCTGCCTAGGGCAGCACAAAACCAAGATACACCACTGTGTGTAACTGTTGGAAACAACGCTTTTGTATATGACATTATAGAGGCTTGTGTTAGATGTATGTATGAGAGCCAAGTGGGTGAATCATTAGAAGCTGCAAACCTATTATTTGTGGGTTAAACACAATTAGAATATATCTATACAAATGGGAATAAACACATTTAGGTAGCTAATTTCCAGTCTTAATGATCCTTTAATCTTAACTCATTCATGGACATCTTGCTGAGATCAGTAATCAGACACAGATATATTGTGGGGGGGGGGGGGGGGGGGTCTTTTCATTATGTAGTATGGGTTTATATCATCATTATTTTTACATTTCTTGGCTTCACTCACCTGCCTTGTTGCTGCCAAAGCTCTTAGTTACAATTGAGAAGACCCACTGTAGTTTAATTTCCTCTGCCACACTACACAGAATCCTATTTACCAATCCCTCCTATTGGGTATTGTTGATATTACATTGCTTTTTGTGAAGAAATGCATGCTGCTACATCCTCATTTTGATATCTGAGTTGCTCTAAGGCACAGTTTAATTGTTTCCCTTGAAATACAAGAAATGAACTTAGAAAATTCTGATTTTGTTTAATCATATCAAATAGGAGGATTGGTAGGAAATGTGATTTTATAAATAACTGAATATTATGGAATACATGTAATCCTATTGCTATTCTATAAACCGAACGTTCTGTTTATAGAATAGCAATAGGATTACATGTATTACATAAGCCGACAGCCTATAAACCGAACGTTCGGTTTATAGGCTGTCGGCTTATGGAATACATGTATTCCTATTGCTATTCTATAAACCGAACGTTCGGTTTATAGAATAGCAATAGGAATACATGTATTCCATAAGCCGACAGCCTATAAACCGATCGTTCGGTTTATAGGCTGTCGGCATTTCACTACACGGAGACAGAGTCTCCATTCATAAATTTATGAATGGAGACTTTGTCTCCGTGTAGTGAAATGCTATTGTATTCTATAAACCGACTCTATTTCGGCTTATAGAATGCAATAGTACTACGAATGGACGAATGAACGAATGATTTTCGTTTATTAACCATTCGTTCATTCGGCTTTCGTTAGCTTAGCATTTTCGTTCTTCGTTTTTCGGACGAATGGACGAAAATGCTATTTTCGGACGAAAATGCATTCGTCCGAAAACGAATGCACATGTCTATTATTTATTATAAGTGTTCGTCTAGGGCACCAGATTCTTGGGGGCACTGCTGCCTGATGCCCAGGATACATGTATCCTGACGTCAGGCAGCCACAAAAATTAAAAGAATAAATAAAATAAAAGTGCGTGTAGCGCTGGCTAATTCGAGGGGTGCCAGTCCGTGCCGGACACTGCAGGGGGTGACACCTGTGCTGTCGGCATTCTCCTAGCAAGTGCAAAGCACTGTTGAATTAATTTTTTTTTTTGGCAGCCGCATCCGCTGGCTAAAAAAAATATCATAGCCCCCGGAAATGACAGTACGTCATATCCGGTGGCTGTGTTTCCCTCCTCCATGTAGGAGGGAAGAAGACTGCACAGAGCAGACAGGAGGTGAGTACTGGGGAAGGGGTGGAGGAGGGTGGCATATTAATATCAAAATAATACTGGGACACCAATGGGCAAATTCACTGTGGCATATTAATGGCAAAAAAATACTGGCATACTAATGAGCAAATTGGCAGTGGCATATTAATGGCAAAATAATACTGACATACCAAAGGACAAATTGGCTGTGGCATATTAATGCCAAAACAATACTGCCATATTAATGGGCAAATTGCCTGTGGCATATTAATGGCAAAATAATACTGGCTTATTAATGGGCAAATTGCCTGGGGCATATTAATGGCACGATAATACTGGCATATTAATGGAAAAAAATACTGGCATATTAACGGGTTAAATAACACTGGCATATTAATGGGCAAATTGGCTGTGGAATATTAATGGGTTAAATAACACTGGCATATTAATGGGCAAATTGGCTGTGGTATATTGATTGGGAAGCTGACTGTGGCATATGTATGGGCGAACTGGCTGTTGCATATGTTTGTGACTGTGGCAAGTTAATTGGCATCTGACAGTGGCTTATTTTAATTGGTTTTAAGTGATGCTGTGGCATGTTTTGTGGGGCAAAATAACACTGCGGTATGTTATGTTAATGTTTTGAGTAGTAAAACTGTCAGCCCTATATATATATATATATATATATATATATATATATACACACAACTGGTAGAAAAAAAAACATGATGCTTGCTCTGTTAAGACTCCTGTGCAATATATATGTACAAATTGCAAGTATAGTTATAATTTGGGCTATTTTACTTTGTTGAATAACTTTAAAATATTACCTTTTTCCCTCCTAGGCTTCAGCCTAACGCTGATTTTAAAAAAAAATGTAATGGATACATAAATGTTTATAATTATTGAAATTTAATATGGTCGTGTGATGCGTTAAACAGCTTAAAAGAACATCTTGAACAGCTGTTTAATTTGCAAGCGATATCTTGCTACAATTCTTTACTGACATCACCTGGTAGTTTACTTGTACTGCATGGACTCTATTGTAATTTTGTACTTTATTATCCTTACAGTTATGGGAAATTGGGAATCTCATGTAAAATTAAGTTTGAGAAGCCTTTTTGTTAGACGTTTTGGAATATTTAAAGCTATGGAGGCAGTTTAAGAATTAAGAAAATCTTTGGTCCTCATGAAGCCCAACAAAACACATGGGAGTGAGTGCGCTCCTTCACTACATTTATCCCATGTACAGGGGGTTCAAATAGAGTTAAAAATGACAAACGTTAACTAATCTTTTTTTGAAACGAAGTAAAATTTGGCTCCCAAGTTTGACTTAGAAAAAAAAAATACTAGGTTCAAAATCTTCAACATTGAAAGTAATGGGAGACAAAATGTTCAAAGCTATTTTTGAGATTAATCCAAACTTGTTTTAGTGAATAGACCCATCTATCTCTCTCTTTTTTTTTTTTTCATCTGAAAGTATTTCATTATCACGAGTACTAAATCTGGCTTAGTTTGCACGAGATCCTGGAGGAGCTTGATCGATCTGCAACCATCTTGGTTTGCAGTCAAGTTCTGACTGAGAAAACTTTGTTTAAAATGTGTCTGTGGTGTCTCTGGTTTATGACATCACCTAGTGGCGTCATAAGCAAATTACAGCTTTCTCCTTGAAAAGTATGGTAGGTCATTTGGAGTGTGTTCAAGTGAGCACTGATAGACAACACAAAATCCTTGTCACAATACAAATATTTAATTGTTTTGTTAAAACAATTCTGATAAAAAATGATATATACATAAACATATGTAGATAAGGATAAAATTAAAAAATGAGGTCTTTGTAAGATCGTATGGGGGCTTTGCATGGAAGACCTGACCTGTTTCACTGCTATTTGGGCTTCATCGGAGGTCATAAATGGTGAACGAGAGTTGTCCCTAAGGTTTGGAAGTCCAAAGGGAAAATAAAATTGGTGAAGTGGTGGAAAGAATATTTTTGTCACAGCTCTGTTTTAAAGGATTGATGAAATGGAGAGTTTAGGTAAGTGTAGAACAAGAGATATTGGTTAGATATTGTTTTTGGCATGTTGAAAAGGGTGATAAATGATATGTTTTAGATGTTGATTCTTACAATAAGCTGCCAGCGATAAGAACAGGAGAGATAGTAATCGGTATCTTACAATGCGCTGTTAGATATCATAGGTGGCATAGTTAAAGGATGGGGAAAGGTGATTAATGATATGTTTTAGATGTTAATTCTAACAATGCACTGCCCAGCAGGGGAGACAGTAGTTAGTATCTTACAATATAAAGTGGGCTAAAATAATTTTAAATATCTTTGGTAATTTTGATGTAAGCAGAATCCAACCATATTTGTTAATCCAGTAAAAGGCATAAAAAGCACAAATGAGACACTTTTAATGCCATCTCAGTAGGAAAATACATTCTTGTTGACTCCAAAGGCAGCTGGAGTCTCAAAATTTCCAAAGATACTTTAAATTATTTTAGCCCAGCTATCTGGCATCTAAACACTTTTTGAATCACATTAAAGCAAATTGTTCATTCCACAATTTACCTGCTCTATAAGTAAATAATCCTTTTTGGTGCTTAAGTCGTTTAAAGGATATAGATCCTCGTATTGTTTGGAAAGTTTAAGTCATGCAGAGATCCCAAGAAAGATCTTTGCCTTGGCCTTCAATATCCTTTTTTATATTATTATTTAATTGTAGCCATGTCTCCTCAAAGTATTTTCCACAGAGAAAACAATTCCAAACCATGTCTTCATAGGTGATATATTTTGTTCCTTTAATCAGTGTCTCTGAACCCATTCCACTTCTTCTTCTGGACTGGTGCCCACAATTATAAGTCTTTTTAACCCTAAATATTAAGGGGTTGATTTAGATAAGGATGAAGTAGATTGGCTATATAAAGTGGATTCCCAGTCTTAAATAATACAGACAACACTCAACCAATGAACAGCAATATGGGAGGGTTTAGGGTTAGTCTGGAAAGTTGTTATAGGGGAGTCCATCTGGACACCTATGCATTTTAAATATGTCAGGGCAGTAAAAGTTGTAAGGGTCAGGTAAATAATAGCTGATCTTGCAACGTTTTAACCACTTAAACACATTTTATTACCTGGATGAAAGAAGAGACCTGAGACAGAGCATTTTATAAACATGTTTAATGTCTTCATGTGAAGGGTCAGTGACCTCTCTGTGTAGAAAGGCACTCTGAAAGGTTTATCCCTTAATATCCCTTTGATACTGTGACCTCTTCAATATCTTGCTGGCACTGGTTGTGTTAAACTAGCAACACACTGGGCTATTAAGTAAACATTTTTTAACCAAATACAATGACTCTCTCCACCAGATAAAGGGTTAACATTCCATCTTTTGGCATGTGCCTTACATGTGGTTGGTGTGTTCCGATACATTATACACATGGCTGAGTTCACAGATAACAATATAGCCCAGTATTAAACAAGGTCTTTAAAATGTCATGCACTGCAATATTCCCAAGAAATCCAACATTACATTACTTCCCTAAAGCAAATGTAGTTCTAAGTGAACCACGGCATGAGGGCCCCACTACATGACCGATTGAAAGCTCTGTAAAAATATAGGTATTAAAAAAAAAAAAAGTGGATTCCAAGTTTTATTTTCTAAAGAGCTTACAATCTTTTTGGGATATAAGACATCATATCCACCATTTTCCACATCCCTGTGACACAAGAGGGTGTGAAAGGGGCATCTGGGTAAATCTGGGCACTGAGTTGCCCTCTGACACCACAGACCATCCTGAGTAGGGAGGAATTTGGGGAAACGATTCACAGTTATGTTAACCCTTAAAAATTCGCCTTCTATCCCATCTCTGATAATGTCAAACCTGTCTCACCCGAATACCCTCTAAAGGAACTGGTAAATTTTTGTAACCCAGCTTCTGAGGACTATAGGTTGTATGATGCTCTTTCAGCCAGATGCTGACTGACCATCATAGGAGTTAAGAGTCAAAACAGTTGAAGTGTCAGAGGTTTCCAATGAATGTTGTACTGCTTACACAACGTCAGAACTGACATTCCTGTTGTACAAAAAGAGAGTAAAAAGGAGTGAGGCAATTCATCCAAATAAACATCAGACTTTTTATAGTGCAAGATCGATTTGCAGGGTATTGAGATGGGAATTTCCAACTTTAGGGCAATGTAGCCATTTGGACAAATTCACCAGTACAGTTGAATGTGATTTTTTTTTTCTAACTCGGCTACTTTGGCCTTAAGTTTGAAATTCCAATCTCAATTACTTGCAATTGTCTCTTATTGAGCGGACCCTTAAATGTTTTTTCTCAAGCCAGATGTGGATGCTTCTGACCTCCTACAAACACAACAATGTGAATATTGCATTTAAATGGACTCTGTCAGCTAAATGTTGTTTAAAACTGCAGACACAGAAAAATGATAGTTCTAGTTAGGAAAATGGTAATGCCAAGGGGTGTCAGGTTTAGGACAACACATTAGAAAAGGTTTACACATACATAGTATATGTGTGAATCCACTACAATGTAAGAAATAACAAACAAAAAAAATATTATCCTATAGAAAAAGAAGTAAAGTATATCCACCCTTAATCCCATTAATAGGACAGTAATAAAAGTACTATGTAGAAAATGTGATGTCCATTGAAAGACAAGCAGCATCTACATCTGCAGCCCTATTATCCTATATTCTGCAATAACTACTGTGTGGATCTCCTCTACCAATCTGGACACATGATATCCACTTATGTCACTACAACCATGACAAATACACACTTGAGATTTATTACATGGGAATATTATATATAACACTATGGATATTCATAATAAGTTTCACTCTGAGTCTCAGTGAATTTAGACGGTTTCATTTTGGAACCTTTTAGTTCTAATTTTAATGTTGCATTAACTGGACATTGCTATACATGTTTTTTGTGAGATGCTATACAGTAACGAAGTACTTATCTGTATATTAACTATCCACTTACAAGTGGCGTTTTGTAGATCTTAGGGTTTCTTGGTCAACCCTACCCCTGCTTTGGTGAATGAGCATTTTTTGGTTTATTTCATTTATATTCTCGAAAGATTTAGAGGTACTGACCATAGTACAGTATGATCATGTTTTCTGAAACTATCATTGTATCCTTATACGCTGCTTGTAATTTGTAAAGACAGACTGTATTACTGCATAGACTGCATATTTAGTAAATCAGTTAATCTCCCTAGAGCAAGAAGCCATTATTTACAGCTCAGGTTTAAAAGTTTGCTTGAGTATTCTCTATTTTTTATGACGGTAATTTTGTACCATACTGTTTGTGTATACCTTCCTTGCTGGTCTGGTACTCTTTTTCAATAGGAAAATATGTATTTTTTTTATTTTTTCCATCACTGTTATTCTAGTCAATATGCATTACCAAATTATTGGAGTGAAGATTAAACTTCCTTTCCTACTGTGTTGTATTTTGAACAATTCTCTAAAGGGAAAGTGTTTATAACTCATGGCTTTTGGCATATATAAAAGTTATATATATTAAAAAAAAAAAAGTTGGCAAAGTTCTTTTGCCATTAATTTTTTTAAAATCAGTTTGTCACACTATATGCAAATGTACTTAAAATGTACATCTGAATATGGTGCGCAAAGTGAAGACAAACATTAAAGACATTCTTCTCCTAATCTGTGGATTTACTTGCGTTTCAAGTAAACTAAAAAGTAAATCATTTTATCTTCCTTCAATATTTAGATGACAGATTCCTTTTGACACCAGCATGGTGTGTAACACACTGCACAGCAACTGACCGCAGGCACCACTGGCTGTCAAAAATGTCAAGAAAAGTGTTTGTGTTTCTTTACCTGCCTTTAACCATTTCCTGCCACAGCAGTTTGCAAATTGGTGACTACATGTGACTTACTTTACTGTAAGCAGTTGAATAAAGGCAGGCAAATCACAATGCATAAGAAAACCATTCTTTAAAAAAAAAAACAAAAAAAAAAAACATAGGAGAGCATAGTACTGCTCCATCTGTTACAGCCTGCAGAACATAGCACAGATCAGCCATGCGGAAGGTGCAAAAAACCCAAGATGCAGACTGTGTGGTTAAGCATTGCACTCCCTCCTCTGGGGGACGCATTTATAAGTGACACCTGTTAAAGTACAGGAATAAAAGGCTTTATCATGTAGAAAGTTTCTTTGGAGAGCAGAAGGTTCAACTGAAGCCAAGGCCATACAATGCAAAGAAATCCAGGCAAAGCCATTGGGGCGGCTGAAGGTGTCCGGAGGGGAGGCTTAAGCAGAAGTGGCTGGTGAGGGGAGCGCTGCGAGCCCCATTATAAAAAGTAAACATTCCCACCCAGCTGTATCATCAATTGTTCAAAATGCTAAGAAAAAGTCATAATATAAAGCAAAGCATTCTCATATCCATAGTAACGCTACCAGCGTAGAGAAGGTGGAAGATTCAAAGTAGATGTCTGTAGGGGCTATCACCCCTCATTGTCAAAGGTGCAGCTACAAGACAGAAATAGAAACCTTTGTTAAAATATTCTGAGTCTTCCAGAAAGTCATCAGTGGGGGTTGACAATAAGGATCATTGTGAAATGATGAGCAGACATATATACCGAGGCCCTTCTGCCCAAGAAAAAGCTTAGTGTTTGGGTGCAAACAAAAATAAATGGAAATTGGGAATAGTGGTGGGTGACTGTTTGCTATGCTAACATTAGGTTACACCCACTTATCACCAATTACCTTTTCTTCAAAACAAATGTTTTTATTGGCCTGCCAGTAAAATAGCAGCCTGGTGGCAATCCAAATTACCACCCTAAATCAAGCTCTGGTGGTAGAAATCTCTATCTAGCTGTGTAATGCATGTGACCATGCCGGGAGTGAGTTAGTAATCAGACTAAGGGATGTGCATCTCCTTTGGTTCTTCAGATTCTTGTAATGTAAGTGGTTGTAAAATAAATTTCATAGTGGGCAATACTTATGGGACACCTACTCTTTGCAGTGTTGTTAATACTTGTTTTATTCAACAGAAAACAAATATCATTATTGCTTGCCAATATGTTCCATGCACAAATATTTGCATTATAAAAAAGCAAATACATGATGGTTCTTGAACAAAAAGTTGTATCCAACTCAAACATCACAGTTGGAAAGTATAATTATCATTATTCTACTAGCTGCATTCGGTTTTCAGACTTCTCTGCGGCCACTAGTTCAATTGAATCAATTATGATGAACATTCACTATCCCCAACTTTCTGTTATGTAGGTGCACCTTTGGAACAAAAGATGAATAAAATGCCCCTCTGCAGCTATCGACCAGTGTCTACACAAATCCCCAATATAACTTGCATTACAGTTTACTTGCCACCTGACCACCCCATGTCACCATATGGCCCCTCTCCTGTGGTTGACCTTGGGGGAGGTCCACAGGGGGTGCAAAGGTCAGAGTCTGTGTCTGACTCAGCCTCAGCAATGTAAGGACGGACTGTGCCACTGGGACCAGGACCTGCCACAGCCCCATTGTTTAGGACATCCATGTTCTCCTTAGATTGGGAGATGCTAAATCCACTAAAAGAGCGCTCCAGTTCCTCGTGATCAACAGAAGGGATCGATATGGAAGT
This sequence comes from Pelodytes ibericus, assembly GCA_036172795.1. Lineage (NCBI taxonomy): Eukaryota > Metazoa > Chordata > Amphibia > Anura > Pelodytidae > Pelodytes > Pelodytes ibericus. Next base: position 133,377,408 of record CM069862.1, read on the forward strand.
ATCGCTATCTCTCAGAGCTGCAGGGTCCCGATGTTTGGATGATATTTCCTCAGCTCCACCCATCCTGCTTCCTCCATATGCAGAGACAGAACGTTCATGTGATGGGGGAGGAGGTATTCTCACCAGGTTGCCTGGGTCACCCACTGGTGAGGAGCCATGGCTGTGCCTGTGATATGGTTGTTGTTGATGCCACGATGTGGATGGAGGGCAGTGATTGGAACCTGTCCCTTGTGCAGGAGGAGCACTAAAGTTTTTTTGACCCACAGAACTGGCAGAGCGGATAATCTTGGTGATACACATGTTCTTTTCTACTGGATCCCGGCTGTCCTCTGGGCTATGATATGGAGGAGCTGGCTCAGGATCCTTGGCCCCAAAATATGCCTCTGTTTCAGAGGGTGGAATTCCCATTCTTTGCATGTAGATATTAACTAGGAAGTCAAGCTTCTTCTCCATGGAAAGCACCTGGAAATAACCACCAGAAATATGTTCATTAAAACTCTTGACTTGCACAATGTACACATATTTTAACCTGCAACTGTAAACAAATTGACCCCCACCAGCACATACAGGATAGTCCCCTAATTTAAGTTTAAGGCCCTCTATTCTAGGCCATTAGCAGTGGCTCACTGTTAATGATAATTAACTGGTGGCATTTCTCATGTCAGTGTAGCTCTTCAAAGCTTTGTTTGTTAATGCATAAACATTGCGAGCATAAGGTTTCATCTTACCCTTTTGCTGATAATAATGAAAAAGTGCTAATTTGCAATAATTGGACCTCACCTGCTTCTCCACCTTCCCCAGTCGACCCATCATGCTTGGGTCCTCCGGCATCTCAGCTTCTGCTGAGCCCTTAGATCTGTCTTTGTCAGTGATGGAACCTCCTCTTCCAACAATCTGGTCCACTCTACCAAGAATACAAGCACACCGCAAAAAGGTCCAAAGATTAATTATGAGCCAGAAATAATGTTTTATTGCTGCTGCTAGAGCAGATGAAGTTAAACCTCTCTTCTCTCACCCAGAGAGAGATCCAATATAAAAGGAGGTTTAGCACCAATATCATCTACACCTAAAGCTGCAGCAAAGTGTTGCCAGAGAGGACCTCCCATGGATTCAAGGATTAGATGCTCATTCCCCAATATGCATTTTGGGGGGTTTCCCAGGCATGCTATGAAGAGTTAAACAGGAGTGTTCAGGCTCACAATTTACATTTAAGATAAGGGTCCACCTACTGTCACACTTGTCTTAATGACCTCGAGAGTGAATATTGTCCTCTCATTTTGCCCATTCTAACTTTTGTTACCATATTTGTTCAGATCAGATAGGTGTTTAAAAGATGTGGATTTGGAATAACATCATTTAACGAGTAATTTTAATCTTAATGGATAAATATTAACTACCTCTTGGCGTCTAACAAATTGAGCTGTGAATTTCAGTGGAGCCATTGCAAGCTAATTGTTGACAGCCCTGTGTCTCCACCCAGCTAGTGAGCATCAGCTCATGTATAACTCTTCCATGGCTTACTCTGGGTTGCAAGAAGCATGTGTGAGAATTGTTCTGCTTTATGTTCTCTTTGCAATGTTCACAATGTCTGTCACGCTCAGATGCAACTTGGCTTCAACAAGCCAACATGACGTGTAATGTGGACACGTGCACTCAATGGGGAGGGGGGAGGCAGGATGGAGAGGACACAGACAGAAACAGTGACAGCAGATAGGATGATGGGCCAGGATACTGCAAGGCAGAAAGCAACAGCCTACAACAACTGCCTGGGCTCAAGAATGATAGAGAAGATTAAGGAACTGCTATGAAACTGCTGTATTGGGGCAATTTGTGGATTATTCTGTGCCTTCAGATGGAAAATCCTTAAGCTTTCTTATATGAAATAATGATTTAGGGGTTCTAACACAGAACTTTAAAAACGCAAAATCCATAGCCCATCCAGTTAGAAACACTGGAAAGCCCTAATATAGAACATTAATGCCATGCATTTGACCACCTGTGGTCTGAGATTGAGACCTTTCCTGAACTGTAGAGTCTGTCCTTTGTCCACTTTATCTCCATTGCATGGGAATCCCAATACACAGGGCCCCCCTTTCTGAGCTGTTACCATATATTGCTTGTGAAAATCCATCTTGGAAAATTATGTATAATGTATTAAAGAACTGGCTCTGGTGTTGATGTGACAATCCTCCATTATGGCCCCCCGCTGGTGTGTTCATTTTCCCCTCCGATCCTGGGCAGTTAGTTCGTAAGTTGTAGAAAAAAAAATAACTTAAAAGCTATTTTCCTTAAAATGTGTATATTTTTATTTCAGCCATAACATAAACAATTAAGGCCCATGTCATTTAAAATGTACTCACCTTTTCGGACAGCCCTTGCTTCGGTAGTTTAGCAGATAAATCCTATACTGTACTGCTACTTACCACATTATCGAGAGCTACAGGCCTTGCTATGGTTGACAGGAAACACCAGTGAGGGGACATTATAAAGTGCACTATGCATTAATGAGGCTTAAATGACATCTCTATGGTTTATGCAGGGGTAGTTTTCAGGAGCAGCAATATCCTCCAGCCAAGAAGAAGCAGAAAATAAGTTTACCTTGCCAAACAATAGCAGCATAAAGGAAGTACAATTAAATGACATGGCTCCTATTAAAGAAGAAAAAAAATCACTACTCCCTCAACTCTGGAATAAATGAACCACTGCTCTGGAGGCCCCTATATGCATGGTCCATAAAGGTCACTAAATGATAAAGGTCACTAAATGTATAGGTTTCTCACTACCCTAATTTCAAAAGAATATTTAGTACACCAGAACCAGTGACCACTCATCAATGGCTTTGGCTGTTCTGGAGGAGCTGGATCTTGAATTCTTATGCTAAGTCAATCTAGAAGTAAAAGAAAACATGAAATACTGCTTGATCAGCCACGATGCCATCTCTGTCATGCTGCATTTTACCACATGCGGGCATGCAAAAAAACAGACCACCCAGAGCAGGAAATGACCATCACCAGACGGCTAGCACAAAGAAAAGAAAGGATGCTTTGTCTTCTGCTCCTGATGCAGCTTGAAACAATCCAGCAAACCCCTTTCACTCACGTGTGATGGACACTTACCTTCTGCATGGGTCACCTTTGTAAGGCTTTACCTTACTACGTGAATATTATATAATCAGATGCCCAGGCCCTGATCTAATACTGGCTCTGGTATCTCAACCTATCCAAGGATTGGATAGAAATTTTGCTTTGTGATTATTTTAGTTGTGGTTGTTGCAGAATAAATCTTACAATGTTTGGAGGTTTCAAATTTTTCTTCTCGTTCCAATTCTTTACTCCTCTTTGTTTAATTTCCTTAACTAAGGAAGTTAGGAGCAGTGATACTTGGGTTTATGATTTAGAAGCAATTCTGGGTCAAGGTTCTAAAAGTTGGTAAATTACAATGTAATCCAATGGACTGGTATTGCTGATTGTTCCACTTTTAGAACTTGGACCTAAACATTGTCTTGCTTTATTTCCATGTGCCTTTTTTGTGACCCAGGGAAAGAGACCCGTCTTATTCAATATTAAAATGGATCATTAATAATAATTACAATAATCGTCTATTAGCTGACATTCATGTCTGCTCGGAGGAGGGGGGGGATTTAAATTCACTTTTATAAAAAATGACCCCACTTTGGATAAAGAAAGCGAATACACATACTTCAGGACCTCTTGCCAGGCAAACTATGGCTATGTGATCTGCAGTGTGGTGGTCCAGATGACCACTTTAGTCGAACACATACTACTCTTTCTAACTTAATGGGCACAATGGATCACAGAAATTGTGTACTAAACACAAGTCTGTGGTCATTTTTCTAACTGCCAAAGGTTCCCCAGCTTCTATATGCCATCACAAACTGTGGACTGGAAGGGGTTCACCTTCATACAAAATAAAATAAAAAGAAGTCCAGACAAATAGGCGATTTTGGTAAATCCTAACCTAGGAGAGTACTGGGGAGATTCTTTGGTAGAATGCACAGATCCCTTGGTGTGGAGCTTCTTATGCCGGGGTGTTGAAGGGGGTGGGGGGCCGACAATCATATCTATCCTGGCAAAAGTAAAAAAAAAAAAAACGAAAAAAAAAAAAAAAACACCAGCAGAATGCATAATGAAGCAACATGGGGAAAAGAAAGGAAGGAAAAAATATTTAAGTGTTTGAAAATATATTCCACTTGGCTGAATTGAGTGTGTGGGTTGCTGCAGAGCCTCCAGTCACAAACAGAGCGGCTGAGGATACGGGAATATATTTACACGTATATATGTGGCAATATCCTGGTCGTAACAGTGGATATAGATCAACATATATTCCTATGGTGAGCGGTGAAGGGATCGTCTGTTATGGTGAAGGGAAGACAAAGACAGTGTGGCACACACACAAGATAAAACTAGTCACAAGGAACAAAATATCACATACGCACATGTCAGTGTGCACTGGGTGGTGAAACGCGCACTTGCTGAAAGCTATAGCTACCTGCTCCTAGTTGCATGCTGGACTAGGGGTAGCTGACCAATTGCTATTTAATTTGCTTGTGACTTAGTGTAACTAATATCCACCACTGGAAAACAACCACAGCAACTAGCAAACTCTAGTATTTGAACAATTCAATCTCACACCCTGCCTCTTCTGAAAAACTGCCCTGTGTTTAGAGATTATAGGTCACTGAGAAGAACAAATTGACTGCGTGTCAAACAATGATATTGCTTTTACTATTAACCAAGAAAGAATATATCCCTGGCTTGTTTAAGATTATGTAAAAGTATTCTATGAATGTACCACTAAACAGTACTACTGTATTTGCTCGATTATAAGACGACCCCCCAAACTTTGGATATTCCTTTAGGAAAAAAACGAAAAGCCTGAATATAAGACTACCCTATAGGAAAAAAGTTAAACTTGTATATATTCACATGTAAATTGCTTTTTTAATAAAAAATTATATAAAAAAAAATTAATTTGTTTTTATTTCCTTTTACGTGCCAATTCTGCCTCTCTTTCCCTTGCCCCCAACTTTGTCTCTTTCCCCCTCCCTTTGATTCCCCCCTCTCCTCTGTCTCCCCCCCCTTGTTTCTCTCTGTCCCCCCTCCCTCTGTCTCTTCCCCCCCTTGTAGCTCTCTTACCCCCTCCCTTCCCTTGTTGCTCTGTCTCCCCCCCTCCCTCTCTGCCCCCCGCTCTCCCCCTGTCTCTGTCTCTTCCCCCTCCCTCCCCCTCACCTGGAAGTTGATCCCTGGTGTCTAGTGGGGGCAGCCGGGGGATGTCTGCAAGATACGTGCAGACATCCTCCATGCTGCCCGACACGGCACTCTATTATGACGGACAGCTGGTCCGTCATAATAGTCTGCCGTGTCGGGCAGCATGGAGGATGTCTGCACGTATCGTGCAGACATCCCCCAGCTGCCAGATTCTCCATGGTGCCTAGTGGGGCAGCAGAGGAAGTCTGCGCGATGAGCGCAGACCTCCCCTGCTGCCGCTCGGCACGCTCGCTGGGACTTCTGTGACGAAAGCGGAAGTACTCGGCTTCTTCACAGAAGCCCCGGCAGTCGTGCCGGGTGGAAGCTCATCGCGCAGACTTCCCCTGCTGTTAGAGAGGGGGATCCAGGTCCCCTGCAGCTCTGCTGGGGACCTGGATCCATGTCTTATAATCTGACCTCAATTTGAGGTTAGATTATAAGAAGACCTCGATTATAAGATGAGGGGTAGTTTTCAGAAAACAAATTCTGAAAAAAACCTTGTCTTATAATCGAGCAAATACGGTAATATTTAGCCATGTCCCCTTTACTTGCACACTACAGTATTTGCTACACAAGTGTAGATATAGACTCAACCTGTCCATACCCCAGGAGGAGGATGAGATTACATTTGAGTTCCTGTGTACAAGACCAAAGACCAAGTCTTACAGTACATACTGTATCATCTCACATGACTGGGCGACCTATTTAGACATATTTGGGGTTATTAATATTTGTTATGTGCATATTTGTTATCCAGTCTGACACTGTGCAGGAAACAGCTTTTGGTGGAGGCGTTTCAATTGTCAGCACTTGATTCTTTATATATTAGTGTTTAGAGGGCCAGAGCAACTCAGATATCTTAGACTGGCGCACAGAGAGAAAACGTATAACATTAGTTGGGATAGCGCCACTATAAGACACAATCCCCCTGTGCTCTTTTGTAATGCATAACCCTCATTTATCTTCTCCTTTCCCAGCATATTACAATGAGAGCTATTCATTAAAACTGAACAGAAAAATGAAACGCAAAAATCAGGTATTAATAGCAGAGATGGAGGAATTATACAATTTGCTTGTCTTTTCAACTTATGCCTGATTTTTGCACTTCACTTGACAGGTAAATTTTAGTGAATAGCCTTTCTATATCTCATGAGCTGGCCCAGGGATAGCTCTGTTTGCACACACCCGTACACACCATCATGCACAGACACACAAAGAACAATGTGAAAGGACTCACCATGACAGTCTATAGAACTCGGGAGAAATAGCTGCACCATAAATGGTCACTGTGTTCTGTCTGACACACTGCTATACTGAAGCACAGCAAAGCAGCTGGGCCTAAGCAGAGAGACTGTAGGCAGAATCAGCCCAGATTCGATTTACTACACTTCAGTATTGCCTATGACTTGCCTTTGATGGGTTCACCATGCAATAAAAAGTATCATACTTGAATAGCTCTAAAAATGACATAACTAAATTATATGTGAGCCATGGACAATCAGTCTTTTTCATTATTAAAACCAAATCCTTCCAGTTAATGTGTACAAAAAGTCAATAGAGTAGGTCACTTGTGTGAAAGTACTGTGTGTGTTTGTTTGTGTTCATTTCCCAGAGGAGTCTGGGAGGATGTCTTGCCTGGATTGAAGGTTTTTGATCCGAGCGAGCATGTCCAAATGTCCAGCTGAGTACTGCTCTATCACATCCATCACATCGTAGGGTCTGAGGCTCTCCTTGAATTTTCTCTTGGACACCATGAACCGCATTACGCTAACAGAAGAAGACATATTTAACAACTGCCAGACAAATCCACATCATAAACATCATTGCTTTATCCACAGTTGCCTCATGATGTTTATGTTCTGAGGAGACTGAATGTTGATATTACTTGCCAGAAGGGGCAATCGAAGTATCTTGGTAAAATAAACCCATGAGGTCCCTGGTGCCTTCATCTTTCTAAGATCTACTGGTTTCATGAAGGCATTATAATTTATCCATCAGATTATTGTTAGTAGAACATTTTGCCTCCCCCCCCCCCCCCCCCCTGTTACTCACCACACTGCACGAATAGAGGCCTTTAGGCCAGGTGTTAGGTCATCAGCCAGAAATTCACAGGTACAATTTCTGTTTTCATCTGGTACCTCTTCTCCTGGAAGACTTGCTGTAAATGGGAAGAAACGTTTCCATATATCAGTGTACAGAGGGCCGTCCCTGCTCAACACAAGCAGTTCTAACGTCTACCATCATATGACTTCAGCTGGGTATTTATGTTTCAAAAGTAATCACCTGTTTCCCACTAATATTTTATGTTATTATTTATTAAACACCGATTTAAATTTAATACTACAGTTATCACAGGCCTCACACTGCATTTCCTTGTTGATTGCGGTCACTTATCGTTGTAAACTGGTCCCACACCTTCCCTAATATTAAAGTCAACACTTGAAAATGATCTTGTGCAGGTTTTCTGCAAAAAAAATGGTTCTTATCCTAAACACTATGACATGGGGGCACATGGGGGGGTCAGTGACAAAATTGGGGGGTCAATTATAAAACGTGTGTGTGTGCATATGTATATATATAATTATATATATATATATATATATATATATATATATATATATATATATATATATATATATATATACACACATACATACATATACACACACACAAATCCAAAAGGAATGCACTCTTTGGATTATATATATATATATATATATACACACACATACACACACACACACACACACACACACACACACCATGGAGAATATGTTTAAGTTAACAAAATTCAGATTTCCAGCAACATTGTGAAATATGCAAAAGTCTACCTGCTATGTGCTATGATCTATATGCTCTGCTCACTCTGCTCTCCTTTGCTTGCTCTTCTCCTCACTGCTCTTGCTCTTCTGTCTAATAAGGTGTGGCCGCCCCGCACTGTGCGCTTCCGCTCTGCTCCCTCCCTCACTCTCCCTCTCTATGGTCTGCAGTCTGCCTATGACGTCACATATCGGCACCACCCAGCTGCCTGTTTTGTTATGTCAAGGCAGGCAGCACAACAAGCCATAAATTTACTTTAAATTGGGGGTGGGGGTGCGGTCTGATCTGGGGGGGCCATGGCCCCCTCTGGCTCCCACCTAGTGAACCCCAATGGTTCACTAAACATCTCCTAGGGGAGACCTAGGAACAATCAGAGGTCTTCCAGAGAGCTGTACAACAGGTCAGTGGTGTCTAAAATGACATCACCTGACTGTCCCACACCAGACACTGCTTTAAATAAAACAAAAAATCCCAGATAGGCAGTTACCAGCTTATAAATCAAGTGGTTACCACACATGCTCAGTGCAAGAGAACCCAGTTCATCTGCACCAATATTCTTGCAATGTCAACCAAAGCAAGGCCAGGAATTCAGCAGGAGATTTTGAAACACATTAAAGAAACATATTCCTTGCATGCATATGTAGATAAACAAAAAGTACAAATGGACAGGTACATCAAAGTTAGTTTGATTCCTGAAGTGCCCCTTTGAAGGAATTCCAAATGCTAGGCAAAGCTCATTGATAACTCGAGTTGTAGCATTAATAGACTGAAAAGTGTTGGGAATTAGACTGAGGGATCCGTTAGTGTAAAGTTTAGTTGGACATAAAATGGATAGATATAGATTGAAAGGCATACAATAATATATAAATAATGTTTGGAAATATAATTGACTACATCACATGATTAGACCTTGAGGGAAAAGGCTCTCACCTTCAGAGTTTTGCCTTGATGCAGAACCTTTAATGCGGAATGCTTGGCGTGTACGCCCTCTGTCCCCAAAGCTCCAGCTCTTCGGCACCTTACTGGGACTCTCTTCCATGCTTTGGTCTGCACTGGGGGATCGTCGAAGGCCTTGGGATTGAGGGGAACCTTTGCCTTTGGAGACCACCGCTCTGGGACTAGAGAATACTCGCTCCTTCAGGCTCACTTTCTGGCTGTAGGCAAACACAGAGAGGCACTAACCAACAGAACAGAGACCCTGGAAAGCACATCTAGAGCAAAGGAGATGCAATGAGTTACAAAGTCAACATGATGCAGACACGTTTGACCAACACTATCACCATGGATCTGGGCTACAATGGCCAATGGAGGGAGACTAGTTGCCAAGAGATCTCTTATAACTCTTCGAGCCAAGCAGAAAAGAGCTAAATATTGCTTTTCACTATGCCATTCTAAGCACTGTCATTGAAAAAAAATGTTTTACACACACAAAGATAGGAAATAAGACAAAACCATTTATTAAGCTGTATAAAAATGCTATCTAAACAATGGTACATTACTATTCGAAGCATCAGCAATGTCAAGCCCAATGCTTACACGTGAATGCTCTGCAAACCATCCAGAGAAAATAAAGTCACATAAAAAAAAAAACTGTATTGCACAGTCATGATCCCTGGATCAGAAAAGGGATTGTTCACATCTCTTGTACAACTGCCAAGTGTGTACCATCACTGGACCGTTAAGATCTTGTCAATGCTAACCATCAAATACATTATAGGACAGAAGATAACCTATGGCAAAGTGATGGTGTCCAACTATGACGTGGTATGATAATCTCAGGTTGCGATCCTGCCGGTGCTTGAGAAGACTAGTACCATGCATATGGCCATAGGATATGGCATGCTAACAGAGCATGCTAGTATGCAGTCAGTCACTGTCACTGTGATTGGTTCTATAAACCAAGCCTGACAAAAAAAGTTGAAATGATTATTATTGTATATTCATAATGTTATTACTATATATGCATGTCTCAATAACTAATGATCAACTAATTATATTTAGCGCCACGCTAATGTTTAATATACACAATGTTAAAAGTTCTCAACAAGAACAAGAGTTTTGTTGCTTGTACTAAGTGATTGCAGAATAAGAAAATCTGTATATCTTTAGGACATGGTGTGATTTCCTTGGTTGCTTTGCCCTGGCCGGGTTTGTTAGATTTATCGGGTTAAATTATTATCATCCAGAGCTAAGTGTATTTTAACTGTATTATCTTAATGCATTTCTAACATTATAGTAATGATTGGTGTTGCCCATATGTGCTTGGTACTCTACAAATGCAGAACATAAAGGGTTTTTTTTGTTTAAATTTGTTTAAATTTAAAGACATTTTTTTCATTTTTAAATATATCTGTAACATCTTTTCCAAACCACGTAGTCTACACGTGTTATTATCACGATGGAGACAGACAACTGCCAGTGTTTCAAGTCTTAATTGCTCCTAGCTATAGGAGACTTGAGGCTTGAAACACAAGGTACCACACCTCTAAACTATCCAATCTGCACCTTTATTATAAAAGAATATGCAGATGAGTGGTTGATGTACAGTGGAGTCTTGGTACAGTTCCTGGATTATTTTCTGCCCTCAAACTCCAAAACTGATGTAATAACTCCGGTTTGTGAATACATGTGGTGTATGTGACTCTTTAAAATCAGCAGGTGTGGGGAGAGAATATAAGAATACAATATATGGTAGGACATTTAAATCTGGATCAATTGTAGATTTTCTAAGTTTACAAAAAGTAGAGAATCTTCCCAATTCATGAAAAGCAAGGTTGGCATGTAAGGCCTTAGTGATCTATGTCTAGCATTAACATATTAATGCAAGACGAGTCTCTAAAACCCTGGTAACATGCTAAAAGAATGATGCAACACATGCAATCTGTAATAAGGTAGTATTCCTTATAAGACATGGATTCAATCAAAAATTGTAATGAGAAACAAAATGCAACATGTAGTTGGTTTGCATCATTTACATACATAACTTTCCTGGAGTTTCTGTCGTCCTGCTCAGCTATAATGTGCAGCTGTCACACAAAGGACAGCTCAGGTTAGAGCTTGGTCCTGTTCATGAGCCTCGTGGAGCTGTCTGAAGTCTTACGAGATGCTACAAACTTTGAGATTCATCCTCCAAATTCTACTAGAGATCTCGAATTCTATCAAATATATATTACTGGCATTTTGAATAATGAAACATTTGTTGATGTAGGAGTCTCGATAGAAACATATGGATTTCCCCTTTGACTTCTGCCAACTCTACCAAGCATGAAGGTTGTATCATTAGTATTGGTGGTTTATTTAGAGGTTGAATGGTGTTAGAGGAAGGGACAGCACATGCATCTTGGAGACGTCCTTGTGACATGTTTGTCACTGTACCTATTTTCCCCAGTGCAGCAGCTGCAGAGATTTTTCCCTTTACTGGAAATTAGGGGAGAGTGAAAAATTAGTCTCAAGGAAGAGAGTCAGGGTGACAAGAAACAACGAATCAGAAGATCCCTCATTTGTGGAGATCTTACTAATGCCCGTGAAAGTCTGAGCATAACCAATATGTCAGTGATGCATCCATAGTGTGACATCACTCCCCAAACACCGCTTCAAATAAATCAATGATACATCCAAGTGACTGAGCTGTGTTATTATGATGTTAACTCAGGAATTTGAAAGATGAAGTAAATGAAGTAATTAAAAAAAAATGTTTAAGAGTGTTCAGTATCAGTCAATGGTGCAGACAATACACGGGATAAAACAAATGAATAAATTAACTTTTTATTTAAATGTGACATAGTATCTCTCAATTAGCTGACATAATTAAAACAAAGTGTTTATCTAGAAAGGGTAACTTGCAAGCAAGGCCTGGAGGTGTTACTTTGCCAAACAACCAGGGAACACAACAATTATCGAATTTAATTGTACTCAATTGTTCAACATCTGAAGAATGAAGTGCTGAGTTGACCCTGCCTGAAATTGAACCTGTCACTACTGAGCTATCTCACCAGGTTAAGTGGATACAAAGCATTATCTTGCACTATAGTTGGTTCTTGAGTGTAAGAGATAGCAGTGAATGTCATTTCCCCCCAAAATATGTGCGGATAGGGTCATTGCTGCAATGGGTAACCATCACACGCCTGGAAGCTATTTATCTTATGATTTAGAAACTCATGGAGGACATTTACTGGACTTCCTGACATACAATTAATTGATCTACTATGTACCAACACAGACCTTACCAGTGACACTGTGGAGTTACGTTAACAGCTAATATAAAAAGCAACAAGTGATAGGGAACCTATAGTGTCATGAGACTCCAGGTTTCCAAAACCTTAAACTGTTCCTTCCTACTGCTCTGGTAGGAATAAACTAAATTTAATGCATGTCTGAGAAAACCAGTCCATTTGCTAATTAATAACATATATTAAAATATGATTAGCACAGTAATGAGAGCAGCTGCTGTACCATAATTCTGCTTTTCCCATGCATAGCACTTTATCAAAATTTCAGCGAGCAGCATCTTCAGCTGATTAAATGATCAGCAAAGCCACATCAATCTGAGCTTCAAAATGCTAATGGCTGTAGATGAACATATTCCACCCCTGCATTTCACAGAAAGAAAGTTAAACAGTGCTGCCACCTTGTGGCCTAGTTACATCATTAGAATGTATTCAAGATTGCTGAGCAGCATCACATATGATGCTTGAGTGTTGCTTTCCCCCTCTAACGCATTCTCCTACCAACACAAATAATCTTATCACAATCAGCAAAAGAAAAGCCATCATCTCACCCGACAACAATAATGTATTTGCAAAGTAAACTCATAAATCCTACTAACAGAATTCTAATCTGCTCATCTCTGCAAATAGTATTGTCAAGTCTGCTCTATAGTTCCTACTCCTAAGCGGAATTAATGTAAGCCTCATCCACAAAGGTGGACAATACATGAAAATGTGCAGGTCAATAAATCTCAGCAGATAAACACAATATACAGTACACATGCACACACATACTGTACGGGGTGCCGCAAGTAATTATGAGCAACATTTGTTTAGAGATGGGAATAGGGTGAATGTCAGCAGTAAAGGTTACAGAGCAGGAAGCAAAATGCGTTGGGTGAGTAGCAGTTTTTACATGTGAGGTTAAATTTGGACATCCAGCCATGTCAGTAGTGAGATTAAATTTGGGTTAATAAGAAGGGGACACGTTATGGGAGATGGAGGGGTATATGAGGTGCTTTCTTAAATACCAACCTGGGAGAAGGCTCAGCCTGCTGCTCTTTCCTTAAAACAAAGAAGCAATATTATGTTAGATGTGATGCCATGAGAAAAGGAGGTGACTCATTCTCTGTTAATAAATAGCTCTATATTTCCCTTTGGCTACAGGCAAGAGCAGGGATAAGCCAGGCAGGGGAAGTAGGGACATGGTTACTTGAAGGATGAGGTCAAGAACTGCTTCAATCAAAAAAATTATAACTTTCCTTGCTAAGCAGTGCTTTTCAGTAATGCACCTTTTTGCCATAATGGGCCAGCATCATGCTGGTCATAGAAACCTCCACATAACTCAAACTAATTATTCTTAAAAACAAAGGATTACAAAATACATGAAAAACCAAATCATAGTAAAAAATAAAAATCCCCAATATGGCAAATTTGGATTCGATGTGCGTTTATCCATTCCTGTAGATCACACAAGTGCAGAAGTGAGGGAGTCGTATTAATGTTCAAAATACTTTTGAGTAACACGAATTGGGTAATCTGAGATTTAAATGGGAGAATAAAGACCTTAGAACCCAAGAAGCTGGTTCTTTGTATTCAAACAGAACCATTATTTATGTTCCCAGCAATGGTTTACTGCTGCTAAAAAAAATACACATTTAATTAAAACATCAATCCAATTGCCCCCCAAAAAAGGTACAGAAGTTACCTGTAGTCAGCGTGCTAAAAAAGGATAAGCTTAGGGTCATGTCTACAAATGCTCGCAGTTTAGGGAATAAGATCCATGAACTTGTGACAATATTGGCAACTGAGAATGTAGATTTAGTGGCTGTTACTGAGACATGGTATAATGAAAAACATGACTGGGACATTTCAATACCAGGGTACTCTTTATATAGAAAAGACAGAGAAGGTAAAAAAGGGGGAGGGGTGGCCCTGTATGTGAGGGATAGCTTAAAATGTAACGTAATACAAGTTAGTGAGGCGAACATAGAGTCAGTTTGGGTTACATTAGAATTTGGTAATCATATGGTAACTCGGGTAGGTGTGATTTATAGGCCCCCTGGACAAATAGAGGAGTTAGATAATCTACTAGTTGAGGAAATAGCTAAAATGGCAATGAAGGGGGAAGTAATCATCATGGGTGACTTTAATCTTCCTGATGTGAACTGGAAATACAAAACAGCTACTTGTGCCAGGAGTACGCATATCCTAAACTCCCTACTGGGATTATCGCTAAAACAAGTAGTGGAGGAGCCAACTCGAAAGCAGGCCATACTAGACTTAGTGTTCACAAATGGAGATCTGTTATCAGATATTACTGTAGGTGAAAGTTTAGGATCTAGTGATCACCAGACAGTGTGGTTTAATATAAGAACAGTGACGCAGTCACACCACACAAAAACAAAAGTTTTAGATTTTAGAAAAACAGACTTTTCTAAAATTAGATTAGATGTGAAGGAGTCATTATCAGACTGGAGCAATTTAAATGGAGTCCAGGAGAAATGGGATTATCTAAAAGTTGCACTACTGAAGGCAACAGAAAATTGCATAAGGCTTGTCAGTAAGAGCAAAAAATTTAAGAAACCACTGTGGTACTCTGCAGAGGTGGCTAAAATAGTAAAAAATAAAAAGCTAGCATTTAGTAATTATAAAAATACTCAGAGTGAGGAAGATAGAAAGATCTATAAGAGTAGGCAGAAAGAGGCAAAGCAAGCTATAAGAGCTTCCAAAGCACACACAGAAGAGACTATAGCCCAGTCAGTGAAAAAGGGGGATAAAACATTTTTTAGATACATACATGAGAAAAGGAAAGTAAAACAAGGATTAGTTAGATTAAAAACAAAAGAAGGATGCTATGTAGAAGAGGATAAAGGCTTAGCAGACTGCTTTAATGAATATTTTTGTTCAGTTTTTACAAATGAAAATGAGGGTAAGGGACCTCATTTAGGGAAAAAGACTAATGAGTCTTTTGATGCATGTAAGTTTACAGAGGAAGAGGTTTTACTTCAGCTGTCTAAAGTAAAGACAAATAAGTCGATGGGACCTGATGGGATACATCCAAAGTTATTAAAAGAACTTAGTGGTGTACTAGCAAAACCGTTAACAGATTTATTTAACCAATCATTGTTAACGGGAGTAGTTCCAGAAGATTGGAAATTAGCTAATGTTGTGCCCATTCACAAGAAAGGTAGTAAGGAGGAGGCGGGCAACTATAGACCAGTAAGTCTTACTTCAGTAGTGGGGAAAATAATGGAAACCTTGTTAAAGAATAGGATTGTTGAACATCTAAAGTCGCTGGGATTTCAAGATCAGAGACAGCATGGGTTTACTTCAGGGAGATCATGCCAAACTAATCTTATTGATTTTTTTGATTGGGTAACTAAAATAATAGATCAGGGTGGTGCAGTAGACATTGCTTACCTAGATTTCAGTAAGGCTTTTGACACTGTCGCACATAGAAGGCTTATCAATAAACTGAAATCTTTGAGTTTGGATTTCAATATTGTTGAATGGATTAGACAATGGCTGAGTGACAGGCAACAGAGGGTTGTAGTCAATGGGGTATATTCGATGCAAGGTCTTGTTACTAGTGGGGTACCTCAGGGATCTGTTCTTGGACCCATTCTCTTTAATATTTTTATTAGCGATATTGCAGAAGGTCTTGTTGGTAAAGTATGTCTCTTTGCTGATGATACAAAGATTTGCAGCAGGGTTGATATTCATGGCGGGATAAGCCAAATGGCAAATGATTTAGCTAAACTAGAAAAATGGTCAGAGCAGTGGCAACTGGCATTTAATGTGGACAAGTGCAAGATTATGCACCTTGGGCGTAAAAACCCAAAAGCAGAATATAGACTATTTGGTACAGTCCTAACCTCAACATCTGAGGAAAGGGATTTAGGAGTAATAATTTCAGAGGACTTGAAGGTAGGTAGGCAATGCAATAGAGCAGCAGGAAATGCTAGCAGAATGCTTGGTTGCATAGGGAGAGGTATTAGCAGTAGGAAGAGGGAAGTGCTCATGCCATTGTACAGAGCACTGGTGAGACCTCACTTGGAGTATTGTACGCAGTACTGGAGACCTTATCTCCAGAAGGATATTGATACTTTGGAGAGAGTTCAGAGAAGGGCTACTAAACTGGTTCATGGGTTGAAGGATAAAACTTACCAGGAAAGGTTAAAGCATCTTAACATGTATAGCTTGGAGGAAAGACGTAACAGGGGGGATATGATAGAAACATTTAAATACATAAAGGGAATCAACACAGTAAAGGAAGAGAGTATATTTAAAAGAAGAAAAACTACCACAACTAGAGGACATAGTCTTAAATTAGAGGGGCAACGATTTAAAAGTAATATCAGGAAGTATTACTTTACTGAGAGGGTAGTGGATGTATGGAATAGCCTGCCAGCAGAAGTGGTAGAGGTAAACACAGTCAAGGATTTTAAGCATGCGTGGGATAGACACAAGGCTATCCTAGCTATAAGACCGGGAACGGGGGACTAATAAAAGTACTCAAAAAAATAAATAAAAAAAATTGGGCAGACTAGATGGACCGAATAGTTCTTATCTGCCGACACATTCTATGTTTCTATGTTTCTATGTTTCTACATTGTTGGTTACATCCTTCTATTCAGATATGTGTACAAAAAAAAGCAAATCGGGAAACTACAAAGTGAGGAAAAAGAAGGTTGGGGAGTTACATAGCAGGATTTGTAAAATATTTGTTAATATAAAAACTCTAGACACAGAGCATGGGGAATAGCGTATGCATCCATTTCTCTACATTCATTTCACAAACAGGAAAGAAAACATGAGTCACTGCAGGAGAGAAAAAAAAAAGTTGCCATGGAAATGAGAATAAATGGTACCCATGGCAACCGCAGACAAAACACAACACACAGAACTTCAACTTCAAAAAATGGTTGCTTTCAATGTTGACACTTCAGCCACTGCAAAGAGCACCAGAGGGGTCCCAACGATGTCATACACTACTGGTCTAATTTCCCTCTTACTGTCTGAAACCAATATGTGGCAAATATGGTAATGTACTATACAGGCGGTTGAACAAAACCAAGTCGACATTTAATAATACATTGGATTTAGGACCTCTCGAAATAAACAAGTGCTGTGTAAATTGATTCTGCATTTTTTAAATTATTTATCCCTCCAATGGTGTATCTTGCATTTAATAAATATAAGATAGCAATCTTTGAGGTTAGGTTTGAAGCACTTTATGCTAAAATGTAAAAACACATTATATCCATCTTCCTTTTCAGAAATAAAAGTTATTATTTAGCAGATCTTGGAATTATGAGAAAACTTTGTGCACTGTTCAATCAAGCTCACCGACAGTAGCAACGTGACTCAAGCTCACCGACAGTAACAGCGTGACTCAAGCTCACCGACAGTAACAGCGTGACTCAAGCTCAACCGACAGTAACAGCGTGACTCAAGCTCACCGACAGTAACAGCGTGACTCAAGCGCACCGACAGTAACAGCGTGACTCAAGCGCACCGACAGTAACAACGTGACTCAAGCTCACCGACAGTAACAGCGTGACTCAAGCTCAACCGACAGTAACAGCGTGACTCAAGCTCACCGACAGTAACAGCGTGACTCAAGCGCACCGACAGTAACAGCGTGACTCAAGCGCACCGACAGTAACAGCGTGACTCAAGCGCACCGACAAAAACAGCGTGACTCAAGCGCACCGACAAAAACAGCGTGACTCAAGCGCACCGACAAAAACAGCGTGACTCAAGCGCACCGACAAAAACAGCGTGACTCAAGCGCACCGACAAAAACAGCGTGACTCAAGCGCACCGACAAAAACAGCGTGACTCAAGCGCACCGACAAAAACAGCGTGACTCAAGCGCACCGACAAAAACAGCGTGACTCAAGCGCACCGACAAAAACAGCGTGACTCAAGCGCACCGACAAAAACAGCGTGACTCAAGCGCACCGACAAAAACAGCGTGACTCAAGCGCACCGACAAAACCAGCGTGACTCAAGCGCACCGACAAAACCAGCGTGACTCAAGCGCACCGACAAAACCAGCGTGACTCAAGCGCACCGACAAAACCAGCGTGACTCAAGCGCACCGACAAAACCAGATTGACTCAAGCGCACCGACAAAACCAGATTGACTCAAGCGCACCGACAAAACCAGCGTGACTCAAGCGCACCGACAAAACCAGCGTGACTCAAGCGCACCGACAAAACCAGCGTGACTCAAGCGCACCGACAAAACCAGCGTGACTCAAGCGCACCGACAAAACCAGCGTGACTCAAGCGCACCGACAAAACCAGCGTGACTCAAGCGCACCGACAAAACCAGCGTGACTCAAGCGCACCGACAAAACCAGCGTGACTCAAGCGCACCGACAAAACCAGCGTGACTCAAGCGCACCGACAAAACCAGCGTGACTCAAGCGCACCGACAAAACCAGCGTGACTCAAGTGCACCGACAAAACCAGCGTGACTCAAGCGCACCGACAAAACCAGCGTGACTCAAGCGCACCGACAAAACCAGCGTGATTCAAGCGCACCAACAGTAACAGCGTGACTCAAGCGCACCAACAGTAACAGCGTGACTGAAGCACACCAACAGTAACAGCGTGACTCATACACCAATACCAACAGTGTGGATCTCAAGCACACCGACAGTAACAGTGTGATTCAGTAACTGCACGAACTGTCCAATTAATTATATTATTCATATAGATGTTAAACTACTGGTTAACCTGCTCACTGGGTGCTAAAGGTCTGTGCAATGCAATTTCCCTGAATTTTAGATAAAGTAGATGTGCAAAGATTTCCTACTATTTGTCAACGCCTGTCTTTTTTGAATATAAATATATTTTGCACTCTATCATATTTATAAGTGTATAGGTTACAAATGATGATTAGCAGAGTGTGAATTGGTGGTGCAAATCTAACACAGGAAATGATCAATAACCAAAGCGGCACATCTGACCTGAAAGCGAGTCCTGATTTGCTCTTCAGGTTCCGCAGCAGATCTAGTTGATTCAAAGGAGGGATCAGCCTATGGTTAGGAATGAAAAAAATACAGATAAGGATTAGAGGAAGAAAAAATACATAAAAGCAAAATCTGCAAGATATCAACATTGGCGTCTCTCATGTGTGTTAGATGCAGAAACAAAATATGTGTTTATAATTTATGATCATCCCATTATCTACAATGAGGATTTAGGGACATTGTGCTAGTTTAAAACAATAGCTTTTCTCACAAACAAAATCAGCTTAGTAAGAGAAAGTACTCTGAAACATAGAATGTGTCTGCAGCTACAATCAATTTGGCCTATCGAGTCTATGTAATACTACCTTGTGTAAAATCCTTATCCTGTATGTGGGCTTTGATTTTTCTTATAGATGATTTTATTTATACAAAAGGAAAATCTCCACAAATAAGAATCAAACCACAACCAGCAGCCAACAAAACACATTATAACAAAACACTACTGAGTTACAACACAACTCACAGTAACATATCTCACCAGTGGTTACAGAACACAGCAAGCAAAAGTCAGACACATCAAGCCGAAGAAACATTAAACGGCCCTTTGCTAGCACTGGAGTGGGGTCACAGGCTGAATAATTGTCACACCAATGTGTCAAATTGACTGTCTCCAGGTGATGCAAAGACACTTTGTCATTTCCTTTGTACAACCAACCACTTTCCTTTTACCAGTGTTTACAGTAAAAGGGGCGGAATCAAATTCATGATCGCAAAATAATATGAATAATTCGATATTTTATCGAACGTATGTATTTTGTTATAGTAGATATAGTAAATCTTGCAAGGGCAGGTGTTCGCGATCACTTGTAAAGTGATGGATGAACTGGAGGTTCTCTGAGCTTCTTAAGTTTCCATTTATAAAAGGCCTCAAAAGCATTATCACAAAATAAAATGGGGTAATTGTACCAAGCAATAATAATGTGACAGTCTCTTTAAGCATTCTACACCAAAACCTTCCATGTTGGTAAATGCGGTATCTTGAGCTACAGACATGGGAGTGATTACCATGAAGTCATAAGACACGTAATGTGAGGAAATCGACATTTGTGACATAGAGGTGAGTGTGCTAGAGAGGAATTCCTAATATTGACTTTATGTTTTGAACCAAAATTATATAAACGTGCATGACGAGACTCGAGTATTAAGACATCTGACAACAGCGTCACCACAACATGTTCACAATACTTGTGAGTACACAAACCACAGTTGTGACAGTACAACACAAGCACGATGCCAGGCAGGCGGGTAGAACACAATCAGTATCACAGACAATTACCGCATACCTGGATGCACCATATGTTTGAGAGCTGCCCACCAAACAGCAGAATGGGGGGAAAAGGAAAAAAAAAAAAAAAACAGAAAATATCATCGTTTCTAGTTATGTTCTGGATCTGGGGGAAATATACACTTGCCTCTGTGAATGCTTTTACCATCACTGCTTGTCAGGACACATGTTCAACAAACCTGGGATTTGTTAAACATTGTTTAATGAACTACTGTTTGCAAAAACATGTGAACCAGTTGGAAAAAGCAATGTTATTAAAAGTCATGAATTGGACCATCATTATTAGGGTCTGCTTACAGGACCAGTAAATTTAGTAAGTTCACCTATCAAAACATGATACAACTTGCTCATCTTACTCAAACACACAGCTTTTCATGTAGATTAGAGATTTATATATTCACTGAAAAATGACCTTCTTGAAGCTGGTAGAAGAAGTGTGCCAAAAGGCCCATCAGTGTCTGTAGAACTCTAAGTACCTTTCCCCAGAGGGCGCTACCTGTCAGTTGTCAGAAATTGAATTTCTGTTAAAATAAAAAAAATATTCTAGGGGAAATAGTGGAATATAAACAAATGATTCAAATGCAGCATATCCACAATATAAGCAGTTAATGTGCATTCAACATTTATAAAAAAATATGTATAAAAGCTTGTAATATCAGATAAGTGTAAATTGATGAGGAGCAATTTCAGATCATATTGCCTGCACACAGTCCTGTAGGTCTACCTAACCCCGCTCGTGTCCGCTTCATTCTTTTTTCATCCTGGCTTCTTCACATGTTCCAAACCAAATTTGATTTATACAACAATAAGACATTTAATACTAGTATTTTAGGGAAAAGTATGACTTTCAACTCCACAGACAAAACTCATTCTATTTTGCTTCAAAAAGCAAATTAAAAATTGTTATTGTCTTATGAGATTAGCCAAACCACTCTACACACACATACCCCATTACTCGATGGGAAGTTACCATGGATCCACTGCAGTCGGAGCCATCTTCAGGTGCAGATATGACACATTATCATGCTACAAGCAATGAGGAGGGTGGATGTCAAAGAAAACAAAAAGTAAACAAACAGAAAGAAAAAACAAACAAAAAAAGAAGAAAATTAATGACAATACCAGAAGTCATAGGATGAAGAAAAAAAAAAACTAAAAAACAAAAAACAAACAAAAAAAACCAACTACTTAAAATTAAATTGTCAAATAACAAACAAAAAAGGTGTAATGCATGGACACCAGAGGTGAGAATGGATCTCTGGGGAATGGTGTCAGCAGTGGGATAGTTAGGTCATACATGCAATGTTATAGGAGGTACCTGTACATGGGGACAGTAACTGTTCGTTCATAATACTGCCAGGTGGAGTGGAGGTCTAATCGGGACAGATTTGTGGCATAAAATCTCCATGCAGCCTGGTGGGAGAAGCAAGTAGAAATGTTTCTTAAAATAAATACATTTCATCTTAAAGTACCATGTATATAACAATTTTAAGGCTGCTTTGTACTCCAATACAATTTTTGAGACGAGAAGATGTTTAGACGAGCCACCAACATGCACTTATCACATCTCTAGCCATGTAAACCATTTCTTTGCAAAGCTAAGCATATGTGCACATCCCTCTGTTTCACATTTAGTAACCTACCCAAGATTTCAAGATCCAAGAAGGCAGAATTATTATCTATTTTCTCCTAATGAGTTTCTAAAGCACTGAATATTCTACCAGAAACAATGAAGTCCTCTGCCTTGCAGCAATGTAGGTGGGTATGTTTATACACAGGTTACAGCACAGTAATACCTTGCGCACATAATATCTATTAATTAATCTTCTTTTCAGCTGTAAGGACCATCTGCCTGGAATTCTCTATCCACCAGGAGCTGCACACAAATTCATTGTACTCAATTGTAAGAGTAATATAGGTCAGAAATATTTTAGTAAATCATGCTTGGGACAACAACCAAGAATGATTCAAATTTCATTTTAAATCTTTAAGCATTTCATTTTTCCAACTATAACTTCCTTTACAGACAGTTCTGGTAAACATGTGTATTGCAATGGGAGGAATTTGTAAAAGTGTACCGATTTCACATCAGCACATTTGTATGAAATTAAGACTATGTAAAGAAACAATACAAAAGCTTTACCAAAATCAAATATTTAATTACCGTATTTGCTCGATTATAAGACAAGGTTTTTTTCAGAGCAAATGTCTTATAATCGAGGTCTCTTATAATCTGACCTCAAATTGAGGTCAGATTATAAGACATGGATCCAGGTCCCCAGCAGAGCTGCAGGGGACCTGGATCCCCCTCTCTAGCAGCAGGGGATATCTGCGCAACGAGCGCAGACTCCCCTGCTTCCGCCCGGCACGACCGCCGGGGCTTCTGTGAAGAAGCCGGGTACTTACGCTTTCGTCACAGAAGTCCCGGCGAGCGTGCCGGGCGGCAGCAGGGGAGGTCTGCGCTCATCGCGCAGACTTCCTCTGCTGCCCCACTAGGCACCAGGGACAATCGGGCAGCTGGGGGATGTCTGCACTATACGTGCAGATATCCTCCATGCTGCCCGACACGGCAGACTATTATGACGGACAGCTGTCCGTCATAATAGACTGCCGTGTCGGGCAGCATGGAGGATGTCTGCAAGTATCGTGCAGACATCCCCCGGCTGCCCCCACTAGCCACCAGGGATTGAAGTACAGGTAAGGGGGGGGGGGGCAGAGAGACAGGGGGAGGGAGGGGGGCAACAGAGAGACAGGGGGAGGGAGGGAGGGGGGCAGAGAGACAGGGGGGACAGAGCAGGAAGGGGGGGGAGAGACAGAGGAAGGGGGGCAGAGAGAAACATGTGGGGGGAAGAGACAGGTGAGTGGGGAGTGAGACAAAGCTGGGGGCAAGGGAAAGAGAGGCAGCATTGGCACATAAAAAGAAATAAACACAAGAAATGCATTTTTTAAAAATATAATATTTTATTAAAAAAGCAATTTACATGTGAATATATACAAGTTTAACTTTTTTCCTATAGGGTAGTCTTATATTCAGGCTTTTAGTATTTTTCCTAAAGGAATATCCAAAGTTTGGGGGGCCGTCTTATAATCGAGCAAATACGGTAACAAATATTCATCAACGTATAAATATTTAAAAAAAGTAAAACTTTTATGTTAAACAGAAAACAGGAAGTATTTAGAGAATCCTTATTATATTTAAGACAGATTAGAGCACATTTGGAATTGATAGCTTTTTTTTTTTTTTTTTTTTTTTAACCGCAAAAATCCTCAGTACCATCTGCTCCAAACCTTGTTTTCTGGCTTCTTCATAAAAGGATGAAGCCTGTTCTGTGTCCTCATTGGGCAGATTCCTGATTAAAATACAACACCACCCATATTCTGTTGAGCAGGTTTCAGGTGGAAAGAACCAGAGATCAAGAAAATCATTGGTTATTGACCTCTTTCTATGTTATCTTACCTGAATTAGCCCAGCTGCTGGATTACGTCTTTTTTCAAAGTGCTTCTGCCGATGTTGCTCTTGTACTTTAAGTGCAAACCCAGATCCTAAGATCCCCTGTAAACAAAGAATTAAATAGATGGCTGCTACATACTTCATAGTGCTCTACCATACAGAAATAACGTCAAAATATCACTAACAAAGCAGTTCAAGTGAATGCTTGCGGGACATCAAGGCTGGTTCACTGGAGCATAGACCTGCATGGCACATCACCTGAGAATGTGAACTCCCAAAGCAGAGCGAAAAGAAATGTGGATCATCCCAAAGGCTTAAAAACAAGAGAGCTTTTGCCCACAACTTACAGCAGGAAGCGCAAAGAAGGATACACCAATAAGGGTGAACGTAGCTGCAAGAAGACGTCCATTCCACGTCTGAGGATACTTATCTCCATAACCAATGGTGGTGAGGGTGATCTGATGGGACAATAAAAGGAGAATTTGTAATCAAGTTAACATCCTTCAGAAGGAAGTGGAAAAGCAAAACATCAAAAGATGAGCTAAAATCCTAACAATCAAAAGCGAATTTATAACATGGCTTGCATCAGGTATTTTCAGCAATATCTGCTCCTATATCCTGGCCAAGTGCAGTTCAACAATAGCTACATGTTGAAGAGCTACAGGTCACTTGTTGTAGTGATTAGTGTTGAGCAAACCCGAACCGCACTGTTCGGGTTCGTACCGAACTTTACGGTTTTTGGACACCGGACCCGAACATTTCACTGTATGTCAGTGTTGGAGTTGGGGGTTCGGCGATTACATTGTATGTAATGCTATTGGCTTTCTATAAACCGAAACTTCGAAAGAAGTTCTTATGAATGGGGACTTTATTTCGGTTTATAGAAAGCCAATAGCATTACATGTATTCTGTAAAACGAAAGTCTATAAACCGAATGTCTTTCGGTTTATGGAATACATGTAATGCTATTGCTATTCTATAAACCAAAATAGTCCCCATTCATAAGAATAGGTCAATTTCCCTTTCCAGGACTTTTTTTAGAGGCATTTTAGTGGCCAAAAGTTCGGGTCCCCATTGACTTCAATGGGGTTCCGGTTCAGGGTCAAGTTCGACCCCGAACCCGGACTTTTTTCCGAAGTTCGGCCGAACCAGAACATCCAGGTGTCCGCTCAACTCTAGTAGTGATTACACCAAAACTCACCAGACCCCACCACAAGGCATCCGCATAGGTATCAAACATTGCAGGATTATCCTCTTTTTCTGCAAGATACACCAGGAAAGATGCCAGTATAAGGCACAGGAAGCCAATGTACCAGGCAGTAATCAGTTCCTGCAAGAGAGACACACATTTGGTACAATTAGAAGGCTGCACAAGATGCAACAATCACTAGAAACAGTAAAAACTGGATGTCAGAACAGCATTAGCAAATTTAAGGGACGTTCCAGGCAATATAACAAGGGTGATGCATCTGGCAGTGTCTACTATGTACAGTGTAGAGTTTTTTCCTCATAAAAATGCATGTAATAAATCCTTAGGATTCTGTGTCAAAGTGATTACAATACAAGAGGACCGTCTGTCTGAACTGTGAGGGCTAGAGTAGGAAACTTGTATGTGCAGAGACCAATAGATATAAAGAGTGAGTAAACCCATTTTTTTAATGAGGCAGACCACTCATTGTGCACCACTGAAAAGATATTAAATCTCAAGGAGCATAGGTCTGTAGCCTCAGACAGACCGTTGAGCGGTTATTGGTTTGTGTGTGAGTGCGCCAATCTTGCGCAACACAGTGACTGAGTGGGAAGGAGATAATCATCTCTTACACATGTGGAGTCAGATGCTGCCCACCAACCTCTGTTGCCTAATTGCAGAGAACCATATCTGTGATCTGACAGCTTAGAAGTCAGTATCTGATTTTAAATTTTTTTTTTTTAAATCTCTTCTGAATGGTGCTCCACAAACGTTAACTTGACCCCAAAATTGCAATTAAAAATCAAAATAAGGTCCTTTGTTTACAGAAATTAAAGAATGCATCCTTGTGTGGTACAGGACCTGTACAATATTTTCAGTATGTACTTTGTTGCTTGCATGAGTTTTGGTGTGGAAGACTATCAGGCCAAGAATGCTCAAGAGAGAAACTCAAAACAAATAGGTAGTTGGCAGCACAGATTGTTTGGGGTCTCCTGGGTCTTACTCACATGAGTGACTGTTTTGCACAGATGTCTCTATATTTGCATGAGTGACTATTAGAATGAGTTAGAAAGTCCTTTATTATGTCATGCTCATGTGAAAAAAGAAGCATCAGCATTGGTTGAGCTCTGAGAACCGGTGTTTTCAGATTATGCAAAATAGAAATGATTGAGATGTATTACTTAAAGCATTATCCTTCCATACAAACATGGCCATGGTATATCCACGCATTTGCCTTTGGTGGGGTTACCTTGACATGTTATGTTACCTTGCTATGAGCATACACCACAGAGCCCAGCAGTTTCCATGTTCCTCCCCTCCGGTCCATACGAATCATGCGGAGTATCTGTAGGAACCTGAGGCTCCGAAGGGCTGATGTGGCAAAGACATTGCCTTGGGACCCTGCAGCTAGAACTGCGATGGATGCAATGAGCACCAAGATGTCTATAGAAATAAGAAGTATCTGTCACATCCATTTCTTCAACATGATTGTTTTACCGCTCAGCCTTATAGTAGGATAGCATCTATAACTCCCAGGTAGTGTTTATTGCCCCTTTTACTTCCTGGGAAATCCATAACTCCTCTCTCTAGGTCCCATTAATTCATTTTTCTGCCCTCACTATGAGTAGCCCTGATTTTCCAACTCTAACGTCTTAGTGGTTCTCACCTTTCCTTTAGAACATCCAGGAGGTGGTTAGCTTCCCTCTAAAACATCTGGGTTATTTGTTGAAAGTAGAGTTCCTATAAAGCCCCGTTACACACCAATAAATGTCTCACTAGGGTGAATTGTGGAGAGTGGGTAAAAGTGAACATTATAAAGTTGCTTTGGGAAGGTTATGTCACTGTGCTTTATGGTATATATTACATGAAGCCAGACATACATACAATATCGCAGACAGTTTCTCCCAACACCCATCCTTTCTGCAGCAGAAGGTTTATTTATGTCCTGTTTTAACACATGCTATTAAATGTGTTAAACCAACTGCATAAGTGTTTTTTGTTTGAGCTGCATTTGTACTGAACATGGTTAATCCCAACATCCATCACACTACATTTCCTCACCAATCACACAGAATGGCTTGCGAGCAAACTTTAACCGGCCCCTCCAGCCACGATAACGGCAGCAGCAGCCAGCTGCCCAGATTCGGACAAAGTACTCTACCCCGAAAACCACAATGGTTACGATTTCCTGTCAGATAAAACAGAGAGAAGGAACAGAGGGAAGGAAGAGACGGTCTACAGTGGAGCCAGTGTACACACAGATCCAAACATCGACAAAACGATCACATACCAGTATATACAGAGCACCCTCTGAACTGCTTTCATAGTCCTTAATGGTGGAGAAGACTGACAGAACAAGACAGGAGAAAACCAGCAGGAACCTAGTGGGAAAGTAAGACAACACATTTATAATCTAGAAATGCACCAGGGGTCCAAAGTGACACATTTAGATACAGACGTTAAAACAGATGCCCCGTCACAAAAAAAGATTAATCATATAAAAGTTAACTTCTGCTTAATTAAAATCCAATGTGAATGGTGTAGTTAGTTGCACTGTTCAAAAGATATTTAAGTTTAACACTTAAAAACTAAGTCTCCATGAACCAGAAAGCCGACTGGTGTTCTTTGCACATGGCCATGGCAATCATGTGCTCATGTGCCGCACACAGCTTCTAGGTAGTAGGAGGCAAACATCTCTTCACAGCTATAAGGTGTGCTTGGTGTCTCATACATGAATGACATGACAACACACCAACAGCGGCAATGCTGTCACAGGTCTGCATACTGACTAAAAATATGTTTTTCTTAACCAGTTATATTTAGTTCTCTAGACGTGAGAATACCAAAGTAAATTAATAGCTCAGCGCTAATTTACAGTACTTTACAATGGCTATAGGGATTGATATTAAGACACGCACCCCTCACCTCTCCTAATTCATATAAATCACTGATGCTGCTCCACCAAAACCATTATATTGGTATTTCTTTGCCTCCCTCCCACATGCCTTGTTGGTGCTCATTGCTGGGAGGTGTGAGGAACTATACAGTACAATTCATGTACACAGCAAATCCAAGTTTCCCCAGCCAATGCCTGACCTTGCTGCTGGTCTAACGAAAGCATGGCAACCTATAGTGTCCTATACTACGGTTACAGTAACAGATTCTGGTTTTATCACACAGTGAAATTACCACTAATAAAATGAGCATTTAAGGAGCTCTTAGATAGAAAAATAAACATCTACTTTGTTATCCAGGGCACAAATAATGAGATAATGATGAGGGGAATTAATTTGTGGTTTTAGAAAGCATACCATGTAAATAGGTCTGCTTCGTGTGAAAGTGCTGGTCTATTAACACAGATAGAAATCAAACATACACCCAGGAAGGGCAACTCCTTCTTTGCATGATACCTAGGCCCTCGCCAGTCTATCCAGTATGAAATTGTACTAGCAGCTGCTGCAGAAACTCTTCAGAGGTACATATGTTCATCACCACCCTTGATGCAAACAGTACACTTCTATGTGAACTGGTATAGCCTTGTGGTAGTTGCTTCCATGATTCAAGAGGTTACATGTTTGTACTTTCCTATTAAGACTATAAACCATTTGCCTCTTGAGTTATCCTTTCAGGGATTTTTTTTCTCTAAGAATTATTTAATAAATGCTATATAATAACATTGATTATGTTAGAAAATTAAACACAGTACTGCATCAGAAACAACAGTGTCACAAAACATATTTGCCATATCAGCTGGAATAAAACCACACTTCATTTATTTAGTGAAACTGAAACCGTCTGCATCAGTAGAGAGGCTGATCAGTCCCAATTCTGCTGATCCAATACTTTCCTTGGCAGATAAATTGAAGTGAGTCCTAACAGGACTAACCCTTTCAATGCTTGACAGATGAAAGTTCCATGTATGGTCTGTCAAATATAAAGAACCATCCAAAAAGTGTTTCACATATATCTGTTCCATAACCCAGCTGTTTGTGTGAAAAACCTCAACAGATGAACAACCTCAAAAAACAAGTTTCAAAGCATACTCGATAAGTTGAGGCATACATAGAATTCACGGACGCTTTGTATATTACTGTATTTGCTCGAATATAAGACGACCCTGATTATAAGACGACCCCCAAAACTATGGATATTCCTTTAGGAAAAAAAACTAAAAGCCTGAATATAAGACTACGATATAGGAAAAAAGTTTAACTTGTATATATATTCACATGTAAATTGCTTTTTCATATTTAATATAAAAACTTATGATATAAAAAAATGCATTTCTGTTTTTATTTACCTTTTATGTGCCAATGCTCCCCCCAACAGTGTCTGTCTCTCTCCCCCACCGTCTCCCCAACATTGTCTGTCTCTCACCCCCACCATCCCCCCAACGTAGCCTCCCTGGTGGCTAGTGGGGGCAGCTGGGGGATGTCTGCACGATACGTGCAGACATCCTCCGCTGCTGCCCGGCACTTCCGCTGGGACTTTTATGATGAAGGACCCGGCTTCATCATAGAAGTCCCGGCGGTCGTGCCGGGCGGCAGACATCCACCGGCTGTTAGCGAGGGGGATCCAGGTCCCCTGCAGCTCTGCAGGGGACCCGGATCCCTATCTTATAGTCTGACCTCGATTTGAGGTCAGATTATAAGACGACCTTGAATATAAGACGAGGGGTCTTTTTCAGAGCATTTGCTCTGAAAAAACCTTGTCTTATGTTCGAGCAAATACGGTAATTGTATCAAAGCTCTATATGTAAAATATTGTGTAATAATAAAAATAATAATATTGTGTAACCATTGTATTCTATATAGAGCCCATCCAAAACCATTTTAAATACATGGACAGACAAAGTCATAACTGTGACATACATGTTCCTCTTGGTGTAGAATATCCTACATGATGGAAGTTTGGAGGTAATACATTTGGAAGGTAGCAATAATGAATAGATGTTAGGCCTACGACTAAGTGTTTGGTAGCATGAATCAAGGTTTATCAAGGCAGCAACTCTAATAACCCACAGTGTGGACATCAGCTAAGAAGCAATTTTATGGCGTTTTCTTGTTTTTTAGGCGTTTTCTGGGATTGTGGCACATGGACTAAGCAGAGCTTTCCTGAATAGGGAACTCAAGCTCCTCAAGTGTCATGGACTGCAAATGACCCATCCACAATTTATGCATGTCCATTTAATAAGCTATTCATTTACTCATACTGCAGGGTACATCTGTGATGCTGCCCAGACCTACACCTTTTGTCCACTATAGTGGCAATCTAACATCCTATCTCTGCCCTGGATGTATCCTCCCAGAAATATGGCTGATTATCTACATAATGTATGTATGAATCTTCTTTTACTTCTTGCAATTTACTACCTATGTATTTACTTGTATTACAACAGATGGATAGTTTCTTTTAATTGATGACAGAGTCCCTTTAACAAATTTGTGTATTAAAGTATATTAGCATAATTACAAAATATATCATTGCATTTATTTTCCTCACATGTACAAATGTACATGTGCACAGCTCTCCTCCCCCACATCATGCGCTATAACTATTGAACATAGTGCACCAAACACAGAGCTGTGACACGGGTCACTCTTTGCTGCAGTCGTCAAGCGTACTAGCGCAATGTGTGTGAAGGGGGAGGGTGGGCAAATCTTACTGATTGAAACACACTAATTTAAAGAACAAAAAAAAAAGATATAGTTTATAATTACCTAGAGGTGAAAGAAAGCACATAAATTTCTAGTTTTCATGTATGTAAACTAGATCATTAGATTTCCAATGCATTTTTTTCCTTTACAAGGACCATTTGTGGTGGAATTGATTAACCCTAGCCTCTGACAGCTTTACATCAACAAGAATACAATGTCAGTAAATGCAGGAAAAAGCACATTGTAGCTTTTCTTTGACCCTGGGGGGGAAAGATCTATACAAAGCTTGTATGTCATGCTTTTAGCCAGTGAAGTGCCCTAAAACAGACAGAAATTCATTCTGTTTCACTATCCAGCACTCAAGTGCAGCTTCACAAACCACTTCTCAAACAACTCTGCTCCATCCCTGCCTGCACATAAATATTTATAGCATTTTACCTCCACATAAATATTCACACTGCACAAATGTATCTTTGTATTTTATTAATGAAGTATGTTTATAATACATTGAATACTGCCACAATCCGCTGGACTGCTAATTCTTCCTGAAAAACAGATCTGCGAAGGTTCACACTGAATCTTTAATGGGTGAAGTTAATTTG
The DNA here is from genome assembly GCA_036172795.1 of Pelodytes ibericus. Taxonomy (NCBI): domain Eukaryota; kingdom Metazoa; phylum Chordata; class Amphibia; order Anura; family Pelodytidae; genus Pelodytes; species Pelodytes ibericus. Next base: position 133,408,933 of record CM069862.1, read on the forward strand.
TACACATCTAGGAAGATCAGCTTCCTGTAATCTAGTTAGATCTGTAATAGTGACAGAAACAGGGAATAATTAAATAACAGTTGGGGACATCTGGAATTTAAGAACAAGAAATGTCTAAGTGTTAATGCTACCAGTCCGGTAGAGTTTATGACCTCAGATGGCTCCAGTATAAAATAATCATTACTATTTAACAAAATAAAAAATTGGTTCATATGAGATTCTAGGAGAGAGGTACTACAGTGTCTGTAAAACGAACAGCACATTGTCTGGGGCCCAGTTGCTGTCCAGTAATTCCTTCTTGTCCATTGTCGGTAAATGATTCCGTCTCGGGTAATGCGACACTCTATGTAATATTTGGATACTTTAGGAGACAAACAAAACAATGTAGGAGCCAGGAAAACTTTCATAGTGTTTTATGTTAAATTAATTAAATTAATTATGAGCCAGCAATAGGGATTTTTTATTTGTATAGTGCCAACAAGAGCAGAATAGAAGGCAGTGGTAGAGGATGTATGTAATGTCTTTCAACACATCGTTACAATTTATTATTATTATTAAAGCAAACCTGTTACTTTTCTGTTTTGTCTTAAAATAAACAGTTCCATTGAAATAAAAGACTGCATCAAGTGTAGACATGTTAATTAGAAATGCTTTATTGAAAGAATATAAATAAAGCACCTCACTGAACATTTTTGCTTGTATAGCTCTATCAGGGAGTAGACATCTTCCTTCATCTGACCCAAGATTCGGAACAAAATGTTCGCTCCCTGATAGAGTTATACAGATGGCTCAATAAGGTGCTTTATTTGTATTCTTTTATGAAAGCATGTCTATTTAACACTTGATGCAATCTTTCAGTTAAACAATTTATTTCCGATAGGACAGTTGTCCTATAATTCTCTTAAAACATATTGCATGGGCTGCTTACACCTCGAGCCTTCCCACAGTTGCCAGACTAGTTTTAAATGGATATTTCACATATAGTATTATTGTATGGTATTTATGAACCTCGCTATAAAACAAGCTTTAACATATGTATAAAGGCAAAAAAAGCACTCACGTGGCTGCTTAAAGTAGTGTAGTGTTTTCCTCCCTGGCATCAATGCTGATAACCACAACATGAAGAAAATTGCTCCAAAGAGGAGTCTCCGCTAGTGGCAAAAATACTGTCTGAGGCTGGACTGATTTAAAACTTAAATTCTTTATTCCACAGGTTTAAAAGGAAAATGCAGACACATGGACTGAAGAAACACTTCCCAGCTCACCTTACGCGTTTCATTGGAAAGTGGACTTAATCATAGGAACATTAGGCATTTCACATAAAATTGGGTTTATACTTAGGAATCTATGATTAAGGCCACTATTGGGTGAAATGTGTAAAGTGAGGAGGATAGCGTTTCTTCAGTCCATGTATCTTCTGTGTTTGATGTTCATGCATTTACTTTTTTAACTTGTGGAATAAAGAATTGTAGTTGTAAATCGGTCCAGCCTCGGAGTGCATTTTGGTCGAGCAGTGGAAATTCCTTTTTGGAACAGTTTTCTTCATGTTGAAGAATAGATTATAAGTCACAGGAAAAGGATTGTTTATTTAGCAGTCATACAAAAAAGATCAAAACCAGTTTAAATTAACTATATTAAAACAAATCTACACATTTATAGAGCTAATGAGAACATGGGTGGTTAAGTCAGTTGGGTCACACATGTTCAAAATAATACACTTCTTTAAAGACAACGGTTTGGAAAGTTCTGTTTAATAGAAAAATCAAGTGTAGACATTTTAAATAGAAATCCTTTATGAAATAATATAAATAAAAAGCCCTCTTTGCTCTGTATAGCTCTATCAGGGGTGGACATTTTTGGTCAGATCTTCCATGATCTGACCCAAGATTCTAAAAAACATGTCTGCCCCCTGAGCGAGCTATCCAAGCAAATAGAGCTCAATAAGGTGTTTTATTTATATTTTTTCATTAAAGTTTTTCTTGTAACTTTCAGCTTATTGCAGTGATATTTTTAAACAAAACACATCCCTCTTTCAGTTTACTTCTTTGTTGGAGATTAACCGCTTCGTTATCGTAGAAAAAAACCCACATTCTTTATTAGAGCATATTCTGATTTAGTGACGACTTTGTGAGTGCTGTCCCAGAGGCACTTTTATAAACACATCCTTCTTTTTCTATGATACATATGGTGATGTATGCACATATGGTGATGTATGCACTTCTTTTGCACCAGATTTTTTGTTCACCCCCCTTAAAAAAAACTATATCACACAAGGCACCGAAATGCATCAGGTAAATAAAACAAAATGATTTTAAAAAAATCAGTAATAACTCAAACTAAATCATATTTCTACAAAATTATTTTTCAGTGTCAACAAAAATGCTCCTTCCTGCCATATAGAGATATCACAAGTGGACATATTTTAATACCATGACAAAAAAATGTCATTTAATGAAAAATCCATGCATTTTTTTTCCTAAAATGATAAATTAGTTTATTATTACCTTAAACTGGATGATTATCACTGCTCTAACATAATGGATAAAGTTATCATTGGTCAGTCCTAGAAATATGGTTATGACATTGTATGGTTTAAAAACAAAATATAAGTAATTGAATTATGTCAACTGACATTAATGCAATTAATAACAGAAGTATCCAATCCAGGGTACTAAAATTGAAGCGTGTGGATTTCAAACAAAAATATAACTTTGAATGGAAGATGAGAATTGGAAAGGGGTCCAAAAATGTAATGTTCCTCAATACATTAACACTAAGTGCTGTGTATAGTGACACCTGAATTTAGGGATCATGGCTGAAGCTCCAGGTAAGTATGAACCTTGCATTTATATCTAAATTTGACAGCTTCTAAACATCACAATGTATAAAGAATGAGATTGTAACTATCTATCACAGAGCATGAAACATATATAATATTATCTAGCCGGTTAGTATGGTCTTCAATTAATTATAGTAGTTTGAGGATCTGGATGTCGTTGGTACTTAGACATTTTAGAATTAATGAATACTGATATAATCATCATTTATTTATTTATCTATAACACACCACCATGTTCTGCAGATGTGTACCATGGTAAGATAATGGGGGAGGTGACAAATTAGGCAGACTTGAACAAAGGTGAGGATTGCCCGGTCCATTTGGGCTTGCAATTTTAAAGAATGTCAGTTTTAATGTTCCCATCTCCCCATATTAACACAGGCAGCGCGGTCTGGTAATTAAACAAAGGTCCAGCCTCCCTGTCTCTCCTGGCATTTATTAATAAATAATCAGCTAGCCTGGTCATTTCCTCTGGAGCTTTGATAACGGACGTCTCTCATTTGCACATTTTTTCCATACTCTCTGCTGGTTTGTGGGAAACTATTGGAAATGTTACCGTGTATACGGTATATGTGAATTCTGTTTTCCATCTAATCACATGTATGCACAGAGAACAGATCAGCACCAGAGAGCTGTCCAAATCCACAGTCATTTTTTGAAAGCTGTAAATGCTACTCTTCACCTATTTCACTAACCAGTGGACAACCATGCAGATCTTTACAAGTATTCACCATAAAATGGGAAGGTTTTAATAGTGAATGGGAAACTCAAAAACAATGGTTATTTGTTGATACAAATCCCCTATGTTAGATTACTGTAATGGGATAGCGATGCTTACAAGCAATAAAATAAAGCACGTATGTGTATGCACATCTGTAGAGATCGCTGATGTGGTGCACACTTTCTTACACTTGGAAATGTCACAAACAAAGTCAGGTTACAGAATTCAGAATACTTGTACGGCTACAACGGTCACTGTTAGGAGCAGCTCGGTTTTATGTCTTCATTCAATAATCATATTTCAAAATGGTGTTTAAATCAGCAGAAATGTGTTTCTCAAATCCACACCATTTTTAGTATGTTTATTATAGGCTCTATAATATACTATTATAGGCAGGCACTGCTCACAAAAATATCTATGTCGATTCCCATCTCCTTTTGAGCGTTTTCAAAAGAACTCTTTGGATGAACCTCTATCATGGCTTATAAGAATTAAGGTAGCCTCCTAAGTAGGTCTATTTGGCTCTAAGATTTTGGAAATATGTGCAGGTGACAAACACAGACTTTAAAGAGCAGAAATGGTTGATGTTTGTTGGAATACAAAAATATTATTCCCAATTGAATTAAGGGCTGTAAATACCCTAGGTAGATTTGACACACTTGATTTTAAAGGGACAGTTACTTTTTGCTTAGTATACTACACACTGAACAAATGCCAGGTTTTAAAATTAATATAATCAGAAGTTGCTCACTAGCACAGACCAAGCAGAGTACAATTCTATAAAATATATCACCAGTTATCAGTCACTGTCTGGACTATTCCAAGACAAATAGGTTGATTACATTTTCTATTCTGCAAAACCAATTACATATTATTCTAATAGCCCCTTGTTATAGGGAAAGTGTTAGGTATATTTCCAAATAACAATCATGTTTTCTGAGAAACACTGAATATTTGTGTTTGCTTTTGTGTCTCTAAATGGTTGGATCAGCTGAAGGAGCGAGCACAATACCACCCCAGCCTCTTTACATACATATGAGTAAATCTGCTGACATGATCTCATGACTTGGAGCTGGTGACCAATGATAAGACTTCCAGTAAGTGAAAGATATAAGATGGGAGAAGAAAATAGCTCCTGACAAAGAAAAGGGTCAATTACCAACATCAGGCAAGGTCAAAATGGACCCTGACTGTCTGTAAGACTCACCACAATAAATAAAGAAGCAATACATGGGTGTGTCATATTACTTCTACTATTTGGAAGTCAGTACGAGTATAGGGAGAGGGGTTGGTGGTGATCCCCTTATGGGTTGGTGGAGATTTTTAGCACAATTTCAGCCATACTTTATATGTAATGTATGGAACCGGCGCAGGTAGCGAAACCTCCAGATTTTTTTTGGGGAGTTACCTACACCATACCATGGACTAGCATGTAAGATCAAAAAACAATTGTGTTATGCCAATGTCTGAGCAGGGGAAACAGATGGTTTTTGTGAGAAGACACCAGTGTGGATCAGCCGCGCAGTGACATAGACATGACAACAACAGAAAACAGTCTGGCACTGAATAGGTTACACTAAATATACAGCATTGTCCTATAAGGTGAAATATTCACTAGCCTCTGAACCACAATAAACCAGACACAAAGCAGTCACTGGGGTGAGGGTACAGCTGTGTGGGGGTGGATGTCTGACTGGAGCAAACCAACTATCCATGAATGAGGGGTACACTGTAAGGGAGCACCCCAATATCAAGATCAGAAAAGCAGCTCCGGTAGTTATACAAATGTGCTCCAAATCAGGAGTCTGCGGATAAGGAACCACACAAACATTTTGATGGCTTCTGTACCACACACATGGCATTTAAAGCCTATTATTGGGACCATGCAGCCCTGTGACACAAATGCACAGCAAAATAATATATTATATGATTATTATTGGAGATCATGTATTGTAGTGTGCCCTGGCTAATACACATAATCATAGCATGTTAGGTTAATGGGGGACACCTGAGCCCTCCCATTTTGAAAAGAAATAGACATGGTATATTAGGACATTTTGGGGTTTCTTAGCCCTTCTCTGTATAAATGTAGATGTGGAAATTTAGCTGTTACATAGTATAATAGAACACATATACAGAACGGATATAGGGTATTTGTTCTAGTCACTGAGCCTTCTTTGTACTTACATAAAGGCGTGGTATATTAGGGATTTATATGTGGGTCTCTGCATCCTCTTTTCTATTGACGCATTTTAGGGTATATATTGGAGTTGTCCTGAACCCCCACTGTACTCATACATAGTCATTGTGTACTATGATGTAATGCAAGGATCCTTAAGCACATAACCTGCAATTTATTACCGTATATTTTGGTCCCCTAGTACTCACATATCTTAGGAAGTAATGTAAGAGTGTTCAAGTGCCCCTTGTTCTCACATTTATCAGGATGTAATGCAGGGGTCTCTGAGCCCCTTTTGTACTCACACATATGCGTGGTAGATGAATGCCCAACCCCGAGGTCTTTCCAGCACATTGTAAAGGAAATTCTGCAGCTTGCGGTAGAAGGCGTTGCGTTTTGGGGGCTTTCCTGTCCCGCACACTCCCGATCGCGGCTTGCTGAGGATGCTGCTCCTCTTCAGCTCAGAGCCGTCTATTAGCAGGGCCCCATCCCGGCTGGATTCCGGTGCCCCTGGGTCCAGACCCACAAAGCCCACCTTCAGCTTCTTGTCAGTTGGCGGGCCAGGGTAGACACCCCCATTGCGGGATTTCTGCACCATGCTGGGGGAGTAAAAAGGTTTCACCGCATCTCCATTCCGCTGGTCGAGCTAGTGTCTGTCTGTCTTTGAGGGGGACTCATGGCTAGCAGGGTAAATGGTATGGAGAGCCTCATGGCTGATGGAAGGCAGTGCTTTGAGATACTGGGGTGCTCATGTCTGATTCGATGGGGTAGGTGGGCTCATAATTAGGTGGGTCTAGCCTCTCTACTGCACCTCAATGAAAACAAATCTATTGAATCTCTGCAGCCAGGACTCTGGGACTTAGGCTCCCCCCAGTTTGAGCAACCCCTCCTACATTTAACCCTTTGCTCCTCAGTCTGTACAGAGATAGGAGGTGATGCCTTAATTTGAAAGGTTCCTAAACGATCAATTCAAACCTCTGCTGCTCCATTGCCTCTTTAATGTCAAAGCTATCAAACACTGTCTTTATATTGTGTATGCATTCAGTAAACAAGCCATTAAAAATAATCACTGCGATGAATGCAGCTCACAAGAGGTTCTGCAGGTGCCTCCTGGTACTTTATGATGGAGAAGTGTACTCCAATGGTTGCTCACATCATTTAAGACGATGGTCAATCATTATGGACAGGGGTCATCATTAAATATAGGGTGTCATTCATATTAGTATATTCTGTTAACCCGTTGTGTGTCAGAGTGAGCTTTCCAGTCAATGGATGAATAAATAGTTTGTGGAATAAGTGTGAGAGCCATAATTCAGTGAATAGGCTGTGAGCTGTTGGAGCAAGGCCATCTACTCTCCTTTTGTCATAAAATGTGTAAACTTCTTATAGCATCACATAGTGGTATATGCAGTTTGCTATATTGTACAGCACTGTCGAATAAGGTGCTGTTTAATAATTACTAGTGTATATCACTATCTGCCTCTCTATCTAATTGGTTTGTCTGTCTATGAATCTCTTATCTGTCAGTATATCTACCCTGCCTATCTATCTGTGTCTATCTGTCTATTTCTGTGTCTATCACTCTCTCTGTATATGTCAGTATATAACCAATATGGACAAAAGTATTAACTATTGATTTTGAGTGTTTCAATCAGACTCATTGCCACAGGTGTATAAAACCAAGCATTTAGCCATGCATAATCATTTGTGAAAAAATGGGTCATTCTGAAGAGCTCAGTGAATTCATGTGTGGTACTGTGATAGGATAATTTCACATTAAGTCAATTTGTACAGATTCTTCGATACTAGTTATTCCACGGTCAATTGTAAGTGGTGCTATTGGAGTAAGTGGAAGTGTTTAGAAACAGCAGCAACTCAGTCACGAGCAGAAGACAACTTAAAGTTACAGAATGGGGTCACTGAGTGCTGAGGTGCATGGTGCATAAAAGTCGTCAATGCTCTGCTGATTCTATAGCTGAAGAGTTCCAAACTTCCACTTGCATTAATATCAACACAAAAACAGTGGCAGGAGCTTTATGGAATAGGTTTCCATGTCCAAGCAACTGCATGTAAACCTCACATCAATAAGTACATCGTCATTTGTCGGACATAGTGGTGTAAAACACGCCACCTCTGGAGCAGTGGAAATGTGTTCTGTGGAGTGACAAATCATGCTTCACTGTTAGGCAGTCTGATGGGAGAGTCAGAGTTTGGAGGATGACAGGAGAACATGCCTGTCTACCTTGTGCCATCTGTAAAGTTTGGTGGAGGAGTGATTCCATTGTATGGGATTGTTTTACAGGTGTTGGGCTAGGCCCCTTACTTCCAGTGAAGGGATATCTTAATGCTTCAGCATGCCAAGACATTTTGGGCAATGTTATGCCTATGTCTGGGGAAGGCTCTTTTCTATTCCAGCATGACTGTGACCAAGTGCACAAAGCAGGGTCCATAAAGAGATGGCTGGATGAGTTTGGTGTGGAAGAACTTGACTGGCCCTGACCTCAAACCCATCGGACATCAGTGCCTCACCTCACAAATAATCTACTGGATGAATTGGCAAACATTCCCACAGGAACACTCCAAAATCTTGCTATATATATCATAAATCATTCCTATCCTGTTTAGCAGTCCTGTAATAAATAATGTCACACATATGTGTGTTATGTGTATGTGTGACGTTTTATTACAGGACTACTTAACAGCATGGGAAGGATTTATGTTTATATCAGGGCTTGACAAATTTTAGGAGCCAGCAAAAAAAATTAGGAGCCAGACAATGGTACATCACAAAAGCATACATACACAGAGACATTCACATGCACACACCTCACATACAGAATCACATAAATACACAGAGTCACATACACACACCTCACAGATATCCAGTCAGTCACATACACAGCCAGTTACACACAAACAACCACACCAGTCACAAGTTTGTTTGTTTGTTTTTTAAAGAAAAAAATAATTCCTTAATGTGTCCCACACGTCACATAAACAGCCAGTTACATACATACACACACAACACATACACAGCCAGTTACATACATACATCCATACACACACACACAATACATACACAGCAAGTTACATACATACATACATACACAACCAGTTACATACACACACACTCACACACAACAGTTACATACACAACACACTCACACTGTCATACACACACTCTCGCTCACACTGACATACACTGACTGGCATAATATTACAGGCATCTGACTGGCACAATATTACAGGCATCTGACTGGCACAATATTACAGGCATCTGACTGGCATAATATTACAGACATCTGACTGGCACAATATTACAGGCATCTGACTGGCATAATATTACAGGCATCTGACTGGCACAATATTACAGGCATCTGACTGGCATAATATTACAGGCATCTGACTGGCACAATATTACAGGCATCTGACTGGCATAATATTACAGGCATCTGACTGGCACAATATTACAGGCATCTGACTGGCACAATATTCCTGGGCTCTGACTGGCACAATATTCCTGGTATTTGACTGGCACAATATTCCTGGGCTCTGACTGGCACAATATTACTGGGCTCTGAATGGCACTATTACAGGCATCTGACTGGCACAATATTACTGGGCTCTGAATGGTACAATATTACTGGGCTCTGAATGGCACAATAATACCGCGCTCTGAATGGCACAATATTACTGGCATCTGAAAGGCACAATATTACTGGCATCTGAATGGCACAACAATTATGGCATATGTGTGTGTGTGGGGGGGGGGTAACATCGCGATGGATGGCGGGATTGCATGCAGGGGAGGGGGCCCAAGCAAATGCTTGCCCAGGGTCCAATCACTATTAAAGACGGCCCTGAGCATACTTGCCAACCCTTGACGGCCTTTGTAAGAGGCACAGACAAACCTGGAACGGAAATGCCCACCTTCCCTGCAATGAGATATAGCTTTGATCCCTGCTATTGATCTACATTTTTTTAAAATGTATTTTTTAAGATAAAAAACAACTGCTCACTTGAATGTGTGTATGTATGAGTGTATGTGATAGACTGTGTGTATGTATGAGTATATGTGATAGACTGTATGTATGTATGAGTGTATGTGACAGACTATGGATGTATGTATGTATGTATGTATGAGTGTATGTGACAGACTATGTATGTATGTATGTATGAGTGTGTGTGTGACAGACTGTATGAGGGAGTGTGACAGACTGTATGAGTGTGTGTGACTGACTGTGTGAGTTTGTGTGTCTGTGACTGACTGTATGAGTTTGTGTGTCTGTGACTGACTGTATGAGTTTGTGTGTATATGTGACTGACTATGAGTGTGTGTGTCTGTGACAGACTGTATGTATGAGTGTATGTAAAAGACCATGTATGAGTGTGTGTGTCTATGTGACTGACTCTGAGTGTATGTGTCTATGTTACAGACTGTATCTATGAGTGTGTGTCTGACTGACTGCATGTATGTATGAGTGTGTGTCTGCGACAGACTGTATGTATGTATGTATGTATGTATGTATGAGTGTGTCTGTGAACGACTGTATGTATGAGTATGTGTGTGTCTGACAGACTGTATGTATGTGTGAGTGTGTGCCTGGCAGACTGTATGTATGTATGTATGAGTGTTTGTCTATGTGACAGTATGTATAAGTGTGACAGGCTGTATGTATGAGTATATGTGTCTATGTGACTGACTGTATATGACTGCATGTGATTGTGTGTATGTGCTGTTGTCTGGCTCCTAGATTCTTTTCCTGGCTCCTAAAACTTAGTTAAGGTTGTCAAGCCCTGGTATAAATTTTACTAGTTATATACATATATTTGAGGTCCACCTTAAGCTTTTGGAAATATTTAATATTTTACAGTTTATTTTCTGGTCAGAAATGTAATGTTTGTTTGCTGAGAGGGTAGTGGATGCATGGAATAGTCTTTAAGTAGAAGTGGTAGAGGTTAATGCAGTGAAGGAGTTTAAGCATGCATGGGATAGGTATAAGGCTATCCTAGATATAAGATAAGGCCAGGGACCAATGAAAGTATTACTTTACTGAGAGGGTAGTGGATACATGGAATGGCATTCCAGCAGAAGTGGTAGGTTCATACTGATGTATGTTTTATGGTGTACACACAGCTCGCTGACTATATTTCATGTAACAGTGATAAAATGCACCTGCCTGATGCAGATGTTGTGCTGTGAATGTATCTGTTGTATACCAAGGATCCTGGTAATGTTGGTGGGAACTTGGTGTGACAAGCTTTATTTTTACTGCTGCTATACCCGGCGAGCAAAAATGCTGTCCCCCCCAGATTTTTGGGGGTTCCTACACCCATGGGCACAGGAATTACCAAAGGAAATGCTGGACAAAAGCACAGTGCAATTCCAATTTAGCACACTTGTATTGCAAAATTCGGCTGCAGTGTTCAGCTCTAACCTCACACTCCTTTTGGTACAACATCTGATCATCATAGAATCATCAGCAGATTGTGGCAGTGCATCTGCTCGGCTGATCCCAATGGGATCCATTGCCCTAGGGGGCATGATAGTTGTTACCACATATGTAGCTGCAGGAAAACAAGGAAATGTGTAGGCTATAGCCAGGGCAGGCCCAAGACATTGTGCTGCCTGGGGATAAAAAAAGCCCACAGTCATGATAATTCAAACGAAAATTAAACTTATCAGGAAGTGATCATTTAATGCAAGCTGCACCTTCCTATATGCAAAATTATATGGCGCGAGTATTCGCTGGCCATGATTACAATGTGTACCCTAAATGTTTGAGCATTTAAACTAAATGTACAATATTTGAGTCATGTTATAGGTCAGTGGCCACATATTATGTTTTGGGGGAATTGCACAGCCTATTTTCATAATAATGCTTGTTTTACCATGTCTTTCTTTTACCCTTGTGGGTGAGCTCTTAAAAAAAATATTTAATTTGTATATGCCCACTAAAGCACTTCTTATATACATAATAAAATAATTTAGAGCTCACCCATAAGGTGAAAAAAGAGTCATGGTAAAACATTATTATGATAATAGGCTGTGCAATTCCCTAAAACATAATGTGACCAGTGACCTATAACAAAATCCACATAGATAAAGGCAGTGAGAGGAGTTAACCCCTGTATGGCTAGACAGCTAGAGGCGGTGTCATAGGAGTTAACCCCTGGATGGCTAGACACCCTGTCTTTGCCAGGGTGCCGCCTGGGGCAGCTGCCCCAGTCTGCCCCATTAAAGTGCTGGCCCTGGCTATAGCAATACACTATGTAGACAGCACATTCTCTTATAGACATGTGCAAAACTAAAATTTTTATTTAGTTTTCATCCATTCGGACGAAAATGTTATTTATTTCGTCCAAAATGAATTTCGTTCATTACTTCATTCGTTTCAGACGAAATTCGTTCATTATTTTCGTTTTGTTTTATTCATTCGTACGAATTGACCTATTTTAACCTCTCTTTCGATTTATGGAATGCATGTAATGCTATTGGTATTCTATAAACTGAAATAGAGTCCCCATTCATACGAAATGACCTATTTCAACTCTATTTCGGTTTATAGAATACCAATAGCATTACATACATTCCATAAACCGGAAGTCGTTCATTATGTCGGTTTATGGAATGTATGTAATGCTATTGGTATTCTATAAACCGACACTATTTCGATTTATAGAATGCCAATAGCACGAATGGACGAATGATTTCCGTTTATTCTTTCATTCGGCTTTCGTTAGTTTAGCATTTTCGTTATTCGTTTTTCGGACAAATGGACGAAAATGCTATTTACAAATGCTCTTACACTTCACATGCATGGTCATCTGAATCCTGAGCAATGGTTCATAGTGTTAATTTTGATGACACATTTTGATTTAGTTTTAGTCATAGTCTGTTGACTAAACTGCCATTTTAGTTTAGTTGCATTTTAGTAATTTGAATTGTTTTAGCTTTAGTCTGCTACCTAGTGTTAAGTTAACTTGCTAAAGAGCTGGGAGGTGAAACACTGATGACAGTACCAGGTAAATCAGATGGAGGAGTATCCTCTTCCCCTGCAGTTTGCAGGGCATTTTTCCAGGGGGTGGACAGGGAGCCTGTGTCTCAGCCAATCCAGCTGCCGATAGAGTCAGGGGACTGGACTTTGGCAGAGATCCATGGGAACCAGAACAAGCAGTCAAAAAGGTAAATGCAATAATTCCTCCCTAACATTTTAGTCACATTTTCCTCACAATGCAAATTGCAATGGATATTATTCAAAGTTTTAGTCCTATTAACTTAGTTTTTATTTTAGTTATTGTTTAGTTTATTTGACGAAAATTAACACTGATGGTACATCAACATTCCTAATACGAATGAACACCTTATAACAATTTAACTTTGTCGCTGCAGTTATCTGTCAGGTACTAACATTACCTTCACTTGAATCCCGACTTCCATGCTCATAGCTCTCTGCTTTACCGGTTTTCCAGCTTTTTTTTTTTTTTAATTCTTTATTTTTGAATGACTGGAACCATTAAGATTAGCAAAATACTAACAATATGTAATATACAGAAATTGGGAATGTGAAATATTAGAAATACATTTATCTTTCGGGGTACCAATTCACAAACATAATATCTTTCTTTTATTGGTCTTAGATAAAAATTTTACCATACTTTCGGAGTGAAATAATATTTTGTTAATAGAATAAGAGTGGGAAAACTCAGTACGCCCATATTCAAATGGGTAGCTGATATAAATAAAAATAAATTATTTATTATTAAGACTAAAACTGAAAAATGTTTATGATCAGAAAGGGTAACACACCAGGGAAAACGAGGGATTATTGGAAATAGAGAGAGAGGAGGAAAAAAAAAAGGGGGGGGGGAGAAAAAAGGGAGGGGGGGTAGGGGTGATGCGGTTTGAGTTTGTTATGTCAGTGTCCGTCTATGTCGAAAAATGAGTCTTCCAGGGGAGCCATAGTTTCTCAAATTTGCCCGGGGTATCGTGTACATATGCCGTTAATTGGTCCATGTCAATTACTTCATCAATCAGTTTGATCACCAAGGGTAGAGATGGGATTTGAGGCTGTTTCCACATTTGTGCTATGGCTCTACGGGTGGCAAGGGCAATTCTAGATATGAGCTGGTTCTCTTTGTGGGTGCACTGCTCGATTGGTTGTGAGAGGAGGAAGATGCAAGGATCAAGCGGAATTGGTCTGAGTAGAATGTGCGAGATAAGGTTTTGTATTTGCTTCCAGAGAGTTTGTATTCTTGGGCAGGTCCACCAGGTATGAAAGTAAGTCCCCTGTCCTCCACATCCTTTCCAGCACAGTGGGGAGTGACCTGCGTGTATGTTGGACAGTTGTGTCGGCGTCATGTACCATCGTAGAAGAGTTTTATATGCTTGTTCTTTGTGAGAAGTACAAATTGAGATTTTCGAGTCCAGCTTTTCTTTTTAACAAAGTAGCATCTGTTCTGGTAGCCATGATCTATAGAGTTGAGCGGACACCTGGATGTTCGGCCGAATTTCGAAAAAATATCCGGGTCCGTGCTCGAACTTGACCCCAAACCCCATTGAAGTCAATGGGGACACAAACTTTTGGCCATTAAAATGCCTCTAAAAAAGTCCTGGAAAGGGCTAGAGGGCTGCAAAATGAAGTAAAATGTGGGTAAGAGTAGGACAAGTGCCCTGCAAGCAAATGTGGATAGGGAATTAACTTCAAATAACATAAAATACATATAAATTACAAATACAGCTGAGCCATAAAATAGCACTAGATGGAATCTTTGATTTTAGCTTTGGAAGAACATAAATCTAAATCTAAAGCATGGCTGCCAGGAGGATCAACAAAATTATCCATTTGAGAGAGGGTTGGAGTGCAGGGTATTCTCTTTCAGTTTATACTAAGTGACCCATAGGTTGAGGAGGCGGTGACCTTGGCGGTGTAGGTGGAAGCGGCGCTGGAGGAGGAAGAGGTAGCCAGAATTTTTCAAAGTGCGCTGTAAGCACAGTATTGGACTGTTCTATTTGACTCTCAGATATGAAGTGAACCGCAAGACGCAAATGTACTATTTACCACCCAAAACTATTAGAATTTTTCAAAGTGCACTGTAAGCACAGTATTGGACTGTTCTATTTGACTTTCAGATATGAAGTGCACCGCAAGACGCAAATGTACTATTTACCACCCAAAACTATTAGAATTTTTCAAAGTGCGCTGTAAGCACAGTATTTGACGGTTCTATTTGACTCTCAGATATGAAGTGCAGGAATGCATGTAATGTTATTGGTATTCTATACACCGACTCTGTTTCAGTTTATAGAAAGCCAATAGCACGAATGGACGAATGATTTTCGTTTATTAACCATTCGTTCATTCGTTCATAGCATTACATGCATTCCATAAACTGAAAGAGAGTCGGTTTATAGACTTTCAGATTATGTAATACATGTAATGCTATTGCTATTCTATAAACCGAAATAGAGTCCCCATTCATACGAATAGGTCAATTGAAAAGACATTCGGTTTATAGACATTCGGTTTATGGAATACATGTAATGCTATTGGCTTTCTATAAACCGAATCTCTTTCGGTTTATAGACTTTCGGTTTATAAAATACCAATAGCATTACATGTATTCCATAAACCGAAAGTCTATAAACCGAAAGAGATTCGGTTTATAGACTTTTGGTTTATAGAAAGCCCATAGCATTACATACAATTTATATGTATGTAATGCTAGGGGCTTTCTATAAACCGAAAGTCTATAAACCGAAAGAGATTCGGTTTATAGACTTTCGTCTATAATTAAGAAACTTTGAAAGATACATTTAAACCTTCAGGTTACACGAATGTAACCATTCGTATTACAACAGTGCCATCTACTGGCCAAACGTAACAAACTGCCATTGAACATACTTTCGTTTTATAGAATGCATGTAATGCTATGGGCTTTCTATAATCCGAAAGTCTATAAACCGAAAGAGATTCGGTTTATAGACTTTCGGTTTATAGAAAGCCCATAGCATTACATGCATTCTATAAAACGAAAGTCTATAAACCGAAAGAGATTCGGTTTATAGACTTTCGGTTTATAGAAAGCCCATAGCATTACATATAATGTATATTGTTCGAAATGCTCCATTAAATTGCCGAACCCCGAACTCCAACCCGAACATATAGTAAAATGTCCGTGTTTGGGGTCCAAAAACCGTAATGTTCAGTACGAACCCGAATAGTGCGGTTCGGGTTCGCTCAACACTAATGATCTACAATACCTTGTTATCCTTGTCAACTCTCCTCAGCCACTCAAACCTCAGGGGCTCAGCCACCTGGATAACGAGTGGCTGCTTCAGACAGAAGACTCGACTCCAAAACCTGCTAACATCAGTATCATTACATTATCATACCTACTTACAGAATCAGTTATCAGTTACATAACACAAGCCCATGCAGAGCACACTAATCCAATGGCATGTTCCTGCTATTCACAGTACTCACAACCCCGTATAAGTAATTTGTGAACATCGCTTTGATCCCACCAAGGCTCTCCTACCACCTCCGTCTGCCTCTCTTCTGTGTGCGCTCATGCGATCTCTCTCGTGCAAGAAACATAAAGGGCAAATATGCGCGAAGGTATTATTGTGGAAACACCCCCAAAACAGTTTAATCAGTTGCACAGATTAGTTGCTCAGAGTCAGCCTCCAAGCATTATCCTATATTTCTACCACCCGGTGATGACCTATTGCATTGCCTTTTGACTACACTGCTTTCTGGAATACTGACTAACTGTTTTGTACCTTTGACTATTCTAACTTCTGGCTCCCTTGACCTCGGCTCCATGTTATTGATAATGCTGTCTTCTGGAATCCTGACCCTCGGCTTGGCTTTTTGACTACGATTTACCATCAAGCTCCAGAGTGATGCAACACTACCTTCTGGTCACCCATGCTTACAGTTATCACAGGGAGGGTTCCGTTCACCATTGTCAGTCCTCTTCCCTCTGTATGGTCTCAGCCAGGGCCGGCGCCTCCGTAAGGCCGCCTTAGGGTGCAGCAGCAACGGGGGCGCCAGCCCTGAGGAAGAGAAAAAAAATGCCGGTAGAGGCACTGGCTGGGGAGATGATCTCCCCTTACCAACCCTCTACACGGCCGCTGTGGAGCAGCCTGGGAGGGGGCGGATCTTACCAAGTGCAAGGTCCGCCCCCTCCCCTTGCAGTAGAGCGGTGTCTGCTTCAGGGAGTCGAGCAGCATGAGCTCTGTGTGACAGAGCTCAGTAAAAACTGCTTTCGCTCCCCGTGTTTAGAGATAATGCAGGGCATTGGATTTCCAAATGGAATTGCATGCAATGGAGAATGGACTTCCCAAGTTAAGGTAATAGTAGCTGAATTGTAATCATTCTGAAAAGCTGCTGATATTGAGAATGTTTTATGTTAGCTATTCTTGCGGTAACTTGGGATCTCCATTCAAAGTCCAATGCAAGTCCCTCTATCATACATGAAGCCCTATCTGTTGCACATGTTTCTACAAAAGGTGACATGCACATGTATTGATATGTTTGACTTATCATAGACAGGTGAAGATGTTGATGACACCAAGGCCAACTGACCAGGAGTTACTGCCTCGTCACTAGATGATGCTGGAGATGAGGAGGCACAGTTCCCGATGCTATGAGGACAGTGTTAATACATTTCAACTGACATTCATAACATTCCAATGGATGTTTTATACTTACGACTAGGCAAGTCGGTTAACTGTCCCCTCAACCATTTGACTGTCTCAGGCCCCATGACCTGCAGTACCTCTTCCTTGAAATAGAGGAGGTCAGCCAGCTATTTATGCCCGACTACCTTAAATATAACAGTGAAACACTGCTATTGGTATCTATGATATGTATACGTGTTATCCCATTTACACATGTACATGTGTCTATCTGTACATGTATGTATGCACATATTGATGTGTGTATATATATATATATATTTATACACATCGATGCACGTGTGTTACCACAGATATAAGTTCTACTGATATACAGACATTAATATGCACTGCAACTTTGTGCTGCAACTTCCATGGCCCTTAGCAAGTTACAGCATTCATTTGCACATGTTAATTGCTTTAATGTGCTGCTTGTCGCCCCCTCACCAGCTAACATGCTCTGCACAGCTACAGTGCTCCACACACACCCTTGCAGCTTCTCCAATTGTGGGAGCCATTATGACATGTGCAACCTTCTCCTTGGACCTTTTATTCCCACCAACAATCTTAAAAGCATCCCCAATTTGCTGCCAAAATGTGTTCGTCTTCCTCCGGCTTGTCCTCTTTTCTGCTGCCCCTATCACCTGGTTGTAGTGTTGGCATAGCTTATGTACAAATGCTGTGTTCTGCTCCATTGACAAACTCTGCAATCCTAGCTTGCTATGTTTAATTTAGTTTTTCTTTAATTATTGTGCTGATCCTGCTATCAAATGGTGACGGTGATTGGGTTTGAATTGATTGCACCTAACATTTGTATTGATTTCATGAACCTGTGTCTATTAACTGTAGGCATCTCATTAGTAGTACTGTAGTATAAGAGCTATTAGAAGTCATGGTTCCTTAGCCATATAGTTGCAATCAGAGCTCTATAGTGGTCACAACAAGGAGACCTGCAATGGGAGCTGTCCAACACAGTTACTATCAGGTCATGAGACATGACTAAACCCCAGCTCTGCAGTTATTATATCTGATTGGTGCCCCATGTCACACCTGGGTCAGTGCCTTTTGTGACATTTGCCCTCTTGTTCCTGTACCTGCAAATGATAGTGCTTCAAGATAATTTATATTGAGAATTTGTATATATAGAGGGAAGTGGAATATATTCACATATAAAATAGATGCAATATATTTTACAGGCTAGTGCCCAATTAGTCTGATTTGGCCACTGTCATCCATGGCACCTTTTGTCAAGTGCCCTGACATCGGTTGTTCTTTGGGTGGCTAACCATCCATGAAACAACTAGGAAAATGTTAAGAATGTAAAATGTATTCTGTCCTGCCTATCTCACTTTGAAAATAGTCTCCATGACTATACTCCTGACTGATTGAATGTTGACTATTTGGATAATCAAGGAGAAAAATCAATAACACTCAATACATCCATACTCGGCACTGCTGTACAGTATACCACTCTTTCCTCCTTGGAATTAACAGATTTTAATATATTAGCCAGATCAAGTTTAAATGTCCATTAATCCTGGAGCAGAAATTGTGTGATTGATCATAAGATAGCAGATGGAGGGGAAAGGAGACATTATGGATTCTGTTCCATATCTGTTTCAATGGATAACTGCACTAGTGATGACATGCCTACAATTAGTTAAATCCCTCAGGGGCAAGCTGACCACAAATACAGCACATCCCTCATCTCTAAGCCTTAACCTAGACAACTAACCAAACAAACCAATCTAATCACCTGAGCTAATCACTGTGGAAATTTGTTTTCAAAATGAATAAATGTAATTGCAATTCTCTGCCATCCACTTGTTTGGTTACTCTCCATTCCCTCTGGCCGGTTCTAATTGCTCCTACTTGCCCTGCCTCCTTAGAGATTTAGATTAACATGCAGAGATAAAGAAAACTGCACTATCATCCACCATTAACCTGTTCATTGCTGGATAAATGGCATTGGCACTGCCCCCATAACACTATAAAGGTTTTAATTTCTTATATTTTTGCACCTGTTATTGAAATGAACTACAGATAGCTTCAGATCGAGGTGCAAGCAGCTGGATGAGGTCAGCCCGTGTGTTAAGGTGCATTATTAATGACTCTTCAT
Source organism: Pelodytes ibericus (assembly GCA_036172795.1). Classification (NCBI taxonomy): domain Eukaryota; kingdom Metazoa; phylum Chordata; class Amphibia; order Anura; family Pelodytidae; genus Pelodytes; species Pelodytes ibericus. The sequence continues at coordinate 133,428,477 of CM069862.1, forward strand.
GTTACTTGCTCCTGCACAGGCTATCTCCTGGATTCCTAGCCACCCCCATCCCAAGGCTCTTTCCCTTTGTTCTATTTTACACCAAACACCTCTCCAATTTCCTTCCCCTTGCGGTATTATTGCAATTCGCAAATACTGCACAATCCTCTGACCTCTTGTATTGAAAGGTAAGGCCTGCACATTGTGTCAATATCATAGCTGGAAATGGTAGGATTTTCTATCAAACCACTGAGTAATTCAGAATTCTTCTATTTGTGGCAGGTGTATTTCCCGTATATGTTCACAATGTGACAAAATTAAATCCTTAATAGTGTCAAGCACAGGGTCCGGTATGGTAAGGGACCCTGAGTGCCCGATATCAGGAGCCCAATAGGCGGAGCGGAGAGGCAGAGTTTGAAGCTGGGTAATCGCATTTCCCCGGTGGTTTGGGAGCCCAGGTTCCTGCGGCTACATTTCAAGACCATGTAGGAGCAGCTATTGTACTCAGATTAAATGGCTACGATAGAATAAAGTAAGAGACAACCAGCAGATCGATAGCAGAATAGAAACTAAGGAAGAATAGAACAGAAACAGTGGTGTATCTTGATTTTGTGCTGCCCATGGCAGACAAAATCCAGGCACCCCCATCACCCGAGCTGCACACCCACGTTACACACCCAAGACATGCCCCATCATTCAGACTCACATCAAGCTCATACTCCCTTCACACACACACTCCCATCACACTCAATCACACACTCCTACTCCCATCACACTCAGTCACACACTCCTACTCCCATCACACACACTCCGACTCCCATCCCACTCAGTCACACACTCCTATTCCCATCACACACACTCTGACTCCCATCACACTCAGTCACACACACTGTCTCCCATCACACACACTCTGACTCCCATCATACTCAGTCACACACACTGTCTCCCATCACACACACTCTGACTCCCATCACACTCAGTAACACACACTGTCTCCCATCACACACACTCTGACTCCCATCACACTCAGTCACACACACTGTCTCCCATCACACACACTCTGACTCCCATCACACTCAGTCACACACACACACACACACACACACATACACACACAGTCTCCCATCAGCACTTACCTTTCCTTTGTGGCTAGTGGCAGGCAGCATGGTCCCTCCATGCTGCCTGTTCGGCTTCCCGGCGATTGTGCCGACAGGTCACGTGACCGGGCGCGCGTATGACGTCAGCGCGCCTGTCACGTGACTGTCGGCACTTCCGTGTCGGCACACTGCACGGGGAGCCGAACAGGCAGCACGGAGGTTTCTCTGTGCTGCCTCTTCGGCTCCCCGTGCAGCCTGGCAGGCAGAGCGATGGTGAGGGGGGATCTTCCGAATTTACCGCCCTAGGCATCCGCCTAGGATGCCTCGCGGTAAATATAGCACTGAACAGAAATACAAAGTGCAAGGCTACAGGACAGACATAAGCATGATAAAGCAAAAGTCACACTAAAGATAAACAATACAAGGAACAGAATTGCAGACAAAGGACACATACAGAACTTAAAGGGACATGCACAAATAACAGACTATATACAGAGGGAAGGGCAAAGGACAAACAAGGGACGGAGTGAGGCGCCGGAATACTCAGACGCTTCATAAGGGAACCAGATTTGGGATATGGGGAGAGGATAGAGGAGCTGGAATTCTCAGGTGCTTCAGGGAAAGAGGGGCAGTGCACATACAAACAAACATAAATACAGGAACTAGCCTAACACTAAATATGGTACAATGGTGGGGGTTTGGTTAAATTATGGCCATAAGATGAAGCTTGCCAAACACATCAAGGTAACCCACAATAGGCAAGTCCCTAACTAAGACAATCAAAATATAAGCATAGCACATACCCACGGGAAACATAGAATACCGGTACTGCAAAGAACCTAGGACTGAAAGAATCACATTTAAAGGGACACAGGACATCCCATTTAAGGGTCTCAGGACAGGATATCCAACCTAAGGGACTAAGGACAGGAATCCCACTTCAGGGACACAGAACAGGACATGCCACTTAAGGGACACAGGACAGGTCATCCCACTTAAGCGACACAGGACAGGACATCCCACTTAAGGGACACGGGCAGAAACACACTTTCCAGCTCTATAATGACTAGCAGCAAAGCAGGACTGTCCTCCCGTTAAAGTGGAAGTAAAACTTTTTTATTATCGTCTCAAGTGATTGTCCACATTAATAAATATTTGTTTTGAATTATGTTTCTACCAGTAACCCTTCATAATATATTCACTTTATTACTAGGGCTGTTCTCATCTCATCTGTTCTCTAAGGCAGTTTTTTCTAATTATCATCTCTCTTTCAAAAATTATTTCTTGCATTTAGAGATTTTCCCCCCAGTGATCTTTCAGTGTTGCAGTCTCCACACCTTCAGCTTAGAGGCATTTTTAGATCTTAAAGAATAATACAATCTATAAATTTAATTTTTTTTCAAAATGATCAACCTTTGAGATGCAAATATACCTGCAACTGAAGTTGGGACTTTTGAAACTTTGGGAAAGCAACACTGTTAATCACCTGACACTCTCCACAAAGCAGAGATGTCAAATCTGTCAAATGAAATCCACCAAGCAGAAAAAAAATCTGCTCTCCTAAGAAACATCTTTCAACAATTTTCAATTAATTTCAAATTTGAGACCAGAATGAGTAGGAGCTGAAAGCCCTTGACACATATTTGATAGGAATTTCTTGTAATCCCAGATTGACACCACCTTAGTCACCTTCATAGCACACCAGCAAATCATTCTCCATTTGTTCCATACTGATCTACCCATAGACAAATACCCACTAAATATTCTCCATGCCACCAAACTATTTAAAACGCCATTAGATCCAAGCAAGATGGCAAATTACTCACCACTCATCACTGAATTCCCTGTGGAGGTCAGAAGGAGTACTGCAGTGGCACAGATGCTGGACAGTATTCCAGATTTGATTAAATTCCTTTCTGTGTACTTCCTGGCATAATTACCGTACTCCACCTTCAATGCAGGTACAGTTGCCAAAAATTCACTCTTTCCCAGGAGTGTCAGATAACAGCAGTAGAATGAGTCCCAATCAGAAAGTCAGTAAGTTATCAAAAAGGCTATTCAGTGGGATACAGAATACTGACAGCAAGCACAGTATCAGAAAATGGCCTAAAAACATTAAATTAATTATCAGTCTGATTCTAATGAAGGGGTTGAGACAAAATATCTGTTCATGTCATCACTTTTGAGATTCCTTTAAAGTCAGTCAGGATTATTTTAGACCAAACCTAATTCTATAATTCAACCATAAACCAGAAAAAAATATACATTTATAATAACATACACAACATATACATATGTATAAAATTATAGATTTTAACCTATGTTCTTGAGAAACTAATTTTAAAAGAAATGTAAAGGTAAAATATCAATGCATGGAGTCCTGCACCAGTTATTTGTAAAAAAAAAAAAAAAAAAAACCTATTTTAATAATACACAATGAACAACCATTAGGGGAGGAGTGGATTAGGTGCAAATATCAGTACAAATGCATTTAAAAAAGGTTTGTTAGTTTTTCACACTTTATTGGTTAATACAAATGCTTTTAAAGTAGCGAGGCTGATTTAATAATATTTTAAGCAGCCATTAGCTGATGTTCAGAGTATTGATGTTTAGTGGACAATCAGCAAGGAAATAATTACCTCTGCAAATGTGGCCTGCAGTGCACCAGTTTCATTGTTTAGATGGGATGCTTTTGAGGCTATATTTGTTATACCATCACTTTAGACTGGTCAAATGACAGTTAACAAGGCAGTTCTGAATAATGCATATTACATTAAGGGGTAAGCAAAGCATCTGTAAAAAGACACCAGAATGGTGAAGGCCCATAGAACATCATTAATATTTATTAATAGAAAGTTCTGTAAATGCCCACCATGAACAATGTTAGTGCCTACTCTGGATTTCCAAACTGTTTACAATGTTGTGTACATTTATATGAGTATAATTCTCCAATTTCACAATTTTGAAGGAGAATCCCTCTTTTGAACGTAAATCTACCTTATTAACCCTAGTACCTACATTGGCATTCATTAATAGAGGTGGAGTCGGGCCCATAGTCTTCTATTGTCAGCAGGGGCCCCAACTGCCAGAATTCCACCATCCAAGTGGCCTGTTGTTACTAACAGCTAAAAACTCCTTCTCCCCTTCCTTTAATTTTAGTCCACATATTATTCATCCCAATCTTATATCTTTAATATCTTCAGTAGCAGCCACTCGCATAGTGGTAACCACCTAAGAATTATTATCCACTATATATTATGAGATATTTAGTATCACCTATAACAGTGGGGTATATTCGATGAAAGGTCTTGTTACTAGTGGGGTACCTCAGGCATCTGTACTTGGACCCATTCTCTTTAATATTTTTATTAGCGATATTGCAGAAGGTCTTGTTGGCAAAGTATGTCTTTTGGCTGATGATACAAAGATTTGCAGCAGGGTTGATATTCATGGAGGGATAAGCCAAATGGTAAATGATTTAGCTAAACTAGAAAAATGGTCAGAGCAGTGGCAACTGACATTTAATGTGGACAAGTGCAAGATTATGCACCTTGGGCGTAAAAACCCAAAAGCAGAATATAGACTATTTGGTACAGTCCTAACCTCAACATCTGAGGAAAGGGATTTAGGAGTAATAATTTCAGAGGACTTAAAGGTAGGTAGGCAATGCAGGAAATGCTAGCAGAATGCTTGGTTGCATAGGGAGAGGTATTAGCAGTAGGAAGAGGGAAGTGCTCATGCCATTGTACAGAGCACTGGTGAGACCTCACTTGGAGTATTGTACGCAGTACTGGAGACCATATCTCCAGAAGGATATTGATACTTTGGAGAGAGTTCAAAGAAGGGCTATTAAACTGGTTCATGGGTTGAAGGATAAAACTTACCAGGAAAGGTTAAAGCATCTTAACATGTATAGCTCGGAGGAAAGACGTAACAGGGGGGATATGATAGAAACATTTAAATACATAAAGGGAATCAACACAGTAAAGGAAGAGAGTATATTTAAAAGAAGAAAAACTACCACAACTAGAGGACATAGTCTAAAATTAGAGGGGCAACGATTTAAAACTAATATCAGGAAGTATTACTTTACTGAGAGGGTAGTGGATGTATGGAATAGCCTGCCAGTAGAAGTGGTAGAGGTAAACACAGTCAAGGATTTTAAGCATGCGTGGGATAGACACAAGGCTATCCTAGATATAAGACCGGGAACGGGGGACTAAAAAAAATAATAAAAGAAATTGGGCAGACTAGATGGACCGGATGGTTCTTATACGAAAGAGTCAGTTAATGTCACTTGTGACTCTCCCTACCGACCATTTCTTTCCTATCCAATTAGGTATACCCATTAAATCATTCCTTTATGAATCTGAAATATGTAAGTCCCTTCACAAACACTGTTCTAATGTTCAGGGTATGTTCAGTCACATATGTGTCACATGTTCACCATATTCTGATTGCTGTAATCAATGTGTTACATTATAACCAACACTCTATTTGTTTGTACCACATACAGCCTTTGTATGCTCTTGTTTTCCAATATGTGCATACAATCATCCACCACACTATTAATCTTAGGCATATACCGAAACTGCAACCCACTAACTCTTCTCTCCATATAGTTAACGCAATCCATACATAAAGGTGACCCAAAGCCCCTAAACATGTGTTTGGAATATATGTTTTTTTCTAGTATATTTCACATTTTAAATTATTGGCTAACACATTATTTCATTTTTACGGTTCGTATTACCTCTATTCCCACTTATCTATTTTCTCTTTATCTTTTTTCCATTCCTAATGTGCTTCTCACAGCTGTAAACCTGGAATCGTCTGAGGAAACCTGATAGCAAAATGTGTCAGAGTTCCAGTTTTGCTAGCAGGCTTCTATTATTCCTTTTTATTAGGTGTAACTTTTTTTTATATATGTGTGTATGCTACGTATAATATTTTATGTCTCAATTTTTATATAACAGTGCCTACCTGTGTATCCTTCTCTTTGGCACTTGTACCAGTAATGACCCATCTTTGAACACAAATCCGTATGTCCATCTTTCCTTCCCAGGTGTCTCTGTTTTTTAGGAGTTCAGGGTGTTTGGTGTGTGTAAAGGTATGTAACATAGCTTCTCAGTAATACAGTTCAAAAGTATGTAATTAAATGATCTACAGTAAATTTGTTTAGTTATTTTATTCATTAGTTAGTGCAATTAATTTATCACGATCATGTTCAAATTGACTTCACAAACGATATAAAGTGCCAGCTTTAAGTAAGTTTGCCAGCCAGCCAGTATTACAGCCAATCTTTGATAATTTTGCTGGTATTTTTATGAATAAAAGGTGGAACCCCTAGCAATGGGTCATAAAGTCAGCTAAACATTCATTGCATTGCCCTGGCCCTTGTCAATCTATAAGGTTACTCCACTAAAACTACTGTGTCCCTCTGGTCATTTGAAATGTTGCGAGTTATATAAATGTGCCCCATTAAAGAGGCCATCTGATCATCCTATTTCACTTGTACAATTCTCATGGTTTGATTTACCCGGTACATATCACTTAATCAGGTCATTAGTGGATGTGACCAAATCAATTCTACTTCGTGTAATGAAAATCCACATTTAGGGTATAAATGTTACTACTGACTCTAAAGTGATCTCTATACTAGTCTGTCCTCTATAATGGGGAAAATGTAGGTGAAATGTTCTGTTAGGACAGGTAAGACTAATTCCTTAGATTTTTTCTCCATAATATGCTATATTTCTCACTATAATGTATTGTGACACTTCCAGTATTTACCCTGTACAGGGATGGAATTCTTAATTTTTTTACATATGCCACAGGCAATGCCCATGGAACATGTTTGTACTTTCTGAATAATTGGCGATATTGGGGGCAGTGTTCAGATCCAGCCAGTCCTTTGCTGCTATATATTGGTTATTTTGACTTAAGCCGTCTGTGGGTTGTTTAACCATGTTCCTCTTGAATCAGAAACTGCAGATAGTCTTCAGAAAACTGACTGGGATCTCTTGAGGGCAAAGTTCTTGTTGGTGCCCAGTGTATGACACACAAGTGGCACCAAGTAAGATGAGCGGAATAATCTATGCCTGGTGATCTATCTCACAAACAGACAGTCTGTCACTCTGACTTAAAATCACAGTGACTCGTGGCTACTCTCAGAAGCAGACCTCATATGACACATGCCACAGTCTTTATCAAAGCTGCTGAGCTGGAAACCACATGGGAACAGAGGCGACTTCTCAATGCTGTCATGTAACCCCACCCACTAGCTTAACTTCTGACACCCCTATGTGGCCCCTCAACAGAAAGCACTAAGAACCATAGGCTCTTGAAAGCATTGTGCATGGATTCATTATTTTTGGTAAGTAAATTAATATATGACTAGTGATATGACAATTGACTTGGGGAATGCTCCATACTTTGAAGAATGATTTTTGCAGAATAATTACGTTGCTGACCATTTCATGACCTGGGTCTGTGGACAATTACTGGAACTTTGGCTGGCCATAATTTGATTATACAGATGCTATGACATTGTCACTCCAAATACCCTTGTCAGGCAAAAGTAGTTGACTAAAGATGATGGGAATTACAATAAGCACAGCAGCTGGAATGTTTGTTTTAGCTTAATTGATCAAATATGTGATTAAACTATAGTAAATTTCTTTATTAATTAGTCAGGGACACATATCTATTGATAGCCCAAAATAAAGCACCAGAGTCTCACATGACAGACGCTGCACCAGTTTAATTGGTAAAATGGGCACTATGGATCACACAGTGGGGGCATGCTTTTCCTCTTAAAGAACTTCCACTGGACTTTAATGGTAAGCATCCAGTCGTTGACAAACAGGCTTTTACAAGCAGATGGGCTGACGTGCACCTGAAAGGGAAGAGGACGGACCCTCAAGGAGGGACAGGCCTTGTGTGCTGGATGCAGAGAGCCTGCGATTCATTTGCTGGCTTTCTGGGCTTTCTGTGCAGACTTGGTAACTTTGCCAGCTCCCCCACTTTTCTTCTCTACGCTCTTGATGACGCCGACAGCCACTGTCTGCCTCATGTCCCGCACAGCGAAGCGCCCTGCAAGAGAGAGCTCCGTTTCATTGCCAATTCATGAATTTCTGTCTCCTTTTCTGGATTAATTTTAAGTTTTTAAAGACATATGACAATCTATTTCCTCAATGCCCGGTAATTCAAGGCTCAGCACTAGTATGGAATTTCCTCCATTTTTAGCATCAGAACCCCTACAGACCCAGCTAACATGAAGCATGTAGGGCAACTTATAAAAGATCAGTGACTTCAGATTTTTACACCTATAAATGTAATCGCTTGTATTTCATGGGTTCTCCTCTTCAGAAATAGAATATTCCAATTTTGTGAACCCCATGACAAAAAACGATTTGACCTTATGTTTGACCTTGACGTTCCTCTACATTAAAGTGAGGTGCAGATTTTAACATTAAAAGTGCTTATAGATTTCCCATAGGATAATAAGGACCATTTTTAGATAATTTGAACAGGCATAGATTTTCACGGAAGAAAAAAATCTCTATTAAAGATAATAAGGAACCTCAGTCTACAAGATATCAACATACATGACAGTAAGTGGTAAGAGGGCATTCAGATGCAGATTCAGTTAATCAACTCACTTTTGCTAGAGTGAAAAATCTCTCTGTAATGGTTATTAGCACCAAACTTGTATAAATGTACATTATAGCAAAAAGAAAGACAACTGTCAAAGCAAAACTGGGACAATTATTTGCATGTGCTTAGGAAAATATCTTATTAGTTACTGAATAACTTACTTACTTGATGAATAGCATGTCTTCACTTTGCCCCAGTTCTGTCCAAATACATATGGATCATTTCCCAAAACATAGCATCTCATTAACATGCAATCCTGGCACATTTCAGGGTTAAACAATTTTATTCAGCTATCTTATTAGCAATCTTTTCAAAGTAGTATTGTACTAACTAGCTTTTGCTACTGTATGATAAACCCTGGCCAGTGACCTGGAAAGATTTACTAAGGAAAAGGCTACAATTATCTTGTATCCAGCTTGTATCTAGATCACTAATTTAGTCAGCTAGATACAACAAAAATAAAAGTCAGGTTCTGGTGGGTCTATGTTTGAAGAACACCTTTGCCATAGTGAGGATAATTTTAGGTGTCAGTAACCTTGAGGAACAGGTTGCTTCTTACCAAGTGGTGGATACTGGGAGAAGCTTTCTACACACATCGGCTTTCCAGGAATCATCTCCACAATGGCAGCATCTCCAGATTTCAGGGACTTTGGATTGTCTTCCAGCTTTTTCCCGGAGCGGCGATCAATCTTTTCCTTTAGCTCTGCGAACTTGCAGGCGATGTGTGCCGTGTGACAATCAATGACTGGAGAATAACCAGCACTGATCTGACCGGGATGGTTTAATATGATAACCTATGGGACACAGGTAAACATTCTCTGGTGTCAAACTGAAGAACCAGGATTTGTGCACAGTTTGAAACATTTTTGAGTGTGTGACATACTAAAAGAATTTCTAATTTTATTAGTTACCCCATTTATATAGCATAGACGTCTCAAAAACACATTTGGTGTAATGGAAGAACACACTTTGAATACAGTGAGGAAAATGGCCAATCCACAGCAAGCAAAAGACCCAAGACCCCAACTACAGGTCAACAAAACTGAATGTTTATTCTTGTTTTTGATGAATGAGACAAATTTAATAACATCTGTATTACTTGTGCCCCTTACTAACTAACCTGGGAGGTGAATTGTGCTGCTTCCTGAGGTGGGTCAGACTTGCTATCCCCACACACATTTCCTCGGTGGATGTCCTTCACAGAAACATTCTTGACATTGAATCCTACATTGTCCCCAGGAAGAGCTTCACTCAGAGCCTCATGGTGCATCTCCACAGACTTCACCTCAGTTGTAATATTCACTGGAGCGAAAGTTACCACCATCCCTGGCTTTAGGATACCAGTCTCAACGCGGCCCACTGGGACCGTACCAATTCCTACCAAAGAATGAATAAAATCATGTGAACTGGCTATGAATCTACTGTATGTTTTAATAATCTACATTGTAGTGTTTCCCAACACTATTAAAAATAATGTTCTTATTTTTATACTCCTAAATTCTAAATGAATTTGTCATCCATGATTGTAGAAAAATAACTATTTTTCCAGGGAATATGCAAGATTATACTGGTGGTGTCCAATTTATTATAGTAGAAGGCCACATGCAATGATAAAGGAAGGCTGGCAATTTTTGGCCAGGTGGGGCAAAAACTATTTAGTGGTCCATGGTGCCAGTTCATCAGCTCACTCATTATACATGCATACACAATTGAATAGCATGCAATCCTGTGTGTGGATGGACCTCATGGTTATTATAGTCATTAGGTGAAGTTGTTAGCTGTGAACATCAGGTCCCATGATGCACATCCAACCAAAAGTCTACCATAATATGATTTAATAAGAAAGCTAATACTCCCTCCCCAGGTGCATACCTTCTTGGGTTTACTCAGCTGGTTGGGGGCTCCTTTCCATTTCTTGCTAACTATAAGGGTCATGTACTAAACAAGTGCAGTGGGGAAAAAAGTAGGTAAAACATAATTAAGGAGCAATTTGCATATATGTGTAACATTTTGCACTTTTTGTTCCCGATTTGCACATCTTCTGTTTATTTTTAAGTAGTGTGCTTTTTCCCAATTGCGCTAATATATTGCGATTATATTTGCACATGCTTAATACTTTTGCGAATATTTTGTGAAAAATAATTCTTAATACCTAAGAAACATATTCACAACTTGCCTGTTTTTATTCGCAAATATGCCTAATTGTATTCGAAATTTGCTCGTATTTACTATTTGAGTGTTAAATGTTTAGTACATTGAAAAAGGAGCAAAGCGCAAAAATAGTTTTGTACATAAAAGATATTTGCGTTTTTTTAGTACATGCCCCTCTATATATTGTTAGGAAGTATGCTGCACCACCATTAATATCTGGTTACCTACATACTGATGGGAATCAGTGGCGGATGCTCCATATGTGCTAGTTGTGCGCCGCACACCTAACACAGAGCACCCACGATGTGTATTTCTGGGGTTTGTGTGCTCCGAGACGACGCTGAGCTGAATTGAGCAACAGAGTCACTCACTCTGTTGCCAATTCAACAAGCACTGAAAGTATATACATTTTCGTATACTTTTCGTGCTTGTTGAACTGGAAACAGAGTGAGTGACTCTGTTGCCGAATTCAGCGCAGTGTCATCGTTCAGATGTAACAACGTCTCTCGTGTATTTCCGGGGTTTGTGTGCTGGCTGTTCTCAGCACACAAACCCCTCGGAAATACACGAGAGATGTCGTTCCTCCGAGTGACAGGCAGGCTCCGGGCTGGCAGCACGCCTGTCACTCAGGGGCATGATACGCCCCTGATGGGAATGTCACAATACCATCATCTATGTCCAACTAATTATATGAATAGGAGTTATGTTATAGTACCCTGGCTAACTATAAACGAATAGAAGCTTCTATGTCTGGCTGACATAGGAACTGGACAGTGTCATCCTTATTGCCTGTCCAGCTATATTTACTGATAGTATGTGTTAATTAATATTTAATTTATAATTTCTTGTTATGTTTGTGTCTTCTCTCATTTTCTGCAAAATAACAGCTATGAAATTATACTGAGTAGGCGCAATTTTCTATTCCTGCCTTGGGCACAGAACGAGCTGGATACGGCTCTGATGTAGAGACTTTGGTTAGGGAGGCTGATATTGTTAATTTCATGAAACAATAGCATATAGCCTGCAGAGGGTCATGATTAGCCTTTGGGCTGCCAGTTCTAAATCAACTTCTAAAATATTTTATCATTTAAAGGTAGAGCTAACCCAAGAAAAAGCTCTGTAAGTAGAAAAATAGCTGAAACAATACAGCATCTATGTAATTACTGCTAAATTAAATCTGGCTCCTTCCTCACACCCAAAGCTCCCAAGTATGTTTAACATGTATATCTAAGCTATCAGCATGCCAGGTGGCTGTTTGTTCAATATTAAACTCAGCCACCAGGGGGCAATCCACTGAGAAGCACATGCATACTGATTTGTGAACTGATACTGTTATGTCAGTGGGTAAGAGTTTCATAGTAAGAGGTAAGTATATATGTGTATATAAAATATGCCACATTGTATATAAAATTATATAGTTCTTACCACCAATTTTGTACACATCTTGCAGGGGGAGTCTAAGAGGTTTGTCTGTGGGACGACTTGGGGGAAGGATAGTATCCAAAGCTTCCAGCAACGATACACCATTAGCATTTCCTTCTTTCCTCTCCACCTTCCATCCCTTGAACCAAGGCATCTACAGGATGAAATGCACATTGCAAGATATTCACTAAACAAAGCACTGGAAAGACAGAAAGAAGTAAGAAAGGAAGAAAGAAGGAAGAAAATAAGCAAGAAAGGACAAAGTAACAAAAATAGACAGACTGGGTTCTGGGATCTCAAGGACATACAAGATAAGGGTATGACATACAAAGTACAGTGGGACAAAACCCTCAAAGTGGTGCAATCCATCAGATTGTTGTACTTTAATACACACTTTTTCCTTGTTCTGGCTGTTTTATATGCACATTAATGTTATTACTCACATAATTTAATTAGGACTACTACTGGGGACAAAATGGGGGTCCCAGACGCAGGATCAGATCAAATGAGTTTTGTACGACAAAACCACATTTCATTAAATACATTACCGAACATCGTTGAACACTGATTTGCAGAGAATACTTTCATTCACATGACTTTTATAAACACATATAAAATACAAATAAATTGTTTTTTGATCCTTATATGCAGTTTCTGCCACCATAAACCATTAAAACCTATTTAATTATAATCTGATATAAAATACTTTTTGCATCTGAACATGTCTATCACCTCAGGGTTCAGGAACAGAGCCAAAGACCAGCCTCTTACTAGTAACACAGTAAGACACTATTAAAACCCAGTTAAAGAAGCTTGAATTAAAGGCCATGTTTGGTTGGCTGGAGTTCTTCTCTCTATAGCCTCCCTTATGGCATGCAGACTCTGTATTTTTATAACTGGCTTTATAAGATCTGATGACCAACGGATGTCACCGATCTGCCAAAGTCATTCTGATGAGTCAGGTGAACATATATCTAAATGGAGAGGCCGGAGGGGGTTGTAGAACATGCAAAGTCTAATCCAGGTGTCCTTCTAAAAAAGATCAGGCCTCAATGAGACACTTCTCCAAGATCACTAATGCTCAGCAATAATGTGATTCCATCAAAAACAATGACATTAACTTGAACTATTCTCAAAGTGACATTAAATATTAGAACATTTTTAAAAAGTGACAATTGGTTTTTAAATCTGTTTTTAAGCTATATCATTCTAAATTGAACCTGCCTGCATTGGACATCATTAAACCTGGGGCATTTTGGAAATACTTTTGCTTCTCTACCTCTCCTTGAGTCCTGCATCAATGGATAAACAAGTCACAAAATACAGGCAATAACATTGTAATTAAGACTTCAGAAATTATCTCTGTGGTCATCAAAATCCTATCCAACCACAGTTGGATATTTATTCATTAGACTATATTATGTGCAAATACATTTAGCAATCTGTAAATTCCTAGTCTAAAGATCACAGCATTATGAAGTCTCCATGTGGCTTCAGATAAGGCACCAAAAACTGAACTTGTTAACACTTACATTTGGAGATGGCTCCAGCATGTTGTCCCCATGCCAACCAGAGATGGGTACAAAGGGTACAGTGGCTGGGTTATAACCAATCTTTTTGATATAGGCGCTAACTTCTTTCACAATTTCATCATAACGTTTCTCGCTGTAGGGTGGCTCAGTTGAGTCCATTTTATTGATGCCCACAATGAGTTGTTTCACGCCCAGGGTGTATGCCAACAAGGCATGTTCACGTGTCTGGCCATTCTTGGAGATGCCAGCTTCAAATTCGCCTACACCTGCTGCCACTATCAGAACAGCGCAGTCTGCCTGGGGGGAAGAGGATTTGTATGAGGTTAGATATAATATATGATCAGATACAATTATAGTAACGAGAGGAAGTTAAAAAACATATAAGATAATGGGGGTTTGCATTTGAACAGGCTCTAAACTAACATCCAGGGGTCCTTGCTACAAATATATGTATTATTATACACAGACTAAATTAGGAGCAGTGTCCACATCATGGTGCCATTGATGACAAGGCATGTCTTGGTGCCAATGACAGTCCTGCTCCATGGAATCAACCCAATAGTGGGGACTCTAGCAAGTCACATGTGGGACACCACCATGACCCCTCAGTGCACAGCCCTGATAGAAATGCCTGGGTGGATTTGGTTGGATGGATCTGGTTGAATTCTCCTGTAAGGTAGGTGGTCCCAGACCACCTGCTCTGAGCACCTGTGAGGTCCCTGTGATCATGTTCTTTATGAAGTCACGATGTCCTGGGGCATCAATAATAGTGATGTAATATTTGTTTGTCTCAAACTTCCACAAAGAGATATCTATGGTGATTCCTCTCTCCCGTTCGGCTTTCAGCTTGTCAAGAACCCACGCATACTTAAAGGAGCCTTTCCCCATCTGCAAAAATATAAATGTGTACATGTACAAAATAAGTTAATAGAACATGGTCCCACTTCTTTGGATAAATTACCTCATATCTTCATAAAAAAAAACATGAATTGTATTCATAACAACACATAATAATAATGAATTCATGATTGCTAATTTGTAGTGTATTTTCCCCTCTGTGTCATTAGTTCGGTTTCTCACTGGCACAGAGTGAGTTAATGCCCTGTACTGTGTTCGGCTGTGCATAGCTCCCCCTCCTCACGTGCTGGTCTCCATTTCCCAGCTGTGTGGTGCTGATAGGACAGCGTGCCCTCTGCATGCACAGAGAAAATGGAGCCTGCCAGTTCCACACTGCTATTATTAAACGCTGGCGGAGACGGCAGCTAGAGTGGCCTCCAATCCCAGCTGCTTGCCACCATCACCATGAGACTAACTGCTTCAGGATACTCTCAACTACAATAGACTAGAACAGTTATCACTCCCTGCATTATCTTTTAATATACATCTGTCTCAGTCAGGGGAGGGTTGGCAACTGGTGTCCCTGGGGGCACAAATAATTTAGTTGCCCTTGGTGCCACTTCATCAGTACACCTGATATCATCAGAGAGAGATACACATGCAAGTTACTGACTGGGGCATTTAAAAGTGAAAAGTGGTGCAGCCCCAGCCTATTGAGAGAGATTTGGGAGCAACTCAGGGGCATTTGAGATCAACTCCTGCCACAACCCTTGCCAGTCCTTCCCATGCCTCTTAATCCTTTACACTAGCAGCAATGTCAAAGCCTTCTACTATGCCAGGCCTTAAGCACCAAGAAAATGCTTGGATCGATCGATCTGCATGAGCATAGGTGATTTAGTGAGTTACTGGTTTATTGTTGCCTAGAAAGGGTTATCTTAATTAATTCTGTCACTTATATAAAGAACAACTTCTATTTAATTGTGAAAATGTAGCCACTTTTGATTAGTGCATACAACTCACTGAGAGCCTAATGAGACCTAATCCAGACAATCGATTCTAGATACAATAGTTTGAAATGGTCCTTATGTGCTGGTATCCACTGTTTGGTTTTAATGTGCAATCATGTGATCTATTGGGGTCCTAGGGTACTGGGTCATGTAACGCTGATATGGGTGCGTACCAGTTGTAGTGTAATGGATTGTTTTCTTTTCAAAAATCATATAGTATTCTCTACATCAGTGATGTCAATATAAGGGTCTCAGTGCTCACTAGAATGTTAGTTTGAGGTTTGTACATCTGCCACAGTAAGGGCATGTACTATTAAAACATATTAACAGTTGCATGGAGTATGATAGAAAAAATTAGAGAACCATTTTTCGTATGAATTGTATCAAATTGTACATCAGGTAGTGTTGAAGTACCACAGTCACACGCACCTCAGCTGCCTCCTTCTCAAACTTCTCTATCGTCCTCTTGTCAATGCCCCCACATTTGTAGATAAGGTGGCCTGTGGTAGTGGATTTGCCGGAGTCAACATGTCCGATGACTACAATGTTGATGTGTGTCTTCTCCTTCCCCATTCTGCTGGGGTTGATGCAGTCTGTAGGATGACTGTGTCTGTAGGAAACCAGAAAGAAGTGTCACCGCCAATTCTTCAGTTATCCAACCCGAGTGTACCTGAGGATGGACATCCACTGCCATCTCCATCGTTGTGGACAATAACTCAGTTCCTTTTTCAGCCATGTAATGGCACCTTCATTCAAATAACATTAATGGGTCATCCCTAAGTTTGACATTGATCATTAGAGAGTGGCAGAAAATATGCCTATGGGTCAGAGATTGGCATCCTATGGTACTCCAACAGCTGTGTATTTCAAGTCACATAATTAGTCAAACAAGTATGTTGTAGGCCACAACAAGTTAAATGCTGCAGTGCTTATTACCGCCACCTCTGTCACAATTCTTTTGGCCTACATTTGCATAACCATGTCATAAATCAATCTAGACAGGTTAAAATGTACATCACATTCATTGTAGGAAACCATCATTTATAATATCCTTATATACCATATGATACAGCATTTTTAAAAGATATGCCATGACATCAAACTTTCATATTAAAGTGGAAATAATCACCCATTAAAAATGCAACAAGCAGACAAGAGTTTAATAAATGCCCAAATAACTAAAAGACACATGTAATACTTTTGTAGGATCACTGGCTTCCACCAGTTTATCACACCTCAAATATGTCAACTCAAATTACTGCACTGATGCCCAGATGCCTTTGGTGAGTAGGAGTTAACACAACAAAACAGTAAAGATGGTAGCACAGGCGATAATGAAAGTTATGTGAAAGTGTGAGATATAATTAACGCTTTCAGTGCTGGAAGTTACGAAAGTGCAACATATACAGTCCTGAGAGGCTTAAAAGCTGGGCGTGTGAATTTAATATGGCGATACTTGGAGCATAAGACACTAGCGATTTGAACAAAACCAAATATTTAAAAACCTTGTCTCTCTCAATTTGCAAACGTCTCCAAACTACTACCAATGTCAAGGTTTAGGTTCATCTTATATATGTATTACTATTCAAATGGTCTCTGTTTCCAATCAGACAACACAATTGGAATCCCAGTTGATGTATCTGCTGTTCACACATTTACATGGATATATTTAGGTATGACATCACTTCTTCTTACAGCTAATCTGCTATATACAAATGTAACTGTGTTTGATCCACGGGAAAGTTGTTAACCCTTTTCAGTGCCAGGGGATTGCCATATCACACTCTGATATTAACCATTATGTCCTGGTCATTCTAGCTTGCCCTTTATTTGGACCTGGAGCCCAAATATTAGACATCTGAGTCCAGGCAGTCCACATTTGTCATTCACAGCATGACCTATGAGTCTCTGATGAGAAACTGGCCTTTCTGAATGTTGTACTAAAGACCCCTCACTCAAATGTAATGCAATGCAAAAATAACATGGGCAGCCTGGCAGCAGATGGTTTGCAGAAATGGGAGAGGGCATGGGTAGAAACAGAATGACACATCAGAGACATAGAGTTACAAACAAGTGTCTTCAGCCCACATATTCAGAGTGGGTCTCTCTGTAAGGATGCTGGTCAGTCTGTCTGTCACTGCAGTAAGGGAGAGTGAAACAGTAAGCTGTTGGGATATTTATCTGTCTCTAAATCAGTTGATTGATTCCTCTTTTAGTGTCTGTTTGCTGTTTGTATGTGTAGATCTCTCTGCCTCTATCCCGGCATACAGAAGATCTATAGCAACAAATATATTATGTTAGTCTGTTTTGTTGTCTTGAATATGGCTGTCTATATGTCCACTGGTCGAGAATTAAAAGCCTTCTCTCTGTCTTATTGTCCTGTGTGTATGCATTTGGTCTCTGGTCATGTATATCAATGTTTGCCTGTCCTCTGGCATTTAGATGCATATATGCCCTATATCCCATAGAAAGCTGTCTGTCTTCTGTATATAGGGTTTCCTCCTGTCCCATATACAGCTGTCTATATGTCCCCTGGTCCTGTATATAAAGCTGTTCATCCTTTAGTTCTGAAAATAGCTGAATATATTCCACCATCCCTCTTTCTGATCCTCCTCACCATCCCTGCCCGGCCAATGGTTTTCATGTAACGCCACAGAAACAACACAAACAAACAGGGAGATGTCTGGCAAAAAACCTCCCAGAGACCCCCAAACACTCCAAGCCAGGCAACAACAACAATGAAGTCACGATGTCCTGGGGCATCAATAATAGTGATGTAATATTTGTTTGTCTCAAACTTCCACAAAGAGATATATATATATGGTGATTCCTCTCTCCCGCTTGATGTAAAGATGCATGAATGCAGTTGTTGCGCAGGAAACTATCAGAAGGTGTGATCGGATAGCTGCAGGTCTGTCAGGTAACAGATCTTACAGTGGGCTGCCAAATAGGTGAGACCTGGCAGGGGGCTACATGGAAGGTGAGATCTGACAGGGTGTGCAAAGAGGTGAAGACTGGCGGGGCGGGGGGGGGGGGGGGGGTAAAGGTAGGTGAGGTCTGGCGGGCGGTTGAAGAAGTCAATGTTCTTATAGTTTGGTAGGAGACTGGGTGGGGGCTGCAGAATATTTAAGCAAGGTTTTAGAGGTCTGATTGGGGGTTGCAAGGTAAGTGCTATTTATTCAGGCAGAATGGTGGGCTCAAAGATCTAGCAAACGCTGCAAGGTAAGTGGTCGGGATTCAGGTAGGAGGCTGGGTGTTTATTCTGGGGATGCAATAACATGGAGGCTTGGACTGGCATGTTTTTTTAAAAGGTTCCAGTATTTAAAGAGTGCAGGGATGTAAAGGGTGCAGGGATGCAGACGGAGCTCCTACCTGGTAGCTGGGCTTTCAGACAGCAGGGGCAGCCGGTTCGCGATCAGGCAGTTTTTATTTCTCCAAGAGGGGTCCACCTACTGACGGCCCCAGCGCAATGCAGTCACCCCTGCAGCACAGCAATGCGGTACCGGGATGAGGGAAAGGGGGAGGGATACAGAGTGAGGGAGAGAGGGAGGGATAGTCTGAGAGAGATAGCAGAGGATGAGCTAATATTACAGGCAGAGATACAGAATACCACATTCATCTGATGGTCAGAGTTATGGCAGAAAATAATAAGAGAGCAACAGAGAGAAAGGGGGAGAAAAACAGAGAGGGGAAGGAAACAAATGATGATATTAGGTGACAGAAGGTTCAAACAGAAAGAAACAAGTGGGAAAGGGATAGGAGACAAGACATGGAGAAACAGAGAATGGGGAGTACAACACAACTGGGATTATAAACAGAGATCGGGAGGACATGAAACTGAGGGAAAAAGAGAGGGGATTGTGACCCAAAACGTGGGAGTGAAAGAATAACAAAAATAGAGAAAGAGCTAAAGAGAATGGGGAGAAAAACAAAAATGGAACAAGAAACAAACAGGGGTTTGAACAGAAACAGACCAAAGGGAAAACCACAAAACGAAAAAGGGAACGATGGAAAGAAAAAGGGGAGCAAGGAAGAAAGACAAAATAACAGAAGAGAGGAAAGAGAGTAACAGGGATACTAATAAAGAATGCCTTTTACATGAGAAAAAAAAATCAAGAAGAGGATTAGAAAGAGTGGAAGATGGAAGAGAGAAGTAGCAGGGAGAGTTAAAATTAGAAATGGAAATGGAAAAACAGAAAAGATGACAGAGAGAAAGAAGCACAATTCATTGCTTTTGATACCCCATATCGAACACATTTAGTTCATGTTGGTAGAAGGTGCATCATCTCGATCATAAAACACAAAAGTTCATCTTATTATGAAACTAATAATCTCATACTGGCCAGATGGGGAAATACTACTAGTGAAGCCAGTGCTATGTATCAGTAATAGAGGTAGCTTTGTGTTTACTATTTTGTCCACTTCTGCAGTGTAAGGTGGTTTCTTAAATTTGTTCCTCCTTCTGATACAATTTTCTGTTTCTTTCAATAATGACATTTTACAATAATTATTTTTCTCCTGGACTCCATTTAAACTGTTCCAACCTGATAATGAGTCGTTTACGCCTATTATAACTTTAGAAATATTTTTTCATAAAATATAAAACGTTTGTCTTTGTGTAGTGTGACTCACTCTCACTGTTCTTATACTAAACCACACTGACTGGTGATTGCTTGAGTCCAAACCTTCACCTACAGTAATATCTGATACCAAATCTCCACTTGTAGACACAAATGGAGATTTTAATACACAGATAAGCAAATGGGAGAGCACAATTGGCACTCTCATGACCAGTGTGGTCCACAAAGTTGGTGTATGGACGACATTCCCAATGATGCTCATGCAGCCAATTTAATGTTGAACAGCATAGGAAATGTAGACTGTACATATGGGATTTCAACGCTTTGGATCATCACAGGGGAGAAACAAGAAATGTGCCTCGCAGTCTCGGCACAGTACATGGGTTACTGCATGTATCATTTCTTAATTAAAATAGGTTTCCATCGTCTTTAATGAATGACTGTAGTGGTACAAAAAAATGTCCCATAAGTTTAGGATCTAAGCAATTATTACAGGCTATCACCAGGAGTCCAACTTTTTAATCCTCTTTACCCTTTAGTTATGACCCTCTTAATGTCATGTAAAAATATTCAGGTTTCCAATTCCCTCACCACTCATCATTTTCATATGCCATTGGAGTCCCAGTATTTTCAGAAATCATCAAACTTCCCACTGGACTAAAATCCTTTAAAATGTCCCCTCCCTTGCATTTAACATCAAAATGTTTCTGCTGGATCTGTAAATGTATGAACATATATTTTACTGTATATGTTTACATGTAAACGGTAAACATGTTTATGTTCGAATGTGTAACTTTATTTTGGATATGCTCTCCAGAATGCAATCGTAAAGTATTCATTTTAGTAATGATAAATAAATAAAGGGGTAGAAAGAAACCAGAGTAAGAATGCTAGGCAAAAAAAACAAAGTGTTAGAGAAACTGTGAACAAGAAAGAGAAAAAAACAGATATAGAGAGACAGACAGAAGTGGGATTAAAGAATTTTAGCAATGTATTCTCTTTGTTTATGGAGCCAATCTGCAGTAGTAAATGCAAAAAAATGTGTATATGATCCAGTCTGTAGCTGTACATACCTAACGGTCGACTCAAAAAAGAGAGAAACTTCAAGGTTATTGCAGGGAATTTAGAGGGTCATTTCAAACTTAGGGCCAACTTAATTTCTATGAAATTAACCAACAGAGGAAAATACTGGTACAAAAGTATACCTCTGAAAAAGCACTGCAAAATAATGCACAATCTGCTGGAATAATCAGCTTCACTCTGCAAGATCCATAAAACTTAATATTTATTGAACACAATGGTAAAAAAAAGTAGTATATGGAAGCCCATCGTAGGTAATATCACCTTACGCGTTTCGTCCAAATGGGAATTAATTAAAGGTATTCATTTAATTAACTTAATTTCTAACTTAGCTACATTGGCCTAAAGTTTGAAATTCCTATCACAATTCCCTGCTATTTTCTCTTTATCGAGTAGACTCTACAGTTTACTCAATATACCTCGATTTGTCCCGAATTTGATTTGTTTCAGGGACTTTAAATGAAATTCATAAATCCCCAAGATGCAACTAATCTGTATCCCTCCGTTTGATTCCAAATCTGCAATTCGGGCCATTTGGGACTTCTCAAAGGTCCTAGATCCAATCAGTAAGTGCTAGATCAACCAGAGGAGAATAAACACAAAGTGTGAGAAAAGAAAAAGGATGGTGGGGGGAAGCAGCTAAGAAATTGGGATACGTGAAATTGAAATGGGGAGGCAGAAACAGAGAAAGAGTAAGGAATCAGAGAAGTGGGTATAAATAATAGAGCAGGTGAAGAAAGAGGATGGGAGATACGGGAGGTGCAGAGTGATGCAGGGAAAAAAGGATGAAAGCAGAAAGTGATAAGTGAAGCAAATAGGAAAAAGAATAGGGGAGAAAAGAAAGAGAGATAGGGTAGGGAAAGGGAAACAGGAAATGAGTAATTATAAAGAGAGTGTGACTTGGTAATTGGAAGAGGGATGGGACAGCATGTGTTACCAAGCACCAGCAGCTGTTTTCTCTCCTTATGTCCTCCATTCCCAATAGTATGATGGTTGTGCAGCAGAACTGGCCATTACTTTATAGAGTAAATAACTATTATACTGGCTTTTGCCATACAGGCCACAAACATTTGAATAATACAAGAAAAAGGCCTAGAATGCATGTATTGTCATGTAAAGCAACATATCATTAAATCCACATGGCACTGTGAGGATTGACAGGAATTGATTTGCCCACTCCATGTCATTTAATATCCACCAAATCCAGCCAAGAATGAAATACATTTCTTTGACATCAAGCTAGAATAGTCTAGCCAGCATTAGAAATACTATAAGAAATGACAAACCTGAGGGTGCAGGAGAAAAGGGACTTTCCTTGTGCAGTGGAAAGTGCAATGCCCAATAATCCATCAGACTGAAATGCAAACCATCTTGTATTGCCACATTTAAATGGTGACTCAGCCTGATATCAGCAGAGTAACATATAAACAATGTGTGTAATTTAGAAGAGAGATCTTTATTCTGTGGCAAACCTCATTCTGCCTTCAGGATGTCCAGCATGGGTGTAAGCAAATCAAATATTATGTATATACAGAAAATAGCAATGAGAATGCTCGGAATTTCATGGACCTGGGGCAACAAACAAAACTATCAAGGCTAGTCTACTCCTATAAATAAGAATTGTGAACCCTACTGAAAACTATTGGTCTATACAGGGACCCATCTGCAAGCATGAGCTTGGAGTCCTTCCTGTATGTGGAGGGTATCCTCTGTAGCATGAAAAGACTTATTGCTTTGAATGTTTTGTAATAATGGGAGATGAGGTATTACAGGTTTTAGTCTGAGGATATCTTCTCAAAATAATATCTTGTTGGATTCTTGTTGTAACTCTGATCACAAAACACCAGTTTCATACCGGCCCAGAAATGGCACAATTCTAGTTCTCGCTGGTACTTGTTATTGCAATAAGTAAACCTCTCCCTAACGTAAACATGCAATGGCAATTTGGGCCAAGAGCAATGGATAAAGCCTAGTGTGCTGATAATTGCACATGCCTTACTTAATTAATTCATCTTGTTTTCTGGTCATATTCCCAATCTCGTCAAATGACTAGTGTGTACTGATCCACAAACATGATGACCTATTTCTCAACTCTCCATGCTATCTTGGAAAAAAAGTGTACACACATCCTACCCCACTTCAGTCTGGCTTCAAATTGTGTCAAATCCTTACTCAATATCTACACGTTTAAACATATGCAATAATATCTGGAATGATATAGAGCTGTTTTCCTAGATTTTGCAAAAGCCTTGACATCCATAACAAGATCATGACATCCTCTGAAATAATCTTAAATACTGTGGCATATGTGATCAAAAACAACATTTCTTTTGTTGCTATCTCTGACAGTCCTTAATGTGTCCATTCATGACAGCATCTTCCTTCCTCTCCCACTAACCCTACATCGAACCCCACGGCTCTACTCTTCATCCCCCTGTTATTTTCTTGTTTTATTATCAAATTTATTGTACAAAAGTAGAAATCCATATATAAAACACAGCCATCAAGTGTATCCACAAAATTGTTTTCATAGGTGCTATTGCCATTTTTCCATACAAAAACATTCACCATCCCTCCCCCCCCACCGCCATCCGTTCATGAATCTTGGAATACGGTTGTGCAGAAATAAATGTAAAAAGAAGAAACCTTCAGCTTAATACCCATTTTAGTTATCTTTTTATTGCTCATCTATATCGATTTGGAGTTCACGTTACCATTTACAAATACAGGATTGTGATTTAAGTAGAATAATGGCTTTAAGGGATTTTTTCCCAATTTTATTTTTCCATTTTCTATCAAGGAAATCCTCTTTTCCAGAACATTTTTTTTATTTCCGGAACATTTTTGATTCTCAAATATGAGTACCATTCTACCCTACTCAAAATGTTGTAGTTTCTAAGAGACTGAAACAAAACCACCCCCTCAATAGAGATTGGTTGTCTGATTACTACTATATTAATTTCCTTCCAAGAATTTAAGTTAATGTCATTTATCTAGGTTACCAATAAGTCAATGGGCATCTTAGTTTCAAATAAAAATGTTGAAAAGTACTTTTTCTTAATTCTCAACCACATCTTTTATAAATCTTTTGAAATAGGATTCTTTAGCTGTTCAGAGTCTCCTCAAGAGATTAGATGGGTTTTTACAGCCATCATCACCTTGCTCTAATATAAACTATGGGTAGGATTCTACACATGTATATGTCTATTTTGCCAGGTGGGAAAGCATAGAAATCACATATTCTCTCCAAACCTAATTCCATCTTGATGCTGGAACCTACAGAGAAACCCCAAATCAACTCTCGGATGCTTCCCTACCCACACAAAATGATTCCATTTTACCTGAAACTCTCTTCTCTCTTTCTCAATTTACTGTAAACAAGTGATAAAGTTTAGGAATACCATAATTGTTAATTATGTTACCTCTTCCGAACTAGGATAAATATATAGACTTCCATTTGCAGAAATTCTTACCAAACTGCTTCAAATTATTTATGAATATTTTTTTGCTTCAGCTATGCAAATGTATGCAGACGACACTGTGGAATAATTCTCAAATGTGAAATAGTGATTTGCCCAAAACAAATTAGTCCTAAATGCTATGCTGGCAAAATGGTGTCCATTTAGGACAATTCCAAACTTCTTAAACTAAACAATCCCCAATTAACCATCAACACAAACTGACCCCAGTCAATTCTTAGAATTAGAATGGAATCAGGCTAGATCTCAATCACTCTTTTGGTCTTCATGTTAATAAACTCTGATCCATACTGTATCTTGAATTGGTGCTTTGTACAGAAACAAATATTGCTTAGATTCCCTTGTGAAAAAACCAGATCATGTACTATCAGAATATAGTTTACTCTTCTGCGTCTAGTTAACTCAACACTATATAATTTGCTATGTGTGATGCTCAACTCTAGGTGCACTCTTTTTCACTTAGCTGGAAAACTCTGCTGCATTTTCTGAATAATATTCTCATTCCAAATACCCACACATTCTACAATCTCAGGATACATACCATTCCACAGTAAAAAAAAACAAATAAAAAAAAAAAGACATGCATTGAGCTTCTTTTTCTCACAAAGCTCCTCAAATGTGGAATAACCATTCAGACATATAACACTTAGATTACCCTTTATATTGAGGTAGTCCTCTCTGTGTTATACAAAGGGAAAAGATAAAAAGTAGTCTGCTCAGTACAACAGGCACCCGGGAACCCCTTCAATATTGGTATATTGCGAAAGAGACAGGGGAAAGAGGTCTACCTTCAGTAAAATCACTTTATTGCACATAAAAAAAAAATCAAAATCTTACATTTAAAAAAGCCACAATCCGACATAAAGTGCTTTGCAGTGTCAGTCTTGTAGAAAAGTGCAGTGTTCCTAAAGTTCTCTTCTCCAACACACAACGTGTTTTGCCTTGGAGGCTTTTTCAAGTGACACTATGTATATATATATATATATATATATATATATATATATATATATATATATATCCGTCCAAAAAACAAATGAAAAACACGCACTCAGGATTTTTAGAAAAATAGAAAAAAACCTGTATTACATATTGACTGTCATATACATCGACCTGGAGCCGTTATCAAGATCTTTATATATATATATATACCTATATTGAAGCCTCGTTGGGACTTCGGTGGATTCAAGACCCCACGTGGGGCTCTCGGATGCCTGATGTGCTAAGCAGACTACTGCTCAGTAATATGTGAGTGGTTTTACATATATCACTACTATAATCACAATTGTATAAAGATATACTACAGTATAATTTTTTATATTTTTATCTTTTCCCTTTCTATAACACGGAGAGGACTACCTTAATATAATCTAAGTGTTAAGTGTTGGGGAGAAGCGCACTGATTCATGTTTTTGTATGTTATTATTTGGACTAGAAGTGAAACACTAGTTGTTTTTGGTGCTGCCACTCCTATCACATATAGGCGCAGTATATTCCTGTTTTATTGAACCATTCAGACATACTTACCAGCATAATTTTATCATTTAGTTTTTCATTTTCATTGATTCTCCATATTTAGGGGGCATCGATGGCCCCAAATGTAGCCAATCTGTATGTAGGTCACGTTGAAGAGTCTGTTATCTATGCCCCTGAAAATCCATTTCTATTTTACATATTAGGATGGCATAGATTTATTGATATCATATTTTTTTGGTCGTGATCTAGTGAGTCTTTAAAATATTTTCACGAATATGTCAATAACTCCCTTGGAGGTTTAAAATGTACTCTCCGGCATCATACTAACGTAACTAATTGAGTTCCTAGATATGGTGGTATATAAGATGGATTGTAATATGGCCACCAGTATGTATAGGAAACCCATGTCGGTTAACTCATTATCGCAATTTGAGTCATGTCACCCTCCAAATATGCTCTCTAACATCCCCAAAAAATCAGCTCACTCGGGTAGAGAAATTATGTACTGAGACATTAGTAAGAGAACAATAAAAATCAGATTTACTTTTTAGAAATAGAGGGTATCCAGAACATACTTTAAAACCAAATTCTAATACATCTTTGGCGGGAGGCAACCCTAAGTTAAAAACGAATACCCTGATAGTTAGGAATTCTATGTGCTACTCCCCCATTTCAGGACCAATTCGTAATATATTCCTGGGTTCCCTAGTATGGCATATAGAAAAATGTCCAACCATAGAAATAAATTAAAACATAGTGATTTAAAAGAAATACCAGCTGTGAAAACTTGGCTTCCCCAAACTCCAAAAGGCAACTATAAATGTGGACATTGTTCACAATGTAACAATACTGGTAATGTAAAATTCTTTAACCACTCCTACACGGGGAAACAATAATATATTAACCAGTTTATTGTATATATTCTTATGTGTCCATGTTCAAAATTCTATATAGGTTGTACTACCAGACCATTGAGGGAATGTGTTGCGGAACATAAATCCACCATTCGAAATATTGAATTTTCTTTAAATACCAATAATGAAAACGTTAATGCCATGGCAGCAAAACACGGATCTCCTGCCTCTTTAAAATTTTGTGGAATAGAAAATTTCCCTTTACAACCAAGGGGCAAAAATAGAGGTCAGGCCCTCCTACGTAGAGAAGTCTTTTGGATAAATGAATTAGGAGCCTACTCCAATAAAAACAATACTGCAGGTTTAAACAGAGAATTAAATAAGGCTGTCTGTTTATAATGATTCTAACATATATGTAATGTCTATAACTTTTGTAAAGCCTGTATAACTTGCACTGTAAAATGTTTTTTTTATTATTGCTTTTGTATATTCATGTATATATTTACCTTAATTGATCTACTGTGGAATACACTGTACTGATTAAAGGTAATTAACCTATCCTGATCATTTGATCAGTATGGGCGTGTATATATTAGCTTACTATGTTCACATTTGTATACTCACCTCGAAAAAACACACTTGGAGCCGAAACTCATCGGTGTATATTTATGCAAGAAATAAATTCACCATGTGTTTTTCGATATAGCATCTTCGTTTCCTTATTATGTGAGACTACCACCTGTGTTCTAAAGAATTATGGTGAACAAAATAAGTACATTTATATCAATATTTGAATTGTACTCCTCTATGCTCATACTGTGGAGTATATTACTTATCTCCATATTTAGGGCCATGAATGAGCAAGTAGACCTCATTTTGGTCCATGCTGCACAGTTTATAAAACTGCCTTCCTCAGTCTGTGTCGTCTGTTCCAGTCTATAGTCTATGGTCAGTTATTCTGTATTTAATTGTCAATGTTTGCTATTTTTGACAAATTAATAGATAGTCTAGTAGGGCATATGTCCTGATCAGAGACCTATAAAAATAAGTTTGTTTTTTAACACTTGTCTCTGAATTCCCCTGTAAGGTACTTGCAATCTCATTCTTGTTATTGACCACTAGATGGTGGAAGCATGTAGTATTACATGTTTGTTATAGGCGTAGCCGCAGAAGACTTGCTTTTCCCACATCAATTCAAAACTTGCTCACACCACAATGATCATCTTTTTTTGCTGCTATATCCCTACCATAAGGTTGTTACAGACAAAGTTAAGCAGACTGATCTATAGAGGGTTGCCACCTGGCTGGTATTTGACATGCAGGCCGGTAAAAAATTGGCTTGAGACCAATGTTAAGTCTATGGAGAAGGAAGCAGGGCCGGTATTTTTCTGAAGAAAAGGTGGCAACCCTATAGATCTAAGACGCAATGAGCCTTGCTTGCAAGCTTACAGTCTTGTTAAGTCTAAGGAATCTCCGTGTTAGTTGATTCTGATGCTGTTTCCAAACTTATCAATCTCGAATGTTTCACAAATTTTAAAAGCCTCACTTGGTCAAAGACCATGGGAGGGGTCCATTGACCTATCCAACTGTGTCAGTCTCCTGCTCCTTAAGGTAAAGCTGGATGACATCATCTTACTTCCTGGAGACTGATGTAACAGTTCTCAACTGTTACACACCCTGATGAAACTGCAGGAAGGAGCATGCACACAGCCATGAGAGTTCGTCCTTCCCCTGCAGCTTTTGCCTGCAGGGACTAGAGAGACATGTCCTTACACACTGCTTACACGACAGACAAAATAATATAAACTAATTAAATTCACCAGGGTATAAAACAAAACCCTTAACAGAAAATAAGATATATGTAATTGTTGACAGTTTGTTGACAGTCTATTGTGAGGGAAGGGAAGTGAACCTGTGACATTTTCCAATCTTAAATCAGAATATTCCATTGTCTTTAGTTTTCAGGGTTGTGGGTTTGATGTGCTTCCATCACAGTACTTACTGTTCAAACTAATCTATTTCTGTGCTTCAGACAACAGATGTTGAACCAGACTGATGAAAGCTCCAGGCAGATGATGCTGACTCCAATTCCTTGATCCATAGGCACCTCCTGACACTTTGGTACACTGTTCATTATCTTTACTAAGATCCTTGTCCTTCAATCAAATCAAGCTGGGCTTATTTATAATTTATTTTGAAAACACAAACCTATTCAACAGTTCTGTTACAAAATGCGGATGTCACATGATAACTGATGGAACAGAAATTGAAGAATTTGCTAAATGAGCTTGCAATCTAATAGAATGTGGTGCATGAAAAATAAGTGGTAAGAGGATACATTTCATAATATGTTACTGTTACTATTATTCTGATCCTTTATTAATAAAGTGCCCTGTGTATTCTGGGATGCCTTGTAACAACACAGTAACTCATAAACAAATATAATTTAGATAGACTGGTTGCAAACTGAGCAGGAGAGTATGTGTAGGTTTATTATCAAACCTGAGTGTCTTTGTGTTGGGTCACATGCAACTAACTACACACATCCCATAGGGCAGCTATATTTGTAGAATGCATGACTGTAAAGAATACCAAACATATACATCATTATTATAAATGATTAATTAAGTAATATTGTAAAGCTGGAATATAATTCACATACAATGTAACTCCAGATACAATTACATTTAGACCTGAAAAGGAGATATGGGAATAAGGTCACGCAGTCGCCCCCCCAAAAAAAAATATATATATACAAAAGTCTAAAGTGAGGTGCTTAGGAGAGTGGACCAGCCCACATGGGACAAATCAGAGTAAACAAAATAAAGAAACCAGCACACTTAGGTGCAGAATAATATAAATATAATACATGACAAGCCAGACAAAGAACCAAGCCTATGTTTCAGCCCATTATGCAGGCTTTCGTCTGGTTTTATCGAAGACATTTTGGTACATAAAAAAAAAGCCAGGCTGGTTTCTTTATTTTTTTACTCAGACCTGAAAAAGGAGTCTGCCCTGTTCAAAGCCAGAGAAACAAAGAATACTTTACATAAGTGTTATGTTTTTTTTTTAAGTACTTTGAATTCATTGGCTGATACTGAACATCTTTTCTCTTTTTCAGTATTAGTTGAGACTAACAATTAACGTTCTTCTTTGTCTGCTTTTTTCCATTCCCCCTTTCATGACTTGTAAGACTACTCAATAAAAAGAGAACTGCAGGGAATTGAGACCGTAATTTCAAACACAGTCAAGCATTGCTTATACTGTGACTATAGAGAATACAAATGATATAAAATGACCTTTACATTGTGTTAGCAGAATTGCAAGCAGACACATAACAGTGAAAAAGTGTCCATGGTGTCTCCTTCTTATGACATCACCTGTCGCTTGAAATGCGAATTACACATTTGCCATTGAAAAGGAGTTCATTTGCATATGAAGCCACAGGTGATGTCATGAACAGGAGACTCCACAGACACATTCAAAACATGTATTACTCTTATTTTATGCATTTGCTTGCAGTTTTGCTTAAACAAAATATAGCCTATGTTTCATCATTTTTCTCTACATTCACAGTATAAGCAGTGTTTAGGTTGTCAGACCTTTAAGACCAAAGTAGCCTTGTTGGAAAATTTCTCCCATTCAGCAGCATTGGAGAAGTTTTCCGACTTGGCGAGTTTGAAATTCCCATCTCAATTCTCTCTCTCTTGCGTAAACATGCATATGTTTGCATTTAGTTGCTATGTTATTGCACACACATTCATCCCTCCCTACTGCTCCTAACTCTGCCCCTGATCCCTCCCACTGCTTCCAGCCCCACCTCTAGCTTTATAAAGGCAAGCTTCAGTTCTTTTTCATATAACACATTCAGTGACTGAATCTCTGGTCGTGGAGAGAACTCCCAGCTTCTCCTTTTCAAATGGGCCCCGTCGCCTAGCGTCTAACCCACAGAGCCAGGCTCCTGAGGATACAGCAAGTCGGAATACAGGTAAATATGATAATATACATGTATGTGTGTGTGTGTATATATATATATATATATATATATATATATATATATATATATATATATAAATATCCACAGGACTATCGGATTTCGGAGTCCCTGTTCTGTAGTGATTACAGTCGTATTTAATACTTATAGAAATTTGTATAGAAATAAAGTGCAAGCTCTTTGACAACAGTAAACTCTATTTCCTGGTGGTTACTATCCTCCTTAATCATTGTTACCCTATGATTTGAACTAGATCACCATATGTACTATACACGCAGAAGATACTTTAGATTAACCCTTTGTGTGCCTGTGGCATGATTCTCTGTCCTTCAACAAGTTAAACGTTTGTTTTTCTTTCTTGTAATGGCTGCTAGCTCAAGGTGCTAATCTGTTAGTTGTGTCAAATTAACGATTTATCTTTTTAAGCCTTTGTTAACTCTTCTGGTAGTTGGGTCTTCCCATATATTTTCCTTGTGAGATTTGCTCCCCACTCATTGATAGATAGACTGATCTGTACACCACTCTGGCAGCTATGAAGTTAATAAGAGAGACAATGTTTCAGCTAATTAACAAGGCATCTTCTTGTTTGCATCAGGAAACCCGCAATGGGTGTGCACGGATGTGAGTAAGCAGTGTGAGTGTGTGAGTGTGTGTGTGTGTGTGTGTAACTTTTTATCTACTGTGAATGACGGATCATGCGCTAGAGCGCCAACATGTTCTACAGCGCTGTACAAACTGTAGACTGGCCTGACCGGTGACATCAAATCGAACTTCTAATAAGTTTGGTTGTTGTCATCTTTTATTTACCTCAATAATGTGGCTCTCTTGGCAGCGCAGTTTTTGTGAAAGATAGGGTTAAGATCTGAGCTCAATATCTTATTATTGCATTGGTGGAGTCAATATTCGCATCCTTTTCCCCTGATCCTGTTGGGTGGGATGGGGTTAATATTAGCAGGCTAGTCTTTTTTGTTAGCAATGACTCCTAATAGTAACAGCTCTCTTGTTTGGGCAGTGTTGGGGTTAATCTTAGAAGCACCACCTCCCCCTTTTGTTCTCATGGCTGGGCTTTCTTTTTCCTTCCTGGCAAGCAGCTTTACTGAGAGGGGAGGGGGAGCACAGGCATGATGTGATGAAGCCAGTTGAAACCAGTTTTACAAGCACAGCTGAGACTGAATTATCTAACTCTTTCATGGCTAAATTCCTATTGATATGTAGACTTTATACATAGGGCCGAACTGGACACTTGGGCACATGTCATCAAACGATGTATATAATTTATTTAACCTGGATACATTATTTACAGTTTTGCCATAAGAAATACGCTGTCAATTTACTTGGAACCCCCTGTAATCTTATGGCAAAGTAATTTTATAGAATTACAATTTAAAATAATGTATTGACAAGAATTCTGGAAAAGGGAAGGCTCCACTGAAATATTGTCTTGTGTGTTTATTTTATTTATTTGTTATAGGCTTAGAGTGGGCTGGATGACATCATGGCAAACCTAGCATTGACCATATTTGTACTGCTAAATAGACTTCAAATCCTACTTACCAGTGTAGATGGGTATAGCTCTCATAAGCTTGACTAAAATGGCAAACACTAACCTGTATGGCTTGGAAGAAAGATGAGACAGAGGGGATATGATGGAAACATTTAATTACGTAAAAAGGAATTAACACAGTACAGGAGGAGAGTATATTTAAAAGAAGAAAAACTACAACAATCGGGAATTTTTGCTTTACTGAGGGGGTAGTGGATGCATTGCATAGCTTTCCAGCAGATGTGGTAGAGGTTAATACAGCAAAATCCAATATGGAATTAGACCGTTCTTTGCTGCCACTTCATTGCAGGACTTTGAGTGGCTGATGGTTCACCTGTCAGTCGCTCTGTTGAAGGTTAGCTTTAGAGCTGTAATTAGGGGTTTGAGGTTAGTATTAGGGGCTGATTTGAAAGTTGGCGTTTGGGGTCAGGGGGTGCTTTGGGGTAAGAGTGGAGTCATTTATTAGGGTGTTAGTATTTGGCACTGACAGTTCAGAGCAGAAACAGCCGTTGAACTGGCCACGAGCAGCTGCCCTAGATTCAATGCAGTGTGCCAAGATATATGAAGATTTAATTCCAGTACTAAATACCGTGTAATCAGCTGAAAGAGTAACTCTATACACTTGACTTCACTACAAGCTCCTTCTACTATAGCCTGTACTAGGTCTGCTGGATTTCCTTCTTCACCCACAGAATATCTAATCTCCCTAGCACAGGTTGATGCCAGGAGTTGCCCAGAATAGCCTTGGCAATCTGCAAATGAACAATCAGGTCAGGGTGGTAGGTGTTCTATAGAAGTACATTATGTAAAAGATCCAGCAGCTGTCCAGGTAATCAGTTTGGAGTATGGCAGCAGCTAATGTCATCTGTAACCTAAAGATCACTGGGCATTTTACCCAGTGCAGCCCTGAATAAAACTTCTCTGGAACCCCCTACTTCATATAAAAAATCCTAACTTAAGAATGTGGCTGCAGTTTGAACATAAAACTTTGGAACTGAGATCAGAATCCCCTCTGTGTGGTAAAGAGACTGAAGTTGCAAAATCTTTTTACCCCCTGGACAAATGTT
The DNA here is from genome assembly GCA_036172795.1 of Pelodytes ibericus. Taxonomy (NCBI): domain Eukaryota; kingdom Metazoa; phylum Chordata; class Amphibia; order Anura; family Pelodytidae; genus Pelodytes; species Pelodytes ibericus. The sequence goes on from CM069862.1 coordinate 133,462,231, forward strand.
CAACTCCAAACTGATTCAGCCAGCCTGTCTTACTGCAGTGAGAGATGACTGCATCGCTTTGCTAGTCATTACTTGCCCTCTTTGGCATGTAAAGGGTTACTCGAATCTTAGTCCCTAAAAATAGAAAACAAGCTTTATATTTCCCATCCTTGCTTTTACTGTACAACCTAGTGACCCAGTTTGGCTATATATAACCTGAAATCAAGCTTACACAAGCACAAAAAAGATGATTTTTCTGATTGTAATGTTTTTCTTTCAGAGATCATTACTTATTTCCCTGTGAATGTTCAGAGCAGTAAACCTGACTCGGGTTACTAACTGACCATTCATAACTTGGTGGGAGCCTAATGCTCTTTGGAAACTAGAATCCAGTGTAATCAAACACCAAATAACTTCTCAGTGTTTTATAATCTATTATCTGTTACTGGAAATTTATCAGACTGGACTCTGCTTTGTAAGAAGATGAACATTTCTGAGAAACTATCTGTAATGCTTGGTAATCTATTACTCTGTATGCTCTGTATAAGATGAGCCAGGGATAAATGTTCTGGGCCTTGTGAATTTCTTGTAATCCTAAGTGACTAATAGCTATACACCGATCAGCCATAACATTATGACCACCTGTCTAATATTGTGTAGGTCCCCCATTTGTCCCTCACTCATTGAGGCATGGACTCCACTAGTCCTCTGAAGATGTGCTGTGGTGTCTGGCTCCAAGATGTTAACCACAGATCGTTATAAATCCTGTAAATTGCAAGGTGGGGCCTACATGGATTGGATATGTGTGTCCAGCACACACTACAAATGCCCAATTGGATGGAATCTGGGTGCCAAGACAACACCATGAACTTGTTGTGTTCCTCAGACCATTCCAGAACCTTTTTTTGGTTTGTGGCAAGGTGCATTATCAGGCTTAAAGAGACCAATGCCATCAGGGAATACAGTTTCCATGGAATGCACATGGTCTGCAACAATGATTAAGTAGGTGTTGCGTGTCAAAGGAAGATCTAAATGAATGGCAAGACTGAAAATTTCCCAGCAGAACATTGTCTAGATCATCACACTCTCAGTTGGCTTTCCACCAGTCAGTGGTCATAATGTTATGTCTAATGGAACAACCAACTGAGAACTAATGGTTGATGGGGGATTACAGCATGGAATTAGACTGCTTCAAACCACTTGGTCACACTTGTCATGCACTGCATTATATGAAGAATGACACCACATTTCCAATGTTGATGGCTTTTGAAAGTTGATACAGTATTCCTGTTCAGTGCAGTGTGGGACAGGGAAATATTTAATTCTAGTATGGTCACATTTGAATCTGAGATCTTTTCAGTGACTGGCTTGACCCAGCCCAGTTTCCCAGAGTTAATGCATCTAAAAGAAGGCAACTAACGTAACAGTTCTAGGAATGATGAATCCGTTTCATATACAGGTCAGTTGTCAGTCATCAGCAGGTCCATCAGATTTACAATCTGAATTATTTTTTTATTTACCAGCTCAAAATATATCTCAATATGGAACTTTTATTTCCAAATCTGTACATTTCCCTCTCTCATTATTTCCCTATTATTCCAGTAGTTACATAATTAACTCCTTCTAAAAACAGGCTGGCATGTTCTACAAATAGCTTCCAAACCATACCCATTGTAGACACGGCCCGTATGCAGACTGAAGAAGAAATGGTTATTTGAGAGAACAATATCTAGTCTTCTCACAGAGCTTGCAGGCTAGCTGATTAATGACCGGATAAACGTCTTTATAATATTCCCTTACACACTCTCTGTATTTTCAAAACATTTTGATGACATGTGCAGTGTGCACACAAGTAGTTACACCACAGTGTGTTCCTGGCTATTATTTGGGTCAGTTTTAAGGGAGAGGAGAGGGCAGGGTTATGACAGCCAATGCTGTGCTCCACATTCAGTGTACCTCCTGCTACAGACCTTGTACTCTTTGTGACTGTATATTGTATGTTATTAAAAGTTAATAATTGATCATTAGTATGTTTTTGTTTTGGAACGTGAAAAGTGTACCTTTGGCAATTGAGTCTTGTTTATAAAACTGATAACTAATGTAGTAAGTTTGTCCACAGATGAGTTTTTTTGATTTCACTAGAATTGTGACTGATTGACATTTTAGATCACATGTGGAAATTATTTATATATTTTATTTATATATATATTTTTTTTTATATATTATATTTATTTCTCCATGTTAAGACTAAGCTGTGTTCTGTTGTGTAATACCTGACTGTTAACCAGTGTATTGCTTCTCTCCTCAGGGTAAACATCATTTTAAGTAGAACAAAGGTTTGAACAATGGCATCCATTCCATCAAGTGGCTCACTTGTTGCAACTCATGATTATTACCGAAGTAAGTATATTTTATATTAAAACAATCACTTGTGATGAAGGCGCTGTATTTGGGGAATTGTGTGGAAAAACAAGTCACTTAGTAAATGTAAAAACTGTATTTAATTACCATTTGGGGGCTGGGGTAAGAAGTGCCTTTTACTGAGTCTTTTCTTTCTCACTAACTCAAATACCTCTATAATGCTTTTCCTATTGATCAACAAATATAAACCTATATTTGGCAATATATAGTACTGGAATTACATCTTACAACCCCAAAAGATGTGTTGCAATCTGCAATTGTGCAAGGCTCAAGAATATCTATACCACAGACTGCGGTCCAAGGTCATTAGAATGTAACTCTCCACTTTCCTATTGTTAACCATGACCTTCTTTTTTTTTTTTTTTTTTTTTTTTTTTTTTTTTTTAAATAGGACGTCTGGGATCCACTTCTAGTAACAGTTCGTGTGGGAGTGTGGACTATTCAGGAGAAGTCATCCCTCACCACCCAGGTAAGTAAACTACATGAAATGTGCCCCAGCATCTGTCATGGATGTTTCCAGAGTGACTGGGAAGTCTGTTAAAGCCTAAATAAATGTCCTTGTTTTCATATATATAGGTCTTCCGAAATCGGATCCTGGTCACTGGTGGGCTAGCTTCTTCTTTGGAAAATCCACTCATCCCATCATGACTACGCTATCGGAATCCCCAGAGAAGTGAGTCTAATTTAGCACGAAGATTGCTTATGACCATATTGGCAGTCTTTCCTTTGTCATGCATTCTAATAAAGTATAGAATAGGATAAAAACTTGCCCCTTAACATCTGCAATATACAGACCCTTAAGTTTCTGGTAATACTGCAAAACTGTTCAATGAAATCCCTTTGTTAGTACATGCCCTTTGTCATAAAACATAAAACTTGTACAGACAGAATTAACACCCTGCTACCCCCTCCCCCAGAACATATTATTATTATTATTCCTTATTATTATTATTATTATTATTCTTGACTTGAGCAATTGTTTGCTCTGGTGCTTAAATATACCAGCACTGCAGAAATATGTGGAACATGTTTTAACCTACGATGGTTTTCATTAGATGTCTGCCTCAAACCCTACTGACTAATATTCCTGCTTTCTGTCACTGCAGCTCAGGAACCTTCCGTGTGACCAATGGCCTGATTCCCTGCCTGACCCAGGAGCCAGTGAGGAAGCACAATGTTGACGACATCAAGACTGACTCCAGCACCTCTGCCTGACCCTACCATGCATTCCCCTAGACGCTAGGTGGCGGAGCCCTACCTACCCTCCCCACCCCACAGGCTGCCCTGTGTGTAGATTTAGCTTTAAATGTTGTCTTTGTTACGTTTTTAATATAAAAAAAATTGCCAAAAAAATTATCCATCAGTAACACTGAAACATTCTTAATTGTTTAATAACCTGCCTTAATGAGGCCTTGTTTTTATTTTGTGTAATAAACCTGGGCAGCCTTTAAATTGCTTATCATTGTCTGGTCTATTGATTACAACATCGGGGGGAGGGGGGCGATTTGTGGAAGGACTAAGAAAAGGGATGGAAGCCCTTTGATTTGGTCATATTGGGTTTAAGAATTAAATTTATCTGATAACTTTGCTTTTGTTACCATTTAAGGGTATTTTATTTGTTTTTTTTGCGCTGCAAACCTTTGTAAGAATATGGAAAACCCACAGATTAGAAACAATTCCCTCTAAATTGGGATACATTCTTTTAAAATGGATATTGCACCATAATTTTTTAGACTTTTTTTTGGTGAAGAGATAGTCTATTGGGTCGGCTCATCAGACCTTTGCCAACTTTAGTATTGGAAATCTGCAAGTTTAATTCCTGTAGCATTCTTACTTTGCGTATCATGCCGCGGAGGTCAAATAAGGCATACTGGACAATGGTAACATCTCTGTGTACTTGGAAAAGAGAATTTCAGTACTGGTTATCTCTCCTCCCTTTTTTTTTTTTTTTTTTTTTGGTGCTGAGATTCTGAATGTTGATTCTTGGGACTGCTACAAAACAAAGGATGTCTGTTAATTATAAAATTACAACAAATCTATAATAAACTGTAGTAAATAGATTGAAGAAGCTCCATATAATACCAGAGGGAAAATGTCCCTTTCATAAGCCTGTGTTCTTGGTAGTTGCAATCCATGATTCATAGAAAGAGGATCCTATGTGATCCATATAGGAAGGTTTGTGCATGGGGATACTGCAAAGATCTCTAGATCTAAACTGCACAGGTTTGAGCTGAATGTTACATTTTATATACAAAATCTATGAACCCTACAGCAACCCTACAGCACTTGATACACCTAAATGTGCAAAACATGTCCTCACCTAATACAATGTGAATCAAATTCCAGATGAACCACTTCCAGTAACTATATATCCTACTCCTGTGCAGAGTACAACAGCAACCATACAAATGTCTATAAAGCCAGTTTGTTACTATGGTAACTGTGGTCATGCTCGGGCTTAATCAGACTATACACTAAATCCGTTAAAGCAGGATGGTGACTGTTGTTTACAATCTCCAGTTTATATCTATACTCACAATAGCAGAGCTGACCATACATAGTTGGCCGACAGGAGTTTGGCAGCTGTGTGGAGGCTAATTTGTTATGAAAACAGGTTGGTTTCATTAATGCGGTTTGCAGACCTTTTTATTTGCCATTCCCTTTCATGCCAACTTGTTCATCTTGTAGAAGGCAGCCACAATCCCTGTTCACTCTCCATGGCCCCCTCCTATTTCCCCATCTTCCTCCTACAACTGACATTCCTTCTAGACATTAGATCACTTTAGACAGTCTGAGGTCCCTCCCCCCGCCCCCCCACTTCACTGTCCGGATACTTTAAGAGAGTAGTGCAAATCGGTGCCCTGAAAGGTTAAGGCAAACATGATGTAGTTTATTTTATGCATTACTTAATAAAACATTGTGTATAGCAAGGGAAAAAGAAAAATTGGGCTATGGGTAGCCAGGGTGACTGTGACTAACCACGAATAGGGTGGACTGATGAAAGTGTTGTGCTGGCAGAGAATGGGGCTGTGGTCTGCACAGACAACTCTTGTAGCAGTCACTCAAATGATGTGGGACATAAACATGTACACATAAAAGAAATCCATACATTTAAGGAGGAGAGTATATTTAAAAGAAAAACTACAAGAGGACTGTCTAAAATTAGAGGGGCAAAAAAAGGTTTTATAATTGTATTATCAGGAAGTATTATGTTACTTCAAGGAAAGTGAATGCATGGGATAGCCTTTCAGAAGAAGTGGTAGAGATTAATACAGTGATGGAAATTAAGCATGTATGGGATTGGCATAAGGCTTATTCAGAAAATTGGACAGACTGGACTGGCTGGTTCTTATCTGCCAACACATTCTGTTTCTCAGTTGGTTCAAATGTTTTTTTTTTTTTCAGTCTTTCTAAATATTTACAGCTTCCATACTCTGTACCTATTTTGCATATATAGAACGTTAGCTGCACCGCTGCAATAGATTTGCCATCACTGCATCTTACATTTCTGCAGTGCAATAACTGTAACTTGGATATTATTATATGGACTTTTTTATGGTGTTACCCTTTGAGTGGTTCCTATAAACCTGGGGGATGAAAGCCAAGATTTTCTGAAGATATGCTTAACAAACGTTCCTGATGCAATGGGCTTACGTTTATTGAATGCCATGAATATTTGTTGCTCTTACACTTATAAATAAATAGTGGTGCAAAAAATTGTGAATTAATAGTGTTACTAGTTGTATATTGTATTAATTACAAAAAAAAAAACTGTCTGCGCTTCTCACCCTTATAAAGTTGGCAGCAAATATATAAACAGAGTATAAATTAGAGGTTTTGGTTAAATGAATTGACTAAAGCAAAATAAGCTCATCCGCCACATCAAGGCACATTCTGAATAGGGTGAGAACCTACTCACCTCCTATCTAGTGGACACACAGAAAAGCTTATACTGCTATCAAAACCTTTTTAATGTGTTGGAGGCGTTGCAATTAAACATTCTCCCATTTAACCCTTGACTGCAAGCTTTAACCAGACAATGAGGAGCGAATATCCTCAATGCTCACACCTGTTTGGTAGGTTTCATTTTATACATATTATGTGAGCCTGTGACATTTTTCTTTTCCTTGCTTGCACATAGCAGCAGGGACACAAGCTATATATTGTTTGCCTCTCGTAGGCATCCTGAATATATGTTACCAATTATTTAATTTTTTGTTTTGCGGATTCTGTTTTGGATATGTGTTATAACAAATGTGATCTACTAACAGCTATCCAATGTTTGCAGTGTCAGTGGTCAAACAGAATGCTAGTACTTTCATTTACTTTTTGGTTTTGGTTGGCACCTTCTACATTAGTTTGATGCTTTTTTTTGTTTCCAACCTCAATGCCTAGAACACTGAGTGCTTGGCAAATCATAACTAGATAAACATGTGTACTAGTACCCAGAATCCCTGCAAACTGCCCTGACAGTGCTGATGAACATGTGAGTTCAGAAAATGTAATCAACAATGCTAAAATAAAGTACTGTTGGCTTATTGATATGAGGGATAGGTGGAGGCATTCTGCCAGATTTAGTCTCTGTATACTTTGGCTAAATCCCTTATTGTTAACTCTTGGTAATGCAGTTGTGGTTGATTCACTAAAGGCTTTATTAAGTTACTTACAAATTGGAGGAACTCAGAAGCACTTCAGTTGGGATTCTCTGGGGAGTAATTTGCAGTTGGTAACAAGATCTCCCCAGATTAAAAACATAGGGCCATCTATTAGTGCCCAATGACCCCTGGTACATTTTTTTTTATTTTCAAAGGACAGTTTCCAATGTCAATCTGACGTGCAACCACTTAAATCTCAGATACACCATGACCTGGTAGCTTTCTATCATTGAGGATATGTATTTGCCTAGAAATAACTCAAACTTAAAACCAGACTGTGGGGTAAAACAACGGCCACAGCACTTTATTTAAATAGCCATTGCATTTACAACCATATACACATATATATATATATCTACATTCCACATATATGTATATCCATAATTAATACAATGACTAAACATAAACATCAAAACTTACACATTAAACATTCCATATACAAGAAAACCAACCAAAGCTTGCAAGAGTATCCAGGTGGCTGCCGAAGTCCATGTTCTGGGCATATCCCAATGCCCCCAATACCTGAGGTTCGAGGTACCACTTTCCCCTCGAACCTCCCACCAGAGTCCCGATTGACTCTCCCCAATCCAAATCTTCCATTAACCCTCCTGGATACCCTGCAAGCTTCCGCCACAAGCCCATCACCCTGGATGGGCTCCCCCCCCAAACAAAACTGTGGCCATCTCTATTCCTTCCTGCAGAGCCAGGTTGAAGAAATCCAACCCCAGCTCGTTCTGATGTACCCCATCAGACCGAAACAGACCCCCCAATTTACCTTCCAGGTTAAAGTGCCGCACCACCACCCCGCCGTTCTTTCTCATGAAACTCGCCATTAGCTTGTTTATCTTTCCCCGGCAACGGTTCATGGCCGCCGAATCCCTGGCGTGCCTCCAAACCGACCGGGGAACCATCTCTGACCAAATGATCTTAATCCCTGGTAGAAGAGCATGCAAGCGGGACACATCCCGCTGCATGTTCTTCACCAGCTCCCTCTGCGGCACCAACCCCAAATCATTCCCCCCGGCATGAATAAGGAGTATGTCAGGGCGGCCGCCCCGCCACACTCTTTGCTCAACATTAGTCACCACAGCATTCCACAACATGCCCCTTACTCCAAACCACTTCAGACGAACCCGATCCGGAGGAAAGCCCAGCTGGATTCCATTCCTGCGAACTGCAGCTCTCCTCTCAGCCCAGTATACGTATGAATGGCCGATGATCCACACCTCCAAACCGGAACCTGTAACAGAGAACATCGTGAACAACATCGCAATATGTACACCGCTCACGCGGAAACAAAATTCCATCAAACACCACTTCTTTTTTTTTTTTTTTTATTATTTTTTTTTTTTTTTTTAACCATAACACAAAATCTTTTTTTTTATTTTTTTTCAACATAGACTTTTTTTTTTTTTATAACAGTAATCTGTGAGGACGAACATACGATCTGTACCGTCCAGACTCCCAGCGACCAATCCTCTTGACTAAAGCCTCCCCCAGGCCTAGCCGGAAGCCTCCGTGGCAGCCCCAATCCGAAAGGAATGGGTGCCGTACTCGTGCGCCGGCACACCCAGCCGCTCCAACGCCATCCTCATTACCCTGAGGAACTGAAACCTCGATAAACCAGAGGAGTCTGCGTGGACCAGGAGGGACTGAGACCCCTGCGCCCGCACTACCAAAAACTCCCTGATGCAGTGTACCGGGCACACCCGTTCGCCCGGTACCTTAAACAATTCCACCATACGGCCCCGCCTAGCCGTATCCATTTTTGAGGACCTGAGCCACACCAGTAGCTTCCCAGGTTCACACACCACATCCGTCGCCCAGATGCCGCCCAACCGGGCCCTGGAAGGACTTACCAACTCCGATATACGGAATGCTCCGAAAAAGGCCAGGGAAAAAGCCGCGGTAAACAACAAACGCTCGTAATCCGATGTGCAAATAGCTCGCAACACCTCCACCATTCTACGCAGCAACGCCACCGACACCGGGCGCCGTGCGTCAGCCTGCTTTTTTCCTCTCCGAAAACCTTTTAACGCTTGCCTTACCAAAAAATTCTTACACACGTCCACCTCCCCACGCAATTTAAACAAAAAGGACAAAGCTGCCACTGCTTTGTCCAATTTGGAAGGGGACGCCCCTTCAGCCGAAAGCTGCACCAAGAACCAAAGCAAGGCATCCAGCAGGGATGCCTCGGGGCGGTGTCTACCCCCCGTAGCCACCAGTGAATCCCAGTCTCGCCAGACCCTCGCGTATGCTGACCATGTGGAAGGAGCAAGCGAACTTTTTACCCATCCCGCAAGCACTCCATTCCGATCTTCCACAGTACCAACGGGCACTCCTGCCCAGTCCTGTCTGCTCCCGGGGCTTCTGCTCGAAACCGCTCCCACTGGAATCGAGAAAGAGCATCCGCTATAACGTTTAAGTGCCCTGGTACATGTTTTGCACGGAACGAGATGTTCAGTTCCATGCAAAGCAGCACAAAACGCCGTAAAAGCCGCACCACCGGGGCCGACGCTGCAGATAGGTTGTTCACTGAATGCACGACCGCCAAGTTGTCAGAGAAAAAGACAACCCGCCGGTCTCGCATGCACCTCCCCCATAAGGTTAGGGCCACTAACAGGGGAAATAGCTCCAAAAACGCCAGGTTCTTCAGGAGCTTGCTGCCCGCCCATGCCTCCGGCCAACGCTCCGCGCACCACTTACCCGCGAAGTATGCGCCAAAACCCACGCTACCCGACGCATCCGTGTAAAGCTCCAGCTCATCCGCCTGTACTACTGCGCACTGGAATACCACCTTTCCGTTAAACCGCTCAAGGAAGACCAGCCACACAGCCAGGTCTGCACGTATCTTCCTAGTCACCGGGATAAAATGGTGTCCCGCCGTGATACCCGCCGTAGCCCGAGACAGTGACCTAATAAACACCCGGCCCACAGGAATTATCCTACAGGCGAAGTTTAGGCGCCCTATCAATGACTGTAACTGACGCAGGGTAACCTTTTTGGCCCTACCTACCATCCGAACAGCAGTCCGTAGTACCACTAGCTTATCCCTGGGGAGCCTGCAGACCCCTGCTACCGAATCTATCTCCAACCCCAGAAAGCTTAAGCACGTAGTAGGACCCTCTGTCTTATCCGCCGCCAAGGGAACCCCAAAGCTATGCGCAACCTGTTCCAGCGAGCGCAGCAGCACCAAGCAAGATCTGGAGCCCATGGGGCCCACGCACAAAAAATCGTCCAAGTAGTGCACCATTGAACGATCATTTGCCACTTTCTTAACTACCCATTCGAGAAATGTTCTAAATCTCTCGAAATAGGCACAAGAAACTGAACATAGAACCCCTGATCAAACCAGCAGCCCAATAGGTGGTGACACTCCGGGTGGATTGGGAGGAGACGAAAAGCCGATTCTATATCTGCCTTAGCCATCAATGCCCCGGCCCCTGCGTCTCTGACCAGTTCCACTGCTCTGTCAAATGATGCGTACGATACGGAGCAAAGCTCCCTATCGATGTCATCATTAACCGACCCTCCCTTAGGATAGGACAAATGATGTATTAACCGGAATTTACCGGGCTCCTTCTTGGGGACCACCCCCAAAGGAGAAACCCGCAAATTCGCCATGGGTGGTTCTGGAAACGGGCCGGCCATCCTGCCCGCTTCCAGTTCCTTCCGTAATTTGTCCCTCACTACTTCCGGAAACTGAAGTACCGACTTCAAGTTCCGGCGGGAGATACGACCTGGGCCTGGGACAAACGGGATGCGAAACCCCCACCTGAACCCGTCCTCCAAGAAACTTGCATCCGCTCGCCTACCGTAGCGCCTTAGCCACGGCCGCATCGCGTCGCTGCTCACCGGAGTTCTCCCCTTTAGCCCCAGACTGCCCGGCTGAGCTACCAGCCTTGCCGCGCTTAAAACATCTGGCTGCGCTATGGGCGCCTCCGCAGACCGAGCACTCGTGCCGGAATTTGCAGGAGGCGCCCCACTTGCACTGGCTGTCGTTGAACAGCCAGCACGTCCCGCGTTTTCCGGTGGCCGGCGTGGAGCCTTGGGCTCCACCACCGGCCCCCCCGGAGAAGGGCGATGCCTTTTGAGCCATCATGATCTTTACCCAGAGCGTAATGTCGATCTGGTCAAAGCTCATGCCTGGGTTAGCGGCTAGGCGTTGACGAAACTGTTCGTCATACCTCCACCATGCTAAACCCCCATAAAGTCGGTACGCCTCCCATATCCCGTCCACATAACAGAATAGGGAGGAGCACTTTCCTGGGTGCTTTTCACCCAGGACACTAGCCAGGATGCAAAAGGAGCGCAACCAGTTCCCGAATGTTTTCGGGAGCTTCCTATATCGTTTTTTCCTTTCCTCATCCTCCTTCTTCTTCCTATCCTCCTTTTTCTCGTCCTCCTTGAGGTCGATAGGTTCCTCCAAAGGAAGCAAGGAAAGAAGTTCTACGTACTCCCCTTTCCAAATTTTTTCCCTGACCTCAGCTTTCAAATGTACCCCTAAAGGGCCAGAAAAAGACGCATACGAAGAATACCGCGCCACCTCGGCTACATTAAGTGCCCCTGTCTCAGTTCCCCCCGTATTGTTCCCCCCGGGACCTCCTGCCTGCGCAGCCTCATGAGAATTTGCCCCCAGGGAATGGGGAGGATCACCCGACGATTCCGCCGCAGACCCTGCCGCACAACCAAAACCGCCGCTCGTTGGGGAAGGGAACCCGGGAGGGACCCATGCCGATGCTACCGTGTTGGCTACTATTGTGTGCGTTCTACCCGCCCATGAATCTAAGAATGCCCGCAAGCCCCCTAGTAGCTCTGACTCGCCACGGCTAACATTAGCAGGTGTTGCAGTAAACTCACCGGTCGGCCCTCCGGCCGCCCCGCTGTCCAGCTCCGGCTGCCGAGCCTCTCCAGCCGTACGTTTTCCGCTGACACTCGTCCTCTTCGGGTCCCTTGGTTTCTCAATGCCATGATGGCCCCCTGGCCGAAGATCTGCTCCCGCCCGTTGGTGTCTGGAAGAAAAAGAACACTGGGAACGTATCGGCGAACAACGTAGCCTTTCCATAGACGGGGGAAGTAACCCCTGACCCTGCGACGCCCTCTGAGCAGTACGCCCTAACCCTCTGCCTGATTGCCAATCCCGGTCCATGGGTGACGGGGATCTACTATCCGGAGACCGTACCCCCCGCCGAGACCTGCAGCGACTGCGAACCTCTCGACGCCTTGTCTGAACCCCACCGCTCCTACCCGATCCCGGAGATCTGGGGGGAACCCTGGCATTCCTGTCCCTACCCCCGACGGGTCCGCCAGACCTAACCATGCCGAAATCGCCACCCATCATCCCGTCCTCCTCACTATCTTCCTCCCCGTCTATTTCTATAGGCGAATCTCCCCGGATCACTGGGGACGCCGACCAGGTTGGGGAACCGGGAGGGGAAAATAGCTCTGGGGAGCCCACCCCGTACCTATCCTCCAGGGGGGAACGCTCGCGCGGCGAGAGGGACCTACTTGCGCCGGTACCCGGCGCCGACTGGCAACGCTTAGCCGGGGCCTTACCCTGACCCGCCCTAGTGCTTAAACGGCGTGGAAGGGGATCTACTGACACCCTACCCCCTGGATTAATAGGGGACACCGATGATTCTGGGGATGAAAACCTGGGAGAAGCCTGTGGAGGCCTTGCGCGGCCTCTGGAGCGCCTAGAGGAGGTAAGTGGGGCAGGAGGGACCACACCAGTGTAGGGGGGACAACCAGGGGCCTTCCCCCCCCCCCCCACCAGACCTGCTCACCTGATGCACTCCTGCTGCAGCCACCGCTCCTGATCCTCCTCCTGAGCTCCGGATCCGGCCTTCTCGCTTGTCCAGGCCCCCCACCATCGAGGAGGTGCTGGGGCCAACGATCCCCGGCCTCCTGGTCTTCTGGCCGTTGGGCCCGCTCACCGGGGCCTCCGGATGCGCGATTGCATCCCTCACAGGCCCCGTTTCCGGTGCGGCCGTCGACTTCTGGTTGCGGCCTACACTTCCTCCCGTTGCGGCCGCATGGTGGGTGGGTGTCCTCGCCGTTCGGGCAGCTCGAGTCCCGGTCCTGGGTGGAAGAGCAGCGCGGCCCACAGCTCCTGGAACTCCACTGGGCCCAGGGAAGATGTCCTCTCCGGGGCTCAGGCGGCGGAGAGGCCTCACCGAACGAGAAGGCCTCCCAGATGCGGTGACAGCAGGCCCTGCTGCAGCTCCAGGTCCCTCCAGACGTCCCTTCAGCCAGCCAGGTCCCTTCAGCAGCGCAGCAGCCTTCATCTCCGCGAGAATCCTATCAATCTCAGCCTCCATGATCCTGGAAAAGAAGAAGGGAGACAGACCAGACACACAACAAGGGGGAAAAAACTTTCCTAAAATGGACCCCAAACTTCCTGTTCCTATCTTTTATACATATCCTCTCAGCACCCTGTCATGATTGCCCCTCCCCGACCTTGTCTGGGGGCTACATCACTCAGCCTTGCAACCTAATGAAAACCAGGAAAGGCCATTACTCAGCCATTTAACTTCCAGTAACCTATGATAGGAGTATCACAAACTGTAAGGACAAGCTCAGTGTCCAATTATGACATGATTAGCAGCTGCCTCTACTGATACATTGTTGGCAGACCTTTACTATGGAAAAGAGTTAATTAGGGTCATTGCTTAGGACAAATACTAATATTTGGGAACCAGGCAAAGCTTGGAAGTAGAGTAGAAGAGCATACATATTGGGATCTATTCACTTAAAAATGAGCTGCAGGTAAAATGAATATTTCCTCTCACTCACTATACATTGTGCAGATGCACATGGATAGTTAAATCTTTAGAAACTCACTTTTTTAACAATGCATTATGCAGGGCCAACTCTGTTTGCGAAGCAGGATAAACACTCCAGATTTGTCCCTGAACAATAAAGTTGGTTCAGCTTTCCTCAACTCACAGTTTAGGGAATTGACCCGATTAATACCAGTGGCATTTTGTCTAATCCAGCCTCTGTTAGGGGTCTCTGGATCAAGTCAGTTATGCCAACTGCTCTCATTATCACTGTTTGCCAGGGATGGGTGGTGAATGGAGGAAATGTGCCATGTTTAGGCGGGTACTCCTATAAATCACTTGCTAAATGTAAAATTCCTAGTAGATTTTCTATGAGTCTTAATTAAAAACTTTAGTTAATTTCTCATATTCATGCGTCTAGAGAGCTTAGACAGGTGGTCTTTCCTTGTCTGTACTGCACTAGGGGAGAGTTGTCAAGGTGGAAGATGGGCAGTAATGCCCCCCCATGGAAAAATTCACCCGAAGGTCGTTCGGTTTATAGACTTTCGGTTTATAGAATACATAGAATTACAATTCTATGTATTCTATAAACCGAAAGTCTATAAACCGAACGACCTTCGGTTTATAGACTTTCGGCTTATAGAAAACGTATAGTAGTATAGCCTTTCTATGAACCCATTCATAAGAATTATGAATGGGTGCATAGAAAGGCAATACTACTATATAGCCACCAGGGATCGACTTCAAGGTGAGGGGTAGGGAGGGGGCAGAGAGACAGGGGGAGGGGGGGGGCAGAGAGACAGGGGGAGGGGGGGCAGAGAGACAGGGGGAGGGGGGGCAGAGAGACAGGGGGAGGGAGGGGGAAGAGACAGAGACAGGGGGAGGGAGGGGGGCAGAGACAGAGACAGGGGGAGGGAGGGGGGCAGAGAAAGAGACAGGGGGAGGGAGGGGGGGAGACAGAGCAACAAGGGAAGGGAGGGGGGAAGAGAGCTACAAGGGGGGGAAGAGACAGAGGGAGGGGGGGCAGAGAGAAACAAGGGAGGGGGAGAGAGACAAAGCTGGGGGCAAGGGAAAGAGAGGCAGAATTGGCACATAAAAGGAAATAAAAACAAATGCATTTTTTTGATATAATTTTTTATTAAAAAAGCAATTTACATGTGAATATATACAAGTTTAACTTTTTTCCTATAGGGTAGTCTTATATTCAGGCTTTTAGTTTTTTTCCTAAAGGAATATCCAAAGTTTGGGGGGTCGTCTTATAATCAGGGTCGTCTTATAATCGAGCAAATACGGTATATTGCACCAACAGCACATGGCTTTCACTCATATTGAACCCACACAATTTCGCATGCTACAGTGTAAATTTGCCCCACAGAACATACCAGTTTCACTTTGATTCACTGAACTGCCCATGCAAAAAAAAAACCGCCACACTGTCACTTCCCCAGAGAACATGCCACAGTCACTTTGTCATTGCATATGCAACAGTTTGCCTGTTAAAATATGACACTGTTTGTCCATTAAATATGCCACAGTCAATGTGCACATCAATCTGCCAGTATTATTTTGCCAGTCAGAGCCCAGAAATATTATGCCAGTCAGAGCCCAGGAATATTGTGCCAGTCAGAGCCGAGGAATATTGTGCCAGTCAGAGCCCAGGAATATTGAGCCAGTCAGAGCCCAGGAATATTATGCCAGTCAGATACCAGGAATACTGTGCCATTCAGAGCCCACTAATATTGTGCCAGTCAAAGACAGGAATATTGTGCCAGTCAGATGCCTGTAATATTGTGACATTCAGAGCCCAGGAATATTGTGCCAGTCAGATACCAGGAATATTGTGCCAGTCAGAGCCCAGTAATATTGTGCCAGTCAGAGCCCAGTAATATTGTGCCAGTCAGAGCCCAGTAATAGTGTGCAATTCAGATACCAGGAATATTGTGCCATGCAGAGCCCAGTAATATTGTGCCAGTCAGAGCCCAGTAATAGTGTGCCAGTCAGATACCAGGAATATTGTGCCAGTCAGAGCCCAGTAATAGTGTGCCAGTCAGAGCCCAGTAATATTATGCCAGTCAGAGCCCAGTAATATAGTGCCAGTCAGAGCCCAGTAATATTGTGCCAGTCCGAGCCCAGTAATAGTGTGCCAGTCAGAGCACAGTAATATTATGCCAGTCAGAGCCCAGTAATATAGTGCCAGTCAGAGCCCAGGAATATTGTGCCAGTCAGAGCCCAGTAATAGTGTGCCAGTCAGAGCCCAGTAATATTGTGCCAGTCAGAGCCCAGTAATAGTGTGCCAGTCAGAGCCCAGTAATAGTGTGCCAGTCAGAGCCCAGTAATATTATGCCAGTCAGAGCCCAGTAATATAATGCCAGTCAGAGCCCAGGAATAATGTGCCAGTCAGATACGCCCCCCCGCCCAGTACTTACCGAATGCTCCTCCTCAGCCGAATGTCTCCTCCGTGCACTGCATGATGTCACATCCGGCGTCAGTTTTTTTTTTTTTTTTTCCGGTCGTCGCAATGCGCTGTGAACATAGCAAGCAGGGGTTGGTGGCCCACGGGACAGCTGCCTTGGGCCCCCCAGGAGTAACTGGACCCAGGGCAGCTGCCCCGTTTGCCCCGCGTTAAAGACGGCCTTGACGTTGAGGTTAGAACTGTACCAAATATTCTCTATTCTGCTTTTGGGTTTTTATGCCCAAGGTGCATAATCTTGCACTTGTCCACATTAAATGTCAGTTGCCACAGCTCTGACCATTTGGCTTATCCCTCCATGAACATCAACCCTGCTGCAAATCTTTGTATCATCAGCAAAAAGAGATGCTACCAACAAGACCTTCTGCAATATCCTCTATAATAAAGACCCAAACGGCTGATCTTAGGGCTTGATAGCCGTGCGCATGCGCTGTGTACTCGCCTCTTCGATCATCTGGTAAGAAGGGGTGTGCGGGGGGTGTGAAGGGGGTGGGAGGTGGGTAGCAATGCTCGCGCATGTGCAGTCTTTACAAAGTTACAGCTGAGTGATCAGCTGTAACTTTGTGCGCATGCGCAATGAGTAAATTCTCTTGCGATTGCACAGGAGAATTTGCTCGAGAAATCTGTCAGAACACCGGGCGAAACTGTTGAAGCGGCGGGGCTGCGCGGGCTAGGGTAACAGGGACGCTATGCGCAGAGCTGGCTACGTCAGGCGGCTTTAGGGTTCTAGCACCCATTAATTTAACGGGTTTCATGTCTAGTCACTAATAAAAATATGAAGAGAATAGGTCCAAGTACAGATCCCTGAGGTACCCCACTAGCAACAAGACCTTGCATCAAATATACTCCACTGACTACAACCCTCTGTTACCTGTCATTGCCATTGTCTAATCCATTCAACAATATTGAAATCCAAACTTAATTCTTCGCTGCCACCCGGCACGACTGCCGGGACTTCTATGATGAAGCCGGATCTTTCCGGCTTCTTCATAAAAGTCCCGGCGGAAGTGCCGGGCAGCAGCGGAGGATGTTTGCTTATATCGTGCAGACATTCTCCGGCTGCCTCCACTGGCCACCAGGGATATTCGGGCAGCCGGGGGATGTCTGCACGATAGTGCTGACATCCTCCATGCTGCCCGACACTTCCGTGTATTATGACGGACCGGCTGTCCGTCATAATGGACGGAAGTGTCGGGCAGCATGGAGGATGTCTGCACGTATAGTGCAGACATCCCCCGGCTGCCCCTACTAGCCACCAGGGAGAGACAAGGTGAGGTGGGGGGAGGGAGAGAGAGACACAAGGGGAGGGAGGGGGGGCAAAGAGACAAAAGGGGAGGGAGGGGGGCAGAGAGAGACAAGAGGAGGGAGAGGGAGAGAGACACACAAGGGGAGGGGGAGAGAGACACACAAGGCGAGGGGGAAAGAGAGAGAAAAAGTTTAGGGGGAGGAGAGAGAAAAGTTTGGGGGGAGAGAGAGACAAAAGTTTGGGGGGAGGGAGAGTTAACAGGGGGAGAGAGATAACGCTGGGGGGAGAGACAGAGACAACACTAAGGGAGGGGAGAGAGAGTCAATGCTGGGGGGAGGGGGGAGAGACAAAGCTGGGGGGAGGGGAAAGAGAGAGGCAGCATTGGCACATAAAAGGAAATAAAAACAAGAAATGCATTTTTTATATCATAATTTTTATTAAATATTAAAAAGCAATTTACATGTGAATATATACAAGTTGAACTTTTTTCCTATAGGGTAGTCTTATATTCAGGCTTTTTAGTTTTTTTCCTAAAGGAATATCCAAAGTTTGGGGAGTCATCTTATAATCAGGGTCGTCTTATATTCGAGCAAATATGGTATTTTAGTCACCCAATCAAAAAAATCAATAAGAAAAACATAGCAAGAGACTAATTAGGACCGAGCGACATTAAGCTCATTGCCTGTAGGTTTTTAGATGGCTCCAGGGTGTCTCAGGAGATAGCCCAGAGACAATAGGACAATGAGCTATGGCCTGAGACATCCTGGCAAGTTGGGGTTTATCAGTAATTCAATTAAGGGTTCAAGGGAGGGGATCTTAATTAGGGTCAGGAAGGTTATCAGTAGGAGGGGAATAGTGGGGGGAGTTAGGGTAATCAGGCAGGGCTATTTCAGCTGTAATTTGTGGAGTGAATCATTCTAATGCTTGTTCTCTTTTGTTTAAACTTATGTAAACTTTTTAATATTATATTCAACTATTTTCATATGTAATAAAAATGTTACTGAACAAATGTTCATTTCTTATTTTTTTTACGTACCTCTGCACCGACATTGCACCTAAAGGACTTTACACAGCACTATACAGTACCCACAGCACTTGGCTTGTACTCATATTGCACCCACACGATTTGGCATGCCACAGTGTCAAATTGCCCGCTAGAATATACCACAGTGTCACTTTGTTCCACTGAACTGCCCTTGCAGAACATGCCACGATATCACTTTCCCCCATAGTACATGTTATTTTTCCCCACAGAACATGCCACAGTATCACTTTGCCAACAGCCAATTTGCCTCTATTAGACTACCCATTAATATACCACAGCCAATTTTCCCATTATGCCACTATTAGCCTGCCAATTAATATGCCACAGCCACTTTCCCCATTAATATGCCACTATTACCTGCCCATTCATATGCCACATCCAGATTGACAATTAATATGCCACAGCCAATTTTCCCATTAATATGCCACTATTAGCCTGCCCATAAATATGCTGCAGCCAGATTGCCAATTAATATGTCGCAGCCAGTTTTCCTATTAATATGCCACTATTAGCCTGCCCATAAATATGCCACAGCCAGATTGCTAATTAATATGCCACATCCATTTTCTGATTATTATGCCACTATTAGCCTGCCCATTAATATGCCACAGACAATTTGCCCATTAATACACCACCACCCTCCTCCCCCCTTCCTCAGTACTCACCTTGTCGTCTCCTCCGTGTTTTATTTTGCCCTTCATTTGCCAGTGTTATTTTGTCATTCATTTGACAGGGTTTTTTGCTTGTTACTAGCCCACTGATAATTTGCTCATTAATATGCAAATTAAAAAATACTCCCCTCTCTCCTTCCCCAGTACTTACCTGGATGCTGCTCGTTCCCGGCAGTCTCCTCCACAGGGTTTCTACAGCCACCGGATATGACTTCCCATCATTTCCGGCGGCTATGACTAAAAGCCGGGTCCGCTGATGGCTGCAGCCTGATCGTGGCTGTCTCGTGTGAGACCGGGCCTGTTGACCAAGACTGTCACTCCAGGGGGCCCGGCTGCCCTGCCGACCCCTTAAAAAGAAAGCATGGGCAAACAGGGCAGCTGCTTACCATAGTAATGGGCAAACTAATACTGGCATATTAATGGGCAAATTAGCTGTGCCATATTTTATGGGCCCCCTATGTGCGACATAATTAAAGGGACACTACCACTTACATAAGATGTAACTAGATAACCTGGTCATTTAAAACAAACATATATAAATCATATGCCACTGTATTTTTTCTAAATGATTGAATCGATTACATATAAAAGGAACATTAAAATTAGGTGTTTATCTTCTAGCTCCATTTTGTGAATATTGCCCATGATGCAACATCGATCAAAATCTTCCAGCCAGTCTCACTTTACACCTGTTACCAAAGCCTGCATGATGATGTCATAAGATACTGCCCTGCTCTCTTACTGGCTCCTGTGTATTATGGTGGGCAGGACTAGGTGGCTGTATACAACTTTTTTTTAAGTGCCTTCCAACACACAGAGAGGAGATTAACCTGATCAAACAGGATCATAACTCCGCCCCCTTGTGATTTAATAGTTACATTACCCTTCCATTCAATGCAAGTCTATGATCAGAATTCTGACTTATAGACTGCATTCTGTGTCCCCAGCCCCAAAGTGAGAAAATTGTGCTGTAAAGTCACTATATTTCACAAAATGGTGGCGCCCAGTCACACTTTGTTTAGTTATATATTTTATTAAAAACAGTTAGGTAACAAAAACAAAAGACATATCTGAAATAAACAATACAAAATAAATAAAATAAAACCTTTTAATTTTTTGGTGGGTGTCCCTTTAAGGGGCTCCTGTATGTGGCATCATTTATGGGGCTCCTGAAAGGCATATTTAATGGACCATCTGACTGGCATTACTAAGGAATCTGTTTGGCATGGTATTGGTGGAAATCCAGGGAGTGATACCATGAGTTACCGCACCCGGTGACACCAACCCTACTGGGGAAGATAAAATGCCATTTTATCTGACTTTCTATTGGGCCCAACAACTGCTCTGCCTGTACATGTGTCTTGTCTGTCCAATTGTCTTGTCTGTCTATCAAACTATGTATCTTATCTCACAGTATATCTTGCCTATTTGTGTTGAAAAGTTTATATCATCCCTTCATTATAGAACTTGAGAAATAGGCCCACTTATGCCCAACAACTGTACCCACACCACAGATTTGGCCTGTGTATAAGTACACACATTTCCTTGGTTTTCTTTTTCCTGGTACTCCACTAACAGTAGTCTGTTTCCTGCGTGCTTGGGACTTTTTGAGGAAGCCTCACGGCAAAACGCATCAGGGCTCCTTTGCTGCATCAGGGCCGCACCTATTTTGTGTATTAGCTCAAATTTAGTTATTATATTTTTTTACTATTGACATGTTGGTAGTTTTGCATATTTTATTGTATTGTTTAGCCCACTTATTACATGTACTCACCTTGCTGCTTTGCATTCTTAGCAATATTATCCTCTTCTCTTTCTTCAAACATTTCTTCCTCATGAAATAGTGTCTATGTCTGTGTGGGTGGACTGATTAAGTGGCACACTGGGCCACTAAATTATTTTTGTCCCCTGGGCCAAAAGTTACCACCCCTCACCTATATTGCACTGTTGTGCCTGTTGGCAACAGACATCAATTAGCAGAACAGTTTAACAGCTGGGGTTCAAGGCAAGACATTGCAAAGCATATCTAACATCAAGGAAAACCAAAACAACAGTGAGGCCCAACTAAGGTCAAACTTTGTTTCTCTACAATAAAATGAATAGTTTTTATCAAGATGGACAACACAGCTGTTTTGAGAACACATTGTACTGTCTGTTAACAATCTTTTGATGCAGGATATTAATTAGTAACCGAATGTGATGTTGACTGTGCACTGTTTAGCAGCCTCAGCTCCAAGCCTCTCCCAACCCTGCAGGTTGTCTAGGCTCCATGAACTTTATCCCACTTACAGTTCTTGTCTTGCAAATGAGCATGCTTCCTATGAATGCAAGCAATGGGGCTGCATTAGGGACTCTGTGACATACACTATCCGCTTCCCTATAGGGGGTAACTAAGTGTTGTTCAAACTCACTGCCCTCTTGTAAGAAACTAGCGCACTGTAACAGGAATAAAATACCTTCCATATTTCTGTCCAGCTGAGAATGTTCATCCGCACATTTGCAATTAGAACAATCCAGAGACATTTACCTCTAAAATCCTTGTTTATCATTTCTGTATGGATTGTATACACATTAAATACGAATACAAAATGAAAATAATTGCTGATAACAGAAATCAAATTATCACCTTAACGTATGAAATATAAGGGTTGGCATGGAAACCTTTGTGAACAATAGAAGAAACAAAAACGTTTGCACTCTCCAGTCCGGTGAAATAGGTGATAAATGTATTAGAGGATCCGACAATATCACAAAAAAATCAAAAGTGCAGGAATACAGAGTGGGAAAAATTGCCTTACGTGTTTCGTGCCTATATGGAAACCTTTGTGCCCTGGGCTCCAGGATGAGCCTGGGGCCTAGCCTTCTCCCTACATACTATAAACACTGAAAGGGGTTACCGGTCCACAAAAGGTAGGGATAAAGACAGGCCCAGGTCCATAGCCTGTAGAGAGGAGGCTGGACCCAAGACCTGTCCAGGAGCCCAGGGAACAGAGGTTTTCGGGACAAGGGGTCTGGAAAATATATAACAAAATGGTTAGAATTAAAATATATTTAATATATCACTCAGTACAATGGCAAAGGTAATGTGAAAGTGTTGCTAAAATAAGATTAGAGGGCCTTTTGATAGATGAGGATGTAAAATCCTCACACATCACTCATATTCTTCCATTTTAGATGGGTGATATTTTGGGTTTAAGAAGGTGGTATTTAATATAAGAAATAGCCTCTTAATGGCTTGACTGATCCCATTCTTAAGTCAGTCAAGTTATACATCTGAATTCCCTACTGGCACCACTGCCATCAATAGCAATAATATAATGGTCCGAAATGTCATAAGTCAGTTACCTAACATTTACCAAAATATCATCTAGAGGGACCAAATATCACATTGTAGGCCCATTCGTAGAGCACATGAATTAATATGTGTACATTTCTCCTAAGAGTGCAATATAGCTCATTTAAATAAATCAAGTAAGGATGAGTAACCTGGAACCTTTTATTCATTATTGGAGTGAAGTTGGAGATTCATTGGGAGCTATTTGCTAACAATGAGGTGCAGTTGAGTTGAACATTTCCTCTCACAGACAACTATGCATTGTGCAGAAGCAAAGTCATGCAAGAAGAGCACAGCTGACCCTGACAAATGCCTAGTTACATTTTTAAATATTGGAAATGTTCATCTCACTACAACTCACTTGCACCTACCTTTTAGTTTATAGCTTCCTCTGTGTCCTTCTCTCTAAAAAAAATCTAAAACTTACCTCGTTCCTGCTCTGTCCCCCGGTGCTCTGAAGCTGCATGGCTGTGAGGGAAGCGTTGTGAGCTCCCCTCCAGCCGCGCGGTCAATAAAGTGTGTTTTTTTAAAAACAAACTTTATTGTTCCGCGCGGCTGGAGGGGAGCTCACAACGCTTCCCTCACAGCCACGTACCTTCAGAGCACCGGGGGACAGAGCAGGAACGAGGTAAGTACTGGGGTCTGGGGAAGGGGGGGGAGGAGGGTGGCATAACGAGCATACTAAGGGGCAATATCCTGGCATATTGGGGGCAATATCATGGCATATTAAAAGGGATATTGGGGGCAATATCATGGCATATTAAATGGCATATTGGGGGCAATATCCTGGCATATTAAAATGGCATATTGGGGGCAATATCCTGGCATATTAAAATGGCATATTGGGGGAAATATCCTGGCATATTAAAATGGCATATTTGGGGCAATATCCTGGCATATTAAAATGGCATATTGGGGGCAATATCCTGGCATATTAAAATGGCATATTGGGGGCAATATCTGGCATATTAAAATGGCATATTGGGGGCAATATCCTGCATATTAAATGGCATATTGGGGGCAATATCCTGCATATTAATGGCATATTGGGGGAAATATCCTGGCATATTAAAATGGCATATTGGGCTTCAAAGTTCTTTATTTGAAATGTAAGTTTTTTTTCCTGAAATTTCCTTCTTAAAATGAGGTGCGTGTTATACGCCGGTGCGTGTTATACGCCGATAAATACGGTATATACTAAAGCCCTGGATAACAGGTTGCTGCATGTCCCTCCTGTCCTGTCACTCACAATATGAACTGACAATAACACATTTAGATTTAATACTTTGCAGAATGTAGAAAGTCTTTAAGGAAACTGAATCGAGTCTTGCATGCTGCTGAAAAATGGAATAAGAGATTAATACGTGCTATAAACTACAAGACTTGCTAACCCATAAGTGCATTGAACTTAGATTTTATTTTATAAAATTAATATTTTGACTTTTCTTTAACGTAGCTCCTATAATTTATGCAGAGTTTGACTAAATAACTAAAGAGTAGTACAAACTCAGTCTGGTTAATAGGGTCATGCAGTGGCGTCCCAAGGAAATCTTAATGGCACAATATTACTGGATCTTAATGGCACAATCTTACTGGCATCTGAATGGCACAATATTACTGGCATATTAGGCAAATTGTCTGGCTTATTAACAGCAAAAATAATACTGTCATATTATTATTGTGTGTGACATAATTTGTGGGGCTCCTGTATGCGGCATATTTAATGGGCCATCTGACTGGCATTACTAAGGAATCTGTTTGGCATGGTATTGGAGGAAATCCAGGGGGTGACACCATGAGTTACCGCACCAGGTGACACCAAACCTAGTGACTCCTCTGGGGTCATGGTTGTAAACTAGCACTAAGTATAGTGATAACCTCTTAAATTTATAACTTAGATGGATTGGGTAGATAAGAAATATATGCAGTAGACAGAGAAAGTCTTGCTCAGAAGCTTACAATCCAGAGGGAGTGAGGGGCAGGTCAACCACAAGGTATAGAGAGGTAAAGATATTGGAATGATCACAGGTATAGATGATGGACAGTTGGATATGAGTTAAATAAATGTAATATATACTTTAAAAGCACAAACAAAAAATAAAATAATATATACAGTATGTAAAACCATTAAAATAAACAGTCTCCTATAGGCCTGTATCAAATAAAAACATTCAAACTGGGTAAAAAAAATGTTGTATTTCGTCACGCATGGTTTCTTCAGAGGTAAATTAACAAAAGAGTAATTTCAGACAACATTTTGGAATATATATAATGGTGAGATATATCCTTAGGATCAGAGTACATATGTATAAATGGTGTGTTGTTAATTCAAAATCTAGCTGTGTGGTTATCACATTGGTGATCGAGGTTAAAACGGGCATACATCAGATGTAAATGGATAAAGCGCTTTGGTCCTCTAGATTGTAAGCTTGCGAGCAGGATTATCTTCCTCATATACCAGTATGTTCTAGTTTGTCTAACTTGGTATGTGGTTCCCTTCTATGCTCTGTACCTTGCGCTACGTAAATTGTTGGCACTATATTAATAAATGTTAATGTAATGTAATGGTGCTGCTAAATACAGCTTAATATTCTGGGATGCCTTAACAGATATTTAGACCCCTGGATTCTCTGCTGAACACACATCTATGTTTGGATGTATAGTACAGACTGGAACGTTGTATTTTTGCTATTTTTCGGGTGTATTGTGCCAGCTATAGATGTGGTAACACT
This sequence comes from Pelodytes ibericus, assembly GCA_036172795.1. NCBI lineage: Eukaryota > Metazoa > Chordata > Amphibia > Anura > Pelodytidae > Pelodytes > Pelodytes ibericus. The sequence continues at coordinate 133,487,566 of CM069862.1, forward strand.
GATATATTAAGGTGTATGGCAGATAAGTGAATTGCAACCTTTTTTGAAAGGTGCTCTTTATATAATGTGAACATGACAGCTGGGAGCTAAAGTCTGATTCAAACATCTGGTGGATGCTGGGAAGAATCTCTCAGTGAAAGAGGAGACGGTGCACGAGGAGAGCCCGTGCCATACTGCTGATGAACACATGCACTCACGTTGAACCACGTGAGTTCAACACTCTCATTGAAAAGCCGGTAAATCAACATTGTAATCCACCTTCATTATTATGAAATAATTAAAGAGAAATTTACTGTAAAATTATAGTTGAAACAGAAAAGCAGTAGAAAGATTGAAGCCTTTGCATGTGAATTGAAGACACTCGAATAGGTAATGATGTTCCCTGTCTGAGGCACTAAACGAGGTTCATTCAGATCTTGTGTTCTACTGACCTCTCTAGGCAGAGGCGTCACTAGGGTTGGTGTCACCCGGTGTGGAAACTCATGGTGTCACCCCCCTGGATTTCTTCCATTACAATGCCAAACAGATTCCTTAGTAATGCCAGTTAGATGGCCTATTAACTATGCCACACACAGGAGCCCCATAAATTATGTCACACACAGGAGCCCCATAACTATGACACACACAGGAGCCCCATAAATTATGCTACACCAGAGCCCCATAAATTGTGCCACACCAGAGCCCCACTATTTATGCCTCACCTCTTCCCAATTAATTATGCCACACACACACAGGAGCCCCATAAATTATGCCACACCAGAGCCCCATAAATTATGCCACACCAGAGCCCTACTATTTATGCCTCACCTCTGCCCAATTAATTATGCCACACACAGGTGCCCCATAATTATGCCACACACACAGAGGTGCCCCATAATTATGCCACACATGGGGCCCAATAAATATGCCACACACAAACTCCCCATAATTATGCCAGACATTAATTATGCAACGCACAGGAGCCCCACAAGGTGACAATTGTACAATTCTAAAACAATTTATATCTATACATACAGACATCACTCCCTCTATAACAGCCAAATTGCCCAATTATATGCCAGTATTATTGTGCCATTCTGATGCCAATACCATTGTGCCATTAAGATGCCAGTATTATTGTTCCATTCAGATGCCAATACCATTGTACCATTAAGATGCCAGTATTATTGTGCCATTCATATGCCAGTAATATTGTGCCATTCAGATACCAGTAATATTGTGCCATTCACATACCAGTAATATTGTGCCATTCAGAGCCCAGTAATATTATGCCATTCAGAGCCCAGTAATATTATGCCATTCAGATACCAGTAATATTGTGCCACTCAGAGCCCAGTAATATTGTGCCATTCAGATACCAGGAATATTGTGCCACTCAGAGCCCAGTAATATTGTGCCAGTCAGATACCAGGAATATTGTGCCAGTCAGATACCAGGAATATTGTGCCAGTCAGAGCCCAGTAATATTGTGCCAGTCACATACCATGAATATTGTGTCACTCAGAGCCCAGTAATATTATGCCATTCAGATACCAGTAATATTGTGCCATTCAGAGCCCAGTAATATTATGCCATTCAGATGCCCAGTAATATTGTGCCAGTCAGAGCCCAGTAATATTGTGCCACTCAGAGCCCAGTAATATTGTGCCAGTCAGAGCCCAGTAATATTGTGCAATGCAGAGCCCAGTAATACTGTGCCATTCAGATACCAGTAATATTGTGCCACTCAGAGCCCAGTAATATTGTGCCAGTCAGATACCAGGAATATTGTGCCATGCAGAGCCCAGTAATATTGTGCCAGTCAGATACCAGTAATATTGTGCCACTCAGAGCCCAGTAATATTGTGCCAGTCAGATACCAGGAATATTGTGCCACTCAGAGCCCAGTAATATTGTGCCAGATGCCCCAGCCAATTTGCCCCTTCCTCCCTCCACCCCCCCCCCCACCCCCGTCCCCAGTACTTACCGCCAGGCTGCTACTCCGTGTCCCCCGCCGGACGTCACTGACATAACTTCACATCCGGTGGCGGTGATTTTTTTTTTACTTTTTTTTTATTGGCAGCCGCATCAGTTAAGCAATGCTTAACTTCGCTGCGGGGGGGGGTGCCGGCAGCACGGGTGTCACCCTGCTGGAGGTGTCACCAGGTGCGGTCCGCACCCCCCGCGGGATGCCACTGGGTAAACCTGGACTGAAGTCTTACATTTAGAACACATAGGCTGAATAAGGAGTGGGGAAAAGGTTCAACAAAAAATAAAACGAGTGAGTAATATATGCAAGCTTTTAGGTTGATGTCACTCAAAAACAACAAAATGGGCTTCCATCCAAAAATGTGTAATATATTTGGACTTGCCCATTTGCCATGGAAGGCAGGTGGAAAAATGTCTTAAATGATTGGCCTTAGTAGAATATATTTTTGGGACAGTGGTGCAAAAGAGTTGGTGCTGGTAACCGCACAAAGTGGATTGTTCACCATACATATTTCCACAAATACTAAAAATGACATGATACAAAGCAGTCTTCACTTCTGCTTATAAGACTTATAGTGCAAAAGTGAACACATCTAGGTGGGAAAAAAAGTATATTACCCAATTTTTGAGTTTGTATGAAGGAGTAATCTTCTAAAACAAGGGGAGAAAGAAAATAAAAGGCTTATAGTGTTGCATGCATATCGTGAGTCAGAAACTCTTACAATCTCCTGAGCAGCGTTTGCTGCAGTTAAAAGAACTCTCATTGAGACTGTCAGTAACAAACAAAGTTCCCTTCAGCAGCTCCGGGTAGTACCAGAAATTCTAAGATTTTTCTAAGTCATGACGTAAAGTCATGATTCACAAAGACACGGAGGCTCCTATTATGTATAACTCTTTTTTTATTTTCCCTTAGCACCATAAACTGATATCAGGAAAAAATAGACCAATAAACATCCAGGATATAACCCCTTCCCTATAAAAGTTCATAAACTTCCTTGAACTTCCTCTTTCTTTGGCGACCAATTTCCAGTAACTTCCAAGAAAAAAATATATAAACAGCAACAATTGCAGAAAAGCAATCCTCATCCGCTTTGTAATCCAACCAACAGCAGTCTAAAACACAAAAGAGGGAGGGGAAAGATAGAAAATTGTGAATGATTGAATCAGAATCAAGGTTCGCGTCATCTATAAAGTGTAAGAAAACATAAAATACATAATTATGCACACATAAAGTCACCACAATAAATTAAAGTCAATATAACACTAAATAATGGGCAGGGTGCAGAAATAGGGATGGGAATAAAACTCGTCTCTGTGTCTTTATGAATCATGACTTTCCGTCATGACTTAGCAAAATCTTAGAATTCATAAAGACACGGAGGCTCCTAATATGTAATTTAAAGCTGATAAACCACAGAAACGTGGATTCTCTGGGCCAATCCGCCGTTTTAAGAATGTCTTCCAACCGATAGGCCATTTCATCCCTCTGGCCAGAGTGGATGATGACACAGGATCGTGAGGTCGACAAAGCACCAAAAACAACTTCAGTTACACCAGGGCAGAGTCTACGATTCATATTCTTTCAAGCATGCCACAGGACATAAGCACGGTCTCGACGGAAACGCTGGATAACATACTGATTTTGATAGATGTTTTGGTACATCAGGAAATATCAAAGACCACACCTTTCGGTGAAAAACATGTAGACACGATATCCAAAGCATGTACATCCAAGACCCTCTTGCAAGAAACTAGACAGAACAACATGACTAATTTGGACGATAACTGTTTCAGACAAATCTGGCCATACAGTTGAAATACTAAATTCACGTCCCAGATGGACGAGTATCGCGTTAAAGGTGGTCAAGCCAAGCTGATAACCTTAAGTAAGCGACAGACCAGAAGATGTTTACCCACCGAACAACCAACGACTCCCGAATGGCCCACCGAGATAGCTCATCTCAAGACATTAAGTGATCTATATGCCAAACCTGCTTCGAACTTTGAAGTAAGAAACTGTAACACATCTGTCGCAGGTTCCGATTTGGGATCCACACCCTTTCCCAGGCATTCCAGGCATACTGGTAGGCTGCTCTAGTCCCAGGAGACCAAGCTCCTGCCAATAACTCCGTAGTCCGTTGTGAAATGCCTAGAACATACCAGGATCCCTGGAAACCAACCATGCCACCAGTTGTAATTGTTCCATCTCTATGAGAGCATGACATGATCTCTCCGAGTCCACAAGCAGGTCCCTCAATCGTGGTAAGAGGCGTGGGTAATCCGCTGGCAGTTCCAGGAGAATGGGAAACCATGGTTGAGCTTCCCACAATGGCGTCACAAGTACCAACGTGATCCTGGAAATACGAACCAGAACTATTGTTCTGGCAATCATACAAAATGATGGAAAAGCATAATTTGTGCTCTGCGACCACCCTTGGAGAAAAGCATCTGTTGCCAAGGCCTCCGGATCTGGTCTCCAGATGTAAAATGGACGGAGTTGTCGATTCAAGCGGGAGGTGAAAAGATCCACGTCCAGAGACCCCAGAGGTCTAACTATCAGAGGAACACCGACCGATGGAGACGTCAATCGCTTGCATCCCTCAAGAAGAGCGAGTTCCAGCTCGCTTCTTTATTCACAAGAGTGGAAATGTGAGTGGTAAACACTGAAACGTTGTGTGTCAAACAGAACTTCCAGAAATCCGCAGCCAGATGGGACCACGCTGTAGATCTCATCCCGCCTAAACAATTGATATAGCGAACCTCTGACATATTGTCCATGCACAACAAAACTGAACAGCTTGTGATATCTTTCATAAAACTGCGGAACGCGAAGGTACCCACTAACAATTCCAAACAGTTGATATGCAACTCTTGCTCTAGCGAGGACCATCTGCCTCCGGTAAAGGAGCATTGAGCTCCCCAAATATGGAGACTCACGTCGGACATGACAACCAGATCCGGTGGGGCGTTAAAGATTGCTCTGCCGATCAAGGCGTCCATTTGCTCCAGCCACCATACAAGTTTTTTCACAGCCTCTTCGTCCAGCTGTACGAGTTGGTCATAAGAGGCACCGCAATGAAGAGAACTAATTTTCAGACGTTGTAGTGCTCCATTGTGCAATGGACCAGGAAAAATCCCCTGAATTCAAGCAGACAAGAGCCCGATTATTCGTGCGATATGCCGAACCGTCAATACTGACCTCTGTAAGGTCCGTCTCATCTTTCGTTTCATCAACTTGATCTTGTGCAAGGGTAACTGCAGGGAACCACGAGCCGAATCAATGACGAATCCCAGAACTCTATCTATATCTATAAGTGCTTGGTCCTGCACCGAGAAGGTTATGGGACGAGGGGGAGAATTTTGTACCGGAACTGCTACAAAATCTATCAGTTAACCCCTGACCATCTGAAGGACCCACACATCTGAAGTAATCAACCCCCAGTTTTGGTGAATAGACCAAATCTGCCCCCTACACTCACCCCGGAAGAAGGGGGAAAGAAAACGTGTACTCACGTAGGGGCGTCTGATTTGTGGGGTACCTGCAGGGCCGGACTGGGAACAAAAACCAGCCCTGCAAAAAATTTATATACCAGCCCCATCGCATAAGATTTTTAAAGCAGCCCATAGCATAATATAATTTTTTTGTTCATAGAAGGGAAAATCATGCATTTTAAAAAGCACATCTGAACAGTGTATTATTTATAGATAAGACTGATATAAAAGCCTGTCTAGGGCAATATATATACCTCCAGTATGTACACAGAGTTATATGAATTGCCCTGTGCAGAGGTATATATCAGGGCAGTGTGTGAGACATATCCTGTATCCTGTCTCTCTCTGTCCTTTCTGTGGCGTCTCTCTCTCTGTCTTTTCTGTGGCGTCTCTCTCTCTCTCTGTCCTTTCTGTGGCGTCTCTCTCTCTCTGTCCTTTCTCTGGCGTCTCTCTCTCTCTGTCCTTTCTGTAGCGTCTCTCTCTCTCTGTCCTTTCTGTAGCGTCTCTCTCTCTCTCTGTCCTTTCTGTGGCGTCTCTCTCTCTGTCCTTTCTGTGGCGTCTCTCTCTCTCTCTCTGTCCTTTCTGTGGCGTCTCTCTCTGTCTTTTTTGTGGCGTCTCTCTCTCTCTGTCCTTTCTGTGGCGTCTCTCTCTCTCTCTCTGTCCTTTCTGTGGCGTCTCTCTCTCTGTCCTTTCTGTGGCGTCTCTCTCTCTGTCCTTTCTGTGGCGTCTCTCTCTCTGTCCTTTCTGTAACGTCTCTCTCTCTCTGTCCTTTCTGTGGCGTCTCTCTCTCTCTGTCCTTTCTGTGGCGTCTCTCTCTCTCTCTGTCCTTTCTGTGGCGTCTCTCTCTCTGTCCTTTCTGTGGCGTCTCTCTCTCTCTCTGTCCTTTCTGTGGCGTCTCTCTCTCTCTCTGTCCTTTCTGTGGCGTCTTTCTCTCTCTCTGTCCTTTCTGTGGGTCTCTCTCTGTCCTTTCTGTGGCGTCTCTCTCTCTCTCTGTGTGTCCTTTCTGTGGCATCTCTCTTCCCCCCTTCCCCCTTAGTGTCTTTCACCCCCTCCCCCTGTAGTGTCTTTCACCCCTTCTCCCTGTAGTCTTTCACACCCTCCTCTCCCCCTGTAGAGTCTTTCACCCCCCCCTTCCCCCTGTAGTGTCTTTCACCCCCTTCCCCCTGTAGTGTCTTTTACCCCCCTTCTCCCTATAGTGTCTTTCACCCCCCCTGTAGTGTCTTTCACCCCCCCTGTAGTGTCTTTCACCCCCCCTGTAGTGTCTTTCACCCCCCCTGTAGTGTCTTTCACACACACCCCCGTAGTGTCTTTCACACACCCCCCCTGTAGTGTCTTTCACACACACCCCCGTAGTGTCTTTCACACACCCACCCTGTAGTGTCTTTTACCCCCCTGTAGTGTCTTTCACCCCCTTCCCCCTGTATGTCTCACTCACCTTGGTTTCTCTGCTTCCCATCCCGCCGCCGGAACTGCTGCTGCAGCATCCGGCGGCAGCAGGCGAACTTCTTAAAGCGGCGACGGCCGCCGAATTGCTTAAAGTGGCGGTGCCACTTTAAGCAATTCGGCGGCCGTCGCCGCTTTAAGAAATTCGCCTGCTGCGGCCGGATGCTGCAGCAGCCGAATTCTTCAATTTTAGTGGCCGAGGCGGCCCCGGGGCAGGCGGCCCACCGGGATTTTTCCCGGTATCCCGGTGGGCCAGTCCGGCCCTGGGTACCTGGGAATCCACAACCATGCCAAATTCTGCCATTTTGGGGAAAGAAAACTGGAGGTGCTGCTCTGGGGGCAGGAAAGGAGGTCCTAGGTTAGTAGAAGACTCTGGGGGCCCTCAATGAGCCTCTATTGCAGTGGCCAGACAGAAAAAGCACCAAAAGGCGAATTCGGCATATGAGTTAACGTTACAATCGAAAAGGTAAGGTTAAAGACAAAATGAAGCCATTCTGAAAAAAACTAAATTTTTGGATAAACACAACATACTTAATACATCCGCAAGGGAGAAAAGGAAGAATGAAAAACAGATTATTTGGCATAACCAAAAAGGGAAAGAAGCATACACAAAATAAGTAATTTGGATAAACATTTAATACGAAATACGTACAATACCAGAAACCGTTCAATAACTCCACAGATGAAATACATTTGAAAAGGAAAAACAAAACAAATAAAATAAAAATGTTTTCTATTTTTATATCAGTTTATGCTGCTGAGGGAAAATAAAGAAAGTGTTATGCATAATAAGAGCCTCCGTGTCTTTATGAGTCGATAAACATTCTCCAGATCACATGATGCTATGCCAATGATTAAGCACATCTGGCGCAAAACGCGTGAGGTTTCTCTTGCTCTCCAGTACACCAAATTACTGTATACTGGTACATTAGGTGTTTTTTTTTATATCACAGGCCGACATCTAACAGAAGCCACAGAAATCAGGGCACAGTTTTGACCGTACCAAAGAGATCAGTGCACTTAGGCACTTTCAGGTGTAAGAAGCATGAGAGGGTTGTGTCTCTCCACTACACCAGCCCTATTGTACACTACTACACTGAATGTTTGTATGGCAGTCCTTAAATAAAAGTTGAGTTTTGTTTAGATGCTGCTCCTGAGTTTACTTCACTTTTGAGACCAGTGTATTGGAGATGCATCTTTCTCAGTAATTGCACCACCAAGAATATTTCAATGTATTGTGGTATATGTATACATCACTCTCCTCCAGAATTGAAGGGCCTATTTTCTTCAGATATTGGGATTTTGTGTTTTTATTGTGGGGCTCTGTTACTGTTTCTGTTACATAAATCCTCATTTTTTTACCAAGCCAATTTTGCCTTCGAGTTGTCTTTTGGCTGTTTTGGGGGCAGCACCTGTAAGGTCATAGTTAGCCAGGTTCTCTAGAGCTTAAACATCTCACCTTAATGATTTGCAGATGTTGTTGTGACCCATCAAGATATTTCGGGCTGCCAGGGCTCTGTGGATGCAGCTCTAGATAGCGCATCCCATCTGTAATTTGCACAGCGATATCCAGAAGGTCATCTACACTGACTTCCTGACAACCTGTAATGACACTGAGAAGATAACTCATGGACCAAATACGACCAATTCCAGATTTAACCTCTAAAAACATCTCACTAAGGAATATTGTAAGGAAAGAGCTTGATCACTGACAAAAAAGTATGTGTAACACCCCAACTACCTAAAAATGTTAGTACTTTTAATCCATTACAGAGAACACTTTATACAGTGAATTTCTGGTGACAAAATGCAGGGTTCAAATACTCATCCTACACTCACCTCGCAGATAGCTGAGTAGGTCTCCCTTCTGGACAAGTTCTGTGATGATGTAATAAGGGTCCCCCATTGAGCACACAGCATACAAGGACAGCAAGTTGCGATGACGCATGGTTTTTAGAAAGGTTGTCTCTTTCAGAAATTTTTTTGATTGGTCATATCTGTTGAAAAAAGTTAGAGTTACAGTGGTTTCAACAGTAAAGATGGATTTACATCTACAACAATATTATCAATACTTTCCTACATTTTGGCATTTTAACAAATATGACAACTGGTAAAGATTTAGTGTTGTGTCGTGTAGCTAGTGAAGGCCCAGAGGGAGATGGGAAAGAAATCTTCATCTCCAGACTGTATTCACAGTGCATAGTCTGCCATCTGGTGGACATTGACAAAGTTTGCACTTTGAGTGCCTGGAAATCTTAATGTCCCGCAAATCAATCACCTAAATGTAATTTTCGTGTACACTACACACCCTCACCATTAATGAACCAAAAATCACCTAACTGCAGGGAGAGGCTGGGTGAGCAAATTTGCCAGAACCATGGGAATTGTATGGTGCAAATATATTTATAAATAAAAGACAAACACAAGAAATATGTTGGAGAAAGGCCGTGATCTTTATTGAATAGGGGTAGGGGTTAGCTCTTAATAACCAAACTGTATATAACCACCAAAAACCATAGCATAACTTCTCTTAACATATACCAAATTTCTTACCACTCAGTTCTGCCCCGAAAGCCTGAACTTATACTTACTTAACCAATATCCACCCCTCTGTCTAATTGACCAGAAGGGTGACTTATACCCCCCCCCCCCCCCTTTAAAAGATCACGACAAAATATCAAAAACATTAAATGAAGGGAGGGAGGGTGGGGGCTTCTTCAGCTGGACAGCCGGCTGAGTGGAATAGACTCCGGCACTTTTAATTTATATTGTAACAAACTAGAGCTCGCGCTGTGCTACAGCCAATCAGCTGTAAACTAACAGCGCGAGCCACTTAACTAAAAACTTAACCCTATCCTAACCTACCTAAGCCCCAATTATTCCCATGAGAGCAGACATGCTTATAGATGTCTGCTCTTACCATTCTGTCAGCAGTAGCAATGAAACTCAAACACAATACTTACCCAGTTTAGTATATATAAACCTTACTTATGTACCTGTACCACTACCAAACACTGGATAAATCACTGGTGGTGTATAAACAAATGTTGATGTAATCTAATTGTTTATTAAGAATAGTTCCTATCTCCTGCACCTGAATATGGTGGTTCCTATGGTGAGAACACCAAAGTCCTACCTGAGGACAAGCTGTATGTTCAATGGTTTTCTGACTTCAGCAATACAGTTTTTTTGTGTGTTTGGAGTAGCTCAATGGGTGCTACTGAGCATGCACAATAGCATCGAAACTCAACCTCACAAGCCACATCCCTGGTGTCCCACTTTGCACAGGGAAGAATGGTTTTGTGTCAGAAAGTTTCTGATAGACATGTGCATTCGTTTTTAGACAAATTCATTTTCGTCCATTCATCCGAAAAACGAATAACGAAAATGCTAAACTAACGAAAGCCGAATGAACGAATGGTTAATAAACGAAAATCATTTGTCCATTCGTCCATTCGTGCTATTGGCATTCTATAAACCGAAATAGAGTCGGTTTATAGAATAGCAATAGCATTACATACATTCCATAAACTGACATAATGAACTACTTTCGGTTTATGGAATGCATGTAATGCTATTGCTATTCTATAAACCGAAATAGAGTCCCCATTCATACGAATAGGTCAATTGAAAGACATTCGGTTTATAGACTTTCGGTTTATAAAAAGCCAATAGCATTACATGTATTCCATAAACCGAAAGTCTATAAACCGAATGTCTTTCAGTTTATAGACTTTCGGTTTATGGAATACATGTAATGCTATTGGCTTTCTATAAACCGAAATAGAGTTCCCATTCATACGAATAGGTCAATTAGTATGAATGAGGACTCTATTTCGGTTTATAGAATACCAATAGCATTACATGTATTCCATAAACCGAAAGACATTCGGCTAATAGACTTTCGGTTTATGGAATGCATGTAATCCTATTGGCTTTCTATAAACCGATATAGAGTCGGTCATTGGAAAGCCAATAGCATTACATACATTCCATAAACCGAAAGTCTATAAACCGATATGTCTTTCGGTTTATAGACTTTCGGTTTATGGAATGTGTAGGTCAATTGATTTGTATGAACGAATAAAACGAAATGAAAATAATGAACGAATTTCGTCTGAAACGAATGCAGTAATGAACGAAATTCGTTTTAAGCGAAATAAATAACATTTTTGTCCAAATGGACGAAAACGAAACGAAAATTTTTGCACATGTCTAGTTTCTGACACTTATCATTCTTTGTGGTTGTATTAGCCTAGCATGCGGTACACATTAGCAAACATAACCCCGCCGGAGATTGAGATACCTGTATCAAAACCTATGTGATGGTGGTCCTGACAGTAAGCATGCAATAGTTAAATTGAGGCTCCTAGAATAAGACTCATTGCACCTTTAATCTACTACAACTTTCATACGGTTCAGTAACGTACCTTGCTTGATAGTTTTGATGGTAATTTTTATTTGGACACACCCTTTCCAGTAGCCTTCATATACCTGCGAAAAGTTTCCCACTCCAAGCTTCCTGGTCAGAGTAAACTCCTCTCTGGGCCTCTCCCACTCATCTAGGGGCAATGGGCTCAAGTCATTCAGGAGAGGCTCATGCTGCCACAAGAAGACATTGTGCTATGATAAGGTCAATCACTATACTAAATTACTGTTCTAGCCAAGCTGATTATTCATTGGCTTACTGAGTTTAGTTGAACCCTACAGCTCTCTGTAGACTTCCAACAGCTTCGTGTCAAAAGCCTCACTCACCTTCACACATGAGTTTACTTGGTAGGCTGAGATGAGCTGATGTAGGTCTTGATAAGTGTTTGAGGAGGCCAGATAAAATTCTCCAAGGTTGTTTTGTAGGATTCTGAAGTGTTTTACGGTGTCTTGACTACGTACTGAGGAAAGAATACAATCAGTGTACAGCAATTTCTAGTCTGCAGCAAATACGATTGTCCATCTAGGATACGTATCAGGGAAATCACACATTTATAAGATTACAGGAATGGAATCATCTTATTAAATGAAATCTCGTGAGATTCCATGTATTTCATTGGCACCAGAATTCTAATTTGGAACACATGTAGCATTCAATGGTACTGATTTTTGCATAGTATTTTTAATTGACTATCTTATTAATGCTACTTAATATAAATACACTATATGCAGTGGCGGATGCTCCATATATGCTAGCATGGAGCACCTGCTCTGTGTATTTTTGGGGTTTGTGTGCTCAGAACAGAGAAATACATCTGGGAGACAGACAGCAGCTGTGAATTCGGCAACAGAGTCACTCACTCTGTTGCCAAGTACTAAAAGTATGCAAATTTTCATATACTTTTCGTGCTTGTCGAATTGGCAACAGAGTGAGTGACTTTGTTGCCGAATTCATAGCTGTTGTCGCCGTTCAGATGTAAATCGTGTATTTAAGGGGGTTTGTGTACTGGCTGTTCTCAGCACACAAACCCCCGGAAATACACGAGAGATATCGTGCCTCCAAGGGACAGGCGTGCTCTGGACTGGCAGCAATCCTGTCACTCAGATATGCCCCTGACTATATGGACAAAAGTATTGGGACACTTGACCATTACACCAACAGGGACTTTTATGACATTGCATTGTAAATACATAGTTATTAATATGTAGATGGTCCATCCATTGCTGTTATAATGACATCCACTCCTCTGGGAAGACTTTCCACAGGATTTTGGAGTATTTCTGTGGAAATGTTTGCCCATTCATCCAGTAGAGAATTTGCGAGGTCAGGCACTCAGATGTTGTAAATGAAGCCAGTCTCACAATCTCTATTCCAGTTCATTCAAAAGCTGTTCGATGGGGTTGAAGTCAGGGCCCTCTGTTGACCAGTCAAGTTCTTTCACACCAAACTCATCAAACCATGTCTTTTTGGACCTTGCTTTGTGCACTGGGGCACAGTCATGCTGGAATAGAAAAGGTCCTTCCCCAAACTGTTCCCACAAAGTTAGAAGAATAGCATTGTTAAAAAATTACTTGGATGCTAAAGCAGAGATTTTCCTTCACTGTAAGTAAGAGACCTAGCCCAACCCCTGAAAAACAGCCCAATACTTTACAGTTGTCAGTGTAGTGCATTCAGGCTGATAACGTTTGTCTAATATCCGCCAAACCTCATCACTCCACAGAACACGTTTCCACTACTTCAGAGTCCAGTGGTGGCGTGCTTTAAACTCGATCCAACGCTTGGCATTGTGCTTGGTGATGTGAGGCTTACATGCAGCTGCTCAGCCATGGAAACCCATTCCATGAAGCTCCCGATGCAGTTTTTGTGCTGATATTAAGGCCAGTGAAAGTTTGGAATTCTTCAGCTGTGGAATCAGCAGAGCATTGGTGACTTTTACGCACAATGCGCCTCAGCACTAGGTGACCCCATTCTGCGACTTTACGTAGCCTTCCATTTTGTGGCCAAGTTGCTGCTATTCCTAAACCTTTCCACGCTACCACTTAGAGATGACTATGAAATATCTAGGAGCGATGAAATTTCCCGGACTGACTTGTGGCAAAAGTGGCATCCTGTCACAGTACCACGCTTGAATTCACATTTCACAAATGTTTATAAATGCAGACTGTGTGACTAGGTGTATAATGGGTCTGATTGAAACACCTGAATTAATTATTTAAGAGGTGTGTCCAATACTTTTTTCCATATAGTGTATATTAGTGTCACAAAGAATTTTCTCTTTTCTCTGGCACACTTATCTTTGTCTGGCATAAGGCCACAATGTTTGTTTGAGCATTGCATTTATAATAATGACTTTATACTGTAATTTAGCTTGACCCGAGGTGTTACCTGACAGGGCGTACACAAAACCTCCTTTTTCACTAATGCGGATTAGGAATGATCCAGTCATATTCCCCTCTTTCATCAGCTGATTCCCAGCCTCTGTGCCGGATAATTCTCCAAAAAACCAACTGCAGACACAAAGTTTATGTCATACTACAAAAATAATTCCTAATGACTGTTAAACAATGATCTGACATTGCCATAATATATTTAGATGTATTTATTTAATTGTGATACTAATATCATTGTCCACCATTGGTTTGTCAATAAGGAGAACGTTTTACAGGGAGATTAAAGGTTTAAAATAGGCAATACGTTAATGTCTAATAAAATATTTTCAGACCAGAAGGTTGCAGTTTCAAGGAAATCAAAAGAATCAAACCCAGGCTAATAAAATACTGCTTGTTATACTGTGGGGATGGTCATCTGGGTAAAAACAAGGGTTTCCCGTGCCCCCTAAGGGGGGTCTATGACCTCTCTTCACAGCTGTTTCAGCGTGACCATTTCAGCACTAGTAGCTCAGCATGGCAGGCTATCCCTAAACATAACCCTTATAGCAACTGTGCTGAAAGCTCAGTGCAGAAATGGCAGAGAAGAAAGGTTCTATGAAGATGCCAGGCTCAGTCGCAGTGGTGACCGCTGCAACCATGACTGTTACTCTTTTGCCCACCTCCAATAAAATAACTATTTATTTATTTGTACCCTATTCAAAGATGTTTAAAAGACAAACTGTCTGCAAAAAATGAAGTTCTGTTTAATTGAAAGATTGCAGCATGTGTAGGCATTTTACATTTATACAAATAAAGTACCTTATTGAGCCCACTTTGCTTGTATAGCTCTTGCAGAGGGCAGACATCTTGGATGAAGGAAGATCTTATAGTGCCTTACAAGCAAAACAGGCTTAACAATGTATATTATTTGTATTCTCTCATTAAAGTATTTCTATTTAAAATGCATACACATAATGCATTCTTTCATATGTTATTTATAACAATAAACTAGCATGTCTACATTCATAAACATATATTTCTTGTTACACCCGGCTGTTTTTCTTCAGTGCCTTCCTCTGCTAAATAGTTGTGTGGCACATGGCCTGTTCTTCCAACTCTACAGCCCTTTTCGTTGAGTTTAATAACAGACCACCATATGTTGGATTTATCCAGGACATGGCATCGATCTCCAGCCTTAAAGCTAAGTTCATCTGGTGTGGAGCCCTCAAAGTCCCACTGACTGACATCAATTTGGGATTTTTGAGGCATCTCTAGGTAACCATTCATTTTATAGGGGATATGGGAACTTGGGGTTTTCAGGCTGATCTTTTCCCCTCAAACCAGCACAGACAAGATCAACGTACCTGTCAGGATTTTCAACTTATAGAAGGCATTGCTGTGTAATGGGAAAATAGGTGTAGGGGGCAGAATAATATGTTTTATAAGGTCACTTGGATATGTGAATTCACCCCCGGAACTATATTTCTGAGACTGCAGCATCTGCCTAACTGGGAATGTTAGATGATTTCCTTATTGTTGGTAATATGTTACTGGGTAACTGGTTAACTCACCTTCTCAAATAAAAAGGCTGCACCAAGTAAAGGGTGTAGAGAGGGCAGATGACAAGGAGAAGAAACGGTAATTTTTCTTTTTGTACAGATTTTAAGTTACCAAATAAAAACCTGATTAGAAACATTTTTTTTTTTATCCAGAACTACTATACAGGGAGTGCAGAATTATTAGGCAAATGAGTATTTTGACCACATCATCCTCTTTATGCATGTTGTCTTACTCCAAGCTGTATAGGCTCGAAAGCCTACTACCAATTAAGCATATTAGGTGATGTGCATCTCTGTAATGAGAAGGGGTGTGGTCTAATGACATCAACACCCTATATCAGGTGTGCATAATTATTAGGCAACTTCCTTTCCTTTGGCAAAATGGGTCAAAAGAAGGACTTGACAGGCTCAGAAAAGTCAAAAATAGTGAGATATCTTGCAGAGGGATGCAGCACTCTTAAAATTGCAAAGCTTCTGAAGCGTGATCATCGAACAATCAAGCGTTTCATTCAAAATAGTCAACAGGGTCGCAAGAAGCGTGTGGAAAAACCAAGGCGCAAAATAACTGCCCATGAACTGAGAAAAGTCAAGCGTGCAGCTGCCACGATGCCACTTGCCACCAGTTTGGCCATATTTCAGAGCTGCAACATCACTGGAGTGCCCAAAAGCACAAGGTGTGCAATACTCAGAGACATGGCCAAGGTAAGAAAGGCTGAAAGACGACCACCACTGAACAAGACACACAAGCTGAAACGTCAAGACTGGGCCAAGAAATATCTCAAGACTGATTTTTCTAAGGTTTTATAAACTGATGAAATGAGAGTGAGTCTTGATGGGCCAGATGGATGGGCCCGTGGCTGGATTGGTAAAGGGCAGAGAGCTCCAGTCCGACTCAGACGCCAGCAAGGTGGAGGTGGAGTACTGGTTTGGGCTGGTATCATCAAAGATGAGCTTGTGGGGCCTTTTCGGGTTGAGGATGGAGTCAAGCTCAACTCCCAGTCCTACTGCCAGTTCCTGGAAGACACCTTCTTCAAGCAGTGGTACAGGAAGAAGTCTGCATCCTTCAAGAAAAACATGATTTTCATGCAGGACAATGCTCCATCACACGCGTCCAAGTACTCTACAGCGTGGCTGGCAAGAAAGGGTATAAAAGAAGAAAATCTAATGACATGGCCTCCTTGTTCACCTGATCTGAACCCCATTGAGAACCTGTGGTCCATCATCAAATGTGAGATTTACAAGGAGGGAAAACAGTACACCTCTCTGAACAGTGTCTGGGAGGCTGTGGTTGCTGCTGCACGCAATGTTGATGGTGAACAGATCAAAAGACTGACAGAATCCATGGATGGCAGGCTTTTGAGTGTCCTTACAAAGAAAGGTGGCTATATTGGTCACTGATTTGTTTTTGTTTTTGTTTTTGAATGTCAGAAATGTATATTTGTGAATGTTGAGATGTTATATTGGTTTCACTGGTAAAAATAAATAATTGAAATGGGTATATATTTGTTTTTTGTTAAGTTGCCTAATAATGATGCACAGTAATAGTCACCTGCACACACAGATATCCCCCTAAAATAGCTAAAACTAAAAACAAACTAAAAACTACTTCCAAAAATATTCAGCTTTGATATTAATGAGTTTTTGGGGTTCATTGAGAACATGGTTGTTGTTCAATAATAAAATTAATCCTCAAAAATACAACTTGCCTAATAATTCTGCACTCCCTATATTTGCTTGAATATAAGACAACCCTGATTATAAGATGACCCCCCCAAAATTTGGCTATTCCTTTAGGGAAAAAACTAAAAGCCTGAATATAAGACTACCCTATAGGAAAAAAGTTAACTTGTATATGTTTACATGTAAATAAATTTTTCATATTTAATAAAAAATTATGATAAAAAAAATGCACTTCTTTTTATTTCCTTTTATGTGCCAATGCTGGCCCTTCCCCCCAGACTTGCCCAATGCTCCCTCTCCCCAACGTTGCCCCTCCCCCCTCCCTCACACGTTGTCTCTCTCTCCCCCTCCCTCCCACGTTGTCTCTTTCTCTCCCCCTCCCTCCCTTACACGTTGTGTGTCTCTCTCTCCCCCTCCCTCCTCCCAACCTTGTCTCTCTCCCCCTCCCCCCCAAACTTTGTTGTTTTATAGATATACTTCTGACTTTGGGTAACAAAGTCAGAAATATATCTATATATGGGTAGTCATATTTGTCAAGCATGCTTTGCTTGACAAATATGTATAAACACATTTCATTGTATTTTTACTATGGACTGGTACTCAGTATTAAATGCTTAATAACTTATCTTGCTTTGCCACGTACATCCTAAACAGTACTCATATAGTTTCTCTACTTTGAAAGCATGTGACTATTTGTCGGATTAATAAATGGTATCATTTTAACCCTACTTTTTTCCAGATTATTATACTACAGGGTACACCTCAATACAGATCGAACTTCAGGCCTGACATGATTGGCCTGAATTCCATAATGATACGGGGAATATCAGGGGGGGGGGGGGGAAGTAGAATTTCTGCGAAGTTATGTCGCCATGGCTGATTACACACTGATTACTTCCAAAAGCGCAAAGTAGTCCAAAACGCACATAACTGAAAAACATCTCTAGCATCCCCATAGACTTGGTAGAGACTCATCTGGGAGGAATCCGGCTATCATAGAAATAAACTGTACATGAGGTGACATGACAAGTAGCCCTGAACCCCTTCTATTATAAATGGGACTGGGAGCCACCATGGTTCCAGAGAGGATGTCTGGTGTGGCTGATATGGAATTCTGGGCCATGGTGTGTTGACCAACAAATGATAACGCAGGATAGCTTTGACATGTGGGGTGCCCTAGGGTGACATGTGCCATATGGTGCTGCAGGGTGAGTCAGTTTTACTGTGTTGTCAGGATGATCGCTGATCTTGCTAGTGTGGAGTTCTCCGGCTGATGCCAAGCAGGTGACACTGTTTGGGGACAGATACATGACAATGTATTACTGTACACATTTGACCTTGTACAGCTGCATAGTGGGGATATTCTAGGGTCTATCTGATGCTTTTCTGAAATATGGCTCACATGAGGGAGTTCATACATTCATAGATAATTTAGTAATATAGTGACATTTTGATAGCTCAGCAACTATTGTCTGTGGGGGTTCTGTACAGCTGTCTGTTCAGTTTAGCTGCTTCTAGGACTATTAGTCTGAGTTCAGTATCAGTCTAAATACGACTTACATTACCATATCTACTTTCTTTGGTCACATGCATCAGTCTGTCCAGAGGGGTCAACATTGTTATTTGTTGGTGAAGGAGTTGTATTCACCATGGGCAGGATGGGTGCTGGGATCCATGACATCCATTCCTCTTGTAATGCTGTCAAAGACAGTAAGTGACAGATTCTCCCTGAGAATTTGCTGCCACCCATTGTAGTTGATCAGTACTGGTAGGCTACCCTCAGTGGCTCGTCTGGACCTGCTTTTGTGTGCCACCATCTTCTTGGTGGTACTTTTACAGTCATTCCACTTCTTAATGATCACCTCCATAGAATGCTTGTGGTCAATTAATTTAGTCTGCCTAGGGCCTTAATTTAGTCTGCCTAGGGCAGCACCAAAGCAAAATACACCACTGAGTGTGTGGCAAGCACCATAGAACAAAGAGCAGAACTAGCACTCACAAAGCTATGTCGATATGATGACTTTATTTATACAAAGCGAAAATTGCAATTAAATAAAATACAAAGTGATGTCACTAATTAAGAATGGCAAATACTCTCCATGCAACACTTTTCACTATGCCAGTTTAGCTTAAGACTAAGCCCTTCATGTGAGAAACATACATGTAAGCTGTTACAGATTTTTACCAACCGTTTTGGCAAGGTAATCCTTCTGATAGGGGTTCACAGCCCGTGCAAATTATGGGTTCACAAAAGCTCCCAGATACCCCTAACTTGTACAGGCTGCGCCAGTTGTAGTTTTGAAAATGTATGGATATATACTCAAGGACCCAGCTGTCAGATGAAAAGGTTATACAGAAAGTAATTATTTGACGTGAGTAAATAAATTCTTTTGGACAATGTCCAAAATAAATAAATGCTGGCATGAAAAGGTCATAATGCTGATCAAATGACACAGATAACATAAATGAGTCATTTCAGGGTGTGCTTTAACAGGAACCAATTACAATAGCTGTGGGGTGAAAACAATGCAGTTTTGTATTTGTGTAAAAAAAATGACTTTCTTTATAAAGTGCTGTGTAGTTAATGGAGCATTAAAGTTGGTTAATGTACCAACTGTCTCACCTGTTTAATTCTTGAGGGGGCAGGTTTCCGTTGTGGTTGGCTTAGCCCAGGGGTCACCAATAGAGTTGAGCGGACACCTGGATGTTCGGGTTCGGCCGAAATTCGGAAAAAAGTCTGGGTTCGGGCTCGAACTTGACACTGAACCCGAACCCCATTGAAGTCAATAGGGACACAAACTTTTGGCCACTAATATGCCTCTAAAAAAGTCCTGGAAAGGGCTAGAGGGCTGCAAAAGGAATTAAAATGGGGGTAAGAGTAGGACAAGTGTCCTGCAAACAAATTTGGATAGGGAAATAACTTCAAATAACATAAAATACATACAAATTAAAAATACAGCTGAGCCATAAAATAGCACTAGATGGAATCTTTGATTTTAGCTTTGGAAGAACATAAATCTAAATCTAAAGCATGGCTGCCAGGAGGATCAACAGAATTATCCATTTGAGAGAGGGTTGGAGTGCAGGGTATTCTCTTTCAGTTTATACTAAGTGACCCATAGGTTGAGGAGGGGGTGACCGTGTCGGTGTAGGTGGAAGCGGCGCTGGAGGAGGAGGAGGTAGCCAGAATTTTTCAAAGTGCGCTGTAAGCACAGTATTGGACAGTTCTATTTGACTCTCAGATATGAAGTGCACCGCAAGACGCAAATGTACTATTTACCACCCAAAACTATTAGAATTTTTCAAAGTGCGCTGAAAGCACAGTATTTGACGGTTCTATTTGACTCTCAGATGTAATACATGTAATGCTATTGCTATTCTATAAAACGAAATAGAGTCACCATTCATACGAATAGGTCAATTGACCTATTCGTATGAATGGGGACTCTATTTCAGTTTATAGAATAGCAATAGCATTACATGTATTCCATAAACCGAAAGTCTATAAACCAAATGTCTTTCGGTTTATAGACTTTCGGTTTATGGAATACATGTAATGCTATTTGCTTTCTATAAACCCAAATAGAGTCCCCATTCATAAGAATTTCTTATGAATGGGGACTCTATTTCGGTTTATAGAAAGCGAATAGCATTACATGTATTCCATAAACCGAAAATCTATAAACCGAAAGACATTCGGTTTATACACTTTCGGTTTAGGGAATACATCTAATGCTATTGGCTTTTTATAAACCGAAAGTCTATAAACCGAATGTCTTTCGGTTTATGGAATACATGTAATGCTATTGGCTTTCTAAAAAACGAAATAGAGTCCCCATTCATAAGAATTTCTTATGAATGGGGACTCTATTTCGGTTTATAGAAAGCCAATAGCATTACATGTATTCCATAAACCGAAAGACATTCGGTTTATAGACTTTCGGTTTATAGAATAGCAATAGCATTACATGTATCCATAAACCGAAAGTCTATAAACCGAAAGACATTCGGTTTATACACTTTCGGTTTAGGGAATACATGTAATGCTATTGGTTTTCTATAAACCGAAAGTCTATAAACCGAATGTCTTTCGGTTTATGGAATACATGTAATGCTATTGGCTTTCTAAAAAACGAAATAGAGTCCCCATTCATAAGAATTTCCATTATTATTATATATATATATAATATGCCAGGATTTTGCCCCTCAATATGCCAGGATTTTGCCCCTCAATATGCCAGGATTATGCCATTTAGTATGCCAGGATTATGCCAATTAATATGCCAGGATTATGCCATTTAATATGCCAGGATTATGCCAATTAATATGCCAGGATAATGCAATATACCAGGATTATGCCTCTCAATATGCCAGGATTATGCCTCTCAATATGCCAGGATAATGCCAATATGCCAGGATAATGCCAATTAATATGCCAGGATTATGCCAATTAATATGCCAGGATAATGCCAATATGCCAGGATTATGCCTCTCAATAAGCCAGGATTATGCCAATTAATATGCCAGGATTATGCCATTTAATATGCCAGGATAATGCCAATATGCCAGGATAATGCCAATTAATATGCCAGGATGTTGCCCCTCAATATGCCAGGATTTTTCCCCCCTCCTCCCCCCTTCCCCAGTCAGTACTTACCTCCTTGTTGCTGTCTCCCGGTGTAGGTCCATGGCTGTGAGGGAAGCGTTGTGCGCTCCCCTTCAGCCGTGCGGATCTATAAAGTTTGTTTTAAAAAAAAGTTTTTTACCTGGCGTGACCCGGGCCCACCGGACCCGCCGGGCCCGGGATGCCAGTATCGCCCCCTGATCCTGCGGGCGACTCATGTCATCCTTGGGGGCGACCGGGTGCACGGGGCACCATGTTGGTGACCCCTGGCTTAGCCTTTCATCCTTCCAAGGTTGATAAATGTGTCCCATTAACTTTGGTAATAATAATTTCACCTGGAAATATGTAAATGTACCTTTCAAAAATCACTGGATTCTTAATCTGGGGGGTATGTGGTTGGTTTTTGGTTCCTGATCACCACAAGCTACTATCCTATTAGGATAGAGGGCTAGATATATTACTCTGCTTCTACCGCCAATCCTGAGATGTCTTATGGTGAGTTATATCTCATTTGAGCTACACCATGATCCCTGCAGGGCCAATTGAGTCTGAGATTCTTGAGGCTGGGAGGGGTGTTGTTGGGTAAAGTATATTGTTCTAAAATCAGCACCAACAAAAGAGATATAGGTGAAATCCTCTACATCGTTCTAGGAATTGCATCTTGAAATGAGTTTTAGAATGGGTGCTTTATACCGGGTTTCACTTGTACAACAGATGCATTCACGAAATTGGTGCTAATAATGGCTAATCCCAAGAATCTCAAAGACCTTGGCTGCCAATCAGTGTGATATAGAAGTTATCAGGTTCCACCAGAATTAAATGTTTTTTTTTGGTATACAGTTCAACTTCAAATTTCCCCATCATATGTCTTTATCTATGCCTTTTTCTTTAGTCACTGGTACCCTTTAAGGATTTATGTTGGGATAAAAGATCAAACGTCACTCACACATTTCTGTTGTGTAATGAGTAGATTGAACTTTTCCAGAAAACACAGAATATTTCCCTATCTACTAATGGAAATTGAGTGTCAGTCACATGAATCACATGTTTTTGCACATATATATTAAAATGCATAAACTTTGTTATATCATTCCAATGAGTTTTTAAATGCATAAACTTTGTACATCATGAACCTCTCTGGTAGAGATCCTCACCCTGCTGCTATCTGTTACTGAGCACCAGTGGATGCATTGGCCAAATGGAACGTTTGCGGTGGAGTGTAAAATATTAATGTCCCTGGGGCATCTATGTGTCCAGTCAAGGAGAAAGGTCCAAAATTAGTCATAGGTTGAAAATCAGTAATGAAAGTAATTGCACTTCTCTCTCACTGATAAAGATCAATTAATGCAGATCCAAAGGAAGATTAAAGAATGGACCTTATTTTCCATACGTTTCCAGGATTATTTGATTAACAAATGACTTGGAAATGTTTTTCAAAACTCCTAATATCATATATATTTTTTTTTAAACTTCAAGATTTGCCATCTTTTACCTTGCATACTCCCCACTTGAAGCCTTGCCTCTACGATGGAGGACATTTCAAGTCCTGTTTTTGCTCACTTGAAGTTTTCATTGTGGTGTAAAAAATTTGAGGGTCTATGACTTTTCTTCACCATGCTTTCAGAGCGGCCAATTTATTGCAGACATTACAGAGCCTACTATTCAGCAAAGACATTTCGGTGTTGAACTGTCAGAGCCCATGCATATCCCTAACATAGTAACATAGTAACATAGTAACATAGTAATTTAGGTTGAAAAAAGACAAAAGTCCATCAAGTTCAACCCTTCTACCTATCATTTCTGCGTTTTGATCCAAAAGAAGGCAAAAAAAACCCCTAAGGAAGCTTTTTCGAATGTTGCCTCCTAGGGGGAAAAAAATTCCTTCATGACTCCAAAAGGGCAATCAGATTTCTCCTTGGATCAAAAAGCTCTATTATTAATGCTCATTCTATTATTAATACCCCTGTATGTTCTGCTTTTCTAAAAAATCATCCAGACCATTTTTAAATGCATCTATTGTGGTTGATAGCACTACCTCTCTTGGCAGTGAGTTCCATAATTTTATTGTCCTTACCGTAAAGAATCCCTTCCTTTGCTGCCTATGAAATCTTTGCTCTTCCAGTCTCAGGGGGTGACCTCTTGTTCTTTGTACATTTCTATTAATGAACAGGTCCCTGGAGAGCTCCTTATATTGGCCCTGCACATATTTATATAATGTTATCATATCCCCTCTAAGACGCCTTTTTTCTAAAGTAAATAAATGCAATTTTTTAAGTCTCTCTTCATAACTAAGATCCTCCAATCCCCTTATTAATTTTGTAGCTCTCCTTTGCACTTTTTCTAGTTCCTTAATATCCTTTTTAAGGACTGGTGCCCAGAATTGTACTGCATATTCAAGGTGAGGTCTTACCATTGATTTGTAAAGAGGCAAGATGATGTCCTCCTCCCGTAAATCTATACCTCGTTTTATACATGCCAATATCTTATTGGCCCTTGCAGCTGCTGACTGGCATTGGGCACTGTTGCCAAGTTTGTTATCTACAATGATTCCTAAATCCTTTTCGTTAATAGATTTTCCCAGGGAAATACCATTTAACGTATATGTTGCTTTGTTATTATTTTTCCCATAATGCATAACTTTACATTTGTCTATATTGAACCTCATTTGCCACTTTCTTGCCCAGTTCCCCACTCTGTCCAAATCTTCCTGAAAAGAAAAAACATCAAGATTAGTCTTTATTACCTTACCTAATTTTGTGTCATCAGCAAACACTGAGACATGGCACTCAGCACAACGTGGGAGATCATTAATAAACAGATTAAAAAGAAGAGGTCCCAAAACAGACCCCTGAGGTACTCCGCTCACTACCCTGGTCCAATTTGAAGCTTTACCATTTACAACAACCCTCTGTGTTCTATCTTTTAGCCAATTTTCAATCCAAATACATACATTTGCCCCCAATCCTATTTCTCTCAATTTGTAGAGTAACCTTTTGTGTGGAACTGTATCAAATGCTTTAGCAAAATCCAAATAGATCACATCAACTGCCACACCTAGATCTATATTTTTACTGACCTCTTCATAGAATGTTATTAAGTTTGTTTGACAAGACCTGTCTTTCACAAAACCATGTTGACTTTTACTAATTATATTCTGATTCAAGATGTATTCTTGAGTGTACACCTTTAGCAATCCTTCAAATAATTTCCCCACTACAGATGTCAAGCTCACTGGCCTATAATTACCAGGCAGAGATTTTGATCCCTTTTTAAATATTGGAATGACATCCGCCTTTCGCCAGTCTGTTGGCACTATACCTGAACTGAACGAATCCCTAAAGATCATAAATATTGGTCTGGCCAGAATTATGCTTAACTCTCTAAGGACCCTTGGGTGTATACCATCTGGCCCTGGGGCCTTGTCTATCTTAACAGAGTTTAATTGCATAAACACTTTTTCCTGTGTCAGCCAATCCCATGTTTGTGGTGACTGCTTCGTAACTTCCAGGAGCAGGGGCTCATCCATCTGTTCTTCCTTAATATAAACCGAAGAAAAAAAAGTATTTAAAATGTCTCTCTGTCCTCACTTACCAAATTTCCCATTTGGGATAACAAGGGCCCAAAATATTAACCCTTAAAGTAACCCTTAACTCTACTACTATACCTAAAAGGACCCCTAACACTAAAACTAAGCCTAAAACGTACACTAAAACGAATCTTAAGTTCAGCGAACCGTAATAAAACTTCCGCTCTGAATTGTCAGCTGATAAGACGTCCGCTCAGAAAGCATGGTGAAGAACAGTTCCATTCTGAAGATGTGAGTCCCCCAAATACCATTCTCCTATGAGAATAGTTATCTTTACACACAGGAGGTTGGCAAGGTGTACATACAAGAACACCAATGTCAGTGGCAAGGTCAGTGAAGGTGTGCAGAATATTATTTAAATGTCCATCACAAAGTCCAGTAAATGTCCACCATGACCACTACTGGTGGCTACTCCTGCTTACACAACATACAAATGCCATTTACAGAGGCCATGAAATGCAAGATGAATCCACAGTATATCATATTTTTACTAAAAAATGGTACTTAGTTCAATAAAAAAAAAATACATCACAGACTGGGAAGTTTTATAATAATACATTTATCTGATGCATTAGACTGTGAGCGTATTATGGTTTTGCATGAATCCCACAAAGTCTTGTGAAGGTCAACACAAGGAAACCTTCCCAGGCTGAGTGAGGGTTCCACGGTATGCAGGTGTTGAACGGTTGTTAATTTTCTTTTAATCCCTTTAGTCAAAGGGTTCACTCCTAAAAGATTATAATAAGTACATCTACACCACTAAATGGGATGTATAGTACATTCACATATAAAGAATTTTCATCCCTTGAGGGACAGAAAAATGATGGAAATTCTAATATAATAGAGAAATGTAAAGATGACCACAATTTTTTTTTTTAATGGTGGTTTCTCACGTTGGATTGTTACAATGCTCATGTTGTGTAGCTTAACCCTGTAATTACTTTTGTTTCTGTCAGGTTTTTTAAATATAATAATTTGCATGTCTCTCTTGTGCAAGATTTGAAGGACAGAGCGGTAAATGTTATTCTTTGTCCAAATCTATAAAGTTCTGTCGTACAAACGCCACCTTTATTGATGATAATTGCGAGCAGCAGTTCTTTCAAGGTGAAATTACGACGTTTCAATAGAGGCCAGAGAGTTTCAACACCAGATCGTGGAAGGTGGGTCTGTGCTGGGCTTTGTCATTCCAGCACTCTAGCATTAACTTGTACACATCCAAGTTACATAGAGAGGGTTGTGGCAGCCGGTACCCGTCTAAGATCTGATTCACCACTTCCCGGTTTGTCATTCCTGTGGAAAAATACATAACAAAATATTTGTTATAGTATTACTTAATATAAAAAAAGCTAAATATATGTTTTGTATTATGTTTTTAAATTTGCTCTTATGATTGTAACATTTTTTTCCCAGCAACCAAGGTGGTTCCTCAGAGGTGAAACTTAAACGTACATTACAAACAATAGCCTGGTGATGCATATGTAAGCTGGAAGGCGAGGTAGAGTTCATAGAAAAGCACTGGGGATTGTGGCTTATTTTTCCAAATTCAGAGTTCCATGTAGGTAATTGTGTGAAGTATTAAGTTATTTTGTGTTTTTTATATACCGTAGGTAGTAGAGTATTGCTGGTTGCAGCTGCATTGGCTCAGTATTTTACAAAATAGTCTTGGTCTGTCCAAAAAGGATAGAGATGGGTGTAATGCCGCTCTGATAACAGAGCGTATCCTTTTTCTCCCAAGGACTGTATCATTGGCTTAAAGTATCATCAAAATTGTTTTTAATCAAATCAATCATTGTCCTTTATAAAGGGTCGGTTTCTGAACTGCAATATAGCTGTCTTCCGTAATTTGTAAAAGTTTCATACAATTTAATTATCTTAATGTCTTTGCAAACAATGGAATGAAATATGTTCAATCGTGTGAGTTACTTATAACAGGCTTTTAACTAAAACATTTTTATTATAGTCTATGGTATTCAATTATTGGAGATAAATTAGCTCTAGTCATTAAATAGAGCCCAGTCTATGTTCTAAATACTTACAAATAATCAGCATAGATGTGTGGATGTTGCAGCTATTTTGTTCTAAAATATGCTTTGCGGCCAATTTCTTAAGTATTCATAAATCTACAATACGCATCAACCTGCAATAACATTACTGTCATATTGTCCACTATGCCTTCAGTGCTTTTAAGGTCGCAGGTCCTAACCTTTGTACGGTTGCTCTCCGTACGTGAACACTTCATACATTAATATCCCAAATGACCACACATCGGATTTCGTTGAATATTTGGCATGCGTGAGTGCTTCAGGAGCTGTCCATTTCACTGGGATCGCTTGATTCTTTTCTGGAGAGTACAGGTCATCCTAAAAAAGGAGCAAGAGGTTAGCAGCATATCCAAGCAGGTGCCTGGGGCAGTATAGTCCCAACGAGGGCTCACACACCTCTGTTCCTGATTATCTGAGGTTGTTTTTACCTGATTTTAAACAACAAAACATGACATATTACACCATGGCAAAAATAAGGCCAAAATGGAGAAGCCATGTCTGAAAAGTACACCGTTGCTGCTTCCATAGAAATTAGGGGCTAAGTGGCAGACAGGTGCTGCTAATCAAATGCTCTTGATTAACTGATCATCAGCAAGTGTGATCACCTCTATAAAAGCTGAAGAATTAGCAGTTTGCTGGTCTGGAGCATTAGGTGTGTGTTAACACAATGCAAAGGAGGATCTCAGAAAAGCAAACTGGGAAGGGTTATAAGGCCATTTCCAAATAATTTTAAGTCCATCATTCTACAGTGAGAAAGATTATTCAAAAATGGGAAAAAAAAAAACATTCAAGAAAGTCCTGCTCAGGACTTGACGTCCCAGCAAATACACTCCAAGGTCAGACTGGGAAATGAAAAAGGGTTGCTAGAAGATAGCCTAAAAAGAACATGGCAGCGCAGCTTAGGGTTGCAAAGTTGCAAACCACAAGACTTCTGGAACAATGTCCTTTGGACAGACAAGACCAGAGAGGAGATTTCTGGTCATAATCGACAAAGCCATGTTTGGTGAAAATGAAACACAGCAAATCAGCATAACCACCTCATGTCAACTGTCAAGCACAGTGGTGGAGGCATGATGATTCGTGAGAGCGTTCAGAGAAGGGCTACTAAACTGGTTCATGGATTCTCGGAAAGATCAAATCAGAAATAGTAGAAGTGGCTCTCTATATGCAGAGTGTACAAACCAGGCTCCACCAGGTCCCCAAATAGCAAATGCTCAGCACTCCAATTAGTGAGGTGCCTGTGGCGTATTGACAGTTAATTTGACCAGTAGCTGCATGAATAACTGCACATTAAAAGCACCTTGATTTAATCTGGCTTCTGAGTTGGCTTTCTCCACTGTCATTATCCTTTAACCTTAACAGTTAAGTAGCCCTTCTCTGAACTCTCTCCAAAGTATCAGTATTCTTCTGGAGATAGGGTCTCCAGTACTGTGTACAAAACTCCAAGTGAGGTCTCACCAGTGCTCTGTACTATGGCATATAACCTACTGAGGATATTTTCTTCCTTTATTTTTATGATTATTGATAGATTGGCACTATGCGGTTACTAATTGTATAAAACATTTTAGAGCTGTTATATTAAGTTTTTTTATAGCTCTTCTACCACATTGGCTGCTCGTTGTGTATCATGGGTGCTTGATTTTTAACTGATGCAATAATCATGAAAGGTAGAAGGAGACAAAACTAATAATATAGTAAAAGCACTTTTTTACTATTAATGTAGAAAATAATATATTATCTCAAGAAATTACTAAGGGACTTGGGGATTAATTGACTATTGTAGGTGACAAATTTGTTAGACCTGCCCTGTCTGGCGTGTGTTTCTCCGCAAGGGTTCCAGACATTTTGGCTCATTTGTCTGGATATGCTTAAATAAGCTCTTTGGATGATTCTTATTTTGTCTGATTTATCGGATTGAACGAACGGGACTGGCGCTGCTTACAAAATCCGATGTTAATATAATAGGGGAAAACCTTTACTGGGTGGGTAGTGCCGGCCTTTGTTAATTAACTAGTTATCGCAGATGAAATTTGTATCTTCATTGCAATGTCTTTTCTGTATATGGTGCTGTTTGTGATTGTATGTCTTTTTCGACATTGAAATAAAAAAGGAATATATTAAAAGCAATTATATTTTAAAAATTATCAAAATTGACCTCTACATTGTTTTAGCAAATTAATAAATTGAGGAAATTGTGTTTTATTCTATTTGTGCTGATCTATGACATCGACTGATTTGATATTCAAAAGATCTACTTTTCGGTTGGAAATGTGTAATTTGGGTATCAAGCCACAGGTGATTTCATGAGCAGGAGACTCCACAGACATATTTAAAACCCATTTTCATATTAATTTATATATGTGCTAAGACAATTTATAGATTATTTTCCCTAATGTTTTATTTGCTACATTCACAGTATAAGCAACATTTAGATAACAGATTCCCTTTAAATATAACAGAGTTTTTTTTAAGTGAAGACATCAGACATCCAACCTTGAGTAACCTTGCCAGTCCAAAATCTGCAATTTTGCATACAAGATTATCTCCCACCAGGACGTTGCGAGTGGCCAGATCACGATGTACCACATGCTGCATCTCCAGATAAGCCATACCTTCTGCCACCTGGCAAATAATGTGCATGTATGAGGTATAATGAAACTCTTCAAATTCCTCACCTGTGGAGGAAATAGATCTCCATTATGCATCCTAAAATTGGGGGGGGAAATAAAACTAGTATTTATTTAATAAAATTGTATGTGTGTGTATATATATATATATATATATATATATATATATATATATATATAATATATAATATATATATATATATTAGTTACATATTAAAATATTGAGATTTTCTTTATTGGAAAAGTACAAGATATCCAACACACCAACTTCAATAAAGTAGAAATAAATCTTAATAAAAATAGTCAATCGGGTGCCAAGGTGGGCAGTAAAAATGAGATAATTAGTGGTGATAATATTATATTTCATCCAGTTACCAACATAATAACATGCACTTTTTTTGGTAATCTTCACTTCTTTAATGTCTCCCTAGATATGCAAAGCTAGAA
The DNA here is from genome assembly GCA_036172795.1 of Pelodytes ibericus. NCBI lineage: Eukaryota > Metazoa > Chordata > Amphibia > Anura > Pelodytidae > Pelodytes > Pelodytes ibericus. The sequence goes on from CM069862.1 coordinate 133,517,832, forward strand.
CTGACCCTTCAAGTATTCGTTTAGGTTTCCTTTAGTCATCAGCTCTGTGACAATATAAACAGGTTCTCCGAAGGAGCATACAGCAAGGAGCTGTATCAGATTCGGGTGTGACAAGTGCTTCAGAGCATCAATTTCCTTTTCGAAGTCACTCTGGACAACATTCTCTGAAAAGAGACACACAAAAAAACAGGTTGTTTTTTTATCATTAACCCCCTCAAATGACTAGCATTTGCTAGAATAATAGATATTATAGAAGGCAGAACAGATGGGTGTAATCTTGAACCACACCCAGTTATCTCTCACAGCACCACTACACAATTAGCAAACGTGGTCTGTATCATTCGAAATCCTGAGACCCAGTCCACACACATACCTTTTTTGAAGGTCTTTATAGCCACCCTTTCTTTATTATTCCAGAGACCTTCCCAAACTTCTCCAAAAAATCCCTCCCCAAGTTTTTTCAGCATTTTGAATTCAGAACGAGGTCGTTCCCAACTATCAAGTGTGAGAGAATCCTAAAAAACAAAACCATAAATATACAAAAATAGTCATTATTTAAAAATTATGTGAAACAAAATATCTAATTTCCTCTCATTCCCTTCAAAAGATTTCATGCAGACAGCAACCTGGGCATCAACAGGCACTCCAAACAAACCTTGAAAGAAGAAGGAACTCTGACACAAAAATGATTGGACAGTGTGGGAGATCTGAATCTGATCACCCTACAGATAGCAATACATTAGACTATTGTATGTCTGACAAATACACTATACTGTATTGACTCAGTACACATACTCTGCATGTTCCTGTAAAATATTGTTGGTTTATATCGCACATCTTGGGATCTAGATGATATTTGGTATATACTCTAGTTTGATCTTGGGGATCTAGATTACTCTCAGCATGCGCCATTAAATTTCTCAGGCCGTTAGCACTATATTATACCCCAAATCATCTAGCAAAATATCATTAATTTATCTCACAACTCTGGGGTATTGGGATTAAAGTTGACACTTTTTCTTCCAAAAAAATAATGTCCATGTTATTTTCTTGAGTCACTGAACCTTGGTGTCATGTCATATTTTTTTTGGTTTCTCGTCTACGTGTAGCAAACCCTTTTTGGATCTAGATGAAGCAATATGTGCCAATATCTAATTCCACACAAACTGGATTAACGGACAATTGTTAGCAAAAAAAAGCTCTTTTCATTTGAAAGATTGCATCAGGTAGGCATTTTATATAGAAATAATTTAATGACGGAATAAAAATAAAGTATCTTATTTAGCTCTATTTGCTAGTATCAGGGGGTGGACATATTGGGTCAGATCTTCTTTCTTTTTTTAATTTTATAAACATAGAACGTATAAATAGATTTGATTATAGTGTATACATCTTGTTTGTTACAATGATAAGATTTAGGTCAAAATTTCAGCTTAGATTCGTGACTCTTATGTTAACATACAAGATCATCTTCTTTCAATCGACCCAAGATTCTAAACAAAATGTATGCCCCCTAGAAATGTAAGCGATACAAGCAAGAGGTCTCAGTAAGGTACTCTAGTTTTATTCTTTCATTAAAGCATTTCTATTAACAATACCTACAGTTGATGCAATCTTTAAGTTAAACAGGACTTATTGTGCAGAATATATTGTGGAGTAACGTAACATACCTGTTGCACACAAGGCTGCAGTAAAGGTACTTTTAGTAGTTTCCAGTTGGTTTTATGGAAGCGGATAAGTTGATGGATGGTGGAAAAGACTCTTCCTTCCTGAAGGTAAAATTCACCTTGATTGTTCATATTGATGCGAAAATGCTTTACTTTTTTGTCTTTGCACACTATCAAGAAATGTAAAATACACAGATGGTATAGGTTATAAAACTATAAACAGACAAACTTTATTTATCCAAAAGTTATAGAAGGAGATTTGACTCATATTATGGTAAGAAGCCAATTCTAGAAACAATATATATATATATATATATATATATATATATATATATATATATATATATATATATATATATATATATATATATAGACATGGTCACAGGGTTTATATAGGGAGCACTCCCACCAGCATCAGGTATCTCCCCTCTCTGCATTGAAGTGGACATGCCCCCGGTGGTTGTAGAACACACACACACTATTCGAGGCCAGGCATGCCGTTTAGACCACGATCACGTTGCTGGCTCATGGAAAGATCGAGCTCTAGAGGAAATTACTACAGGTGGAGGGACCCGCTGACTAGTGGTAAAAGGCCCTGGTGCCTGACATCTCCACTATAACAGCCTCTCTCCTCTGGATCTTAGGTTGAGACAGTGATGAAAAGTCTAGTGTAAACTTCGTAAAAATGAAGCCCAACTAACTGTCCATCTATCAATCTCTGTACCTTCTCTGTCAGTATATACGTCATGCCTGTGTGTCTAACTTTGATGATGACAGGGGGACTGTTAAAGTTGCATCACAAAATAATTTTGGCCCGCCAGGACCAAAAGTTACCAGCCCTCCCCTGAGCAAGGCACTAAATAATCACAAAAAAATTATAAGAGGCAGGCTGGGCCAGGATGAAAAACGGAGGGTACGGTGACTACATGTCTTGAATTAAATAAGTTGTGTCCAGGGTACCAAACAATTCCGTGTATATGGTGTATCATAGGCAAGCTACAGCTTGCAATTTCATCAGTGTAAAAGAAGGCTCAACCAATTAGCAGAGGTTTCTTAACTCTTCAGAATCTTCTCCTGATTGGCTGAGACCAGCCTTTACAAGCTCTCATTGGAAGCTGCAGCAATCTACCTGGGTATACACCAGAAACACCTTGCATGCCAGCCAGACACAAAAAGTAACCTAAAATAAACATAACTGTACATACCTCATAGTTGCCAACATCGGCCATGTTTCCAGGTACACATATGTGTTCCACATGCTGCAGACAGCGCATGCAAAGTGCAGCCCGGCAGTATGTAGGATGGATATATGCACAGACACAATCCAATTAATCATGGTAGGTCCTATGAGATCTCCACCCTGATTAATTATTTGGATTGTGTGTGTGTTAATATCCATCCTACATACTGCCGGGCTGCACTTTGCATGCTCTGTCTGAAGCATGTGGAACACATATGTGTCCCTGGAAACATGACCAATGTTGGCAACTATGCATACCTCCCTGGTGGAACTTGAGAGTTTGAGTGTCAGTGCTATGGTACATGTGCGGTAGCATGGCCAACCATCACTGACGGCGCAACTGCACATGTACAACAATGAGATCGGGACTGCAGGTCTGTGGTCCCAAATCCCACTGAACTCTACCTCTGTCCTGAAAAACGGGACAGAGGAAGAGCTCAGCAGTACACAGCCTCCAGATAAAAATGTCAGTGACAGTGTTTAAATGTATACAGTCCTGTATCCCAACCACCCACAGTGTGGAACAATGCAGAACATATAAAGTAGGTTTTCAAAAAGCAAGGAAACACACTTTAAAGCTACAACACACCCAAGCATGCCTTTCCTGGGACACCGGGTAATATTTATGTTGAATGACACCGAGAGGTTAGAGATGTATTTTAATGTTTCATGAATAATAATGATAGTTTCATAGGCTCTAGTCAGCCAAGCAGGATTTGTAGGATTAATATACAGCTCTAAGTTAAAGTTAAATGTTGGGGATATTACACTTCACCAGCCACATTCCATCAGGATAGGACAGAAGAAAATGTATCACAGCAAAACAGATGCCAGCGTGATTTCTTGTATTGGGTCTCATCACTACGCACTGTCCACGTTTTAAATTGACAATTAAATGTCATAAAACATAGCTTAGGAACATTCTTAAAAGTACTGTCTGGTGCACAAAATGCATCTTCCAAATATTAATGCATACTAAAGTGCTTTCAAAGTACTTAAGCAATGCAAAATGTGCAACATGCATTTTAAAGATATAAAATACTTACAGCTAGATGGAATTGGGAAATGACAGCAGTTTGCAAGAATCCAGGACTGCCCACACTAGCTGAGTAAAAGTAATTTCCTATTCTTTTTTTTGCTGCAGGAACCAATGAGAATAATGCCATTCAAATGAATGGAATATCCTGTCTCTCTAGTGATGTCATCAGACAGTGTGTTGCACTGTTAAGAGATCCTACTGTGTACAAGAGCAGGTTTATCACAGTCCACACAATGTTTTCAAGTGCACAGAAAGTGACTAAATGAAACAAAACTTTATATCCTCAGTGTCTATATAAGCAATGCTGTAAACATGCAGAGTAATCACTGGGGAGGGCTTGAGTCAAATATTAAAAGTGTGATTTATGCAGAATGTCTGCATCAAATCATACTGGGAAAAAGCCTGTGCACTATATATGCACTAATCTTCATCTTGCACCAAAGTGAGTTTGGAGAAGACTGTCCCTTTAATTCTTGACAATAATAGCATTGCCATGAAATGTTTCTAATTGCTAATAAGCACAAAGCATTTCCTTTGAACTGAGGTCATGGATAAGAAATCTCTGGCTGTTGATTACAACTTCCTATAATGCTTATCCACCTGGCTATGGAAAATAACTCCCATAAATCTCAGTAAGATTTATTAGGGGTGCATAATGGATGTTTCTACCATTCAAGGCTAGCTCTAGTAACTATTAAAATGCATGATAGTAGTAGCATTGGCAGTATAGTTAGTATTCGCAGAGGAGTGTAGCATCCTGCAGAATAATTACATATAGTTAATCTCACCTGATAGTGAATACTGTCCGGTATTGCTGTCACTGGGGCGGATCAAGTAGGACCCATGTTTATTAGGGAATGTCAAAAGCAATTGCTCGGCTTCTAGGCGACTCTTTACTTCAATATAACTCCTGTAATGACAAGTGAAGAACTGGCTAGTAAAGATGAACACCCCAGGAATGTGAGATTTGTGTTTCATGGTATAGCCTTGTAGAGAAACAAGTAGAATCACATTAAATGTGACTTCAAGGAAATGATAAAATGTAGAACACAGCATTAAAAAATCTTGTTGCAGTTCATCCCTGAAAATGATAGGGTCTACTCAATATACCCCAATCTGGCCTGAAATGGGAATCCTATGGATTCACCCATGGGCCAAACAGACGAATCATTGGCATTTTAATCCTCCTGTTAAAAAAAAAATCATATAAAAAAATCACAAAATACTTTTTTAAAGGGCAGCCACTGGCCCCATAAAGGGTTTCTAGGGTTTGTGGGCAGCCCAAATATGCCAAATCCCCATAAAATACAAATATAATTATTCCATACCTAGCCCCACAACCTTGCACAGTTAGGGGGGGACATATTAATCTGAAAAAGTCACCTTTTGTGTGCTACGAGGGCAGGCAATGAAATTCACTGGCACATTATACCTGTTCATTTGGCCGGCTCCCATTACCAGTTATTATAGGGGGAGGGTAATCAGCACTACTTGCTCACCCCCCAGTATTATTTTGGATGCCAGGGAATATATTTATGGGGCCAATTACTTTTTTATTTCGGGTGACCCTCAGCTATTTTCTCAATAGCTGAAGTCCTCCTGACTTGAGCCTCGTATAAGTCTATGGGGAGGATACAGGCAATCAATTGGGTACAGTACATTTTGGCAGGTATCGGTGTGGAATGGGCTATGATGTCCGACTTGTGGAGGGGTTTGGAGGAATATCTGAGCTACCCGAGTAGCATGAAATTAGGGTACTAATGTCACCAATGTGATCTGGAAACAACCGCAATTCAGAGGCACCAACCAGTCGTGTGGGGAGCATATTACAACCAAAATACATACTTGAATTCAAGTGCCTTGAATACGGTAATCATATACACAGGTACTGACACACTAGGATTAAACACATTTGGCATTGAAACTCCAGAGGGGCTGTTATAAGGTTAAATAGGCACAAAAGCTCTCTTTTACCTTTTACTTCACTAATAGAAACAATGGTTAAAAGCCCAAGTAAACCGGTTGGATTACTCTCAGCTCAGCTGAGGTAGACCTCTTCTGGATGCTGGCACACGCTGACATGGTCAGCATGCTCTTAGCCAGTCAGAGCAGGGGCTCATCCCATGCATCTGTTTGTGGTCTGTCAGGTGTGACAGTCTCTTCTAGTGCAGAGAAGAACCCTAATTTTGGAATGCCACCAATAGTGAGGCAATAGTAAATCATGGCTACAGGCCAGAAGGTAAACTGGCATGCCCATTAAAAATTACACGCCAGTTTAAACTCTTTCTATGACCATTCTATATTTGGAGCACAAATTAAAAAAAGGTTTAGTAGCTCTTTAAGAGTTTATTGCTCCAGGCTCGTCTAAGTCAGAAAGGTTTCAATATGACATGCCAGCAAAATAATTTGAAACAAAGAGATTTCAGCAGTACAAAGGCAGACGTAGTGGGAGCAAAGCCATGAAATATCTGGTGAGAATTTATTTAGCTCACTTCTGAAGAAGTGACTATATGTAATCTTATACCGCTTGCTGTGGCCAACCAGTGCCAACTTCCTGCGGTCCACCCTTGTGGGCAGGTGTCTTGTGCGGTCCGCCCTTGTTGCGCTTCCCCTAACATCTTGCACCAAGATTGTACACATAGGACTTGCCCTAGTACCCATTGCACTATACCCCTGCATGCAGATCACGCACAGAATGTACCCCAGCACACAGACAGCATCCAGGATTTACCTAGTCAACCAGATTGCATCCAGGATGTATGCCAGCACCAACATTGCACGCAAAACTTATCCCAGCACTCACATTGCACTTAGGATATACCCCAGCACCCAGATTACACTCAGGAATTTACCCCAGCACCTGCATTACACTCAAGACTTACCTCAGCACCCACATTGCACTCAGGATCACCCCCACCAACCAGCTTTTGTTGTGTGACCCCCCCAACACTCTGATGTATGAGGCAGCTTCAGACGCTGCCTGCACTTCTCTCTCAACCTGCACAAAGACAACTGGTGAGGGGAGGTCTTTAGATCTCCACAGCCAGCACTTCTGCCGACCCCAGGGTGTTGCACCCTGTACGATCACACAGATCGCAAACCCCTAAAGCCAACAGTGTGCTGTACACTGCCTATGATACTTAAGGACAACTGTAGGCATACATGAAATTATGTTTTATTGAACTATTGCATCAAATGTAGACATTTTAAATATAGATGTTTTAATGAAAGAATAAAAGTAAATTACTTTATTGAGCCCTCTTTACTCCATATACCTCTAACACTGGGTTGACATGTTATTTATAATCTTGGGTCAGACCTTCTGTCCTCTTCAGTTAGAAGAAGGAAGATGTGACCCAATAGTTCAAACAACTTGTCAGATATGTGGAACAATGAGGGCTCAAGAGTCAAGACTAAAGCATTTCATTTAAAACATCTACACCTGTTTCAACCTTTTAATATAACATGTTGTTTTTGACAGCTGTTGTCTTTTAACAGAAATCATAATTGCCTATTGGCACTGTTCCCTGGTGTCCTGATTGACTCAAATAATTAATTTATTGTAGTGGATCACTACAAGTGTACAGTGACTAGGAACAGAAAGGTCATCAGGACAGTAGATGTAAGAGACAGAAATGACCAAATGGATTTTGACACTCACGGCTCAGCGATGGGCATGGGTCGATCAGAGAAACCAAAGAAGGTCACGTAGTTTGCTGGCACCAAACCGATTTCCATGTTGCCCGTTAGTTTCTTGGCCTTGACGTATTCTCCCTCATCACTGATCTTACAGATATCTTCTCCCTGCTGCACACTAAGCTCCTCTGTACTCCGTGCACTAAAGTCATACAATACCGTGAGCATATCTACATTTGGCTGACTCTCAGTCAGAGAGGGTACAGCGACCACATTTGGCACCCAGTGGTTTTCAGCTGGGGGCCATAGTTTGTTCCAGATGCAGCTAAACCAGCTCAGGTGCTCCTTCAGGAAGGACTCCATGTTAGGGACCCACAGGTATCAGCATCACAGATTTGGATTTACCTATCCGAAGCAAAGCAGCAGCAGGTCTGTAATCTTATGTCCTCCTCATGGTCTTTCCACCTGCAGCTCAGTGGTCTGCTCTTGCTCAGCCGAGAATGATAAATCAACAGGTAGTTTTCTCCTACTGACTTCCTGGTCACCTGAACTTTATAAACAAAAGTAAAACTCAAAAGTAAGAGGAAGAAGAAAGGCAGGAATGCTGCCAGACCAGATTCTCTGCTTAATTACAAGTCCTGCCAGTAAAGAGATCCTGGGCTTTCATACATAACATGTCTACCCTGTCACATTAGCAAATACCAAACAATGACAAGTGAACTACAAGTGATACATAAATCTGGCATTAATAAATGATGATTATTACATTTATAAACTATCACTTTCTGATAAAGGTCCCACCCCCAGTTGAAGCACTCATGTTGCTAATGCCATGTAAAAGGCAGGACGATTTGTAAACTAAAAGGTATTAATCATTCAAAAAAAATGTTTTTTACACAAGTAAGAAATTGTGTGTAAGAGGCTCGTGTCTTTGTTTATGCAAATTGTTCCTTTCTCCTTGGTAGAAGGGTTTCAGTTCTAGTTTACTTAAAAGATATGTTTGTTTCCACTGACTTTTAAAACATGATCATATTGGTCAAATCACCTTATTATACAGCAAACAGTTTACTTATCTTCATTGTCCCTTTCTGTAATCAATGTGGTTTATTTCTAAAGGGCATTTCTGGGGTAGGGCTCTAAAAGTTGAGCAAAAAAAAAAAAAAGCCATCCATGTTAGTTCAAGGTGTGATGACGCGTTTCGTGTGAGAAACCACACAAACCTTTCCTGAAAGTTGAGCAAACAGGAACATTCCATTGGTTTCTAGAGTGATTGATCCACTTTCAGAACATTGCCGCATGATACATGTGAAATAGTCCCAAAGTTCTTCATTGTTTTTAAGCTCTCTGGCATTTTATTTTCTCAGAATGTGTGTAAATGTATCAGAGTTTCACAGTAATATATTGTGTACATGAGTGCATATAACAGAGCTCCAGGACAATACAATGAATTTGGAGACACGGAGCAGTGTGGTTGTGTACTTTCAGGAACCTGATAGCTAGGGCTCAAACAGACATAAGTTGGAGCACTAATGGCCATGGGAAGCATTACTGCAAAGGGAAGACACAATAACCAATTCAATGACCACCAGTTACTCACAGTCCTATGATTAAGGCAGGAGAAGTGGAGCTGGAGTGATAATTTAATCCAAGAGACAGCAGTGTAGGCCACAAAACAAGCTGGTATCAGGACGTGGGAAACAGCAGTGTAGACCTTTAAGCAAACTGGGGTCAGGACGTGGAAGACAGCAGGGTAGTCCATTAAGCAAGCATTATGCAAATTAGCTGTAAAAAGAGAACTGCAAGGAATTGATAAGGGAATTATAAACTTAAAGGGACTATATCATCTAAACATTGTTTTTATTGTGAAAGTAGAGAATAAAAAATAATCAAACGATCACTATACTTTTTCAAACTTTAGGCCAAGTTGGAAATGCAAATAAAATTTCAGTCCCTTTAAGGCTACTTTGGCCTTAAAGGGACTGTATTACCTAAATAATGTGTTTACTGTGGATGAAGAAAATAAAAATGATCTCTACATTGCCTAAATAATGTGTTTTAAATTTGTCAGTGGAATCACCTGTGGCCTGGTGTGTAAATCACACATTTCCCATTGAAAACCAGTTTTTTGCATACCAGGCCACAGGTGATGTCATAAGCAGGAGACTACATAGACACATTTAAAACAGTTTTTGCCAAATTTAGGCATTTGCTTGAAATTTTGCTAACGCAATGTAGATCAGTTTCAATAATTTTGTATTCTCAACATCCACAGTAAAAACAATGTTTAGGTTATACAGTCCCTTTAAGGCCAAAGTAGCAGTGTCGGAAAAAATATCCCATCCAGCTGCACTGGAGAATTTTTCCAGCTCGGCTACATTGGCCTAAAGTTCCCATCTCAATTCCCTGCAATTCTCTCTCTCTTTATTAAATAGTAATGTAAATAAAATTTGTGTTTATTCACCAAACTGTTAATTAATAAACAATTATCAATTGTTTATTACCTGATTGACTGTAATTGTGGCATACAGTATGTTGGGAACATCATCCGAGAATTTCAGAGAAGGGTATTAGAAGATGTAAATTGCATCACCAGTAAAGTTGACACCCCCATATCACATCATGTCAAGGCTCAACACAATTCCAATGGTTTACGTTTTAGAGCAATTGACCAATTAAAAAAGACCCCACAAAAGGGGAACAAAAATATGTCCCTATTACAATTGGAATCCAAATGGATTACCGATTATAGACACTGAGTCCAGAATGGCTTAATGAGGGTGTCTGGTAAGGATAGGAGAATGAGACTGCCACAAAATAATAAAAGGTAAATCCAAAAAGCGAAGTTACGAACAGTCCAATAGATCAGGGCAGGCAGCACTCAAGAATAGTAGAATAATCCAAGCAGGGTTCAGGCAAACAGGGTAATCCAGGACACAAGCCAAAGGTCAGGTAAGGGGATATCCAATAGAAAGACTGTATCACAGCAAATATAGGATCACAGGAAACTGAAGTCCAAGGACAAACAGGAACAAAAGCTCTGGAACAGTAGAGCACTGTGGTAATAGTTTGAGGGGGTTTTATGGTGCTGTGGGTCTCCACTCCTCCGCTGTGTTGGACAAGCCCCTCACTGGATTGGATGTCAGAGGGGTGTGTTTCTATAGCACATACCTCTCTGTCTCTTTTCCTGGAGACTACTGGAGCTTTGGTGATGGGAGGGATAGGGTTTACTTGATTGGGGTAAACGCTGGATGATTTTCTCTGGACTGGTACAAACTTGCGTTGCCCAATAGTGCTACCACTAACTACAGGCCCCGGCTTCTGCTTACTCTGCGATTGTGGAGTAAATTGAATAAGGGATGGAGACAGGAAAGTACTGGGATTGCAGATAAGGAAGTAAGAGGAGCATGACAGAGGGATTCAATTACACCTCCTTGATATAAGTGCATATGAGTACTTCTGGACTATCCATAACCATATACACCAGAGGCGTCCAACGTGCGGCCCGCGGGCCAAATGCGGCCCGCCGGGTATCGAGGTGCGGCCCTCCTGAGCTCTGCTCTGCGAACTGCACACGGCGCGAGAAGCTGTGTCGGGGAACAAAGTTCCCTACAAGGTCTGTGTAGGGAACTCCGTTCCCCGATACAGCTTCCCGTGCGGTGTGCAGCAGCGGTGCTGCACTTGTGCGCATATCCCTTCCTCTACCCTGCGCGTGAGGTCATGCACAAGGGTCAGAGGGAGGGAAGAAGCTCACCGGCAGCATGAAGAAAACGGGGAGCCCACAACCTCCACAGCCCCGTTTAAAAAAAAAAAGAAAACTGCTTGGTAAGTGTGTGTGTGTGTGTGTGTGTGTGTGTGTGTGGGTGGCGGGGGGGTGTAAGTGTATGTATGTGAGTGTGTGTGTATAAATGTGTGTGTGGGGTGAGTGTGTGTGTGTGTGTGTATAAATGTGTGTGTGGGGTGAGTGTGTGTGTGTGTGTGTATAAATGTGTGTGTGGGGTAAGTGTATGTATGTGAGTGTGTGTGTATAAATGTGTGTGTGGGGTAAGTGTATGTATGTGAGTGTGTGTGTATAAATGTGTGTGTGTGTGGGGGTTTAGTGTATGTATGTTTGTGAGTGTCTGTATAAATGTGTATGTGTGTGGAGGTAAGTGTATGTATGTATGTATGTATGTGAGTGTGTGTGTATCAATGTGTGTGTGGGGTAAGTGTATGTATGTGTGTGTGTGTGTTTTATATATGTGTGTGTGTGGGGGGGTAACTGTATGTATGTGAGTGTGTGTGTGTATAAATGTGTATGTGTGGGTGTGGGGTAAGTGTATGTATGCGAGTGTGTGTATAAATGTGTATCTATGTGAGTGCATGTTAAGTGGGTGTGGGGTAAGTGTATGTATGTATGTATGTGAGTGTGTGTGTATAAATGTGTATGTGTGTGGGGTAAGTGTATGTGTGTGAGTATGTGTGTATAAATGTGTATGTGTGTGTGGGGTAAGTGTGACTGTGTGTGTGGGAAGGGGGGTTAAGTGTGACTGTGTATGCATGTGTGTGTTTGTAGTTAATGTGACCACTGCACATTAGTGTGAAATAAAGATTTTTTTAGTATACTTCATATACTTCATCTCTATAAACCGTCACTCTTCCACTAAACAGCTCATTCATATTCTCTCCTCCACTCCTGAACTTAACTGCCTGCTGTGAAATCATTCTTCCATCATATAACATATAACATATGTGTAACTCCATTCTGGACTGGGTCCCCAGGACATACTTGAAAACGAGAGAAATCTCAATGTATTCTTCCTGGTAGAACACTTTCTAAATAATATGCAGGTATTCTATCACCATGGCTCCTAAGGATGTATACTTCTATTTGGGACATCATTTATTTATTTATTGATTTATCTAACTTCTTTTCAAGCAACGGGCTTAACTTAGTCCGTTTTTCTACAGCCATCACTCTGCAGCCTGTAGCTCCGCCCATCACACACCCCTTAGAGGCGTGATAAGTGCACTCTCCCATTGGCCTGATCATTCAGCGTTCATGTTATAATTCACTGATACTCAGTCCCCTTGTTCAGGATTGGACCACGACGTACACGCCTTCTCTCCACCCCACTCAATTATTTCCTTCCTACTCTTTCCCCATTGGTCCGCGTCTATTTCTCACCCTCATGGAATGGACATTGAAACCGAAACTCAGTGACTTTCATGTTTGCCCCTGACGAAGCTGCCACAGCGAAACGTGTGTGGGGCGTTTTGGATCCCCTGCTATTCGGCATATTGATCTCCCTGTCTGTCACTATGTTGCTATTTTATTTTACTCATCCAGCCAGTATGTTAGATGAGGTAACTCAAAGCCTTTCACAGTCGGCTGCTTGTTAGCCCCAGCTGATGTCTGGTTTATAGGGATTAGAGTTAGCTAGGCTTTCATCGGTAACTAATTGGTATTCTATCTATTTGTGTATTTTCACCTTATCTATGCCTTAGCTCTCTCTCTGACCATGCCATACATTTGGGTACATTCTAAGCTGGGTACCTTGAGGGACACGCTGGTACCGGCTAGCTGGATACTCTAGAGACATTGTATTTATACCTTAAATCATTTATATGTATAGATATACAAAAATATTGTTACAGATAGGCTAGAATTTTCCGACAGGGCATCCTGAAGTGTTTTGCATCCTTCTTTTAATGAAATTATTTTCTTATATGGCAGGGGTGTCCAAGTTTATTCTGCAAAGGGCCACTTCACTAGAAATGTATGCGTGCGTGGGCCGCATTTTTTTCATTCATTCATTGAATAATATATATAATTATATCCATGTGTGTGTATAAATATATATATATGTATATATAGATATATATAAAATTCACACTAATGTGCAGTGGTCACATTAACTACAAACACACACATGCATACACAGTCACACTTACCCCCCCCCTCTTCCCACACAGTCACACTTACCCCCCCCCCTTCCCACACAGTCACACTTACCCCCCCCCCTTCCCACACAGTCACACTTACCCCCCCCCCTTCCCACACAGTCACACTTACCCCACACACACATAGACATGTATACATACATACACTTACCCCCCACACACATACACATTTATTCACACACTCACATACATACACTTACCCCACACCCACTTAACATGCACTCACATAGATACACATTTATACACACACTCACGTACATACACTTACCCCACACCAACTCAACACGCACTCACACAGATACACATTTATACACATACTCTCATACATACACTTACCCCACACACACACATACACATTTATACACACACACTCACATACATACACTTACACCACACCCACTTAACACGCACTCACATATATACACACACTCACATACAAACACTTACCCCACATATACACATTTATACACACTCACATGCATACACTTACCCCACATACACATTTATACACACACACTCAAATACATACATACACTTACCACACACACACTCACATACATACATACATACATACACTTACCACACACACACTCACATACATACATACACTTAACCCCCACATACATACACTTACCCCAGATCCGCATTTATACACACACTCACATACATACATACACTTAACCCCCCCCCCCCCCCACTTACCAGTTTTTTTTTTAAACGGGGCTGTGGGCTCCCCGTTATCGCCATGCGGCCGGTGTGCTTCTTCCCTCCCTCTGACTCTTGCGCATGACCTCATGCGCAGGGTAGAGGAGGGGATATCCGCATGAGAGAAGCACCGCTCTGTGTATGGAACTTTGTTCCCTCACACAGCTTCCCGTGCTGTGTGCAGTTCGAGGTGCGGCTACCGGAGCAGAGTTCAGGCACGTTGGACGCCCCTGTTATATGGGGACCAACCTGTATGTTTGCTATTAAGCTGTCATTTCTAACATTTTTATATACCAGAAGGCGTCCAACGTGCGGCCCGCGGGCCAAATGCGGCCCACCGGGTATCGAGGGGCGGCCCGCCTGAGCTCTGCTCCGGTAGCCGCACCTCAAACTGCACACCGCGCGAGAAGCTGTGTCGGGGAACGAGGAGGGGATATCCGCATGAGAGAAGCACCGCTCTGTGTAGGGAACTTTGTTCCCCTTACACAGCTTCCCATACGGTGTGCAGTTCGAGGTGCGGCTACCAGAGCAGAGCTCAGGCACGTTGGACGCCCCTGTTATATGGGGACCAACCTGCATGTTTGCTATTAAGCTGTAATTTCTATCATATTTATCAGCATTAGCAATAAAGTATTTACATATTATATATACATTTTTCTGACATTATTATTTTTTGTCAGCTGTAAATTCCTCTGCTGCTCTTTGTTTGAAATAATAATTCAAAGGAGGTTTATGTACATCTCCATATAAACCGTTTACTCCAATAGCAAATAGCATATCTTCCATTGTCCCTTTCCTTTTCCATTATTTAGTCTAAAAAAACAATGTATGCCAGAGGTTAGTATTTGTAGGGAGTCAAATAATGAAAAACCAGTAGCTTTTTCAATCAACTACTGATCATGTTCACGCCCTCAACTCCCATGTAGTATACAGGCACTTCAAGATGACTTCCCCATGGAAAGATATTGGCCATCGAGTAGAATATTTGTCGCCTCTTCCCTAGTACTGCAGATGGACAATGTATCCGCCATCCGATATACTAATCAGCTAGGTGCTACCAGGTCCCTGCTGCTCTCAGTGATCACAAAATACCTCTATGATTATGGTTTAGACAATCATATTTCCATCAGAGTGGAATATAAGCTGGGAAAGGACAATCTGGTGGCTGATTTTCCAGACACTGGTGGGACATGAGCGACTGGTACCTCTGATTGGTTTTTTATGGACGCTGAATTGTCTTTGTGGTCCTCTCCATCTAGACCTCTTCGTGTTCAGAACTAATCGCCACAGTTACAGTCATTTTCGATCTCGTACCCATATTTTCCTGAAAGGCCCAGACTTTGCGTGGTGCTGTGCATCCTCAGTTATCTATTAGCTACTGCAAACCTGAGGAGAAGCCACTTGGGTGCTCTCCTTCTTTCCTATGTCAAACCCTTTTGTCCCATCTTAACTCCTACTATAGCAAAGTGGATCAGATGGCTCCTCCACTTGGCAGACATTGACTCCTTCGGAGCACATTCAGTTAGGGGAGTGGCGGCTTCTACGGCGGTCGATTCTGGGGGATCCTTAGTGTACATTCTTGCAGCCACAGGGATTGGTCCATAGAATCTACCTTCCAGACCTTTTATTTCCATCCCCAGGTGCATGCGTCTTTCGCGTCAGAGTGTTACAAATGCATATCCTAGCCTTTGCGCAGTGATAACCTAAATTTTAATGAGGACAGGAGGTATTTCTCTCCCTATTAGTGGTCTTTGGTCCAGCCCCTCTTTTATCTCGGTCTCTGGGATTATGTGTGGTATTTTTAGGATGGCTATGTTGCCTTCATTGCTGTGTTGTTGTGCTTGACTGTATGAGATTTTCAAAGACCGGTTACTTTCACGACTTTTTGTTTCTCTCATAGTGTAAACTTATCATGGGATTTCGGATGTTCTGTTCCTTCTATTGTTGGAGATAACTGGACCATTTGCCTTGACAAAGAAATAGGAGGAAGGAGGAGTTAAGGAATTTTATATATACCTTACTTGTTCGTGATTGGTTAAATTTAGCTGTTAACACTTTCATTGATGCTGGAGATTTTTCAGTAAAGAAAGTAATGCAAATACTCGCCTCCTGTCCTTTTGGTTTTTGACTATCACTGCACCAAGGCTAGGATAATCCATAACTGGCAGGCTGCCTGCTTCTTTCACTGTCTAATGTCCCCATCCTAGTTGCATCTGAGGTGAGTGTTTCATCCTTACCACTTTTCTGCATTAGATCAGTGAATACGGTTGTAAATAGGTAGCTGAGAACCCCACCTCTTCACCTACTTGCTGGGGGTGCAGGAGAGAGGTAGGGACATACATGCATATATGGTGGGAATGTGGGAAGATACAGATCTACTGGAACATGATATTTGACAACCTAAAGGAACTGGGAATTAGAGAACTTCCAAAAAAAAAAAAAAACAACAACTTAGAAGTGTTACTATTTCTAGAATGGCCAAGGTTAAAGCCAGGACTCGAGTATCTAGGTATACATATTTTATTGGTGGCAAAATATGTCTTGGTTAGAAACTGGAAAACGAGCATAATTCCAACATGGCCCATTGTGGCAAATCAGATTGAATATCAGCTGAAAATGGAAAAAGAACAAAATGCCATAACAGAAATAAGGTTCGTGACATGGATGGAATGGAGAACATAGTTGAGAGGGAATGATTTGAGGAGAAGGATCCCTTGGGTGTCTCGGAGGGAGAAAGATAAGAGAAAGAAAGGGAAAATAATGAACCATAGAGAGATAATTCGAAAAGGGGCTCATACAAGCAGCTATTGTTATAATGTTGTTTTGTATTTTGTATGTTGTCAAATGGGAAAATGTAAAAAAAAAAAAAAAAAAAAGCAGTAAAAAAGGAGGTAACCCTGAAGTATAGGGTAAACAAAAAAAAAAAACGTTTTTACATGTATGTAGGTTTTATGTTTTTTGATAAAAATATTTATATATTAAAAAACAAATTATAAGTAATTTGTGTGGGTGCACTGAACATGTAGAAAGAAAATTACAGTTAAACATATGACAAAAATGTTACAAAAATAAACAAATTCTTCAAAGCACATCAAATGCATGGAACGGTCACTAATGGATTAAAGCTGTGGTATTCAAATAGATCACCATGAACTGCCAAATAAAAAAAAAAAAAAAAAAAAAGAAATCAGACATTAAAAGCCTTGTTAGAAAAAGTTGGAAAGATATTAGGGGTTTGCATGTGAGTCATGTTTCAGTGAATATACATCTATTCTTACATGCAATTTCTGGAATGATTTACTTTTGAAAATCTTTATTACTGTAAAAACGATTGTACAATAATTTAGACTTTGGTTAAGGTAGTGAAGGCTCAAATATGTTGTCCATTTTTATGCTTTGTTGGTATACTGTAAACATTTTTCAGATAGCACCTGTTCAAAGAATACTTTGCAATTACATCTTAAGCATTGAATGGCATGTGACACCTTTTGAGGTCTTCAGATTTTTTTAAAGCAACATTTTGGAAAATGCACGTGTTAAAAAAAAAAATAAAAAAAAAGAATTATAAAAATTTACTAGCACAAGGTCACGTATGCAAAAAAACAAAGCAAACAAAGATGGCTTCTGTTTAGATGACCATGGGAAGTTTCTAAAGGTGATGTGCTTATGGTAGGTTATTAAAAAAAATTAATTACATGTTTTAAGAGAGTGATGGCTAACCTTGGCACTTATTTGGGAAGTACAGCGAGCCTTAAGTCATCATGGGATATGTAGATCCTAAACATCAGCAATGCTAGGGTTTGCTGTCACTGTTTTAAGACATCTCACAACTTATCAGATGTCCCTTCTTTGCCCAATAAGTCATGCTATGAAATAGAGTCTGAATAGCCTCAAATAGTCATGCTATGCAATGGAGTATGAAATAGCCTCAAATCTTGTCTACTTTAAATAATTTTTTAAAACCAATTAAAATCAGAATAGTCATAAGCCGCAGAGGAGGGAAAGGCCTGGGACTGAAGCGTGGCTGTGGAGGATTTAGCTGCTCTTAATTATCAGTATTCCAAAACAACCTAGAGAAAGAGAGAGAAACACGTGAGGGTGTTTTATGAAAAATAGTAAAAAAAAAAAAAAAAATAATAATAAATAAACTTACAAGGAAATGGTTTAAAACACTTGACATGCATTAAACAAATACCCCACAGAAGTGAATGAAGTTTCAAAAGCTGAATTAAATAAACAACAAAATAACACATTTCAGTAATACTGAGAGAGCTGGAAAATAATTAATTGTGTGGGTTAAAAAAAATGTATTGGTGTGGGAAGGGTATTCACACTGACAATTATAGTGATGGGGTGCAAAATCTATTATTTACTGTGTACATAGCTCTTCATTAAGAATCTTGGGTCTAGTCTTTCTTCATCATAGGTCAGATACAGGAAAAGCTAACCCAAGGATTTAAACAACATGTCCACCCTGGTAGAGCTACAGTCATGGGGAAAAGAAATGACACCCTCTTTGAATTCAATTTTTTTTTTTTTTTTACATATCAGGACATAATAATAATCCTCTGATCATTATATCTTAAAATTTACACAACATCATATGAACAAAATCACATGACTTACTACACCTTGTCATGATTTAACAAAAATAAAGTCAAAACTAAGTAGCCATGTGTGAAACACTAAGTACACCTTATGATTCAATAGCTTGTAGAATCCCCTACAGCAGCAATAAGTTGAATGAATTGCTTTCTGTATGACTATCAGTCTCTCACATTGTTGTGAATAAATTATGGCCCACTCTTCTTTACAACGTTAGTTTAGTTCATGGAGTTTTGCTGGTATTTGTTTATGCACAGCTCTCTTAAGGTCCCACTAGACATGTGCATTCGTTTTCGGACAAAATCCGAATGAACGAATGCTAAATGAACAAAATTCATTCGTTGATTGGGATGCAGACAGCCACTCTGATATGTCGAAAGTCGAATTTCCTCTCAATTTCGGCTTAAGTTATTGTATATAATGCTAATGGCATTACATAAGCCAAAATAGAGGTGAAAGAGAGTTGAAAAGTGTCAAATTCAGCCAAACTGACATAACTGTCAAATTCCACAGAACAGAATAAATCAGACAGACATTCAGTATTCATATCGGATTAGTTTTTATTCTGCATAACATTATGTTATGCAGAAGAAAACTGATCAGATCAGAGTCATAAGACAGTCATTATTCATTGATCAGTGGAATTTGTCCATTCGGCAATTCAGCTTAATTTCAACACATTTCGAATAATGTGGGTCTAAATCCGAATTTTAGTCAATAGACCCAATAGCCTCAATTTCGACAACATTTCGCTCAAATTCGACTCCATTTCGACTTTAGTTGTTGTATTGTAATGCTATTAGCACTACATACAACAGCCTAAAAGCTGAATTGTATGAATGGACACAAGGTTGTGGAATTGCTTTCAGTTTGAATTAAAAAATCTATATACTGTATATATTCAAACACAATATTCTGTGTGTATTTGTCAGTTTTGTATAATGTGTTACTAAGCATTTTGATAATTATGGATGTAAAATTTGTAAACTTTTTTCTAAACGTGTAATACATATTAAAAAAAAGTAATATCCATAATTATCACAATACTTAGTAATACCATCTATGTTAAATGCTTATATACACTGGCTTTGCCTCCAATTCACTCCATGTACTTCACATACTGATTATGAAGTACAGAGAGAGAATGACAGGAAAAACACAGTGAAGGAAAAAAATAATCTAATTTCCTGTTTAAAAAAGTTAACCCTTCCCTTGCTGAACACATTTTTTTTAATTGTGATTAGTTTCCTTCCAAGTTTATGGCCCTCAATTTTACTAAATTATTTATTTTCTTTTCATATATTATTTTAATTAATTACAGTTAACCCATTCAGGCCTGTGCTGTGATTCTGATTGTTCTGACCAGCTCATTATACTGATCAAAGTTTTTTTCTGTACTTTTTTACGGGTCTGGGAACCTATATTTTTTATTTTTATTAGCTAGTTCACAGTGATTAAGGGGGTCAGTGTTAGTGTTGTACTAATTGTGTACAATATAATTGGGAAAATAGTAAAACATTTTTAAAACTTCTCCCCTTTCATATGTATTTTTGAATACTAAATTGTAGATCATTTATATGTACATGGTATCCATCCAAAGAAAATTCTAACATATAACTTGTATGGGTGCGTTAAATGAGAGAGAGGAATACTAAGTTTAAATCAACCACATATCAAAATGGAAAAATCACTTTTTGTCGTCATTAGCCCAGGAAAATCCATGGCTCTTTAAGGGTTAATTCATGTCGTAGGAGTATCCCTGACTGATTGGCGTAATATACCAGTAACAAGCTCTAAGATTTTTCACAGGACTGTTCTGATTTTGGGGGTCTGCGTATACATGCGCATACAGAGGCTAAACCCACGTCGAGTTTACTTATGAAACTAGTTAAAAAAAAAAAAAAAGCTATGTTGTAATTTGTATGTAATAGTTTTTGTGACATAAGTCAATCAATGGACTTTTTTACTTCAGGAAAAAGGTGCCTCTTCACAAATACAGAATAATTCATCCTTTCTCTTCACATCTCCAACTGATGCTGCCTGAACAAAATCAGCTTCCACACAAAGCATTCCAAGATAGCTGCTCCCCTTATAGACTGCAGTTAGGAAGTTGCTAATTTAAAGTGGGCTTAAATAATAATAAATAAACATCAGACAATTGGACAGATAAATCATCCCAGCAAGTCTAACCTTGCTCTCTATAGAACTCAAATGATGTACTAGAACCAGTTATGTTGTTTTACTATTTGCCCAACAAGGATGATTCTCCCTTAATCCATTACCAGTTTGGCTTTTTAATAACTACTCACTTTAACCAGGACGATTACGGTTGCAGATCCTGGGATCCTTGTTCTCTTTCTGGAGGGCTGCGGTGAATCCCTTTCACTCGATTTTCTAGTTCTCTGACCTGCAAGGAATCAATGGAACATGTTCTACTTTGACAACTGCAGGAACCAATGGTATAGTTCTTGTCCATCAGCGATTTAACTGGCACAGCAGATTTGTACTAGGAGACTGGGTGTCTCTGGGGATAGGCTAGAGAATGATAAGGTCAGGGATTTATTTATGTCATAGGACATCTTTAGCGGGTCATTGTTTTCTTACCAAAGAAGCGGTAGTTGGACCTTACATCTCCTATCATTTCAGACATACATAAACTACCTATAGTTTGTTCTTAACTTATCAAATCAGTGAGATTGAGTAACATATCTGGAGACTATTTTACATGAATTCAGTGTCATAACTAATAACTTTCCTTCCTTGAATCTCCCAACTCGCTTTCCTTCGCCTGAAAGAACCAATTAACTATCAAATGGGAAGTTAATAATGTGCACCTTGTGACAAGGCAAGATGGCTGTGCCCACTGACAGACATATGGTAAATTTCTATTATTTATCCTAAATGGTTACCTCCTACCTTCTTCCCATGGCCTAGCTTTGTTGGGTCAGGAGAGTGGTTTCCTGGTGGTAGGCAAATGCTAGTTACCCATTAATAGGAACAAATATTTGGTCATGATAGTACAAGCTAACAAACCAGAATGTACCTGTAGCCACAACTACCATAGTCTACAATTGCAATGCTATTCAGCCAGTAATGAACAAGCTATGGGAGCTGCAGTCAATACTGTAGCCACCACAACCCCAACTCTATAACTACAATTCCCATGAAGTTCAGCTATTAATTTGGCTGGCTGAATATCAGTTGTAGTGCAGTTAACAAAAGTGTTAGTGTTTGTACTTGCAGCCCCATAAACAGTTCGCTACCATTCCCATAATTATCAACTAGCAATGTAACTTGCTCAACATCATGGCAGCAGTCAGTGATACACAGCAAACATTCTGAGGTCTTACAAAAAAAAAAAAAAAAAGGATGGTAGTTAGAGGGTAATAAAAGGGTCATAAAAGCTTGAAACCAAAAATAGGAAAACAAATGGTAAATCTGTAACAGTGGTGGATAAACCTTTGCCACTCAGGTTCTGTTATAACATTTATCAGGATGGTTAGCCAGTAAAATAGATGGCTGAGAATCATGAGATGTGCATTCCACAGTATACCATAATTATATAAAAGCTAACCTTTCACACTCCAGTTGTTCAGTACTTATATTTCCAGAGGCTTAACATACCAACTCTAGTAACTAACCCTAGCTACAAAACATTTGTGAAATAAACTACCTTGTGTATGCAACATGCAAGTTGTTCCTCTGCCCAAGCGGGGATTCTAGGCATGTGAAGTAGTCACAGCCAGAGTGAATGATGAGGAGACCAGCTAGAGGGAGAGGACAAGAGCAGACCAAACCACTCTGACAACCAAAGGAGTGTATAGAATTAAGTAACAGCTTTTTTGCTCTGCCAGCCAGGTGTTTTTTCTGCTCTCAATGCCTAGTTATACTTCTCTAAACTGCCTACCTTTTGTTATTCCCTTGCTTCTTCAGTGGGCCGGTTTGATTTTCCAGTGCCTCCTGTTACCACCCTTATGCACTGGACTACTGTATTTTTTAACATTATGTCAATTAAATATGCACAATGTGATTTGTGATGGAATTGTTGATGCACAACATTGGCTATTAATGCCATAAAAGAGGAACCAACTTTATGTATCTGTGACATAATTGTTTTATACGGTTTATTGATCCACTCTCTTTTACACAACCCACCCAAATATATAATTAAACTTTATTATCCAGAAGAATGTAGATAGGTTCCAGGGAAAGCACCCTACAGCTTTATAGTGTATGCAATCCCTAGTTAATCTCACTGGTACCTTTCTCTGCAGTGAAACAATGGTTCTTTCAATTTGGTCCATAAAGTATTCCACAGCATCATCCTGGGGAACTTCTCCCAGTCTGCAATTAAAAAAAAAAAAATCAATTTATTTACTGGGACTAAAACATTCTAGTACAGGTCGAGTATCCCTTATCCAGAGATCCTTTATTCAAAATCCAAATATTTTTTTATGATTTTGTCACAAGTGGTAAAATACACACACACCTGTTAGAATGCAAGTTCATAACAGTTTATTCACTGTCCAGACCCCTTAAGCTGCAATACAGCCTTTCCATACATGCTCAGATTTCCCCACACCCACAAAAGGTAATACAATGGCATGTGTGCAGGCCTGACGCACTAATGGCAGGTTATTAATGATGCCTCACATCACAGAAAAAGGGATTTATTTGCTCTATACATTTTTTGCATTGATATTACTGTATTTCATGAGTGCTGAGAGGCTTTACTATATCGTACTGATGAAAGTGATCCATTATCCAAAATACTTCTGGTCCCAAGCATTTTGGATAAGGGATACTAAACATTATTTAGATTTTAACTCCATCCACAAAGTAATTCTAGGAAGATATGGTTGTTACCATTTAATATCTCTACCCGTAAAGAAAACAAACCCTTCACCTGGAACCCTCATACATGGATGGAATGTCCTTTTTGTAGCTGAATTTGAGTGATCTTCTGTGTCGGAAATGTTGAGACAGAGCATCAGGCTGTTCTTGAGTGCCACAGTCTGCAGAGGTGGTTTTGGGAACAATAAGTTAGGTAATTGACATGGCAAATTGTTATAATATATCTGTTGAATTTAAATCAGTTTTGTGATGCTCATTGGCTTAGAAAAAGGTCAATAAGTATTTGGTCTTCTATATCAAATTATATGAGGGTTTTCCACTAGCTCACTGAACTAGGCTACTTTAGCTCCTTTTTTCGTGTAAAATCCTGTATTAACTAAAATGTAGCAGCACAAAGGCAAATTGTTTGTCTCAGTTATGTCCTGATGTTTGAGTTCCATTTATGCTGTTGGTTGAGTTCACCCCAGTCTGCTTATATAAACATAGAAAGCAATGAGTCTTTGAATGGTCTCCTCACCATCACAACATTCCTGCCAGAGCCGTAAGTCTACGCTGGGGATATCCTTGCAGCCTAGCATACCACTGGGGAAGGTGGCTACTTGGAAGACATCCTCCTGAACATGTTGGATGTGATCTCCATTATCACATAGAACACGTGCCAGGGAAGACTGTCGAATTTGGACCAGCTGTGCTGGAGTAAAGACTCCAGGGCTGCTATACCAAAACCTGGATAAAATTGGATAAAAAATAAATAAAAAGTTAAACAGTTACCGGAAACTTAATTGACAGATGAATAGAAAAAAATACAATAATATGGGCATCATTAACATAATAAAAGATGGGGACAAAATGGTGGGATAGAATCTGTAAGTAAAGGTGCATTAAGGTAACCCGCCTGTCTCCATCTCGAATTCGTTTGAATTGTGTGACTAAGAGACACATTAGAGTGGGTCCAACGCGAGTCTCAGGTACCAAGTCCTCCACCATCAACGCTGGGAAAAGATCTACATTTTGTGGAGTCCCATAGAGGCTGAAAATAAGATGTTAAGAAAAATAATTCAGTTTACAGGAGAATCATCTAGGCTGAATTAATTAGATAAAATATCTGCATTAAAAGGCATTAAGGGGCTCTTAAATTCTAAATATCCACATATTTTTAATTTTCTCAGCCTCCTGGAGAAGTGCTTTTTTTTTTTAAGTCACTCTGGTGACGAGTATTTGAACTATGTCTACAAACCACTGGCTTGGCTTTACCATGGCTAGGCTAACATCACGATGAACCCTATAACCAGTAGAATTCCTGAAGCACCAAGTACAGTCTGTTCCATCTGTTGAATCCTGCTTTTTTCATACTTAGGAAAAGCAGACTTTTATTCAGAAACTAAACATGTTGTAAAATAGTTATTTTGCTTTTAATCGGTCATAAAATGTTTTTAAATAGCATGATCTATTGCAGTAATTTACACCATGACCCTTCCCCTATTATTCATTGTTTTTAGCATTTATTTTGTTATGCTTGATTTGTAGTGTTAATTTGTATATTAAAGTTCTAGGATAAATTTGAGGTCTTGTATTTAATGTGAAACCCCACATGCCTGACCTGCGAAGTTTCTCCCTGATTTCTTGGTTCTGGATTTCCTCCTTTAAGTCCTCAAAGTCCTGAGCCGAGGTGAGGTTGCAGAAGACCCGGTAGTCATTGTATGGCGGGATTCCATGGTCACGCCCACGTTGAATATTGATGGCAGCCAAATCCAAGGAAACAGAATGCACAGCAGAGAAAAGCTTTTCTGTAAGTATTGTGTTGAGTAACTCTGTGGGCACCCGCATTTTTCCAGGAACCCCAAAGAGACCACGTAATATGGGATCAATGCCTCCCTCTTGAAGTAGCCTAAATGGACTGAAGAAGGCCTTGTGCAGTGGAAGGTGACCTTGTTCAATGGGTTGAAAAGTTTCATTCAGGCGATACAGAATAGGATTTATCAACGTGTGGCCAAAGCGAAATGCTGCAGTGGCAAAGGAATTGAAGATGCCTCCATTAAGGTTCGGATTATAGCCATTGTATTTTCCCAACATGCGCATTCCAGGCATGCCAAGAATTTTGGGCAGCCAGTGAGAGTAAGTGATGTGCTGCATCAGAGCCCCTACTAATTTCCTTGCCTCATGGTATATTTTGTCGCCTCCCCAATGAGGATTGAGCCGCAGCAGCTGGTCTGCAATACGATTGTGCTCCCGAAACCACAGGGTGTGCATTGACGTGAGCCCGAGCTGTTCATTTGCCCGGTGATCTCCAGCTAGGAAACACGGTACAGAACTTTCATTCTCATCCCTCATGCATTCTGTGGGGGGGCCATTGGCATATGGCAACAAATGCTTTCCTGTTAATACTACACTCCCGTTCTTCAACATCCCCCTCTGGTCGCTAATGTCCCTCAGTTCCTGTGCCTCCCGCTCTGAGCTCCCGTAAATATTGGAGGCATCCAGGTAGGAAGTGAGCAAATTCATCTGTTCTCGAGAGTAGAGCGAATCCAGAAGAAGAGAGGTCACCCCGCTGCCACAAACTGGGCTGGATCGGGCAAAGAACATGCAAGGCCCACGGTTTACACGAAGATCATTCTCAGGGAACATGATGGGAAAGCAGGGATGGTCATTAGAACATACCTGATTGCAAGGAGCAGCATCAGAAAATCTAGACATACTGAGGGCTGGTGCAATCTGGTCCAAGTCATGGTCCAGAAACTGGCCCCACTGCATGAGCATGTGTGTGAACTGGGCATCTGGTGTTATAGTCTCTGTGCCAATCATAGTAATTGAAACCAGGCGTGGTAGCGGTAAGGGCAGTAGTCCTGAATCTTCAGTTACCCCAAGACCTCTTGGAATGTTCAAACCATTCTGGTAAGCAGGCTTTAGAAGACGTGGGAAAGCAGTAAGTGAGGCACCCCACGTGGGATGCTGAAGGTTGTTACAAGATCCATCATGTGTGCGGTAGCGCTGGTGGAAGCAAATGTTGGAGCAGTTGGGGGTGCGCAGGTGTTCAGAACAGCCGGAGACATTGGCAATCATGGTAATGTAGTGCGGAGAAATCATATCACTGTAGTGGTAACCTGCACCAAAAATTAACATTTTTAAATATTATTAGGCCATTATTTAGTAGAGGTCAGGGCTATTCAGTCCTATTTTTAGACAGTCATGGATATGGTGACTACGTTGAATTATTCAGGGATGATTATGATAAATTTATACTCCATGGCTGTAAATAGTAAAATGTACATAGGAAAGGTCTTAAACCTTGCAATTAATAAATGTCTCTGTAGCCTCCACATACAGCGACCAATGTCAATGGCATCACCTCAGTCCGTCAAAATTGTAAGCAGCATGAGTAGATAAAGTGATCGGCTGCTTCTGAAAAGAGGCGGATATCCTCCAAAGAAAATATATTCTATCTTTATTATACAAAAATTTTTAAATAAATCCCTCAAAAAGTCATAAGTTAATCCACGAGAAGAAGCGCTGAACGCAAGACACTATTTTCACAACAGTGCTTAATCAATAACCGCTCTTCCTCTCATGGATTAACTTTGGATTGATTTAAAATATTTTGTATAATAAAAAGATGGAAAATATTTTATTTTTTTTGTGAACAGAGGCAGATCATCATCTTTACTCTTCTTCACCAATAAAAAGTAGATCTGTTGCATATTTTTATTTAGCCCATGCAGGCCTAAATTATGCATTTTTATGAGCATCCATGAATAAAACAAAAAATGTAAAACCAAACAAAAAGACTATATGTCAGTGTGCCACAGCTCCCCATGTGGTTAGGAGTATAGAAATTCTAACTAGGAGTAATGGAAATCCCAGACACCATGGGAAACTGTTGTAGTGCGTATTAATAGTGTTAGGGAGGTGTTCTTAGAGCAGGTAGGCAGATACCTATTATATATTATAAATATTTTCTAAATAACTTGGTTCCATATATCATTAAGTTGCCTGTCTCTGCCGTTACCAAAGCCGAGGTGATATCAATGGCTCTTGTATGACTCACTGAAGTTGTCCACGTCGTTAGCCAGTCCCTCCTGCACATGCTCTTCAATCAGCTCCAAGGTCCACTCTAGAACTTCCGCTGCTCTCACAGCACTGAGTGCCTGAGGATCCCGAGGATAACGTGCCAGAGCCAAAAGTTCACCAGGAGTTTTGGAGAGTCTGAATCAATGATAAAATTAATTTGTGCTCTTGAACACAAGTAGTGTACTTACAGAGTACACTAATTAGGCAAGTTAGGCGGCCACCTAAGGCCTCGCACTAGCGGGGGCCTCGCGACTGCCTAACTCACCTAATAGCCTTCCAGGTTACAGGGGAGTTTAATGCTGCCTGACTAACCTCATTGCCTGGTAGATACACCTTGGCCTGCAGCTCTGTGAGCATCGGATGATTTCAGGTCCTCACAGCAGCAGAAAATACTGGTCTCAGACATTTGACAGGACGGACACCAGTATCTTTTTTTAAAACTCACATTCGGGTGTTGCTTCCTCCCCCCTAGGCTCTGTAATGGTATGTTCCGTTAGAACGTACCCTGTCACACTGCTCCTTCACGCTGCCTGTCACAGCAGAGAGCGGGGAATCCCCTCCCTCCTCTGCACGATGTCTCACACTGAGCTGCAATCCTCTGCAGCACAGCATTCTAGGGTGGATGGTGTACCCTCCTGCATTTCCAAACACAAAGGTATGGAACTTGGGGATTTTAGATTAACTGTTTCTTGGGCAGATGTAGTATATTTTAAGAAATCCATTTAGATTATCATCTTAAGGACATATAAGCTTTTTATTGCAAATATAAAACAGATTTAATATTGCACCTGCACCTCATTTCCCATTATGAGCATAATGGGAATTATAGTCCACAACTGCCTTGTTATTTAAGTTGAACATTTTATTAGTTATGCTTTCTTTGTTTACTAGGAGAGTGAAACTTTTTTAATGCAACAAGCCCTCAGATCATGTTGTTATCTGTACAGTAAATAGTCACTATATCTTTTCACTCTCAGCCAACCCATCTCCTATAAATCTTACCACATTCCCTGTCTTAAATTTACTTGCTGCACATAATCTAGAAAATTGCCATATCTCACACATTCATTTTTCTTCACGCACTAGATCCAAACTTATGCTTTTATTATGTATGGATGTAGCACAGAACTCCTCCACAATAAAACTTACAGTATGGTGCATTGTGTGTAAATGTTTCACAGAGCTCCACAGCAATAAAATTCATAGTAATGTGTAGTGTGTGTATTAGTATATTACTGTCCACTGCAATAAAACTAGAAGTAATGTAGGACTTTAGTTCTGTGGATTTTAGGTGCCAGACTAATTCAGGAGCCGGCTTGATTATTTTGAGGAGCCAGGCAATTGAACTTCCATAGAGTTCTATGTAAAACAATTTAAAAAAGGAGCCAGCAGTAGAGATTTTAGATTGTTTTAAATAGGACTCTACAAACGTTCCATTTACCTGGCTCCTGAATTAGTGTTAGTGTATCACAGAGCAGTAGAGGTGAAATTAAAGGGAAACTTGGGAAGGAAATAAAAATGAGAAATTTATTTTTTTCACAAAGATTATTATTTGAGATCTATACCTTCCGCCCTGGGTGCACACAATTACCTCCTGAAGAGGAGCACTCCGCTCCCACTGTCACCAACGAGCTGTAGCAGAAGTTGAACAATGCTACCCTCTCCTCCCTGCAGGTGCCCTGACAGGAAACTAAGCAGGGAGGGATGGGGACATGTCGGTCTGGGTGCAAAAGAAAAAATGGTTCCCCGCAGCCCCGATGCTCGTTATCTCAGTCCTCTGGCTGAGTGTGTCTGTGAGTCACTGTGTGCTGGCTGAGTGTGTCTGTGAGTTACTGTGTGCTGGCTGAGTGTGTCTGTAAGTGCTTGCTTGCTGAGTGCGTCTGTGAGTGCATGCTAGCTGAGTGTGAGAGTGTGTGTGTTCTGGCTGAGTGTATCTGTGAGTTGCGGTGTGCTGGCTGAGTGTGTCTGTGAGTGTTTGTTTGCTGCGTGTGTGAATGTCTGTGTTTGCTGTGTGAGTGTGTGCTGGCTGAGTGTGTCTATGAATGAGTGTGTCTGGCTGTGTTTGTGATTGAGTATGACTGTGGGTACAAATATGACACTAATAAGATGTTTGAGAACAACAATGGCAGGGAGAGTTTTTTTTAGACAATTATGGCCTTGAAGAGCTGTTTGGGCACATAGATGGCCCTGTGGGTTCTACAATGTAGTACTGTGATGTGTGTGTGTGTGTATATATCTGATCAGCCTATGAATTTGTTTATATATTCTAGTGTATCTGATCAAATGTCTCCAAGATGAGACCACTAACACCCATATACACACTAATATGCTGATCAGATCATTTTTATTATCGCTTGCAGATCTTTTTTTAATTATGAGTGTCAGTGAAGGCCTCATGTTCGAGTTTCGCCTGAGGCCTCACAAAGTCTAGAGCAGCCTCTGTGTACCTATTAGGTATAGAACTACCCTGATCACATTCCTAGCAAGAAATATATCCGGACAAGTTACCACTTCTCCTCTTTCAAAGGATTAACACAATTTTCAAGAACATCTATCCCTAACAAAAGTGAGTCTGGTCATGTACATCTGGTAAGAACAGAAATTGAATATGTGACTTAATACTGAATATAGCCATCTGATGCCCAATTACTGATGAGGTCGCTCACAAACCAAATAGTTTGCCTTTTAAGGGGAATTGTTTATTATTTTGGGCAAATACTGATTTTTAGTGCGAGTACACACTGAATACGGGACAGGGGTTACACTTACCTGCTGAAAAGGTGTTGGTGAGTGGAGTTGATGCTGATGTTTACACTATGGATAGCTTCTTCTAATGACATCTTCACAAATGGATCACCAACTCGCTCAAAGTCTGTTGTGAAAAGGGAGTATAGAAACGGTTAAACAAAAAAAGGTTTATTCACAGATTAATGAGTAAATTAAATAAAAGTGAATTTTGTAGTCAGACAGCTGAATCTGGTGATTTGTGTCATCTGTAACTTACCTTGCGGCTGCACATGCAGCTGTACAATCAATGAGATGACACTAAGCAAGCTGGAGGCGTGGCACTCATATTGACTTGTGTCACTCAGTCCCACTCTCTGCACTTGAAGTGTTCCAGATTCCAAAACGTCATGTCTTCCATCTCTGGGTATATCTTTACCTAGAAAGCAGAGACTATTAGGGCAACATGTCTAAACAATTTAATACAAGACTACATTAACAGGAAATTGGGTACAGCTGGGGAGAGAGTGTTCTACTCAGGTAGGTATCTTCCCAGAAAAGCTCTTAAACACAAGGCTGGAAAGGTGACGGGTGTGTCTGGATTCCTGTGCTAACCAGGCAAGCTCTTTTAACATGTCAAAATTTGGGGACATTACATTGTAGCACAAATCAGCAGAATGTGTTATACAATGTAGTATGTTTATGAAGGTGGGTTTAACCCCTTAGTGACAAGACATTTTCACCTTGACTTTCCCTTGGGGACAATGGCTGTTTTGACATTTCTGGGGTGTTTGTGTTTAGCTGCAATTTTCTTTATTCTCAGATACTGTACCCACACAAATTATATGTTGTTTTTATCGTCATAAGAAGGGCTTTCCTCAGATACCATTATGTTTATCATATCTTATAATTTTCTACAAAAAAAAAAATCATAAAATATGATGAAAAATGAAAAAAAACACTTTTTCTAACTTTGACCTAAAATATAATTTAGGACAAATACAAATCATTAAAAAAGACCCTGTCTAAATAGTTTCTAAATGTTGTCCCGAGTTCAGAAATATGCATGTTTCCATATTTTTCGGTATTTTTTTGCGAGTTATGGGGCAAAAATCAAAGTGTTTTTTGTTTTTTTCCTATATTGACCTTTTGACCCCAACCCGAACCCAAAATTTTACCTTAACACTAAATTTTACTCCAACTCTAACCCTTATGCTATCCCTTAATATATTTTAATTTAATTTTAACCCTATCCCTTATGCTAAAAATTATTTAATTTTAACCCTATAGGCTAATTTAACTATATAACCAGTTTTTAGTTAATTAAATATTTATTTTACATTTTTTCCATTGCTATGCTACTTAACTACCACTAGGGGCAGTCAAGTAGCATATTTAGAGCAACGGAAGTGAAGTTACTCGACATCGAGGCAATAGACCAGCACCGGTAAAGTGGTTTTCGCGATCGTTGATCGCGAAAACCGCTTGATTCACCGCAGGACGTGCCAGGCACGTCCTTTGTCGTTAAGGGAGTTTCTCCCAGGAAGTGCCCGACACGTTCATTGTCGGCAAGGGGTTAAAAAATAAAAAAGCAAAACAAAATTTATGGAACTTCTGCCTCATTCTTCTATTCTGCATTATTATACACAAATGGACATTAGGCTGTCAAAAGGCAAATGTAATTTAACAATACCATTCTGGAAATAAAATCACTCAGCAAGTGACCTGCTTTTCCACTCTATTCCTACACTGCTAAAACCTTCCTAGGTCTAGTGGATTGCAATGAAATAAATAAGTGTTCCATAGCACTCAGCAAACTCTTAGTAGCAAAGTAATGCAAACCACGCAATGATGCCATTCAAGTAAGTGAATTTTTTGCAGGTTAACCAGTGAGGTCACACATTACACGCACTTGACTTACTTGAATGCAGCATTGCGTGGATTGCATTACTTCGCTACTACAGGTTTCAATTTTACAAGCAAGTTAAATTGCTACATGGATGATCTGAGTTGGGCCTTCCCATTTCAGAGCACCAATGTTGACCTGAATGCTGTTTTTTGCCCAAGTTTAAGGACAACTGGCTAAATGTGTATTTTACTAGCTGATAATTTATAATTGAGCATACTTAAAAAAAAAAAAAACATAAGTCCACAACTACTAGATGTAATAAGCAGTGCATAGGTGTAAACTTTACCTACTCCTACCTTTCTTACTCATGCTTAGATACCTGCTTTAGTCCAGGATATCACAGGAGTTGGGTGTCCCTGGGCAGCACATGGGAACATGGCATCACTGCCCTCTGTCACAGTTAGGTCACTGGGGATCACTGTAAAATTTAGTTTCTCTGGAGGTAAAACAAAAGAAAAGCATGGTGAGGTGGCTCCAAGGAGATTTAACATTCAGTAAGGGCCACACATACCTGCCAACCACATACCTTGGACGATGATTTGTGCTGAAGCATGGAGAGCCCCTTCGCTATTGCTGGCATGACAGTGATACAGTCCCTGGTCGGAGTAGGTGACGTTCTGGATATGCAGCTCTCCAGAGCTAGTAATCATGAACCTTTGACTGTTTGATATGAGGTCCCCAGCATCTGTTCTCCACATGATGATGGGCTGGGGGTCACCAAATACTCCACACTCCAGAGTGACGCTGCTCCCAAACAGCACCTCTGTGTTCTGTGGGTGGACGATAAAGATGGGCTTGGCTGAAAAAACGGGAGTGAAACACATTAAGGTTGGAAAAAGCTAAAGAAATAAATATGATTCAGAGGCAACGGGGACCGAAAAAATATCATGCATTAAAGCACTCTTACGTATTTCACTATAACCCATTAATATTATGCTAGGTTACTAGGGGTGTAATAGCAACCCCCAGTCCTCTATTGTCCCTTCCAACCCCCCCAAAATTAAAACATTGATCCTATTCCCACCAGCCCTATATAAATATAAACAAATGTGGCACCTCGCGACCATGGGCCAACCTGCGATGCCCGCGGCCACAAAAAATTATCATTAATATCCCCTAGGGAAGTTTGGGGAAAAAGAACTGAGCTGACAAATTCCCAAACCTGATTGGAACAATGCAATATCGAACACTTCCCATTACACTGACTATGTTTAACTATCCAGAAAAATATAGTACAGATGGTATTTGGTACCCTCACGTCTAGCTCCCATTTATCCTCATCCAACCTTTACTGGAGAGACTGTCAGATTGCTGGAATATTAGTGTCCCAAACGTTCATTTTTTTTTTTTTTTAAACACTACTGAAACCTGCTTAACTTATTGCCTGGTTTTTACAAATGTGTACATTGTGTTGGGTGCACTTATATTACGAATATTCCCAAATTCCAGCCATGCATCATTAACTCACACACGCACACACAAAGAATTTTAAGTGAAACACGTTATTACATGTAAAACTAAGGGGGTTATTTATGGTGTCCAATGCCCTTGTCATAAGCTCTATATAGAGACAAGACCTCTTGAAATGTGAGTATTAGAATCTGAGAACATATAAGAAATATTAGAAAGGGCCTGGCTACTAATGGCCTCTCTAATAATTTCTCCCTCTGCCACAGCAAGAATCCTGAATGGACAGAGAATAAGTTATAAAAAATTGGAGGGGTGGAAGCTTTGGAGACCAGTTGGATAGACAAGATGCTATGTGGATATATAAGCTGGACACTTTACATCCTAAAGGGCTCAATCTGGATATGGAATTACAAGTTTTCACCAAAAACTCTTAGATTTGTGAAATCTCTTTATTTCATTTATTCACTCTTTGTAATAAAATATTGTTTACTCGTCATTTTACTTTTATGCATCTATCCTTTATATAGATCCAGCTTGTGCATACCCCATTCTAATTTGTTTTCACTATTCTCTTTAATAATTTTTGGTATAAATGAGTAATGTAGATTTTTTTTTTTTTTTTATATGTTTATATTGTATTATATATTATTGTGTGCATTTAATTTATATGTAGTTTTAAATATATAAGTTATCATTTAAATAAACTATCAGTGATTTTAACCCTTTAAATCTATTGTTGGACAGACTTGCAGTTTAATACTATCCCTTTAAATATGATATTAACATGATTTAAGTTATTTTTACATTAAATATTTATAAGGTAGGGAATTGTGGGGTAATTCTAACACACTCTTTACTAATACTGTATCAGGTCTCTCCAAAAATGATTTTCAACTTAATTTACACATTCATATTTTCAATGATTGAAAGCGCATTTAGACTAATATTTCATAAGTCGCTTCCAGTATATATACTGGCACACCTCATCACATTGCCCATGAGGAAGTGACTATCAGGCCATGAAATGCGTAGGGCGGAACTTCGCATTTCCCACAGAGACATATTTTCTGGGTGCACTAACAACTTTCAGTTGCAATTTGCATTTGCTTCATGTGCTAATCTTTTCCTAATTTCTTTACACTCCAACTAGAATGGATGCCTGTCTGGATTTGGGTATAACAAACAATGAGTAGCTTATATCAAACATCCAAGTAAGAGAACACATGGGGAATAGTGACCATAACATGGTTTCGTTTGAGGTCAATGCAAAAAAGGCAATTGGTACCTACACCACCAAAATACTTAATTTTAGAAGGGCCAACTTTGATGGACTAAGGGCATCGATTGAACATGTACACTGGGAAGGATTATTTTCTGGACTAAATACAGAAGACACGTGGAATTCCTTAAACCCCTTAGTGACCGAGTGCTATGCTGCATCTGATGTGCCTTGAAGACCAGAATTCCATTATTTTTGTCATATGTTTACTGAACTGTGAATTTCTTTCTTTGTGTTCAGTCCACCCACACAAATTATATATCATTTTTTAAAGGACAGATAGGGCTTTCATTTGATAGTAAACTATATCATATGATGAAAATTATAGTATTAAAAAAATATAAAATACCGTATTTGCTCGATTATAAGACGAGGTTTTTTTCAGAAAAAAAAAATCTGAAAACAACCCCTCGTCTTATAATCGAGGTCTTCTTATAATCTGACCTCAAATTGAGGTCAGATTATAAGACCTGGATCCCCCTCTCTAGCAGCAGGGGATGTCTGCGCAACGAGCGCAGACTCCCCTGCTTCCGCCCGGCACGACCGCCGGGGCTTCTGTGAAGAAGCCGGGTACTTCCGCTTTCGTCACAGAAGTCCCGGCGAGCGTGCCGGGCGGCAGCAGGGGAGGTCTGCGCTCATCGCGCAGACTTCGTCTGCTGCCCCACTAGGCACCAGGGACAATCGGGCAGCTGGGGGATGTCTGCACTATACGTGCAGATATCCTCCATGCTGCCAGACACGGCAGACTATTATGACGGACAGCTGTCCGTCATAATAGACTGCCGTGTCGGGCAGCATGGAGGATGTCTGCAAGTATCGTGCAGACATCCTCCATGCTGCCAGACACGGCAGACTATTATGACGGACAGCTGTCCGTCATAATAGACTGCCGTGTCGGGCAGCATGGAGGATGTCTGCAAGTATCGTGCAGACATCCCCCGGCTACCCCCACTAGCCACCAGGGATCAAGGTAAGGGGAAGGGAGGGAGGGGGGGCAGAGAGACAGGGGGAGGGAGGGGGGGGGGTTAAGAGACAGAGACAAGGGGAGGGAAGGGGTTAAGAGACAGAGACAAGGGGAGGGAAGGGGTTAAGAGACAGAGACAAGGGGAGGGAAGGGGTTAAGAGACAGAGACAAGGGGAGGGAAGGGGTTAAGAGACAGAGACAAGGGGAGGGAAGGGGTTAAGAGACAGAGACAAGGGGAGGGAAGGGGTTAAGAGACAGAGACAAGGGGAGTGAGGGGGTTAAGAGACAGACAAGGGGAGGGGGGGAGAGAGAGAAAAATGGGGGCAAGGGAAAGAGAAAGGCAGCATTGGCACATAAAAAGAAATAAAAACTAGAAATACATTTTTTGATATCATAATTTTTTATTAAAAAAGCAATTTACATATGAATATATACAAGTTGAACTTTTTTCCTATAGGGTAGTCTTATATTCAGGCTTTTAGTTTTTTTCCTAATGGAATATCCAAAGTTTGGGGGGTCGTCTTATAATCGAGCAAATACGGTATGATAAAAATATGACATAAAAAACAATTTCTAACTTTAAACTTATTTTTTTTTTTACACAATTACAAATGGTAAAAAAGACCCCGTCTATATATTTGTAATATTTGTCCTGAGTTTAGTAATACCAATGTTTCCTTGTTTGTCTATGTTTTATTTCAAGTAATAGGGCAATAAACAATATTAGTGTTTTTTTTTTTGTTTTCTAACCATTTTCTTCTACAGTGACTTTTTAGCCCCAACCGTAAATTTACCCCAACTCTAAATTTACCCTAAAACTAAATCTACCCCCACCCCTTAATCTAACCCTTGTAATCATCTGAACCCCCCTGTAACCCTAATTATGACCCTATTTATGACCCTAACCCTAGATCTAGGTTCAGTAGATCAAGGGTTAGCTTTTTCCATTTATTTATTTAATTCCTTTTCTATTTTTAACTGTAATATACTTAACTGCCTGTAGGTGCAGTCAAGTAGTGGTTTCAGAGCGACGGAAGAGATTTTTTTTTTCTCTCTTCCGTCGCCCTCCTCTGGGCACTCTGTATTGGAGGAGCATGTGATGGGTGATCGCGGTGCCCAGAAGGTGTTGCATGATGCCTCTATTGAAGCATCATTGTAACACTTTAACACACATAGGCAGTGATCAGCTTTCACTGACTATGTGTG
Source organism: Pelodytes ibericus (assembly GCA_036172795.1). Lineage (NCBI taxonomy): Eukaryota > Metazoa > Chordata > Amphibia > Anura > Pelodytidae > Pelodytes > Pelodytes ibericus. The sequence goes on from CM069862.1 coordinate 133,555,075, forward strand.
TAACGCGCATTCGATCACATTCGCGGTGATTGTATGCACGCTGGGGGGCAAGGGGGGGGGCTGAAGGCACTAGCAGAGGCAGCTTCGGATCCGAAGCAGCCTCTGGGAATAGCTACAGACATGTAGTGTTGCGCTAAGGAGCGCAACGCTACATGTAAACGGAGGACATATATATACGTCCTCATGGTCCTAAAGGACCATGCTTTTAAGAACGTATATATACGTCCACATGCGTTAAGGGGTTAAGCACGCATTACAAAAGTACACATTTCAAAATATATCCTTGGGAAACAAATACAAAAGACACAAATCAAAACCAATGTGGCTTACTGGTAACATGAAACAGGAAATACAAAACAAGAATATGGCATTCAAACATTATAAAAGCAAGAGATCAGCATTATCATTTATAGAGTAAAAAGATGCCAACAAAGACTGCAAAAGGGCAATTAAATGTGTCACCGTCTCCTCTCTGTGCAATGCCACTTTTAAGTTGAATGGGGGCTATTGAATCTACTTCTTTGTGTACAAACACTGAGGAAGTCTTTTACTCTTTCTTCTTTATCGAGATTCTCAGACAAAGAGGCAGATCTTTATATTAAACTGAAAGATTTTGAAATCTAGAAGAATGAGCATATAATAAAAAGGGGAACACACATGCAAACATTGGCTTAAATCAGTATGCATGAGTAAACCGGTTTTTGTATACTCCGTGATTAAGTAGCATACACAGTACATAGCCTTTCTGGGATTGTGCGAAGTTCAATATACAACTTTTGGATAAGTTACCTAGAATTTTGTGGGTCTAGTTTTGTGGGTCCACACATTTACATGCCTAGTGACAAGTAGGTGGACCAGTAATGTGATTTATTTTATATTTTCCCAGAAGTCACTAATGAAAAAACTCACTGCGGATGCCAGAGTAGCGAAGGACAGCCTCTTGTGTGCGTGCTTCTCCAGCTATGTTTTTGGCTGCACATTGGTAGACCCCTTGATCGGATTCTTTTGTATCCTGGATCATCAACGTCCCATCATGCAAGAGGTTCAAACGACCATCATAACTCATATCAATCTCATTTCTAGAAAGAAGAATGAATGAAAGGTGTAGGAACATTATATATATTGTTATTTACATAAACACATCGTACTCCTGTGATTATCACTCCATCCCCTACTGTATTGGTTGCGGTCAAACAAAGCCTTCCAAAGCCATTCTCTGCCTTTATTACACACACGCTATCGAGTATTCATATTCCAGGGTGCAACTTACTTGTTATGTAGCCATACAATACGGGGTTTGGGGTTTCCCTCTGCCCGACAGGTGAAATAAACAGTGTTTCCCAAAGTGATGTCAACACCTCGGGGTTCAGAAACAATGCGGGGGATCTCTGCAGAATATAGATACAGTCCTAATGAATGCCCCATATCTGAATCAAAACCCTTATGCACAGTTTGTCACTCAAAGGCAAACACCCCCTTCCTCCCTGACATAAGGAACTAATAAAGCTATTTATAAAGTTAAAATATGGACAAATCACATACTGGACACCTGCATTTGGATCTTTACGTTTTCTTAATCAATATTAATATAGATCACTTTAAGGATGTGTGCAGACAGCATGTTCTTACCACATTTAAACTGGTCAGCCGGTAGTGAACTCACTGACTTCCCCTGTAGGTGGACAGGGTGTTCGCAGGTTGCTGCGGTGTGAGTTCTGCTGCGTTCTGTATATTTCCTCAAAAGATCTGCCAGCCACATCAGCTCACAGTCACAGTATAGAGGGTTGGAATCCAGACGTCTGCCCAGACAGGAATAGCATGCAGGAAAACAGTGAAAGAAAGAAAAAAAAAAAAGAAAAAAAAAAGATTCCCCCCCCCCCCCCCCCCCCATTTACAGGATGAAATGGCCTAAATATTGCACAATACTTTGCAGTACGGTTACATTCATGAGCGACATGCGACTTAGTGGTGGGGTTATGTATGGGGAAAAGGCTATGTTTAATTAGCAAACATGGGACATAGATCTAAAAGCAAGCAGAAGGCACATCACATGGATTTCTGTGATGAATGCTCTCTTATTAGATTTGGTGTTTTCTCTACAGCAGGGATAGGCAATCTACAGCCCTCCAGATGTTTTGCAGGACTACATTTCCCAAACTGCTCTGCCAGCCTCTTAGCTGAAGGAACATTATGGGAGATGTAGTTCCTCAGCAGAGGGAGGGCCACAGGTTGCCTGCCCCTGCTCTAGAGAAATGGCAACTTTTACTTACAGACGAGTCAGTGACATGAGCGTAGAGAAGGTTCCCGGCTGGATCCTGGCTATCCGGTTATTGTGCAGGAATCTGGATTGAACAGAGGCATCAGAGAAATGCAAATAGAATACAGCAGATAAATTCCACTAAGATGATCCTAACCCTGAAAATATGTTATCCCCAACAGGGAGACCTTTCATACATACGCCCCTTACAGTCTTTCCAGTTTGGGAAGGTCTCCAAAGGTCTCTGCATTTAAGCTCTCCAGGTTATTGAAGTGAAGGTAACTAAAAAAAAGTTAAAGAAAATGTTATTAAATTGACAGAGAAACCCAAAATAAACAAAAACAGACACACATATAAAACATATGAACACAAATATAACTGCCCTTTTATTTCAAGTATTATATGTTGCAAACTGTCCCAGAATGCTCACTGATAGCAGGTTTTTTTTTTTTGACAGTGAGGGTTCTCCCCACACTCATACTTACAGCTGCTCCAGTGAGTGAAGTCCTTGAAATGCATTCCTGTGTATGTTCTGGATATCATTCTTATAAAGGTAACTGGAAAGAAAAAATATGTTTTACATATGTTTACTGGACCTTGTGTCAGGAAGCGTCAGAAAAGGAAGAGGTGACAGAAACATTTCTTGGGCTCTGCAAAATGGAAAGGGACAAGGACAGTTTCTTCTCAAGTACAGAATACTCACAGTTGTTTAAGATTGTTCAGTCCTTGAAATGACCCTTGCGCTATCCGCCGGATGCGGTTATTGTTCAGCAGTCTATAAAGGTGACAAACAGAGGCTGCATTTTAAAAAAAAGAACATTTAATCTGTGCCTTTATGAAATAGACACCATTCTAGAACATGCTACACTGCGAATAAACAAAAACAATTATTTACTACTACAATAAAATGCTACAGTGGAGAAAATACACAAACAATAGGTTTAGATTATATTCAAATGTATAAGTTTAATTGAAATTCTACGCATGTCATATACATACAGTTCTTACTATATATGTTCCCTTTAAAACTGTGAATGTCAGGGGGATACAGTATACATCGGTGTCATTGACTGGTTTACTAGTTTTATTACCAGACAGTATATTGTTCAGAAAAGCAATCTTACAGTGTAACAAGGTTCTGCAGGTTGTGGAACTGATTTGCGTCCATCTCTCGGATCAGGTTGAAGCGCAAATCCCTACAGATACGAAAGGAAAACAAGTTATAAACCAACCCTTCACTTTGTGGTGTGTGGAAAAAAATAAATCTTTAAACCTTTGAATTTTGTTGAGTAACTAAGAAAGAAAAAAAAAAAACACAACACATGCTGCTTACTGATTTATTCAGAAATAGTTGAGCAATGACACTGTAATCCTGAGCAGACAGCCGTAAGAAAACACAGAGGCATTCAGTGATGGGCTGATATCCATTGGAGGTGTGATTCCTGTTAGTTTACAGCACACACCACCATGGAAAAAGAAATAGAAATGACACAAACACACACGTGAAAACAAGTGATATAATAAAGATAAAATTAAAATACTCTTCCTCTGATACTGCAGCACCCACAAAGTGCTCCTCAAGCACTTAATGCAATAGAAAAAACGGGAAGGAAGGGGCGCATGTATGGGGAAAAGAAAAACAAATGATAGTGCAACACTGTTGATGTTGATAAATCGCAATATATTGGTGCTAAATAGGTACACTCACAAACTGTGCAATAAAATCAGGCTCATCAGAGGGATATGTATGGTGATCTTTTATTCCTCCATCTAGAAAAAGCAAATTAAAAAAGCCATTGCGCAGTGGCGATCTTTTATTTGCTTTTTCTAGATGGAGGAATAAAAGATCACCATACATATCCCTCTGATGAGCCTGATTTTATTGCACAGTTTGTGAGTGTACCTATTTAGCACCAATATATTGCGATTTATCAACATCAACAGTGTTGCACTATCATTTGTTTTTCTTTTCCCCATACATGAGCACACACCACCACACAGATGTGCAGGAGATCAATGTAACAATGTAACCGTACAAAAGAACTAGACACTGCACAGTGCTTTATCACAACCAGTGGTGATGCTATTAACAAATTAAGTTATGGTGTTGGATCCCCTCCACTCGCACCCTCAATGACTAACTGAAGGGAGACGGTTATGAAAATAAATGACACCAGGCTCCCCTCTAATATTTTTACTTCGTACCCCCTCAATAAAACCTAATTCCAGCACGGATCCAAACTTTAAAATGTAGTGGTTTCTGGGTAATGAAGCACACCTCCACCTGTATTTTCTATTAACAACCCGTCCAGTTTCACAACATAGGCAGGGAGTGAGGTTACGTCTTTCACTTTTCTAATAAAATAAACTATATCAGAGCCATGCACAAGGAGACAATGCTGGCTAGATTTTAAATTTATTAAAAATTGAATAGGTGACCATTTGTTTGCATAGTCTATAATGTAGAGGTTTCTATAGGATGCATTTAAAAAAAAAAAAAATTACTTTAGTATCAAAATGTGCATATTAGTCAAAGTGTTAAATTGTCAGTGGTTTTAGTCAATCCCCAGCTGCAGGAATTTCTTGGCCTGGATGAAGAAGATTAGGATCCAAGTCAGGATTTACCCCATGGGGCTGGAATGTCCAATTAAGGAGTTAGAAAACAGACCATTTCAGATTCTGAGTAACTTCAATCAGATGTAAGATATAAGGAAATGCAGGATACCTGCAGGTTATTTGTTTTTGGCATATGATTTCGCAGAATTGTACCTGTACAAGGCAGGTGCAGACTATTCTCAGAGTACATACAAGTAAAGGAATTTAATCCAATGATAGATTTGATTATGAATTAAATTGGCCAAAAAAAAAAAACCAGAAACACAATGTAAAATACAAACAATATAATGTATACACAAACCTGCTCCCAATTTATTAGTTTATCCTCAGCTTTCAGACACTAAAAACTTTTTCCTTTGGCACAAGATAGAAGTAACCCTGCATGTTACGTCTGTTGGAGTCTTGCTAGAGATAAGCTGGCCACAGTTGGTTGGCTCAGCAAGGATTTGAAAAATTGTCCAAATACACATATCTATCCACTGCACGTCATGGAGTCTTCTAAATGTTTGGCTCCAGCATGGAAAACGTGCCGGATGATTTCTCCAACAAATAATCAGAATCACTAATCAGTAGGGATTTTACTAGAGCAGAATGTTACTTTGTTTAGGTCATCAAATTTTGTAGAACGGCTGTTAAAATTTTTTAATGGGGCGGGGGAAAGAGTGCAGAATTAATTTAGAAACATAAGATTGCAATGATGTAATCCAATAAGTTGCTGAGAGGCTAAATAAGGCACTCAGATTCTTTCCTCGGTCTGTCAAAACAGACCTAATCAGTCCATGGTCCTGTTTACATCAGACCCAAATGGGGACAGAACCGTAAATAATTAAAAATATTATATGTACACATACCAATTATGGGGGTTATTTATAAAAAGTGAAGCTATAAGAAAGAACATTTTATTGGTATCCATTGCTTTTTGGACATATCCAAAATTGGCAACATGTTTAAACTGAATACACTAAAAACAAATGGTCATGAATGTGGACATTTATTTAACCGCCCCCCATTACTTGTACATCCTCCTTATTCCAAATTCAACAGATGCAGCTGGACTTACAGTATGCTGGTCTGTGCTGGAGCTAGTGGGATGGTTTCCAGCAAAAGATGCATGCACCTCACAGTGGTCCTGAAACACAGGCAACGGCTGGGACAGGCAGCAACCCAGTCCAGTGACATGACGACGAGGAAGAGGCCTGGCAGCAAGATATGTGGCAGCAGCATGTTTTCATGGGAGTTAGTCGTGATCTGCAAAGCAAGGAACAGAGCGATCCTCCAAAAGTCTCTGTAGGAGGGTCTCAGAAACATGTGTTTCTTATTAATATCCATCTTTCACACTCCTCTGACTGAACTCACATCTCTTGCTATTCTCCCAGTGTGGCACTGAATGCTTAATATCCCCATTTTTTTTATTTTGTTTTTACATTACAATTTGTCTTTTAAAGGCAAGCATTTGTTTGCTACTTTTTACCGGACACGACTTGACGGTCTCCTTGCATGCCATTAATATCCTGCTAGTCAAATACAATATGACTTGGATATGCTGCACAGTGGCTGTTTGGATAAAAAAAAAAAAAATTATTTGCATCATTAAATGTTTATTACGCCATTAATGCCACTTCATAATGTTTGCACCACTCTGCCCTTTCATATTTTTTTTAGTTATGCATTTCAAATTATGCATGGTCTCTTTTGTATTGTGTGAATTATTAATTCTTGCACATTTAAGCCATATGATGTCCACATATGAATGTACACATAAGGTTGCCTCGCTATGTAAAAATTGGTTTTAACTCAAATTTATATTGTACTCTGTTAACATTATTAGGCTTTTTTTTTTTTTTGCCTTGTTCTGCTCTTCCATGCATATTACTACATATGATGACTGTTGATACACTGTGGGCAATTTTCAGGTTGCTGCTCTCCCCATACACAAGAGGATAAAAGGGTCTTTCATGTTGCGGAGGGAAGAAAAGCTTGTTCAATTAGGTGTCTAAATAGAGCAGTATACTGCTCCCCGATTGTGAGTTGATTAGAGTCTCCTGTGCCCTTTTTCGATGACATATTTCTCTATCAAAGAGCACCATTGTGTGTTTTTTTTCTTGTGGGGGTAATATCGGGTATATATTTCATTAGGTACACGCTCTCACCCCATTATAACTGGAAGGTTGTGCATAGCAGGCTGTACCTATGATTAGACCCCAAGATGGGGGGTGAAACGTGTTAGGTATGTTTTAAAGTCCTGTTCTATTACAATCTAGCCATGAGGGCCCAAGTTTTGCATATGCTTTTAAAGACTTCAATTACAGCTTTACCTACAGTCAGCCTCAATGAGATCTTTACCACATGGTCCTTTCTCATCCAGTTTTGTATTACTTATTTTTATCTGCAGCCATCGGTCTTGGCACCGGTAGGCTTTACAACCTTGGATTGTGAAAATATATTGGAAGAATTCTTGGAGGCACGAAATGCGTAAGGCATTTAAATTCACTGTTCTGGTCTTGCGGGAACTATGTCCCTGCCTGTATGAATTCATTTAACTCCCTCCACATTCCGTTTTTTCGTTTTTAGTTTTCCTTCATTGAAATCTTTAGCCTGGGTCTACTAGCACCTGTAGAAAAAGGAGCCCTGTGGAAAATGGACCTAAAAGGAGAAGTAAACATCACATGCACAAACAAATATAAAAAAGAAAAAAAAAAAAAAAAAGCACACGAAGAAACTATATGAAATAACATTTATGTTTAAGTTAGAGACTACAATAACATACAGACAATATATACACACACCATATGTTTATCAAATAAAGCCTTTTAAAGCAATGAGAAAGATAAATTAAGTTTTATCCCTGCCCGTCCCAAGGGTACAAGCATGGTGCTACAAAACTAGGAGAGGAGAAACACTGCCTCTGGCATGATTAAATCAAATAATGTAATATGGTCAATAAAAACTTTATAACACATCTACCAATTTAAATCAGATGGTAAAAAAAACAAAAACACAAAACACACAAGCAAAACGTTTTTATAAAGAAAGAATACACAGGTGAAATTAAAAGAACTTGGACCACTGAGTAGATAAAGCAGCCAATACCGAATGTGAGGGAGAGAATGAATATGACAGAATAGTTTCATTACAAGTGCATTCTCTTGAGAACAGAAATAAGAAAATGATCTGGTGTGTGTAATAAAAGGGCAAACCAGGCACGAGCCAAGTTAAACAGAAAGTCTTAATTTTAGATTTATTTCAGATTACTACATGTAAAAAAAAAAGAACCACAAAACAAAAAACACTGTCTTTTCAGTCTCATCTGTGCAGAAATATGCACTAGTTGCAGAAATTGTCATTTTATCCCCAAGCCCCACATAAATAGCAATTTCCCAATTCGAAAAGAATACCTGTTCTACAAATCTACAAGACATACTGTTTGGATCGTACACAGCTCCCCCTGTTGGTTAAACTGCAAAACATGCATGACATTAGCTGTAGTCTCAATTTTTTTGTTCAAATTGAAAGAATTGTAAAGCTACCAGGGAGCACAGACCCCGTTACTTGGAAAATTTTCAGAATGACAACTTAGTCATATGTCTACATACAAAAACGTCATTATAGATACTATAGGAGAGAAAGGAAGTATCAACATTGTGGAAGCATGAAAGAGAAGTTATGGTATATACAGACAAACCCAACTCTAAACAGAGCTATACTCTGGAATCTATAGTTACCATTTTTTTCTCCTCAGGTCAAAGCGTGCAAAACTATACCAAGAGAACACTCAACTTAGAAGACCCCATGGGCCATAACCTTGTGGTGTTAAATCAACATAAACACCATGGTTGGTTCTTTCTCAACTAAACAAATTACTTTAACCCGCAAAGGTCTACCTCTGAAAATGAAAACTCGCTGTAGAGTTGGTCACATTCAACCAAAAGTGTATAGTTCCAGGACAAAGATGGTCATCTCAAATCTTATGTAAGAAGTTCGAGGCCCACACAGTTACTCCCGAGCAATAGGAAATTGAGTAATCAACCAGTAAAACTTATCTTCCGGGATGGATTCTCCCCTAAATCTTGTTTGGTGAAAAGTTGTGCTTTTAATAATAAACTGGAAGAAGCACTGGCACAAGGTATTATGGGCAAAATCTTCCCTGCGCATGAAAGAAATCCATCATGGAACAAGTGGATCAAATATACCGACTGTTACAAGACACAAGCCCAGGCTTGTAATTAGGATCAATACAAAGGTTTTCACCAAAGTACGAAGCTGGGGGAGTATATAACACAGGCCAAAAAAAAGAGTGAGGAAAGAAGTCACTCATTACTCTCCGTAACCAAAAGGCCAGTCACCCTGAGGAGCTCAAACCCTGGAAAACAAAAACTTATTGGACAAGGAGGAGGATCAATTTTGGAAAGCGAAGCAACCCCTTAGCCTCCCTCCGTCATTGCAGACACAAAAATTATTTTTCTCTGTAATACAGCAGATAATATTTCAGAGGGTCAGGGAGAGGAAGACTCAGAATCTTCTCTCGTAAAAAGTTGACCGGAGGTTCCGATTTGGGTTCGTTGGCCAGTCTTTCATCATCATCCTTATGATCCTTGTCTGCCTCCTCACAGTTATTGTTGTCATCAAATGGGTTAGGAATCCTGCTAGCAAACACCTCCTTATCAAGGAAGACAATGGTTTCCATGCGGCGCCTGCGTAGTCTCTTACGCTTGTAGCGTGGGGGATTTTTCAGTTTGCCGCCACCACCGCCACCTCTGCAGCCAGACTCGCGGCTTATTATCTTTTTAATGCGGCCTCTGATGGCAATGCGTGCCAGATCCTGAAGGGTACGCACACTTGGAGGGGCTACGGGGAAAAAAATAAAAATAAATAACACATCACTACATTAAAATAAAATAAAAAAATCCACCACTGTATCACATATACAAACTCCAAAGTCCATCAAATGTAATTTTTCACATCAGATTTTTCAACAACTCAGTAAACTACGCACCCTAAGAATGCCAATTTATTATAGCTTGGTAGATTCTGGTTAGCCAAAACAATATCCAGACTAATTTTTAAAGTCGTGAATTGTATCTGCTAGCACAACTGCAGTAGGTAGCTTGTTCCAAATCTTTTCAGTTCTTAGTAATAATACCTTTCTGCTGCTGTAAGTGAAATTGGTTTTCCTCAAGTCTTGTTATAGGATATCATGAATTATAGTCTCCTTAAATTGTGTAAGACTAAAGAAACTTGGAGCGGATGTGATAATGCCAATAAAGTTCATAAAAAAAACATATACTCATTAATATGGTAAAATGACTGTACTATGGAGAGAGAAAAAAAATTGCATTCTATAGCTGTAAAAAGATATTTAGTAGTGAAGATTGTAAGCATACTATACATCGAAGCCCGGTTTCTGAATTGTGCATTTATGCAATGAACAGATGACCACATAAATACTCAACTTCCATGTATCATTTGGAGCAACAGAAACTTGCAAGACATTTAACCCCTTAGTGACATGACTTTTTTGGCTTGTCCGACGCTTGGTGACATGGGCTGTTTTAACATTTCTGAGGTGTTTGTGTTTTGCTGTAATTTATTTCTGTCTCATTTAGTGTACCCGCACAAACTATATATTGTTTTTATAGTTATAAGAAGGGCTTTCTTTTGATACCATTATTTTGATAATAGCATATAATTTGATGTAAAAAAAATAATAAAATATGGCAAAAAAATTGAAAAAATACTTTTTTTATGACTTTTATTTGAAAAATCGTATACTCATGTACAAGAGACAACAAAAAAAACACTGCTAAAAAGTTTCTAATATATGTCCTGAGTTCAGAAATAGCCCATGTTTTTGTGCTTTTTTATTCATGTTACAGGGCCAGAACTATAAGTGGTGCAAAGCTATTTTAAAATCCTTTTCTTTCAAAATTAGCGATAGTGACATTGTAACACTGATTTCTGTACTAAATCCACGAATGACCCCCAACATGTACATATTTTTGTAAACTAGACAACTCAGGGCATTTAACTTGGGGTATTTTGACACATTTCATGTAGCCATTTTACCACCAATCTATGTTTGCTGCAAAAAATCTTTTTTTTTTAATTTTTCACATATATTGCAATTTAGGTAAACATTACCATAAAATGTGAAGGGATATTTCCAAATAACACCTCAATATGTGTTCAGCAACATCTCCTGAGTACAGGGATACCACCCATGCATAGGTTTGTTTTGGGGCTAAAAGGCCACATTTAGGGGGTGCGCATTTTGGTTTTCCAACTTGGAATTCTGACATGCAGAAAACTTGTGCCCATGTCCCATTTGGGACATTTTTGAAGCCAGAAAGTGTATTCTACCCCACAAAACCATATATATTTTTAAACTAGACACCCTAGGGTATTTCAAATGGTAGTATTTTAACACTTTCCATGCACTAATTATACTACCAGCCTATGTCAATGTTTTGGGTAGTAATTTTTTTTCACATACATAGTACTTTGTGCATGAATTCACAGATCCTGTTATATGTCAGTGCCAAACAACACCTCAATATGTGTTCAGCAACATCTCCTGAGTACAGGGATACCCCCCATGTATAGGTTGGTTAGGTTATTTGGGGGTTAAAAGGCCACATTTGAGAGGTGCGCTTTTTGGTTTTCCAACTTGGAATTCTGACGTGCAGAAAACCTGCTCCCATGTCCCATTTGGGACATTTTTGAAGCCAAAAAGTGTATTCTATCCCACAAAACCATATATTTTTGAAAACTAGACACCCTAGGGTATTTCAAATGGTAGTATTTTAACACTTTCCATGCACTAATTATACTACCAGCCTATGTCAATGTTATGGATAGTAATTTGTTTTTCACATTCATTGTACATCGGGCATGAATTCATAGATCCTATTATGTGTCAGTGCCACAAAACACATTAATATGTATTCAGCAACATCTCCTGAGTACAGGGATACCACCCATGTGTAGGTTAGTTAGATTATTTGGGGGCTAAAAGGCCATGTTTAGGGGGGGTGCATTTCCAACTTGGAATTTTGACATGTAGTCAGCCTGCGCCCATGTTCCATTTGGGACACTTTTGAAGCCTGTCAAAGTATTTTACCCCATAAAACCATATATTTTGGAAAACTAGACATCCTAGGGTTTTTAAAATTGTGGTATTTTAACACTTTCCAAGTGCTAATTCTACCACCAACCTATGTCAAAGGGTTGGGATGTCATTTTTTCCCCACACACATTGTAGTTCAGGCAGGAATTTTCAGATTCTGGTATTTGCCACTGCCAACCAACACCTCAATATGTGTTCAGCAACATCTCCTGAGTACAGGGATACCCCCCATGCATAGGTTTGTTGGTTTGTATTGGGTCTAAAATTCCACATTTAGGGGGTGCGCAATTCCAACCTGGAATTTTGACATGTAGTCAGCCTGCGCCCATGTTCCATTTGGAACATTTTTGAAGCCGTCCAATGAATTTTACCCCATCAAACCATATATTTTTGGAAAATAGACATCCTAAGGTATTTCAAATGGTGGTATTTTAATACTGTATAGGTACTAATTCTACCACCAGCCTTTGTAAAAGTTTGTGGTAGTACTTTTTTGGGAGGTTTTTTTCCACATGCATTGTACTTCAGGCATGAATTCACAGATTCTGGTATATGTCACTGCCAAACAACAACCCAATATGTGTTCAGCAACATCTCCCGAGTACAGGGATAGCACCCATGCATAGGTTTGTTGGTTTGTTTTTGGCTAGAAGGCAACATTTGTGAGATGCGCATCTCAAAATTCCAACTTGGAATTTTGACATGTAGTCAACCTGCGTACGTGTCCTTTATGGGATATATCTTTGAAGCCAGCCAATGTAATTTACCCCCACCAAACCATATATTTTTTTATCGGTAGACCCCCATCACTACTTGTGGCAAGGGCTCAGCAGCCACCGATACATCGCTAGATGATGTATCAGAAAGCTGAATAGGGTCAAAATCGAACCCTGAGTCCGCGGCCTCAGAATCAGCGCGTAAGCAGTGATCTCGAGCAAAGAAGGGGTTAATAGCTCTTAGAAGAGCCTATCTAGTACTGTAATACATTACAGTACAAAGAAATTAATCCATAAAACAGTGCAGACAGAAAAACATACTGTTGCTGTGCAAGATTACTGCTTACACAGTGATGAATGGCAGGGAAGGGGTTAATACACAGTGAAAGACTTTCATAAAACCTGACAATTTTATAAAATGTTATTTTATATCACTAATACTGATCTGTCTCTTTCCGTCACAAAAATGTAAGTGAGGAGAGGGAGGCAGATCAATATTTGTGAATATTGATCCGACCAATTTTGATCTGACCAGGGCGAATGGTGAGCTTAATTGAGAAATCACCAAACCGCCTTTGCCACTAATTCGCTGTTACTGATCGCTATGCGCTCAGGCAGCTTAAAAAAAAAAACCTCAAATATTTTTACTCTACATGTAATCCCCTAGCGGGTATGTGTAAAAAAAATAAAATAAAAGTATGCAGACAGATAAAAATTGCTTTGGTGTCAATATCATTGCGTAAGCAGTGATCGACGGCAAAGAAGGGGTTAATAACTCTTAGAAGAGCCTTTTTAGTACTGTAATAAATTACAGTACAAAAAAAATTAACCCCTAAAAAATGCACAAACGGCAAAAATAAATGCGCTGATGTGCACGATCACTGCTTATGCAAGATCAGTGGCAGGGAAGGGGTTAAACGCAGGGAATTGCTTTAATAAATTAATTTTTTATTGTTTTAATATTTGTGTGTTGTGTGTTTATTGTTTTTTTTTTACTTTTAGAACTTTGATCTGTCTCTCTCCCTCACTAAAAAAATGTGAGGAGAGGGAGGCAGATCATAACTGGTCAGATCAATATAGGGTTAATATTGATCTGACCAGTCAGTGGGGATGTTCAGCAGAACATCCCCACTGCCTGTCAGTGTGCCTGGCAGTCACTGATTGCCTCTGTGAAGAGGCAATCGTGTGACAGCCAGAGAGCACAGGAAGCAGGTACTTCCTGCCTCCTGTGCTCTTGCCCTTAGAAGGGCAGCGCCATCTTGGTCACTCAGTGACCAAGATCGTGCATTTTTTTTTTGTGTTCCTGATTGCCTCGACTTGCGAGGCAATCAGGAACACTTTGAGCATAGGAAGCGAAAAATTCGCTTCCTATGCTCATTTTTTAATGCCCGTCGTTTTAAAGGCACTGTGCCTTTAAAACCGGCATTTCGATCGCTCTCCGGAGCGATCGAAATGCCGACGGGCATTTTTTTTAGTATTGTACGATGCTTCCACACGGAAGCATCATTACAATACCATCAGAGCACTGAAAGCGGAAAAACTCCGCTTTCAGTGCTCGTTTTGACACAGGACGGACTAGGTCCGTCCTGTGTCACTAACGCTTCGCCACACAGGACGGACCTAGTCCGTCCTGTGTCGCGAAGGGGTTAAAGCAAAGCAGCTAAACATTGACAAACAGGGAAGTAATTCCCCCTTGCACTTGCTCCACACAGGCAAAGTTGTAAACCACATGCAACATGCATTACTCACGCAGCAGGAGACTTTTTGTCCTCCCAGCATCCCCTTTCCCGGGTTGGACAAGAGGAGCAAAAGACACAGCCAGGATTTTCTTGGTTTCCCAGGTAGATGAACTGGTGCGAGTTATTTTTGTGAGCTGAGCAGACAAAAGAAAAAACAAAAACAAAAAGTAAATACGCCACAAGTGGTATTTAACAGAAAGACAGGTGATGAAAATAAATGCCACAAGACTGGACCAGCTACAGATCACTGGTCTGTACATTGGAGATAAACGCTTGATCTATACATTGCACTAGATAAATTATTTCACCCTAAATTATCCATTCTATAGCTGTATATTTGACAAGAGTGAACATTACATGGAATAAATGTATGAAAGGTTACACAAGATCTAGGGAGCAGATGGTTTTTAGATTAGGGAAAACAACAATACCTTCTCTTCCAGCGGCATGACAAGAATGCCTCCAACTTTTAGAAGGTTCTTCATATACTCCTCATGCTCTTTCTGCACCCCTGCACCACAATATACTCTATCATATGCAGAAGAGTCCAGGGAAATGTCTAAGCAATTTCCGACTATGAAGCAGGGTTCACAAAACTCAAATCTAGTAAGGGAGAGAATATTAAAAGACGCCACATATTAGTAAAAAGACAAAATCAAAAATAAAAAAGGTTAGTACATGGAAGTAATGTGTTTTACAAAAGAAGTTATATTTTACATTATATGTCACTTTGATGCTTAATGATGTAATCGGTGGGATTCCTCTCTCCTTATTACTACAACTAGATCTCATTTTCATGGCTATTCTTCTGCACATATTTCTCAATACAGATCAATTTGTAACTATATAATGACAACGTTGGCAGAGAAATATAGCCATATCCTGAAACCTACCTCCTACCTACAACTATGTGCTCCATATAGCCATATAATCTTACTTGTCAAAGCTGTCACTGGTGCGCACAAACAGTTCTAGTTTTTGCTTTGCGTATTCGATGACATCAGCGTGAAGTTCCACTCCGTGATTTATGCCAAAGGGTCCTGTTCACAGAAGCAAAAGTTATTGAATTGGACATCTAGGTCCTAAATCGTGGAAACATAAGAATTGGTTGCCTGCAATTTTGGAGGAAATTGACAAATATTCCCAATGGACTTGAGATTTCCAGAAGATTCCTGTTTAACAGCCAGTCAAATATCACTAAATATCTGGTGCCTTTTGGTAACCCACGGATGTACACAGCTCCCAAATTCAGATGGTGACATCTAGAACAAATTTACCAGTTTCTAGAAGTTCACTATCCATAAGGCAGTTTACATATAAATAGAGGCAATACTGGTGTGACAATCTCTTACACGTTTCTTCATAAGAGATAAGAATTTACAGATGGAGTAAAGAACTGAATATAAACATTATGTATTATTAGTTCGTTTTGCAGCCCCCTGGGTTAAGGTGTTGTTAAGATGATTAAGGTTCTCACATAGTTAACTGTCAGCATTTTTGCTATTGTATAATCACTGTATGTGAGGAGATATTATGCAAATCCACAAAATGCTGGTGACCTGGCTGGGAATGGAGATGCGCATCTTTGGTCTGTTTTTCGCCCTTCTAGTACAGACATGTTAAAATACTTCTATTAACTGACCAAAAAGTAAATAATTCCCATTCCATCATTACAGCAATTTAGTTTAGAAAGCCTCAACTGTTCATGGTCTTTAAGAATAAAATATTTTTTTTATTGGTTGTCCAAAAAAACCCCATCACACACACACACACAAAATGCAATACTGAACCTTTAAGCAAAACTTATTTTCACAACACTACCCAATATCCACCTCTTGTATCTGAAACCGTATCCAAGAATATTCCCCAACATATGTGTAAATCATTTTTAAATGCTAAAAACATTTTAATGTGTCTATAGTGAGTCTTTAAAAATTGAACTTGGTTCTTGGTATTCAATAGTATTCAGGATAGACTTGATTTCATAGAGCTAGAATAATTATTTTTCTTACTAGTAAGGCAAGCTCAGCACTGACTTCTTCACAGTGAACCCAACATGAGTTTGCTTGTCTAAGGAGACAGAGATTTAAAGTACCAATGCATGACACCAACTCAAGCCAGTGCAGCCCATTTGTAATAATATATATACACATACATACGCAAAAATCAACTTAAAGAGTGGAGGAAAACATCCACTAATGCCAGTTTGGTGTGGTTTCAGCTCCTGCAAAGTATCAGCATTTATAGTAAAAAAAAAGTTCAAATACATCAATTGCAGCTATTTATCACTTACTAAGAATTTGCTATGGGCCTGCTTAACACAAAAGTCACCCCAATAAAAATTTGCATTTTAGGAAGCAACCATCAGCACTGCTTTACAGAACAACGATTTAAAATGAAGTAGATTTGCTTGTAGGTTCTGGATTACATTACTGTGCTAACAGACTATATTTAGGTTATATACCCTTTCATAAAACAGAAAAAAACCCTACTTAACAAGACACCAGGCAGTTCATGTTCAATGTCTCTAGGACTCACCCAAGATAAGTCCCACCATGGTGCTGAGGTAGCCAGTTCCACTGCCCAGATTTAAAAAGGAGAGCCCAGGCTGAAGATCAAGGGCTTCCATTACCTCGGAGTAAATGCAGGGAGCAGACAGGTGGATATTACCATGCTTCCACGCCAAGTCTTTGTATGCATTGTCTTTAAACTCCTCTAAATAATAATCAGCACGATCAATGGCTCGAAACGCCTGCTCCACCACATCCGTTTGGATGTACTGAGCTTCCTTCAGGTTGTCAATGAGTTCATCGTTGTCCTCTCCGGCACTCACGGCCCCTCCCATGATGTCAAAAGTTTTGGTGCAGCTGCGAAAAGTGAGACAAACTAGGTTAAGGTCCGATTATTTAGAGAAGGGGTTTACAAGGAAGAATGATTTGAGATTCTCGTTTCAATGAAAAAGCTTTAGACCGGGATAGATATAAAGAGGAATGGTGGTAACTCAAATCCAGGTACTGTCTAGATTAGGTTTTTCCAAGTCAAAGTGAGGTTTGCAAGTGTATTAATCCCAAATGCACATAGCATTCAACTGTTGATGCACTAGGTTTCCCCGAAGGTGGAAGCTTTTCTAGCTTACCATGGGGGAGTTCCATAATTTATGAAGCAGTGTGACTGTGCTGAATTACTTTTTTTCATTGCTCCAACCAATTTATTACTTAAATCTACAATGTCTAAAGTGCCACCAGTCTAGGGGTACCACCAGGGGAGGACTAGCAACTTTAGTGGCCCATTTTCATCAGCTCATTATAATCAGAGACTGTTACAGATAGGCAGGAGAGATACTGACAGATAAGGAGATTCCGAGATTCACAGACTAGATAGTGTTACACATTAGGGCCTAGGTGTCCAACTGAGGTCCTCCAGCGGTTTCTGTACTACAACTACCATAATTCCCCCACCATTATAGAAATCTGGTGGGGAATTATGTGGGTTGTAGTTCTTGCAGCAGTTGAAGGGCCACTGTTGGACACCTAGGCACTAGGGCATTTATAAGTTAAAAGCTGGTGCAGCCCCAACCCATTGACCAGGGCCACCATCAGAAATTTCATGGCCCCTTACTTAAAAAAAATTCTGCCCCCCCCTAGATAGTTTATCAACTAATATGTGACTAAAAGCGGGGGTATTAATTGATAAACTATCAAGGGGGGTACACACCTTTAGGAGGAGGGATCAGGGAGAGAGCTTCTTGTCCCTGGCCAGCTTGTACCCGATTGTGACCGTCTCCATGTGACACAGTGACAATGGCAGCGTGGATCCATGGGGATTTTTTTTTTCCAAAGGGCCCATCAACGTCTGATGGCGGCTCTGCCATTGACCAATGGTAGAGGGCAGCCAAGGTATCAATCGCCCCTCTTGCCCGCTGTCATCTGGGTACCACCATCTACATAGCAAAAAGCCACTTTTTCTACTAGCTTCACCTTTACCTGGTGCACTTGCCCACTATTGTCCCAATGCTTTGATTCAGAGTATCCTAGAGGCAGATGAACCACTTTCTAGTTACATATATGTTAATCCAGGAAATCCTAACTCCACCCCTTCCCTAATATACTCGCTTTTACAATATACCAGTCAAAAGACTACTCTGAACACCCCATTAAGTTACACCGACCTCCTATATTTATTTCCCCAGTCCAGGGGCTCTTAGCGCCTCCCCCAATACCACAGTTCAAACCCACTCCTGACAGTAACGTAGGCCTCCTAGATATTCCTTTTCTCCTGGCTGTATAGCACCGGTTTTCTAGCCCCTCCGGGTACTTCTTTTACCCAATATAGGAGTTCATAAATCCTGCCCTTTCAACTGAACAGTCCTGCAGCCTGTATCACCCCAGCCCCCACCTCCAACTACCCCTGTGTCTGATACAACTACTTCCTCCTAGCTGCAGTACAGTGGCCCCACCTGTGCAGACCAGCTCAGACAGCGGGTCCGAGGCTCACCTCCCCCGTACCGAGACAGATCCCGGTCCTCTGCTTTATTCCGCTGTAAACATTCAACCAGCTGACCGTCAGTGATGTCACGGTAACGAGGAGGGCGGGCCGTCATATAGTCCGGCCCACAGCCAGTAACCCCGCCCAGTACACCTTTTGGCAGCCTATGTTTGGGTTAGGGACCGCCTGCTCGCCGACATCTTAAGTGGGGAATCGGGGAGGCCACAAAGCCAGATTAGACCAAACCGGGGCAACGTGTTAACACGCTTCAATCTGCTAACACTCAGGGAGGCCTGCGAGCAACATACTGAAATATGTGCCAGTGACATGCTGGGAGACACTGGGGGCATGCCAGAAACATGACAATAATATGCACGACATTAATAGAGAGACGAGCAGCCACTGGGGGAGGCCACATTAGGAGAGACAATATTTCTAAATACATGCATTATAAATGCCAGCAACATGACAATGCAAGTGTCCATGGGAAGGTCTTAAAGGTGCATAAAAACATTATTAGATTGCCCATCACAAAGACTAGCTTGTGCACTGCAGGGTTACATTCTAACAATCCTAAACTTAGAACACAAAACATACACGTAATAAAACACAGGCACACATATGTTATACAAAAGTCCTAGGTCTTTTATTTAATTTACAAACATAATGCAACAATAACGTTTTAATCACTTTAGAATTCTAAATTACTTTTAACCAATTATCTCCAGACTTTAAACCCCCAGAGATTTAACTCATGACTTACCAAGATTCAGTCCTGTTATCCAGAACACATATCAATCCCAGCTAGTAGACCACCCCTTTAAATAAGCAGATGACCTCCATTCCAATAAAAGACCACAGCATAAAAATAAATCAAATTAGAAAGGGAAGGACATTTTTTTTTAATGCAGAAGTGCAATTTCAGATCCAAAAGGTGTCAGGCTGTATAAAACAGGCACAATTGCTGTTATTCATTCAATAAAATTGACTCCACCTTCTTTTTTGCTTTTTTACACTTTTTTATGCTCCTGTGTTATAAATATTTACCAGTGACGTCAGTTTGGCATACAGATCCATTCTCAGGACTTTACCAAAGACATCCGATGGCAGTGGTGTATCTTGGTTTTGTGCTGCCCTAGGCAGACAAAACGTGGGCACCCCCCCACCCACGTTGCACACCTACGACATGCCCCATCACCCACGTTGCACACCCACGACATGCCCCATCACCCACATTGCAAACACATTAAATGTCCAATCACCCCATTACATGCCCCCATCACCCATATTGCCTTCACACTAAATGCCCCATCACCCCCATTACATGCCACCATCACCCTCATTACATACCCT
Organism: Pelodytes ibericus; assembly: GCA_036172795.1. NCBI lineage: Eukaryota > Metazoa > Chordata > Amphibia > Anura > Pelodytidae > Pelodytes > Pelodytes ibericus. The sequence goes on from CM069862.1 coordinate 133,575,364, forward strand.
CACCATGTCCATTACATGCCCCCATCACCCCGATTAACTGGAAGGAGCTAAAGCTTGCTGAATAGTGGGGGAGGGAGCGAAAATGTTTGAAGCACCAGAAGTGTCCTTTAAGACCTTCTGCCAAAGTGCCGTCCTAGGCAAGTGATTTGTTTGCCTTGTGGAAGATACACTACTGTCTGTTGGGAACAGGGTAGACATTGCATGGAAAGGTTGAACCTAATGTTGTATATAGGCTTGCTACCTTGTCTCCATAAACATAATGGCCATGCCACTGCCTCCATAGACTTAACATTTGCCTCAAACCAATTTTTTACCAGCCTGCTGGTAGAATAGCAACCACATGGCAACCCTAGTTGTATATAGCAATTACTCATAGACTAAATATAGTTTGTTATGTAGTAGACAGGACCCAGAATTACTTCTAGGCACATGATCAGGAATATTAATAAAATTACCCTTTACTTGACTATAGTCATGAAGATTGGGTGTGGTTAAAGAAACCTCACAAAGTGGTCATTTTACTAAAAATGTATTTAAACCAAACTTGTAGTGAAGTTAGTTAACTAGGTAAACCTTTGACGCATAAACACTGATATGTTTTGCTTTCTGTGTAGTCTGGTTGTGATCCAGAATACATTGGGGTAGATTCTATGCTCCCTGTTACATTAAAAAGTCCCATTAGCGGTAAATTGATAGGCATTTTTGATTCAATGCCCAACACTAACAAGGTAACCACACCTGCTAAAAACCTCCATAATTTCAATGGAGGTTTAGAAGTGCCAGTAAAAAAAATGCCTGGGCCCCCACATATATTTAAATAATGCCCTCCCAAAGGTCACATGATTTTCATTTTATTTGGGGCAGGATGCTGTTAGTTGAATCGCACACTATTCCAAGAGGAATAGCATGCTGTAGATTAAATGTCCTGCTAATTAGCTGGGGACATAGAATCTACCCCATTAACCATGACATTCATATAGATATTTGACTATATTACTCTGTAGCAGATATTGTACAGTCTGCCTAAAAATTGTGGATGAAAAAGTTTGGAATTTTACAAGTACTATTCTGAGTAAATGCAGTTATGTTATACAGTAGTTTGCTTCTCTGTGCCTTTATTTCAGTTAAAGACATGCTCAAATAATAATCCCAACATTTGTACTTCAGTACAAATCTTTTGCAGTTAATGACCAGCTGCTCACATTTCTGCTAGAGAGACGCTTGTGCAGATGGCTAGGTGTGAATGTGGTCGGGGCCTGATGAGGTTGTTCCAAGTCCTCTTTGTCCTGCACCTCAACGTCCCAAAGGTTTCCTCTGTTCAAACATTCAATTGATAGCCTTAAATTCTCTTTCCATGTTAGTTTAGTTGAAACTAAAATCCTCTAACACAAAAAGCAGCATAATTCAACAGTTCAAAAAAAATGAGAACCGTGAACATTTTTTTACGTAGGATGCTAATATCATCACAGGTTTCTTGGCTAAGCTGTTGTCATGCTAATGTCCCGTACAAGATGTCAGTCACATATCAGTCACACATAACCCATGATGAACAGGGAGACACTCCTCCTTTGTCACAGAATCACATTTTTTTTTGTTTTTACTTTTAAAGTTCCAGTGTCTTGGAAAAAAGTGTAAAATCTTGAGAAAATTTCAGTCTGTGAAAAAGAAAACCATAGTTGCTTTCTCACATTTTTGGGGGGTTGCTGGAAATGTTGTTTTAATTTTGAAACTTTTGAGGGATGTGCCTGGCAGTGCCTAAATTATTTTGCATACAAATGCATGAACAATATACATGCATAATGTTTTGTTTTTCAGGGAAAGAAAAAAAAACTTTTATAAAAAAAAAAAATCTAACTTTTTTCAAATCTGAGAAAAAACGATATACTTGTAATAGAAACATAGAATGTATGGGCAGATAAGAACCATTCAGCTCACCTAGTCTGCCCAATTTATGCCTAATTTAAATAACTAATAAAATAAAATGATATTCTGAATACTTTCATTAGTGCCTGGCCTTATCTTATATATAGGATAACCTTATGCCTATCCCATGCTTTAACTCCTTCACTGTATTAACCTCTACCACTGCTGCTGGAAGGCTATTCCATGCACCCACTACTCTCTTTTACAAATTAAGAACCCTTAACCTTACATGGTAAGTTTTATCCTGCAATCCATGTACCAGTTTAGTGGCCCTTCTCTGCACTCTCGCCAAAGTATATTGTGACATTGTAATTGCATTATCAGGAATAACTGCCCAAATTGATCTAGATTGTATACATTTTTTCTAGTTCATCTAACTTAGTATTACGTTCACCTCTATGCTCTGTACCTAGCGCTACGTAAGTTGTTGGCGCTATGTAAACAAATGTAATGTAATAACATTTGCAAACTATGGATGTTATGTATAAGATAGGCGCAAAATTATATAGTTCTAAAAAGTGGTGTTATATGCAAATATAACACTTAACAGATGCTCCAGTGCAATTAGCACCGGTACAACTCATATATAACAAGTCAGACACTGAGAAGTGTTGGATAACTTCCTCTGAATACATTTAGGTGGTGCATATCATACACATAAGAGATCAGGACATAAGATACAGTGATTGCACATTTTCAACTTTCCAATACTTTTGTGTGCAGGAGATGTTATACCCTATATGGTCAATAAAGCTAAAGTACTGGATGCATTCCTTCTAACAAAGAAGACAGAGTACGTCAAATTTAAAAATGGAAGTTATGTTTATATTCTTATACAGGACTGTGAAAAAGATTTAAGCAGGTGAGAAAAAATATTTGGTGTGACCAACCTTTGTCATCAACTCTGCTAACTACACTTGCATACGGGTTTTAAGGAAGGTACTCGGCAGGTAGGTTATTCCAAACATCTTGGAGAACTAACCAAAGTTCTTCTTTGGATTTGGCAAAATTATATTTAAGCCCTCCCCTGCATCCTATCCTACATGTACTGCTGCACTGATTTTGTGTAGACAGTGAGCATGTATAAGTTAGTCACTTCCTCTGCTGCCCTGCTGGTGCAATACAGTGCTTTGTGTGGAAACTAAGTGACCTTGCTCTTGTACACGTAGGATATCTTAACACTGGTACACATTGTCTGGTGACATCACTAGAGAAACAGGCTATTCTCAAGTGTGAGTTTTTCATATTTCAAGCAATGGAAAATGTAAAATTTGCATTGTAAAGTACTTTGAATGTACTTTAATATGTATTAACATTTGAAAGATGCATTTTGGGCACCAGACAGCCCCTTTAAACTGTCTTCCACAATCTCACCTTGTTAGCTGAGTTTGGCCGGTCCGCACCCAGTTTTATTCATCCTACACAGCTTTTTCTGTTTAGGTTAATAATTTTGTTTCAGCCTACCTATTACAATTATGATCATTAGCACCTCTGGTATAATTGTTTAATCATACATCTGACTATATCACAAGAAAAAATCCAATTTCCATATAAATGAAAATATACTTCCCATTGAATACAAGTGCCTTGATGGTCTGTCATACTAACACGCCTATACAGAAAGAGAGAATAGAAGAAAATAACTTTCTAGTGTAAAAAAGTTAAAAACCATATAATATTTATTGTAAAACCTAGCTCACTCACAAAGGAATTTGCATTAAGATTAGCTCTCTGACCTTCCATGCAAACAAAGTAACGCCAGCAGCCTGACTATATGCTTCTAAAATCCCTGAATTTGTGTAAGTGTAATTAGAAAAATGTATGCTGTTTTTAAGACAAAGGCTGATCACAACAGATAATGTTTTTTTTTTGTTTTTAATTTTTCTTCTGTTCACTCACTCTGAATTTGGTTAATAGCTAAATATAAACTATTACATTATCTATTTTTGAGAGCATTCTTACTTAACAGCGTTTTTCACACCTGGCTAAATCCTTTACACAGTACTGTATGTACTCACAGATCTCTCTGATGTTCTGTTGTCTTAAGAAGATTAAATGCCTAATTTCGAAAGCCCTTCTGGGTTGTCTCATTGCTCCTTTTCTTTCTCCTCATCCCTTTTCTCTTTTTATAGTTTTTGATAGCTGTATATAATATAATATATATATATATATATATGTATAGTATATATTATCAAATAAGCTAGGAAGGTTTTTCAGGAACTCAGTTCCCATGAAAAGTCTTCACACTTCCCATATGTCACCTCTCTTTAGCCCAATGAATACATTAGCACCAACATCTTCTCCGAAAAAAAGGGATAAAAAAAATCTGTTGTTACGAGGTTAAATTCAGCCTTTTGTGATTGCAGACCTAGCCGAGTTTGGTTAATCCTTCTGCATGAATCCTTGATTTTGTTTCAAGCTATTTTTTTTTAAACTCTCACCATTTTAAAAAAAGCCCTGTTAGAACTTTGGACTGAATTGTTTGCCTTTATTTAGTTATTTTTGTAGGTATTTTTCTGCTACATTTTCTATGTAAAGTAAATATTATTTCAGTGTTTTGTACTTTTTGTAGCAACAGAGGGAAGATTCAGAAATAGATGCATTGTCATCTTATAATGTCCATGGTGTAACAGTAAGATAAAAGTTGCAGAATGGCATTCACAGCTTTTGGATGCTGTGGCAGGACTCTTTTCAGTCCTCATAAGCTATAAATGAAATAAACTTGCTCAGCACTCTGATGGTTCCATAATCAGTGTGGTGAAGTGCTGAGCAAGTTTGTTTTATTTATTCCTGGTGTATCATTATAACAAAAAAAAATTAAATCTCCGAAGATGTTCCCAAATACTTTCTGTATGACTTTTAAAGAAGGGTTTATTTTTTTTTATTTTGCATTGTTGATTTCAGATATGTCTTTTGTTTTTGTTATGTAAGTTTATTTTATGAAATATTTTACTAAACAAGTGCGACTGGGCGCCACCATTTTGTGAAATATAGTGTTTTTGGGTGCCACCCCTCAAAGGCTTTGCGCCACTAATATTTTACTTTGGGGTTGGGGATACAAAATGCAGTCTATAAGTCAGAATTCTGATCATAGACTTGGATTGAATCGGAGGGTAATGTAACTATTACATCACGATGGTGTGGAGTTATAATCCTGTTTGATCAGGTCAATCTCCTCTCTGTGTTGGAAGGCAAGTAAAAAAAAGTTATAGACAGCCATCTAGTCCTGCCCACTATGATACACATCAGCCAGTAAGACAGCAGGGGTGTATCTTATGACATCATCATGCAGGCTTTGGCCACAGTTGTAAAGTGAGACTTGCTGGAAGATTTTGGAGAATGTTGCATCATGGGTAAAATTACAAAGTACCTTGAGGCTGGTTGGCAAGCTTACATTTATAGACATACGTTAACTAAATCCTCACTGCTTATCATCTCTGTGTATTAGGCTAGTTCCTGTATTTATGTTTATATGTATATGTTCCCTTGCCCTCTTTCCCTGAAGCACATGAGGCTCTTCGCTCCTCTAGCCTCTCTTCATTTCCCAAACTGTTTTGCCTTTGGAAGTTCTGAGGCCTTTCAACAAAGGCTATGTTCGTGGCTCTTGCCTTGTCCTCTGTATGTTGTCCTGTGTTATATACGTATCTCTGTATGTCTTCTTAGTTCTCATGATTTATATAAATATCATCCACATGTACCCCCAGGCAATAAATGATAGCAGAACAGCTCATATGCTAGCTGTGCTGTGCACTTACTCTGCGTCTGTTTTTCTACTTCATGTGACAATTTTGATATTTTTCCAAACAATCTTGTTGCAGATGATGACCATCTCAGTGCATGTGGTCTCATTTTAAATCATGCAGATGTCCTAGGTTATGCAGGTGGTGTGAGTGGTTCTTGGAACTTTCCTCCATGTTCCCCTCATGGTAGCCTCTGCTGAGAAATCTCCTGATATAGAGCATCATGAGCAATCCAGAATTATGTGTACATTTACCATTATATTTCAGTTAAATAACATACTAATGGAATGTTGGCCATTATACCCTCATATAGCTGTATATTAATTTTAATACCCATCATTCATGTATAATAAGTTATTCATGCTGTGAAATCAAATTAATATATCGCTTGCATGAAAGATATGATATCCTGACAAACAAATACATTAAACTTGATTAAAAAAATGCAATACGTTTCATGACTTTGCATTATTTCTAATGTCTTGTCAAGGTTTGTGGAGGAGTGTCGGAGCAGAGGATGATATATTTTTCCTGGCACCCCTACCAGGTGTTCTTCCATAGTATGTAGGCAGGACCACCCATATAGAAGTGGAAGCATGGTAGTGCAAATCCAAATGGTAAAGAAAAAATGGTAGTCATGGGCAGACCAGCAGACAGGCAGTAAGAATCACGAGCGAGTATTCCAAAGAAAGGTCAAGAGTAAAGACGAGCTCACTCATTTTGTTCTTTACGTGTAATCTACTGCTCTTTAAAGTTGTAGGTGCTCACAGAAAAATGCAGCTACCTGAACTATGCAGCTTAGAGACAAGAATATTTGTGTGGCCTGTCACAACCCATCTACTCGGGTAATAAAATGTTATGCTCTAGACTGAACAATAATCTTTCAAGCGTTACCTCGGCTAATGTAAGTTGTATGTTGTAACTGTTTTTATATTTTTAATTCTATAACATAATAAAATAAATATGTTTGCTATAAAATGGATGTTTAACCCCTTCATGACGTTAGGACGTACTATGCCGTCCTGACTTTAAGTGCCTTAAAGTCGTTAGGACGGCATAGTACGTCCTGTAATAAACAGCTCATCGCGGCTCCCCCTCATCGCGGCTCCATCTGAGGCCACTTTGAGTGGCCTCAGTCTGACAGGGGAAATGTAGCCGGTAGCCTCAAAGCGAGCACCGGCTACATTTCTCCAAATCGGGCACGCCTCCGTGACGTCACACGTGACGTCTGGAGGTCTCGCGTTTTTTTTGCAGGGAACCACAGGGTCTGTTAAGACCCTGATCGGGTCTCTGCGAGAGTGTTCCTGGCTACCGATCCCCTTGTGATCGGTGGCCAGGAACCAATTGTGACGTTTTGGTGCTTGCGTCGTTTGGGACGCAAGCACCATGCGTCATGAAGGGGTTAAAAGGATACACTTGTTGGTTATATAGCAAAAACGGCATTTTGTTTATTTTATATATGTGGTGTGTTGTTTACCTATATAAAGTTATTTTTAATATACGGTACGTTATATTATTGCTAGCATTCTCATTCTCTGAAGGGACATAAGTTACCTTAAACGTTTCTTCTTAGGTGCTCATGAATAAAGTGTTCTAAAGAGTAGTATATTTTATACTTCTGGTAATATCAAAATAAGGAAAATAACATCCAGTAACCGATATGCTTGTCTGCCAACCTCCTTTTTTGTTTATAAATAAAAGATGCAAACTGTCCTTTTTGGAACAGATGGGCTGCTGCTAAGGAAATTACAGATTTCACAATTGTACAACGATTAGATGATATTTGGATGTTTTTTTTCTCTTTTTTTCCCCTCCAGGCCCAGATAATGTTGAATTTTGAACAAGCAGTGCCTTATTTATTTTATTAAGGGAATGATGAGTTAAGAACTTTTTGGTGATTACTGATCATCTCTAACCAAAATTAGTTTATTCTTTTGTAATAAAAGGTAAAACAAATATACTATGAGTTTACAAAAATAATATAGGAAAAAATACAAATTAGGACTTTCATTATACTAGCGACTGTTAAGTAATGATTTTAATCCCATAAGAAAAACTTTTCTTGGAATAACTGCAAATAAAAAAGTCCTATCATTACTTTCCATCTGCCACATTATTCCAGAGGGACTTATTAGCATAATAACTGAAACAGCTTAGATGAAATGAAAGCTGAGCCATGAGGTTACTCACCCCACCCCTAGCAACACCAGCCGGCATTGTTACTGGTTGAGGTATGAGTTTATTAAAACATACAGATAGGAGGAGGGACTCAGACAGAAAGAGCCCATTGTATCAATAAGTTACCAAAGTTTCACCACGGAATAGTCAGCTTTTATGATGCAATTTGACAGGATAGATTTTAATATTAATAAAATTTAAAAAAAATAAGAAAACAGAACTGTCTAGTAAAAAGACAATTTCTCAAGTTTTTCTATGTAAAAAGTTTTTGAGACAAGAAAAAATCTAAATCCATTGAACATTAATTGTCACCATTAAAAGGACACTCTTACCATAAAATGAAAAAGGGTTTATTTTTTTTATTTTGTATTGTTGATTTCAGATATTTATTTTGTTTTTGTTATGTGAGCTTATTTAATAAAATATTTAAGAAAACAAGTGTGACTGGGTGCCACCATTTTGTGAAATATAGTGTTTTTGGGTGCCACCCCCTTAGTGACTCTACAGTACTGAATTCTGATCATAGACTTGCATTAAATGGGAGGGTAATGTAGCTATTACATCACAATGGGGTGGAGTTATGATCAAGTTTGATCAGGTTAATCTCATCTCTTTGTGTTGTACACAGCCAGCTAGTCCTGCCCATTATGATACACAGGAGCCAGTAATAGAGCAGGGGAGTAACTTATGAAATCATCATGCAGGCTTTGGCAACAGTTGTAAAGTGAGACTGGCTGGAAGATTATGAACGATGTTGCATCATGCATAGTTGCCAACATTGGCCATGTTTCCAGGGACACATATTTTATTTTTCCTTTTATATGCAGTTATTTGTATTACTATGTATAATTATTTGAATTCACAGTTGTGATTATTATTTGTACTGTATTTTATTTCTTTTTGTATGATGTCATGTCTTTTTGGCACCCTAGGAGCAATGTGTGCATGAACATGGAGCTGTCATATCACTCAACCTTCAGTCCAATCGTATCTGACCTGACTAAAGGGAGACGGTGAGCCCAAATGTCTGTTGAAGTGCTCGCTCTCTTAGTGTTCATGCAGCGAGACTGTTTCATGCAACTGAGGCTTTCACTGTGAGTCTCTGCTGCCATGCAGTATGCTGAACATGGCATCAAATGGCTTCACTGTGTGTTAGCTAAGAGCACATGTCAAGTGATAGGCTGTAGGACTCTATCTCTATCTCAGATCAGATACGAGGAAATGACAGCTCCCCATGAACATAGAACTGCTGGGGAGTGGAAAAGACAGGGAAATCCTATTTTAACACAGGAAAAAAAAACACAGTGATTTATTTTCATTAAAACTATCATTTACATTTATGTTACAGTTTTTTTTTAACCTCCTTTGACTTTGTGATGGTTATTCATTTCTGAGTGTATCGCCAGCTATAAAAATGTACAATATTTGATGTAAGACTGTAGACATTTTTCCTTGCTCATTCCTCTTCTGGGACATATGATCGCAGTGATAACCAATCAGCCTCTATGATTCAAATATTTTGCTCTTTGCATCATCATACACTTTCATGGGAGGCTTTTAAGAGTTGCTACACATAGCTTAGGATTTCATGGCTGGAGGTCCAATCATCAGCCTGGAAAAAGTACTTTTTCAAATAAAGTATTGCCAAATTTTTTTATTTTTAGTGTCAACTTTAATGTGCATTAATTTATTCAGGTTTGCATAAGACTAAAGTTATGCTTTGAAATGAACTATCACTGTTTGTCCAGTAGATGTCTCTGTTGCTTGGTTAGGCTGAAAGAAAATTGTTACATTATTATACCATTTTCTGTATAGGAGACAAGTAGTCTCCTGTACATTTTCTTATTGTCCTGTGTTTCTCCAGTAGGTTGGCACGGTCCCAGTTCACATTTTTTGGTCCAGGCGGCTTGTGCAGGGACAACTTACATAAGCTGTAACTAGATTATCTGTGCATTTAAGGTAAAACTATGTGTAGAATAGATTCCAAGATGTTTTTTTGTGTTTGTTTCAATATATTTCAGTAAAAGGGAAAAAGAAAGTTAACAGTGGGGCAGGACTAGGTGTGTCTATACAGTATCTTCCAGCACAGAAACAACAACATTCTGAAAAGGTGACCAGGACTCACAGAGATATTCCACAATTTATAAGTACATTGTGTCTTTTATTTCTGACAAGCTCTGTGATCCACTCATACACTGCACATTACTGTGAGTTTTATTGCTGTGGAGCTCTGTGATACACTCACACACTGCACATTACTGTGAGCTTCATTGCTGTGGAGCTCTGTGATACACTCATACACTGCACATTACTGTGAGCTTTATTTCTCTAGAGCTCTGTGATACACTCACACACTGCACATTACTGTGAGCTTCATTGCTGTGGAGCTCTGTGATACACTCATACACTGCACATTACTGTGAGCTTTATTTCTCTAGAGCTCTGTGATACACTCATACACTGCACATTACTGTGAGCTTTATTTCTCTAGAGCTCTGTGATACACTCATACACTGCACATTACTGTGAGCTTTATTTCTCTAGAGCTCTGTGATACACTCACACACTGCACATTACTGTGAGCTTCATTGCTGTGGAGCTCTGTGATACACTCACACACTGCACATTACTGTGGCCATTAATATGCCACTATTTGTTTGCCCATTGATATACCACAGCCAATTTTCCCATTAATATGCCACTGTTAGTATGCCCTTAATATGCCACTGTTAGTATTCCCATTAATATGCCACAGCCAAATTGCCCATTAATATGACACTATTAGCCTGCCTATTAATAAGCCACTATTAGCCTGCCCATTAATATGCCAGTGTTAGTATGCCCATTAATATGCCACAACCAGTATGTCCATTAATATGCCACAGCCAGTATGCCCATTAACATGCCACAACCAGTATGCTCATTAATATGCCACAAACAGTATGCTCATTAATATGCCACAGCCAATTTGCCTATTAATATGCCAGTGTTATTTTGCCCATTAATACGCCACTATTAGTCTGACCATTAATATGCCAGTGTTAGTATGCCCATTAATATGCCAGTGTTAGTATTGCAATTAATATGCCACAACCAGTATGCCCATTAATATGCCAGTGTTAGTTTGCCCATTAATATGCCACAGCCAGTATGTCCATTAATATTCCACAGCCAGTATGTCCATTAATATTCCACAGCCAGTATGCCCATTGTCACGGTAGCACCCCTCCAGACAACCATGTTTTTCCGTTCCTCAGTGCCCATGTTCCAGCTGAGTTATTTTCCCCTGTTCTAACTGTGTGTTTTACATGTATGGTGCCCTGTTAAAGAGCCTAATCCCTTGTACCCTTTCCCCAGGAATGTAGCTTCAGCAGCCACTTCAAAATAAAGGTTTATCCTGGCTGCTGAGCTCATTCTCTTCTTCAAAAGGTAGGCAGTTTTCCTATTGGTTGCTCAGACCAAGCCCCAGTGTAGGCACTGTTCTGATTGGTTGCTTAGTTAAATGCCCAATTTGCATATAATTGCTGATCTGTGGGGCACGTCCCCCGCTGGGGATTGGTTGCTACTAATCCTACCTTTCATCTGATTGGCTGCCAGGTACTGTCCTTTTGTGTAGGTGTGAAGAAGTTCTTTTGTTCAACTTTTGTTATCAAGATGTTTTCCTGTATATATGTCCTGTGTTTGTGTCAATAAACAGTTCTTCATGTTTTCCCAACACGACCAGTCTCGTCTGCTATGTTGGTGGAATTGCTTGCAGGGAAGCCTTGATCATAGCCCCGTTTGGCTATTGGATATTTACTGGACCTGAGGAGTGATTTTGTGGAACTGATTCCGGTAGGAGCTACCCATCTAGTAGCCCTCCCGTGACACTGGTGTCAAGAAGTGGGATCTCTCCTCCCAACACTGGTCCTTGGATTTATCAAGTGGATTATTGTTTCTTTTATTATGGCAGAAGCATACAAGTCCCTCACGGTGGCTGCGCTGCAAGACTTGCTTGCCCAAAAAGGCCAAGACACCGGAGGCTTGAAAAAGAACGAATTGGTGGCGGCTCTACTGGAACTTGAAAGGGAGGAGAGCCGCCCTCCCAGCCCGATTGTGGGGCAAGCAGCACACATCCCCTCCCGGTTCATGGAACCCCCTCGTGCTGAGAGTGATGAGATCTCACGGAGGGTAAGGGAGAGATTGGCGTTTTTTGGACCCAATCCGTCCGTAGAAATTGTTAATCGCATCATGGAAGTGGCAGAGCGGGAGAGAGAAGCCGAATTGGCGCACCAGAGAGCCACTATCTCTGGACCGGCCACAGAGGATTCACACTCAGTGCGCAGCACCACCTCTACGTGCCCGATCAAAGTTACCCACCAGTCCTTCAAACAGTTTGATGATGCTGTCGGGGATATCGATGGATTTCTACAAGACTTTGAACGACAGTGCCAGCTCCACAATGTGGACACCCAGGACTGGGTACCTATACTGGTGGGCAAGTTATCTGGGCGAGCTGCAGAAACGTACAGAGCGATCCCTGATGAATGGGCTAGAGATTACCCCGAAGTAAAGACCCGTCTGCTGGCCCGATATGCCATCACCCCTGATACATACCGTAGGAAATTCCGAGAGGCGAGGATGGGTCCAAGAGACACGTACACTGAGTGGGCACATCGCATGACCCGAGCCGCTACCAGCTGGATACAAGGGAGGCAAGTCACCACTTGGCAAGAATGCCTCCAACAGTTTTTACTGGAGCAATTTTTTCTTCATACGAGCACAGAGGTACGAGACTGGGTAAGAGACCAAGACCCCGTAAACCTGGAAGAGGCGGCAAAGCTAGCGGACAAATTTGTGGATGTCCGCCGCCCAGTCTCAAGACACCCTACCCCCTACCACAGCAGACCTCAGCCGCTAATGCACCGCCCCATGCCCCCAGCCTCCCCACCTACCCGACCCATGGGGTCTTATCCGAATAGGTCATACGCACCGAATGCTAGACCTAGTGGGGCTTCTACGGGATGTTTTCACTGTCGTCAACCTGGCCACATTCAGAAATATTGTCCCCAGCTACAGCCCAGGGCTCAACCCCATGGTCCTCGAAGGAACCAGTCCCCAGGCCCTTGGATGGCGCGCCAGGCTCAGTGCGTGAGCCGGACCCAGGATTCTGGTCCAGCTAACTCAGACCCAACTGTGGATTACAATTACTGTTCCCCGGAGCCTTTTGCCATACATGAGAGTTACTCAGATGAGGTCTATCTGGCTCAGCATCCTCGGAAGGACAACCGAGAGCACCACTACCAGCCCGTCACCATTAATGGGCAGCCAGCCGAGGGACTAAGGGATTCTGGAGCTACCCTCACACTAGTCCAGCCCCGTACTTTACCCCCTAACCAGCCAGTTAACTGCAAAGTGGATGTGCGCGTGGCTGGGGGGCAGGTACATCAGCTACCCATGACCAGGGTATACCTAAAGTGGGGCACTGGGGAGGGCTACAGAGATGTGGGCATCATGGAGGGCTTACCCACGGATGTACTGCTGGGAAATGATTTGGGCTATTTGGAGAGCCGGTATGTGCCTGAGATGGATTGTACAGTGGATCCTGCTTGCTTGGCTGTCACCCGTTCTCAGGCTAACCAACCTTCCGATTCTGGGACGCAGGTAAGCACTAACCCCGACGACCTACTCACAACTGACTCCCTACCATGGCTCCCCCCTGACGGTTTCCGTGCCCAACTGCTATCTGACCTCAGCCTTAGCCGCTATCGCAGCCGGGCAGAGACGGGAGAGAAAGGTACCTTCTCTGACCAGATTATATGGAGGAAAGACCTCTTATATAGGGCTACCCCAGGCAACACAATGGTATTACCGAGGTTCCTCGGCTCCAATTGATAGTCCCCGCCATCCACCGCCCCGCTCTCCTCACCCTAGCCCATGAAGCCCCTCTATCCGGTCACCTCGGCGCCAGGCGGACAGAGTACAGACTCACCCGCACATTCTTTTGGCCAGGGATCTCCCGGGATGTTAAGCACCATTGCCGCACCTGCGAGCTGTGCCAGCGGGTAGGGAAGCGACCTGAAGCGTCACGAGTCCCCTTGCAGCCTCTACCCCTTATTGGGGAACCTTTCAGTAGGGTCGCCATAGATCTCATCGGCCCTCTTGCCCATCCTAGCAAGACGGGGAAAAGGTACATCCTCACAGTAGTAGACTTTGCCACCCGCTACCCTGAAGCCACGGCCCTGCCAAATATTTCTGCTGAGACAGTGGCGAATGCCCTTCTGGCTATATTCTCACGGGTAGGATTTCCCAAAGAAGTACTCTCCGATCAGGGCACACAATTTACCTCTGAGTTGCTCCAGCAGGTATGGACCCTCTGTGGGGTTAAGTCCCTGCGCACGTCCCCCTATCATCCACAAACGAATGGACTTTGTGAAAGGTTCAATGGAACCTTGAAACAGATGATCCGGACGTTCATAGCAGATCATGTTGACTGGGAAAAATTTATGCCCCATTTTTTGTTTGCTTACCGGGAGGTCCCACAGGAGTCCACAGGATATTCACCATTCGAACGACTCTATGGGCGAAGGGTAAGGGGTCCCCTAGATATTCTGTGGGAATACTGGGAAGGGAAATGCGAGTCAGAGGAGACTCCACTTATCACTTATGTAGTTGAGCTCCGGGAAAAATTAGACCGGCTCATGTCCCTAGCCCACGGGAACCTAAGGGCAGCCCAAGCCCGCCACAAGACCTTGTATGACCGCAACACTAAGCCCCGAGAGCTTCTAGTGGGTCAGCGGGTCCTGATGCTACGTCCTACCCGCCAAAATAAATTACAGGCTGCCTGGATAGGACCATACGAGGTTGTAGAGCGCAGGGGAGAGACAACCTACGTTGTCGCCCGAGGAGCCAGGGGTCAGACCCGGCGACTCTGCCACGTAAATGCGCTCAAACCATACCTAGAACGTACAGAAGAGGTGTCCGCTATCTGTACCCCCTCGCACACGGAGGCAGGAGACCGGGCTATCCCAGACCTCCTTGCTGAGTCCGTCCACCCCGGGGATATTACCCAAGTCAAGCTCGGAGAACAGCTGAGCCCCATAGAAAAAGCCCAAGTATTCCCGCTGCTAAAGCAGCACCTCCAGCTGTTCTCTGCTCTACCCGGCATCACATCATTAGCCCAGCATGGAGTAGAGACTCCCGGTCAGAGCCCTCTCAGGCAACCCGCTTACCGGGTCCCTGAAGCAGTCAAGGGACACATTAGGAAGGAGCTTGAAGAGATGAGGACCTTGGGAGTTATAGAACCCTCCCACAGCCCCTGGGCTTCTCCAGTTGTGCTAGTGCCTAAGAAGGACGGGACGACGCGCTTCTGTGTGGACTATCGTCGGCTAAATGAAAAGACGACCACTGATGCCTACCCTATGCCCCGAGTAGATGACATGTTAGAACAGTTAGCGTGGGCGACCTGGGTTTCGACACTAGACCTTAGCCGGGGTTATTGGCAGATCCCGTTGACGGCAGATGCTGTCCCCAAGTCGGCATTCATCACCCCATTCGGCCTGTACCAATTTCGGGTCATGCCGTTTGGGATGAAGAATGCCCCAGCTACATTTCAGCGGCTGGTAGATCAGCTACTCGAGGGTCTGCAGGGCTATACCTGCGCCTATCTCGACGATATAGCGATCTTCAGTGACTCTTGGGACGAGCACCTCCAGCATCTGGATGTGGTATTGGGCAGAATACAGACAGCAGGGATGACTATCCGCCCCGACAAATGCCAAATAGGTATGGGCGAGGTCCAGTACTTGGGACACCGGGTGGGGAGTGGGAAACAGCGACCTGAACCCGCCAAAATTGAGGCTATTGTCAACTGGCCTGTACCGCTCAATAAGAAGCAGGTCCTAGCTTTCTTAGGTACCGCAGGGTATTACAGAAAATTTGTACCCAATTACAGTTCTTTGGCCAAACCCCTGACTGACCTTACCAAGAAAACCCTGCCCCGGACAGTCCTGTGGTCCCCAGAATGTGGTGCTGCCTTTGAAGCCTTAAAAACAGCCCTAGGAAATTCTCCGGTCTTGGCCGCTCCTAACTTTAATCAACGCTTTTTGGTCCACACAGACGCTTCCATGTTTGGGCTCGGGGCCGTGTTGAGCCAGGTCAACAGCCAAGGAGAGGAGCACCCAGTAGCATACCAAAGTCGCAAGCTACTGGAACGGGAGGTGGGCTATGCTGCTATTGAAAAATAGTGCCTGGCTCTTGTGTGGGCACTAAAGCGGTTCCAACCGTACTTGTATGGCCGGGAATTCACTGTCTTAACTGACCACAACCCCCTTGTGTGGCTGAACAGAGTGTCCGGGGACAATGGTAGACTATTGCGGTGGAGCCTATCCCTTCAACCCTTTAATTTTACAGTGCAATACCGTCCGGGAAAGGACAATAAAAACGCAGATGGCTTATCACGGCAAGAAGACGTGTGAGTCAACACCACACCCAGTGTTTTCCTCGCCACCTTCAGGCTTATCCGTGTGGACAACCCCGAGCTGGCTCTCTTTGAAAGGGGGAGAAATGTCACGGTAGCACCCCTCCAGACAACCATGTTTTTCCGTTCCTCAGTGCCCATGTTCCAGCTGAGTTATTTTCCCCTGTTCTAACTGTGTGTTTTACATGTATGGTGCCCTGTTAAAGAGCCTAATCCCTTGTACCCTTTCCCCAGGAATGTAGCTTCAGCAGCCACTTCAAAATAAAGGTTTATCCTGGCTGCTGAGCTCATTCTCTTCTTCAAAAGGTAGGCGGTTTTCCTATTGGTTGCTCAGACCAAGCCCCAGTGTAGGCACTGTTCTGATTGGTTGCTTAGTTAAATGCCCAATTTGCATATAATTGCTGATCTGTGGGGCACGTCCCCCGCTGGGGATTGGTTGCTACTAATCCTACCTTTCATCTGATTGGCTGCCAGGTACTGTCCTTTTGTGTAGGTGTGAAGAAGTTCTTTTGTTCAACTTTTGTTATCAAGATGTTTTCCTGTATATATGTCCTGTGTTTGTGTCAATAAACAGTTCTTCATGTTTTCCCAACACGACCAGTCTCGTCTGCTATGTTGGTGGAATTGCTTGCAGGGAAGCCTTGATCATAGCCCCGTTTGGCTATTGGATATTTACTGGACCTGAGGAGTGATTTTGTGGAACTGATTCCGGTAGGAGCTACCCATCTAGTAGCCCTCCCGTGACACCCATTAATATGCCACTATTAGCCTGCACATTAATATGCCAATGTTATTTTAGCCCATTAATATGCCACTATTAGCCTGCCTATTAATAAGCCAGTGTTAGTATGGCCATTAATTAATTAATATTAATTATTAATTAATATTAATAAAAAACTATTACCCCCTTCCCCAGTACTCACTTTCTGCTCTCGCTGTTCCGGCCGTCTCCTCCTCAGAATTTCATTTGATCTACATACTGAACTTGAGATCTTCAATCAAGTAGACATTATAGACAAGACCTGTTTATTAAGTATTGATACACATGTGCAGGTTTTGGTTTTAATGCGTTATTCTATATTATTTTATATTCTTTACTTTCAATTTTACACTTAATGTATGCTTTTCATAAATTATATGTATATATATATATTTATATTTATAATTAAATACATTTTTGCGCTCCCTTTATCATTTTTTCTGTCTTTATTTAAATGGGAATTTAACTCATTTTCCCACATAGGGGTGAGCTGCAGATATATTAAGAGTTGTCCTTGGAGGACCAGCTTTTGCCTAAAGAGGTTCTACCCAATGCTATCTGACAGTGGAAGCTAAGTAGAGCCAGGCTTTGTAATTTCTGGTTCAGGACACTGATCAAGAACCCAGCAGCTATAGCCTAGTTTGAGTGGGGGAGAGAGGGAGGCATCTGACCCTTCCCAGCCCCTAGGTTTACCATAACTGGACAGCCAGGCTTGCACTTCAATTCAAAATTGGCCCTATCCTGTTCGACCTTGTAAGTTAAGCAGAACCAGGCTTGGTCAATATCAGTGTGGGAAACTGATCAGAAACCACATGTGCTATAAACTTTTTTTGTGTGGGTATGGGGCTGTCTGGCCCTTCTAGGACAGCCACATTTGCAGACCAATTCAAAATTGGTTCTTGCAGGACCAGCCTTTGCTTACAGCTATTCTGTTCTTAGAGTCTTGATACCGTCTGACCTAAGCTAAGCAGACAAGCTTGGTCAGTACCTGGGTGGGAGACTGATATGGATCCCCAGTTTCTATAGGCTTCTTTTTGGGGGCTAGTTAACAGCTGTGCTTCCGAGAAATTCTCTCCACCTACAGCTTTCTGTTCTAGGAATGCCCAGCCCCATAAAAAGCAGACCCTGACTTGGTCACTACTGGTGTGGGAAGTTGATGGGGAACTAAAGGTGCTGTAGTTTTATTGAGTTATTTTGGGCGTCCTTCCTCCCTTGGTATATGGGTCGGGCATGTTATGAGTTGCCCTTGTAGGAACAGCCTTCACCTACAGCCATTCTGGTCTGACAGCATCCTATCCTGTTCATCCTCGGAAGTGAAGTAGAGCCAGGCTCATGAGCTTATGGTTATGAGCCTGGTTAAGCCTTTACACAAAACAATTTGCAAAGCTCTCCTGCAGTCACCTGGTCTTATTTCCCCTTTGTTTTGGAGCGGTATTATAGGTATGGTCTCCCTGTGGAAAAGTTTAGAACCTAAGCATTGCTTATACTCCTGTTTTTTTATTACTGTTTGATGTTCTGCTGTTTTTAGTCAGTACTTGTGCAGGTTATTGATCAAGAACCTGTGTGGGAGATCATTGGCGTCCCGAGGGGGGTGCGGACCGCACCGGGTGACACCGCCAGTGGGGGTGATACCTGTGCTGCCGGCATCCCCCTGCAGCGCATCGTGCAGCTGTACGTTTTAATTTTTTTTTCTCTGGCAGCCGTATCTGCTGGATTCGGCCGCCGGAAAAAAAAAGTAAAAATAAAAAATCCCTGACGTTACGTCACATCCGGTGTCTGTGTTTCCCTCCTCCGTGCAGGAGGAAAGACTACACGGAGGAGGCGTCCGGGGACACGGAGCAGCAGGGGTTGACACCATGAGTTACCGCACCGGGTGACACCAACCCTAGTGACGCCTCACTGAGATTGGGAGATTGATCGGGATCGCCAGGTGCAATAGGCTTTTTTTGGGGTGTGGGGCTTCTGGCATTTTCCAGGCCCCCTAGATTTATAATCACTGGACAACCAGGTTTGCAGTATGATTCAAAAGTGGCAATTGCAGGGAAAGCATTCACCTACTGCTGTCCTGATCTGAAAGCACACGTAGGCTAAGCAGAGTGAGGCTTGGTCAGTACTGGTGCGGGATACTTATTAGGAACCTTCAGGTGCTGTAGTCCTTTTTTTTTTGGCTTCCTGGCCCACTTGTTTTAAATGTTGGACAGTTGCCATTGTAGACATATTAGTTTGATAATGCCCAATCCCATCTGAATTCAGGAGCTCTCGGGCAGTTGTTCAGTGTTATAGACTTTTTTGGCTTACTGGCCCCCATGTTTCAAGGGATGGACAAATTAACAGTTGCCCTTGTAGAACAAACTTTTGCCTGTAGCTATTCTGATGTGAGAGTGCCCTCTTGATTTGTCTTAACTGGATAGTCAGGCTTACCGGCCAGTTAGGATTTGACCTTATGGGTCGTCATCCCATTCAGCTAAATTAGTCTGAGAACGCACAATCCTGTCCAACCTTGAAAGCTGAGCAGCGCCAGCCTTGGTCAGTACTGGTGTGGCAGAAAGACTTGGAACCCCATGGGCTGTATGCTTTTGTTTGGGTTTCTTGTCTCTCCTGCTTCATCTGAACCCATACAGTCAGGCTTGCTGTCTGGTCCATGATCTGCCCTTGTAGGCCAAGCTGTCACCAATGCCATACTGCTTTGAGATTGCCTGATCCCATCCAATATAGAAATCTCAGCACACCAGGTGTAGTCAGTACCGGCCTGAGATACTGAACAGAAACTCCAGGTGCTGTAGACTTGGCCCTCATGGTTTATCTTAACTGGACCACCAGTCGTGGTCAAAATTTAGGTCAAGCAATACTCTCTCTCTCTCTCTCTCATCCCTGGCTATCAATGGGTTACCTTTGTCTGCCATTACATATATCAGTACTGTCCTTAGCTGGCAGTCAGGTAATCAGTGTTGGAGATGAGGGATTAGTACTGCTCATTAGATAGTAAGTGCAGACAGAGAGGAAACAGCACAGATAACATATTGCCGTTTACTACATTCCACACACTGATTTCTATTCCACCAGCACAGGTGACTAAATTAAACAAAACACTTAGTGCTGCTGCACTGTACTATACATTCAGTGTAATAACTGGGGGAGGGCTTCAGTAAAATATAAAAAATGTGATTTATGCAGAATGCCTCCATCAAATCACACTGGATAAAACTTGCACCAAAGTCAAATATGGGACTAGACTCCATAACAAAGGAAACAAAGGGTTTTAGCCTTTTACATTATGCATCTGTTGTTGATTTGAAACAGGTGAAAACATTGTTCATTACAAATAAAACCTACCTAACTCAAAGCAAGCAAGCACTCTTCAGTTTGTATGAAGAATATGCGCCCGAAGCATACTAAATTAGCAATCCTAGTTTCCATAGTTATTTCTAGATTGTTTTCGTAAGTTATGCATTAAATATTTTCATTGCAAAAGCCCAGCATCATGTATTCATATACAGTGATACTACGTCAAACAATCGAAAAATGAATAAAATTATCTGAAGCATGAACTGAATTTCAGAAGAGGGGCAAAAGATTACGATTTTACTATAAGCCAGTGTTATTAATGGAAATGTTTCTTTATCTACACCTTACTTTATTTAACATATGTCAGACCTCTGACTGAAATTGATTATTAATCTTTTTAATAACTAATTACATAGTGCCCACATAATCTGAAGGAAAGAATGGTTTATAAGGATTCATAATGGCTAGATTTTTTTTTACCTTTTTTCTAGTTTATACACACAAGTGCCTATGATTTAAAGACATCCCAATAAATATGTTCTGTATAGTGGGCACACTTTCTAAAGATGAAATGCCAGTTGTCTAATCCAAAGAACGTAGGTATTGTGCATTCTAGTCTATGATTAAGCATCTATCTCCTTTTTTTGTTTCTATTCTCTACTGCTCTCTTTGGGGACATGTACTAAACAAGTGCAGCAGGGGGAAAAAAGTAGGTAAAACATGAGTAAGGAGCAATTTGCGACTTTTTGTAACATTTTGCGCTATTTCACCCCCGATTTGCGTTTTTTTTCTTATTTTCCTTGTGAAAATGACACAAGCTTTTAGAAAGTGCTATCAAAAGAGGTAGAAAAAATATTCGCACACTTTCCTGTTTTTATTCACAATTATGCCCAGTATTTTTCACAATTTGCTCGTATTTACTATTTGAGAGTTAAATATTTAGATTTAAATTTAAATATTTACATTGCAAAAGGAGCAAAGCGCAAAAATCGTTTTGCACATAAAATATATTTGCATTGAGGGGGCGTGTCCTGCCATTGAGGAAGATGGCTGCTTAATCTCTCAACTTCCGGCCTTCCCAGCTATCATTACCATAAGCCACTCCCATCTGCAGAGATGGGCAGAAATAAATAGCCCCCAGACGAGCCTGAGACCCCAGGAGGTAGAGGAAGGCATATATCAGCCTCCCTGAGGGAATATTTCTTCACGCCCACGGATCTCTCCTCACAACCTCCAAAATGCACACAAGGCTCCAGAGGCCCACTCACCCGCCTCCTCCCAGGGGTCAAACGATATGAGTGTCCATGCTCATATGGCACTATATCTGGTGGATTACAAACAGAGATGTGAAGACCCCTGACACAGCTATTACAATGCCAAGGCGTACCATATTTTTTAGGCCACCCTTTTAGCCTTCATGTCCGCGACGGTACTACCACTAAGATCCTCCGTTATCATCAGGAACTTCCTTTATTGTTGGGGCTCCCAGAGCTTGACATCACTGACTGGAGCCTTCAACAACAACGGCCTCTACCCCAAAGGCAACCCTCAAGATACACCACCCACTGGGACTGCCCCATGACCTTCCTGGCTCTCCTTGATTCTGCTTCTCAATGCAGGACACTGTTGCACTCTCAACACTATTGTAGTGATTCTGTTTCTGCGGTATTCTTTTCAATATTGTTCATATTATGGAGCTCTCTTGTTCTGGGAAGGCCGAGCTCCTTATTTGATTGTTGCCCCTGTCTCCACAGACAGTTTGTTTACCATGGAGACTTTTCACCTCAGGTGCTAGGTCTGAGTTAACGGCCGACACACACCCTCACTCCCTTGGCGCCCTGGGAATATTGGGTCCTTGAGACTCCCCGATAGTGCGATTTTTTTATTTTTAGACACTGGAGTCCATCTACCCCCTAATAGGCGCCTACGGATTGTTTACTTAATTCTTACCCCCCCCTCCCCATCTGAAGTTCGGTTTATAGAAAGCCAATAGTATTCTATAAGCCGAAAGTCTTTAAAACGAACGACGTTCGGTTTATAGAATACATGTAATGCTATTGCTAATCTATAAACCGAACGACTTTCGGTTTATAGAATAGCCATAGGATTACATGTAGTACATAAGCCGAAAGTCTATAAACCGAAAGTCGTTCGGTTTATAGGCTGTCGGCATTTAACTATACAGAGACAGAGTCTCCATTCATAAAATTATGAATGGAGACTTTGTCTCCGTGTAGTAAAATGCCGAAAGCCTATAAACCGAACGATCGGTTTATAGACTTTCGGCTTATGTAATACATGTAATCCTATGGCTATTCTATAAACCGAAAGTTCGGTTTATAGAATAGCAATAGGAATACATGTATTCCATAAGCCGACAGCCTATAAACCGAACGTTCGGTTTATAGGCTGTGGGCATTTTACTACACGGAGACAAAGTCTCCATTCATAATTTTATGAATGGAGACTCTGTCTCCGTATAGTTAAATGCTATTGTATTCTATAAACCGACTCTATTTCGGCTTATAGAATGCAATAGTACTACGAATGGACGAATGAACGAATGATTTTCCTTTATTAACCATTCGTTCATTCGGCTTTAGTTAGCTTAGCATTTTCGTTCTTCGGGCGAATGGACGAAAATGCAATTTTCGGACGAAAATGCATTCGTCCGAAAACGAATGCACATGTCTAGTATATATTCACATGTAAATTGCTTTTTTAATAAAAAATTATGATATAAAAAAAATCTTGTTTTTATTTCCTTTTATGTGACAATGCTGCCTCTCTCTTTCCCTTGCCCCCAGATTTGTCGCTCTCCCCCCCTTAGTGTTGTCTCTCTCTCACCCTCCCTTTGGCTCCCCCCTCGCTCCCCTTGTGTCTGTCTCTTCCCCCCTTCCCTCCCCTTGTTTCTCTCTGCCCCCCCCCCCTTGTTATTCTGTCCCCCCCTCACCCGTTTCTTGCTCCCTGGTGGCTAGTGGGGGCAGCCGGGGGGTGTATGCACTATACATAATAGACGGAAGTGTCGGGCAGCATGGAGGTTGTCTGCACGATTCGTGCAGACATCCCCAAGCTGCCCGATTCTCCCTGGTGGCTAGCGAGGCAGCGGAGGATGTCTGCGCGATGAGCGAGACCTCTCCTGCTGCCGTCCAGCATGACCGCCGGGACTTCTATGATGAAGCTGGGTACTTCCGGCTTCCTCATAAAAGTCCTGGCTGTCGTTCCGGGCGGCAGCAGGGGAGGTCTCGCTCATCACGCAGACATCCTCCGCTGCCTCGCTAGCCACCAGGGAGAATCGGGCAGCTGGGGGATGTCTGCACGAATCGTGCAGACAACCTCCATGCTGCCCGACACTTCCGTCTATTATGTATAGTGAATGCATCCCCCGGCTGCCCCCACTAGCCACCAGGGAGCAAGAAACAGGTGAGGGGGGGACAGAATAACAAGGGGGAGGGGGCAGAGAGAAACAAGGGGAGGGAAGGGGGGAAGAGACAGAAACAAGGGGAGGGGGGCAGAGAGAAACAGGGGGAGGGAAGGGGGGAAGAGACAGACACAAGGGGAGCGAGGGGGGAGCCAAAGGGAGGGTGAGAGAGAGACAACACTAAGGGGGGGGAGAGCGACAAATCTGGGGGCAAGGGAAAGAGAGAGGCAGCATTGTCACATAAAAGGAAATAAAAACAAGATTTTTTTTATATCATAATTTTTTATTAAAAAAGCAATTTACATGTGAATATATACTAGACATGTGCATTCGTTTTCGGACGAATGCATTTTCGTACGAAAATTGCATTTTCGTCCATTCGCCCGAAAAACGAAGAACGAAAATGCTAAGCTAACTAAAGCCGAATGAACGAATGGTTAATAAAGGAAAATCATTCGTTCATTCGTCCATTCGTAGTACTATTGCATTCTATAAGCCGAAATAGAGTCGGTTTATAGAATACAATAGCATTTAACTATACGGAGACAGAGTCTCCATTCATAAATTTATGAATGGAGACGAACGTATAGTTAAAAGCCGACAGCCTATAAACCGAACGTTCGGTTTATAGGCTGTGGGCATTTAACTATACGGAGACAGAGTCTCCATTCATAAAATTATAAATGGAGACTTTGTCTCCGTATAGTTAAAAGCCGGTGTTCTGACAAATTTCTGGAGCAAATTCTCCTGCGCAATCGCAGGAGAATTTGCTCACTGCGCATGCGCATAAAGTTACAGCTGATAACTCAGCTGTAACTTTGTGACCACCGCGCATGAGCCAGCTGCGCAACCCACCTCCCGCCCCCCTCACACCCGCCGCACACCCCTTCTTACCAGATCATCGACCACAGCGATACACAGCGCATGCGCACGCCTATCCAGCCGTTTGGGAATGCACGCGTCCGTTGTTGTGTTCTTAAGGTGGTAAGTAACACGGGCGTCGGGACATAAGGGGGCAAGCATCCTGGTGAGGGCTGCCTCATCTTGATGGGATTTGTGATCCTCCTGCTGTATTATTGATCTTAACATGTATAGCTTGGAGGAAAGCCGTAACAGGGGGGATATGATAGAAACATTTAAATACATAAAGGGAATAAACACAGTAAAAGAAGAGAGTATATTTAAAAGAAGAAAAACTACCACAACTAGAGGACATAGTCTTAAATTAGAGGGGCAATGATTTAAAAGTAATATCAGGAAGTATTACTTTACTGAGAGGGTAGTGGATGTATGGAATAGCCTGCCAGCAGAAGTGGTAGAGGTAAGCACAGTCAAGGATTTTAAGCATGCGTGGGATAGACACAAGGCTATCCTAGCTATAAGACCGGGAACGGGGGACTAATAAAAGTACTAAAAAAAAAAATTGGGCAGATTAGATGGACCGAATGGTTCTTATCTGCCGACACATTCTATGTTTCTATGTTTCTATGTTTCTCTGTGGTGTTTCTCCAGGAAACATATTTTAAAGTGCTCTCTCACCCCAAACTTACTAACTCAGACTTCCCTCTGAGATTTTTTAGTAGTGTTTTTCGATGCTAAAGTTAAAGGAGCGGCAATCCTTTTTTCTAAGCACATTCCATTTATGGAGACCACCCATGTTGCTGATCGGGATGGGAGGTATATGTTTGTGAAGGGCGCTATTGCCGGACGGGTTTACACATTTGCTAATGTTTACCTCCCAAACACTCTCCAACATAAAGGCTTAGCTTTAGCCCTTGCGGCTCTATGCCCTTTTCAAGAGGGACTCTTTTTTAATGTCGCACTAGAACACCAGATTGACTCATATAATGGCCATTCACGCTCGCCCTCACACATTACCCTAAAAATAAAAAAACTTCTTCATGGCCTCGAATTGGTTGACGGATGGAGGGCCCTACATCCCATAGATAGACACTATAGTTTTTTCTCCTACCCACATAGTTCTTATTCTCGCATTGACTACGTATTTATCCCATATTACCACCTCCCTTTATTACATCAGGCATCCTATGGCTCAATCACGTGGTCTGATCATGCACCCCTCACACTTTCGCTCAAATCCCCATTATCAAAGCTGTCTCATAAGTCTTTGAGATTAAACAAATCTATCCTTTCAGATGTGATGCTGCAAAATACCACTTTTGACCATCTCAAAGATTATTTCACACATAATCTCACGCCAGATGTCCCTCTGACTACAATCTGGGAGGCTCATAAATGTGAGGTCCATGGACACTTTATACGCCATTGCTCTATCCAGAAAAAATAACAGTCAGCCGCTCTGACCTCCTTGTATTCCCAGATTGCCACCCTAGAAAATACACAAAAAACTCTTTGGTGAATGCCAATTTTTTATAGCTGAGACAAGAGTTACACTCTATCCTTAATCTTCAAGCCCAGAGATCATTCACCATCTCAAGGCTCTGTACTATGAGCACGGAGACAAACCCGGCAAATATCTAGCCAGAGCCTAGCGTACGTACACAATTCTACATCCCTAATATACGGGACAGGACGGGTAGACCCCAACACCTTCCATTAGAGATCTCTCAGGAGTTTGTGTTTTATTATTCCCAATTGTACAATCTCTCCCCCCTCAAATGACATGCTAGCCCGCAAACAATCAGAGATCAGACAATACCTAAATACACACCTTTACCAAAAACTTGCCACTGTGGACGCTGACTCACCTGAACACCCGATCACAATCCCGAAATTAGCATGGGCAATCAAGAACACAACAACTGGGTAAATGCCCTGGCCCGGATGGCCTCCCAGTATCCTATTACAAGAAATTTTTAGATATCCTTGGGCCCTATTTTGTGCAGGTTTTTAACGATATCCTTGAGGGATCACATATTCACCTGCACACCCTGTCTGCTACAATCTCATTGATCCCAAAGATGGTAGGGACCCTGAGATGTGTGGGAACTTCTGCCCGATTTCTTTGCTCAATGCAGATGTTAACTTGTTTTCCAAAATACTGGTATTAAGGATCAACAGGCTTCTTCCTGGCTTAATACATCCGGACCAGACGGGGTTCGTCCCGGGTCGGGAGTCCAGGGATTGCAGCATCAGAGCACTTATCTAATGCATCATGCACGAGCCTCAGATACTGGCACATTCCTCCTATCGATGGATGCCGAATATGCCTTCAATAGGTTGGACTGGCCTTTCATGTTAGAAGTCTTACAACAGATAGGCTTTGGCCCCAATACCCTTGCGTGGGTGACATCCCTGTACTCCCAACCCTCAGCTAGGATCAGGGTCAATGGAGCATTATCCAACCCATTTCAAATAACTAGTTGGACAAGACAGGGTTGCCCCCTCTCCCCCCTTCTTTTCGTATTATCTTTGGAGCCCCTAATCGATGTCAGAACCCAGATATCATAGGAATGGATACTGCTGGTACCCAGCATAAAGTCTTAGGATATGCGGACGATTTATTATTTCCTCTTACTAACCCCCAGGTCTCCATCCCGATATGTTCACACATTTGGGGCTCTGACCAACTTGAAAATTAATTTTAAAAAATCAGAAATTATGAATGTTAATCTGCCTCGCCACATAGCCGATGTGTTGGCCCAGTCCTTTCCCTTTCGGTGGTGCAAAGATAAAATTAAGTATTTAGGGATCTGGTTATCCAAAGATCTCTCCCTGCTGTACACCCATAACTTCCTCCCAGCTTTAACCAACATACAAAAAGATTTTCGCTCCTGGTCACCCCAACATATTTCCTGGACTGGTCGGATTAATGCAATATGTCTCCTATATTTGTTTCAACGATCCCCATTAAACTTCCGCCAGCCTTTTTTGCTTCCTTACGCTCAATGTTTATTTGTTTGATATGGGCTCTGAAGCCGCCCAGACTGAAACTTGACCTGTTAACACAACATAGGTTCAAAGGAGGACTCGGCCTCCCTTGCATTCGCACATAGTACAGATCGAGCCACTTTCTGAGAATTTTGTAATGGGTTCACAGACCTCCCTATAAATTGTAGAAACAAGTCGAGCAACTGTCTCTCCACATCCCTCTGACTGCACTACCATGGGTTTCTCCCCATAGGGCTATAGCGGATGCTAAGACCCACCCTTTCATATCAGCCTCGTTACACGACTTAAATGTGAGTCAGCGTCCTTTTAACCTCACTACCTACCCCTCTGCATTGACTCCACTACATGGCAACCCTGATTTCGCACTGTGAATGTCCACAAGACCCTTCCTCCCCTCTTGGGAGGAAGGCCCCCACAGACTTGCCGAGTTCATGACCAATGGGATGACTAAACCACTCGCTGACTTAATTCCTGATTCCATCCCAGGTAAACATCAACTCCATAGAACTCTTGACTCCATTTGTGGAAAATTGCACCACTGACACGCTTCCCAGCCATGCAACTTCTTTAATGTACAAAACACTACGAGATGAGGAAGTCCCCTCCCGTCTTTGGTGGCCGGTGAGAAAACACATTGCAATTGGTGCTTTCTGCCCCTCAGTGGAAATTTGTTTCCTTCTTACCCATAAAACTTTGATACAAAACAAAACCCAGGAAATGTCATATAAATTTCTACCTCAATGGTACAGAACCCCATCAGTTCTACATAAAATGTGCCCTGAATGCCCTGACACATGCTGGAGATGTGGAGCTTCCCAGGGCCACATGCTGCATATTCGGTGGGAGTGCCCTCTGATCTCCCCATTTTGGAATAATGTCCATAAAACATTACACCATTTCACGGACCACACACCTCCATTTTTGGCAGCGGCATTCCTGCTACCCCATACCTCCCTCCCGATCAGCATATATAAGAAATATGTGGTCAGACACTTACTAAATGCAGCAAAATCGCTCATCTCGCTTCATTGGGGTGATACATCTCCCCCCCTCCACCAAGGGAATGGATCCAGGCTCTGGAACTAATCCGCTGGACAACTGAATGCCTACTCAGAGGATCAGATTCAGCGATTTAATCAGATGTGGTTCTATTGGCTTGAATTTGTGCTGGATCCTCAAACACTCACATTGGTTTGAATCTTCCTTTTTCTGCCCACATCTCCCCCCCCCCCCCACCCCCAGCAAGACCTACCCAGTCTCATCGACTAGTTGAAATGTCTACTCACTTCTAGGATGACTCATTGTGCTTTTACCCAACCACTGTAAAATATGTGCTGTTCTATCTCGTTGTCATATTGCTCTGTAATGTAACCCCCCCACCACCCCCCCTCTCCTTTACCCCTAGGTGTTTTTCACCCCAGTTCCCATGTGCCCCACCCTGTCCTTTTCCCATATTTTTGTTCATGTCTTATCAAAACCAATAAACTCTGATTTACAATATATATATAAATATATATATATATATATATATATATATTTGCATTTTTTAGTACATGCCCCTCTTTGTATCTTGTCCACCGTGACAAATAAAGTTTTTCATTTTTGTACCTACTGTGGTACTTTTTTGCACCGGATTAGAAAGTGCAACTCAACTTTCTCTTTTTTTCTTTTGCCTGTAAACATAGCAGCCATTCTTGGAAGAAAACACGTAAAATAATAAATTACAAAAAACACAGACATTCACAAGTGGAACTCGAGCTTTATTTCTGATGTGTAGTCAGGTTGTTTTTTTTCCCTGAGGCCGGAATCACAGTATCTGAGAGATTAAGACAGAACAACAGCTAGTCTGCATCAGCCTTCAATGCAACCGTTTATTTTCCTTTTTTTTTTTAATTTTTAAATATTAACAGGATTTTTCTCACATAAACAATCACATTAACAGACTTACAAGCATGACAAAATAAATATACAACGAGTTCACAAGTCCATTTTACTTAAATAATTAATAAATAAATACAGCATTTTTTTAATATACTGTCATCAGTGCCTGAAACTTAGTGACCCATCTTGGATGAGGAAAGACCTGTGGCAAGTTTCCCAATACGTCACCGCGGACATTTCCAGCATCAAAGGTGTTGCACAAATTAAAAAAAAAAAGCAATGAAAAAAAAATATTATTTCCCTTTCCCAATAAAATTAAAATAAACCAAAAAAAAATATCAAAACTCCTCCTTTATAAAATATCTTTAAAAAAATTCCCATTGTTTAAAAGAATAAATAACAAAAATTTATAAAAAATAACTAGGTTTCATCAAAACTATTAGCTGTAGATAGCATTATTTACCATGTGGAATATAATTTATTGTCAAAAGGTTTTTTTTTTTTTTATTATTTTTATTTTATATTTTTGCTCTTTCCTCCCTATTAATGTGTGGTGTCCAGTTAAAATAGGCCAAAAATGAATAAATTAACATAAACTTTTAAATAAATAGTAGAAGATCACATATGGTTTTTATGAATAAATTAAAACAGAACATGACAGAATTAAATAATTTACAAGATAATTAAAATTAACTATGTTATCTGTGGAAGTGCAGCTGTTCTACTGGTAAAATACTAGCTGATTTTTATTCACATTTGGATCAGACTCTATATACACAAGCAAGGACATGTTTCTAACACAAATGTTTTTTTTTTTGTTTTTTTTTGAGGATGATTTGCTCTGCAACTAAGATCCACAATATTCATTTGGATTAAACGAATACAGACACTGGCTACGTTAACCTGTACTGAAAATGGAAATGTCACATATTTATTCCATTCTTGTCTTTATCGTTATCAATGTAATACAGCACCCTCGTGTTTTTCAGACTACACTTTGTGTATTCAGTCACCTTACTAGATGGAATCAGTCCAATATTTCTACTGAAAGCGTTAGGAAATGAATAGATATTTCTATGTCTGTACAGTATATATCCCAGTGCTCCAATGCTTTGCATCTGGAACACTTGCTGGACTTCAAGAAGATCTTAAAGTGCACAGTGACAGAGTATAATACATATATTTAAACCCTTCTGTGCTGTGAGAACTTGCACTAAGACATTAGGTTATTAGTTAGCCTATTCGTCAGCTAGAAACATGGATACCATTATACAAAGAACTGTCAAACCGGTACAGGAATTGATATAACATTAAGCAGCTTTATAGTGTTACATTGCTTTCTGTGTGTCTTGGACATGCAGCACTTGAAGTGTTAATCGGAGCTACCCTAATGCCCTTAGTCATAGGGTTATTAAGAGATCTAGCCCTGTACAGATACCACATATATCTCCTTCAGTGCTGTCATAAGAAGACCTCATTTTACAACTTAATGATTTGTTTTGTTTTATATTAAAAGATCTCCCTTTGAAGCATCTGCTATTATGCTGGTTCTTAATATGTTTTTTTTTTTAAAGTAATTTCTTGAAAAACCATTTTAATAGCGTATTGTTCAAGAAATGTTTTCACCAGTGATTTACTCAGCACATGATTTGCTCAGGCTGTAACAATTGTTATCATTTGGGGATAAGGAAGGGTTAGGGTCCGTAATTTGGGAGAAGTAGTTGTCTTCTACTCAACACTAGTCTATTCTTTTCTGACAGCTTTCTGTAGGTTACCTACAGTAAATTACTGATTTAGTCCCCATTAATTGCCATAAAAATGCCATAAAACCTTAGCATTGGATACCCCAAAACCGATTAAACGTATAGTTTAATACATTACTTCCGGGTTCCTGTTAGCTCAACCCTTCTGTTCTGGTTTTCGTGAGAGAAGAAGGGGAACCAAATAAATATATATATAAAAACACAATTGAGCCAGGGATAACTAAGCCCTATTTCATGTAGTTTACAGAGTGTACTGCTCTTTACTATACATATCCTGCACTCCTGCACACACTGGGACAAAGACAAACAAAGTATAGACACTGGATAATGACACAAAGAGCTGACCCTCCCACACACACATGTACACACATACACACCCGCCACTGCTGGACAGAAGTGCTTGCCAGTTTGCTCTGCAGTGTTATTAGAACATCATTCCTGACCCCATCTGGTAGCGAGAAAGTTAAGACAGAAAAAAAAAAATGAACAATGCAGTTGTAACGCCGAAAGCTTTCCCTGAGAACCTTTAACCCTTTGCGCTTCAGTAGGAATTACAGAGCTGCTCTTTAAATGTTTCTTGTTAGAAAAAAAAAAAATAAAGAACATTTCTTGCGTATAATACTTGTGTTTATCCTCCCCTGCCAGAGCTATCTCTTAAAAAAAAAAAAAAATGAAATAAAAAATAAATAAAGTATCCTGATGGTCCAGACAGCATGTTTGCAGAGATAAATCTTCTTTTTTGGCTTCTGGTTGAGTTTGGTCCATGAATAAACCTCAGGGTTTATGTTGTTGGTTCGCGGCTCCACAGCGTACCAATTATACCCCGAAATATAAAAGGAATGGTAGGGCTCATTTTGTATCCAGTTTATCCAGGGTTCTACAAGTGAGCATCTCCACTTGTCTTCTTTTCCAAAGTCAGGGCAGGTACGTTTAAGGAAAATAAAACAGACTAAGTTCCTTTCCAACTTTTTCCAAATTGGCGCCTACATTTTCCATACATCTCTTTGTTATTTCATTTAGTGTTTATCTTTTTTTTTTCTTATTTTGGTCCTATAGGTTTTATGGTTTATTACACACACTGCTTGGTTTGTGGACCTGAATACTCAATCGGAAAATCGCTTGTGTTCACTTTACACCTGAATCCCTTTGACAGCTTGTTTGATGCTCTCTAACAAAGCTTTGTTCTCAGGATTGAGGTAACATTCCTGGTCGGTGTACATGTCAGTAAGCGTATTCACATAGGCATCAAAATTCTGTTCACTGATTGGCTCCTGTGAGGAACAAGCAGAGGTAAATGTTTGAATTAATGACAGCACTAAAACTAATCTTCATTAGATGACTCAACGCTTTGTGTCCAACTGCATATGTTAATTGCCAGTCAACCTGAAATTTGTGAAATTATTATTGTCTATTTTATTATACCATAAAAAGCGAGAGTATAACAAATATGGGCTGTTACAACCCACTGTGACCAACTAAAAATGTGCCATGCTGAATGTTGAATGAATGCTGCAACATATAAAAAGGCAACTGTTAACAGCTTCAAATCTGGCCAGAGAAAGAGCTGATACTACTAAACTAGCATTGCATGTAAATGTCTGACTCCTGGTTTGACCAATAGGAGTTAATTTTATAATTATCAATTATTCAGACCAGATGACTATGTTCTTAAAATCTCATAGACTGGATCTATCTACTAAAATATATATAAGCTAGCATAATGCCCATATAAAATGCATATTTATAGCACACGTGTAAGCCTGATCTGTGTGATGTTATGTTTATGAATACTTTTTTAGCCTTTATGATTTTATAGCAGAGCTATCTTTAAAAGCACCATGTATGGGATGTCAGGTGATGGAGAGAGGCACTGTTTTTACTCACCATATGTGGAAGGCGGATGTTGGTAAGACTTCGGATGAGTGCCTGACTTAGCCCAGATAGTTCAACAAACAGAGCATCATTCTGCTCTTCTATGACCTTATTCTCTTCTTCTATGTTCTTCAGGTTCTTCTCCATGGATGTTATCTGTAATGAGTAGAAGGTAAAGAATAACTAAAAATAAACAAACATGCTTCTACGTGATTCAACAAGAAGTATTAAAACATTACTCTCCTGGTTAAAGTAGGAAGAGAAAACATTCAGGGTTTCTGTAATGTTTATGTCAGACACCCTTCTAATGCTTCAAACTGCAGGTTACACAATTGAACCAGTCATATGTTGATATAAATCACTCCATTTGGGAAAACAATAGGCTCACTCCATAACAGAAATATCACGGTACAGATATGTATTTTACATTCTCTGCTGCTACTTAAGAATTCTATTAATCAATGGCTTTCTCATGCCCCAATGACTTCTTCAAAGCCAAAAGGAAATTTGCTAGTTAACAAACAAAATGGAAGACAGAATGTTTCACTAGCCTTGTGTTGTGCTTTTTACATATGTAATTTACTAAAGGTATCCCGTATCCAAAAGGCTTGGTACCGGCAGCATTTCGCATAACAGATACTTATGCATGATAGCTCATTTCGACAACACCAGCCCTAAAACTTATCTACATTACCTAAATTCAATGTGAGCAATTTGCACACATTGAATTTAGGTCATATAGATAATGTCCAGCAATGGAGCTGGTGAACTTACCTGCTCCACAGTACTGCCGAGATGATCTGTCATCGCTCCCTCCCTCCCTTCGCAGAACTCTGGGAACTACATTTCCCATGAACGTTGGCTCCTCATTTACGGAGCCCGGGACGGTGAAGCAAAGGAGCTTCACCACCGGATGCCAGGAAGGTGAGTATCCCTTATCCGAATTGACACACAACTGAAAATCTTTTTTGGGGATTTGTCTTTTTTTTGGGATCTTTGGATAAGGGATACTCAGCCTGTACTGATATTTTAACTTAAATGACAAGTTATGAAGTATGAGATGCCTTCAATATAGGGACCCTGATATATAGATAATATAGGCTTTTCTCTCTCTACAACATTGATATCTAGCTGGCAGTCTACGGGCTTAATAAGGCTCTTAAAGGTTTTTGTGCGGCCTCTATTCTGGCTAAAAAGGTCATACATTCTATTTTATTACTTTATAATGACCAACATAAGCTTCGTCTACTTTGTTGTTGGACAACAAATGTATTATTTCAGCAGATTTGTTTTCTTTCTGTGCTCTTTAAATGTAGCCCGGAATGGTGGAAATTGTGCATTAATCTAGTTATGCTCCATACCAAATGTTTTGGGCTATCTGAGTCTATGGTGCAATTTTCCAGCCTTCACATGAATCTAAATATTGACTATATGCATAGGACAATCGGAGCTGTTATTTAGATGGGGATAGACAACAGTCTGACTGACCTGAGTTTGAAGGTTCACCATGTCAGCTTCCATCTCTGAGTTTGATTCATTCAGATCATTTATTTCCTTGTTGAGCTGCTTAATTTCTTCATCATTTTCTAAAACTGTAGAGGCAAACAATGATTAACCACAGTGAACTTCCTTTTAGATAATGGTGTAAAAAATGTTGTGTTGTTAGCTGTTGTTTAGTACATTTATGTATATCTTTGCCTTTTTTTACATTTATCTATAATTTGGGATTTTTGTTGTTGTTACTGATCAGTATTGTTTTTTTTGCTAAAAGACAAATGACTAATACATAGATATTTATGTTGCTGAGAAATAACTGACCCATCACAATTAACATATATCAATCTACCAGCTCATCTTTTAAACTCACCATCGCTGGTTTTGAACTTTGTTCCAAGAAGTTCATCCCCTGAGAGTTTCCCCTTCTTTCCAGCAAAGGATGCTCTTGGACACCCTGACAAGCTAAGGGGATCATAAGAAAGAAAGTTTTAGGAAAAATGAAGTGCCTCTTTATTGTTCCTAGGTCCATAAAAGAAGAGATTGTGTGTGGCAAATAAGATCTCAGCTCTAACTAGGACTAGGGTTGCCACCTGGCCGGTATTTTACCGGCAGGCCGGTAAAAATTTGGCATCAGGCCAATGTTAAGTCTATGGAGACAGTACCAGTGCCGGTATTTTTTTTTTTCAGAAAAGGTGGCAACCCTAACTAGGACGCATCTTGGCCAAATCACATAATAAATATTTGAAAACAGTATATTCCAAACCTGAACTTTAAAAATATATATTTATTTGTACAAGTGAACCCAAAACAGATCTGATTGTGAGATGACCATTCAATGCATATGAGATAATCTCTAAAAAATAATAAAAAGAACAATAAATATATTAAATTTACTGTCTACAAGTGGTGCTTTAAAATAGCAAAACAGCATTAAAATAGGTCCATTAAGAAATCTGACAGTATTAAAGTTTGAAAGTGGTTTAAGGTGGTTTTGAGTCTAAAGCTGTAACAGGGATGTGTATCTTCATAAAACACCATTTATTTTTGAACATAGCAGATTTCTTTCTATCACTGCCTGACTTCCAGCTGGACAGCATCATTGCCCACCTTGTACAACATCATCCAGGAGACTAAAGTGAAACTATATAACCTAGCAGAGTACCCCAAGTACAGTATTTGCTCGAATATAAGACGACCCTGATTATAAGACGACTCCCTCAAACTATAGATATTCCTTTAGGGAAAAAACTAAAAGCCTGAATATAAGACTACCCTATAGGAAAAAAGTTTAACTAGAATATATTCACATGTAAATTGCTTTTTTCATATTGAATAAAAACTTATGATATAAAAAAATGCATTTCTTGTTTTTATTTACCTTTTATGTGCCAATGCTGCCCCTACCCCCCAGACTTACCCAATGCTCCCCCCAACAGTGTCTGTCTCTCTCCCCCACCCTCCCCCCAACGATGTCTGCCTCTCTCCCCCAATAGAAATGTGATATACACAGCGCCTATTATGTGAAATCAAAGTGAACCCTTTACCAAAAAAAAAAAAAAATTTATATAATTATTATAAATGTATACAAACCCAGCGATACACTGATTGAGGATATTGACAATGAAATATCTCAGTGGATTGGACAGATGAGTCGCATTGAGAAAATAAACTGCTAGTCTTTATAAGAAAACAGTGGAGCAAGCCACTGTAAAGGGAAACAGAATGGGAAGGTGAGTAGACAGCGCTTGGCAGTTAAACAGAGTAAGTGGAAATCACTATAAAAAAAACAAAGATAGTAAATTAATATAAAATATATAAATTTAATAATATATAGAAACAAATGCAATATATAAATACATATAGAAAAAATATACACAAATGTAACAAAAAAAATGACAAATTGTTAAAAACTAGAAACAATGATATGTGCCTTTAAATACAAATCAACAGACACAGATACAAAGGTAACCACAGGCAGAGTGTCAAATTACTCACTTGCTGATTGGGTTAGCAAAATACCACGAATAGTACATGGATATAGAAACATGCTGGTCAGTAAAGAAGGAAGAATTGAGAACCTGGCGAGGTAACATCACTTT
Organism: Pelodytes ibericus; assembly: GCA_036172795.1. Classification (NCBI taxonomy): domain Eukaryota; kingdom Metazoa; phylum Chordata; class Amphibia; order Anura; family Pelodytidae; genus Pelodytes; species Pelodytes ibericus. Next base: position 133,612,114 of record CM069862.1, read on the forward strand.
AACAAGAGGGACGCTTTTCGTTCGGGGAACTTCTTCAGCCTCTAAGCAAACAGACCAGCATGCTCGTATTTGTATTTATATATTGCATTTGTTTTTATATATTATTACATTTATATATTTTATATTAATTTACTATCTTTGGTTTTTTATATTGATTGACACTTACTCTGTTTAACTGCCAAGCGCTGTCTACTCACCTTCCCATTCTCTCTCCCCCAATGTTGTCTGTCTCTCCACCACTCCCTCCCCCCAGCGTTGTCTATCTCTCTTTGTCATAGAAGCCGGGTCCTTCAGGCGGTCGTGCCAGGCGGCAGCGGTGGATGTCTGCGCACATTGCACAGACATCCACCAGCTGTTAACGAGGGGGATCCAGGTCCCCTGCAGCTCTGTGGGGGACCTGGATCCCAGTCTTATAATCTGACCTCGATTTGACCCGGCTTCATCATAGAAGTCTTGGCTTCTAGGACCTGGCTTCATCATAGAAGTCCCGGTGGTCGTGCCGGGCGGCAGCGGAGGATGTCTGCGCGCATTGTGCAGACATCCACCAGCTGTTAGCGAGGGGGATCCAGATCCCCTGCAGCTCTGCGGGGGACCTGGATCCCAGTCTTATAATCTGACCTCGATTTGAGCTCAGATTATAAGACAACCTCACATATAAGATGAGGGGTCTTTTTCAGAGCATTTGTTCTGAAAAAACCTTGTCTTATATTTGAGCAAATATGGTATATAAGACAGATGTCTTCATGCTCCTACAATTTGCAACACTTATTTTCACTCAGTATCAATGTCGGAGAGTTAGTTGACCATTGGAGATTTGTGGTCTAACAAAACACCTGAAGCTGTTAATCATTACAGGTCACTTGCACACATATAAAGATATATTTGCAATATAATAATAGAATATTTTAGAACTTTTTAAATCTGCTCATACCTCCTGTGAGTAAGGAAGCTGCCGTTAGCATGACCTGAGCCATCACACCCTGGTGTAGGACAGGATGGACCCTCGTTCTTAAGAGATTTCCATGAGAATGCAGAACCATTGAGAGCCCCCTCCTTTTGTCTGCGGGCAGCCAGCGGGCACCCCGATGCACTGCGGTGTGAAGCATATTTCCCACTGATGTGTCCAAGCCCATCACAGCCTGGCACAGGGCACCTAGGAAGAGAGAAGGGGAACTCAGTATAAGTATCAAAAACTAAATTCACCCAGACCCTAGTTCAGTTACGCTAACTGACATAAGTATAACATTTATGAAACTATTGCCTTATTTAACTTTATATGACATTTTTTCTGTAAACCACAAATATTACCCTGCTGGTAATGATGGAAAAGAACTGGTACCTAGTTTTATGTATTTCAGTAGTTATGTTTTGCAGCATTAAATTGTATTGATTGCTTTCTTTTGAGCATTTTTCCATTGTTCGTTCCCAACCGAGTACTCGGCTCAATGCTTAATTATTCCCATTTCTCAGCCAACATCCAAAAATACATCTAGACTCATCAATAATAATAAAAGGCGTTCCTGGACAAGACTTCATAACCAGTTTATTTATGTTCTATTTTACTGATAGCATTTATTCTAAAGCACAGGCAGCAAAGATATATGCCTTCGTTTATCAACTTAATCTGAGAAAAAAAACGTGATCCTGATGTAAAGGGGACTCTGCCAACCTAAACATTGATTATACTGTAAATGTAGAGAACACAAAATGATGAAACATGATCTATACTTTGCATTAGCAAACTTACTTGCAAATACACAAAATAGGAGAAATTTATGTTTAAAAGTGTATGTGGCTGCTTATGACATCACCAATGGGCTTGGTATGTAAATCAACTTATTTTCTATGGGAAATGTGTCATTTTTATATCAAGCTACAAGGTGAGGCCATAAACAGACACCACAGACACATTTATGACACATTTTTATCTTATTTGATGCAGTTGTTTGTAATTCTGTTAACACAATGTGTAGTTCATTTCCCCTAATTTTGATGGCAGTAAAATGATAAAAGCAACACAAGTGTGGCGTGTAAGTGACTACAAGAAAATCACTGACTCAATAGAGCTGAAGCAGTTTCCGACTTATGCCACCAGCCACACAATGTCAATACAGTGTAAATGCCACTGTAGGATGTAGTAACATATCTGTCCTCCAATACTTTAACTAGCTTCCTCATTTACCCATTCAAGTGTTGCAGGGGTTTGCTTTATTCTGGCACTCTTACAGGAACGGTACATGTTTAAGATCTTCTTGCTACTCTCTCATCCTTTGTGCCCATGGATTACTCTAAAGATGACAGTGATTTGCTATCGCTTGTACAGCATTAATGTGAAGAATTGTTTACAACGCCATAGGAAGTAAACAGCTTTATCCCCCCCCCCCCCCCCTAATGGGGGGACACACAACTCTGAATGACTTTTAGCAGTTTTGCAATAGAGTGACAAAATAGCTTTCATTTCAAAATGCTTGGTCCAACAACGGGGATTGATACTGATAGAAGCCCATTTGACTACCACCCAAAAAGAAAATTCTACAGCTAATATTTTGACTTAATGCAGTTTTCCTTGTGACTCGCAATAAAAATAAAGATGGTATATTAACATCATCTAGTTCTTTATTTACAGGAAGGGAGTAGTGAAGGGAGGAAGCAGAGTCTTTCTGCATCTCTTCACTCAAACTTTGTTTATACATTAGTTCATAAAAGGGGATAATCCAAAGAATCAGGAATTCAGCGATTGCTTCACTTTAGAACTTTTTTTTTTAGAACTCTCCACATAATCCCTTTTGCCATATTCTATAATAAAGTAATGATTTAACGGGCAATGGAATATTTTAATACAGGACTTTGCAAGGTAAAAGATAGAAGACATACCATAGGTAAGACCTTATTATTTCATTTTAAAGTATATTGCCAAGATAAAACATTTACACAAATTTCAGACAAGTCCCTGCACCTCAAAGTGTCACTGGCACAAAGGGTGCAGTAAAAGGTAGCACCTGACTGGAGAAGGAGGCAACACACTGCTGTGCAGCTAGGAAGGGGTGAGTGCAGACAATTAAGTATGGTTAGCGTGGGTTGGACTGTAGACTTACATTAGAATCCACTGAACTCTTCCTGTACTGCCATGTGACCATCACTGACTAGTACAGCACATTACATGAACAGTAATGGTGAATATTTGTAATATGTATTCATCAATCAGACCAACTGTCTTAACTAATGCTCCCATCTATTTCTGTTCTAATCTAGCTTTGTAATTAATGTCTCCGTCCTCTTTTCCTCCACTCTACTCACTTCATTAGCTCAGGGTCGTCCTTATCATCCTTGGTAGGTGTAACTTTGATTCCGCTCTTCTTGGCACGAGGGCAGCCTGACAAGCTATAAATTCAGAAATTAAGATTATTGTCATATGTTCTGGTACAATATATCCTATTCTTAGACACTCTGCCTCACTGACTTCTATGAGTATCTATTGGGAACATGATGGGGAGAAACTCCGATAAAACTGCTGTGGACTTTTTAGCCAGGGGAGGGGCCACACAAAACCACATGAGGGCCACACTCAGCCTGCAGTGATGTATAGAATTGTCCGTCTCATTCTGGGACATTATCCCTCAGTAATGTGTTAGCTTCTCGATATAAGAAGATACAGGCATTAATGCAGAAGCTGTTCTCCAGCTGGTGAGGGACATCAATTCCCATGATCCATGGGATCTAAGTGCTCCTAACAACACTTAGAGAGCTGTTCAGCTGTTAACGAACTACAACTTAAAATCATGGTTATTTTTGTCCAACAGCTTGCATTCTTTGCATACAATCCAGTAACATATAACCTAGTTCGGGAGAATGATGTAAGATCTGGAAAGATACAGCCCCGTGTGATTTTCCTGCATTAATTAGAGTCTTATCCTTGTGTACGTTACAAATGGCAGAATATAGAATGATTATAATTATTTCCCCTAGGAGCTCACCTCCGATGAGATGCGTAATTCCCTGTAATGTGTCCAGAGCCATCACAGCCAGGAGTTGGGCACCTGAGGAATAATACAGGAGAGGAAGATGTAAGAGACATTTCAAAATCATAAGGCAATCTGTCATCAGTGGTTTGCCTGGAATAAATGTCTAAGTTCTGGCAAAGTACTCTTCTCTCACCATATATTTTGATATGACAAATATTTCATTGCATATCTCAAATTTAAATACTACAAGTTAGCTTGTAATTAGCAAAACAATACCCAAACCTTACTGAGGTTGCACTTTATGCTAAACTATGTGTTATGTGAAAAAAATCACCTTGGGGACTGGAACACTCTCAACAATGTGTGTTTGTATTAGAACATCCTATTTCCCAGCATACACCAGACCTGATTGGCTAGTTGTCTTGGATCTTGAATTTAGTCAGCGACTAAACTAGTAAGCGAATCTACCTTTAAAACTACTGAACAAAATGTTTACACATTAGGTATCTTATAGGTAGCTTTCTATACCCCATTAATATAACACGTTACCTTTAGTAAAATCATAAAGGCAGTCTCTAAAAATGTATGTTCTGTAGCAGATTGTAGCTGGTTATACATTTTTGACAATTACTATGGCAAATTATAAAAAAGCAAGACATGCAAAGAGTAAAGAGTTTAGCTCTGAATAGGTCATACAAAATCTGCTCAGAGCTCAGGTGACTCTTGGTCAAAGACAGATTTGATGCCAATAACCAGTCCATGAAAGGTTTTATTCCTTTTGGTAATTATGCTAGTATTGGTTGTCTCAGCAGATTTTGGTAAGCGGGGAAGGAGAGTGGGTTAAGGGCGGAGGCAGCATTAGGTAAAGGGAAGGTAGAGCGCAAACATACTTGAGATCAGCAGAGTGTGCAGCCATGAGATTTCTGAGACTCTTGTCAGCAAGAGGACAACCAGAAAGGCTGTAAGAGAACAGATAGAAATCTGGATAAGCCAAAAAAGGAGGAGTGCGGGATAGTTCCAAACAATAAATTAAAAGCTAGCAAGCCAGAGCAAAAAGAAAGAACCTGAAAATGATCTAACCTGCGGTGGGAGGCATAATTTCCTGTGATATGTCCACTTCCATCACATCCTGGAGTAGGACAGCTGTTTGAAGAAAAACGCTATGCATTACAATGATGTGAAGAAATAATAAAAGAAGAACAGCAGTGTGAGAATTCACTGGCGTCAACGACTAAGGTGTAGACTACCACTCAAATGTTTGGGGTCATATAGAAATGTCCTTGTTTTTGAAAGAAAAGCAAATTGTATCCATTAAAAAAACCATCAAATGGCTCAGAAATACAGTGTAGACATTGTTAATGTTGCAAATGACTATGATAATTTTAAAGGGATGATTATAATGGAGTATCTACACAGGCGCACAGTGTTCCAATGGCACATTGTGTTCGCTGATCCAATATCTTGATTGTATTTCCTATTCATTTTGCAAATCATTTTAATGTATGTTTTCATCAGAAAAAAAACAGGTGCATTTCTAAGTGAACCCAAACTTGTAAATGGTAGAGGATCTGGGCATTATAGTTATGTGTAGACAGCAGAGGCCAACAAGTGATAAGTACCTGGGCATTATAGTCATATGTAGTGAGAGCAGGAGCCCTGCAACCTATAGTCATGTGACCTATAGAGAGCAATGGCCCACAGCTAAGAGTTATCTTTGTATTTTATTATTGTATAGAGACCATACAGTTGAAATTATTCTTAGTCATATGTGGAGAGCAGGGGCCAACAACACCAAATTATGTCAGCACATCTTAATCAGACGTAGAAAGCAGGAGCTACAAGAGTAGCATATTAGAACATGACTCCGTTTGAAACACAAATGTATCTGCTGAATTAATTTATAGAAGATCATGAATTCAGATCATGAATTCCATCACTTTAACAACTTTTCAATGTTGCCAGTTAGTAAATTGGATGAACTTGCTTTGTTGTTAATATGCAATGATCTCCTGCACGGCCATGTGAACAAATACAAATGGCAGCATGTGGATCTATTCAGTTTACAAGTTAAGGCAAGATAAGAACAAAGAGATATCCAGTTTGGTGTAATTCCCAGCATGCATTGCCAGCCTCCGCAGGATTGGGTGCACAAGGAAGGAAAGTGAGCCTTATGGGAAATGTAGTCTTAGCTATAAACCACATAACCGATAAGCGTAGAGCCCATCATTACATGCCTAATTCTTTCTTGGATTTCTTTGAATGAGAAATACACATTCACTGCTTTTCTCATTCCAATTGTCACACTCTTCAAACACAATTAGAAGTGCACACAAACAAAAGTATACGCAAGACTGCTTCTCTGTGTGACCGACAAGCAAAATCCATATCTCTAAGATATGCAGGCTAGGAGTCTTAAACCTCCACTAGGGATTTAGAACATTGCGTAGAAAAAGAGATAACAAGAATGATCTACTCATGAAAGGAGGGCAGGGCAGGTGGCGTTCTATAAATAAAACCTAGATTTAACTTTTTGCACTATCTATAAATTCTAAGATTTATTGAATTCTTCAAATAGTTGTTTAATCTCTTAGATTTGCATTCTGCAAATACAACTCTCCCTCTTTGTGACAACCTGTGGACAATTATTACTGAACTGATACACACTACAGTGCACAAGATAATGCTAGCAATATCATTTGATTACAGTTCAATAATAAAGAAAATGTATGCCTTAGCTACAGACTGAAACTTCTTAATAATCCTCTGACATACCAACATAATGTGTGTTTAGCCTTCCAAACTATTCTTATAATAGGAATTGTACATTATTATTCTTATAATATAAATTGTATATTATTATTCTTATAATATGAATTGTATATTATATCTTATCAAATAAAGGCTTGGAGTAACTGGAGCATTAGATCAGAGTAGATAATGGGGGTATATCTGAACACTGCAAGGGTACCACTGATATCAGAAAAGACCTGAGGTAACCGCATTTATCCATCATTTCCTTTAGGAATAAGGCATAAATTGGCGGTCACCTGGTGTAACCACACACAAACCCTCATATTTAGTTCCATTTCTATATTCATGTGTAGAACTTACTCATTCAGGAGGGTTGCTGCCTTTTTTCCTCCATCGCCCCCTTTTGGACTTGCGCACCCCCCATCGTGTACTGGCCGAATATCCCGTTGTGCAGCAAAATATCTAGGAGAATATTGGTTTCATGTAAGTCCAACGGGAGATGCACGTTCTGCCAGACTGAATGCAGGGGTACGTCTGGGCAAAATGGGGTCCCTCCACATACTTATATTTGGATACATAGAGACCTTGCTAATCTAACCTGGACTCTAGAAATTTGGACACAACATGTCTCAAGCTATATTTTGCATCCAAGTACTTATAATTCGCTACTTTATGTGCACTTCACATTATATGAAGCTAAAGAGAATGTTAATCACAAAGAACTATTTACAATTTTAACATTTATAATACCTTCTTTTCAAGAGGGATATGCAAAGTATAGCAGTGGAAAGGTTAATGATCGCCCCCTCTCCTACATTAGGTGTTCCCTATGTTTCTGTTCTGTAAGGGGAAGTCAAGAAAGACCACCTTAAAAGGACAAGAGAACGCCATAGTTGCCAAATCACCCACTTACCTGCCCTCCCAACAAGAGTATATTAAAAGGACAAAATGGCAAAGGGGCTCTTGTCAAACTCAACTCATAGCATAAGGGTTTGCAAACGTCTCGACCCTTCCAACTTGTGACAATAGTGCTTGCGACTATGATATGTGAGCTTAACTATTGTGTCTAGTATTGTTACTCAAAGAATTCTACATTCTCATAACCCAGAAGGCCGTAGGTATGTCCTTCAATGGTTAGAGAAAGGCTCAACACTATAAATAGAATTAGTGTCAAAGACTATTCTTGACTTTGCAGTATTCAACTTACGTCAGTAGTTCCTTCTTGCTGTCCTTGGACAGAAATTTCAGTTTGAAATTGGTTAGTGTGACATCCCCTGGATATTTCCGATCCTCAAAGCTCTCTTCCTGCATCTCCTGGTCATCGGCTTCCGATGAAGCAAAAGATGCCCCCGCAGGTTCCGACTTGAAGATAGGAAAAGACAGGTTGTCATACTGAGACTGGCCTACCAGAGTTCTAGAAATAAAAACCTTGCATATTGCAACTCCCAGTGAGACCCACAATTATGGTCGCAGCTAAAAAAAACACAGTGTGGAATATTTCTAATAATGGTAATTATGAATAATCTGAGTGTAGATTTCATAAGAGAATTCATTTAGCAATTCTGTGGGTAAGGTTGTTATGAACTATAAACACACAAGCTGTACAATGTTAATGTAGAAAGGGACAAGTTACAAATAATTATAATCCATTCAGATACCATATAGCTATCTATTCTATGTGTGAGGTACCGTGAGACTAATCTTGCCATTTGAAAACATTCCTATTAGTCACAAATAAAAGAATTCACCTTCAAGAGCGCGCTGTAAGATTATATTTTTGACAGAGCGTGTTTAAACCAATCAACATTTTTATAGAATAGACCCCTAGTGTTCTTCTAATTGTCCTGAAACACATGGTAAGAAAATACAACCCTTTCCCATGGAACCTACTTCTTCTGGTTCCTCTTCACGCTGGCGATTCGGCTTGGTATAATCAATAGGCCCATCCCAGTCATCTTGCCGAGAGGTGTGGCTTGACTGGGGTGAAGTCATGGTGCTGCTTGTGGCACTGGTGCAGTTTTGGCGTTGAGACTGGTCGGGGGATTTCATACTTGGGCTACTGCTGCAACTACTACTGCTGGGGAACGCACTTTCCCGTTTCCGGTGTTTGTTCATGCTCAGATCCAAAGTGCCATTTTCATCTACTTCAATGTCCATGGACTGAAGACAGAGATTGACATAAGAACTACAATCCTGATTGTTCCTACCCTAACATCACAGCATGGTCCTTCTTTCTACCACTCCACATCCTTACTAATGTGTTTGATTCTTGCCTTCTACTGAACCTTAAAATGTATTAACCATAACCTCTAACATGTCAGTCTTAAACACCTAGCTCATGAACTATACTGGTTTACAAGACTTTCTCAACCTAATTTTTTTATCCAGTCACTTTCCACTGCTGTAGTAGCTAGTACCATTAATCCTATGTTACATTTTCCTTTACCTGATGCATTATATTGCTTTTGTTGCTACTAACTTACACTTCATCTATTTATTGCATTACCCTAAATATTTAATCACAGTCAATAACACAGTCATTCCCATTTTCCCATCCATTTGAAAATCTCTGGCCTGTTCTACATTAGATCAGGTGTGCAACTTCCAAGTCACACTCACTTTACTAGGGAGATCCTGTTGCTTAGTGCTAAGATTCTCAGGCATCTCCCAGCATCGGGTGGAAAGATTCAGGATGGCGGTGGCAGCCATGTGAGCCGCCTCTGCATCATGGGTATAATCGAAACCGGAGGAGGAAGAAGAAGTGCTTTTCACGTAGCTGCTGGATGGACTGTGACTTGGGGAAGAGGCCTTTGGAAATGGTTTGGCTGCAAGAGGCACAAGAAAATAGCTGGGTAAGCGTACATTCAATGTAAATGCAAATGTTAACATACATACCAATCCCGCCAACCTCCCCCCCACCCACCCCACCCATGCAAGCAGTTAATATTCAGCCAAACAACTCAGTTAAAGCATAATGAATTGCGTTGCAAGCTCCCTCATCTATGAATAGTTTAAACCATCCCCACTGGGAAATATGAACAGTAGGAAGACTCATCTCCAATTTGCTTCTGCCTTCTCAGTGACGTTTTGCATTTAATAAATATTTCCAGCTCCGATGGATTTTCAATCAGTGAATTAGTGGAGATGAGGAGGGGAGTGTTAAGAAACTATATTATATTCCGTTTGCTGGAATTCATTTTGTCAGAACAATTACCCAGAGAACTGTCTTCCTAATATTGCAAATGAGCTGATCCTATTCAGAAAGAGAATCTTTTTTTTTTTTCCTGTGAAACAAATGAGTTTTCCATCAGCTCTAACCCAGGCTGGCACATTTGGCCCCAGGCCATTGTCATCATTCTGTCCTGTGCAGGTTTAACTCAATATGTAGGAGAATTTCCCAATGTGCATCAATAATCAGGCCTCTCTGAATCATAAGTGCTTTTTGTAGTGAGCAGCTGGGACCAGATTACACCAGGATCTTGCAAAGGGGATTACTTTTAAGGAGAGGGACCTACTGAGACAGTGCACTAATCCCCACGCCCATGCCTACATCAGAAACCTTAATATCTAAAATTAAGTTTTCAATAGAATTGAAAGGTGTCTTTGAGCACACTTACTATGGTTTCCAAAAAACTTACTAATTAAAAAAAACCCTTTTACCAAGAATTCAAGCCACATAAAAATCAGGCATATGGCAGGGTCCATACACAATAGCCCAGGGATTTTGGCAGTGTCTATACACCTTGGCGGAGATCACATTTTCTCAGTGTTTTAATTCTTCTATGTTAACAACAGGACTATGATGAAGCAAAAGATTTGATTTATCAAAGTTTGTGGAGGTTTAGCTGGCACACGAGTTTCATTCTATGTAAGATAAGTACAGTATTTGTAGATGTTGCATAGTGTGATAAGTCTTGGATATCAGATCATTGTGTGGCTCTGAATGTGTTGCTGTGTATTTCCAGATGTCTTAAATTTAAATTCTGAGGTACATCCCAGTCTATTAATTTATTATACTTACATTTAAAGGCTTTGGGTGAGGTTTCGCTTGTCTGAATCTTTGGGGCAAGCAAGCGTTTGCCAAAAACCTGAGCATCAAAACTTGCATAATCGAAGGTCACCTTGGAGTACTTCTCCAGCTCCTTGGCCAAGTTCGCCCTGGGGGTCGCAGGCACCATGTTGGGTCTGTAGCTGCCAAACTGGGGTATCTCCAGCTGCTTTACAAAGCACATGGGCCTGTCAGACACAGCGAACCAAAGAAAGGTTAGGAAAAGGGTTCATGTACACATGTCTTTTTACCTTCTCTCCTCCCATAGATAATCTGTTTTAGGCCCTCATGGGACACACCATTGAGTTCAATAAACTGTCTTGCGTCCCTGGACATCATATTATGGCATAGCAATGCCTAGCTGTCACAGCCTCATACTCCGTCCCAAACTGCATGATAATGAAGGAGCAATGAAATAATATCATAAGATTTATTGTATGGACATATGCCTTCCTGTTTTCTCTCTTGTACGTACCTGAGTATTCTGTCTGAGTTTGAGCTGCTTTTGGATAGGTCTCCTGGCTGCTGTTGCTTTTCATGAGATCTGGCTAACTTTTCTGCTGCAGCAATGGGGCATCCAGATAAACTGCAAAGAATAATTCGGTTTCAATTAAAATCATTGGGATGATGAAGGTGAGAGCCAGCATTGAATCTGGATAGTGTGTTCAGGAGTGTGACGAACTATATAGACACAGAGCAAATATGTTTTATACCTATTTACTCTTGTCTGGCAAAGATATTCTTTTTATCTCTATTAAAAATGAATGCAGGAATTGTTTATCCAGCAGACAAAGCATCCTATGAATGGCAATTCAACAATAGCAGCAGAGCTATAGGGAGACAATTACTACTTTAGGAGATTGATGGCTAACCTTGGCTCTGTCAGTCTTCCCAGTTCCCAAATATCTGAGGTGCCAAGGTTAGTCATCAGTGATTTAAAATATTAAACTCACTCATTTCCAGTTCTTTTGCAAAACACACACTTATAGCTTTTTTTGTAATTTTAACATCTACAATTCACTCATTTATTGCATGAATATTCCACAAGCACTGAGGGTCTATTTCAGCATTATATAAAGTCCCATAATGCAGTTGGTGCACGTGCTTTATTTTGAATGTGCTTTATCACTGAGAAGGAGCAGAGGAGGTATTTGCTGCACTGGACAGCTACTTGAGATGTTTTTAAGTACTGCGTGTACTGCCCAACTTTATTGATTTGTGTATTTCAATATCTGCATTGTGCCCTTATGACACTATAAGCATCTAGCAATTGGCAAGCTTATGTCACTGCAGATGGTGATGTTTATAAGGGGTTAGAGAAGGCAAATATGATAAAATCATGAATAAATTATGAATTTAGCTGTATGACAGATAAATCAGTGCTTTCTGGGATGTTAGAGAATTGTAATTTATAGTTTATAAGTGAATTAGGAGAGAACACAATTCATGTGACCTGAAATCAGAATAAATATGACGTCACTGAAGTAATAAACAAAGATGAAGTATTGGGACACATTATTTGGGCTTATGAGTATATTATAAAACATATGCAGGAATTTGTATGTTTTTACCTTCTGTGCGTGTTCCGGTTACTGTTCACATGTCCTTGTCCAGTACATCCTGGCGTTGGACACTTTAGTACGTTCTCATGCATTGCCAGAACTGTGCCGGATAAAGAAGACAAGATACACATGACTTTTTATCTCCCAAAATGCATTGGGCTGCACGCTACTTTTTACTACTATGTCTAAAACTGCCGATACTTAACATTCTTCAAGATTATAGTTTTGTACAGTGCTGACCTGGAAACTAAAGGAAATAATTGCTCCAGTCTACGTAGAGTAACCATGGCTCATAAAGGACTGTTAAATTAATGTCTCTTTATTACTGAATCTTTTATTATGTCTGACCTTTAAGGGTTAAAGAAGCCAGACATTTTTTTGAAGCAATTAAATGAATGGTGCTTTCCATGCAGTGGTTAAAACCTTTCACACACAAAAAGTCACAAATGCTTTAAGATTGTCCCCTTGGGATTTCAGATTTGTGTTAGCAGCTGCACATGATGTAACATGGTCCCAGTGATTTGTACATGTACCACAAATACTCACTCTCTGGGGGGATCCTGTCTTTGTGAGGACATCCTGAGAGGCTTCTGTGATGAGGATACAGTCCTGTTACATGTCCTGTGCCATCACAACCAGGAGTGGGACATTTAATCTCTCTCTTTTCTGGCCGCGCCGCATCTGAAAAGTACAAATGACTGCATTAGAAACGGCCATCAGAGCAACCCCACTAGGGTTGCCACCTGGCTGGTATTATACCGGCAGGCAGGTAAAAAAAATTGACATCAGGCCAATGTTAAATCTATGGAGACAGTTTTTTTTTGTTGAAGAAAATGTGGCATCCCTAAACCCCACACATATTAAATAGATGATATGTATGTTTATGTAAGTATGTCCCGGGTATCTGTCAGTTAAATAAATTAATTATATTAATATCATAGACTTAATAAGTCTGAATGGCATGGTTGATCCTGCTGGGAAATCAACCTGCAGCCGTGTGTGAGAATTAAAAGCTTTCTCTCTGTCTTATGGTCCATTGACATGAAAAATATGTTGATATTATTAGTGAAAATCTGACCTAAAGATATTTGAATATTTTGTTTTAGCACAGTGCACAAGATAACAAGTTGTTTTAAACCTAAACAAATTGTCTACCCTGATAATGTATGTCTGGTTATGGATAAAGTTATCAATTAATAGTTTCTTTCGCGTGTTTCTTTCAGTGTATAAAGAACGGTCTTTACATTGTGCCAAGAGATTGTCTTAAAGCACACATAACCAACCCAACAAGTGTTAAAAAAAAGGGCATCCAATCAAGAAGAGGATGCCAGGGCATATTGGGGAGGTTTATATTCTAAGCACAAAAGACTGGTAATTTATGTCCAAATTTGGTTTAACGTAACACTAGCCACTTTTTTTTTAAGGACCACGTTATAGACTTTTAGGATTCTGATCAAGAAACAAACTGCTCAATATTTATCCATTTGGAGTCAGCATAAAAACGCTGTAACTATATACTTTTCACCGTCAGTATCCACAACCAGCGTTAATGTACAATATCATAGCTAAGCTAAAAATGACACCAGGAATCAATGAGAAAGATCGCTTTTCATTCTTGTGTGCTAATCTGTTTCCTGTGAACTCACAGACAACCACATAGAGATTATGTTACACTTTCCCAATCGTCCTGCGAAAAGGACTGCAGGGAGAGTTATATTATAGCAGCTTTCAAATGGATGAAATAGGAAGCACTGCAAACTAGGGGAGACAGAATCTGCTTACGAGGCAGAAAATGTTGGATATTGGTCTTGGCAACCGTATAATGAACTATACACTGCATAACATATTGCTAAGGTGCTTGAAATTTGGAATATCTACTATGCTGTACATTTACAGATAAGACACACAATGTGCTAGTAGGATAGAATTCTGCAGAGTTGCATATTGTGACAAATATTTTCTTGGTCAAGTGCAAAATCCAATAAATCCGAATTTGAGACCTGGATCGGTTTCCTCTAAAAGAATCATTTTCATTTCATGCTTAAACTAGCATCTGTTAGGAACAATACTCAATTTTATAAAGCATTGCACATTTTATACAAAGAAACCTGTTTACCATAAAAGTTTTTTCTCATGGTGTCTATTGATCTGTTTTGTTTATCATCTGGTTGGAAATTCTTGGAGAGATCTGAAGGTGTTCGGCTTGGCTCCCGTACAACTTTAACTTGTTCAGCTTTGAGAGCGATTGCTTGTTCTAAAAGCCCCAGGTTGCCGCGGGTCATCATGTCATACATTTCTGACTCATCAGTTACACCTGATTTCTGTGAATGGGTGTCATCGTCCTTATCATCATCCGACCTGACTTCCACAATCACTGAATATTCAGGTTTAGGACTGAACTGTCCTTCACAGTGGATTTTAGGGGAATCCTGAGAAACATGTGGGTGATCTTGATTAACCACCTCAGAGGAGTGCTCTTCTTCTTCCTCTTCATCGTCTTCCAGATCATCATCATCATCTTCATCAAGATCATCATCATCATCCTCATCTTCTTCTTCCTCATCCACATCCTTCTGCAGCTTGGAGGTGTCCTCACAGTTGACGTCATCCCTTGGCTCGAGACACAACTCGCTGCTCCGTTCACTTGTCACCTCAATGACCTCTTCAGCATCTTCAGTCTGAATGATGATCTCCTTATCACACACATCTTCTACAAGGGCTTCTTCCACCTCCTCTTGGACTATCTGTACAACACTCGTGGTTGGTTTTGGAGAGTCCAGCTCACTTTCTGCTAAATGTCCCTCTGACACTAGCGTTTGCTTGGCAACATGCCCCAGGTTCAAAAGAGAATTGGCAATGATTTCTTGGTAGCTGCTATAACTAGGTTTTGCTGGGGAACTGTTTTCAGGGTTAGATGTCACCTCTTCATATGTTGTTTTTTCAACTGTGACAAAAAAGAAAAGCAGATAAAAAAGGTTGTCCATGCTGCCTGTAGTTATTATATGAAAAAATAGATCTTACAATTATCTAGCTGTAAATACATAAACACTGCCACAATATAACCCTCATTAACTGAGTTGTGAGTCTGATGGCAGGTCAACACATTCTAGGATCACGTCTGGAAAATCCAGCCTTTAAAGACTGTTTAATGTGCTCATTGCAAAAGAAGACTGACTTTCATTTTACTCTATCCTAATTTCACTAGAAATGATGTCACTCCAAGATCTCAAAATATAACTTTGTCATAGTGAAGGAAAAGGGATATACACAGGTTTTCTAAATCAGGAGCATTACCTTCTTCAGTACATGGGCTGGGTATATCTTTGGGTTCTGTTGTCTCAGATTCCTCCTCTGTTTCTTCTAAAGTGCCCTCTGAGTCCTCAGACCCAGACTCTTCCTGTTTCACCTCCGTTTCCTCACTTCCATCACTGTCCACATTGTACCCCTCATCCAGTGCCAGCTTGAGCGGGTGCGATTTCCTTTTAGATGACAATTGCTCCGCTTCAACATCCTGCAGCTTGCGTTTCCGCGCCAAAGGGCAACTTTGTAAACTGTTAGATAAGACATGAGGAGAAATGTTTTGAAAATAGTACACATTTTTTGTTTTATCTTTAAAGTATATTGATTGTGTGTTCAATGTGTTCACTTATTGACACGCAAACAAATAGTTGTGTTAATATCAATTGTAAAGCTTAGTTTTAAGTAGAAATAAATATGGTAGTGGACAAACGGTGTGCTCTTCAACAATAACCCAGTGGTTAAATCATGATGGAAGCAGACCTTTGCCCAAAGGGACATTTTTATTATGTTTTACATTCACCACTTGTCTTCTTTGGGCACAATTGTCTTTATACCTTAGCAATAAAAACTGCTTGGTATTCAGGGAATCTCCAATAAGAGAGCAACCTTTAATTTAGTTACCTTCCGCTGAGCTGTCTTTTATTGCTGAGAAATGTTTTGCCTAATATAATCACACACTTTTAACCTTTTCCATGCAAAATGCATATTGGTACATGGCTGAGAGAAATCCTATTTCACACAACAATCAGCTGCCACTATTGACAATAATATATCATTTTGTTTTTATTATCTCACTTTTTTGGTTTGAGTTCACCACCTACATGTTCTTTCTAGAACCACAAAGTTAAAGATGTTTTATCAAGAATGGTTGAGCAACAGCATCTTTTCCTGCAACCCCATGATTTGTAACTGACATATAGATCGGATCATGCAATTTATAGGTGAAGAATAGTCCTGTTCCTGAAATTAATAGGCACCCTTATCTTTGCCCCTATTGCTGAATTAATAGTGGCTGCTTGAGGATGATGGGAATTGTGTCGGCCCCTGATGCCAAACGTACCTTCGATGTCTTGCATACTTTCCGCTTGTGTGTCCTGAGCCGACGCAGCCTGGTGTGGGACAGCTTGAGAGGAAACAAATGAGAGGAATATTTTAACACCACGGGAGCCAGCAGGGGACTAAGAACTCTGTCCCTCTAACCATCTTGTTCTCATACTGAACATTTCATGTTTAATTCTACTGAACCACATGCCCTGAGATCCATGTGCTTCAGTTTAATGAAACACTTCACCCCATCTAATTAATTGAGTGCTTCATTACAGTTTTATTACTATGCTTAATTAAAGATTTGCATGTGCACAGTTCAAAGTCTAAGAAAGGTTGCTGATGTAGTTTAGCTCATTGAGAGTTGCTGGCCCAAGTGCAAGGAGTACTCTTTACATAAGCTCTGTAGTCAAGGAAACAGGATTCCATGTTGGTCCTCCAGACATAAGTGAACTACAACTCCCATAATCATCATTCTTCAATAGGCTGACTGCAGAAAACGGTAGAATCATTTTATCAAGGGGTGGAGAGCTGAATGCTTTGGAGAAACTACCAGGCCGTAGAATTTTAAGTTCTATTAATGTGATACACACATGAGTTTTAAATGTGTAACAATTAAAATAATAAGCAAAATAATTGTTAACAGCAATTATCAGTACTTGGAATGTTTTTATATCTAACTCTGAAGTTAAGAATTTCTGTAAATGCAGGAAGTAATGTGATTACTTGGAATAAGTACAAATTAAAAAAAAAACTAGCCAGACTGAAGCATGCACACGGAACACTGTTGACACTTTCTCCACACACCACACTCCCTCTTACCTCACTTCCTGTCCTATAAGCTCTGCTGGGACTGCTGTAGAAAGAATAAAAAAAAACTCTATATTAATGTATAAAAAGAGGTTTTTGTTTCTAGACATATCAGATGCAATTGGGAAATATTACCAGGTTTTACGGGTTTCTTAAATGGTCTAATATTATAGGCCTACACAGAGGTACTGTATTACTGGGCCTGGGAATTGTATTACATGATAATATTGTAACTGTCCCAGGTGCATATTTGAATATGAAAGGTGTTTCACCCTTTTGAAGTAATTGAAAATGTGCTACAAATCTGCAGTTTTTGAAGGCACCGAAGATCATTTGGGAACCATTACTCTATTACAGTGTTAATGAGCAACAACTCCCAAAATCCTTTGCCAGCATAGGTTATGAGCATCTGCCTCCTGTAAGAAGCCTTGAGATCTGAGCCAGCGTCCACATCCCTGCCTCTCAACCGAGTGCCTCATTTAGTCGCGGTCCCCAGGGTGCTTGCTGCAGCCTGTGCTCTGTAGATGAATGCTTCTAAGTAATTAAGAGCTTTCCAAAGTTCAGAATGAATTAGTCATAAATCTCGGCTGGTTATAAGAGACGCTAGTATTTTTGTGAATGAATCTAATTATGAACGACTTTAAAGTGGAGGTGCACAGAATTCCTAACTCCTTAGGGTGCCGAGCAACACATGTGACAGGAAGCTTACCTCTGATTGTTTTTGACCTTGTGCGAGTTCTTTTGTCGTCAATTTCTACATTCATCTGTAATGAGAGGTTTGCAGGAACATTGTTAGGTGTGATACTCCAGGAATACTTGGTGTGTTGAAACTTGTGTAATGAAGGTTTACAGAGAAAACACTGTCCCGAATGTTTAAACCAAACATCTCCTAAAGTGATGATAGTGAGTAAGCAACCAGGCATACAAACTATGAGTCTGTGATAGACACATCTAATAGAATCATGTAAAATTTCTTCTGCAGTCTTTAACATATATCCTTAAATGCATTGGAACAAGAGCTGCTGCTCTCTCTCTCTCTGGAGAAAGAACTCTCAATTTTATTATACCATGGTTTATTTACCTATGCTATCCAGTTTTGTCCTCAACATTTTGTGTGTGTCAGTTTCTCCTAGCTAATGCTAGACCATCTGAACACTTTGTACATCACAGAGAGTGAGCAACGCATTTCATGTAACATACATAATAGGTTGAAAATCACTGCCTAGGAATGTAAATCCAGTGAGAACCTACAGACTTTTTTCACACATCTTTACAAGGCTCTGCTGACCCAGAATGCTTTGCACAGCAGTGATATTAATCTCAAGAACCTCATTACCTCATAAATATTGGTGCTCTGGTATATTAACATGGTTAATGGCATGAGAGGATTTTGAGGAAAGAGATCATTTAGTTGTTATAATGGATTCAATCTATTACCTTATTAAATGCACCATTGTTACATAGGCCTTGGTACTGTAAAATACTGGCCAGGTGGCAACCCTATTGTAACATACTAATTCATATATTTACGCTATTAAATGTATGATTGTTACATACAAATTTATATAACTTATTACACAGCATATATGAGACCCTCCTGTTTACCAGAGCTCTCAGCATGCTTTGCTGGTTTTTGGGCCTTCATCAAAACAGGAAAACATGTAAATATAACATTGATTAGTCCCTGTAATAACCAGCGACTAATGTTTTTCTCTGTTACAATTTATTACCTCATAGTTACATAGATTTTTTTTTATTTGTTTTTTACAAATATATGACTCCAATGTCCAAACACGACACATGTTTCGGTAAACAGAAATTGTAAGCATTTAATTGTGCTGCTAAAAAACCTTCTGAGTTCCTGGGAGGGACTTACTAAGCTTTAAAAAGGCAGAGAGTAAAATGCTTTGTTATTAATGGTATACTAGTGTTACAAAAGAAATAACATTTGAGGTTTCAAAAGAGCAGACTATTATTCCAGTTAGTAAGTCCCTCCCATGGTTCCTGAGAGAAAGCACAGTTCAGATTGAGAAACATGGCTGCCAGTTTTATTAGAAGAGGATGTCACTAGAGATGTTTGCAGAGTAGAAATGATTCCATAGCATGTATTCCCTTTAGACCCTCTCCAATGTTTTTCATTTCCAAGGAGTGGAGTCTCTGGGGGGATTTAATTTCTAATTCTACTGGATTGTGTAGAGAATTGAAACGTTACCATCTCAATAGAAAGCTACCCAACTACATAATAACTATGTTAACTGCAGCTCTACACTGCTCCTTTACAAGGGATTTACTAAGAAATTAAAACTGTAGGAGATCCAGGTGAAACCGAATGCTATATGACAAAGTCCTTGGTGACTTACTTTAGATTCTTAATTTTAGGGAAGCAAAACCATCAAATATGCTCTTGGAATTGGATCGAAGAGGGGAGGAGTAAAGGGTTATTTTGAAAACCAGGAAGTGATGGGTTCTGAGGATCAGTATGGAAGCTGAAAGAGTAGTGGCCACATTGAATGTTTTCCCAGCAGTGGCGGTAAAGGTAAATCAAGCATACTTATAAACAAATTGTAAACACTAATCCCGCTGGGTGGGAGTACTATTTCCAATTTCATGTCACGGAGCTGGCAGTTTGCGACATGAGATGGTTAGATTACAGAGTTTGTTAGTCTTGGTGCAAGGGAGATTTGTAATCATGAAGCTCAGTTTATTTTGTACAATGATCAGCGTTCCCTCTGGAGGTGTCCTCCCTGCTGCTTGATTTAAATATCCCTGACAGCAGGCCCATTGTTAGCAACATTTAGAAAAGGAATAAAACAGCAGCATCTTCCTCTGTGGCTAACACAAAGGATTCCTCATATCCTCCATGTGATGCTGTGCAGCTTCTTCCGTGATTCAGGGAATCCCCTTTCAAGGAGCGTGTGGCAGATCAGTACACAGATTCTCATGAGCTGGTTATCAGACACTTAGTGCACTGAGCTGTGCTATCTATTATATATTGCGCATCATGCATTGCACACCAGTCACTTGGCGCACTGACCTGTGCTGCGTACTGTAAGAAACTAAATGAATAATCAGTCAACAAGCAATATGGCTGCTACCTAAATCACTGACTCCTTATTATGTCATAAAGCATAATTTTGTATGTTAGTGATGTCCAAAATATTCATCAGCAGGACTCCCAGGAATACTAGAATTTCCACAGGGCAAATAGGAAGGGGTCAGCGTCTGTCAGAGGCCACGGTTGCCCCTACTGGCACAGGTAGATGTAGGAGAGAGGCATTTGAAGAGCTAAAAACAAAGCTTTCATCGTCCAGTCTGTTCTAAAGAGCTTGCATGCTGAGCATCAAGGGCCTAAATCATAGGTTAAAATGTGGCTCTACTGGAATTAAGTCAGCCAAGTAACATTTTTACGAAGTTTGTCTTATGTGCAGCGTATAAGAGGCCTCTTACCTTGACCTCTCTGCTGGCTAATCTTTTCCTTGTCTCACAGCTGCTAATCTTCTCCCCCCGGGTCCACCTTTGATTTAGCAGCTCACCCCGGAACTCATTTTCTGTGGATACCAAGAATATTGCAAGAGGGTTAGATGTACTTATAATTAACGTGCAAATAGTGCTACTGATTGAAATCGGGATAATTGACATTTTATTTTCCTGCATTCTAGTTCTGTGAGGACCAGTGATTTGTAAAAGAGCATTAAATATTTATTTCTATGCAGGTTACAGCAAGTACTGGCATTTACATCATGTGTTCAAAACAATTTTTCGAAATCAATACACATTTGTGTTTAGAGAAAATCATATAAATAACAAATTTTGTTAGGCAAGCTGTGCTGAAAACTGGAAAACTGCGGCTTTAAACCTCTGCTTGTCAGAAGGTTATATAAATGTATTATGCACAGGTGCCAGTCCAAGGAATATAAAGCAGGTCTATCACTGGCACACATTGAGCTTTCTAGAAAGGATAAAAGGACACACATATATACAGTAAAATGACAGTCATTTGCTGTCCTTGTGGGGGGAGGTTGCTTGTGATGTGCAATGAATGCTGCATGGAGATTTGCTTGCACACAATTCCTCTGCAGTTACATTTACGAGGCCTGATGGATTGTAGAGCGGCTGGGGGTTGGTCCCATTATATTCACACTCCCCTCCCTTACTTCTTTCTATCATTCCCCATAATGAATCTTGCCTGCAGTAAAAATGGCATTTTCTTACAAGCGGTTATAGAACGCCAGCCAGCCAGTTTCCCTCCTCTTCCCTAAAGTCACAGTTAGGACCCCACCATAATGGGATTTTTTTCTGTGACAACCAAATACCATGATCTTTAAAACATATATTCCAAACAGTCACTGAAGACAAATGGCAAGATGTGGGGTGTAGCGGTAGAATACCAGTTTCCAGTCATTGGCATGCTCTATGTGACTGCAACTCACTGAATGCAGTTTTTAAATATTATTTTAATGTAAAATACAGCTAAACATTTTGCTATAATAAATATCATTTTGTAACTCTATATATAGCATGACATCGTTTACTCCCCCCCCCCCCCCCCCCAACTAAAATTGTTTGCAGCAGTTACTGCCATTACCTTTCCTTTTTAGTGATCTCCTCCTAGGACTGACCCTTCTAGTAGTCTAAGTGTTTTAATCATGGCGACCTTTACTCATCAATTGTTATTGTCCATGGCAGAGCTTGTGTAAAGCCTGAAAAATGATTGTCAGTTGAGAGATAACAGTAGTGACATTATTGGGAATTGTGACCTTAAGTTTGGATTGCCACCCAGGCAGTGTTTTACCAGTAGGCCTTAAATATTGGCTTCAGACCAGTGTTAGGTCTATGGAGGCAATTGTGTGATCAGTAAATTTTTGAAGAAAAGGTGGCAACCCTACCGGAATTTGAAGGCTAGTTCAGGTGGGTTATAAGACACCAAACGTTGATGGACCATGTGAAAAGAGATACGAGCATAGGATGCTTAGTTAACGCATTACGGTAACATATACTCATAATCGGCCAAACTAACTTACTTAATTGAATGTAAAATATTCTATACTAGAATGAATTATTTCCTGTCAAATGGAAATCTGCATGTACACATTATTCAATCATAATCTTTTTGACATTAATATATGTCCAAATATAAATGTGAGACATTTTCTGTATTGGGTGTGAATGGAATCATAGATCTGCCCCTACGACATCTTGAGACTCTCCCAGTGCAACTATAGAACATAAGCACTGATTTGTAGCTTATTCTCCTTATGCATTTACACATATTGCATTGCCATGGCATTACAGTTTGCTTGTGCTTTACTGTGGAAATTGCACCACGGTTTGTTTTGATTCCCGGTATACTTCCCACTGCAGAGATATGGCAGAGTATAGAAAGAGGTAGCGCTGACATTACACATCTGAGAAGAAGCATCTTTCTCTTACCATGCTGCAGGTGGGCGTGCAATTCTGTGAATGAAGCCATAGTAATGACTGTGCCTAAGGAATAACTGGTAATATTTACACGGATGCCTTTCACTTTGAAATATTATTCACACATCCTTATGTGGCAGTCAGTGCCTTGATTTATTAATCAAGGAGCAGAAGGATGTCGGGGGCACACTCAGTACTGTGAACTTCTCTGCAAGGGGCACGGTGTTAAAAAGAAGCTGTTTTTTCAAACTGCCATCACTACAGCATTACATATAGCTGATATTACATATCAAAATCTATCAAATACTTAAGAGTGTGGTACAATTTCTCAATATTATTTACATGGAGACCCGTGCCCACAACATCTGCTAATCTACATTCATTCATTATTTAATGTGATTTTTTTTTATATGTTTGTTATCAAAAACAATATGAAATAATACTTTTTCCTGATGACACAACATGGATCCTGGACATGTGATCCTATAGGAAACTTATAGGCAAACATTACAACCCAAACCACTACATAAACATTTTGCCTTAAAAAACTGCCTTCAATTATAATAAAGTCTTACTTACACATATCCAAATGACACCATGCAAATATATCACAATATAAATCCCAAATAGATCTCAGTCCTGATTACATATTTGCAAATGAATCTCCTCCCTAAACAACTGCCTTGAGATAAAACATTCCTTAAAATGACTGTATGCAAATACATATTCTGCCTGAAACAAACTCTGCCCTGAATACCTATTTGCAAATCTAACTATACCCTAAACAAATGCCTTCACGCATAACATGTCCTATATCTCTGCATGCAAAAAGAACTCTGTTCTTAACTACTACCCTCCCTAAACGCCTATGTGCTAATATAACCCCTCCCTTCACATATGGAGGTAATAAACTGCGGTGTGTAAAATACATTCTTATCACTCTAGGAAGCAATCTTGACATTATTTATAGATTGCGAATAGTTTCCTGCAATATTATATTTTCATGTTTTACCTGAAGATTACATTTCCTGATGGGAGAATATATCTATATTTTGTAGAAAATAGAGACATATGGTTGATTTATAGTTCTGTAATACTCTAATGCACTCATACAGCCCAAGACAGAGAACCCTGCCACCCAGAGAACCCTGGAATCATAGATGTGCCCCTAAGACACCTTGAGACTCTCCCAGTGCAATAAGACACCAAACGTTGATATATATCCTTACACTCCTACAATAAATGACAACACCAAGGTACATACTCCACTATACAACCTGCTGTGGACTGCAGTAAGGGCTACCTTCATTACATGGACTCCACCCTTATAGTTAATGCCATTCTGATCTAACACATTTCTCATTAGATTAACCTTGGAAATGTCACTTTGCTGTTGTTGTAATATTTACATATTGATAAATGACACTATCAAAAGTGTTAGTTCAAGTGACGTTTCCAGGTAGTGACATTGGTTCTGAAATTAGTCCACAGTGCATAATCATACTACATTACCATTACAAATACGGCTTCATTAACACTTTTCCAGTTAGAAATCTACTGGCATTGGCAGAGAGAGAAATCATACTGGGTTTGCTATATGCTTGTGTATTTACATTGTTAAAGAAAGCACAGGAAGTGTGAGGAATCGGTTAATAGCTGCAAATCCTGATGTGTTGAGCCCGCTGTAAACCAATATGAGAGACTCAGTTACGTAGCCGCGGATATAGGGATATTTATTTTCATCTGACCGTTTTCTGGAGATTGCCTAATGATGCATGAGGAGGCCAGCCGTGATGACAAACTAGCATCTTCCTAACTAAATCCTACTGGCCAAACTATCAGGAGTCCTCGCTTATACCACACATCATGCAGCCTGAGGTGCAACATTCTATATTGTCACAGTTCATCACTATGGACCTCTGAATGTACAGTTCCTTTTTTCTACCTATCAGAAAAGAGAGAACTTTTGATAGTATACAAACATGGCACTCCCACCAATACTGATATTTACTGAAAACAATAGCTTAGAACAGGAGAGAGAGCATACCATGTATTCATTTAGCCTGCCGGCTAGAATCCTGAGCAATACATCATTGAGTACTTCATCCAGGAGCTGAATCAAACCTCTAGAGACCTTAATATTAATCATCAAAGTGCAGGGATAGATTTTCCCATTCACCCTCTGTGTGCATCCATCCATCCTTATAATAGAAAAGATTTGCCACACTTTTCTCTTGTTCTATTACTATTCTGTGTGGAAGAAGGAAAGAAGGAGCCAATGGGAGGGTTTAGGGGCAGGGGATGACCTGATATTCTAGCGCATTGTAGCAATAAATATTACTCCATTTTCTCCGACCCCATCATCCATAATATGTGCAGTTTGTAGGGAAATTAGAAAAAGAAAAGCATGGTTAGCACGCAGAAAAACAGAAGCCTTTAGCGTCTGTATAAACCGTTACAAAGCAACAGCTACTTCTCTTTCCCCTAATTTTACTGGTTTTAAATCCTTACGTTATTTTTTAATTGCACTTTGGTCACATACCTGTGTTATTTACAATTTGTCTTTAAGATGTGCCCCGATATGAATGAGTAGTGGATGTACTTTATAATCTTAAAATTAGCATTGTTTGTTTGTTTTTAACATAGCACAGATACTTATTTTTCTTAAATGCACTAAGTGTGTTGCAAATTATGTTGGCCTAGAGCATTTTTGCAAATGTGCTTAGACTGTACTATGGATTGCCACCCAGCCGGCATTTTACTGGTAGGCTGGTATAAATCTGGCTTGCAGCTCATGTTAAGCTTATAGAGGCAATAGCAAAGGCAGTAGTTTTTTGAATAAAAGGGGGTAACTCTAGAGTCTGCTAATACACGTAAGCCGCTCAAATTGTATTCTTTTGGGGACATATTTCCTAACCACTGCACAATTCCTGGAACTTTTAGACGCATACTTCAAAATACAGGAGAGGCATGGATTAAGTCATACTTTCCTTCAAGTAGCATTTCAGAAAGGAGAGAGTGATTTTTTTTTTTTTTTACAAATATGTCTGTAATAATCTATTTTCACAGACATAGAAAGCTATAAGGAGAGCATTTGAAAAACCCTGTATCTTAGGATGTGACCATGGGAAATCTAAAGAATGTTGCTGTGGACAGTTAAAATAAGAACTTGGAGAGCTCTAGTATTAGATTCATATACAACCCTTACCCCAATACTGCTGTCTTAATTCTCTGGCCTATTATATTATGACTAATATTGGGCCTGTGCTGTATTGTTATTTATAAAGGTCAATTGTGGGACAGTGTTCTAAAAGTGCAGCAGTAACCATGGAAACCAATGGACTGCTCCTCTAGGTTGCTCCACTTTCATGCTGCAAAATTCATTTTTTTTCTACTACACTTAATTAATGTATACAATATGTTGCAAGTAATCAAATTGCACTTACCAAGCCCACCCCCTTTTCTTTCCACATTCTGTTCTTCCCTGCCCCTTACTGACAAGAAATAAACACCACAACATACTTTGTTACCGACTAACCACAGTGAATGTATGTAATTTGTAAGATCATCCCTGGCAACATGTTCTGTTATTTAAATGATGTGAATCAAAATTAACCTCAAACAGCAATTGGAGACATACAGAGTTATTTGTTTTCCAGCAATTCTATTAGCATAATTATTCAGTAGGGTTTTTCTGTGAACGTTGGAAAATTGCATTGGGTCCCAGAGGGGAGTGGAAGAAGTTGCTTTGATATATTTTGCAAAACTGTCTGGCACACTAAGAGTTATTAAACAATTTTTTTCCTGACTACAGGCATTTTCATGGAATCGCTAATATACATGTATATGTAGATATATATATATATATATATATATATATATATATATATATATATACATAGTGAGGTTTTCTGCAGGGTATATAGACAGCATACAACATCACAACATTGGACTTGACAGTTTTATTTTAACATTACACAGAAAGCTGGTGATATATAATACATATTACAATGTATATATATATATATATATATATATATATATATATATATATATATATATATATACACTCATGGTATTTACAAACATACAAGACTCCCGCTGCTTTATTCACACCACAGTGAGAAGATACTGCAACATTTCGGTCCCCAGAGGCACTCTTTGTCAAGCTCTATATACATTTCTAATATATATGCATATTTGTAGACATACATATATATATATTTATAGCGCTGTTATATGTACCATATCAAAATAGATGCATTCTAGGTGTGTTTAAGTGTCCTCTTTATAGATGTATGTATCACCACAATTGTGTGTCATCGTCACAGAGGGACAAGGTTAGGAGGCATTAAAATGAGTTTGGAATCTCCCCAGGAGGTTGGGTCTTGAGAGATTGGCAGGTGGGTCAAGTGGTCCTTATCTAATGTCAGGCTCGATGTATGCAACTAGGGAGCAGAAAAGAGATGTTAAGTAACCATCTGTCACCAGCTGCCAACATAAAGGTGAGACAAGGCCTATTCTCACTGCTGTGAAAAAAGGTTCATTCTATTTGCAGCCTTTAGACCGATTGAGATCACCCTACTATCAGTGTTACACCTACACTACCTGACTCGAGCCCCCGCCCCCTCTCTCCCTCAGGGGATGAAGGAACTGCTTTCACTGTCCATCTGTCAGCCTTAACACAAACATGTTCATAATGGAACAGATGTGAATCTGAAAAAATATTAAACATGTTTTAGCTGTTAAACCTGCAACAACAACAAAAAAAGAAAAAAGAAAAAAATCTCCAAAACTAAATTCTAGTGTCTGTGAGATGAATACGGAGTATAGGCTCGATTAGACCAGGAGCATTAAGGCTAGCACTAGTTACTACTTGGGAAATTTATTTGAATTGTAAACATTATCCTACTACATAAAGTTTTCATACTGTATTAAGGTGCAATGTGGTGCAGCCTAGAGTAGTTCTGTGCAGGAGCAAATCTACAGGCAAGAAGGGAGTACAGTAATGACAACATGCAGGGTTCCTTGAATCTAGGGTCTCAGGACTTTTTCTCAAATCTCAGGGTAAATAAGCAGGTTCATAGAGTGAAGGGGCCGGTTTTCAGGGTGAAGAAGCAGATTAGCAGAGTGAAGGGGTTTATATTCTACCCTGACCCAATGACACTAGGACTTTTCAGTTGATGTTTGTCTTACCAATTTATATATATTAAATCCCATATATAAAATCCCAGCTGGAATACAGGCAAATCACAATGAGTTTTGTCAAATTAAATTTCCATTAGAACCTTTTTCTGCTTACACAGGCCTGGGCTGCCCTTTATCCTAACTTAATGGGCTGCATCACTTTTCACTTCAAAATGCTCTAGTTCTTAGGCATCCAGCTGTGGACCTTCAGTCGCTGGAGAACTACAAACCCAATAAATAATTCCCCACCAGTTGTAGAACAGTAACAGCTGCAGGGCTGCCGCTGGACGCATAGGCCTTATAGTGTCAATTTCTGCACCTTATCTATCAGTATCTCTGTCCTGAATGTTTATCTGTGTCTGTCTGTCTATCAATTACTGTACCTTATCTGTCAGTATATCTATCCGGCCTATCCATTTGTGTCTGTCACTGATGATAACAGATGGGCTGATAAAATTGCAAAATGGGCCACTAAACTGTTTTTGCTAAAAAAAAAACTCCACCCCCAAAGCCATCAACTTGCCTAGTTGCTGCATAGATTTTTTTTTAATTAAAAGATTATGTATTTTGAGGGATAATGGTAATGACCATTTTGCCATTGTCTGGAATATTGTCTAGAAGATTATCCTAGTTTCCTTAACATGATATCTCCCCTGAGTCTATCTCATAATGTATCAGTTAAGGCTATCTATACTTACATCTGTTACATAAACTATCCATTGTTTTATGCCAAAGGAAAATGACACATAACATAAAACAAATTTTGTTTAACACCTTTGTACCTTTTTTTTGCACATAACTGGGGCACAAGGAAACCTGGGGGCCTTTAGTACATGCGTAGTCCTCTTACTTTTATTGCTATCCAAATACAGACATGACAAACAAGGCCCTGTATTATTTTGGAGAGGTGTACATCCTGACTGCATCTCTACACACTAACAATATGGATTCCGCCTGTTCTGATCCTCGGGTTGAATGGAATTGACGTTTCTTGCTTATTATTTTTCTTTGTATGTGTTTTCGGTACTCCCCTTCATTACTTTTGTTCTGATTTAGCATCTGAACCCTTTTGCATTCAGTAATAACCAAATACAAGCTGTGTACTTTAATCTTCCAAACACAGGCTGACTGCTGTGAAAATCATACACACGGAACTCCCTGCATCACGCGCTGCTCCTTTTTCCATTTATATGCAAATGTTGACCTTTCACCCCAGCTGGCGAGAAGAAAAATTTTCCTAAAAATGCAAATAAAACGAGGCAGTCATTTCAGCCTCCTTGAATGTTTTATCCGCTTTTTAGCTGAGTGAGGCTATCAAACGCAAACCGAGGATAGCAGCAGTAATTATTTTTATGAATCTACAGTGTAGAAAGAGAGGAGAAATATCAGCTGCCCTGCTAATAGGGAGCGGGTTAGTGTATTTGCTTTGGGGAAATTACAGCAGAGTTGTGTGTAAGGCGAATATTGGAATATATACCCCCTTTAATCCTTCTCTCTATATCCCATGTTGCTACCATAGGCGAATTGTGTCCTAGAGATGTAATATTTAAATAGTTGAATATAATACAGCTTTATTCGTGAAAATAGGGGCTGTGGACTTTAAAGGTATAACTTATTTCAGATTGGGGGATAACCAACCTCTCTTGCTTTCCAACTACTGTGGACCACAGTTCACATAATGAACATCCAACCAAGCATATTAGAAATACCACCGATTGCAAGATGGTAGCTTTCTATTGTTGTCAATAACATACTCACCAATGTTATACCCTACAAACATTGCTTATGACTAATATACTATATTAAACAAATATTAGGAAGAGCATAGCATAGTAGTCCATTACATGCCTTTATGTCCAAACACTGGTTTGAAATAATAGACAAGATTTGGAAAAAAAGATCTTGGGGCAGATAATATAAGAGAAACTATACTGTAAATGTCAGCTAAGCCTGCTGTAGTGGAGTATTACCTTAAATCATGATTCACAATAGTATAACATCATTCCACCTTGGGATCTAGTGAGTAACATTTTCAAGAGGCCCATTCACTAAAAGGTGAACGGAGGTGAACTGCAAAAACCAGGTGAATAGCTCACCTCGACAGAAAAGCAAGTTTTTTTGCAGTTCACTTTTCAGAGCACCACAGTTAATGCATTTTGTTTTCTATCAAGCTATTCTGCACCATTGCTGTAAATAAAATAAGAAATCAATACGGTCCAACTCGCACATGCATTACTGATTATGCAACCCACAAAACATGGACTCCACTGCTATATGTCAAATTGCAACGCATGATTGTGCCCAGGTATTCACTCATTCCATTTTTAATTAGAACAACAATTAAATGGTTTTCCAATATTTGGAGACAGCTATTTTTAGCAAAATGACTAAAGCAACACGCGGTTTGAACACCGCTAGGGATGACAGAAGACTCTACTTTAAGCTAATGAAGTGTGATATCCCATGGTAAAGTATAACAGTTATTATTCTTGGTTATCACCGTCTTTGATATGAAGAAAATATAATACTTTCTACTTAGGTAAAGCAAGCCATGATATCACGGGGCATTTCTGAGGGGTATAACATTACAGCCCTACTGTATATGTATATAGGTATGCCATTTAAATGCAAAATACAGGGTCTTATATTTAATATTGTTGATTCTTTAGATATTTCTGGATGTCACTAAAAATAATCTGGGTGAGATTTGTTATAATCATAGATTATCATCAGTGCTTTTAGTATAGGAAACAGTACTTTGAGGTTCAGCTTCCCTTTCATCTTCAGAGACGTTCAAGAAACATTTCCAAGTACTAACTAAGAACGAAGACCTTGATCAGAGGAATAGCTGTGAAAGTGTCTGTTTACTTTCCTCTGCCTATTATACTTGATGGGCAATACAGAGGAATCATTTCACATTACAGCTGAATATCATGTTTGGTCACTTGACACCATTTTGTCCACTAACCCAGTTTTTAACATTCAACCTCATACGAATTAATTCCCTCATGCTTTTGGCACCCAAGCTTGCCTTATAGGATTACAGTGCATTCACATTTCGCATGTTCATTGGATTCCATCCTAAGCCCACCACACAGGTGTAGTCATTCAGTCACTGATCCGTGATCTCAGAAGGAGGTGAACGATGAATACCATAGCAGCGTTACACATAGTAGGTCAGGTAAATCACAGTGGTTGCTCATGCTATGGCTGATGCAGGTGTAGGGTAGTACAAGTGGGGCTAGCAGTTGACCACACCCACATGGCTCTTGTTCATTGGCAACTGCCTAGTGTATGCTACATTCAAGCCATCCCTGAGTAGGGAAATCCATTCTAGGGTAGGTAAAAGCAGAGTACAAACACACTGTGAGTGACTGAGGCCAGAACAATAATTCCATGGAGGAAATGAAAAACAGCTGCATTCAATGAGCAATCCGGACAAGCTGATTAGGAAATGTAATGGAAATTGTGGCAGAAGAAGAGCTGTTTATCCAGTAAATACAGGCTTTTAAATAAATTACAGAGGATGGATTTAAAAAAAAAAAAAGGTTCTGAATTTGAGATGTGTAAAGATGGTGTGTGTAGCGGACAGATTCTGCAAACTCAGCTGCCTTTCTGCGAATCACGTGTTTTCCAGCAATAATTCAAAAGGTTCTCTTGAAATTTCACCCGATCTAGTTACACTTAAACGCACAGCAGCCTCTCTGCCTTTCACTTGTTTTTCTCATTTCAAAACTGCATCAATGCTAATAAAAGGCTCATCCTTGAAATGCCGAGGAAGGGAAATTGATTTTTTTTTTTTCCTTTGGAAAGCTGTTTTGCAAAATGCTGTTTGTACAAAACTGGGCAGACATAACCGCAACCAAAGCAACTTCTCACAAATCAAATGGGATCTGCATTGCTAATGGGGCAATGCAGAGCTACCACATAACTAGTATATACATAAATATCTGTGTGTGTTATTAATATTTCTATTCTTATTAATCCTGGGTTTCAGTGTCAGAGATACAGATATCATCTATTTGCATAGAGCCCTCGAATATGACTAATGATGCAAATTGTGAAATCTCATATTAGAATGGCAATTATATTCAGATTCACACATATTGTTACAACAAGCCATTATTTTTGCTACATACATGTTAAATTACACCAGCTCTTAAAACCCATGACAATAATCAACATGGGATAAAAATGTTATCATTTTTAATGATTTAGACATTTAAAAAATGGCATTAATTGTACTTGTACTTAAAAGGGAAAAATTACCAGCATGCAGCTGGCTTCTTGTTGATTGGCTGCTTATTATCTATGTTTTTAATTTGTTATAAAGAAATAAAACAGGTGCAGGACTCCTGGGGAGTCGAACACACACATTATTTATCTAATATTTTAGATAAATACCCCTGAACTGATAGACTGATGTTTATTAATAATTATACAAACAATAAACATTTTGTTTATCTTAGACCATTACGTGATGCTCTGCTGAATAGTATAAAGTTTGGGGCATTCATAGGTCATGATTCATTTGAATGTAGTATTATATGTATTGGATTATTGTGACAGCATTATATGTAAGTGCATGCATCATGTTTATATGTGTTGTCTTGAATGCAATGTATGAGTGTAAACTGAATGGTACGGCTTGAAGAATTCTAATAATGGTTATCTGCAATCTAAGCTTCAATCTCAAATATGTATATAGGTTTCTAGTTCAGGCACTGTGTGTGCTAATATGATGGATGATTTATTTTTAAAGTGTACTCCTGTGCAGACTACAAAGTACTGTATTTAACTTTCCTTTGACGAAAAGCAGGCAACCCTGTTGCCATTGTTTTTGTTTTTTTTCTTAGTATCACATACTTTGCCAATGGCTTTATATTTATCACTGACAGAATATCATCACAGAACTTGCACCTTGTAGCCCATGTGTCATGGTGGTTAAAGTATGAGCTGCTATACAGTTGTGAATAAGAGCTAGTTATTGGAAGATGACACTATATGAATAGACAGGTTTATCTCATTTTCAGTTCTTTTAACAGAAGCAATGTATGTTTAAACATCTCACTTATAGATAGTATAACTGCTATATCCCACTTAATTTTTAGAGATCTCAAATCTGGATCACCAGTCATGCTTTAGGTGTTGTATTCACCTATACAGGTTTTAAAAAGTGTTTAATAATTTAATGAGAAAGTACTAATTTCTAATTTTCCTAATCACAGTAGTGCGAATAGCATGTCACTATCTCTGAACCCCCAAATAATACTTACTTTGAATTGTTAAGTTTCATGAAACCTCCAGGCTCAAAAGATCCACAAGAGCAACTAATGAACTGGTTCCGTATTGAAATCCATTTGGTCCCTGTTAACGAATTTACAGCCGGCATGCCAGTAACATAGAATGAAACAGAAGGGATCTGGATATTGATGGGACACGTTTGGATCAAAGGTTGCCTAATTCAGTGGCCAAGACTTTCATTCCACTAGAACAATTTGATGCTTTCAATTTATTGGCTTCTGCCAAGTCCCAGCTGTTTAATTTTCACTAATTATGACTTGTTTGAAATGCCTGGTTAGAAGTCACCTGGTCCTCCTGTCACCTCTCAGCCCCCGTATCCTTGATGCGAGGGATAAGCCATGGAAATATGCTGACTTCATTTGTAAAACATTGTAGCTATAAAATACTTATGAATGGCAACAAAGAGAGACAGAGGCGTGTGTCATTTATTGGACAATAATAAAGACACACATTACCTAAAAGAAAAGACTCTTAACCTCCTCAATGCCACATAGTGTACCGTGTACAACATTATTTAGATGTAATGTAGGAAATTCAAATCAATTACTCCATCTTGAGTCCTGCCCTAGACCACAGATGGTCAAGCCTTAACTTCCCCTGTCTATACAATGCAAAACATGCACTATAGCCCTGTGATGACTCCCATAATATGAACTAATTATCAATTGAGTGCTCATAGCAGTAGTTGTAGTTTAGCTATACTTTTGTTTATCCTGGAGGCAGTTGTCCAAGCTGCAAACCTTACATGTTGCTAGTAAAAGATTCCAACTTTACTCATTGAACATTTCTAGTAACAGTGAGTATTAGTAGCTATCTCTGGTCTAAACTCAACACAAACTCAGTATTCTCAGTTTACTTCTCTTATCTTTTGCTTTCCTACAATTACAAAAAAAAACATTTGGTCTCCTGTTTAACAGACAGGGATTTTCAAGGAGGACCTGTAACATTAAATTAGCATTAGGGTAGTAATTGCAACCCTTAAATTACTGGACTCTTTTAATAAGGTATGTTATGGAAACACCAACAACTAAAACCTAAACTTTGTGTGATTGTGTTAATCATTTAATGGCAATACAGTGGGGTAGTATTTAGCACTGAAAGCATTAATATCCATGGCCTTAGAAATATAATCAGTCACTAATGTTACAAATATTATTTACAAAAATCACAGCAGCCATTAATGGCTATATAACCCCACCCTCCAGTACAACAAGCCCTGCTCCAGTATAACACTGTAAGAGCAATCATAGCAAATGTCTTTTTTTTTTTTTCAACATGGAGGCAGAGTGGATGAACCTTTGTGAAAATGTTACTGTTGTTGTAATGCTGTGAGTGGAGGCGCACGCAGCTGTTTCCAGCACTATAAATGGGGCTGTTCTAGTCCTGCCCTCAGGCCCTGTTGAGCAGTTATTAGAAAGCCTTCAAGAGTGACTGAATGAATCTCCTCAACTGGTTCATTCTCTCAGCATGCTGCAGGAGTAATGTGGTATGGGATCCTGTGAAGGGCTCTGCGCACCTTAGTGTTGGACCCAAAGAGCTGCCTTAATAACTGTGACATTAAAACATAAACCTATTATTAATATTTCCTTAATGTGGTAACTAGTTAACTAGTTAAATTAGTTTATTATACAGGGTGACTTAATACCACAAAGCTTCTTAGCAAAACAGTGTGCATTTAACCCATGTATTACCAAGGTTGATCTCTAATTGAAAGCCCTATAAAAATCAGGGGAGTTGGGCTCTTCAGAGCTTCTAATGATAAATAAGTCAGATATCCAAGCTAGTATAGACTCTCAAAAGACCATGAATGTGGTGATGCATAAGATGAGGAGATAAGGACAGACTACATTAAAAGGTTATTTGAATAGATTGTTGCCTTAGTTTCCATAGAACATGTGAACACTAGTCACACACAAAGATTATAAATAAACCATCTATAGTGAAACAGTATCTGATCTCTGGACCATTACACCATTATTGAGTAAAAATTCCTCATTGCTTGCCTGAAAGTTAAGCATATGTTTCACTAAGTATAGTTTGCTCCTAATTGCACATTTTGTGGTGTGTACTGACTTAGTCCTTGAAGCTCAAGATGGCTTCACATGTCGTTGGGTACTGTTAAACTGGGCCAGTTAACCATTTGAGTGCCAGAGGTCTGGCACACAAATTATTTGTAACCTAAATGCTTTTCAACAGTTTTTTAAAATTATCTTTTCAATCAAGTGTTGTTTGTTCACTTTGATGTTGAGGATAAAATATACTTTTATACAATTTTCTGTTTATAAAATAACCATATCCATGTACTGCTAAGCAATTTTCCAATGGTACAAACTGACTCTATAGCCTGCATCTGAGAACTTAACAAGTGTTCATTCACAAACTTTATAGTACCACACATCTTACAGGTCTTACTACTAAATGAATTACAACTATTGAACAACGTGCTTGGCTTTATAAATGAGTAATCAGACATAGATAGATAGAATATGTAGATATGCTTGTGTTAATAAAACAATCTAGTAAAGGTCTGTGTCTCATATAGATTATTGTATTGTCATGAAAATTGTAAAAGTTTTTTTTAATATTATTGACTATATTTTTATATATATATATATATATATATATATATATTGTGTGTACTTTAAATTGCTGCATAAATACATATACATCCATACACAATGGGTACACTGTAAGTATGTATTATATTATTAAAACATGTTTTACCAGAAAAAATACACTAGGTGTTCTCTAGTTTTAAATTATGCTATCCAGGTATTTAACACATACTCTATAGCTGTATATATTAAACTCATGCATATTATCTATACATATTACAAGTATATGCATAAATGTGTGTGTGTACGTCCTATGTACAATATGGATTTTGCAAATACGTTTATTATTAGTGGATGTAGGTGGATGTCACACATGTAAAGGCCAGGCTGTTTACTTTGTGTTGTTTTACACTCTGACTACACATATTCACACTAGCATACACTCACACAGCCCTGTTCACTGTAGCCGGTGAAGTACTGAAGACAATAATCACCCGGATACAAAGCGATATGGGCAGGGGGCTGCTCCCATGCCTAGTTTCTATGACAGCATCCAGACTCTGATTCCTGTATCCCTGGCCTTTGTTTGCCTTTAATTAAAGTGACCATATGGAAGGAACTGATAATAGCAGCAGATGAGGCACAGAAAAATGAATGACTGTCATGAAAAGGTTTTCTAGCCTTAGATATATTTAAATGCAAGCTTGAAGGCCTGACAATGAGCATTAGATAAGATAGCACGCAGGCGCATGCAGAGACACTCAGCCTGGTAAATACTACTACTCAACTTGATGAAAGACCTAGGCCAGATCCGAACTAAAAAATGCCTTCCCCTTAATCAATGTCTCATACCCACAACCAGAGTTTTTCGGGGTGCAGGGCACAAACCTCCATGATGTACCCCAAACTAACATCACTCTGCAAAACCACACCTCAACATCACTCTTACAAACTTTATTGTACTTTATACCCTCACAGCAAGTAAAACGTGTTATTACTAGGAATGCACACCAATGGAAATCCTCCTGCCAGAGCAAATAGAAACAGAATGGACCCTGCCCAATTGGAAGCCATTGATACAATACACACAACAAACAACAGCCCCCTCTAAACACTTACTTTTTACACCCACCACCAAACCTTACACCAGTGACACGATTGTGCTAAAACCCACAGATCATACCTTGATATACAGAGAAGCTACTTAATCAATGGCTTTTATCTCTACCAATGTGAAAATAACCTTCCACAACAATCGCTAGCTCCGCAGACCAACAACCAAGGCCCAAAACACCTCATCTGTCCTTCTCCAACTCACTCGGAGAGTTTAATTCGTGGCAGCCCCCATCACGGGGTGCAGGGAGGCCCCTCATATCGAGGGGAGGGGGTGTACGTGAGTTTCCTCACTTCAAACACCTTTTGGGTCACTGAGAAGGTCCCCAGAGAAAGCGATCTCCAGCAACCGCTGTCCGTGGTGCTGAACTCCTGGCTCTCTGGCATCAAAGCTTCAGAGCTGACTTACCTTGCTGGGCTATTGTGTGTTCCTTCTCACAATGACATCAAGGAGAGCAGTCAGGAGATGTTCATGGCTGGAGGAGGGGAGATCAGTAAGTAGTGAGCTGTTTGTTGGTCCAAATTAAGGGTTTGCACTCCTTTCAGTGACCAGGCTTGGTGGGTCGAGCAGGATCTTCTTTACTTAATAGCCAGACTCATTAGTAGAACAAGGGCAGAGAGGGGAGGGTGCTGCAGTTTTAGAAGATACTCCTGAGGTCCAGCCTTGCAATGTATCTGTTTACTCTCCGAGGTGAAAGAAATGTACAGTACAGCATCAGAAAAAAAAAAAAGATGGAGCGATTCACTTCCTCCGGGGAGAGAGTGGGCAGGACCCTTCTTCTCAGATCAAGCTAGTATTGTCTCTGATCCAGTTAACAGAAGGTGCCTGGCTCAACCAAGCTGATTAATAATTAATATGCAAGATCGTTGGAGATTCTTCAATGGGGAGGATACAAACGTTGTGCACGTTACAACTGTCATCCTAATCCCCCCCATGCATTGTCAGGTGGTGGTGCAGTCCAGTAATTTCTAACAGCTACACCCAGAGAATGACAGATGCCCTGAGTGGGCAGAGGTGGGGAAAGTTCCACTTTTCAAGCCATATCTAGTGGGATGGATGACCTCTTCCTTCAAGGAGATAAAGCACCAATGAGTGGACCTCCATGAAACCAATAACTCTCTGCACACGCTCACTATAGAGCACAGTGATCAGCTATTGGGCAGTAAACAACAGCACATGTCAGCAGCAGCAAGAAAATGGAGCATTTAACCCTTTCCCCACCAGGGTTCCTTCAATGAGTTATGCCCGGCACTCCCAATACTATTAAGAAACAGTTTTTACTATATCAGGTTTAATTTGGTCCTCAAACATCCTCTTTCATCATTTTTACTCTCAGTTATAAGATGGTGAGTTTAATCATAAAGCAATGTAGCAATCTTTTCACGACATTGATTATTTTATGGAATTGAAATAATACCTCTTTTTTGAAGATTTTAATCTCATTGTTTTTTGCGATATTTATAATTTATTACATTTTCTGAAACTGTTTTATTGATTTAAGATTTTTTTTTCTGAAGAGAATAGAACATCAATTTTCTTATTCTTGTGCAAAAATGTTTGCACAAAGCAAGAATAGATAAAATTATATTT
The DNA here is from genome assembly GCA_036172795.1 of Pelodytes ibericus. Classification (NCBI taxonomy): domain Eukaryota; kingdom Metazoa; phylum Chordata; class Amphibia; order Anura; family Pelodytidae; genus Pelodytes; species Pelodytes ibericus. The sequence goes on from CM069862.1 coordinate 133,650,759, forward strand.
GTAAAGAAAATAGTTTATAATCACTAATAGGCAAATTATTTACATAAGATCTGCAACAATAGCAAAACAACTAACATGCAGCATAATGAAATATACCAGAGATTGCTAAGGTAATAATCATATAACAATAACAATTTGTCACACAAAAGCTTACTGAAGACAGTGTGTATATACACAAATGAATAATAAAATGCATGTTTTCTTCATATTACCACCTCTGATACCCTGGCACAAGCAATAACCTGCTCACAAACATTTTTTACTAACGTGTAAAATGCTTAGTTTAGCTCATTACTTTGTTCATTTAAAGCCCTAAGCAACTCCAAGAGTGTTCCTATTCATTTTAGACTTTTAGTAAAACAAATGTTGATGCTTGTTTTTGGAATGTAATTTCCGTTTGGTTAATATACACAGTACAGTATTGGCAACAAAATACACCAATAATACTACCTGATTATTAATGCAGCAATAACAAATATTCTTCTGAAAGGATGGTTGCTATGGATTTACATTCATTTAGAAAGCACCATATTCATTATTTGTATAACACAATCCAGTTTGGAAGGATTGGTCCATATTTGATAGCCACTCTTCATCTTTTTGTTTTGTAATTTTGTAGATGTAGGATTGTGTTATTGATACTCTGTCCCACTGAGTTACAGTTTGGTCATTTGGGAGTATTTTTTTTTTTATCAGAATACCAAATTCAAGTCACATTGACTATCAAGGAAATCTATGTGGACATCATTTAAGCTGCTCACACAACTTGTAAGACTTGAACTCACATCATCTTATACACCAATTGTGTCCAACACTGGCCTTCTAGCTTTCTTGGACTCCACCCAGGACTTTTGACAATTTTGCCATTTCATTTTAATTTGTACAGTTGTCACCTTCTGTTCTTTCCCAATATTATGGTTTAATTATGGTAATAGGATGTATACTCCTTATAAACTTAACACAATAATGAGTATTTTTATCTATTTTTATAACTTCTCTGTCATGTCCTATATAAGATTTTTTTTTTTAACACTATAGCATATGTGAACTGTGTCATACATATGTCCCTTTTGTATTTCATAATGTGGATTGGTTACAGGGATATGTGTTATAGACTCTATATTATACAATACTATAACTCCATTGAGATCTATTCAACTATATCAACACTTATGAGACAGATAGTAAGCAGGAAAGAACAGTAATTTAAAAGATATATTTTAGAAATGTTATCCATAATACATTACGCAGTCTTCTAGGGTGCAACTAGCTAGAAAGCAGGAGATGCATCTGATACAAACTTTACACCCTAACATACAAGAAAGAGAGAGGGATGTGGTGCTGCTGGAATGACCAAGCAGAAATCAGTGCTTTCACAGATTAAAATGATCTTAAAGTCATGGATTTCCCTAAAGTTACAAAAAACTAGAAACCTGCATCCTAATATACCTTAATCTGCTCAGTTGTGGGGGTACAAAGTAACCATTCTGTTAAACACCTCCAATAGTGAAATATAGATGTTCAGTAGAAAATAATTTGAATTAAACCTTTGCCTTAGAGGAACATTTATACAGATTTCATTTTATATTGTAGAATATACTTATAACCTTAATTTTATTTCTTTCTAAAACAGATATTTTCTATAACAACACAGTCTATAACCCTCATTTGAAGTCTCCTAATTGAGTTCCCTTTAAACCAATTACCAAGGGAAGTAAGTGCAGGGAGGTGTATAGAGGACTGCATGGAGTAGAGAATCAGCACCAGGGTGGTGGACAGCTCCCTCATTGCTGCTCAGAATTAATCTTTAGTCCATCAGTTATCTGCTTACACAACCCACACTGCTCTGGGTGTTATCAGAAATAGCAGTCATGGTAAAGTATATTGACGAAAATATTAATTTCTTATATTATATTTATTAACTTATTATATATGTTTATTTATAATTTATACATCTACCTAGTGGATGAGTCTATTAATAATAATAAAAAAAAAAACTACCACAAAAATACATGTGTAAAGTATATCCAGATGTGCTCTTGCAAATAATGCTGAATTTTCCTAAAAATATTCAGTAAAGCACATATTAGACAGCTGAAAATGAAAAAAAAAAAAGACATGATGTGTTTAAGTGCTTTTAATAATTTTCTATTCTTCCATTGAGCAAGCTGGATAAAATAAAAATGTATTTCTGTGAATTAAATGAAAAGCAATTTGTGTTGAATGTGTTTTGTTAAATTAAATTTTTATTTTGTCACCTAAATATGTCTATGTGACCCCCTCTTCCTTTACTTTAACACTTCTTAAATTGCATCATCTCTGAAAAACACTTTTTCTCACTTACATGTAAAATTATCCAAGACTCTTTAATTCTTCTCCAAGCTCACTCAGAGTAAAGTTGTGTCTGTAATTTGTGAGGGTCTAATTGGCAGAAGCCCCTCAGTTACCAGCTGGGTGAAGATTTGCTTGTCTCTTTTTATACTCCTATGCAGATGGGCTTTCTTGCTGCAGACTACAATTAATGCTGTTGTATTTGCTGAATTTAAATGGCCTTGCATTAATATTGTATATGGAACAGCTGAAGTCTTGGGTATGCCGGCGAGGGGAGACCCCGGCAGATGGACAAAACAAAACAAAAAAGTTTTAATAAGCCTTGGGGGCTGACATTGTCATAATGCCCCCTCCCCCAGCCCCCAGGACATGCTTTGTCTGCTCAGTAAGTGTGAGTCTGGAGTTTTCTTTATGAATGGGTTGACAGATTTGAATTGAACTTTTTTTTTCCACTAAAGTTAAGTAAGTTCAGGATTTGTGTTTTATGGTGGCATCAAACTTTATAGCATCTCAGGACAACTTCCTGATTGGCTAGAGTTAAATTATTTTTCTCCCAAACTGACAAAAATTGAGTTTTAGGTAGTTTGTGCTTCATGGTAATAAACATTTATATGCATATTTATTTGCATATGTTAGTAGATAAACATGATATAAAGTAAAGATCATGTCAGATTGGGTGTGATATTAATTTTGAGTAAGTTTTATATCACATTTTTAGTAACTTTTATATGTTTTTTTTTACTAAAACATCAACATTTAAATCTAAATCCACATATTTGTTAACAAGTAATAAAACTTCATGCAAACATTTATACATTTTTACACAACTTCATTTAAATTAAAACAGGGGGGGGGGGGCATAAATGTTACTTTTCTAAACTGTCTAAACAACATGTTATTAACGCAGAATACTTTGCATTGCAATCCCATTTTCTAAAGTATGTCCAATCTGTTAAAGCCTTCACTGTTTCTATGTTTGGTTACCTAATCTTTTCTGCAGAGTTTGGTGATTTGTTAATAAAATAACAAAATGAATCAATTCTCAGTAATCTGAATTGCCATCTTTTACAACAGAAAGCATCTCACATTTGATGATCAGTCTCAATCTGTTGCACACAAGATGCTGTGGGTCATATTGGGAATAGTAGTTCACAACAGATGATTTTTTCTATGTTTTGGAAGAATTATCATCTTTCTATAACTCTATAGAGCTATGATAACAATCCCTTGACAACAACAGTGAAGTCACCACCATAGTAAGGAATATCACAAACACACAGTTTATACACACAGTGTCACTCTCTGGATATGACAACTACACAAAGACTCACACCAAAAACACATATAATGCCACAAATTCACAACAAATACACAACAAATACACACATTCCCTCTACAAACATGTAGAACAGAACAAGATTGACCCCAAAAATAATTAAACCAATGCACCAACCTAGGAAGTTTTCACACAGCTTCATCTTTGCTTCTTGTCTTGTCTGGGATTTCAGTTTAAATAATATCACTCTGAAGTTTACTTCATTCCTGTAAAAGTTGCTGTAAGTCAGAAAAGCTTATGTGCCCAGGAGGCAAGTGCAAGCCCTGGCCAGTCCAATCAGAGCCTGGCCTTTGATAATTACCCAACAATAGACCTGAAGGCAGCCAATCCAGGACAGCAGTCCCTGTGTACAAAAACAATTACTATAGAACATGCACACAATGGGAAACTTCTCCCCCCTCATACTTTGCAAACTGCCTGCTGCAAGTTAGGTGGGTCGCCTGTCCCAGCAGCACCCCTCCCCTGCCTCTACCAATGATACTACAATCACATTGCCTCTGTCACTTGAATGCACTTTACAACCTGTTTGCACACTTTGCTTTATAGAAAAACACTATCCATTAAAAGTTTATGTTACCAGAGCACATAGTGTATACATTTGTGGACTTATTATGATTATGAAGAAGTTGTACAAGTGTGGTTTAAACAGATGGTCCCAACTCCTCTGACACTCAAGGGGTTAACAGTGAGACCAAGAAGACAAAAAAAATTTCCTGTTCCACGGAGATGTTGTAAATTTTTAATCTGCAAGATATAGACATTGTATGATCTCTGACAAAATAGCTGCTGGGGTCTCAACAGAAGTAAAAATGGATCCAAAAATCTTCTTTGAGATGATGCTGTTAGCCAAACACAGCTTCCTAATCTAAAGACCACAAATCTTCTATGGCAGATGCCAGCTCCCCTCCTCAGGGATCCATTAGTACATGCAAATATCTTGATCTAGCCATTCTGCAAACATGGTGCAACTTCAGCTACATTTTCACTAGTTCTGTCATCCTGGTGACATCACAGGCAATCTGTTTTATTTACTGTAATGTTCGAATAAAGGCTTCAACAGCAGCTGCTTCCGTGAGCAAGCACCAAAAAAGCTTTAAGAAATTGCATTAGGGCAAATAATCCCCAGATGTAAGATAGAATATTACTTCTAGACTGCTCTCCCTAAAAGGGTCTGTCTTATTTAATTAATATTCCCAAAACACTATCCATTCATTTTCTATTATCTATTCCCTGACTTCATACTTACATGGGATCTTTTACCAAAATGAGTAGTCTGAGTTTAACCCTTTAAGAGCCAGGGAAGAACCAGTGTTTCTGTCTGATGTGTTTGCCAACAAGAACTTCTTGGGCATTTTTCCTACAGTTCTATTGATTGCCTCTTTACACTATTGTTTGTAAAATGCACTAAATAATATGGCGATGTTAAATGTAAAATAAAGTCAGTCGACACAGAGGGTAATGACTATGACCCAAGTAATTAGATCTAACAATTATTTCTAATGAGAAGTTATAGCCCGTTGGATCGTCCAGCTTGTTTTAGACTGCAGTATTCATTACAAGTATTACAAACAAAATAGTCAGTGATCTAAATTTGTCGAAGTTGCTACCAAAGTTCTTCTCTAAACTCGAACGAAATGAAAGAATAGTCTTCTTAGTTGTAGTTGACCTGTTAAAAAATATTTAGCATTAAATAAAGGTATATCACTTCCTGGCAACTATGTTACAGTCCCAGCGGAAGATGTTAGCCATAATACATAACACACAGTTATAATGGAGGACGCCATTTGCAAACAGCTATTCTGGAAATAAATGCAGCCATTATTGTATGTACACAACCCACAAAAGACACACCTGACTGTAACTGTGTCATACATGTAAATATACAAAGTTTTAGATATAAATGTGAGATGATCTATAGTCTGAATAACCAAAGTCTGAATAACCAAAGGTTAAAGAGAGGTTTTTTTAAAAAGTCGAACTATTTATAGTCAGCCATTGACAGCAAAGAGCTGATCTCCGCACAATATTTCCAAGATCCATATGACAAGCAACGGCTAAACCAGTTGTGTTAAAATGTACCGTTCACAGGATTTTCTTCATGTTTTTTAAAAAAAATTGGGAATCGAAAACAGCAGTTTGGTTTGGCCTCTGAATTGAAAGGGCAGGACTGCTTTCACAGAGCCAGATGGAAGCACGGTCAGGCATTGATCACAGCTGGGGTGGACCAGCTAGGATTCTGTGAGAACTACTTTCACCAGTCTCCCATATGGAGGACAATGGGGGCTGGGTTACCAAGGAATGCGTGGAACAAAGACCCCAACTTTGTACAATTCAAAAGAGTAAACTTGACCATTTATTGAGATCACACGATTATTATGAATTGAGCAGGTCACTAATGGTGTTTAAACAAGCACCATGAAATCAGAAATATTTCCAATCTTTTTTGATATGACAACTGTTATAGAAAAATGGGTATTTTATTCTGTTGAATTCATTTCCTAATAATATCATTCTTGTTATTTCAGGGTTGACAATTTTATTACATTCAGTACAAGTCAATTTTGTTTTGTTATTTATTTTACGGAATGTATCAATATCTTCTCTTTATATATCAAATAACACAAGTGTTTAAATTTATAATTAGTTGCTTTTTTAAATGTTACTTTTTACAAAACTTCAGTAGGCCAAATATGGTAAAAATGATGGTTCTCAGTTGTTGTTGAGCCAGTTATATTTAAAAGTCTACTTAGGTAGCTCAATTGGGGCCATTTCTGAAGAGCATTGGCTACTTATGCAATATTGGCACGATCGGCCTCATTGGACAATTTTCATGCCGATGTGGGATCACATCGGTGATCTCTGAGTAGCCCGAATTATGGGGCCATTCGGATCACCAATGTGATTTCATGGGGAACTAAACTCAGAACTCTGATTTTCCCATTGAAAATTGGAGCTACCTGAATAGACCATTTAGATGACACAAACATCACCCGAATCATGCTATAGCATTCAGCTATTCGGCGCAACATTTGTGAACAATATTTACAATAATAACGGTGCTGAAGTATACACTGGCAATTTATAAATAAACTAATAATAGCGAGCAAAAGGTTCCCTAGCATTTGCACTTCTGTATAAAATATAGCTTTCCACAGTGGGAACTCTTGGTAGAGAGGCCCAGATAACAACGCCTGCAAATTGCTAGGCTGTTCTCTCGATAAAATAGGCAAAAAAGAAACTTTTTATTGGAAAGGACAGGTGGTAGAAGTAATAGGTCACAGGAACAAAGCTGGTTATTAATGCAAGAATAGAGTATGGAGTCTTTTGGCTCAGCAGGGTTGTGAAGGCTGGTGTTGAAAAAGATCAGGAGATAATGGGGAAGTGGGCATGCCTTCGGTGGGGGTACAAAGTGTGCATTTAGTGATAAGGCCAGTTTTATTTGCTCTGTTCATTTTCTGAATGGTTCAGTCTCAAGTTGGTCACAAAAAAGTCTTGTTTCAGCAGGGATATAAAATCTAGGTCGCACAGATTAATGCCCAGGCTGATCTAACTGCTTCACTGTTTACTGTAACCACTGAAATACAGGATAGTGCTTAAACCCCAACTCCCATCATTTAACCCAACAAGAATGAATAGAGCAATTATCAGCTCAAAATCTTATGTCTGTTCGGGAATTGTTGATTAAGCTGCAGATATCAGGAACTTCCCAACTCTTGACCTAACGAATCAGCAGTGATCCAGACAATTCTCAGTTCTGGACTGATTCCTTTTTTAATGTTAAAGACATTATATTGAACATGTATTCACTGGTGCTAGAGAAATGGATGATAAGCTTGTGAAGTATGAAAGTACAATAAATATAGCTGCGCAATAACAGGTGCTCTCAAATTTCCACCGATATGAATGGAATGAGAAATGATATGTAGATTGTAACAATTGCTCACTTTCAATCCTTGTAACACTTAACTTATAAAAGAATAGAACAAACACACATATTTTACTCCATAAAACGCATACAGTAAAGTCTCTTAAATATAAAAGGATGTTAAATATACATAGCGATCTCATTAAGTGGATGATCTCTACTACCACTTGTCTATTGTAATAAGGAAGTTTCAGAAGTGGGAAAAAATAAAAGCATATATGCACATAAAATATGCATACAAGAGATTGTTGTGGGGTCTCTTTTAAAGATTTCCACTCAAGCGCTTAAGACAACTGAACCACCCAAGGGAACCATGAACTGCCACCTCTCACAATCACTGTACTCTTCAGAGTGTGTTCAGGCTCTACCTCCTGGCCAGGACTTATTGGCATTACACAGAATGCATTTTTCTAGTATCCATCTTAAAAAAAAATGATTGCATCATTCAGTTCAATCACCTCTTAAATGGTCCCATCGTCTGTCCATTGCATTAAACATTAAAAGTTCCAATTAAAAATTCCACTATTTAATGTTGGAAGGCAACATCATTTACATACTATTGTGTTTTGCACAGATGTATAAAATGGTTCATGTCTGATAACAGTATGAAATCACCAGTTGTGCCAAAATATAAATTGAAGATGTTGCTGTATGAGATATATAAAAACAGTCTTGCATTTTATTTCTCTTTATAGCACCACGATTTTCCGCCATTAGCTTGTACTTTGTAGTCCACGTGAAACTAATATATAGGAAACAAATCTTGTTCTGAGTTGCATTGCATGTATAAATGCTAACATCATGGACATGTTGTCCCACAAGTACCTGTACTTCAGAATTAATTATTATAATTATCTAAATAATTTATCAACGCGAGCATTAATTCAGTCCCTTGCAATGGTGGTAGCATTGGGAACCTGAGATTTCTGTGGGAAAAAGCAAGTATTTTGACTTGTCTGTGTTTAATAATGCCTCTGCTATCCATTTAACTACAGGTGGAAGGGTTCCACCCCCCTCCATAGCTTATTTTTACTACAGGAAAGTGATGTCATATGTTGTGTTTCTTTCATTTGATTTGAGATTGTCTGTAAGGGCATTTTTGAGCCTCCTGGTAACATTATCACTAAGATAACTCTAAGTTGGGCCCTGGGGGAGGTTGATGTGGGAAGGTAGCGAAGACAGGCCTTTGAGATGACATGAACTTTCCATCTTACTAACTTATAAAGGGCCAGACCTGGTCAGCATCTCAGGTAAGAAGAATTTCAAAGATTTAACTATGCATTATACAAAGCCAAGTGAGCTCCTCTAGAAAGAGAAACTTACCAAGTTTTGCCCTTTATAATGCATAGTTAAGTCAGTGAGGTTAAATGTTGATCTCATCCTAACTCATAGGAAACTCACTTTAAGTGAATAGCTCCATTCACTTAAAGGTTCCCCAGCCCTTTACATCTACTTGTTAACAAAATGACATGAATAATAAGAAATGTAAAGTGTCAATTAGCCGCATCAGGACCGTGATTTCAGGTCAGATGTCTGATAGGTCCCTCCATGACGTTATCTCAATAGAATAAAAAGATTATTTGTGTAAAGATTTTTTTGCCTACACATATCAGAATATTCATAAGAAAAGTCTTATCTACCTGTGTGATTATAACATTTAACCCATGTGCAGACTAATCTAGGATGTTTCCAGTGATTTCAGTATCCTTTGCTTTTTTGATTTTTTTCTTATGCTTGTTCCTGTCTGCTTGTATTCCTGTGCTGTTCTTTGCATCCTTGTCTGGCCACAGCAGCACCTGCCCAGTTGGTCCTAGAATGACACCTGCCCAGTTATCCCCAGAGTGGCACCTGCCCAGTCTTCGATTTTCCAGCCCTGTCTTAGTATTCCAGCTCTGTTTTAGTATTCAAGCCCTGTCATAGTAAAGACTTGTCATAGTAAATCCCTTTCTTAGAGTCTTGTTTAGTTCTGCCTGGGTTAGAGTCTTGTTAAACGGTTTCTCTGTTCTCATTTGTCCCTTTATTCTTCTGTTCTAATTCAGTTCTGGTTTTCCTGTTGTTTATTGTTCTGTTCCATTCTGGATTTTCTTTGTTTCCTTTCTGCTTTCCTCTGGTCATATTTAAATGTCAACCACACCCATTTCTGTTCCATGGTTTAGTTTCCAGTTTGTGCAGTCCTGCAGTCACCAGTCTTCAGGTTTCTAATATGTTCTCTGTGCAATGTAAGTCTTTAGCTTCTGTTATTCATTTGCTAATTTTATTCTTAATTCAGAGTTAGAGACTTGCCAAATTGTTGGGTCCCATGATATGGCTGCAACCTTAATCATCATTTGGCCAATTGGTGTATACAAACCCCTATCAGTTATCATCTTTAGTGTTAGACTAGTTCCTGTATTTATGTTCGTATGTTTCTGTTCCCTTTTGTTTGTTTTATAATATGTCTATATCAGTGTATGTCTCCTTAGTTCTGTAGTTATACTTCATGCTTTATCCTGCTCCTGTCTGCTTTAGTTCTTCCTTTGTGTCTAGTTTATTATGTAGCCCTGCACTCTTGTATTTTTAGTTACTTTGCTTCTGCTCTGCTTTAGTTTGCTTCCCTGCTATTCACTCTGCTTAATCTTCCTCTTAGTTTGTCTGGCCTAGCCTACTAAATCCTTCTATCCTGTAATAGTTGTGTTCCATGCCTACTCCAGGATGTTTTCAGGGTTTCTCCCATTCCTGCCTTGATATACTACATACAGCAGCTGCCTCCTTGGGGCCTTGGTATGTGACTGCACAAACTTGGAGCCCAAAGCTACTGGGGAAGTGCAGTTACCCAGCACCAGGCTCTGTACCATAGCTCCTGAAGTAAGGCACTCAGGGTCCCATGCCACCTGGACCCCATTCGTTAAAATGATCCTGAATAAATTCCCCTGAAAAGTCATGAGAAAATTTAGAAACTTTCAAGTTAGAACACTAGCATTAAACATTAGCTTTCGACCTTGTATATTGTTGATATACTGCATTGTTTTCTAGATAGACAGACACTTCTAAAATTGTACCTTACCAGTTTGCACTAGTATTAGTTTATCATGTGACAGATCCACATTAAAACACAACAAAACTCCTTAGCTTTGAGTATAGAACAGGGGTGTTAAATGTGCTGCTTGCCAGGCAGCAAGGTGCAGCCCCCGTGAGCTCAGCAGTGGTAGCCCCACCTGCAACTGCTGGCCGTATAGGAAGTAGTGTCAGGGAACATAGTTCCCTGCACATAGCTCATCAGTCCTGTGTGCACAACCTCTCCTCTACCCTGCGTGTGAGGTCAGCACAAGGGTCAGAGGTAGGGGAGAAGCGGACCAGCAGCGTGTAAAGCACGCAGTGAAAAGTGGAGAAGGGGTCTGAAGATCTCAGCCCCGATCAGAAAATAAAAAAAACAAAAAACGGTGTGTTTGGGCAGGTACCGTGTGTATGCAAGTGTGACTGTATGCAGGGGCGTAGCGTGGGGGGTGCAGTGGGGGTCGGCTGCACCGGGCGCAATATCTGGGGGGGCGCAATAGGGGGCGTTATATGCCGTCCGCATTTTAATGGGCTGTTAAGCTGAATTCTGATGACTCCGCAATGCTATGGGGCTGGTATGTAATTTTTTCCAGGCCCTGGTGCGAAGAGAGAGCGAGGGACTATCTGGGGGAGGGACAGTGCAGCGGCCGCCCAGCGCAGCACTGAGCGCGGGAGAGAACCACACCAGACCAGCCCAGGCAGCAGCAAGAAGAAGCTGGCAGCGGCGGCAGGTGACACAGGCCAGAGAGGAGAGAGGGAGCCAGTGGTGACAGACGCTGCAGGAGGAAAACCTAGGAGGACCTGGAGGAGAAAACCTAGCCTGCTGACTGCTGTTATCGGGTCCGGGACAGCCGGTGAAAAAAAAGATAGGAGTCAGGACGGACTGGAGTAGTACTGGGCTCAGTGGGCTGGCTGTGTAGTGCTAGCAGAGGCAGAGCATCTCCCAAACTGAAGTTTCTTTGCGATGTTCCCGGTCTGCAGGTCAAGACTGGCATGTTGAGCTGACCAGATGGATTGAAGTTTGGTTGGTTCAACAGTGACGAGACAGATTTCGATCCATATGTAGCTGCTCCAGCTCAACATAAGTTGATGTAAGCCAGTGGGTCTAGCAACCTTTAATTTATTTTTATTTTTTTGCTGAAAGAGTAAGGCAATAGGCATGAAGGTGAATAAACATTATGTTAAGAGTAAAGAAATGGTTATACAATGAAGGGGTGCTAAAAGTGCAGCAAGGCAAGAAAGTGATTTTCTTTTTTTAGAATTTTAGCAGAATACTACTGTCATGTCATACAAAAAAGAATCTGGTGCACAAGGCAGGAAAAGGAGAAAGATAGAGACAGAGCAACAAGCTAAGTTAGCTGGAAGCCTTCACCGGTTTTTGGTGAGTACTGCTGAAATTACAGCAGGACCATCAGCAGCACCACAGGAGACTCGTAATCCTGATCCTGTGTCGGTAGACATTCCTGTTCCTGCATTAGAAGCAGAGACAGTTCCATCTAAGGATGTTTATACTCAGCCAAATCTGCCAGAAAATATTGACCAAAAAGTTTATACTGATATTGGCTATTGGTCTGAAACCATGGATGAAACCTTGAAAACTGAACTTGTCAGGCGAGGGACAGAGGAACTGCAGAATAAGAATGCATGGTCTCCTAAGAGACAGTAATGGCAGGTCATTTTCCAAGGATTGGTTCTACATACATTTGGACAATGGTGAGACTATGTTAAGGACATGGTTGGTGTTTTCTCCTGTAAACAATGCTGCATATTGCTTTCCTTGCATGCTTTTTCAGAAGGCTAAAGGGAAAAGTTCATTTGGAAAGTCAAGTGGATTTAATGCATGGAGAAAGTTAAGCCCTAGATTACTAGAGCATGAGCGCAGTTCATATCACTTGAGTGCATTTACAATATGGAAAGAATTAGAAATGCGGCTGCATAAACAGGAGACTATTGATGCTGCTGCCCAGCTTGCACAACAGAGGTCATTTGAAAAATGGAAGGCAATCTTAGTCAGAATACTTGATTGTATTCTGTATCTAGCCAGGCAAACCTTACCCTTACGTGGTCACTCTGAAGATTTAAATACAGATGGTAACTGTGGAAACTTCTTAGAAACTTTCAAGTTACTCGCCAAATATGACCCAGTTGCCAAACAACATCTTCACAGAGTACAACGCACAGATGGTTACATTGTGTCCTATCTCTCTCCACAGAGCCAGAATGAGTTTATTAGCCTGCTCGGCGATCACATTCGAACAGTCATCTTTCAAAATATCATAAAGGCCAAGTATTTTGCTATAATGTTTGATAGCACTCCTGATATTTCACACACTGACCAAATTTCCCAAGTGATTCGATATGTGCATATTGAAGATTCAGGAGTCCATGTGACAGAGTCTTTCATTGACTTTATTCAGTTATATGGGAAATCAGCTGATGTCATTACAAAACAAATTTGTGACAAGTTGCAAGCTGATGGCCTTAAACTAGAGCATTGCTACGGCCAGGGATACGACAATGCTGCGACTATGGCTGGACACATTAGTGGTGTACAAAAACGTATTTTGGATATGAATCCCAAAGCAATGTTTTTGCCATGTAACAATCACTCGCTCAATCTTGCTGGCATGCATGCAGTTGGTGTTGGGACAAAGTCTGTTACTTTCTTTGGCACTGTGGAAAAGGTGTATTCATTTTTCTCAAGCTCCACCCACAGGTGGGATATCCTTAAGAAACATGTACCAATTCATGTAAAGCGATCGTGTAACACAAGATGGAGTTCAACGCATGAAGCTGTATGTGTACTTGCTGAACACACTGAGAAAATAATAGACGCTTTGGAAGCGTTGAGAGATGGCCCGGGAGAAACCTCTGAAACCAGGGGTGATGCAGGAAGTCTTTTAGTTTGCATAATGACATATGTTTTTTTCTCTTTCTTGCATTTTTGGAACCCAGTACTAACCGAAGTAAATGATACTCAGATCTACCTGCAGCAAGAAGGACTTGCGCTTGATCAATGCGTGCAAAAGTTAAAAGCATTGACTTTATTTTGTCATGAAAAACGTGATAGTCTAGTGTCAAAGGCAACTGAGAAAGCTTTGCAGAGATGCAAAACCTATTGCATACCTACAGAGAGAAGAGTTGGAAGACGCAAGAAGATGGATGGTGAGAACAGTTGCGATGCTGGCTTGACCTTAATACAGGAAACAAGCAGAGAACAACTGGAAGCAATTGATCAGCTTCAGGCAGAAATTAAAAAACGTACTACGCAGATGAATACGCTGCACCAGCGATTTGCTTTTTTGCAAATTCAAACATTGTTGGATACTAAAAAAGATGATTTTATTAAGAAACAAATTCAGCACACGTGTGCTCAGTACACGGAATTGAATGCTGCATCTATGCTCACCGAAATAACTCGACTTCGGCACCACATTATCTTGTATAAGGAGGTCAATCCTGATGAGCAGGTTGCAAACTGGTCAGCTTTAGATTTGCTTCGCTGGGTGTATAAGTGGAAGCTGCAAGAAAGTTTAACTAACTTTGTTGTCACATTAAGAATCTTTCTTACTATCACTGTTTCTACAGCGAGTTGTGAAAGAAGTTTCTCAAAACTTAAACTAATTAAAACATATCAGAGATCTACAATGAGCCAAGAAAGACTGAGTAATCTAGCAATACTGTCCATTGAGAGAGACTTTAACGTAGATTTCAATTCCGTTGTTGAAAAATTTGCTCTAATTAAAAGCAGGCGAATTTAAATTAATCTGTATATTATATACAGATTGATATCTTGCACTTCTATTAAAGAATTAAAATTAGAGGTACAGGATTGAGGAAGTTGGCTCCATCTAGCCCAGTCTTGGATCATCTCCAGGGTATGGTTCAATTTTGATGTTTAGTTTTTGTTCTTGATATTGTTTGTCGTTTACGATGGTTGTGAGACGACATATAATAGCATGGCCCATGCTAGGTTACTACATGTGTATATTTGTATTCATAGACCTGCTGAAAATGTGGAGAATGTGTGTAATGCATGTTCGCACTCAATAAAGTGTTGGAAAATAAACTTGTATTTAGATGCATTTTACTTTAATTACATAAGTATTTTCATAACAAACAATACATGTGCTTGGGGGGTAAGGGTTTCTTTAACTAATCTAGTAGAAGAGACTCGAGTGCTAAAATCCACGGGTTAGGGGGCGCAAATTACTTGCCTTGCCCCGGGTGCTGACAACCCACGCTACGCCACTGACTGTATGCATGTGTGTGGGTGTCAGTGTATCTGTATGTAAGTGTGGATCTGTATGTAAGTGTGGTTCTGTGTGTAAGTGTGGAAGAGAGAAGTGGAGGAGGGGTCTGAAGATCTCAGCCCCGTTCAAAAGAAAAAAAAAGAAAAACTGTGCGGTTGGGCAGGTACTGTGTGTATGCAAGTGTGACTGTATGCACGTGTGTGTGTCAGTGTAACTGTATGTAAGTGTGGATATGTATGTAAGTATGGATCTATATGTAAGTGTGGAGGAGAAGTCTGAAGATCTCGTTCAAAAACAAAAACAAAGAAAAACTGTGTGGTTGGGCAGGTACTGTGTGTATGCAAGTGTGTGTGTGCAACTGTGACTGTATGTAAGTGTGTGTGTCAGTGTGACTGTGTGTAAGTGTGTATGTGTCAGTGTGACTGTCTGTATTTTTGTATGTTTGTGTATGTATGTGTATTTGTATACATGAATGTGTGTATTTAATGAAGTGTTTTTTACTGCTGTGAAGTCTGATACACTTATGCTACACATTATTCTACACATTTTTCTGCTCATACATACATTTTTGGTGAAGTGGCCCACCACAGAAAAAAACTTGGACACCACTGGTATAGAAAAATATTTGATCTTTACGGTCCGTGGTCTGCAGATACATTTCTACAGTTACCATTTCAGTGGAAGTTATAATTTTTGACCACTCTCTCCCCCCAATCTTTTTACATTTGTAAAATAAATATGTTTTAGTCTGGTTTGTGGGCAGACAACTCCTTAGCAGAGAGCAATTTCCCTTAATAATTATGTTTGCTGGCAATTTGAAATAATAAAAGTGAGCTTTTCTTCACTTGTTTTGCTAAGCTTCCCGCAGATTTAATGAGAAACAACAAAGTGGTCCCTATATAGTGATTTCAACCGAAACATTGCTTGCTATTTGGAAAAAGTAATCTGTACAAATTATACTCGCAGTTCATTGCTGTGTGAACCAAAGAGGCTGCTGGGACTCTGTATACTGATGTTGGATTCTCTACTTTGGAAGTCAAGGATAAATCTGTGGATCATTGTCCAATGCGGGGGACAAGGAACTTGTATGGAATTAATCATGCAAAAATCCAGCACATGGTATTCAGCTCAGTATATCACGCTAAATGACAATATTTTCTTAGAAGATAACATTTCATCCATGCATTGTGCTCGCCAAATTGCTAGCAAACATATAAAGTGTTGTTAATAATAGGCGTATATTGTCATGTTGCCTGGATAAAAATATAAATCACATCTGTGCTGGCGCATGGTAAGCTCATTCTCATAATGAAAGGTGCATAGCTGTGTTGTCAACTATGTTCTGCCCAATTAAAACCAAGTAGTTTAGGCTTTATAAGGACAGGGTCACCTAAACATTACTTGGACTGTTATTATGAAAAATTAACTATATATTGTGTTAGCAGAATTGCATGCAAATGCACAAATTAACTGAAAAATGTCTGTGGTATCTCATGTTTATAAAATATGTGCAAATGCCCTACCTTCAAAGGGAAATGCGTAATTTGCATATCAAGCCACCGGGTGATGCCATAAACAAAAGACACCATAGACACAGTTTTCTATTAATCTATGCATTTTCTTGCCATTTTGCTATCATAACATATAGATAATGTTTTATCATTGTTTATATTGTGAATGTAGAGAACAGAAAATGTTCACATAACAGAATCCCTTTAAGCTATCAAAACCATGGACTAGAGCCCTAACTGTCCTGCTTTATGCAGGGCAGTCCAAATTCTTGCGGTCCATTTTTTTCCATTATCCAGTGTGCAGGATACCAGAGAATATATACTGTGCAGGGTCAAAGGTCTGTGACCTTAGAGGCATGGGTTTCTGGGGGAAATTTATATAAACTATGTATCATCATTTCTAATAATCGTACAATCTTATCATTTCATAGTGAATACTAAATGCAAATATAGTGTTATTGTAGGGTAAATGTAGTTCTTTATGCCATAAGATATAACTGTGATGTATGTAAGCCATTTGTTATGAAGAAAGGATTAGTTATGTTGTCTCTATGCCAGTTAAACACAAGAGCTCACTATTCCTCAAGCAGCTTACACCCTGACAAGTCTGCCAGGCGGCAGAGACAAGGCTTCTGGGTGCGTACTGACAATTTTCTATAAAAAGGCTTGACCCTGAAAACAAGTTCTGTATTAATGAGCTCCTCCACTCAAAACATTTACATCTCGGCTGACAGCAGCTTTATCTCTGCATAAACAGTGATGCTGTCTGTATTAAATCAAAACGATTTGTGCTTTCCTCTGAACCAGAATTAGGAGGCAGCAAAAATACTGCCCTGTGCAGGGAATATTGTGAAAATTAACCCAAAATAGGCTAGTAAATATTTTTAGGGAATTTTATAGGGGCTTCTATGTACAAGTTTAAATATCTTATTCACATTCCCAATGTTATTAAAATGTCTGTCGTTGCAATATTTAATATACACTTCTGTGTAACCTGTAACAATAAGCTGTTCTGTTTCATCAGCAACTGGAAAGCCATAATATGTTAATTATCCTGAACTAATCGTGTCTCATTTGAAGACTTTTGACCACTCTTTTCTGACACTCTTTTTTGCATGAGACATGAGAGAGGCAGCAGGGTGAAGAGTCTCCACTTCGACCGGTGAAATATATGGTTATCTGCATTGATGGCACAGAGAGGCTGTTTGGGGTGTAATGTGGTACAAAAGGGTCTGTTTGCTCCCCAAACAGCCTCTCTGTCTCATTGATGCCTCCCAAATAGCCTCTGTATGCCATCTTTGCCACAAGGAATCCTCTCTGTGTCATCTTTGCATCCCAAACAGCCTTTCTGTGCCATCTTTGCCTCACAAAAATGACACAGAGAGGCTGCTTTGTGGCAAAGTTGGAACACAAAGCCTACGTTAGCATAGAGAGGCTGTTTTGGGGCTAAGATAAAACTGAGAGGCTGGTCGGGGTCTGAGGTAGCATAGAGAGGCTGTTTGGGGCTAAGATGGCACAGGTAGGTTGTTGGTGGCAAAGATGGCACATGCAGTATGTTTGTGGGCACATATAGCACGGGCAGGATATATTTTAAGTCCTTAAAAATATTTTAAGTCCTTAAAGACACAAAATGGTTACACACATATGTATGAATTTCCCAAAATGCAGACACATTGACTATTAATTTGACTATCGTTTCCCTTTAAGAAACATTAGGAAATTTAGCTGGATCTCAGTTTCCAGGATGACATTATAGATCTACTCCTTAGGCCTTCTAAGATCTCTTCTGCTTCTTTAGAAAGGAATTCCCATTGCCACAGTGACAGTTACAAGATGTGTAAAACAGCAGTTAAAAGCTGTTACACATTAAAGTTCTCAGCTGGGCTTCTGCAGCATCTATACCAAAGTCACCGTGGAGTGTGCGATAAGATGCACGCAGAGCTTCAGGGAGGGATAATTACCCAATACAAGCAAGGGATGCTAATTACTACAAGTCAGAAGTGTCATAGTATGGGGGATACAAGGAGATTGTATTTGCTCAAGGAATAACAGAGGATGAGCTGTCAAGTGGGAACTGCACAGTTTATTCATAGCTGGTGTTCACTATAGGCAACCTTTAGCACGCCAGCTGACATATTATCTGTCAACATTAAAGATAGTTGTATTGTGAGGAATACCTGTAGTAGTATCCCCCATTCGGTTTTTGTATTCTTTGGTTGCCAAATGGCCATGACTGTCAAAATACTGTTATCAATAGACATTTTAAAAAGTTTATGTGTTAATATTGTTCAAACAGTTTAGGAGTTTCAAAGATATTTTAATAACACACCTGCACTTACATTAAGTTTTTAGTGCATAGAATCTACCCTCTTTGTCATTAGACGTGGGTATTCGGTTTAGGACGAATATCTGCTCTTTTGTCCATTTGTCCGAAAAAAAATGCAAAGCTGAACAAAGATCGAATGGACATATGCGCAATGAACCAAAACCATTCATCCATTGGTTCATTCGGATGCTGATTGCAAAAGAGGAGGGGAATCCTCTTCTAGGTACTAACGCAATCCGAATGAACAAATGGGAAAATTGCATAAAGTATATAAGCAGATAGGGGGTCGTTTCTCAACATTCTGTAACTGAGCTTTGATGGGGAAACACTGCGCTGTGCTCATTGGCTTTCATTAATTCTGTGTGAAATCTGCCATTTCTCACAACAACATTACTGTGTATAAAGAAAGACTCCCAGACACAAATTATTTTAAAATGTCTGTGATTTCTGTGAGCTGTGAACCACTGTACTGCTGCCTGCTTTCCTTGCAGCAACTAGGTTTTTCAAAATGTTTCTATTTTGTGTAATATCATTTTTTAATAAAATGTTACTAGTCTTTTGCAATAATTATAATAGTAATAAATGATATATATATATATATATATATATATATATATATATAACAAATAATATATTAACTAATAATACTTCAATAATTATGTTTTTAATAAAATGTAATAATATAATCTCTTGATTAATTCAATAATTAGTTTTTTAATAAATGTATTATTCTAATACAGTGTATGTCATGGACAGGGTCCAGATTCATATGATCCTGAGTGCCCATTGATGGTATTCAGGAATTCATTATGCAGCATATGGAGTCACAAGGCCTGGTGCAGGGTAACCACAGGCACTTCATAAGGGGAAACCAGAAACAGGAATATGGGGAGAGGATAGAGGAGGAATCATTAGGTGCTTCAGGGAAAGAAGGTAAGGGCACATATAAACATACAGACATAAATACAGGAACTAGCCTGGTAAGCCAAACAGCGTTGCGCTACCTCATAATAGCAAGTCCCTAAACTAAAACGAAATATCTAAATTAATAATTAAATCTAGAACTGAATCATTTAACAGAAACATAGACACCATGACACATAGCATACCTGTAGACTGCAAAGCTAAAAAGACTGAAAGATAGAACAGACTGAACGGATGTGGCAACATTTAAATAGAGGAACAGAGAAAAGATGAAAAAGAAGCAATAAAACCCCAGAACGGATCAGAACCAAACAACAGACAGCAAGAAAAGCAGAAATGGTTTAGAATAGAAGAGCAAGGAACAAGGCAAACTCTCTAACAGAGTTCTGGAGAAGGAGGTCTACTAACGGGGTACGTGAGAGGGAAGCCCTAATAGGGTGCAAGAATGGCCCTAACAGGGCACAGGAGTGGGAAGCCCTGAGAGGGCATAGCAGGAAGCTCTAACAGGGCACAGGAGAAGCCCTCTGGTAGGGAATAGCCAGGGGAAGACCTCTGGTAGGGTATGGTCATTAATAAGATTCTAGGACAGGATTCAGAGCATGGCTCAGGACAGGTTTCAGGATAGGGCAGCCCCTTGACAGGTCTCAGGACAGGTAACTAACAGGGCTCAGGATAGGGGAACATGACACAAAGGAAGGACAGGAGCAAACATAATTAATAAACAGAACAGCAAGGACAGAAAGGAAACCAGAATAACTTTATACTGGATGACTGGACACGGGATGATCCTGCATGCAGGATTCAGCCAGCGCAAGAAAGTGTAATAATATAATTACTTGATTAATTCAATAATTTGTTTTTAATAAATGAATAATTATAATAGAGCGTATGAAAACTTTCGCTTTATAATAATAATCACTTCATTATAGGGGGAATGATCTAATCATTTCATTTAGTGGTCCCGAGGGCTTTTGCCCTAAGGGTAGACTGCTAGGTTAGTTTAGTTTTACATTATTGCAAGAATCATCTATAAACCTTAGCCTAGCAGAAAATTAATATAGTCAAGCTCTTATGTCCTTTACAATTTACTCTAGTCAAGCAATAGATATTAGATGTTTGTGTTTTGTTACTAACTCACTGACTGTGTGTGCGTGCTTTGTAGGCAGCCAGTGTAAATTAAATGTTTTATTGAGTTATGGATCTAGTATAAAATATATATTATTTCTAGTACAGTTTATTTGTGATTTGTTAGCACAGAACACACTAGTCATAAAGTCTATTTTGTTTAATTTTTCAAAATGAACACATTTATTTATTGTCCTCTTTATATTTTTACTCACATCAGCATTAAAGTAAATCATTGTGTTGTTGTTGTGAGATCAGCATAAGCAGTGAAATCAACTGTTGTGCTGTGTTGTCAATTGATTTAATTTGAGTTCACTTATTGTGGGGTGGTTTAACAACAAGTTAAAATAATAGTACTATATTCCTTTTAAACTAGTTTCTAAAAACTAATTAAGGGTCTAGTCATTAAAGAGAGAATTGCAGGTAATTGAGATTGGAATTTCAAACTCTAGGCCAATGTTGTCATGTTGGAAAAAGTCTCTAATGCAACTGAATGGGAGAATTCTTACAACTCAGCTACATTGGCCCTAAGCTTGAAATTCCTATCTTAGTTTCCTGCAATTGTCTCTTTATTGAGTAGACACAATAATTTTTAGGTAGTCTAGCCTGTGTCTCTGTTGGCAGACTGCACACGCTACACAGTGCAGTTATGCATAGTTTTTCAGTAATCACTGAACTGAATACATTTTGCTATGTGTAGTCTTTCTAATTTTTTTTTTAATGTATGTATTCTATTGTTTACTAAAACAGTTTATTTGCTAGTAAAACACCAAATACCCCACCACACGCACAACATATTTCTAACTAATAGTACAGGGGTTATGCCCAAACAGCAGGTCAATAAAATCATACAACTTATTGGTCAGTTGACTGCTTTTGGGATGCTTCAATTTCCATGAAACAGTTGAAGGCTGTGGCTCCACAATACCATCTTCGTCATGGCCCACTTTCATCAGGAAGATAGTCCCCTCACTCTATCAGTCCTGTGCTGGAGTAATGAAAGAGAAGCTTTCGAAGGCTGCTGGTCAGCCTGTGCATTTCAATGCAGGTTTGTGGAGTGCACCTAGTTGCCAGCATGCCTTCTTTCCTTGACAGCACACTGGTGGCAGACCAGTGTGTGTCAGGAAGCTGGTACTACAACAGCAACAGCAGGGTCTAGCAGAAAGGGAGGAAGTGTATCTGTAGGTCAGCAATGGTAACATTGATGGTGTGAGATGTGCAGTGCACATCCTCCATCTTGTAGTGAAGCCAGCAATCCTAGAAGGATGCCATTACATGGTGGAAATATACTTTGGAGATGTTCAAAAGGAGACATGTCTGTAACCTGGGCCTGAGTGGTGAGAGGAGGTCTTCTGCCCCAACCAGAGCTACCTTTGGTTGAGCCGCAGGCACAAACGAAAGGTTGCTGCACCCCTACCACTCTCCAGACACCAAGCTGCGACAGTATCAGAAGAGCAGAGTATAGTCACAGCTGCAGCACACCAGGAAAACTCAGAAGAGAAGTCAGGGGATGAGCCGGGGTTGTGGAGCCAGGACGACTGGACAGGAAAGCCAAGGTCAGTAATAGAGAGGACAATGTAGTAGATAAAGCTGGGCCAATGTCAAAACAAGGGACGAGGGAGAATGAGGGTAGTCTGAGGAAAGCCAAAGGTCGATACACAGTAGAATACTCAAAAGCTGGGACAACGCAAAGGATGCTAACACAGGCAATAAGAGAGGGTAAATGAGATGAATTTATACCATTACGTGCCCTTAGGACTGCCCAGGGGCGTGGGAAGAAGCTTATAAGTGCGGCAGCCATGTTGGAGATTATAGGGCTCCAAAAACATGGTGCTGCAGGATTTTGAAACTGAAACTGGCTGCAGCATGAGGACTGCATGGACAGACACAGAGGGGACAGAAGGCAGGTGTGTGACACTGATGCTAGCTTGACTGTGTTATCCAAGAATTAAGGGAAAGCGAGAACTCCAGTACAAAAGCCTCACAACATGTAGAGATAAGTTTATCCTAAGGGTGTCTGACTGGTAGCAGAAGAGGGGGATGCTATCTAAGGGAGAAGTACATCAGGAGGCTAAGATGTCTGGTACTCCAAGTAGCGCTGGCAGTGGCACTAGCACCAGAACACAGTTGAGTGGAGCAGCTTGGTTTTGGGAAGAGGCGCTTTGGAGTATAGGTGAACCCACTGAGATTAGACATGTGCAAAACTAAAATTTTCGTTTTGTTTTCGTCCATTAGGACGAAAATGTTATTTATTTCGTGTAAAACGAATTTCGTTCATTACTGCATTCATTTCAGAAGAAATTCATTCATTATTTTCATTTCGTTTTATTTGTTCTTACGAATCAATTGACCTACACATTCCATAAACCGAAAGTCTATAAACCGAAAGACATATCGGTTTATAGACTTTCGGTTTATGGAATGCATGTAATGCTATTGGCTTTCTATAAACCGACTCTATATTGGTTTATAGAAGGCCAATAGGATTACATGCATTCCATAAACCGAAAGTCTATAAGCCGAATATCTTTAGGTTTATGGAATACATGTAACGCTATTGGTATTCTATAAACCAAAATAGAGTTCTCATTCATACGAATTGACCTATTCGTATGAATGGGGACTCTATTTCGGTTTATAGAATACCAATAGCATTACATGTATTCTATAAACTGAAAGTCTATAAACCAAATGTCGTTCGGTTTATAGACTTTTCGCTTATGGAATACATGAATGGGGACTCTTTTTCGGTTTATCGAATAGCAATAGCATTACATGCATTCCATAAACCGAAAGTCGTTCATTATGTCGGTTTATGGAATGTATGTAATGCTATTGGTATTCCATAAACCGACTTTATTTCGGTTTTTAGAATGCCAATAGCACGAATGGACGAATGATTTTTGTTTATTAACCATTCGTTCATTCGGCTTTCGTTAGTTTAGCATTTGCGTTATTCGTTTTTCGGACGAACGGACGAAAATGCTATTTTCGGACGAAAATGCATTCGTCCGAAAACGAATGCACATGTCTAACTGAGATAGCTATCAGCAGAAAGGAGAGTTGCGCCTCTAAAATAGTCAGAATTTACCTCTCTGAACCTCCTTTACCCCCAATGTTGACCATCTTAGCTACTGGGATGACAAGAAAAGTGTGTGGCCTGCACTCTTACTAGGTGCACTGGAGCTGCTATTATGTCTTCCAACCACAGGTGAGTGGGTTGCCAATTGCCCACTCACTACCCTTTACTATTTGATTCCCATTCCCATTCCACTTTAATCCCCCACTTTTTACTGGTTGTTTATCCCCTCTCACAGTGTCTGTCTGTAGTGTGGCAATGCCTGCTACCTACGCCTGTGTGGCCAGCTAACGCTAGGGCTTTGTTTTTCAGCTCTGGAAGTCCCCTTCCCACACCTGACTGATGGAGTTTGAATGCTGATTTATACTCATACACACACACTTATACTCACACTAACACACACATATACTCTCACACACTTATACTCATACTTGCACACAAACACTTATACTCATACTCACACACACATATACTTTTACACACACACACTTATACTCACCCATACACACACTCATACACACACAGCCAGGTCAACCCTCACCGCTGGTTTGCTCAGTGGGTAAAAGACTGGTGCCACTGGTCATCTGCTTCTTCTACCGATAATCGGGCACATGCGCGCTATGTGTAGAAGGGTTCAAGTCAGAAAGCAAACAGTTAATTGCTTTCCCACTTGAACGCTTCTTCAGATAACGTGCATGTGCACCATTATTGGGAGAAAAATCAGTTGACCGGAAGTGCCACAGGTTCGCCACCGCTGGTCTAGGGGCTGCTAGGGAGACATAGGCAAGCTGTGATTAGTTGCTGTTTTGACTCTAATGTAATGAGATAACTTGGCTTAAATGTATTAGTAAAAATATCTGTAAAATGCAGATCATTTAAAAAATATCCATCTGGATAGGCAGTTTTGAATTATATTGATTAATGTAATTTTTTTTTTTTTTTACAGTAACAGATGACTAAAACGTACGGTTTTGTTATATTTTAATGCATGTCTGTGGACTGCAAATTAAAATTATTAATTTATATATTATTTTTAGGTAATGAGTTTATTGAACTGAAGCAATATTTCTGAATCAGTTCAGCATTAGATAATTGAACACAAGTATATACATTTATAGGAAGGACAAAGTTCCAATAAAATAATATGATAAGAGCAGGAACAGAGATGGATGAATGAGATGTTAGTATCTTCCCACATTCTTGGAAGAGGTTTGAATATATCTATCACAACTGCCAGTCTATAGGCTATAGAGTAACTTTTATAACAAACAGTTACTTTGTTAGAAGAAAGAAAGACTAATTTAAACTGGTTAAAATACCAGTAAAGAAGGAAGTAAGGATATAATAAAGTCTTTAACCGGACAGAGAGAGTGTAGAAAGTTTGCACAGAGAGATTTCTTTCCTGAAGCCCAGACAGAACAGATGAAAAATGAGTGGATGAAAAGAGCATGTTGAATGGAGAAGTCTGGGAGAAAAGAAGGAGGTCTAAATTATGCAAAATGTTTTCAAAAGTGACCGGAGGCCTCTATTTCCTTCCTTGAAGCCAAGGGGAATGTTTGTGTCCTGTTCGGCACAGGGTCCAGAAACAGAGCTTTGTCTCCAGAGGCAGCTGGTGCAGCCAGGCGTTGAGGCACAGAGATGTCTTTCTAACACTGACTTCCTTATCTCCACTTTAAAATAGGAAACCCCAAATAAAGTTGACAGAGAGATGAAACTGACAATCAAAAGGCAGATTGGAGAGAGAGCCAAAGAAACCTTTATCTGGAGAGAATAAAAAGATTTCTTGCATGATACTGAACCTTCAGCCATGTGAATTAACAACTATTTATTCTCCAGAACAAAATGCTGTGGGTTTGATGATGTGAACTGTCCTCCCCTCCTGGTATAACCCATAGATGGCAAAAATCTGCATCCTTCTTATCTCTAGGCCTCAGGCCTTATAAACCAAACTCAGGTTTGCTGATACAGTGCTCAGCAACTTCTGAAAAATGGGGTCAACAGCTGCTCTCAGGACAGAAGAACGATGTAAAAACACAGACAAGGAACACCCACAGTAGTCAATTTTTCTCTGTCAGAAGGCATAGCCTTCCCCAAATTACTGAAGGAATGACAGTATCTCTTCTCTGTTAAAATATCCAATCATATTCTGGCATGTATTGTATATATCACATATATTAAATATTTCTTTATACATAGAGGAACCTCCAGGCTGTGATGTTAGAATTGAACCATAAAAATCATAAATACCTACATCTTTTACAATAATCAAACAATGCAATGTGATTGTAGTTTTTATATTAATAGTAGTTTAATTATATTTACTATAACCTCTCCATCCATTTGAAATACCCTACGTCTCTATTTTTTTTACTTACCCTTTAGCCGTATGGGAACCCTATCTCCAGGACAGATGTCTGATCACAGATCCCTTCTCTGAGTTGATTAGGCACTGAGTGTGATCATTCCCTTTCTGCAGAATTCATGCAAAGTGACATGAAAATTAGGCCTTTCCCTCGCATCCCAGACACCTGCTCCTCTTCAATGGCAGCTTCAAAACACAGGAGTATGTGAGGAGCCAGGAGAACAGCATGCAAATACCATTGGCAGCAAACTGCCAAAGAACCAAACTCATCAACACATTAACCCCGTGGTTCCCAAATGAACCGCGCTAGCAAGTTTAGTGTTGCAGTTATGAGTCAATTAGGGAGTTAAATGTTCTGAAATTAAAGGGGATGACTGACTATTTCAAACTGTATAGAAAACCTATAGAAGTAAACAAACTGCATTACCATTAATATATAAATCCCATCATCCTAGTCTGTGGTGGGCAATTATTACCTGAAGCTGGTATAATATGTTTGACACATCCATCATGAGAGTTGCGATAAAGTGGGGAGATTTCACTAAAGTATATCAATTTCTATATTATTTCATATACACCTTGTAAGTTCTATTTTTGTTTATATCCTTCCTCTAGTTTTGTAGAATAACAGACTGTGGAGCTTATTTCAACGTAGT
Source organism: Pelodytes ibericus (assembly GCA_036172795.1). Taxonomy (NCBI): domain Eukaryota; kingdom Metazoa; phylum Chordata; class Amphibia; order Anura; family Pelodytidae; genus Pelodytes; species Pelodytes ibericus. Next base: position 133,677,620 of record CM069862.1, read on the forward strand.
GCATCTAGACCCAGTGCCTGAAGCCTGATGTCCTGGACAGATGTGTTAAAATGCTTTTTATATCTGAAAGGTGTATAGTGAGGACTTGAAAAATCCCAGGAGCCAGGGATCCATGTCTCTGAAAATTCCTACTGTTGGCTCATAAGCAGTGTTGCATTTCTGCCTAGACCAACTAGGCCTAGGGCAGCAAGCTGGAGGGAGCAACAGCAGATGCATTGCTGTCATTGTTGGTGGTGCATCCTCTCTCACTGCTTTGCGCTGCCTGCACAGAAATCTGGGCTGCCCTCATTGCATCACCAGGGAGCATTTTGGTGCACTGGAAAGGTATATGGGGGCAACTTGTCTTTGTGGACATTTGAGGGCAATATGGCAGTTTTGTGACACATGTGGGGCCAGTCTGGCTTTATGGACAGGGATATAGGGCCAAAATGGAAAGACATGTTGGGGCAATCTGGTATAGTGGAAATGTTATATGAGGAAGGTATTTAACCTGGAGAGGAAGTGGTGTGACCAATGAGGATTGGGGGATGTGCATGTTTAGTCAAGACTAGGGTAGGACAAAACTTTAATACACCACTACTCCTAAGTTTTGTTTATTCACTTACATAGAACTCTATGGACGTACTACTGCCCTGGCTTCTAAAAATAATTGGTTCCTGAATTGGTTTGGCTCTCAAAGTCTACAAATAAATGTCAAGTGTTTGTATAATGATATAGTCCAGTTCATTATTCTTGCATGTAACACACAAATTCAATTATAACTAAAGATAACCCAAGTTGCAAAGATGTTAAAAAATACAATATGAGAAGCCCAGTTAGGCAGAAATGTTTGAACTAAGTAAAGCAATATATTGCATAGGGGGGAGAATGCTAACCACAGTTTTCATAATAAACTTGTTCAGCAATATTCATATATTGATTTGTAACACTATACTGATTAGTGTAAGGTTATTTAGGAGGCAGTCTTCTTTAATGCCTCCAATTCCAGTCAAAATAGGTAATGCCTTTCTGCTTGTGAAATGTGTAGGAGCTAATTGTGTTGGGGGAACCTTCCATTATACCCGACTAATTTGCCCTTTACGGCAGTTGTAGCTTTTATACATTTTAACATGAATTTTAGCACTATAAAACACATTTTCGGACAAACAATTTCATAACCTGCAGTACACATGTTGCTTTACTTTTTAATTGTTTTTCAGTGTTGATTATTTTACACAGAAACACACATGTATTGCTTTACTTAGTTCTGAATAACACTTTTATACATCTACAAACCACTGTCTTGTGTCCGTCCAATGGTATTGAAGCAATTTGGCATTTTCATGTCTTATTGGCTGAACAGATTGATGACAGCCTGCTGTACTCTCATCTGATCTCACCCAGTCTATGTCATAGCTCCAATGTCTCACATGTCAAAGATGAGTCACAGCTTCCTCTACTATGTAAATCATGGTTCATTATTAATTAATAATTACAATCGACCCCGGCAGCTGCAATATGATAATACATGTCTAATACACAGGTCATTGGCTTCTGAGATTAATTTAGTAACATAGCAACATAGTAATCTATTAACTGAAGCTGTAAAAATATGTATGTTCAACTATCCCAAAACCCTTGACCCTATTCCTTCGGATCTCTTCCCTGCTCCTATGGAAGTAGTGTTTATAACACACCACATACTGCTACTGCATGTGAAGCCTTAAAGTGACAGTCACCACAACCACAATGCTCCAGAACACTCAAATGAATGTTATTAAGAAAAACTGCTGTTTTATCTATGTCCAGATACACAAAGTGCCTTTTTTTAAATATATTTTACAAATCCAAGTTACTGACCATCCCATTTAAGAATGCTATGGTACTAGAAGGTTGCAAGTAATGTAGGGTAGTTAGCTAACTTCACTATACAAAAGCACTTCTTTAAGCATTATTATCACTTTAATCACAATTTTTTATACAGGGCTGATTACACCAGGACCTGTGGGTGGTTATTATTCATATGTTATTGTATGTTGTTACACTATGAATATGTTATTTTGTTTTCTACATGTAAACGCACACCTCTGGTGTGATATATTGTAATATTTTACACTACTTGTGGGGATGAATCTTAGTCTTACCAAGTTTATTGAAGACCTACACTAACATAGTAATGTATAGTAGGCACAGAAGCAGTCTATCTGAGCTTCAACCGCTAGAGTGGTTCAGTGTTGAGTAGGAATGAGTGTATCTTTGTAGACGTGCTTGTGGGGATGGGATCAGCTAACAAACATTTCAAGGCTTCACTTTATTCAAATGAGCTTGGAATTGTGCTACTTTCCAGCAGATGGCTTTGCAGATAATGATGCCTGAGCTATGGAGTCCCTCCTTCCCTCCCTCCCTTTCACTCATCATCTACTGTTGCCATGGCAGGCCGCGGGGCTGAAATGGATTCTGCTTATTACATTTGTTGACTCTTCTGTGTTCAGAGAATGAATGCTGCTCAAATAAAATAAAAAGGGAAAAAAAATCCAGAAAGGCCAGCCCCTCCCTGCTGCATGGCCACTGTTATCTTGGGTAGTCAGGTACTGCAGACTCCCCTTCCACTGCAAGGTCCCTTTGTCTGAGCCAAAATACTCAATGGAGACTTTTTATCACACTCCGTGCATGACTATTTTGTTGTTGAAATTGACACTAAGATGTTCATTTAGTCTTAGGGAAGAAATATGCAATATTTTAGCCCTCCCCTTCCATATAACAAGATTAATATATACTGAGATGTTATCCTTTCTAGTGTGCAGTGGGCTCTTTAAAAGCTCCAGGCCTCTTGCACCTGCTACACCAAATTCTAATTTTGTAAAGGGTTTGGCACATGGTGTAGTGTACCCAGTAATTAGTAGGGGGCGAGCATACATTTTTTTCTGATTACAGGCCTTTTTATTTCTTAGGTTCAGTCTCCATTCACTTGTTAGGACATTCTGGGGAAAAAACGTATCATTTTGGAACTAGATAAATAGAATATATAAGGGATCGTCAGAAGAGACATTCAGTATTTTGTCAATGAAGCAAAATTAAAACAGTCTTGTATTTTATGAATGTATCTTTATTGTTGTATAAAATATTCACATTCTCTCACTCGCTGTACTAAATATTCCAGATTTTGGGGCAATGTGAAAGATTTTGTGCTTACTGGACAGGGAATAGAGAATACTGTTTAATGAAGTATACATGTATATCTTCCATCTTGTACATGAAATATCCATTTGGACTGGTTTAGGAACAAAACTTGGGAAAGTAACTCATGACATCTGCTGTGTAAATATGAGTGAATGGTTAATGAATACTTTGCACATTTCTCCAAATGTCTGCCTCCAAACTAAGAGCCTCCTTTCTGGTTTAATTCCCTTTGAACAAGGGGGGCACAGGGGCTTAGTAAGACAGGTGGTCTTTCTCTAGTCTTCACAGATGTTGACAGTGACTAAGGATTCTACACAAACTCTCAGCACTTGAGGAGTTTCACACAATGACAAGATATGTCTGAGATTATTCTGGGACACAATAAGCATTTGGATGGACATCTTCATGGGGTCTCCAGTCTACAGCAGTTCCGGGTCTACTCAATAAAGAGAGAATTGCAGGCAATTTCAATGTAGCCAAGTTGGATACATTTTCCAATGCAGCTCAATGAGGAAATTATTGCAACTTGGCTACTTTGCCCTTGAGTTTGAAATTCTTGTCTCAATTCCCTGTAATTCTCTCTTTATCGAGTTTACCCTTATATCTCCCTGAAGCTCACCAATACGTTGTTTTGTTACCCTTTTTTTTATTTTTATAAAAACATTCTCTTTGATGCACTTTTACTACAATTAATTGTATAAACATTTTATATTATTAGAGAGGCGGATTTTTAGGTTGACCATGTATTTGCTGAGTTCTCAAGTCCTGTTTACCATAAAACTTGGAAGCTAAAATGTTAGTGTCTAGTAGCCATTAGACAGTTGCAGGACCTCTGTATAAAATTCATTAGGGAAGCCCCCAGAAAGTGAAATGCATGGGTCCCCAAGGAAAACAACTATTATTGATAATCTGAGGAACTGCAAAGACAATTAGGGGTTCTACTGCCACAATCATTATATTTGGGTTTTATATTTGTTTTTCCTATTTTCCTTATTATTTTTTATCATCTCAATACATCATTTCAATACTTTATTTTTTCTATTTTAAGACAAAAAAAGGAGCAGGACTGAAACAGCAATTTTTTTCCCTGCATGCTATTAAGTAATGTTAGGTTAAGTATGGGACTCAATTGCCAGTTTCGCTCTATGGACAGATTTTTAGTCTCCTAACAGATTCTGCTGTGCTACACAATGGCAAAGAGCAAACTTCAATTCTCTGGTCATGATGAACTATTACAGTTAAAAGATAGCATATTGTCACAAGAGATTGGAATCTAAGATAAGGAGGGGAGATTTACACTATATAAACCCAAATATTCCTTTTATGGTCCCTGCTGTAAATAAAGGGTTAATTCATTAGACATCTGGTGGTGCTGAGTTCACTTCGTTTGCTTTAATTATAAAATAAAAACGGACAGACATCAATTGGATGTTTGCAAATGACCTCTAAGATAAGAGAGATGAATGTGATCTCTGGACAGCTGCATGGTTCTCCTGCACTTCGATGGACTTTGTTGTTGCACAGTCTGCACTGAATTACTAGTAAATTCTTCCATTGGAAATGAACATTTCAGAAGGTTTGGCGGATTGAGTATTTGCTGAGTTTTTCGCTGCTGAACTCTGTAATGTTCGGAGTTTAAATATATAACATGAAAGCTAAAAGTTTGAGTTTCGTGAACAGGGATACTACAGGAGACTGTAATGATCATTTAAATTACTTTGTTGCTCCCATACTGCAGTTAGTCTGACTTGTATTATAGGATGGTAATAGTGGCTTATGCTGTGGGGTATATTCACTAAAATGTGAACTGTAGTGAAGTGATAAGTGAACTGCAAAACTCAGTACAATAACATAGTAACTTAGGTTGAAAAAAGACCTAAGTTCAAACCTTGTACCTATCCTTCTACCACTTACATAAGATGTAACTAGATTACCTGTGCATTTAAAACAAACACATATATAAGAGATATGCCACTGTTTTTTTCATATGGTTGAATTAATTGTATATAAAAGTAAAAATAAAATTAGGTGTCTGTCTCCTGCATCCATTTTGCAATATTCTCCAAAATATTCCAGCAAGTCTCACTTTACAACTATGGGCAGAGCCTGCATTATTATATCATACACCCCTGCTCTCTTACTGGCTCCTGTGTATCACTAGTGGACAGGAATAGGTGGCAGTGTACACTTTTTTTAAAAACTTTCCTTCCAACACAAAAAGTACATCTTTCTGGAAGAGAGAGGAGATTGACCTGATCAAACAGGATCATAACTCCGCCCCTTGTGATGTAATATTTACATTACCCTTCCATTCAATTCAAGTCTATAGTCAGAGTTCCGTGAGATACTAGTGCTGTAATGTCACTGTGGGGTGGCACCCAAAAATGCTATATTTCACAAATGGAGGCCCCCAGCCACGCTAGTTTAGTAAAATATTTAATTAAATAAAACCACATACTAAAAACAAAAGACATATCTGAAATCAACAATGCAAAATAAGAAAAATATAACCTTTTCATTTTTTGGTGGGAGTGTCCCTTAAAACGATTTAAAATGTTGTCATATGACTCCGAAAAGTCAATAAGATTTCTCCTTGGATCAGTAAGCTATAAATATTAATGTTCAGACATGTACTAAACAAGAACAGTAGGAAAAACATGAGGAAGGAGCAATTTGCCAATATTTGTAAAGTTTTGCACTTTTTTCCCCATTTTGCACAGCTTCTGTTTATTTTTATTATGTGTGCATTATCCAGTTATGATAATATGTTGCAATTATATTTGCACATGCTAAAGACTTTTGCAAATATTTTGTTTTCTTATTCTTCATGTGAAAATTACACCAGCTTTTAGCAAGTGCTAATAAAAAAAAGGCAGAAAAAATAATTTGCAAAGCTTGTTTTTATTCACAATTTGCTCAGATTTACTATTTGAGTGTTATATGCACATAAAAAGTATTTGCTTTTTTTTAATACATGCCCCCACACATGTTCAGCTTTTCTAAAACCAAATATGGAGAGCCTTTTTTTTCTCTTGACATTGAATTCCATACCTTTATTGTCCTTACTGTGAGGAATCCCTTTCTCTGTTGCTTATGAAATCTTCACTGTTCCAATCTCAGAGTATGGCCTCCTGTTCTTGGTCACTGGTGAGTTTTTATTATTGGCCCTGCATGTATTTATATAATGTTATAAAATCCCCTCTTAGCTGCCTATTTCTAGCGTTTATAAATAGAATGTGGCAGAACAATAATCGGGGTCTCAAGCAGAAGTCAGGAGCAGGCAGGAATCAATAACAGGAATCAAATATAGCACAAATATAAGGAACACTTAAAGGCGTATGGCACAAAACACGTAATGCACAAAGGCACTTTCACAGGCAAAGGTTAGCTTGCAACAAAAGGTTTAAATATCCCTCTTCTGCCTGGGTACTCTTACTGAATAATTGAGGGGTGGGGTAACATTTATAAAATGGTCCTTTAACTGAGCTCATTAATATGTATGTTTGGTGATTGTGTACATGCGCTGATGAACACTATGACACCACAGCTTGAGCCCTGCTTTGTCATATTGGCGTTGCGGGGAACAAGTGCCTATATTTTGGGGTTTGGGGGGGGGGGGGTGGATAAAGTTGCCACGTGTCACCAGTATGTTTGCAGGGTGCTCACGAGCAGCAATAGCTGGGATAGTGCGCGATAACTGCTACTCAGATCACCAGTTCATAACACTGCTGAAATCATGCTACAGGTAACACTTTCTTTGGCCCAGTTTCATAATTTTCCATTTACAATAACTCTCTTCATTCTTTTAACCAGTTTTCAATCCAAATGCATATATTTGCCCCAAGCCTATCTCTGAAAATTTGTAGAGTAACCTTTTGTGCAGCATCTTATCAAATACTTTACCAAAGTTTAACTAGATTACATCCACCACCATACCCATACTTAGATATATGCAGAATTTTCCAAAGAATGCTATTATGTTAGTTTGACAAGATCTGCTTTTCACAAAACCATTGTACATGTTTAATGGATGTTAAAGTTAGCCCTTCTGATATTAAGGGCTGTATTCATGAAAGAGAAAAATTCAGGAAATTGACAAGGGAATGTCAAGCCAAAGTAGACAATTTGGAATAATTTTTCAATCAAGCTCAGACTTACAGCAACATAACCCCTGGGGAACCTGCTCCAAGAGCACAAACATGTTGCAAGATATGCATATTGTGGAATTGCCCAACATGCTGACTAATGTAGGGTACTTCCACAATATATAAGATATATAAGAAATATACTTCTTGCCTTTTAATTATTTCTTTGCTAGTTACTCCACTTAAGAGTTCTCACTTGGATTCTACAAGACAAGTTGGAGAACATTTAAAAATCAGCTATGAGTGCCGGATTTTTGCAGTTCACCGGTCATTACACACAGACATGGTCATGAGAAGTATATCATGTTATCCAGGTTTGTATAAGGATACAAGACCTTACATGATAATGGTGGACTAAGGGCTAGGCTCTTATCCTGGCAGTGCACACAAGCTGCACACAGCAAGCAAGAGTCTGTGCTTGGTGCCACACTTTTGGGAGGAGCCTCTGTCCCAGATTGCCCACCTCATAAGTTGGGGGAGAATACTGGTAATAGGCTTTGTACTGGAGCTCAGCATCCTGGCTGGCCATTCCAGCTGTCAGCCGGAGTAAAATACTTGAGGGTGAGAGAGCGAGAGAAAGACAAAACAAACAAAAAGTTTAAAGTAATTAAATGCTAGAAGATGCACACATTTAAATTATTTCATCCATTAACTGAACAAAAATAAATCATCATCTGGGCATTTTGAGTATAAAAATAACAAAAAATAAAAAGTGTAGAAATCAGACAAAGAAACAAAGGGGGTTGGGCTAAAACAGCACATTTTTTTCTGCAGGATATTAAGTTATGTTCGGTTGCATACGGGGTACAATTTCCCCCCCATCGCCTGAGCCAGATGGGAAGCAAGAAACTGTAGGCAATTCTAATCTCATGTTTATTGTATTAATGTTACTGAGATTAACTCAATACCAGACTCTGAATGCGTTTTTTTTTCTCTGAACATGGGATGTTTTATTTTATAAAAACACCTGCCCTTTTATTATATTTCACAGAAAAGTCATCTTCTGCAAAAAGGACCAGTGACACTGATACTGTACAGGATGCCCTTTTTGGCAGAGCCCGATGACTCTGTAGCTTATAGTTCTGAAATGGCAACTGCACCGAACAAAGAAAAAAAGAATGTCAAAGAGAGGCAAAAATGATTTCAGATTTCTTAGATTTCCATTTTATTTTATTATCCAGACACAACAAGTTATACAGTGTTGACATGAAATGCTTTCAGAATTCTTAAAGGGTCTCCGTCACCGAAATATAATTTATATTGTGAACGTAGAGAACAGAAAATCAGCAAAAATGATCTATACATTGTGTTAGCAGAATTGCAAGCAACTGTTTTTTCGCATGCGTCTGTGGTTTCTTCTGTTTATGACATCACCTGCTTGATATGCAAATTAACTAACTTTCAGTAGAAAATGTGTCATTTGCATATCAAGCCACGGGTGATATCATAAACAGGAGGCACCACAGGCACATTTAAAACATATTTTTCTCTTACTTTATGCCTCTGGTAACAATCTATAGATCATGTTTTATTCTCTTTATTCGCAGTACAAACAATATTTAGTCAGTGGAATGTTTCGACTGATTGCTCCACTTTTACTACTTCTCTCATGCTTGTGTAGTAAAACTGCGAAATTGCACAAAGTTCAAACACGTTTTGCTCATAAAACCCAAATCTTATCTTCAATTCCTATATTCTTCATATAGAAATGGATTTATGGGGGAAGAACAATCTTTTTCAATAGCCATTGTGTAAACACCTGGGTTGTTCCATCGCACACTCTGCGTAGGAGGTGGAAATTTTGGGTGATCACATGATCCATTCTCATACTCCTAAAACAACTAGGAATCCCTCTTATCAGCTCCCCCCTTTCCTTCTTCCCAGTTCCTACATGATTCCTGAGCATCTGTATGCAAATGGGGCTGAGTTAGAGAAGGCTGTATGGAAAGGAAAGTAGCCAGGCTATTTTGCTGGGGGCATTGGGGGAGGTTGCAGTACATGCAGTCTCTTTAATCTAATATGTCACTTACTGGCCAAGATTGGCATATCCTATTTCTACTACTGTAATGATGCAAGTGAATTCTGAAAGAACAAGACAAGGTTTGTCTTACACTTTGTAGTAATGCACTATTAAATCTAATCCTCTAGTTTATTGTAATCTATAATTCTATATATAAATATTTTTTATCTGCATGTCGTAAATCTAAACAACGGAAAAAGCAGCACAGAATTTCCATATACTGTTAGCGCTAATTCGTGTACAGCATGTCAGGGTAATAAATTAGAATACTCGACAACCAATAGACGATAAGAAGGACGGACGTTTCATCTCCCATTGGTTGCCTTCAATTTGCCAATGTGGCCGTCATGACTTGTACTATACACATCAGTAAGCCGTGTGAGTGATTTGCAAATTCATGTATCATAAAAGTCTGTATCTGCATATTAGCTAACTGAAGATTGGTAGAGAATAGATTCTCTGTCCCACTGCTGCACAAAATGCTCTTATTTTGCCTGAACCAAAGCAGAAGTTGCTATTTTACACAAGCCTTAAGCACATAAAGTAACAAACCCAGTTAAACATGGGTTGTTTTTGCTAGTGTGTGTTAGATGTTGTTTGCCTATATTTTATTCTTTGTTTGACTGCAATTTATTTTTACTTAATCCGGTGATTTCCCAAGTCAACAAAACATCTATTTTTGGGGAGTGGAGGTTGCACTGTTTTTTGTTTTTTTTCCCCCCTGTAATTTTTTTCCGCCTCTCTCAGTACCAATGAGCCTCTATCCTACAGACAGAAATGCAATGCATAGGGTGTGGGATAGAGCACTGCATACAAAATCATTTCTTTTTATGTATACCACTAATGGACTTTCAGGGACAAAGTTGTTATTTTCTTCTAATGGTCTCTTTTTTCCTGTCTTTATCTCTTTTCTTCTTTAAAAAGCACATCATAACTACAAACACAGAATGGCTCTGAAAATTACAGCAATCATTGGAGCCCAGCTATTAGGAGCTTCTGGGATCATGTTTTACATAAGACTGGACACTTTCTTGAAACAATTAGGTGCGCTAATGAGTCAGCTCTAGCTGAGGCTGGAAATGCTTCTGAGCTATTCACAACCTGTCACCATGCAACCTTCTCTTTCTTCTCAATAAAGGGCCGGCACGATGCAGGCAGGAGTTTTATTGCTCAAGCACTTGCAAGAAGGGAATTCTGTTCAAGCTGAATAGAGACCTTTCATATTATTCTCTCCAAATGTAATCGTAGTTTAATGTTTAGCCCAATTTGTAGAATTGGGTGGGAGTGTGCAGGCCTCTGACTATTTATCTGTCTACTTCACTGGGGTTAGGTCTCATATTAAACCTCAGTGGGGCCCTTGAGATACACATTCTCTGTCCCAGTGATACCAGAACAGAACGTTCATTGGGAAATGCAGCACTGTTTGAAATGGATCAGCAAGTACCTTTAAAGAAAGGATACAGAGGAAATCTGTCCATACACTCCACTTTTTTGTTTAATATAATATGTTATGTATTGTTTAAAAACTTAAGAATAGTAAAAAATGTCAGGCATATATAAGTTATTTCTATTTGTTTATAAAGCACTAACATATTACACAACATGACGACACCATGTAGCTGGGATATACCAATGCAACATTATGTGGTGAAGGTATGGATGTTCAAAACCTACTTACACCTGGCTTAGTGATGTTGGATATTGCTGTTGGTTAGAACTGACTTGAAGTCATCATTACAACTTGTTCGCTGCAGTTGAAGGCTTGACGTCTTTCAGGCCAGCCAAGTTCTTCCACACTGATCTCCACAAACATCTTCTGTACAGGGGGGATTGTCATGGTGAAACAAAAATGGACCTTCCAAAAAACATTTAAAATTTAATGTTGGAAGCACAGAATCAAATATCTTTCTCAACATTCCAGCATTTGTAGAGCTAAGGGGCCTTTTCCAAACCATAAGAACAGACCCAGATTATTATTCCTCCAACACATTACAGTTGAACTAGTTGGTCTTAAGGTAGGTTCTGTTCACCTAGGTTCACCCGTCAGACTGCCAAATGGTGAACCAGAGTCATCACTCATAAAAACACACTTCCATTTCTCTGGAGTTCAAATGCAGAGAGCTTTACACAAATCCAACTGATACCTGGTATTTTATATGATGTGATGATTTATACAGATGTGACTGAAATAACCAACCCACTAATTAGAAAACGTTTCACATCATTCTGGCTATGTAGTATATGTCAATGAGAATTTGAACAGAAAATACAGAATATCTTGGTTTTAATAAGAGGCTCTCTAGTATAGATCCAGTAACCTGCATCCCATCCACTGATAATGAACCAGAGTTTGGAATTGTTCCTACCAAACTTTGGACTAACATGGAGGGTTGCAGATTTCTGTATGGATTATGACCTACCTGCATTAATAAAGCGTATTAATGGGTGTAAACATGTTGGGTTGATGGATTGGAGATATTATAGACAAGGCAGAGAATGTGCATTGCAAGGTACCAAATTGGAACAACAAATAGGTGATAAATGGAGCAGGGTTCCATCTCCCATTGACAGCCTAGCGTTTGCCAACTCAAAGCCCCAGTAATCCCTATTACAGTATACAGGACTCGTACTTTGCTAACAGATGGAGAGGCATTTAGGATGATAGGTGTTTTACTTCACAAACAGATTGCTGGTGTACACGTCCATAAAATACAATCTGGAGAGAAAGTATATAGTCTTAGCACATACGATTCCTACAGGACAGCACTAGCTGGTGTTTCAGACCAGAAAGATTATTAAGATGTTTCCTATAGCACCCAACTCTGTCACTTTACCTTACCTGTGCAGCCACATAGACAAAACCAGTTTAGTTGTGGCAGATTCTCACCTGCTCTCTCAATTGCCTCAGGAGATTGGAAGTTTTCTGGGACAGCTGTTACCCAAACCAGTCCCTCAACCTGCCTTTTGTATTTCTAAACTCCTTTAAACAAACCCTTTTGTTCCCACCCCAAATATAACCTCCTGCAGACAAATCCCCCCTTGTTTTCCAGCAGAGAGGACATTTCCTTCTCTAATCAGTTTATCATCAAACAGATACTTGTGTTTAGCAAGGAACAAAAGACAGACAGTTCACACCTGCCGCTACCTGTTTACATGACATTCAGGTGCTGCACCAACCACAGCAGCTGCTTCAGAACCTCTCTGTCTCCCCAGGTGTGTAGTGCAGAGCAAGGCATTTTAACCCTCTATCTGCTGTCCCTCTAACTTCCATAGGTTCTTCCATCAAAAGTACTAGTGGACCTACACTTATTGATAAATATAAATTTAGTCGTGTTCCTTAGTCTTTTGCAACTGTGTTGTACCTTTTTATAATAACCACAGTGATGAGGGTTTATTTGGGCACACAAAGGGTTAAAGTCCGGCTTTTCCTGTCTAGTGACCTTTAACAGTTCCCTCGGATACCTGGTACATGACCAAAGCTTGACACCTGTCTGGGTCTGACGTCTGTCATTTAGCAGTGATGGTAGCTGCACTTTCAAAGTTATCCAGAACATCTGCCTCATATTTGCACAAATTGCAATTCATTTACATATTTGCAATAGTCACTGTCGTCTTTGATTGAGGTGTAATGAAGGCAGTATTAACAATGCTGGCAGTGATACATTTAAGGTGAGTCTTCTTACATTGGATGCTATTGTTTTATTTTTTATTGTCCACGCAAAAAAAAATAAAAAACATTTCAAATTTGAGAATTTTGAATGTAAATTGTTATAGTTAATTATAAATTTTATCTGCAGAAAAATTATCATAATAAAAGTAATACATTATCTAAGGGCATCATATGCATCTCTGCTTTGTGAGATATTTAATACAAGAGTAGTTGAATTGTTAGCTCTTATACTGGTTTTTAGCTAGTTAAAGTGAGCTGACAAGTAAACTGCAGATTTCAGACATTACAGCAGGTGTCCATTCTCCTCTGGAAAGTTTTGGCACTCTGATCCTAGTGTTGCCATTGTATCTCCTAACGTATTCTTCCATCCAAACATTGTTTGGACTAGTCTATTTAAGCCTAAGAAACATCACTTGGTGTTAGAACAACACAGATCTCAGTAAACTGCACAGCCTGATCCATTACTTTCTCTTTTCAGGTGTTGTCAAGTTGAAAGGTTACTGGCTGCAATGCGAGGGATCAGATTGTAGGGAAATTGAGTATTGATCCACCTAACAGGCTGAGCTATATACCTCAGCCTTGATGTGTGTGAGATTTGTAACGCCCTCAAACATTGTAAAATAATATATCAAGGAGAGAGAAAAGAGAAAGAAAGTGTCAGGAGAAGGGAGAGACTGACCCTCTGTGACCTTGGAGTGTGTGGAGAGGCAGGGGGGCTCATAGATACCCTCCCCCACTCACCCCATAACTGCATTGACAATACAGGCAGCTGCCAGGGAGTCCAGGCAAAAAAGCACACAGAGTAATTTATTTACTTTATACAATGAGTTGTTTGAACAGCCTCCTATAGACTATCGAGAAGGGAAGTGAGTGAAAGCATAGGAGGGCTGGAGTATCCCCCCACCTTGCAACCTCAAGGAACAGAAGGGGCCACACAACAATCCCATGCACACTAAATCAGCATATACAGCATGATCAGCGCAATCTGACACAATAAACATAATCGACACAACCAGACACAACACAACATAAGCAACATGACAACCCCAATTCAAAACAACCTGAGACTGACACAGTCCTGTGTTACCAAACTTAATACACCATAGGGCAGCACAGCATAATTAACATTAAAGGTGACACAACCATGGACAAAACAAACACTGACCTACACAACCGTGTGCAACTTGACAAAACAATAGAGCACTCAATAAATAAATAATTGCAGGGAATTCTGATGGTAATTTCAAACTTCAGACCAAAGTAGCTTAGATAGAAAAAATCTCACACACAGCTGCATTGGAGAATTTTTGAAGAAAGTTTGAAAATCCCATCTCAATTCCCTGCATTTCTCTCTTTACTAAGTAGACCTTCATGTATTAGACAACTCAAACAGTCTTACACAACATAGCAACTTAGCTTGATGCAACCATGCATTACACCACTCGGTAGAGCCTAATGCAATTGAGTATAACACAGCCATGTTTTGCACAACTAATCATAGACTAATTCAATAAAATGAAGGCTATGTATGCAATAGTGAATGTGGAAATCATGCCTGATAGTGGTGCATTTAGTGCATGAACCTCAGTGTAATGCTAACTGCAGATAGATGTCAGGAGTTAGATCAATAAGCACCAGTCCTGTACTCGTGAACTGCTCCAGTATCCAGACTGCCAACCCATCTATAAAAAAATCAGCCAGTGAAAAGTGGCTGACAATCTATGAAAGTTTGATACAGTCATCTGAGTTTGATGTAGTCTCATAACTTTGATCAATTCACCTCCCAGTACTTTCAATGGGAGGGATTCAAACCTGGGGGGGGGGGGGGGGGGGGGTTCTAAGTCAAACTCGCTGAATTTTACTTAGTCTAAAAAACGTCAACCTCCAAAGTAAAATTTTTGTGAATAGACCCAAACGTGTATTAAAGTGTGTGTTTCCCAGGACAGTTTAGACCCATTTTGCATCTGGAGTGTGATAGGGAACCATGGAAGATTTTCTAAACTCTAAAGTCATCATCTAAATGGTATAAAACCCACTCTAAGGCACATGAACACACAGACACAATTTATTATCTCAACAGCTGTGTCAAAATGGACAACCACCCCCCCCCCCAGCACATACTCATTAGCTGGTAAGCCACTCCCCAGATTAATCAATCATTGACTGCACTCTAACGTTCTGACTGTGTGAGTGATACAGGGGCCCGGTGAACCATACAACTCATTTAAAGAAGCCCCATTCGTTCCTGGACTCCCATGTTAAACTTTGAATAAAGAAGAAGTTATTTAGATCTGGCAAGAGAGTGATTACAAGGTGCCTCTGGGAGCATAACAATGGCCATAAAAGTATTTTCAATCAATCAGATCTAATTTTGGGCCTTGCTTGTTAAACTCCCTACATCACCAGACTAACCATCTTTGATTTTTGCTGGAGCCAGAAAATTTTTATGTGAATGAGAAAGAGAAAAGGGGGTCCCACAATGTCAAAAACATGCCCATTGCGACCAGTTAAACTAAACAGGATATTCTTTTACTTTTTCCTAGTTTGCCACATGCAGAAAAGCTTTTGCTTATCTTGTCATTTAAATTCGGTTGATGCATTGTTTAGTAATCTTCAACTTTCTTTCCTGAGCACATACATCCCTAAAATGTCCCTGTATGGGAACAGGTAAGGTGGTACAGTGGTCTATTTCATTGATTAGACAAGGAACAATCTAATGAGGGACATAAGTTATTTATAGGCCTCAATCACACCTTTTGGCACAAAGTTTTATGAAATAATTCAGGAATAAAAGTCAAAGTTCTGTCATGGGCACCTTATAGTCTTGCTAACTAACTTCATGCAAGACTTCGTGTAGATGTGGGAATAGTGTAACGGCTGAGAGTTTCCTGGGAAATCACCATCAAAATGTTTCCTATGCAGTTGGAGTTGGGTATTAGGGGAACGTAATTGAGCAAAGTTATTCATTACTTTTCACGCATTGAGATGAACAAGAGGGATTAGTGCGATCCCTGTGCTTCCAGAGACAGGCTTTCCATAGTCTGTCCCTTTACTCCCTGGACCATATGGTGTGGAGCTAATCTTCTCAACTCCTGTCAGCAAAGTGCCCCTCCTTTAATTAGCCACTGGGGCTGCTCCCAGACTCCTTCTGTGACTCACTGGGGCAAACTCACAGGGCCAAATTGCATCTTCATTTAACCCATTAAAGGATTTCCCCTGGATTCTCTTTCAATGATACATTATGTTTTGATCTCTTTGTATGTTGTGTTAGAAAAGCCAAATTGTATCCTCTTCTGTGTTGTTTAACAATAAGAAGTGTGCATGTAGTCATAAGCCTCTGTATAGTAATAACTTGTATTGTCCATGGTACACTCCAAACTGTTAACCACTCAGAGAACATTCTGATGACTTGCTGGGTTTCTATAATGTAAGCTTGCAAGTATCTCTACCTAATGTTCCTCTATGAAGTCTTCCTTTATATGCTCTGTCCTTTGTTCAGCATACATTTTTGGCATTATATAAATAAATGTTAATGTAATGTAATGTTTTCTTTGTTATAGAGGCAGCTGATGTTTCTGACATGATTACCCAGCAAACAGGACCAGAAGTATAGTATACACAAAGAAATGTATTTGAACATAAAAAAAACTTTACTACAACACAACTTTTTTGTTTTGTTGCAGTTGTACACAGCATTTAAACATGTTACTTCATGTTAGAGAGCTTTTAAACTAATGCACTAAATTAAATGAGGCCAAGGCCCAGTCATTATTAGATCTCTCCTTTGGGGAGATGTTTTCACCCCACGACCTACTCACTAGGGTACAATCATCCTGACCTGATCCTGTCTGGGGTGTCCGGATTAACCACTTGCCCCTCCCTGCCTTGTCTACTATGAATGGGGAGGAAACCTTTCCATGTCTCCATCTGTCGTTCATGTGTGTGAGGGAGCAGTGGGGGGGAGCTGGTGATCACCAGCCGAAACTTTCTTGGCACCTCCACGTCTGTCATACTGTAAACAGAAAGAATTTAGCAGATTATAAACTCAGAGAATTGTTCAGTGTGCAGATACATATTAATTTAGACAGACTGGATCTAAAGAGTATATATGCGGGCCTGTTCATAAGAGACTGCAATCTATTGTAGGATATGTATATATATATATATATTTATATATATATATATATATATATATATAATCAATATGTCTTAGCTCTAAAACATATTCTACATCCACAGCTTGCTGATATGAAAGCTACTTATCAAAAATATAGAAAAGATGCTGCATGTTGAAAACATTTATTTATAAATACTAACGTGTCTGTGTTTTGTGATATCAGATATTAGTGCTGCTAAACAGTTTATTTGCTAAAAGGATGACAAATTATGATAGTTCCACACATATATAATTTTTTTACTTTAAGCTATGATTTTTGGTGAGAGGGTAAGAACCCACCAATCCCTGGGAGCCTAGTTCACTGGAAAAGAAGGTCTGTGAATCCGATTATGTCATATCTTGATGCTCTGATAGTTAAAGCAATGGCTGTCATGTGACCAGTGGGCTTGTAAGGGGGCTGGAGGGTAATTGCCCCATGGACTGCTCTCTAATCTCTCTCAGTGGGCTATGGCTGCACCACTTTTCACTTTTTTCATGTTTCTATGCATGGAGGGACATCTGTGTCCACGCAAGACTGATGTACCCACAATTAGATAGAAGGCAAATAGATCCACGTGTGAGCGGTGATTGGTGTCTGATGTGCCATGCCAAGGTAAGTCCAAAACTTGTACATGTTATCCACGTTCTCTTTTCCAATTGTCTCTGGGACACTATGGACTCAAATGTTGTTATTTTTTGGCTTCTATTGTTGAGCTCCTCCATTTGTTGTTGGAGTGTATAGATGTGTTTGTATATTGCGATTTACGACATCAACCATTTCTTGTAGCTGGGGTGTCATTTCTGTCACCCACTGGCTTAAGATCTTGTTTTAGCTCCGAAATGTCAGATTGGAGGGGCTGAATAGCCATGTTAGTGATGGCCAGGGGTATCAAGCGTTCCTGGTTGTGGCAAAAGGTCTTAGATGGGCATGAGCACACACTGGGCTATGAGAATGGCCAAAATAGTCATCTACAGGCAGCTGGTATAGCATATGGCCGGTTTATATAATATTTCATATAAATCCATTATATATATATATATATATATGTATATATATATATATATATATATATACACACACACACACTCAGAGCAAGTGTGTGTAGAAACATAGAAACATAGAATGTGTCGGCAGATAAGAACCATTCGGTCCATCTAGTCTGCCCAATTTTTTTGAATACTTTTATTAGTCCCCCGTTCCCTATCTTATAGCTATGATAGCCTTGTGTCTATCCCATGCATGATTAAAATCCTTGACTGTGTTTACCTCTACCACTTCTGCTGGAAGGCTATTCCATACATCCACTACCCTCTCAGTAAAGTAATACTTCCTGATACTACTTTTAAATCGTTGCCCCTCTAATTTAAGACTATGTCCTCTAGTTGTGGTAGTTTTTCTTCTTTTAAATATACTCTCTTCCTTTACTGTGTTGATTCCCTTTATGTAGAGAAAAACAAGAAACACACTGCGCCAAAATGTGATAGTAATAGCAGCAACTCAATCAACCAGTGTTTCACTTCTGGTTCGGTACAATAAACAACAAAAAATAATTAATAAGTGCGCTTTAACCAACACTTAATATACAACAAAAAGGATTACCCTCAATTCGGTAGCAATCCGCTTGATTTACACATGGAGGGAAAAACAGAAACAAAATAATAATAATATAGTGTAGTATTTTAGTGCAAAAACAGGGAATGTGAAAAAAGTGAAAATACACTCACATATCCCTGAGCAGTATTCTGCTCAGTACATAAAGCCTCATGGGAGCCCACGCAGGGTGGGTGATCCAAGCGTATCCCAGAAGATGAGAGAGCAGAGGAGAGACCGTTAGTAAGGATGTAAAAATTTATTGTAGACAAAATATAAAAGATCTTACATTAACCCCTTAGTGACAAGACATTTTCACCTTGACTTTCCCTTGGTGACAATGGCTGTTTTGACATTTCTAGGGTGTTTGTGTTTCGCTGTAATTTTTTTCTTTCTCACATACAGTACCCACACAAATTATATGTTGTTTTTATCGTCATAAGAAGGGCTTTCATTAGATACCATTATGTTCATCATATCTTATAATTTACTACAAAAAAAATCATAAAATATGATGAAAATTTTTAAAAAACCCACTTTTTCTATCTTTGACCTAAAATATAATTTATACCAATAAAATCATTAAAAAAGACCCCGTCTAAATAGTTTCTAAATGTTGTCCCGAGTTCAAAAATATGCATGTTTCCATATTTTCCGGTATTCTTTTGCGAGTTATGGGGCAAAAACCAAAAATAGTGTTTTTTTGTTTTTTTCCTATATTGACCTTTTGACCCCAACCCGAACCCAAAATTTAACCCTAACACTAAATTTAACCCCAACTCTAATCCTTATTATATCCCTTAATATTTTTTAATTTTAATTTAATTTTAAACCTATCCCTTATGCTAAAAAATATTTAATTTTAACCCTATAGGCTAATATAGCTATATGACCTGTTTTTAATTAATTAAATATGTATTTTAAATATTTTCCATTGCAATGCTACTTAACTACCACTAGGGGCAGTCAAGTAGCATATTCAGAGCGACAGAAGTGAAGTTACTTTCACTTCCGAAGCTCAGACCGGCAGAGGGCTTAGCCATATTGACGGAGCAGCATGCTCCGTCAATATGGCTCCCCACGATCGCTCCGTGGGGCGATCGTGGGTGCCCAAAATATAAATTTTGGTGCTGGCTATTGCCTCGACATCGAGGCAATAGACCAGCACTGTTAAAGTGGTTTTCGTGATCGTTGATCGCGAAAACCGCTTGATTCACCGCAGGACGTGCCAGGCACGTCCTTTGTCGTTAATGGAGTTTCTCCCAGGACGTGCCTGGCACGTCCTTTGTCGCGAAGGTGTTAAAATAAACAGCAGGTACATGCAGAATAAAACAAGTCCCAGTGTCCAAAGATAATCCCACAAGGTTGTGGAGAGGAGGAGACTTGCTGGGATTATCTTTGGACACTGGGACTTGTTTTATTCTGCATGTACCTGCTGGATCCTGTTTATTTTAATGTAAGATCTTTTATATTTTGTCTACAATAATTTTTTTCTATCATATCCCCCCTGTTATGTCTTTCCTCCAAGCTATACATGTTAAGATGCTTTAACCTTTCCTGGTAAGTTTTATCCTTCAACCCATGAACCAGTTTAGTAGCCCTTCTCTGAACTCTCTCCAAAGTATCAATATCCTTCTGGAGATACGGTCTCCAGTACTGCGTACAATACTCCAAGTGAGGTCTCACCAGTGCTCTGTACAATGGCATGAGCACTTCCCTCCTCCATTAAAGAGAATGGGTCCAAGTACAGATCCCTGAGGTACCCCACTAGTAACAAGACCTTGCATCGAATATACCCCATTGACTACAACTCTCTGTTGCCTGTCACTCAGCCATTGTCTAATGTGTGTTTATTTATTTTTTTAGGGAGGTATTGGAGGAGGATGGAGGGTGTGATTGCATGCCGGGGATGAGGGGTGGGGTCCAGGGGCCCCTAACAAATGTTTGCCCAGGGTTCAGTCAATGTTAAAGACGGCCCTGATTCTTGTAAGCACTTTTTGAAGATGATTCCGTAGAGACTGGATAGTTTAGACTGGACAATACAGGGAAATGTCTCCTCGGAAGACATTATTTGTAAAGGAGAATAAGGGACAGAGAGGACAAGGTCCCCATGCACAGCACATCCCTTAGAAAAACATTTTTATTTCTCTGCCAATTCTGCATCCATTCATGTGTGCTGCCTGTGAGTGGGAATTTCATTAAACGCATTAATAGATTTTATGGGAGTTGTCAGATCTGGGAAAGGTTATGAAACACAAATGCATTTTCTCTGTGCCTAGAATTTTAAGAAGCATTAGGGATAAGTACATTTACCATGAAAATGCAAGAAAAAAAAATAGAACAAAAAATGATGCTTTCAAAGTCAAGGTGACTGAAATGGCAAAATAGAAATCAGAGATGCATCTGCGAGCGGCTTATCAGAGGCTACCAAACACACTGACACTTTGCGGGTACCACTCCTCATAATCTAACTGTACTCAACAGCACAAAAGCTCTGGCTAACTCTTCTACTTTTGTATAAATGTGTTATCTTCTATTACGTCACTAAATTACCCTGCAGCTCTTATCACTAGCCATCCCACAAGGGTAATAGCGTAAGGGAAACATACATCTGCATATAACCTGTACATGAGTATGGTGAATAAGCATCTGTTGAGTATTTTTTCTTGCAGTGTATTCAAAACCTTTAGATTGTAACAGGGGTGGGATGATGCTATTTGCACCCAAGGGGGCCTGGGTGCGGAGGTTTTACTGCCCCCCCCCCCCCCCCCCTCCGCTAACATTTTGGCTCCTAAGCTGTATGGAGCATCAGTGGTAATGAAGTAGTTTGCCCTCTCTGCATAAGGCACTTAAGCCGTGAGGACTAAACTTCTCAAGATGATAAGACAGCTACATGTCTGCCCCACAATTACTATCCATGGTACCATGTTGCACCACAATTAGTTTTTAGGTGCACCGTCTACACCTCAATCACTTTCAGGTATCATGTCTGTTCCGCAATGACTTTCCATGCTGATATATACATCCTGTATTCATAACGTACGTATATTTCTGGCTGTCCAGTGTGTGTGTTTCCACATCCTCTGTGCAGACTTGATGACAGTGGGCAGGAAGTGACGTTATTTGTTCTACTGTTCCTGTGGCCTATCTGCAGCTAGCTGAAGTAATGAGGTGGAAAGGTAGGTGGCAGCCACATGACTTTGGGAGCAAAAGGGAAGTTATTGGGCTTAAAAGGATTTTGGGTACAAATGGCAAGTCTGGGTGCAAATTCAAGTATCTGGCTGCAAATGGCAAATCTACTTGCAAGTAGCAAATTATACTGGGAACCTGTTTGGGGACACAGATAACACTGCATAGCTGTTTTGGGACAGAGATGACAATGGGAAGTTCTTCCTTCCAGAAGCAATTTGTCCGTCCCTGCTCTCCCTGGTCTATGAAAGCTCCCTTACTTGCATGAGATCACATGACGTAGCAGCATCACATCATGTGACCCTGTGCAGCTCAGGTGTAGTGTGCTGCTGCTCAGCACAGCTATTGCACAGGCACTTGTGATGCCACTGAGGGTGGCCCTCCGAGACGCTTCCAGTGAAAGGCTGGCACATCGGCCCTTCGCAATTTACTTAAACTGCTGGTTGTGCATTGTGACAGCCTACAATGGACATCCCGCTCTCTGTCGGCCAGCTGAAGGGAGGCCCGGTTACACCCTGTTCCAGCCTTTCTATCCACAAGCATACCTCCCAAGTGTTCCTATTTAGTAGGAACGGTCGCTGTTTTGCACCCAAATACCTCTATTGTCCCTCTTTACTGGGAACTCAGAATTTTTGGTTTGTGGAACTGTATCACAGAGTTCCATAGCAATTCAACTCACACTAGTCTGTTTAAAAGCATTTTATTTACACAAATCTAAAAAAACATTTACTGCAGTGTAAATTCTTGTTGTAAATGACTTATCAAATGATTTAAATATTTACCAATTTGCCATAAAGTCGCTGAAAAAGTTCTGGCATAGCCACACCCATAAACACACCCACAAAAACAAAAATGGATAAGAACACAGGACTTTACCACTAGTGTTGTTTTCAGAGAGTTTTAAATTCCACCGTACAATTCCTTTAAAATGGACAATTGCATACAAATTGAGTGTACACAATTTAGAGAGCTAACCAATCTAGAAGAAGCAGCACAGTTACCATTTTGGTACTTAATGTACCAATTTTGTGTGTAACAAATCCCATTAAATATTAACAACATCAATTTACATTAAACATAGGAGCAGAAGACTTGTCTTTCACCTGTAAAGGTTCTGTAATGGCGAAATGCGTCAGGTGGCGGTTGCATCATGGGCATAATACCACAGAAGATACTTGACATTTATTTGTTCTGAAAGGCTTATTGATGAATTTTGTGCATGATTTCTATATTTTAACAAATTGCTGTATTTTATAAACATTTCTTAAAATTACATTACATTACATTTTACTTAAAAAGGTGACACAAAATTATTTTCCAGTACTTAAATTATTCCAATATTTGCTATAGGAGTTGTTTAGTAGTATTTACCAACCTTACATTTATACCTATTTGTCTCCATACTCATGACCGGTGTATTACTTACTATCCCTCCCTTTTTTTGCTCACTAAACATTTTTTCCCCCTTAAATATAGATAAACGCTAACTCTGTGGAACAGGAAGTCACTATAAAAGAAATAGATCTCTTGCTGTATTTTTTTGTACGTTATATGTTTATTTACAGAAAGCTATTAAAGACAGCATATCAATAAGAAGTTTACAATCCTATCTTTTTGATGCTCCTGATGTCTAATTTGGGATCCTGTTCTCAGAGCTATTTTCTTATACTGCCTGAGCAGTGTCAAGAGGGCAGTAGAGAAAAGAAATGTCTCCCTTGATCACTGACCCTGAGGTCAGAATGTTGAGGGACAGCAGTGTGATTATATCTGGGGGATTGTGCCTAATGTCAGTAGTACAGGCCTTCTGCCTCTAAACATACTGCTGGACCATTGTGCCGTGATCACAGAGAATGTTGCCTCCTAGTGTCTGGACTGAGTGAAGACAACTGTTTTATGTCATGATGTTAGATCTATTTAAATGAAGCCTTTGTGATCCTCAAGGGAACATAAAATCCCAGCTATCTTTAGAGGGTCTGGTTTGTGTTTCTGGCTTTTGTGTGAATACATTATATATTGTGTGAGGGGTGCTGTGGTTGGAGAGAAAGAATCCTCTGTCTCTGGGGTTCCTGCTGTACCTCATAAAGATAAAAACGGAGATGGTCTGACATCTCTTTTCCTGTTTTAAAAAAAACCCTCAATTTAACTTTGGCCTACTCCCATCACCAACAAAGTAAAGTTTGTACACTTTGCACAAAAAGACTTCAGTCTATCCCACAGATGTGTGGAGAGCAAGGAAGACCACCCTCTCAGTCATGTAGTTGTCAATCTAGCTACAGATGAACCTAGACATACTGGGCTGAATATTAAGCTATCATGTCCACAGTGACCCAGATCTTAGAACATGCATAAATTAGTTATTTGTAGTTATAAACAAAAAGAAAAAGTAACAAAAAGTACTTTATATTTTTTAAAACTTTTTTTTTTTTTTAAACAGGGTATTTAGTTCATGGAATTAATTATCCTAGAGGTGTGTAGACATACTGTGTGACCTGTCTTGAACAAATGAAAAGATTTTAAAAAAAAATTTGAAATATTTTAACTGGGACATTCTAAATGCCCTAGATTATTTGAAAAAGAGATGCTTGAGGAGCCAGTTTGAAAATGAGCCATATTAGATTTAGAAATGGACATTTTGGCTTTGATTACATTATGTACATTGCCATTTTGATAAAGGTGTTGCAGGTTGTAACTGCACAGTCTCTATTACACAGCTAGCAGTTAACACCAACATGTTGTAAAAACACACCATAGCTGAAACAAAAGTGCCCAATAGATAATAATGAAAACTTTTTTGCGTTTCCTTTTACAGAACCTGCACTCAAGTTTCATATACATTTCAAATGCGTCATTAAACATTTGTTACAGGTATTTTAATCTGGACTGATTGGGAACACATCTGGAACACAATATACCTAAGACTTTGAATTCAGTGTTTTTTTTGTAAGAATGAATTATTGGAGTTCTTTTTAGTAAGTCACATTTTCATAACCTTCACTATTGTTTTTATCTATTTTTTTTTTATTTGTGGCAATGTCAGAAAAATAATCAATCACTTCTTATTCACTCATAACTTTTCTAGTGTATATTTAGAGAGAAGGTTAAATAAAGTGAATATAACAAAAACCTATCTCATACAACTATTAATAATATTTTTTCAGTCATTATTTAAATAATTCACTGACCTTTTATTTGATTGGTTGATCTTTTTATTTAATTTAAATATGGCAAGTGTTTCTGTCCCTCTTTTTTAGTTTGCCACTTGTGTGAGTAAGTAATTTGTCACTGGTCATTTTCTTAGAGTTGAGTGTCAAATTCATTCATTCTATTAAATATTTACCCTTGGTTGGAGAGACGTGGTCAGAAGCAACTTCTCAATCTGATGTGGTATGCCTGTTCTAAGAGGATTAAAAATGAATAAGTGGAGCCCGGATAGCCTCAGGTTTTTGCTTATGTAAGGATAGAAACTCATGTCAGAAGGACTTTGGGTATTTCAATAAAATAGCCAAAGTCCTCCGAAAAAAAATAATAAAAAAATTATAAAAAACTCACCCCTGGCCCTTAAATTAATAATTGGGGGCCAGGGCAAGTAGCCCTTTTCTCCTGTATCAAATGTGCAGCTGGGAGCCAGCCAAATAGCACTCTGCCTTCCCTTATACACATGGAGTTTAGGGCAGGTAGCCCTGACAAATTGGAGAAATAGCGAACACAAAGGTGTAGGCACTCCAAATGCGGTGAAAAATTGGTAGAAATTTATTAGAAGGATCCGATAAAAGTCCATATAAAATCCACAGAGACAATACATGACACGGGATACAGCGATATGCCTTACGCGTTTCGCGTGAACACACGCTTATTCATAGGCTATGAATAAGCGTGTGTTCACACGAAACGCGTAAGGCATATCGCTGTATTGTCATTTGGAGTGCCTATACCTTTGTGTTCGCTATTTCTCCTATTTGTCAGTGATGCTACTACAGCCCAGCTGGAGCACCCTTTACCAGGTGATATTCAAAAGAGACATACATTTATCAGTTTCTGGTAGAGCCGGCTTGTTCTCTTTTGTTTCCAGGTAGCCCTGACTCCACATATAATAAATGGTGCTGGGAGCTGGGCAAATGCTCCCAGCCCCCTATATAACAATAAGAGGTGCTGGGAGACAGCCAAATTACTGTACCATACATTGGGGGACAGGGCTACTTCTTCCCCCCCCCCCCCCCCCCTATATAATGAAATATTATCCCCACTAAATGCATTTTTTTTTTAAAACAACAGGGCCAGGAGGCTGCCCAAATGCCTCCTAACCCCAACGCATTAAAATGCATATTTTATAAAATGTTAGTGTGAATTAAAGCCTTTGTTGGTGGGGCAGGGGATTCATTTTCACACATTTCCAAACTATTAGCTATAGTGCACACAATCCCCCCAGTGGCCAACCTTTGTAATTATTTCCCTGTGCCACTCCGGTCTCATGTTTCCCAGCCCTGAGGTGAAATTCAGGTGAACAACGGGAATACTTCACATCTCTCCTGGGAGTCTTGGTACATCTGTCAGCTAATTTCAAGACTATTGTATAAATAATAGTATTATTGAGATCCGGTGAAGCAGAAACTTTATACGTCATGAGAGCAAAATTACAATTAAGATATTATCTATTATTCGGGAGTGTTTAAAAAAAAAAAAGTAAAAATAGTGCAGGATTGTAATCACCATGACACTGACAATACACACATTGGCCATTAATCTATAGAGAGGCATGGCAGCACTGCGCATGTGCGCACACCACTTACAACAGTTTACCATATAACAAGTTCAGTATTATCAAAGTAGAGCATACCTTGCTTAAAGGGACACTACCACATACATAAGATGAAACTAGATAACCTGGTCATTTAAAACAAACACTTTTATAAATCATTTGCCACTATATATATATATATATATATATATAAAATATTATTAAAATAATACATAAATAAAAGTAGGTGTTTATCTCCAGCTTCAAATTTTAGAATATTTCCCATGATGCAACATCATCCAAAATCTTCCAGCCAGTCTCATTTTACAACTGTTGAAAAAACCTGCATGATGATGTCAGAAGATACTCTCCTGCTCTCTTACTGGCTCCTGTATATCATAGAGGGCAGGACTAGGTTGCGTTTTTTTTTTTACCTGACTTCCAACACAAAGAGAGGAGATTAACCTGAACAAACAGGATCATAACTCCGCCCCCTTGTGATGTAATAGTTGCATTACAATCCCATTCAATGCAAGTCTATGATCAGAATTCACACTTATAGATGGCATTTTGTGTCCCCAGCCCCAAAGCGATACATTTGTACTGTAAAGTCACTAGGGGGTGGCACCCAAAAACACTATATTTCACAAAATGGCTGTGCCCACTCACACTTGTTTAGTTACATATTTTATTAAATATAGTCACATAACAACAACAAAAGACATATCTGAAATCAACACTACAAAATAAAACAAATTCCATCCAAGTAGAAAATAACTTTAAGACATTTTGTGCATCACTTAGCTTTAAAATTTACTTACTAGACTTTCTCATGGAGCTCTATTCTCTCACAATGACAACAGATGCGAACCAGAGGGCGTCTATGAAGATGCATGGAGCTGCACAGTGTGCATCTGCAAGACATCATGGTCATCACCAGTTATGTTTATACGGTACGTTACATATTATTCCCAGCTAGTCACATCATGCACAGTTCAAGTGGACCGTCCTCTTGCAATGTAAATATAACACCACACTTTAACCCCTTGATTACATTTTAATTTGGGACAAGAGCCATTTGAACCTTTAGTTATAGTGTGTTTAAATAAAAGTGCAAGTGTGCTTTTTAAATTAATCTCCACAAGGTATTTATTGTTTTTTAAGGAAATGTTTTTTAGACCATTTTTATGTGTCTTAACGCTTTGTGTGCTGTATAAAATGTAATCAAATGTGGGACACATTTATATATTCTCTCTCTCTCTCTCTCTCTCTCTCTCTCTCTCTCTGAGACAAGATCAACACTGATTGTCATATATTGTACTTATTGCATGCACTTCCATTGCTCTGGGGATGTTGCTTGACTGCCTCTAGAGGCTTCCAGCAACTTTACAGTAAAAAAAAAAAAAAACTTTATATCTGTGAGTCTGGTCAATAAAGAGGGAATTGCAGGGAATTGATTGCAAACCTTATGTAGAGGAGTTGGACAAATTCTCCAAAGCAGCTGAATGGGATATTTTTTCCAACTCAGCTACTTTGGCCTTGTGTTTGATATTCCGATCTCAATTCCCTGAAATTCTCTTTATTGAGAATTTATAATGTTGCTAATACATACCCCGTTTGATGGAAGCGATATTTATACTTAAACTGGTTGTCCTAATTGGTCCGACTGACCTGAGTGTTTTTCACATAGAACCACAGATGTCTTTCACCGATGGAATCCATGTAAAAAGACTATTTTCAGTATCAAATGTTACTTTCTTTCCTGCACACGAAAGTCTCATAAAGTAAAACACACTATCACTGTTAAAGTTTAGGGTGTGTCGATTTATAATCAGGGTAGCCTTATATTTGAGCTGATATGGTGATTGAGTTTGTAACAACCTGTAAGCTTAGTGCCAAGGACAGTGTAAGTGGTGTTTGGCACTATATCAACAAAATGTTTCTTTAATGTAACAATCTCCTGTGTGAATGGGATCTATATGCACTAGATGGCAATATTGCTCCACTGAACAGATAACACACAAGAAAAGTGAGATTGGGTGGTCTGATTTCCAGTTTATGTTAAATGAACTCTTTCATAGGCCATTTGTAGTATTTTGTCTAAATTTTGTCTAGTATTCTGGTAAGTACAGCTGAGCCTTGCTATAATGCAGGGCTTGAGGTCCACGGACTTACATCACGATATTAGTGGGATCATTATGTATTGAAACATAGAAACATAGAATGTGTCGGCAGATAAGAACCATTCGGTCCATCTAGTCTGCCCAATTTTTTTTGGAGTACTTTTATTAGTCCCCCATTCCCGGTCTTATAGCTAGGATAGCCTTGTGTCTATCCCACGCATGTTTAAAATCCTTAACTGTGTTTACCTCTACCACTTCTACTGGCAGGCTATTCCATACATCCACTACCCTCTCAGTAAAGTAATACTTCCTATTACTTTTAAATCGTTGCCCCTCTAATTTAAGACTATGTCCTCTAGTTGTGGTAGTTTTTCTTCTTTTAAATATACTCTCTTCCTTTACTGTGTTGATTCCCTTTATGTATTTAAATGTTTCTATCATTTCCCCCCTGTTACGTCTTTCCTCCAAGCTATACATGTTAAGATGCTTTAACCTTTCCTGGTAAGTTTTATCCTTCAACCCATGAACCAGTTTAGTAGCCCTTCTCTGAACTCTCTCCAAAGTATCAATATCCTTCTGGAGATACGGTCTCCAGTACTGCGTACAATACTCCAAGTGAGGTCTCACCAGTGCTCTGTACAATGGCATGAGCACTTCCCTCTTCCTACTGCTAATACCTCTCCCTATGGAACCAAGCATTCTGCTAGCATTTCCTGCTGCTCTATTGCATTGCCTACCTACCTTCAAGTCCTCTGAAATTATTACTCCTAAATCCCTTTCCTCAGATGTTGAGGTTAGGACTGTACCAAATAGTCTATATTCTGCTTTTGGGTTTTTACGCCCAAGGTGCATAATCTTGCACTTGTCCACATTAAATGTCAGTTGCCACTGCTCTGACCATTTTTCTAGTTTAGCTAAATCATTTGCCATTTGGCTTATCCCTCCATGAATATCAACCCTGCTGCAAATCTTTGTATCATCAGCAAAAATACATACTTTGCCAACAAGACCTTCTGCAATATCGCTAATAAAAATATTAAAGAGAATGGGTCCAAGTACAGATCCCTGAGGTACCCCACTAGTAACAAGACCTTGCATCGAATATACCCCATTGACTACAACCCTCTGTTGCCTGTCACTCAGCCATTGTCTAATCCATTCAACAATATTGAAATCCAAACGTAAAGATTTCAGTTTATTGATAAGCCTTCTATGTGCGACAGTGTCAAAAGCCTTACTGAAATCTAGGTAAGCAATGTCTACTGCACCACCCTGATCTATTATTTTAGTTACCCAATCAAAAAAATCAATAAGATTAGTTTGGCATGATCTCCCTGAAGTAAACCCATGCTGTCTCTGATCTTGAAATCCAAGCGACTTTAGATGTTCAACAATCCTATTCTTTAACAAGGTTTCCATTATTTTCCCCACTACTAAAGTAAGACTTACTGGTCTATAGTTGCCCGCCTCCTCCCTACTACCTTTCTTGTGAATGGGCACAACATTAGCTAATTTCCAATCTTCTGGAACTACTCCCGTTAACAATGATTGGTTAAATAAATCTGTTAACGGTTTTGCTAGTACACCACTAAGTTCTTTTAATAATTTTGGATGTATCCCATCAGGTCCCATCGACTTATTTGTCTTTACTTTAGACAGCTGAAGTAAAACCTCTTCCTCTGTAAACTTACATGCATCAAAAGACTCATTAGTCTTTTTCCCTAAATGAGGTCCCTTACCCTCATTTTCATTTGTAAAAACTGAACAAAAATATTCATTAAGGCAGTCTGCTAAGCATTTATCCTCTTCTACATAGCATCCTTCTTTTGTTTTTAATCTAACTAATCCTTGTTTTACTTTCCTTTTCTCATTTATGTATCTAAAAAATATTTTATCCCCCTTTTTCACTGACTGGGCTATAGTCTCTTCTGTGTGTGCTTTGGAAGCTCTTATAGCTTGCTTCGCCTCTTTCTGCCTACTCTTATAGATCTTTCTATCTTCCTCACTCTGAGTATTTTCATAATTACTAAATGCTAGCTTTTTATTTTTTACTATTTTAGCCACCTCTGCAGAGTACCACAGTGGTTTCTTCAATTTTTTGCTCTTACTGACAAGCCTTATACAATTTTCTGTTGCCTTCAGTAGTGCAACTTTTAGATAATCCCATTTCTCCTGGACTCCATTTAAATTGCTCCAGTCTGATAATGACTCCTTTACACCTAATCTAATTTTAGAAAAGTCTGTTTTTCTAAAATCTAAAACTTTTGTTTTTGTGTGGTGTGACTGCGTCACTGTTCTTATATTAAACCACACTGTCTGGTGATCACTAGATCCTAAACTTTCACCTACAGTAATATCTGATAACAAATCTCCATTTGTGAACACTAAGTCTAGTATGGCCTGCTTTCGAGTTGGCTCCTCCACTACTTGTTTTAGAGATAATCCCAGTAGGGAGTTTAGGATATGTGTACTCCTGGCGCAAGTAGCTGTTTTGTATTTCCAGTTCACATCAGGAAGATTAAAGTCACCCATGATGATCACTTCTCCCTTCATTGTCATTTTAGCTATTTCCTCAACTAGTAGATTATCTAACTCCTCTATTTGTCCAGGGGGCCTATAAATCACACCTACCCGAGTTACCATATGATACCAAATTCTAATGTAACCCAAACTGACTCTATGTTCGCCTCACTAACTTGTATTACTTTACATTTTAAGCTATCCCTCACATACAGGGCCACCCCTCCCCCTTTTTTACCTTCTCTGTCTTTTCTATATAAAGAGTACCCTGGTATTGATATGTCCCAGTCATGTTTTTCATTATACCATGTCTCAGTAACAGCCACTAAATCTACATTCTCAGTTGCCAATATTGCCACAAGTTCATGGATCTTATTTCCTAAACTGCGAGCATTTGTAGACATGACCCTAAGCTTATCATTTTTCAGCACACTGACTACAGGTAACTTCTGTCCCTTTTTGGGGGGGCAATTGGATTGATGTTTTATCGCCATTTTGCCCCCCTCTTTTAGTTTAAAAACCTCCTAGCAAAACCTCTGAACTGCTCACTGAGAACACTCATTCCCTTTTGAGAAAGATGCAAACCATCTTTTTTGTACAGTTCCTTTCTATCCCATAGTGAACTTCCATGAGAAACAAAGCCAAATCCTTGCTCCCGACACCATTCTCCAAGCCACAAGTTGAAGTCCCTAATACGCATCCGTCTATCATTCTGAATGATATGCACAGGCATAACTTCAGAAAAGGACAGTGTGGACACAACCTGCCGTATATCATTGGCAAGAACACGAAAAGCTTCCTTCACCTCTGAAACCTCATTGCAAGCCAAATCATTTGTCCCTAGATGAACCAGTACATCCAATTCTCCTTCCTGATTTGCTTGCTTAACAATATTAGAAATACGCCTCCTGTCTCTGCGAGCAGTAGCTCCAGGAAGACATCTCACTAAGCCAATACTGTCCAACTCCGCACCTCTTATGATAGAATCACCCAACAACTGCTTTCTATCAGGCCTCACCTTCTCCTTGCACACCTTAGCCACATAGGCGAGTGGTTCCTCAAACTCTGTGTCTGAGCCTGCCTCCACAACACCACTGCATCCTGAAAGTGCTGAAAATGAATTCTGGACAGCCACAGACTGCGGGACATGCCTTTTATCCACAACTCTAAGCCTACCAGATCCAACAGTAACCCACTTGCCAGAGGCGTCGCTAGGGGGGGGCTACTAGGGCTGAAGCCCCGGATCTCCCCTCCATAGCCCCGAATGGAGACCCTGACCACGCCCCCTCGCGATTCGCTCCGCCCCCTCGCGTTCGACTCCGCCTCCTGCATGCTGTACAGCAGCAGACTCCATCCCCTCACGATAGGCTCCGCCCCTCGTGCTTAACTCCGCCCCCTCAAGTTTTGCAGGTGAGTGTTTGGCAGAGTGTGAGTGGCAGAGTTATTAGTGTGCAGGTGTATGTATGTAAGTGGCAGAGTGTAAGTGGGTGTGAGTGGCAGAGTTATGAGTGTGCATGTGTATGTATATGAGTGGCAGAGTGTAAGTGGGTGTGAGTGGCAGAGTTATGAGTCTGCATGTGTATGTATATGAGTGGCAGAGTGTAAGTGGGTGTGAGTGGCAGAGTGTAAGTAAGTGTATGTGTGTGAGTGTGGCAGAGTGTGATTGGAAGAGAGTGTGTGTGAGTGAGTGTAAGCATGAGTGGAAGAGTTATGAGTGTGTATGTGTGTGAGTGGCAGAATGTAAATGTGTATAAGTGGCAGAGTGTGAGTGTTTGGAAGAGTGAGTTATGAGTGTGCGTGTATGTGTGTGGCAGAGTGTAAGTGTGTGTGAGTGGCAGAGTTTTGGAGTGTATAAGTGTGAGCAGCAGAGATATGAGTGTGTGTGTGAGTGAGTGTAAGCGTGAGTGGCAGAGTTATGAGTGTGCGTGTGTATGTGTGTGAGTAGCAGAGTGTGTGAGTGTAAGCGTGAGTAGCAGAGTTATGAGTGTGTGTGAGTGGCAGAGTGTAAGTGTTCGAGAGTGTGAGTGTCAGTGGCAGTGAGATTACTAGGAGAAAATGTGATTAATTACTATTATTCATATTGAATGTGATAATCAAGTGTGAAACAGTGCTCATACCATTTTTATTTTCACACCTGATTATCACATTCAATATGAATAATAGTGATTCATCTTTATATATAGTCTTTATATTGATGGCAATAAAAGTCCATACACATGGCATTAAACATCCCATGTACCTGGTTATAGTATTAAACCCGCACATTATGAGTGAATGAGCTGCTCATTATATTATAGGCTTTACTCATGAAAGAGAGAATTGCAGGGAAGTGAGATGGGAATTTCAAAATTAAGGCTAAAGTAGCAGAGCTGGAAAAATTCTCGCATTCAGTTGAAATCTCATCTCAATTCCCTGCACTTCTCTCTTTTATGAGGTTGGTAGAAGGAGCATACCTTCATACCTCAGCCTATTCTCCCCAAGTTTTTTACCCCTTTTTATTAAAAAATAAAAAATATTTGTGATGTGCGTGTGAAAGTTGCCGGTTTACACATGTGTCTGCGTGGCAGAATGTCTGTGTGGGAAAGGCCATCTGTGTGTATAAGGGTGTCTGTGTGTCTAGGGTTGTCTGGATGTGTGTGTGAGTGTAAGGTGGTCTATGTAAGGGTATCTATGTGGGGGAGGGGTCAGCGTTGAGTCATTTTTATATGCTCAGTTATTTTGAAATCATGTTAATTTGCTCACATACAAGTGTGTGTGGTTGGGATTGTGTGTCTGTGTGTAAGGGTGTGTGTATGTATGTGTGACTGTGCAAGTGTGAATGTGTGTGTATGTGTGGCTGCATGTGTGTGTATTTGTGGCTGTGTATTTTTGTGTATAAGTGTAACTTTGAGTAATGTGAGGTTTTTTGTGTGCTGCGAGTCTTATGGTGTACTGTGGTACAGTAATGTGCAGCATGAGTGTGTGATACACTCACACACTGCACGTTTTATTGCTGTGGAGTCTGTGTTATATTCACACTTGCACATTACTGTGACTTTTATTGCTGTGGAGGTAGACACACACACACACACATACAAACAGATACACACATATAGTCGGTCACAGGCAGACATACAGTCAGTCACACACACACACACACACACGCATATAGTCAGTAACAGACAGACACAAACACACTCATACAGTCAGCCAGTCACAGACAGACAGACAGACAGAGACACACACACACAGTCAGTCACAGACACACACATATACATTTGGTCACAGTCAGACATACAGTCACACACACATACAGTGGGTCACATAAACACACAGTCACACACACACATGCAGTAAGTCATACACACACTCTGTCACATACACTTACACACAAGTCAGCAATTTTGTTGTTGTTTATGATAAAAAAGTGCATCTATCAATATGTCCCCCTCCTGGCTGCTATACCTCATTCTAGCCTGGTCTGTGCCCTGCTGTTGTTTCTAGCCCTGCTGAGCACACTCAGCGCTCGGACACTATAGTACGGTGCATGTGTGGATGGAGCAGGAAGACTGTGCAGCCGGTGCACACACTGCTCCCCCGCGCTCCGCTGGATAAATAAAATGATCCCAGCGGCGAGGGCACCATGCAGGGACAACAATAACTGGGCACCAGGTATAATTTCCTGGTGCCCGGGATTTGTTGAGCCCTGATATATACCCATATATACCTATTGTTCATTGGTGTCAATTATATCAGTCTGTATGCTGCCTAACCATGTGATTTTATTTACTCCACTTCTTTAAAATCTATCATGGGCTCCAGCCCCGGATCTTTTGCAGACCTAGCAACAGCCCCTGCCACTTGCCATTCCTAGGAAGCCTCTGCGGCAATGGCCTCTGTGGCAGTGACTTCGCAACAGTCAATGTGAGTCCTGAAATCTCGCTAAACTTTTGCATTAATGCAGAAGTTAAAGTGAGATCCATTCCCCTGACGGCTCCATTGGAACCATCGGAGCAACAAGTTAAAACAGTAACCGCTTTATAATGCATAGTGTTATAATGGGTTTTACCGGTATCAGTGCTTAGGCATCACTCAATTAAAAATATATTTTCACCTTACCCTTCGGTGATTTCTACAATGAAAATCCCATAGGCATACCTTACATACAAATTACTGTGAATTATTTTTTAAATACTATTAAATAAGATTAAGCATACACTGTGTAGAAAAATCAGCAGCTGACTTAATTTATTGAAATAAGCCAGAATGTTTAAATATAGTATAAAAAGATGATAGTATCAGAGAGAGAAGGAAAGTAGAGCAATACTTAAAGGGACACTAAACGTTTATTTTCACTAGTGCTTCTAATATATAAGCAGAAGGGAAAAGTTAGTTGTTCCTAGTATGAAGATGAACTGGCATGTACTTTTGAGTCAGTTCATGCCAGTTTATTCTGTGACCGACAGCTGCCATGTTTCCATAGGAAGCAGGCAGCCATCTGGTCGGCGACTGGCGACCTCGTTTTTTGCATGGGATCAGCAGGACGGACCGTACCTAGGCCCCCCCTGCTGATTACATGCAAAAACAAGGATCTCTCTTTGTGCTAGCAGCGACAGACCCTCGCATTTGGCAGTCAGAGCGGGGCAAGATATTAAGATACACATCAGTTTTATTTAAATGTCCCAGGACATGTTTTGTTTAAACCTTGCTTCCTGCACAGCACTAGTTTACATTAGATTTACTATGGCAATACATTGGAGATTGGTAGTGGCCACGTGATCTTACACTCCCTAAGCCAAAAGCCCAAGGTAGATGGAAGCACACACTGGAAAATGTAGAGATCGCACCAAAAATGAGAGAGGTGGTCCCTTTTACATTTTTTGAGACCATTTGTTTGTTCATCTTTGAGTTAAAAAACTGAATCAAGCTCAATATCATCAAACAAACTGTGTTTTTACAAATTATCCATATAATATCTCCATGCACTGCATATGAATATTCAAATCCACCCACTATTAATCAGATAAAATATTTAAAACCTTAAATGCAGCAAATCCATCTACCTCCTTTGAGCACAGTCCTGAAAATGTTTCTGTTACAAACTGGTTACAATGTGCAGCAAATAGCTATAAATCACTCCACTCTTTGTGACCCACATAAGCCTCCTGGGTGTAATAATGAAATGGTTTTTACACCAACTTATATATTGCATTATTTGGCACAGGGAACATGTAGCATCATCTTGAGCCTTTCACCATTTCATAAGGGTTCACTTTATAAGTAGCTTAATATATTGTGAGAAAGCTGTTCTGACATTGTCTATCGGTACCTGGAGACCTCAAAAAGCAGGATGGATTGATGGGGAAATGATTGTGTGACCCAAGGTCAGTCTGCATTGGATTAAAGTGCCAATAGGTGAAACGGAAATGTGTGCTAGTCATTATCCAGATGACAAAACCTTAAAAATAGGATGGAGATTGCATGTGGAGAGTGGCTACCTGAATACCCAAGACATATTACTATCTTGCGCATTCAAACCTACTCATCATTCTGTCCTGGAAAACATCTTTGTGACTCAATGAAAGTATTTTTTAATCCAATCTGAGTTTTATATGAAAGTTATGGGCTGGGACTTCTGGGCCCTTATTATACTCCATGCCTTAAACGAGTCTACTGAACCCTACCATGACCATGCTGGACTTGTTTTGGTATTCATAAAGTGTGAATATACAATATATATGCCTGGCCTAAGTATGAGCACATTAGATAACAAAACAACATTTTCAAATTTATTTTGTTAAGCTAGTCTAAGGTTTCATTAATGGGAAGTTTTATAAAAATACTCTGCTGCTAGGATGTGTCTAGTTTCTGAAATATTTCAATGATATATCCAAAGTTTTAATCCATTAAATCAAGGAAAGCATAGTCAATAGTTCTTGTTGAATTACTAAAATGATCTTATCCATGATTCTAAACCATGTGTACGGGTCCTGTAACAATGTTTGGAATGCAGACCCTTATTAGCCGATGTAAGCACATGCCTTGGTGTGCCTTAGAGTCAGGTGGTGACTAATTAACATCTGTCACAGTCAAAAGGAAAATCATTAACAATTATTGGGGAATTGTCTCCATCCTGTAAATCAGCATCAAGATGTAACACAGTACATGGGACTATAGTGAGGAGTATGCCTGAATAAGCAGACAAATCTAAAATCTTCAGCTGTATCCAGACGACAGCTCTCAGAATCCTCAACCAACAATATAATCTTGGGAGTTGTAGTTCCCCAGAAATGGCAGAGCCTCTGATTCTGTGCCTTGAGCACATTATATTCAAGATCTTTCATTTAATAAAATGTTATAAAAATGATGTCCTTAAAAGCTCTTCAGATTTACACCAAGCTGTTAGTTCTACTTTAGGGGTGTGTCTATTCTGTTTTGCTAAGATACATTTTGAAGGTCATAAAGACAAGACTTCTCTGTCCACAGTCGCTTTCCAGCTTCTGCCATCATGATTGGCCATTTTGTCTGCAATTTGCTTAATTACATATTATTATTATCAGTTACTTCCTCTAAACTCTAAGGGGCTTCTGCATTTGTAGATTATATAGATATATAGGTGTGTTCCTAACAATTCCAGAATTACTTGTACGTTACCGATGGGTTCTTCTCAAAGGCCCTGGGTGCTGTTTGTTGACATCATTACTTGATCTCTGGTCATAAAGTGGCTGTAGAACATAAAGAGGTTAAGTACTATTCTACAATGGAAGCTTACTTTATCTCCTGTGGCATTGTACCTTATTAAGTGTATCTGAACGAGAATTCCCACCTTGTCTGAAAGACATGCTTATGTGAGATATCTGTACATATTCTTGAGCCAATATATGCTCCTAAAAGAAATACAAACTGAGAGGCTCATGCATCACAATATCAGTCAGCCATTGACTGTGACTATTCAACTTGAAATTATGCCTTATTTCCCAAGGTTCGTATAAACAGAATATTAACCCAAAGTAAATGCCTTTTTATCCTTAATCCTGAAAATGTGCCCATTCACCCTAAGACTCTGCAAAATAATCTATAGTCTATTACACCACTATCTGTGCCTATATAGTACTACTATCTGTGATTGGATAGATACCCTGACATGACTTCAGCACATGTAAATGCAGTCCCAGAAAGGAAATAAAGAGCGCAAACAAGGCACAATGGATTTAGGACTGGCCTCCTGTTTAGACAATATTTCTTAATGACAATACAGATAATAAATCAACATAATTAGCATTTTGCTAAACATAAACATATTGCTTTATTAAACTATTAAACACTGTGATTCTTACATTGATCAACCATATGTTATCTTAGACATATAGGATGGGGCCCACGAGATAACTGCCCCCGACGCACAGCATTTTAAGGATCTCCCCTAGCACGGTTTTTAGGATGATACTCCAACGGGACATTGGCTATACCTGTTCTGGAGCCAGCACTCGGGGATCCCCCACCAACATTGGTATCTGAAATGAAATTATATATTAGCAATTATATATTTATTGTGGGGCCATTGGCATTGGGCTGGCCAGTGACCCCAATGATTTATTTAATCAAGGGGCGCAGCCATGCATTGGCCTGTGACCTGGGAAGGTGAAGCACAAGTTATTTTTATTTTAGAGACCACGGACATGGTGCCAGACTGCAGTCACTAGAGCCCACATTTTTTTAATTTAATGGCGCAGCATAAAAAAATATATAAAATGTATCTTATTTGGGGGATGCTAGAGTACTGGGCAGGGTTGTTACACTCCCAGTCCCCTAGCATAAATGTAATGGGGAAGTAGGGAATAATGTTTTTTTGCAAAATGTTGTCATTCCCTTACTGCAATTCCAGTGCTTGAATGTAGTGGATATCTGTTGTCCCTGTTGCAGTTGAATTGCACATTATTCCTTCATTGAATCTACCCCATTATCTCCGAACACAGAACATGGTACTGGTAATGAAGCAGTTACACACCTAACCGTTTTCTAACTACAGAACGTGAGAAAGGAAAAGTGATTTGCTTTATTTCCTTCAGATTGATTTCCCTCTGGAAAATGCATAATCTGTTTGTCTTGTGTACATTGCTGAAACATTATTTGCTCAGATAAAACAGCACTTTATGAGCCCCTAAAATCCACGAGCAGATCTCACAGGGATAAAAACACAGTAACAAAAAAGAATAGAAAGACAACACAACTATTTAATGGATTTCAGACAGCTCCCAATTTAAGTAAATCATGAAAAATTAAAAAAACGGAGTCCTACAGACTGAGAGGTCATCGTTGGGCTGCCATAAGTTGGGATGAAATCAAAACTTGATTTCGTGTATTTGGACAGTGAGCGCTAGGTGGGTTTGGCTAAAGGTTAACCAATGGGTGTTCTAGCAGGATGAGAAGTAAGCTTCCCTAAAGCGGTGACTGTGAAGGACTTTTTGAAAACTGATAACAAGGGAGAGAACTGGATGCCCTGCTAAAGTGAATTCCGGAGAAAGGCAGCAGAGTAGCTAAAGTCTTGCAGGCGCAAGTGGGAACAAAAAAAATGAAGGTATATTTAATTGAAAGGTTCCATCAGGTGTAGGCATTTCAAATAAAAATTGCATTAATGAAAGAATACAAATATAGTACCTTTTTGAACCCCCTATAGAGTTCCGTATAGCTCTTTCAAGGGGCGGACATGGTGTCTAGAGTCTTGGGTCAGATGGGTTATAGCTTTATAACATATCTGCCCCTCTGATAGAGCTATACAAACAAAGAGAGCTCAATAAGGTATTACATTTGTATTTGTTCACTAATGCATTTCTATTTAAACTGACACTTGTCCATTAAAGCAAATCATTAATTAATAATTGTCCTACATGCAAATACGTATACAAAAAAAAAAAATCCCAAAAATTATAAAGGTTCCAAGATGTACCACTGGATCCTTGTGGAGCTGATTCTGTTACAGCACTATATTGTAATCTATTTGGTCACCTCTTCCTGTACTTTTTAATTGTAAGCTCCTTGGGCTACCCCTATGGGGTAGCACTGTCTGTTAAACTAATAACATGTAAGTTCCTTAAGAAAGGATGTAAAAACCAGCCATCTGGGATAGTTTCACAAATTAAATCTCTAGCCTGAAAATTCTTTGGTGCAGCTGCTTGCCACGTCTTCAGGGCAGTGTATACTGCTATTATCTCTAGACTGTAATACTGTCGGGAAAGAGCTTCTCATTCACCCAATACCAATAAATTGTAATTTTTTCCCCCTGAATTTAAATTAGTAAATTGTAAGCTTTTAATTTGTTTATCATAATACTAATGGCTTAGAATTAATTATTCTGCCTACTGATTGCACGCTCTTCTATTATACTACAAAACAGCAATCTTATTTACAATGATGAAATAACAATACTCATTTGACAATTTTACTTTGGAGTTATTTCACTAATGTGACATTTTTGTAACATGTCTTTTGTTCATTCTCATGATTCCTCAGTATTTATAAACCAATTGCAAGTGTCAGCTGGGTAACATCTTGCCTATAATGTGTAAGCGCAGAAGGTTAATTAATTGCACCTCAGAATAATCCCTGCATCAATATCAACTCCTTTTTTTTTTTTTACAGCAGTTCCCTGCAGATCCAGAGTTATTACTTAATATACATATATCTGGTCATTCTCACACTGTCATGGTCCCTACTCTCACACTGAGCACTGGTAATCTTGACAGTCGTTACAATAGTAAGATTTAAAATGAATAATTAATCATTTTAATACATTTCTCTTCGCTGACTGGTTGAGTTGTATCCATTACACTCTGTTCGTGTCATTGATTTATGAATTGGATATTGGCTCCACAATGATGGGTAAAATGAACGCAATTTCTCTTAAATGAATTAAGCTTATTACAGTCTAGTTAAATCAGTCTCCCTTTTGGTTGATAAAGGCAAATGGAAATCAGCATGGAAACGCTAGTCGATTATTTCTGAAATGAGGAGGAGAATTTCGCCAATGAGGAATATAATCTGCAGGTTACATATATTGGGCCTCATCTAATTATGCTGTGCTTTATCTAATCATACATAACAAAGTGCTGTGTCAAATCAAGAATCATGGACACTGAGTGTTGTGGCCCAACTAATCAGGGATCACATGCAAAGTGCCACATCTAATCATGGACCACAACAACTGTACCACATCCTTCTATGGACTTTGAGTGTTGTGCCACAGCTTATCATGGACCATGAGTAATGTGCCACATCTTATCACTGAGCAATAGTAATGTGTCACATCTAATTGTGGACCGTGTGTACTGTGCCACATTTAATCATGGGAAACTATCGAAAACAATAATCGAAACAAGCTAACTGCGCCTACTGACAGATAATGGGGGGCTCAAGTCACAAACTTTCCAAACCCTTGATTCTCCTAATTCTGTCCTCTTAAAAACACAGCACACTTATGTAGCTGTGCACAAAAACATGAACTGAAGTACTTTTCCGAATTGCATTAGGTCACTAAATGCTAAATTAATTATCCTGTTTATATGTAAACAATTAATTGTGGACCATGCTGCTCATGTGTACATGCAGCTCTGGGATCTAAATGTCTCTTTTCGGAGTATGCTTAATAAAAAGCAAAGCCTGTTTGCTATTAGCATGTTCTTATGCTGAGAGTATGTCTTACGACATTTAGTTATCATAGCAACTGATCTGAAAAATGGTGAAAAACACATGAAGGTTCCTTTGGTTCTCTAGTTTTGAATCTACCTGGGGGGGGGGAAACAAACACAATGTTAAAATCACAGAAGGGGCTATTCACTAAAGGTGATTTGCAGGTGAGTTGAGGTGAGATTAGGTGAGTTCAGGTGAGTTGAGGTGAGATTAGGTGAGTACAGGTGATCTGAACATTTCATCTCAATAATTTAACTATGAAAATGGTTGAACTTGATGGACGCAAGTCTTTTTTTCAACCTAATCTACTATGTAACTATACATTGTGCAGGGACACGCCTGGGGTGTTTGCTTAGTGAGGTAAGCTCACCATGTTTGTACCTGGACAATATATTGTTAAATTCTATTGTTAAACTCACCTCATTTCACCCACAACTCACCTTTTAGTGAATAGCCCCAACAGAGAGATCCCAGGCGAGTAACACAAGTAAAAAAAAGAGAACTCCTTAGAAAAAATAATGTAGGTTTAATCTGACTTTATCTTTGTAGCTTAAAAAATTGTCATCATTTCTCATGCAACGAAGATTTGGGTTTCTTACTCTGTTTGGCACTAAAACAGTCTTGAAATAGTTTTACTTCAATGGATAGAAAATGTTTTGCAGCAATGCATTTTCAATGTGGAGAGCAGTGCACCCTCCATCAGACAGGTTTGGCAGAGGCACCGGGGCATCTAGAGTAAAGAGCATATGTATAAAAGGGGCAAGTGCTGTTATTAATTAGACCTAAGTGATGGCACCTTATAACTTTCTTGACAGTTAGCTGAGCACCAGGTTGATAATGATATTTCTCCCGAGAAACGCTACCATAAACTCCTCCATGACTTCCTGTGCCCACAGATCAAACTTAGGCACGCTTCACTAGCAAAATAGACTTTAAGCCAAAACATTCACCAACTTGATTAAAAGATGCTATATTAAACAGTGCTCAAAATGTTCAGTTCTTTAAACTGATGTCGTCATCCTGTTCATGGCACTTCCACTACTGGTTCTAGAAGCTTGGGCTGCAAGTTTCACACAGCAATATAATCACAATAGTTTTAACCACACTGTATTCTTATAATGAAATTGTGTATATAAAACAATTTAGCCTTGACATATCCAATGATATTAAAAGCCAGTCCTGGAAACATTCCAGGTTTGACCCTGAGGGTGTGGGTTTGGCAGCTGCCTGTTGGGCCCTTTCCTTTGCTGTGCTTATTTCTTCATACTCTCAGGGATGATTCTGCTTGTTTTGTGCCTTTTACAAAGCTGGGCCTCTATTAGGACCCTTATCAACAAGCGGAAACAACTAAACATACAGAAATAGCATAAAGGGTGACTGCTGTAAAGTGGTTCCCCACAAACCACCATCTGATGTACAAGTGGAGCAGCACATCAACATATAAAACAAACATTATTCATGTGGATGATGTCTATTTATCTATATATACTTTACATGCATGGATTTGCATTATTCTGTCAAAGTACTACTAGATATGTCTTTTTATATGAATTTATATAGTTTTTTAATGGATTGTTTTTCACTAATGGATTTAATGGATTGTATTTTGTTTTATTTTAGTGTGCAGCTCTATGTGTATATTAAAGTCTTATCTACAAACTTGGTATTTAAAGAGGTTTTTTTTTTAACCCTTCAGCCATTTGAAATGGTACAGCCTAGACAAAACGTGTTCACCTGCTTTATAAACAACAATATATATGTTATATGTGCTGGGTTAACGTACGTAAGCAACAAAAACACGTAAACTCAGCTTAGTAAAGATTACCCGAGTAGAGTTCACTTACACAGTCAGTAACCAATATGGTTCCAAAAGCTTTACTTATGTCGCAAACCTTTGGCATTTGCTTAGGAGTAAATAAGAGAAGATCGAGCCGTAGAGAAATTTTCAGAATAATTCATGAGCTTTGTTTAAAACATGACAGCTAAAAAATCTTCTTCAACTCATCCAGCTATTAACTGAAGCGTTCTGGGGGGAGATAGGGAGCGTAGGGGGAAAACACATAAAAGATGAAAGAAGGTAGAAAACAAAAGGTAGAGGAGTCTAAGATGTATTTAACCATTTGCATGCTGGTACTTAAAGGGTCTG
Organism: Pelodytes ibericus; assembly: GCA_036172795.1. Classification (NCBI taxonomy): domain Eukaryota; kingdom Metazoa; phylum Chordata; class Amphibia; order Anura; family Pelodytidae; genus Pelodytes; species Pelodytes ibericus. Next base: position 133,721,739 of record CM069862.1, read on the forward strand.
TGACGGTGAGGTGACATTATTTCCCTGAATATGGGTAACAGACAGTGTTTTTTTTGTTTTGTTAGCTCCTCCCCCTTCTGACACTCAATTAGTTAAAACAGATTTGTGTAAAAAAATAAATAAAAAAAAGACTTTTGAATTATATTTTAGATACAAGGTTTTAATCTTTAAGATAAATGATCTGATAATTATAAAAACAGCTGGCTGTGTTGGCTTGCTAACAATTTAGAATAATTGTTGCAATAACTTTGAATGATACTAGATTTCTCTCTAATTGTCTGCACTGGAGACTCACTATGCACTGCTCCCCTGCTGCTAGATGTTCAACGCAAGCAGATAAATGTACTTTCACATGTCACATTGATCAGAGGAGGGGGCTTGGATCAGCAGCCAAGAGATAAATAACTGGGTGTGTAAATAGATGCAATCCATTTCTCTGGGACTTAGCTGGCTGTATTATGGGTGGAAATATCTAAACATTTGGCAGTGCGACCCATATAACAAGAGCTTCTGATCACAGAGGGATAGTCATAATTATCTTTTACTTGTGAAATAAACTGTTTTACAATGCACAGTTAATATTACTCTGGCTCCTAATAGTTGTCTCTCATGTATTTCATGGCTGCAGTGATTTCTGTTCTGCCCAATACATTGTTAGAAATAGTTCTGTTTAAAATACACATGTAGTGTAAGGTTAATATGGTGGAAGATTATGGGGGATGAATTATTACATTTTCTGATGATTTGTCTATGATGTAACCACCAGTGATATTGAGGATTTGACCTATGAGTGGGACTGTCAGCAAAGCCAACATACAAATTGAAGATGATACACAGTCAACCAGATAGGAAGCTACACGTGCATTAGTTACAAACAGTCCTAGATTTAACCGGAGTTCTGTGCAATTTTGTTCTGTCCCAGAATGACTACACCATAGTTTGCACTGTGCACAGGCAGCATTGCATTTAAACTATGTATGCACTCAAAGAAGTGAGTTCTAGACACCGGGTCTCATGTGGTTTTCCAACTGTAGGCTTGCCTCCGCCACGTTCTAGGAACTTATCCACGAATGTGGGCAGGTATGCACCTGTGGAGCTGTTCTTACTCACACATGGACTTAGAATACGCTCTGCCCTCCAGTGTCCGTATGAACCATCAGTGGCTGATTCCAGTTCACTGGGACAAAGGCGCTAACTAGAGTATAACAAGTCAGTGTGCAGACTAGGACACTGTAAAAAAACAAACAAAAAGATGTGCAGTCACCTACCATCATGTGGCAAATGCTGCAGCATCCACTAATTGCTAGGCTTACAGCAGAAAGTCACTTACCATCATATGTCCATCATGTTACAAATGGAAAAGACAAAGCCATGACAGACATATGACTACAATAAATGGCATCAGCATGCCACCTACAATTTCAAATGGCCAGACAGGGGTGTCACTAGGGTTGGTGTCACCCGGTGCGGAAACTCATGGTGTCACCCCCCTGGATTACCTCCAATACAATGCCAAACAGATTCCTTAGTAATGCAAGTTAGATGGCCTATTAACTATGCCACACACAGGAGCTCAATAACTATGCCACACAGAGGAGCTCAATAACTATGCCACACACCAGAGCCCCATAAATGATGCCACACCAGAGCCCCATATATTATGTCACACCAGAGCCCCATAAATTATGCCACACCAGAGCCCCATAAATTATGCCACACCAGAGCCCCATAAATTATGCCACACCAGAGCCCCACTATTTAGGCCTCACCTCTGCCCAATTAATTATGCCACTCACACACAGGTGCCCCATAATTATGCCACACAAAAGAGTCCCCATAATTATGCCACTCACACACAGGTGCCCCATAATTATGCCACACAAAAGAGTTCCTTAATTACGCCACACAAAAGAGTCCCTTAATTATGCCACACATGGGGCGCAATAAATATGCCACACACAAGCGCCCCATAATTATGCACACATGGGACCGCCATTAATTATACAATAGTCATATACCAGTAATATTATGCCATTCAGATACCTGTAATATTGTGCCAGTCAGATACCAGTAATATTGTGCCTACAGATACCAGGAATATTGTGCCAGTCAGAGCCCAGTAATATTGTGCCATTACCCTGCTCGTTATTCCTCCCCCTTTCCCCATCACTTACCTCCTGGCTGCTGCTCCGTGTCCCCCGCCGGACGTCTCCGTGTAGTGTTCTGCACGGAGGAGGGAAACACAGTCACCGGATGTGACGTAACGTCACAGCCGGTCGCGGTGATTTTTATTTTTTTTTAAATTTCCGGCTGCCATATCCAGCGGATGCGGCTGCCAGGAAAAAAAAAAAAGTTAGGCAGCGCAGTGCGGGGGGATGCCGGCAGCACGGGTTTCACCCCCACTGGAGGTGTCACCCAGTGCGGTCCACACCCCCTGCACCCCCCTCGGGACGCCACTGTGGCCAGAGAAGGACATCTAGCAGTGTTTAAGGGGGCATGAGAAGAGAAAGGTCAATTCTAAGAATGATTAGGTTGGTTATAATCCACAGATCACAACTTATTTAATTAGTGAAATCAGCACATTTGAGGCACACAAGTGTTGAAAACATCTGACAGCTTAACCTTTTGTGAATTTCATTTTATTCTTTAACTTGCAATCAGTATTTAGGGGGATGAGTGTCAAAATAATGGTAAATCCCATACCTGCAAGTACCCCACTCGTCTATGATGTAAAGCCTCAATTTTCCCTGAAATTACTATAATGATTCTCACCCCCAGACCTCCAGTAATCACATCATCTCTAGTGGCACAAACCTCATAAGTACTGCCATTAAACACTAATTTACTGTCACTCTAACAAACTGTTTGCCTGCAACCAGAAAGAAGATCACAGCAGCCAGTCTCAGTGTTTTACTAATGGCCTAACAATCTGTGATTGTGTTTGTTTGTCAATAAAGATTAATAGCGAATGAATCGCCAGCAACAAGTCATAAGGTTCATTTTTTAAAGAATAATGACTTGCTACATTTTTCCTTAAGTGTTGGTGTTTGCTACAAAATGTGCAATACCTGTGTCACTAGGTATAGGTTTATGATGTCTGGGGCAATTATTTAAGAAATCATAGTTGTGGGTAAATATTTTGAGGGAAAATATTAATGTTAAGGAAGATGTAATACTTTATTTTATATGCTGGCTGCTGTATCTGGCCTGGTTGAGCAGATGGGATTGATACTTGGGTTTCTTGTTAGGCAGCTGGTGCTGATCTGGTTGGTTGAAGGATGAGGAGTGCTATGGACCATGGACGTGCAGGGGGGTGAAGTAAAATGTGGTAATTGTTCTCAGCACAATATTTCCTCTTTATTCTCCTGATGGCTGCTGGAGTTACCCGTGGGGAAGGGATATTATGGTTGTAACGGAAAGGCTACCCAGGCTAGGTAGCACCTCTGCCCCTTGTGGTAAATCACCTCCTTAGTCCCCGATTCAAGCTCAGCATCCACCCAGCAAGTCTTTCCTGGAACCTTGCTCTTTGTACCCAAATAGCAGACAGGACAACTAGCAGTTAGGTACAGGAAGAATGAACAACAACTTTATTGGAACAGAAACAGAGTCTTATATACAGACATAATCTAATTAACATAACTCAACCCACCTTTTAACATACAATACAACAGAAACCAAACCTCAATTAAACCACATTGCTACAGATATAGAAAACCACATAATCAGTTTAACAGTAAATTCAATTAACACAGAAACATGGATGTTGGAGTAAACTATCAGCTTGAGGATTCAGGGAGCATCCCGCAATGTAAATGGGATTCTGAGCATTGCAGAAGAGCAATGGGCTGACACAGATCCTGTCACTCTGCTCTTGCTGTGCTGCATGCAGGCTGACTGAAGGAGAGCACAGGATATGACCTGAAATTATATCCTGCATTCTCCTGCAACCATGTACATACTGTGACACTCTATGATCAATGGATATGTAGTCCACCACAACAATAATGCTAAACATGTAAAGATTTGCCAAGGTATACATATGGTACATATATTGTACCACTGTCCATGCTAGTAGACCTTATTCTGATATGTTACCACTAGACATGTGCATTCGTTTTCGGACAAATGCATTTTCGTCCGAAAATAGCATTTTCGTCCATTCGTCCGAAAAACGAAGAACGAAAACGCTAAGCTAACGAAAGCCGAATGAATGAATGATTAATAAACGAAAATCATTCGTTCATTCGTCCATTCGTAGTACTATTGCATTCTATAAGCCGAAATAGAGTCGGTTTATAGAATACAATACCATTTAACTATACGGAGACAGAGTCTCCATTCATAAAATTATGAATGGAGACTTTGTCTCCGTATAGTTAAAAGCCGACAGCCTATAAACCGAACGTTCGGTTTATAGACTTTCGGCTTATGGAATACATGTAATCCTATTCAGTGCTGTATTTACCGCGAGGCATCCTAGGCGGATGCCTAGGGCGGCAAATTTTGGGGGGTGGCAGCGGTGGCCGGATTTTTTTATTTTTTCTTTTTTTATTTATTTATTTTTTCAGTGCTGGGGGGCCCAGCACTGAAAAAATAAATAAATAAAAAAATAAAAAATAAAAAAAGACCGCGCTTGCAAGCAGAGACGGAGGTGAGAGGGGATCGGAAGATCCCCCCTCACCATCGCTCTGCCTGCCAGGCTGCACGGGGAGCCGAACAGGCAGCACAGAGAAACCTCCGTGCTGCCTGTTCGGCTCCCCGTGCAGTGTGACACGGAAGTGCCGACAGTCACGTGACGGGCGCGCTGACGTCATACGCGCGCCCGGTCACGTGACCTGTCAGCACAATCGCCGGGAAGCCGAACAGGCAGCATGGAGGGACCATGCTGCCTGCCTGCCAGGGAAAGGTAAGTGCTGATGGGAAACTGTGTGTGTGTGTGTGTGTGTGACTGAGTGTGATGGGAGTCAGAGTGTATGTGATGGGAGACAGTGTGTGTGACTGAGTATGATGGGAGTCAGAGTGTGTGTGATGGGAGACAGTGTGTGTGTGTGTGTGTGTGTGTGTGTGTGTGTGTGACTGAGTGTGATGGGAGTCAGAGTGTGTGTGATGGGAGACAGTGTGTGTGACTGAGTGTGATGGGAGTCAGAGTGTGTGTGATGGGAGACAGTGTGTGTGACTGAGTGTGATGGGAGTCAGAGTGTGTGTGATGGGAGACTGTGTGTGACTGAGTGTGATGGGAGTCAGAGTGTGAGTGATGGGAGTAGGAGTGTGTGACTGAGTGTGATGGGAGTAGGAGTGTGTGACTGAGTGTGATGGGAGTGTGTGTGACTGAGTGTGATGGGAGTGTGTGTGTGATGGGAGTATGAGCTTGATGTGAGTCTGAATGATGGGGCATGTCTTAGGTGTGTAACGTGGGTGTGCAGCTTGGGTAGGGGGGTGCCTGAATTTTGTCTGCCTAGGGCAGCACAAAATCAAGATACACCACTGATCCTATTGCTATTCTATAAACCGAACGTTCGGTTTATAGAATAGCCATAGGATTACATGTATTACATAAGCCGAAAGTCTATAAATCGAACGTTCGGTTTATAGGCTGTCGGCATTTAACTATACAGAGACAGAGTCTCCATTCATAAAATTATGAATGGAGACTTTGTCTCCGTGTAGTAAAATGCCGACAGCCTATAAACCGAACGTTCGGTTTATAGGCTGTCGGCTTATGGAATACATGTATTTCTATTGCTATTCTATAAACCGAACGTTCGGTTTATAGAATAGCAATAGGAATACATGTATTCCATAAGCCGACAGCCTATAAACCGAACATTCGGTTTATAGGCTGTCGGCATTTTACTACACGGAGACAAAGTCTCCATTCATAATTTTATGAATGGAGACTATGTCTCTGTATAGTTAAATGCCCACAGCCTATAAACCGAACGTTCGGTTTATAGACTTTCGGCTTATGTAATACATGTAATCCTATGGCTATTCTATAAACCGAACGTTCGGTTTATAGAATAGCAATAGGATTACATGTATTCCATAAGCCGAAAGTCTATAAACCGAATGTTCGGTTTATAGACTTTCGGCTTATAGAAAACATGTAGTACTATTGCCTTTCTATGAATTTCTTATGAATGGGGCTCTCGTTCGGTTTATAGAAAGCCAATAGTATTACATTGTATTCTATAAAACGAACGAATAAAAATTTACGAAACGAAAATAATGAACGAATTTCATCTGAAACGAATGCAGTAATGAACGAAATTCGTTTTAGACTAAATAAATAACATTTTCGTCCGAATGGACGAAAACGAAACGAAAATTTTAGTTTTGCACATGTCTAGTTACCACCATCTGCAATGCTGGTACTGATAAATTGATTGGGGCAATGCGGCCCCGTGGTTTCTAGTTACGCCTCTGTGTCAGGACCATCACATCAGACATAGACTACCAATGGCCAGAAAGGGGACAAAAGTGTGTAATCTTGATCTTTATTGACAATAAAGAGTTGTATAATTCATATACGTCAGTTTTCTTTGTTCAAAAATCATACTTAGGTTGCAAGAAATAACAAAGATATACTGTGAACAATTCAGTGAATAAATTGAGTAGCAAAGGTTTGTTGTAACAAATGTTGTGTACAAGAGACACAAATTAAAGGAGACAAAGAAACATTTAACAGTCATCCCATCCATTCATACTAGTTATTCCACATGGACAGGTGAGAAGGAAGGTGCTAGCGGCCAGTCCCATTGAGGGGATCAAATCCAATAACCAACCAGATCCAACAGGACCCATGAATGCCAAATCTCACTATATTTTTCTCTAGATCTGTGTTGTGTTAGTTATGTACTGGTTCTGACCTGTCTGACCAGATGCTATAGCACCATGGAATTGTGGCTGCAGGGGCTGACCATACTTGGTGGCTGGGGTTAGAAAACTTTGGTTTCTGGTGCTGATCCAGTTGGCAGATGGGATTAGTGCTAGGAATAACCCCACTGTTTCTGACCCACATAAGCAGGTAGGTTTAGGACTTGGCATGCATTTTATTGCTGTTTGTTCTGACCCATGTGAGCAAATGCCTTTAAAGCTTGGGAGACACACTCTGGCTGCTGGTTCTGACCCAACTAGCTGGATGGAATTAGTACATGAGATTAATAGACTCTGGATTCTGTTTCTGACCCATCTGTAGCAGATCGTGTAAAGACTTTGGATGTAGAATGATTCTCCCAAGTGATATATACTGGATATATATATATATATTTTTTTTTATTTTTATTTTTTTTAGATGGAATCATATACCTGTTTAGGTTGGGCTGTTGAGATTCATAATCTGTAATTACACAGCCCAAAGACTGGTATAATACATCATATATTGCAGACTAATAAGCAAACCTAACAAAATAATGATAAACATACTGGCTAAATTGTGTCATTTTCATCCCCTCCATTTAGCCTGTGTACATACATTCAGCCATCTGTATTTGTATCTTATGGTTACACCTGCCACTGCTGCACAATATATTGGTCATGCAAAGAAGATGGTGCCTTTCCCTATTCTACCACTACATCAGCACTGAACTATGCAGACTGTGCATTATTAGACTTATAGTACACAACAATTGGAATGTTAGAAGGAGGTATAAATACATTTAATCTTCATGGACTGAGCTTATGATGACTGGCTCAACACAAACATCATGGGAGTAATAATCAATGGAATATGATGTACAGGTGATTGTCTGTGGTTACTCTACTGGTGGTTTTGGAAGTAATTTAAAGTGGAATACACAATATTTTCTGTGCAGCTTTGGAATTTCTATATTTCAAAATCCAACTAATCTTTGCAATATCAAACATACATGGAAATAAAATACAAGATGGCTTGTCAGAGTATTTTCTTTTAATATATATAAACCCATATCTTCCTAGATCAGGCACAACCGCATGATCCTAGATTTCCTTACTCGTAGCAATTGAGAAAAGTCAACTCTACACTTTCTCAATTCCTATATATAAGAGGAAAGCTTTAACAAGGAAAAAAAGACTGTCATTCGTAATACAGGAATAACAGAGCCTATGACTAAGCTTAGTAATATGCGAAACGCGTAAGGCATGGTCTCTGCTCCCCTGAATTTATTGTCTGTACCATTGCTGGTTTTGCACAAGAAAAAGGCACCTTTTTTCTTGCATCGACTGGAATGTGGCGTGCACCTTAATTTGCTTTATCGACAGAAATAATAGAAACTATCAAATAGTGTTTTGTCTAGACGTATGATGCGGCATATTAAATTATATAGCAATGACTGCCATCAGCTAACTACCTTATTTTCTCAAATATAAGACAGTTTTTTTTCAGAGCAAATGCTCTGGAAAAGTCCCCTCGTCTTACATTCGAGGTCGTCTTATAATCTGACCTCAAATCGAGGTCAGATTATAAGACTGGGTTCCAGGTCCTCCGCTGAGCTGCAGGGGATCTGGATATCCCCCTCTCAAGCAGCCAGGTGCGATGCGCGCAGACATCCTCTCCTGCCGCCCGGCAAGCCCGCCGGGACTTCTATGATGAAGCCGGGTCCTTGTATGATAAAAACTGAGAAAGTAATGAGTAACCTTATTATATTGTGTGTCAAATGGCTTTATTTGGTAATTTATCAGAATCTAAAGGAGACACAGATAAGTTGTCATCACTGCGCAGAAAGGTTTGCTCAATTTCTGAATGCAGAGAGATTTATACGTCAACAACAACAAAATGAGGATATTAAATCATATGTCATTACTTAGAGGAACTTAACATCCATGTGTCCATTTGGAGAACATCTCTCCACTGCATTAAGAGATATGCTTGTTATTGGCCTTAAGAATAAGGTTATACAAAAAATCTCTTAACTGCTTAATATTGAACAATACTGCAATTAGCTGTAAAAGACACTACAATATAAGTCTACAAATTCTTTAAGTGAAAAGCAAGACCTTTTAAAACAATTGTTTCAATTAAACTAAATCAACATGTACAGCGCAAACCTAGGCAACATTTAGTAAGCTATTGAAGTGTAGGTCAGGTCATGACGCAACAAATTGCAGATTTAAACACACTATATGCTATGGTTGTAGAAAACGGGACATTTAAAAAGGGCTTGCTGCACTATGCCAGCTAAAGATACTAAAAAAGAGTGAGGAAAGCAGACTAGAAACTTAATTGGGAATTCCCCTCAGATTACACTACACCCCCTCCTCCCTTCCTTCCTTTCTTTTCTTAGGATAATTATTTATAGAAATCGACCTCAAACAAGCAAATCTACCGCTTGAAATGTATCCAGACTCATGACATTTACTCTCCATCAGCACACCTCGGAGTCTATACACTTACAAACAAATGTTATTTAAAATGGCACCTGCGTCTGAAATTTGGCAACAAAGGATGGACAGTATTTTGGCAGGAATTCCAATGACTCGTGCTAGATGATATGCTGATTATGGGAAGATCTGAGGCATCCCAGACAAAGAAGGTTTGGCCCTGATTTGGGCAATTAAAAAATTCCACCTGTACCTTTATGGGAAATCATTTACACTATTAACTGATCATAAACTATTACTAACAATATTTACCTCAAATGAAAAAAAAAATCAACAGCAACAGTAGTATGTTTACAAAGGTATGCACATTTTCTTGATGTTTACAACTAGTAAATCAAATAACAATCACATATACAAAATGCAAATACTGATGGATTCTCAAGATTCATTGTAAAGGAAATAAATAGAGGTTATGTTGTACATGGTTGGGCCTATACAGAATAATTTTATTTTTAACAGAATTGGTAAAAAAGGGAACCATGAATAACTCATTAATACAAGACTTATCAAATTACTTACGACATGGTTGGCTTAACAAAGTTAATACAGCTATTCAACCATTTAAGAACAGGCAGTTGGAACTAACATTCAAAATGACTCTTTCTTTAAATTCCAAGTTTATTCCAAAAATAGGTTAAAATCAAAAAAGTAATATAGACATCAGACTCCACTTACACTGGGAAAACCCCTGCCTTCCTCCCCACCTAACGCGATTCGCCAGTGAGCACCCTTGCCAGTTATGTGATGTGTTCAGTTTGCACATCAAGTACTAAAAGGACAAGTAAAACCTTGGGGTAAGGTCAACACAACCATGGTATTGAATACACATGGAATATACAGCAACAATTTGCAGACAAATGTACTTAATAGTAGTTGATGCTCATTGAAAATGGCCAGAAGTAACACTAGTTACAATGACAACTTTAACATCGACTATTTCAGTATTAAAGAAAATTGTCACTATATTCAGATTTCCTTGTGTTGGATAATTTCCTCTGCTTTGTTCCAGTTTTTATAAAAATGTGTTTTCCATAACTGAAGTCATGAGTGGGTGTTTACAAAGGTTCAGTGCTGGACCCTCACACCATGTGTGAAGGTAGTGGGGACCTTGTAAACCCTACCCTTCCCAATAAAAGACACAAGACTTGGCTATAGTGAAAATAGGCCATAGCATTTATTTAAACCAATTAACCAATTTTTATTTTCATTAACTCAATATGTAAAACACAACAATATACAACTCGTCCTTGCCAATAACTAACATATAAACTCTAACTCACAACCCTTGGATGCTTCCCTTACCCCCTCATGTTACCACTTATACCAACCATCCAGGCTTCATGCCCCCTTAAATGCTGACCACTAGCCATCCATTGGCTCAGTGGGCACATCCACATCATTGAGATTAGGGGAGGGGTAAGTCCGGTGGCGTAGCTAGGGGGGGGGGCTACTGGGGCTGAAGCCCCTGATCTCTGTTCCATAGCCCCGAATGGAGACTCTGGCCCCACCCCATCAAGCCTATGGATGCTGGAGAGCTCGGCTCCGCCCCCTCAAACTTTGAATGAATAGCTGCCCTATTGGCAGCTCCTTGGCTGCAGATTTTCCCTCCATGCTGTCACAGTCTGGGTCCTGAACTGCTAGGTAAGCACAATATCTGTGCTGGGGCAAGACAGACTATTATATATATATATATATATATATATATATATATATATATATATATATATGACATACAAAAACTGTATGTTATGAGTGTGCATGTGTATGTGAGTGTTTGCCCCTCACACACTCATAACTCTGCCACTCATGCTTACACTCTTCCAAACACTCACACTCTGCTACACTGACTCACACACTTACACTTACTGTACACTCTACTACTCACACACATTTACACATTTGCCACTGACACCCACTTACACACTGCCACTCACATACACACTCACACTCAGCCACTCACATACAAACTCACACTCTACCACACACATTCAGGGCTGGCCCTACAATGGGGCAGAGTGGGGCAACTGCCCCAGGTGGCATTTTTGGAAAGGCGGCCGAATCGCTCAAATGCCGCCTTCCCGCCGCTGCCCATACTTGCATACAGCAGCCAGCAGGCGCATAGGAAAGGTAAGTAAAAAAAAAAAAACCCTCCTTCACACCGGATATGACGTTACGTCAAACCCGGTGGCTGAGCTTCCCTTCTCCGTGCAGAAGGACCAGCATCGACTGCACGGAGCATACAGGAGGTAAGTACTGGGAAAGGGGTGGGTGTAAAGCAAGCAAAGTCCTGGCATATTAAATGGCTAAATCTGGCATATTAAATGGCTAAATCTGGCATATTGAGTGACAAAATCTTAGCATATTAATATTGAGGGGTTAAATCCTAGCATATTAATTGGTTAAATCTGGCATATTAAATGGTTAAATCTGGCATATTAATTGGCTAAATCTGGCATATTAAATGGCTAAATCTGGCATACTGAGTGGCTAAATCTGGCATATTTAGGTGTTAAATTTGGCATATTAATTGGCTAAATCTGGCATATTAAATGGCTAAATCTGGCATATTGAGTGATAAAATCCTAGCATATTAAATGGCAAAATCTGGCATATTGAGGGGTTAAATCCTGGCATATTAAGTGGCTAAATCTGGCATAATAAATGGCTAAATCTGGCATACTGAGGGGTTAAATCCTGGCATACTGAGTGACAAAATCCTAGCATATTTATTGTTGTCTGTCCATTACAAACTGTTTTGCTATTTAATAAAACTATTTAAAATATTTTATATAAAGCTATGTGAACAAACTCATACTGGAGGATGTCTATAGTTGATGTTGTTGTTATTATTGTTGTCTGTCCGTTACAAACTGTTTTGTTATTTAATAAAAATATTGAAAATATTGAAAATGTGATGTCTTGGGCCGGCCCTGCACACATTCACATGAACGTAAAGAAAAAATGTGCACAGCGCTAATAGATAATATTTAGTGTCAAAAAGTGCATAGGGAGAGACCTTAACTCCAAGAAATTCTAAAAAAAATATATGATACTAACCCATAAACCAGTGTATATACATACACACTGCAGGCAGGAAGGGCACAGGCTGACAGTATGTAGGCAAATATGTAGAGTAATGAGTAACTCTGTATGAATAAAGTGCAAGTAGCTAGTCTTAATATAAGATACAATGGAAGATACCACTGCAAAAAAAAAGGGGAACAGTTCATTATAAAGTGAGACAGCGCTATATACACAGAAATATTAGGATAATAATATAAACTCCGGAGGCAGATGTATATATAAAATACAAATTTATTATTAGAAGACAAAAGAGAAAAAGATGTGCAAATATAGCAAAATAAACAAAGATCCAAGGCCACTAGATATGTAAAAATAGGTGGTCACATGGATATTATACATACATATTTAAAAGTACATAAATAGTATACAACAAATCAACATAAAAAACCCCATAGATATGTAAAACCAAAAACACACAGGATAGATATAGACAGAGGTGGCTCTAGACTTTGTGAGACCTTAGGCGAAAGTCGAACATGAGGCCCTCACGGACACACATTATTAAATAAAATATATGCAAGTGATAATAAAAATGAACTGTAGAAATAGCATATTTCAAGATCAGACTCAAATCCCAGCTTCTAGAAATGAACAGCTCCTATAATTTTATGTCTCATAATTATTCTACAAACATCTATAAACATTTGGTATAGATACAATTGTGTGCAGCTGACTAACTCACATTGTTATTGCTGTGTCCTAAATGTGAACACTAACACATATCACAAAGTCATTCATAGACACACTCAGTGAGCACACACTGACTCACAGACACACTCAGTCAGCACACAATCACAGATACACTCAGCCAGCACACACTGACTCACAGACACACTCAGAAAGCACACAATCACACACTAACAGAAACACTCAGCCAGAAGGAAAGGTGCTCAGTGTTGAAAGTGGTCTCACAGACCACGTTGTGCTCGAAGATTGGCGCTTTGTTCTTCCTCACAGCACCGGATGCACTGTGATTTAGCCATTCAATATGCCAGAATTTTGCCACTCAATATGCCAGGATTTAGCCATTTAATATGCCAGGATTTAGCCCCTTAATATGTCAGGATTTACCCCCTCAATATGCCAGGATTTCGCCCCTCAATATGCCAGGATTAAGCCATTCAATATGCCAGGATTTTGCCCCTCAATATGCCAGGATTTTGCCACTCTATGCCAGGATTGTGCCACTCAATCTGCCAGGATTTTGCCCCTCAATATGCCAGGATTTTGCCACTCTATGCCAGGATTGTGCCACTCAATCTGCCAGGATTTTGCCCCTCAATATGCCAGGATTTTGCCACTCTATGCCAGGATTGTGCCCCACAATATGCCAGGATTTTGCCACTCTATGCCAGGATTTTGCCCCTCAATATGCCAGGATTTTTCCACTCTATGCCAGGATTGTGCCCCACAATATGCCAGGATTTTGCCACTCTATGCCAGGATCTTGCCCCTCAATTTGCCAGGATTTTGCCACTCTATGCCAGGATTTTGCCCCTCAATATGCAAGAATTTTGCCCCTCAATATGCCAGGATTTTTCCACTCTATGCCAGGATTGTGCCCCACAATATGCCAGGATCTTGCCCCTCAATTTGCCAGGATTTTGCCACTCTATGCCAGGATTTTGCCCCTCAATATGCAAGAATTTTGCCCCTTAATATGCCAGGATTTTGCCACTCTGTGACAGGATTTTGCCCCTCATTATGCCAGAATTTTGCCCCTCACAATGCCAGAATTTTGCCTCTCAATATGCCAGGATTTTGCCACTGTATGCCAGGATATTGCCCCTCATAATGCCACTATTTTGCCCCTCACAATGCCAGGATTTAGCCGCTCAATATGCCAGGATTTTGCCCCTCACCTCATTATGCCAGGATTTTGCCCCACACTGTGCCAATATTTAGCCACTCATTATGCCAGGCTTTGCTCGTTTGTGCCACCCTCCTCCCCCCTTCCCTAGTACTTACCTCCATGCTGCTCTCCGTTCAATAAAGTTTAAAAATGCGCGGGTTCAATAAAGTTTAAAAAAAAAAAACGAGATCGGAGCTTCCTTCCTCCGTGCAGGAGAGAAGATGCACAGAGGAAACGTCCCAGGTTAGTGTAACAGGGAGCTTAACGGCATCGTTAAGCTCCCTGTTACATCAAAGGCAATAAGGTGAGTTAGGCAGCTGCGAGGCCCCCGTGAGTGCGAGGCCTTAGGCTGCTGCCTAACTCGCCTAATTAGAGAGCCGCCTCTGGATATAGAGATCCCTTACCCAGAGGGTTTGTTCACCTGGCCAGGTGAACAAACTCTGCCACTCACACTTTCACTCATTACACTGTTCCAAACACTCACACTCTGCCACTCACACACATACACATGCATACTCACTCACACACACACATATACCCGGCCATAAATATACAATATAGTGTTGTATATTTATGTGTAGAAGTGTAACTTCGAGTAATGTGAGTTTTTTTGGCCTGTGAGTCTTATTGTGTATTGTGGTACAGTAATGTGCAGCACAGGTGTGTGATACACTCACAGACTGCACATTACTGTGAGTTTTAGTCACAGGCAGACATACAGTCAGTAACACACACAGTCAGTCACAGACCGACACACACAGTCAGTCACAGACAGACACTCACACAGTCAGTCACAGACAGACACACACATAGTGTCAGTCACAGACACACACACAGTCAGTCATATACAGACACACACACACACAGTGAGTCACAGAAAGACACACACACAGTCAGTCACAGACAGACACACACATACAGTCAGTCACAGTCAGTCAGGGGAGGGCTGGCAGCCTTAGGCCTGGGGGGCAAATCCAGTCAAGTGGCCCATTGCATCATCGAATCGCCTCCCCATCCACGGCCATCTTTTCCTTGTTTTATAACGAATATTGCCAGGATTTTCCCCCACAATATACCAGGATTTGCCATTTAATATGCTAGAATTTTCCCTTACAAAATGCCAGGATTATGCCCCTCAGTATGCCAGGATTATGCCCCTCAATATGCCAGGATTATGCCCCTCAATATGCCAGGATTATGCCCCTCAAAATGCCAGGATTTTCTCCTCAATATGCCAAGATGATGCCCCCTCAATATGCCAGGATTTTCCCCTCAATATGCCAGGATTATGCCCCTCAATATGCCAGGATTATGCCCCTCAATATGCCAAGATTTAGTCACCCAATATGCCAGGATTTTCCCCTCAATATGCCAAGATGATGCCCCCTCAATATGCCAGGATTTCCCCCTCAATATGCCAGGATTATGCCCCTCAATATGCCAGGATTTAGACACCCAATATCCCAAAATTTGGGCACCCCCCCCCCTACCCACGTTGCACACCTACGACATGACCCATAACCCACGTTGCACACCAGGACATGCCCCATCACCACATTTACATGCCTCCATCACCCCATTACATACACATTTCCAATATTATTTGCCATTAATATTCCCCAGCCAATTTGTCCCATAATATGCCAGTGTTATTCTGCAATTTAATATGACTCAGTAAATTTGCCCAATAATATTCCAAGGTTATCTGCAATTTAATATGCCCCTGCTAATTTGCCCAATATGCCAGTGTTAATTGCCATGTAATATTCCCCAGCCAATTTGCCCAATAATATGCCAGTGTTATTTGCCATGTAATATGCCCCACCCAATTTGCCCAATAATATGCCAGTCTTATTTGCCATGTAATATGCCCCAGCCAATTTGCCCAATAATATGCCAGTCTTATTTGCCATGTAATATGCCCCAGCCAATTTGCCCAATAATATGCCAGTCTTATTTGCCAGCCAATTTGTCCAATAATATGCCAGTGTTTAAAAGCCCCCCCCCCCCCTTACCTTTTTCCCTGGTGGCTAGTGGCAGGACTTCCCTGGTGGCTAGTGACAGGACTTCCCTGGTGGCTAGTGGCAGGAGGACTTCCCTGGTGGCAGGCAGCATGGCCCCTCCATGCTGCCTGTTCGGCCTCCCGGCGGTTGTGCCGACAGGTCACGTGATCGGCGCGCGTCTGACGTCAGAGCGCCGATCACGTGACTGTCGGCACTTCCGTGTCAGACTGCACAGGGAGCCGAACAGGCAGCACGGAGGTTTCTCTGTGCTGCCTGTTCGGCTCCCCGTGCAGCTTTGCAGGCAGAGCGGAGGTGAGAGGGGATCTTCCGATCCCTTCTCAGTCTCTGCCTGCAAGCCGTTTTTTTTTTAAACACTGGCCCAGCGGCCGTGTTTTAAATAGCTTAGGGCGGCCTGGGGGGCAATTGCCGCCCCTGCAGTCAGTGCCCTGCTGTTGTTTCTAGCCCTGCTGAGCACACTCACTGCTCAGACACTACAGTGCAGAGTGTATGGTGGCGGAGCAGGAAGACTGTGCACCCGGTGTACACACTGCTCCCTCGCACTCCACTGGATAAATAAATAAAATGATCCCAGCGGTGAGGGCACCAGGCAGGGACAATAATAACAGGGTGTCAGGTATAATTTCCTGGTGCCCAGGATTTGTTGAGCCCTGATATATACCCATATATATCTATTGTTCATTGGCATCAAATATATCAGTCTATATGCCGCCTAAGCATGTGAGCTTATTTACTCCACTTCTATCAAATCTGTCACAGGCTCCAGGCCCAGATCTTTTGGAGACCTAGCAACGCCCTAACCACCTTCTCCTTTGCTTCCAATCCTCCCCGATTTGCAAGGACACACCTCACCATCTGTGACAAGAAAATACAGTTAGGACACCATGGGCCGTAATTATCAGAACAAAATAGTGCTAAAATAATAGAAGTAATGTCAGTTTGCTTCAAATGTAGCACTTTTATTTAAAAAAAAGTAGCAACCTGTTTTACCTTGAAAAATGTGGCCCATATATACAGCACAAACCAATAACAAGGGAGATGTTGGTAAATGTTGCTGAGCTGGCCGGTATTTTACCAGCAGGCCGGTAAAAAATTGGATTGAGGCCAATGTTAACTCTGTGGACGCAGTGGCAAGGCAGTTATTTTTTTGTAGAAAAGGTGGCAACCCTAGCTGATAGTATATTGTAAAATGGAAGGGAGGACCTTTAGCCGGGCTCCCTCTGGTGGCCTTAGGATGAACCACATGCACCCACACACACATTAACCCATGCATGCCCCACACTCACAAAACGGACTTGTTCACCTAGGTTCGCTTTCTGTCTCCCAAGAGTCATGAACAATGCAATGGAAACATATATATTCTTACATATGCGCGTCAGCAAATCTTCTCTATTACTCATCTTTTTAAATAGTGCATTGTACCGTTCTATGGTCAATAATCTATTCTGCTTAGAATCACTCAACTAATTATGGCAAAGCAGTGAAGTATGTGTCGAGAGGTATTTCTTAGGAGACTGCAAGAAATTCTCCACATATTGGCCCAAAATTAATATTTCATTTAATGGTAAACATTCTGGTAAAAGCATTTCATGGTAGTGTATATGATGAAACCGAATATTATGACATAGAAAATAAGGGATAAATTGTAAATAGCATAGTATTCCCACTGATAAAATTCTATGGAATATCACATCTCTGCTTTCACTTATTACATAGAAATAACTGGATTTATCTGAGCCGTTCTCTTCTTTTATTACCTACCTTCTCACAGGCTCCCTCCCTCATATCAACATGTTAAAAGGCAACTGGATTTGGTGACCTTTGAGCAGGGGCGGGCTGGGCCGGGGGGCAGGGTGGCAATTGCCCCCCAGGCCGCCCTAAACTATGTAAAACACGGCCGCTGGGCCAGTGTTTTAAAAAAAAAAAAAAAAAAAAAAAAAACCGCGCTTGCAGGCAGAGACTGAGGTGAGAAGGGATCAGAAGATCCCCTCTCACCTCCGCTCTGCCTGCAAAGCTGCACGGGGAGCCGAACAGGCAGCACAGAGAAACCTCCGTGCTGCCTGTTCGGCTCCCCGTGCAGTGTGCCGACACGGAAGTGCCGACAGTCACGTGATCGGCGCTCTGACGTCAGACGGGCGCCGATCACGTGACCTGTCGGTACAACCGCCGGGAGGCCGAACAGGCAGCATGGAGGGACCATGCTGCCTGCCACCAGGTAAGTCCTCCAGCCACTGGCCACCAGGGAAGTCCTGCCTCTAGCCACCAGGGAAATCCTGCCACTAGCCACCAGGGAAAAAGGTAAGGGGGGGGGGGGGGGGGGGGGCAAAAAACACTGGCATATTTTTGGGCAAATTGGCTGGGGAATATTACATGGCAAATAAGACTGGCATATTATTGGGCAAATTGGCTGGGGCATATTATATGGCAAATAAGACTGGCATATTATTGGGCAAATTGGCTGGGGCATATTACATGGCAAATAACACTGGCATATTATTGGGCAAATTGGCTGGGGCATATTACATGGCAAATAAGACTGGCATATTATTGGGCAAATTGGCTGGGGCATATTACATGGCAAATAAGACTGGCATATTATTGGGCAAATTGGCTGGGGAATATAACATGGCAAATAACACTGGCATATTATTGGGCAAATTGGCTGGGGAATATTACATGGCAAATAACACTGGCATATTATTGGGCAAATTGGCTGGGGCATATTACATGGCAAATAAGACTGGCATATTATTGGGCAAATTGGCTGGGGCATATTACATGGCAAATAAGACTGGCATATTATTGGGCAAATTGGCTGGGGCATATTACATGGCAAATAAGACTGGCATATTATTGGGCAAATTGGCTGGGGCATATTACATGGCAAATAAGACTGGCATATTATTGGGCAAATTGGCTGGGGAATATAACATGGCAAATAACACTGGCATATTATTGGGCAAATTGGCTGGGGAATATTACATGGCAAATAACACTGGCATATTATTGGGCAAATTGGCTGGGGCATATTACATGGCAAATAAGACTGGCATATTATTGGGCAAATTGGCTGGGGCATATTACATGGCAAATAAGACTGGCATATTATTGGGCAAATTGGCTGGGGCATATTACATGGCAAATAAGACTGGCATATTATTGGGCAAATTGGCTGGGGCATATTACATGGCAAATAAGACTGGCATATTATTGGGCAAATTGGCTGGGGAATATAACATGGCAAATAACACTGGCATATTATTGGGCAAATTGGCTGGGGCATATTACATGGCAAATAAGACTGGCATATTATTGGGCAAATTGGCTGGGGCATATTACATGGCAAATAAGACTGGCATATTATTGGGCAAATTGTCTGGGGCATATTACATGGCAAATAAGACTGGCATATTATTGGGCAAATTGGCTGGGGCATATTACATGGCAAATAAGACTGGCATATTATTAGGCAAATTCGCTGGGGCATATTACATGGCAAATAAGACTGGCATATTATTGGGCAAATTGGCTGGGGCATATTACATGGCAAATAAGACTAGAATATTATTGGGCAAATTGGCTGGGGAATATTACATGGAAAATAAGACTGGCATATTATTGGGCAAATTGGCTGGGGAATATTACATGGCAAATAAGACTGGCATATTATTGGGCAAATTGGCTGGGGAATATTAAATGGCAGAATAACACTGGCATATTATTGGACAAATCATCTGGGGAATATTAAATGGCAGAATAACACTGGCATATTATTGGGCAAAATGGCTGGGGAATATTAAATGGCAATTAACACTGGCATATTGGGCAAATTAGCAGGGGCATATTAAATTGCAGATAACCTTGGAATATTATTGGGCAAATTTACTGAGTTATATTAAATTGCAGAATAACACTGGCATATTATGGGACAAATTGGCTGGGGAATATTAATGGCAAATAATATTGGAAATGTGTATGTAATGGGGTGATGGAGGCATGTAAATGTGGTGATGGGGCATGTCCTGGTGTGCAACGTGGGTTATGGGTCATGTCGTAGGTGTGCAACGTGGGTAGGGGGGGGGGGTGCCCAAATTTTGGGATATTGGGTGTCTAAATCCTGGCATGTTGAGGGGCATAATCCTGGCATATTGAGGGGAAAATCCTGGCATATTGAGGGGGCATCATCTTGGCATATTGAAGGGAAAATCCTGGCATATTGGGTGTCTAAATCCTGGCATATTGAGGGGCATAATCCTGGCATATTGAGGGGCATAATCCTGGCATATTGAGGGGCATAATCCTGGCATTTTGAGGGGCATAATCCTGGCATATTTAGGGGAAAATCCTGGCATATTGAGGGGGCATCATCTTGGCATATTGAGGAGAAAATCCTGGCATATTGGGTGTCTAAATCCTGGCATATTGAGGGGCATAATCCTGGCATACTGAGGGGCATAATCCTGGCATTTTGTAAGGGAAAATTCTAGCATATTAAATGGCAAATCCTGGCATATTGTGGGGGAAAATCCTGGCAATATTCGTTATAAAACAAGGAAAAGATGGCCGTGGATGGGGAGGCGATTCGATGGTGCAATGGGCCACTTGACTGGATTTGCCCCCCAGGCCTAAGGCTGCCAGCCCTCCCCTGCCTTTGAGAGTAAAATCTGGAACACAGAGCAAAAATAACAAGATGTATTTGAAAGGAGATGACTCACTAAGTAAACAGTGATAAAATCCCCAACTATAGCACCTGCTAACCTGATAGATACCAGAACCTTACAGTTTAACATTACATGGGTATCTTGTAGCTGGCTGTAAGAATATATAAATAGCTTATTTACTAATAAGCAAATTATGGTGAATAGTGGTAGCAAAATTCAAATGAAAAAAATAGTCTCTTTCTCCAATTTGACAATTTTGGTCTTCATTTTGTAATTCTGGTGTCAAAACACCACCGTTCACTACTACAGAGTTTGTTCAGGTGGCACCAATTAAGCTCTTTAAATCGAGCAATTCTTGCGCTACCAAAATGCACCCGAATTGACCCAAAATGCTTTCAAATGAGCCGACTGATCTCAGAACTGCTCATCCACCAAACTGAAACGAAAAGTGCCAAAGCAGAAAAAATAGCCTTGAAAGTAACTTCTTCTGGAGGACAGTTGATCTGAATTGCCTTAGCCAAACTGACCTAAAATACATCCAAAATGCACTGATTTTGCACGTTAAAAGCAGGCGCATATGTTCTATTTGGCAACAGAGTGAGTGATGCCAAATTTGCTGCTGCGTCGCCCCCTCGGATGTATTTCGTGTATTTCGGGGATTTGTGTGCTGTCTGTTCGGACCACACAAGCCTCCCGAAATACACAAAATACATTGTGCACGATAAGCCCCTGGTTAAAAGAATGTGTTTGTTAAATAAACCAATAATAAAAAATATGAACTTACATCAATTATTAAAATAAATAAACATAATATATTATAATTATATATTTTAACAATATATACAATATATTACAACATACCTTAATAAATAATAATAAATGTAACATAATTTAATAATTAAAAATAAATACAGATTGAGTACTCTGTAAACTAAATGCTTGGGACCAGCAGCATTTCGGATAATGGATACTTTCGGTTAATGGATCATGTCAGCAGCACCAGCCTTATAAATGTTCTATGTTACCTAAATCCATTATGATCAACATTGCTCACATTGGATTTAGGTAATGTAGAACATTTATAGTACTAGAACTGCCGAAATGAGTCTCTCTCCTTGCAGCACTGCAGGAACTACATTTCCCATGAGCACTGGCTTTAAACCTAAGGCACCCGGCAAGGTGGAACAAAGGAGCTATTGGGTCATTTCGGATAATGGGTCATCGGTTAAGGGATACTCAACCAGTACAGTTAAATACATTTTAATAATCTACATTTAAAACAATAAAACACGTAGTACATATACATACAATATAAAGTAATTGAGAAGTAATAAATATACATATAGACTTTCTAAAAGAATGTTTTGTATGAAATAATGATAGTACAAGAAAAACCAACTCATGCCAACAATCCCATTCACCAATTAGTGACTTTAATAAAAGTTAAGGAATCCACACGCATATTTATATATATATATAAATGAATATAAAATTACATATATTAGGAGAGGCATCACATCATTGGATGTGCACCCCCATTAACACTAATATATTATTCTATTTGATTATATGATTCACAAATAGCCTCACTAATTATTTGCACAGTGACAGAAGATTGTCGGGTCAGATAATATAACGATACAAAATCACCTGCATGAAAGATTAAATAGAAAATATACAAGCCATTTTGCCACCATACTGTGACTTGATCCTTCCAGATCAGAGGTGTCAAACAGCGTGACCCTGCAGTTGTATCTGCCAGTCTATTAGCTGACAGAGTATTATGGGAAATATAGGTTCAGCTGGACCAGTTTGACACTTCTGCTTTAAATAGGGTTAAACATCCCCACAGACCAAGTCTGTACACAACGATAATATGATATAAGGGCTAAATAAGGGTACAGTACAGGCAGCACCCTTTAAACAATTCATAATTACAATCCTGAGATTGCTAATGAATAAATCATTTGCTATATCTCAGAGGATGTTCATGACATCCCAAGCTCATGAAATATGAATCAATAAGAAAGTAATTGCTAAAAGTTTCTCTTGTTTCATGTCCTCATTAGGACCTCATTTTCTGGTTTCTACTAAAGTGCTATGCAGAATGTCAGATAAATGTGGAATGAGGTTATAATGAGAGTCCAGCCCCCCATTAAAGGCATTTACAAAAGGTCATATTCCAGAAGCATGCAATGCAGGACAAGACACCCACACAACATGGGCCAACATCTGCAAAGTCGCTCCATGCGATGGATTGTGATCAATATCAATCTAATACACAGGGAAGCTGGGGCCACAGGAACGCAGCTTGGCAAGAAGCGGTGTTACGACTTCTGTTGCTCCGTGGAAAGGTCATGGCTATTGAAGTGGCACAGGTGGGATTCAAGTGTAGACACTGACACATGTGAATATAAAGATAGAAAGTTCAAATTTGAAAGAATGAGATATTACTGTAAACTGGCCTTTTTCCTTCTTTACACATGTGAGTCTGCCTTTTATATGAGGGACCACACTTAATAATCCTCTGAACTCGAAACATAGGACTTTAATCTTGAAAGAGAGAGTTGGAGGGAATTGAGAAGGGAATTTCAAACTTAACCCCAAAGTAGCCAAGTTGGAAAAATGCTCCCATTTGTCTTTAGGTTTGAAATTCCCTTCTGACTTCCATGTAATTCTCTCTTTCATAAACAAAGTGCTAAGCTTCTGCTTGTTTAACCCCTTTTGTGACGCTAGGATGTTCTATGCTATGCTGATTTTAGTGGTCCTAAAAGATGCGAGGATAGCATAGAACATCCTGTGTTTAACCCGCGATGAGCTGTGCAGGGACTTGCTGAGGGATTCTACCTGTCAGATTAGGCCACCTTGAGTGGCCTCAGTCTGACAGGGAAAATGTAGCCGGTGCTCAAAGCTTTGAGCACCGGCTACATTTCACTCAATCGCGCTGTGCCCGAGCTTCTACACATGTAACGTCTGGAGGTATCGCGGTCTTTTGGCAGGGACCATAGTGAGTGAAGATAAAACCAACATGTCTGCCCCCTGAATGAACTATATGGAACTATATGGAGTAAAGAAGGCTCAATAAGGTACTTAGGTACTTAATTTGTATTCTTTCATTAAATAATTTATTTTTAAATTATCTACACTTGAAACAATCTTTCAATTAAACGTAAATTTGTTTTTTTTTTGCTACATTTGTCCTTTACAAATCTGCCATTTCCGACTACAATAGTCATTTACAATATTAATGATGTCTATACTGTATTTTCCACTTGATGTTATATTGATGGATTCAATTGTCTTTTATTTCAAAAGCAATGGAAGTTCTACGTAACCCCAAACTAATCAACAGTAGGGTATATATTTATTGATAAAAGTAGAGGCATTTTCACAATATGCTGCAAGATTACTTAACAGACTCTTAACAGACAGAAAAGAAGGACAATTCTCACTAGATCCTACAGCAAGAATAACATATTCTTCTATAGATTTGTTCCAATGAAGCTAAACCTGTTAGGAGAGACTTGCTTGATAACACTCTGACTAAGAGGGTTATTTGCAGAGATCTGTTGTGTTCTGGGACAAAGATCTAAATGCAAGGCAATCACCATGGAAACCTTGATGGAAACTGAATGTTTTTGCTGCTTGTCTTACCTCAGTGATACCTTTTATACATAACCTGCCCCTCTACCTTCTGTATGTCAGAGATACTGCCATGAATCATATGGCAGTGAGCTCTGGCACACAGAGAGTTGAAGTGATACAGCTTGGAATCCTGGACCATATTGCAGGATCCTGTCTCTCTAGGGTCAGGCCTTAAACAGCTGGCAGCACTTGATGGCTTTCACACTGAAATGAGTTTGTTGTAGATTAACAGCCAGTAATTGGCACATTATCTGTAACTGATTCACTGACAACAAATGCCTGTGACCTTGAGATTCCACATAATGTTAATTCATTGCAGGATACAATGAGGTCCCAAAGCAAGATGAGATCGTAGAAAGATATAACACTCATATGCTGCCAGTAGTCTGCGCTGAACTTTGCATTGTGGTCATATATAATAACCTGTCTATTATTATATAAACTGAATGAGTATCTGTGCTACGGCGTGGCACATCGTGTATTAAGCAGGAGTCTGTACCAAACAGCTTGCAATCTAATGTTAATTTCATTTTTCTAATTTGTGAGCATGTAATGCAGTGAAATCATGGACATCTCTCATGAACAACCTCACATGCTAATATTATATGAGATTACAATCTGTTGCAAATCTTTGACCATTGAGCTTTTCATCTGGTTTGATAATACCTTCTTTGGGGTAATGGATAGTCTGGGCAAGAAGCTTGCAATCTTGGATAGTACAATTTCTTCCAGGCAATGATTTATCAAATTCTAGAACATCAAAAATAATTATAATAATAATACACATTCATTTAGCACTCCTAATCAGCTATATGACCACACAACTTCTTAACTCTTTTAGTTGTGGTTGTTAGGTCAAGCATCAGCTCAGTATATACTACTATATATGAAAAGTATTAATTTATTATCAATCCTCAAACTGTATACATGTGGCATAAAAATCAATCATCCTCTCTCCAGCCCCAAATCACAGTCCTCTCAGTGTCTTCTCCAGAGCACTTGTCGATATCTCTAGTTATGAGTGATAATCCCTGATGCCCAAAGGTAATTTGCTGTGTCAGTCGCCTGTGAAAATCATGGAACATTATCGCTAATTATCTCTCTAACAGATTCTGAAACATCCACAAGAGGCGTGGCCTGGTCAGCTTCCTTTCTAATGGGGTTTAACTCTTAGCACAGTACAGTTTATAACTATTATTGAATTAAGGTGGTGAAATAGCCATTATAGAGAAACTGGGAGATTATTTCCATACATTTTTTTCCCCAATCTTTGCTCTTCAATTTATTTCTACCATGGGCTATAAATAGAAGTAGCAATTTTAAAGAAAGCAAAGATATCCACAGGCATGTATGTTTTTACATGTAGGATGTAAATATACATGGAAACTTGATGTGTTAGATTCTGAGGCTCTGAGTCCGGCATTTGATAACTGAAGCTTACCTCTATGATCAATGGGGAAATGGCATTACCCACTATTCATTTTTTTCCTGTCCATTATCAGAACTGGCTCTGTCCCCTATTGCCCAGAAACAACACTAAGGGGAAAAACAAAGGTGAAATCTTTGTTCTACTAAGCTATCAATATTCCCACATTTTAATTACTACAATGATCATATCATACTCAGAGCTAAATGTGCACAGCACATTTTTGACCTATAAAATCACTCTGGTTACACAGCTTGCTAATTACTATGACATCATTAACTGGACACTTCGTATTTTTCGTATAATACACCCCCTTCAGTAGCACTATGAAACTGCATGGAGTAGAGCACATTGTGTTTTGCATACATGACACGTACACTGATCTGCTTTTTCTAACAAAATATTCCATACCATGTGGGACCCAACAAGCTTACAAACTGATTTACAAAGTGATGCGTTTTCCCAGTATGTTTTCTCCCAGCCAATATCCACATCAAACACAATCCATTGATGTTATTTTTAAACCATATAATAACATCTTTATTGGTCATCTTGTGAACTGGTCTCTTTCTTAGAGATTTCTAAAACATTACATACAGCTATGTATATTTGATCTTTAAATGTAATGCTAGCCACTGACTTGACATAAAACGCAGAACATTTTTTTTCCAAAGGAGATTGGTCTAACTCAGATAGTTCCCAAATGACTATCATATCATTATCCGTATTGATCCAAGAAAAAAGATTTTTGTCACTGGTAATGTTCATTTGAAGGTTCAGTTTGATTACACCTAAGATTTCTAGACCCCCCACATGTGCCACACAACATGGAGAAGAACATTTTGGTACCATTTTAAACATTCACTGAATATATTTTTAAACGTTTTTCTAATTGTAAACTTTATCAAGCCACCGGCCATTACAAAATGCTTTCTAGGAGTATGCTGGGTAAAGCATGGTCTATTTTTTTTTTTACTTTTTTTTTGCCTTCATCAGTAAGACCTTAAAGATGGATATGGAGGGAACTTTTTTGACACTAGTTCAAAAGAAGGATAGAATAGAAATGGAACAGGGTCAGAGACAGACTATGAAATTGATTAATGGAATGGAACACTTCAGCTGTGACCTTTGTATACATGTATATTTGATATGCATTTAGAAAGAAATCAGTTAATTATTCAAGATAGTTCTTGTGGGATCCCATACTTGATTCATTAATTAATGTCACTGGACACACATATATTCTACATTTTACAGGGGAGCAGGTAAACGTTATATGTTCAGCAAAAACTGGCTGATCTGGCAACCTTAACTGTGCATCTGATAAAAAGAACTCCAGATGCCTGCTCTCTGTGATATATATATATATATATATATATATATGTGCGCCCATGACGAAAACAGCATTATGAATAAAATTAATCCAATAGGAAAGGTTGCATTTGGTTAATTAAGGCTTCTTCAGGTACCACAAATCAGGATCAGCTGTTGAGATTGATGTTTTACACATTTAATAGTTCTTGCTGCTTCTGTCAATAACTTTTCTGATAAGAACCTGACATGTCGATTTCTATGAGGGTCCGGTATGGCTGGAAATTTGTGGACAATCAATGCTGGCCGGCATGTCCTCAGTGCCATAAAGAACATCTAAGAAAGTCCGGATCCTATTTTACCATTCATTTATTTCTGGCATCTGACATTAATTGAATTATATTAATTACAAGAAACATGATTTAGATCATCAATCCAAGTGACAACATTCATCTACATAACTCACTGTCCTTCCTGTAATATGGAAATAGAGTATGGTATATCGGAGGTTAAATTACTCACAAATGCATAGTTGACAACAGTCCTGGATTTTGTGGTTCTGTCACATCCTGACTTTCAAATTTTTTTCACTACTTAGGAGTGAGCACCTAGCGTGCAAAACATGTCAAGCATTAAGTTTGAAGCCCCTCACCCTATTTGTCTGCCTTCAATAATTTTATCAACTCCAACGACTATCAATATTTTTTTCTATTTGGAATATGCATCTTCTATGATTATCTCCGTTTGTCCGGTGTCAGCTGGTGTATTATTCTGTCCATAATGGCTTTCGCCTATGCATCATCAGAGCTCTAGAACAGTGGTTCCCAAACCAGTCCTCAAGCCCTCCTACCAGTGCAGGATTTAGGGATTACCCGGTTGTGTTAATACAATTTAAAAAAAGTTTATAACCAAGTTAGAGTTATAGGGAGCTATTCACTAAAAGGTGAGTTGCAGTGAAATGAACATTTCAGTTTAATTATAGATTGTACAGGGACAAACCAGGTGGGTCTTCCCAGCAAAGTAAACTCACTAGGATTGTCCCTGCAGAATGTATAACTAATCTGATGAGATGAACTGTTCAACTCACCTGCAACTCACCTTTTAGTGAATAGCCCACATAGTAAATTAGAATAAACATCTTTAGAGTGAGATTTCCAAAGGAGCCGCTTAGCAGTACAGGATCCTTTCTTGAGTAGCTTGTATTTTTTAACTCAGTAGAGATACACAGTGATGAGGTCAATGTTGTCAAGGGCTTAACAAAGTGTACTGTTATAGGAGTATGCTGTTGTTGCTGGACAGATGGGCGGGTGTAGTTTGATATTTTATAGACGTGTTAAGTGATAGGCGCTATTGTAATAAAAGTGAATAAATTGTTAACGTGCTGCAGACACTAGTGTAATTCCCCCAGGGTAACACAAAGCAAAAGTAATAATAGTGATAAAGTGTTGAGCAAATGAGTAGTATAAATTCAAAAAGTGTTAATAAGTCCATAAACAATAACACCAATGTAATAAAACAAAACAAAATAATACAATAAATATAAATGTAGAAATACTTATCAAACCAAAGAATCAATAATGGAAATATTGATTCCAACCGGGTTGTACCCAAAACTGTTTTTCTTCCAGAGAGATTTTACATAAAAAGACAAAGAAACATAGACATACAATGGGTAGTATTTACAAATAGCGGTTAGATATATATTTACCCCCAAAAGAAACACACTCACACACTCTAGAGCCTAGAAATACTGGCTCTAAGTATATACAGCAGTTGGACTCCAAGTCCCACCATCCCACGTATGTAGATATCAAATCCAAATTCCAGCTCGGGATGGATTAGTAAAAAACAAGTATAGTGGAGTATATTGAATAGCAAAAATGTATTAGCCCCTATATATAGTAAGGCTTATATTAAAAACATAAATGCTCCACAAAATAAATAAATAAAAATGGGGAGTAAAAGAAAAAGAGAGAGCAGGTCACCAGTCCTCCCGTGATCAGCGTGTTTCAGGCGGTGTGCACTCTCCGTCTGTTGTCAGCGGGGACCGTGTTGGTGCCTCTCTTCCGTAGTCTCAGAGTTTTTAAAGTTTCCTCGGGTGAAGCGGCACTTCTCTGTGACGCTTTTCGTCGTTTCCGACTTCTTCAAGACAGTACTTGAGTAGTTTGATATTTGCATGACAACAGTTTAGGGAAGTTGCACAACTTAAAAAACTACTGCAGATATAGGCACGTTAAGGTGGACGGGCTCCAATTGGTTGAGAAATTAAATATCCTGGTAAAACAATACAATGGATTGACCAGTGATTGCTTTATTATCACCCCGGTTTTTAAATAAGATTTTTTAGCTGACTTCTTAGACAGATACATTTTGCAATGTAGTATATAGGTCTGCTGTGCAGCAAAGTTCTAAAAGTTGCAGTCAGTTGGGCTATTCCACTGGTTTCTATAGTGTTTCTCCAATTTGCCCCCTCTTTTCAGATGACCACAATATGTATATTTACTTTTTCTCTTTAAAGCAGGTAACTCATATTAACACAGGCTTATTTATTGAACTGTATCTGATTAGTCAGTCAAAAACTGCACTACTGGTTGAAAAAAAAAACATGAACCATACATATGACTTTATTGAGCATAATGAGAGCTGAAATCCATTACCTCCTGTAAAAAAAGGAACAAACACACACCATTTTCTCTTTTAACTTCATGTTCATGTCCATCATAATGTTAATTTTAATGAGTCATCTTAAAATGTAATCATCTTCTAAGCTTCCTGGGAGAAATGGAGATTAAAGAATTGCACTGCAATCTCTACAGGAATTAAACAAAATGCAGAATTGGAAAAATCTAATTCATTCTAAGATTTGGGTAAGAAATGCACATGTAAAGTCTAAGCAGGGCCGGTGCAAGGATTTTCGTCTACACAGGCGAAGGTGCATTTTGGTGCCCCCCTGCTCTGATCCGCCACGCCTCCCACACCATTAAGCCTCCTTACA
Organism: Pelodytes ibericus; assembly: GCA_036172795.1. NCBI lineage: Eukaryota > Metazoa > Chordata > Amphibia > Anura > Pelodytidae > Pelodytes > Pelodytes ibericus. The sequence goes on from CM069862.1 coordinate 133,752,094, forward strand.
TTATATATATATATATATATATATATATATATATATATATATATATATATATATATATATATATCTATATCTATATATATATAGATATATATATATATATATGAATAATGTATAGTGTAGAAAATAAATACATCTAAATATTCAACTCGCATGCTCTAAATGTGTCACACACTGAAACCCTTAAACACAAAGACACCCTTGCAGTCACACACACAGACACCCTTACCACTTACACACACACACAGTTACACCAATTCACACATAACCGGAGACACACTATTTTGCCACTCAATATGCCAGTATTTAGCCCAGGGGTCCTTAAACTTTTTAAACAGGGGGCCAGTTCACTGTCCCTCAGACCGTTGGAGGGCCGGACTATAGTAAAAACAAAAACTATGAACAAATTCCTATGCACACTGAATATATCTTATTTTGAAGTGAAGAAACAAAATGGGAACAAATACAATATTTAAAATGAAGTAAAGTTAAATCAACAAACTTACCAGTATTTCAATGGGAATATTATGCCAGTCAGAGCCCAGTAATATTATGCCAGTCAGATGCCCAGGAACATTATGCCAGTCAGAGCCCAGTAATATTATGACAGTCAGATGCCCAGGAATATTATGCCATTCAGATGCCCAGGAATATGCCATTCAGATGCCCAGGAATATTATGCCATTCAGATGCCCATGAACATTATGCCAGTCAGAGCCCAGTAATATTATGCCAGTCAGAGCCCAGGAATAGTGTGCCAGTCAGATGCCCAGTAATATTATGCCATTCAGATGCCCAGGAATATTATGCCAGTCAGATGCCCAGGAATATTATGCCATTCAGATGCCCAGGAATATGCCATTCAGATGCCCAGGAATATTATGCCATTCAGATGCCCAGGAATATTATGCCATTCAGATGCCCAGGAACATTATGCCAGTCAGAGCCCAGTAATATTATGCCAGTCAGATTCCCAGGAATATTATGCCATTCAGATGCCCAGGAATATTATGCCATTCAGATGCCCAGGAATATTATGCCAGTCAGATTCCCAGGAATATTATGCCAGTTAGATGCCCAGGAATATTATGCCAGTCAGATTCCCAGGAATATTATGCCATTCAGATGCCCAGGAATATTATGCCAGTTAGATGCCCAGGAATATTATGCCAGTTAGATGCCCAGGAATATTGTGCCAGTCAGAGCCCAAGAATATTATGCCAATCAGATTCCCAGGAATATTATGCCAGTTAGATGCCCAGGAATATTATGCCAGTCAGATGCCCAGGAATATTATGCCAGTCAGATTCCCAGGAATATTATGCCAGTTAGATGCCCAGGAATATTATGCCAGTTAGATGCCCAGGAATATTATGCCAGTCAGATTCCCAGGAATATTATGCCAGTTAGATGCCCAGGAATATTATGCCAGTCAGATTCCCAGGAATATTATGCCAGTTAGATGCCCAGGAATATTATGCCAGTCAGATTCCCAGGAATATTATGCCAGTTAGATGCCCAGGAATATTATGCCAGTTAGATGCCCAGGAATATTATGCCAGTCAGATTCCCAGGAATATTATGCCAGTTAGATGCCCAGGAATATTATGCCAATCAGATTCCCAGGAATATTATGCCATTCAGATGCCCAGGAATATTATGCCAGTTAGATGCCCAGGAATATTATGCCAGTTAGATGCCCAGGAATATTATGCCAGTCAGATTCCCAGGAATATTATGCCAGTCAGATGCCCAGGAATATTGTGCCAGTCAGAGCCCAGGAATATTATGCCAGTTAGATGCCCAGGAATATTATGCCAGTCAGATTCCCAGGAATATTATGCCAGTCAGATGCCCAGGAATATTATGCCAGTCAGATTCCCAGGAATATTATGCCAGTTAGATGCCCAGGAATATTATGCCAGTCAGATTCCCAGGAATATTATGCCATTCAGATGCCCAGGAATATTATGCCAGTTAGATGCCCAGGAATATTATGCCAGTTAGATGCCCAGGAATATTGTGCCAGTCAGAGCCCAAGAATATTATGCCATTCAGATTCCCAGGAATATTATGCCAGTTAGATGCCCAGGAATATTATGCCAGTCAGATGCCCAGGAATATTATGCCAGTCAGATTCCCAGGAATATTATGCCAGTTAGATGCCCAGGAATATTATGCCAGTTAGATGCCCAGGAATATTATGCCAGTCAGATTCCCAGGAATATTATGCCAGTTAGATGCCCAGGAATATTATGCCAGTCAGATTCCCAGGAATATTATGCCAGTTAGATGCCCAGGAATATTATGCCAGTCAGATTCCCAGGAATATTATGCCAGTTAGATGCCCAGGAATATTATGCCAGTCAGATTCCCAGGAATATTATGCCATTCAGATGCCCAGGAATATTATGCCAGTTAGATGCCCAGGAATATTATGCCAGTTAGATGCCCAGGAATATTATGCCAGTCAGATTCCCAGGAATATTATGCCAGTCAGATGCCCAGGAATATTGTGCCAGTCAGAGCCCAGGAATATTATGCCAGTTAGATGCCCAGGAATATTATGCCAGTCAGATTCCCAGGAATATTATGCCAGTCAGATGCCCAGGAATATTATGCCAGTCAGATTCCCAGGAATATTATGCCAGTCAGATGCCCAGGAATATTATGCCAGTCAGATTCCCAGGAATATTATGCCATTCAGATGCCCAGGAATATTATGCCAGTTAGATGCCCAGGAATATTATGCCAGTTAGATGCCCAGGAATATTATGCCAGTCAGATTCCCAGGAATATTATGCCAGTCAGATGCCCAGGAATATTGTGCCAGTCAGAGCCCAGGAATATTATGCCAGTTAGATGCCCAGGAATATTATGCCAGTCAGATTCCCAGGAATATTATGCCAGTCAGATGCCCAGGAATATTATGCCAGTCAGATGCCCAGGAATATTATGCCAGTCAGATTCCCAGGAATATTATGCCATTCAGATGCCCAGGAATATTATGCCAGTTAGATGCCCAGGAATATTATGCCAGTCAGATTCCCAGGAATATTATGCCAGTCAGATGCCCAGGAATATTATGCCAGTCAGATGCCCAGTAATATTATGCCAGTCAGATGCCCAGGAATATTATGCCAGTCAGAGCCCAGGAATAGTGTGCCAGTCAGATGCCCAGGAATATTATGCCAGTCAGATTCCCAGGAATATTATGCCAGTCAGAGTCCAGTAATATTATGCCAGTCAGATGCCCAGGAATATTATGCCAGTTAGATGCCCAGGAATAGTGTGCCAGTCAGATGCCCAGGAATATTATGCCACTCAGATTCCCAGGAATATTATGCCAGTCAGATGCCCAGGAATATTATGCCAGTCAGATGCCCAGGAATATTATGCCAGTCAGAGCCCAAGAATATTGTGCCAGTCAGATGCCCAGGAATATTGTGCCAGTCAGAGCCCAAGAATATTATGCCATTCAGATGCCCAGGAATTGCTCATTAAACCTCCCTCCTCCCCCCTTCCCCAGACCCCAGTACTTACCTCCATGCCACTGTTCAGGTCCGTGGCTGAGAGGGAAGCGTTGTGAGCTCCCCTCAGGCCGTGCGCATTCAATAAAGTGTGTTGAAAAAAAAAGTTTCAACACACTTTATTGAATGCGCACGGCCTGAGGGGAGCGCTCAGTCACGGACATGAACAGCGGCATGGAGGTAAGTACTGGGGTCTGGGGGAGCGGGCGATTTTCCCGCCCCCCCAATTGGTGCGCCCTAAGGCAGCCGCCTGTGCTGCCTTACGGTAGCGCCGGCCCTGAGTCTAAGACAAAGAAGGAGCTGACACTTCTGGATTTTGCATGTCCTAGAAGATTGACAGGTGGTACGTATCTGTCCTCAAGTCCTCTTAAAATTAAAACCAAATCCAAACTTCGTCTTCTTCTCAAGGCCAACATGAGCCTCATGTTTTATTCACATTTGTATCACGCGTTTAGCTTTTTCCGTGTAGGGAGGGTGTCTTTTCCTTAGGTTTGCTGATTTTTATTATTTATGACAGAAACACTTCGGTCAGTTGAGACAATGATTGAACTCATTTTGTCTAGAATGCATTGGACTGCACAGACTGTGTCACTCAAGTAGTCTAATTATGATTTCAAATAATTGGACTTCAGGGCACCATTAACTACGTCAGCAGGGATTCCATTCTTGCCAACCTGTGACAGCATTAGGAAGAATATACGTTAAACAAGCGGGAAGAGTATCTACTTTCTAATGCTTCTCCTATGGATAGACACGTTCTTCAATTATGTAAAACAGTTTCTTCAAACTGAATTAAAATATGATTGAAAAAATGTATATCTTGTTATTATTTCCTTTTATTTACCAATGCACCCCCAGACTTGCCATTGTGCTCCCATGCCTGCCAATGCATGGGTAGGGTACTCTGCAATGCACTCATTATCCTGGAGTCAGATATGTGCCACTCTACAGTTAGGCAAAGGTGTCTCAGATTATCTGGGTAATTGGCTAGCTGTCTCCAGAGCTGGGGAATTGAGTGGTTTATTAGAGGAGCAGTGAATACTGATGTATATAATTGAAACATTTCTGTTTCCTAACATTGTGGATAGAGTAGTAATTATTTCTGTCTTCTTCAGATTGATTTTCTTGTACTGATCCCGTACAAGACATTGTATAACATGCTTTAGACAAGACAGAAGGGGATGGGTGGCAAGGGAGAGAGACAGATATTGATGAGTTGGGGGGGGGGGGGGGTTAGACAAAAAGGGAATCCATAATTCAATATAGAGACAATATTGGGGAACATAGGAGGAGAGTCAAAAATGTAGCAAAGTGGCAGGAGTGAGATGGAAAGAGATATACATTGGGGTGTATGTGGGAATGACAAACAAATAGGAATGGGTAGGTACTAGATAGAGAGAGAGAAGGACAGACATTGTGGGACATATAGGAGAGAGACAGATATTAAGGTACAAGGGCGATTAGGTAGTGGTAAAGAAAAACTGACCTTGGGGAGATTGTGTGGGATAAGAGACATATATTGAGTTACATGGGAGGAGAAATACACAGAAGGAAGATAGGTGGGGATGCCAGAGTTCACAAATAACTCTGAGTGCCAAGTAAGTTAAGGATATCACTGCTCCCAAGTACAGTTAATGCCCTGTCGCAAGCGAAGCCAGCTGTAAGGGACTATAACTCCCATAGTTGTAATGCTCCTTAGTTCTCTGCTTATAGCGTTCATTTCTTTACATTTGTTTTCAGTAAGATTGCAACCTCAAGGTAAATGGTAAGTTCTGTGGTCCAGATTTTTTTAATGTATTTTATAAATAAGCTGTTTTTAAGGTTCACTATTTGAAAGATGATGGGAACTGGGCTTATTTAACTGAATCTCAAGTTAATTGACTTTCAAACATTTAGTAGTGTACAGCTCTCCGAATAAAGTGTTGTATAGCTCTTTGGCTCATAATTTAGTAGACATTTTTACAACAAAGAATAAAATATTGTATGCAGGGGATTGGTGGCAAGGAAGGCAAAGGAGGCAATTGCCCTCTCAGCCAGTGGTGTATCTTGGTTTTGTGCTGCTCTAGGCAGACAAAATTTGGGCACCCTCCCACCCACATTACACACCTACCACATGCCCCATCACCTACGTTGCACACCCACGACATGCCCCATCACCCCATTACATGCCCCATCACCCACATGGCACACACATTAAATGCCCAAACACCACGTTACATGACCCCATCACCCACATTGCATACACACTAAATGCCCCATCACCTCCATTGCATGCCCCATCACCCTAATTACATACCCCCACCACGTCCATTACATGCCCCCATCACCCCGATTAATTGGAAGAAGCTAAAGCTTGCTGAACGGTGGGGGAGGGAGCGCAAATGTTTGAAGCACCAGAAGTGTGCTTTAACGCCCTCTGGCAAAGTGCCGCCCTAGACATGTGACTTGTTTGACTTCTGGAAGATACACTACTACTCTCAGCCATACTCCGGAGTGGTTACATCTCCTTGGTTCGTAGGCTATGAAGCCATCTTCCCCAGATGAGAGTGTGGCTGTGATCAATAGGACCCATAGAAAGCCCCAAGTTCAGTTAGGCTCCATGTTCTGGTGCAGAAATTCAGTGCAGACCTCATACACATGCATCCAGAGTCCTTTGCTGCCTCTACGTTAGTAGCCTTCCTTTCTCCATTACACCTATAGATCTAAGATAGAGAAGGGAATATAAAATACTAGTGGAGACTGAATCACTTTTCTATCTGTTTGTCCAATTGTCTTCTCTGTTTATCAAGCATATGATTATGCATAAGCATTATTAGCATATCTGTCTTGCCTGGGTACCTGTGTATGTATCGGATAATAATTTTCCAAACTGGTGAATACTATTGGTGACACCTGAATATTCTATATGATATTCTTATTAAAGACAACAACATATTCAAACACTCCAAAGCTTCTGAAACACTTACTATTTGTTTTTAATATATTTGAGTGCTTTGTTTGTGCTAAGCGCAGTGGGCACTTACAGGAATGGCACTCAGAGAGTGCAAGAGAGGGCACAGAGACAGAAATAGCTCCTGGGTCCTGCATGATGTTTACACAGTGAATTAAACTGCTGTACTCCAGGTGAGAGGCGAGGTCCCAGAGATGTGAGATGGCTATGGATGGCCAAGAACACTTTATTTCTATTGCAGATAGATAGAAATTATTAATGAGTTAGAAATTGACAAAAGAATTACGCGAAATTGTCCTGAGAGAGTAAACTGAGCGTAGAAATAATGCCTGAAAATCAACCTTTTGTGAACAGCATTAATAATATATTTCATGGAGATGAAGCAAAAAAGGAGGATGGGCAATTATAGCAGTAAGGTAGAATAAGTACCCTATAACATATATAAAAGATTTAACTCAATGCAAACAAGACAAGTCTAAGTATAATAGGGATACCCCCACTTTCACATTAGAGTGCTGACCAAGATCTACCTCCCTTTTAGTTCTAGAATGATTAACTTGTTATGTTTATCTTGTCTATTATACAGTTCTGAGCAGTATAATGGTTCTGTATGGAAAAATAATTACAGTAGGGAGGAATAATACTTGGGCAAATTGGATTACAACTCCATCAGGTTTAACTGATCAGTACAGAGGGAAATGTCTTGCATAGGTAGCCTTTCATGGGCTCTATGTACTGTATATACAGTATCTCATATGGAACAGCCTCAACAGTTCCCAAACTATAAGATGAATCATGTTGTGACTGTACATGACTATGATAACATGATATGTAGCTGTTCTCTTGTTGACTTGTTTTACCATGTATCAGTGTTTATTTATTCTCTATGTCTAGTGACCCTTAACACTGGGAACATATCCAGTGTTTAAATTGTAAAACCAAAGAACAGGGGGCTTGCAAACCACAGGTCATAGTGCTCTCTGTGATTGGTGTGCATCACAGACAACACATGAGGAGTATGTAGATGATCCTTTCCTCCCCCGCATTCTTATGAATGGGGACTCTATTTCGGTTTATAGAAAGCCAATAGTATTACATGTATTCCATAAGCCGAAAGTCTATAAACCGAAAGACATTCTGTTTATAGACTTTCTTTTTTTAGAATAGCAATAGCATTAAATGTATTCTATAAAACAAAAGTCTATAAACCGAATGTCTTTCGGTTTATAGACTTTCGGTTTATGGAATAGATGTAATGCTATTGCTATTCTATAAACCGAAATAGAGTCCCCATTCATAAGAATAGGTCAAATTCTATTCGTTTTGGGTGGTAAATAGTACATTTGCGTCTTGCGGTGCACTTCAAATCTGAGCGTCAAATAGAACCGTCAGATACTGTGCTTACAGCGCACTTTGAAAAATTCTAATAGTTTTGGGTGGTAAATAGTACATTTGCGTCTTGCGGTGCACTTCATATCTGAGAGTCGAATAGAACCGTCAAATACTGTGCATACAGCACACTTTGAAAAATTCTAATAGTTTTGGGTGCTAAATAGTACAGTATTTTTAATTTGTATGTATTTTATGTTTTTTGAAGTTATTTCCCTACCCATATTTGTTTGCAGGGCACATGTCCTACTCTTATCCACATTTTAATTCCTTTTGCAGCACTCTATCCCTTTCCATGACTTTTTTAGAGGAATTTTAGTGACTTCAATGGGGTTCGTGTTCGGGGTCAAGTTCGGGGTCAAGTTCGAGCACGGACCCAGACTTTTTTCCGAAGGTTGGTCGAACCTCTCGAACCCGAATATCCAGGTGTCCGCTCAACTCTAGTATTAAGTCATGTTTCACCTGATATCCGATTAAAGCAACATGATGAGAAAATCATTTTGGTCTTCAGTTGTTTTTTTTCTGTCTAAAAATAAAATAGAAATCTGAATACTTTCCTTAGTCCCTGGCCTTATCTTATATCTAGGATAGACTTATGCCTACATGCTTAAACTCCTTCACTGTATTAAATGTTACCACATCTGCTGGAAGGCTATTCCACGTATCAAGTATCCTCTCAGTAAAGTAATACTTCCTTATGTTACTTTTAAAACTTTTCCCCTCTAAGTTATCTTGTAATGGTAGATTTTCTTCTGTTAAACTGATTCCCTTTATGTTAGATCCCCCCTGTTACGTCTTTCCTCCAAGCTATACATGTTAAGATCCTTTAAACCTCCCTGGTAAGTTTTATCTTTCAATCCATGAACCAGTTTAATAGCCATTCTCTGAACTTTCTCCAAAATATCTGTATTCTTCTGGCGATACTGTCTCCAGTACTACATACAATACTCCAAGTGAGGTGTCACCAGTGCTCTGTACAATGACATGAGCACTTCCCTCTTTCTACTGCTAATATCTCTCCCTATGCACAGGGCCGTCTTTAACGCGGGGCAAACGGGGCAGCTGCCCTGGGCCCAGTTACCCCCAGCCCCTGCTTGCTGCGTTCACAGCTCATTGCGCTTGTGAACGTTTTTTCCGGCAAGCCGCATCGGCTGGATGCGACGACCGGAAAAAAAGAACAAAAAAACTGACGCCGGATGTGACGTAACCGGGGTCTGAGGGGCACAAAAGTACTGGGCTCTGACTGGCACAATATTAGTGGTGTCTGAGGGCACAATATTACTGGGCTCTGACTGGCACAATATTAGTGGGGTCTGAGGGGCATAATATTACTGGGCTCTGACTGGCACAATATTACTGGGTTCTGACTGGCACAATATTAGTGGGGTCTGAGGGGCACAATATTACTGGGCTCTGACTGGCACAATATTCCTGGGCTCTGACTGGCACAATATTACTGGGCTCTGACTGGCATATTATTACTGGGCTCTGACTGGCACAATATTACTGGCATCTGACTGGCACAATATTACTGGGCTCTGACTGGCATAATATTACTGGGCTCTGACTGGCACAATATTACTGGGCTCTGACTGGCATAATATTACTGGGCTCTGAGTGGCACAATATTACTAGGCTCTGACTGGCACAACAATTATGGCATCTCAATGGTACAATAATACTGGTATCATAATGGGCAAATTGGCTGGGGCATCTTAATAGTACAATATTACTGGTATCTGAATGGCACAATAATATTGGCATTTTAATGGGAAACATGTCTGTGGCATATTTATGGCAAAATAATACTGAATATTAATGGCAAAATAATATTGGCATATTGATGGGCACATTGACTGTGGCATATTTAATGGACAAACGGTGTCATATTTTAACAGGCAAACTGTCTGTTGCATATGCAATGACAAAGTGACTGTGGCATGTTCTCTGGGGAAAAATAACATTTTTTTCTGCATGGGCAGTTCAGTGGAAGTTAAACTGGTATGTTCTGTGGGGCAAATTTACACTGTAGCATGCGAAATTGTGTGGGTTCAATATGAGTGCAATCCATGTGCTGTGGGTGTAATATAGGTGCATGACAAGTGCTGTGGGTGCAATATAGGTGCAAGACAAGTGCTGTGGGTGCAATATAGCTGCATGACAAGTGCTGTGACTACTCTATGGGGCTGTGTTAAGTCCTTTAGGTTCAATGTGGGTGCAGAAAAGGGGAATAAAAACAAGAAATGCAACTCTTCAATAACATTTTTATTACATATGAAAATAGTTGAATATACAAAACATTTTGTATCCAAAAAAACAGTTTATACACTGCAATTATACATGTAATATACACATTTTATTCAATGCAATAAAAATACTCACTGCAAGAAAAATCCAACTGTGTGTGTGCTTATTTTTATGTTTTTTTTGTGTGTGGGGGGGGGGGAGGTAACATTGCGATGGATGGAGTGATTGCATGCAGGGGAGGGATCAGGGTCCAGGGGGCCCAAGCAAATGCTTGCCCAGGGTCCAATCACTATTAAAGACTGCCCTGCCTTTGCAACCAAGCATTCTGCTAGCATTTCCTGCTGCTCTATTATATTTTCTGCCTATCTTTACGTCCACAGATGTTGAGGTTAGGGTTGTTTCAAATTATTAGACTTAAATTATTTGCTATCCCTGCAGGAACAGCAGCCTGGTTGCAAGCCTTTGCAAAATGACATACCTTATAACCAAGACATTTTGTAATATCACTAATACAAATATTATAGATAATGTGTTCAATTACAGGTAAAAAAAATTGAAGTATACTGCGCTAAGAGGAAATAGAGGAAAACAAAGAAAATGAGCTGCTAGTTGTACACAGGTGCTTCCCAGTCCTCCTTTAGGGAACAAACAAGATACAATAGGATATGCAACTGCGCTGTAGGAAATAGATGAGAGAAGGATATGTATAGAAAAAAAGGAAAGAAAGAGAATAACAGAAAATACGACAATATAAGATAAAAATATATGAATGCTAAATTAATAAATATCGAGCAGATAAGTCAATACAAAATATAATTGTAATAAAAGCATACAGTAGGCAGAATGTATAAAATAGTGTTATAAAAAACATTTATACAGAGTGATGTAAAATGATAATCCAGATGGAAGAAACCTGATGCGTTTCACTTGAAGAAGCTTCCTCATAGGTCCAAAAGAACATCACTTTATAGAGGACCTGCCCAAAGAACATGGAAAATAAAATAAAATCAGAATTGAACTCGAGAAGCACTGACCAAGTATAAATAGAATTATTTTTTTTTTTTTTTTGCGGCTAGATGTATGATAATAATTTTTAATAGCAGGACCACATAGGAAAAACAGATCAAACAAAACAGACATTAATTGAGTTTACAGTTCCATAGTTTTCATAAGAAACATTTCAAGGATTTGTGATACTGTATCTGAGCATTATAAACAAGTTTTTTGGTCAAATAATTGTTTCATTTAAAAAAGAAAGAAACAAACTTACATGTCTGAAATAAAAACAAGCACAATGGATGGTATTTGATCAAGTAATGAAATGATTTGGTATCTGTGAATAAAGTAGGTCATTAATTTGTGTGAAAAGGAGGAGGAGGAGCATGTAGCGCTGACGTAGCTCGCGCTTCAGGTGGCTGGGTGCCGTCGGGTGGTTCATGGCTGTGTCCCTCTCCGGCTGAAAAGTTTTCTTTCTTCGCTGAAGTTCCGGGTTAACTCCGATAATCTTTGAACACCATGTGGATCATGCTCACGTCACTCTCGCACGCCTAGCTGCCCACTTGTTGCCTGTCAGGCTCCATTTCTCAAGGTTGTTGCTCGGTGATCTCGTAAACCCAAATGAGAGGAGCTCTTGCATCTTGTCTCACGCTGTATCGTATGTATTTACATCGTATGTATTGTCAGCAATGAACTGAATTTAATCAATGATCGTATTAATGGATTGGACACTGTTTTCCAGACTTCAAGCTATCTAACTTGTACTCGGCCTGTCCCTGTATGACTCCACTGACGCCCTGTGGTAGTTTATTGTGTGCTTTATTGTTGCTTTCCATTACTGGCTGCTCACTACCTGGCTACTCACTACCGCAGCTTTCACAGCTTTCGCAGCTTTTCACAGCTTATATTTTCCGCTTAAGGAGTGAACTGAGCTTGTACTACTCTGACTACTACTGTGATTACTACTGCATCTGCTTCTGCATCTTCTTCTGCTATTGCTCTGGCTTGGTTTTGACTTGACCTCTGGTGAGGGTTACTAATCAGTCCCTGGCTCTTACATTATGTCCAGGAGGACTGTGGATGCCAAAACCGTTAAACCACTCCAGAAAAGGGGTAAGAGGTCAGACCAGAATATAGAAAAGAATCTTTCCTCCTTTTTCCCTCCTCAAACTGTTTGTAGCCGGTTGGACCTCCCTGCTCAGGGTTCCTCGCCCGCCCGCCAAAGTTCACTGATGGAGGGGTTCATAGACTAAGAACATGAGACCGTTTCCCCGGCTTTACTGAAAGCTAGCTTGCATGGGTTTTTGAGGAAATTAAGGCAGAGATGGCTAGGTATTCACAGGGTATTACAAATGATATTCTTGCCCTAGCCAAGGAGGACAGGTCTAGAAGGAACAATTTACGTTTCAGAAACTTCCTAGATTCCTCAGACCAAGAAGATGTGCAGTCTGTGCTGTCAAATTATTTTCTGGCTATTGGGCTTCCGCTAGAAGACCATGGGAATTATATAGATCGTTGCCATCGTTTAACTAAGCCTAAAAGTCTTCCCTCCGGATGTGCCCAGAGATATCATAGTCTGTTTCCAGTCTTTTAAAATTAAAGAGTTGATCTGCAAAGCTAGCAAAGAGAACAGGCCTAGAGATGGGCAGTATAAGGACATATTAATTCTACCCGATTTGTCTTTTACCACGAGATCCAGAAGGAAAAAATTTAACTCTGTCATTTCTATTCTCCGGAAGCATAACATTAAGTTTAGGTGGGGATTCCCGGCGAGAGTGGTGCTTTTCTTTGAGGACTGCCAATTTTCATTTGATGATCATGCAAAAGTTAATGCTTGTTGGAAGAAAAAAACTTTGTTTAGTCCAGAGGGAATCCTGGAGAGGGGGAGGAGGGTCTGGGGTTGAATGAGGTACGCATTTGTATTAGCTGTGTTTTTTTTGTTGTTGTTGTTGTTTATTTCTTCCTTCTATATGGTGGTATTCTCCATTATACTCTGATTTTCCCTTCTCTATGAGAGTTGAGTACTGATAAGATCTCATTTATTGTCTGGCTGTGAAGATTGTTTTCTTGTCGAACTGATATTGAAGTGTTTTATTTTTGTTTGTTTTTCTTAGACATGTGCATTCGTTTTCGGACGAATGCATTTTCGTCCGAAAATAGCATTTTCGTCCATTCGTACGAAAAACGAAGAACGAAAATGCTAAGCTAACGAAAGCCGAATGAACGAATGGTTAATAAACGAAAATCATTCGTTCATTCGTCCATTCGTAGTACTATTGCATTCTATAAGCCGAAATAGAGTCGGTTTATAGAATACAATAGCATTTAACTATAAGGAGACAGAGTCTCCATTCATAAAATTATGAATGGAGACTTTGTCTCCATATAGTTAAAAGCCGACAGCCTATAAACCGAACGTTCGGTTTATAGACTTTCGGCTTATGGAATACATGTATTCCTATTGCTATTCTAAAAACCGAACGTTCGGTTTATAGAATAGCAATAGGAATACATGTATTCCATAAGCCGAAAGTCTATAAACCGAAAGTCGTTCGGTTTATAGGCTGTCGGCTTTTAACTATACGGAGACAGAGTCTCCATTCATAAAATTAGGAATGGAGACTTTGTCTCCGTATAGTTGAAAGCCGACAGCCTATAAACCGAACGTTCGGTTTATAGGCTGTCGGCATTTTACTACACGGAGACAAAGTCTCCATTCATAATTTTATGAATGGAGACTCTGTCTCTGTATAGTTAAATGCCGACAGCCTATAAACCGAACGTTCGGTTTATAGACTTTCGGCTTATGTAATACATGTAATCCTATGGCTATTCTATAAACCGAACATTCAGTTTATAGAATAGCAATAGGAATACATGTATTCCATAAGCCGAAAGTCTATAAACCGAAAGTCGTTCGGTTTATAGGCTGTCGGCTTTTAACTATACGGAGACAGAGTCTCCATTCATAAAATTATGAATGGAGACTTTGTCTCCGTATAGTTGAAAGCCGACAGCCTATAAACCGAACGTTCGGTTTATAGGCTGTGGGCATTTAACTATACGGAGACAGAGTCCCCATTCATATGAATGGAGACTTTGTCTCCGTATAGTTAAAAGCCGACAGCTTATAAACTGAACGTTCGGTTTATAGGCTGTCGGCTTTTAACTATACGGAGACAGAGTCTCCATTCATATGAATGGAGACTTTGTCTCCGTATAGTTAAAAGCCGACAGCTCATAAACCGAACGTTCGGTTTATAGGCTGTCGGCTTTTAACTATACGGAGACAAAGTCTCCATTCATAATGAATGGAGACTCTGTCTCCGTATAGTTAAAAGCCGACAGCCTATAAACCGAACGACTTTCGGTTTATAAGCTGTCGGCTTTTTAACTATACGGAGACAAAGTCTCCATTCATAATTTTATGAATGGAGACTCTGTCTCCGTATAGTTAAAAGCCGACAGCCTATAAACCGAACGTTCGGTTTATAGACTTTCGGCTTATGGAATACATGTAATCCTATGGCTATTCTATAAATCTACACTTACGGATATTTTTCCACAGAGGCAGACAGCTACTCACTACGGAAATGCCTCCCAAGCTGGACAAATCAGAGAAAACAAAAAACACACAAAAAATGGGGAAACCTCACCCAATTGAAGCATATTATTCATCTAAAGGACAAATGAATATCTCAGTTGTAACGGATAAGAGCTCCCCAGATCGGGTATCAGATTCATCTGCACAAGAATTGACAACATATATAACTCAAGCAAATCTGATTACTGCACTGGACTCATTATATGCAAAAATAAAGATTGATCTCGATAGTAACTTAGCAAACTACAAAGAGGAGCTATCGCAGTTAAAGTCTGCAATATCAGCACAATCAATAGATCTACAAGCAGTCCATTCAAAATTAGAAACAACTCAATTAAAACATGAACAAACAAATATGGAAGTCTCAAAACTGGAGTTGAAATTGGCGGACTTGGAAGACCGCTCACGCAGACAAAATGTAAAAATACGCGGCATTCCTGAGGAGGTCACAGACTTAATACCT
This sequence comes from Pelodytes ibericus, assembly GCA_036172795.1. Lineage (NCBI taxonomy): Eukaryota > Metazoa > Chordata > Amphibia > Anura > Pelodytidae > Pelodytes > Pelodytes ibericus. The sequence continues at coordinate 133,767,270 of CM069862.1, forward strand.
TTCATAAGAGAAATTCTATCTACTTATTTTGACCCTACAATAATCCATCACTACGCAATAGAAAGAGCTCATAGACTTCCAAAGCCAGCCTCTATCTCACATACAAAGGACCCAAGAGACGTTATAGTCTGTTTTAATAGCGCAAGATTAAAAGAAGACCTGATGAAAGAATTTCGGAAGGACCCAGCCAAATCATCGAAATTTACATCCCTCAAGTTCTTCTCGGACTTATCATATCACACAAGACAAGCTAGACAAAAATACTCAGAATATACCACCTGTCTGCGAGATCTGGGAATACGGTACTCTTGGGGCTTTCCAACAAAATTGAGAATCTTCTATCAAGACAAGATCCACATATGTCATGACCCACATCAAGCTAGAGACAAAATTATTTTGTGGGGTTTAAAAAACAGACAATAGAACCTCGATAGTATGTAAATAAACTGTGGTCATCCGAACGGTAAAGAGGCAGGGGCAGGTGGGAGGGAGAGGTGGAGAAGGGAAGAAGGTGGGGGAAAGAAGGGTAGGGAACTGGGAGAAAGGGCAGAATTAAAAGATGAGGGAAGGAGAGGGGAGAGAAAGAGGGAAGGAAAGGGAAGGACAGGCAGCTATAGGGCTAACAATATAGGACAGGGTAAAGTATTAAAGGTAATCCAAACAAAGGTATGAAAGGAGGGAATGCAACCCCAAGTAAGATTGTGGCAGGTCTTATCCTGGGAACCAATCCAAATGTAAAGAACCTTTAGACAATGGGTTGACTATGGTCCACCCCACGCGTAGGAAACCAAAATATAGATAAGGACACACCATAATTTTTCACAATAAACGGGAGAGGGGGGGGGGGTGGGAAAGGATAGTGAGGGAAAGTAAATGAAGTAATAGACTATACAGAAAGGATATAGCAAGTGGTTTAATGATAATATAATGGGGAACACACAGTTAAGATGAGCAAAGTGGGAAGTTAGGAACAACAATAGGGATATTTTTGTACCTCAAATACACATAAGAATAGAAATAAGATGTATAATATCACACTTCTGAATATGTTTAACTCACTTATTTCAGCTAACTCACAATTTAAACAGATGCACTATAGGAAGATATTAGTTAGAAGTAAGAGACTCCAAGGCAAGAGCGAACAAAAGATAAGGAAAGTATAGGGTTTTCGCAAAGATGTGGGCCTATGGTAGATTTGGATGGTCAGACAATAGGGGTGATTTGGTTAAGACACATTTAATGGATTTACGATTTGGCCCGATCATATAGCATTAAGCTGTAAATAATACTAACATATCTAAAACTAAGGGGATGAGATGGGAAAGGAAAGGAAAAGGGGAAAGTGGAAAGAAAGGGGGAAAAGAAAAAAAAAAAAAAAAAAAAAAACAGACAAGAAACAAACAAGTAAAAAAGTAAATAAAAAGGAAAGGCAGAAAGAAAAAAAAAAAAAAAAAAAAATATAGACAAATGTGACACTTTCTGTTATGCTTATGTTTGTGCTGTGATTGCATAAAAGACGCATGCTAATTCCCTAGCATGAACCTCTGCCACGCTTATGCTATAATACATGTATGCATAACATTTAAGCAATCTAACGTGGCACTCCGGGAGCTCCAGAGTTATATCTTTGTCTGTGAGCCTTCGGGACTCTCGGCACGCCCGTCCCTGATGTTATAGGGACTTGATATTTCGGACCGATTTCCTCGGCCTCGGTGGTTGCGAACCCCGCGGCTTCGGAAAACCGTAATTGTGGAGTGTATGAGTATGGATGAATCAAGTTTTGCAAGGTGGGGAGGTGGTGGAGGGGGGTGGGGAGGGGGACAAGGGCCAAATTTGAGTAAAACAGACTTTGATGTCTCTTAAAATTTTATCAATAAATGCCCAGGGATTGAACTCACCGTACAAACGCTCGTACCTGTATGACACACTGGAAAGGAATCAGGTGGATGTGGCCTTTATACAGGAAACGCATTGGAAACAGAACACAAAAATATTGTGGAAATATAAAAAATATCCAGGCTTATACTCTGCATCCTTGCCTGACAAAAAAAAAAGGGGAGTTACCATAATGATAGCAGGGAGGAATAAATTTGAATATTGCTTTCATGAGACGGATCAGGAAGGAAGAAGAGTAATCCTAGTCTGTAAGATAAACGATACGCTATATACCCTAGTAAATTTATATGCGCCATCTGATAGACCAATTAGATTTATCAATACCACCATGGCGGCTGTAGATAAGATCGCTAGAGGAATGATAATAGTGGGAGGTGATTTAAATACAATAGCCAATGTAGAAATGGATGGGATTGGTTTAAAACCAAGTAAAGATAACTCGAGATTGAAAGCTAGGGCAGAAGCGTTCTCTTCCTGCATATTTAAACACAATCTATATGACATATGGAGAATACATCATAGGGATCAGAGAGACTATACTTTTTTTTCCAATCCTCACCGATCATACTCTAGAATTGATTACCTCTTTGTGTTGGGCCCCATGCTTGACAGATGTACATCCTCCAGCATTGGGTCCATCACATGGTCAGATCATGCTCCAATCAGTCTGGTTATCAATACAGAACAAGCATATAGAATGAACAAAAGGTGGAGGTTGAACGAGAGTATTCTCGACTCGACCGAAAGTAAACAAGATCTGCAAGACCAAGCGGTAAGATATCTGGAGCACAATGATGATCCGGACATTTCTGATAGCACCTTGTGCGCATTAAAATGTGTCCTCAGGGGACATCTGATTAAAAAAGGAATCTGGTTGAGGAAACAAAGGGGGAAGGACTTACCACAATTATATGCCACGCTAGCACTATTAGAAAGACAACATAAAACAAACCCAATAAGGGATCTGACAGAGCGAGTCCAGTCAATTCAAAAACAAATAATTCAAAGACTTAAAGTAAACACCGAGTTCGCACTATCCCGTTTAAAAAATAAATGGTACTATAGTAACAACCGAGTGGGGAAGGAAATGTCCAGGAAAATCAAACTGCAAAATGCGGCCAATAGGATAAAAAAAATAGTAGATAAGGATCGGGAATATATTTCCCCTACACAGATTGCGGAATCCTTTAGGAAATACTATCAATCACTATATAATCTACCAAAATTAAAAACCACTACAGAAGAGGTTATTGGATATCTGGAATCCTTGAATCTCCCTAAAGTATCTAAAGAGAAGCTGGATAATTTAAACTCCCCCATAACAGTACTAGAAATAACCAATACGATCAAAGATCTAAAAAGAGGGAAAGCTCCTGGCCCCGACGGATTCTCGTCTATATTCTATCAAACTCTAAGCCCCGTGTATCCCCCGTGTTGGCTAGGCTATTCAACTCAATAAACGCAGATAAGGGGTTTCCTATGGAAATGTTGGAAGCATCAATACTACCGATCCCGAAGCCAGGGAAGAATCCGGAGGCTGTAACAAATTATAGACCCATATCCCTAATTAATCTAGACATCAAGATCTATTCAAAGATATGGGCTAACAGATTAAAGCGAGTAATCGGGGACCTGGTCCATCCGGATCAGTCTGGATTTATTCCAGGTAGAACAGGAGCAGATAACGTCCGGAGAGTCTTAGGTATACTGGAGTTTATACATCTAAAGAAGTCTCCAGCAGTCATCTTGGCCCTAGATGCAGAGAAGGCTTTCGATAGGGTAGACTGGAGATTTCTGACTGAGACTCTCCGGGCGTTTGGACTGAGTGGTAAGATCTTCAACTCTATAATGGCCTTGTATTCGAATCCACAAGCAAGGATAGAGGGTCCTTCCCTGGCTTCCGATCGGTTTGACATTAAAAATGGAACAAGACAGGGCTGCCCGCTTGCTCCACTTCTGTATACCTTAACAGTCGAACCATTGGCACAACAGTTGCGTCAATCTAAACGGATAAACGGCATACAGATTGGAGAATCTAAGCATATAATCACATTATATGCGGACGACATAATTCTAAGTTTGTCAGCACCAGAAAATTCGATCCCGGAACTACTCAACGCCGTAGATAGGTACAGCCAAATGTCTAATTATAGCTTAAATCTGGCCAAAACGCAGATCATTCCGTTTTTTTTCGAACCTAGCCATCATATTCTACTTCAAAGCTTCAATAGACAAAGTAATGCTCTGGAATGGAATGGAAGTTGGTGATGCAGGTGGTGAGTCTGAAATGATTGAGTTGTCTTGAATGAATGTTTTGGTAGAAGGCAGATCAAATTGTAAACTGTCAAGGCTGTAAAAGACACAATAGCGCTAGTGAAATAAGGGCTTTGTTAATACTAGTTTATGTATTAGGAGCGTCTTTTATGTAATGAAGGCAAATACTTTAGAATGTGGTACTATTGAGAAACATAAAACATAGTACCTTTATAGCTTGCTACCATGTAAATCACCGCAGCCAGCTTTCGATTTTGTATGGATACGGATGTGTTTTAAATATTTTTTCTGTATGTTAAAAAATCTTGAATAAAGAAGTAAAGAAAAAAAAAAAAATAAATAAAATGTAAAAGTTCAAATAAAGATCACTTCACAATTATCAAAAAAAAAAAAAGAATAGCCATAGGATTACATGTATTCCATAAGCCGAAAGTCTATAAACCGAAAGTCGTTCGGTTTATAGACTTTCGGCTTATAGAAAACATGTAGTACTATTGCCTTTCTATGAACGAACGAGAGCCCCATTCATAAGAACTTCTTATGAATGGGGCTCTCGTTCGGTTTATAGAAAGCCAATAGTATTACATTGTATTTCTATAAAACGAACAAATTAAAATTAACGAAACGAAAATAATGAACGAATTTCGTCTGAAACGAATGCAGTAATGAACGAAATTCGTTTTAGACGAAATAAATAACATTTTCGTCCGAATGGACGAAAACGAAACGAAAATTTTAGTTTTGCACATGTCTAGTTTTTCTCTCTCCCCCTCCCCCCCCCCCCTTGTTAAGGTCATTAGTTAAGGTAATTTGGGTGCCACCCGATATGTCACCCAGCTAAGTGCAGATTGTGCCTTGGTTGCTGATTTCCCGCATAGATTCCTTGTTCCACAAATTATGTGTGGGATTCGGAATACTTGCAGCCTTTGCTGCCATTGTGTGTCCATTTTCTTGTTCTGTTTTTGTTGTTCGGAGATGCATCAGTTGGAATGCTCTCCCGATTTTTATGTTTTGTGTAATCGGGCTGGGAGCTTCGGACAAGGTGGTGCTGTACATATATTATGACAAGGCTAAACATTTTGTCAGTTAATGCTCAGGGTTTAAATTCTTTGGGGAAAAGAGGTTTTTTATATGATACTTTAATAAAACTAAATATACAGCTTGCCTTTGTGCAGGAAACACATTGGAAAAAAGATACTAGTCAGAAATGGGGCCGCTCAAAGTTCCAAACAATTATTCATGCATCTTTGGTGGATAAAAGGAAGAGAGGTGTAGCCATTATTTTCGAATATTCTTTGAATTTAGAAATTCTATATCAAGAATTAGATCCTGAAGCCAGATATGTGATAATTATTTGTAAAATAAACTCAGAATTGTACACTCTGGTAAATGTGTATCTGCCTAATAGAAATCATGGATCCCCGAGTGGACAAAAGGGTTCCTCCTCCTTCCGTGATCGGTCCATATGTCATTAATCAAGCAAAAAAAACTCAGTTCTATTTGTCATAACTCAAATTTGTTTGGTATGTGGAGACTCTTAAATCCTTACGCTAGGGATTTCTCCCACTTATCTAAAGTATATGGCTCATATTCTAGAATCGACTTGTGCCTCGGCAATCCCTTGGCTGTCCAAAAAATAAAAAAAGTTTGTATGTTAGATAACACGTGGTCAGACCATAGTATTGTTATTGTGGAAGTAGGCCCCGCACTTAGAATGTCCAGAGCTTCCTGGAAATTAGACGACAATTTACTAAAAAACACAGATGATAGACAATTTATTGCCTCCATGTCTAATCTCTTCTTTCAAGAAAACGCTGTAGGTTCCACTAGTGTTAATCTGTGGTGTACGTATAAAGCGGTAATCCGGGGATATTTGATTAAAATGGAGAAGCTCGGGAGGAGGAAGCAAAGGAACACCCTCAAAGAATTATATATTTCTTATTATAAATTATGTGCGCAAATAAGAATAACCCTGCCCAGATAAATATTAAGTTGATTTCGGACCTACAGCTACAGATTAACAAAAACTAGAGGAGAACAGTCAGATGGCACTAAAGAAACTCAAATTACAAACTTACTATCAGGGTAATCGAGTAAACAGAATACTTTCTGATAGGCTTAAAAAGAAACATGTTAAAAATAGTCTCGATAGAATTATTGAGGATGGGAAAATGTATGCATCCCCTGTAGAAATCGGATCCGCTTTCACAAAATTTTATTCAGATCTTTATAATCTCCCAATCCAAACCAATCCTCTTCTTATTAACGAATATCTGAACTCTATTCCTCTTCCTGTTCTTACAGAGGTGCAATTAGATAAGATTAATTTGCCCTTTTCTCCCGATGAGGTTGGGCTGGCTATAGATTATTTGAAAGCTTATAAAACTCCGGGCCCAGATGGGTATGGTAACTCCTTCTATAAATTGTTCAAACATAACATTATCCCAGGCTTGTGTTCAATGTATAACGAATGTTCTATCTCCCGAGCACCCGCAGGAACTACTAAGGGCCAATGTCATCCCAATTTTAAAACAGGATAAAGACCCATCAGTTTTGAAAAATTACAGACCAATTTCCCTAATTAACGTTGATATGAAGATTTATGCTGCTATTTTGGCAGCGAGAATCAAAACTGTGATCTCTGGTCTGGTCCATGCTGATCAAACTGGGTTTGTCCCGGGTAGGTCCTCATATAGTAACAGTAGACGCCTTCTGGATATATTGGATGTGGCAGATAAGACATCCGTTCCCCTCCTGGCCCTGTCATTGGATGCTGAGAAAGCCTTTGACAGGGTCGGGTGGGGATTTCTTGAGGCGTTGCTTAGGGCTTACAGCTTTAACGGATGGATTCTGCAGGCCATTATGACCCTGTATTCGGATCCAACAGCCCGTGTGGTTGGCCCCAATCTATGTGCAGATTGGTATGGTATGACAAATGGAACGAGACAGCGCTGCCCGCTGGCACCACTATTGTATATTCTATCTGTTGAGCCACTGGCAATGAGAATCAGGAATAATAGTAATTTTAAGGGATTCACTACTAGTAAGGCAGATTTGAAAATTTCACTGTATGCGGATGATATCGTGGTTACCTTAACATCTCCTTGCAAATCTCTACGTTATCTGCTGGATGAAATTTCCGCATATAGTGTGATTTCAAATTATAGACTGAATATTGATAAAACTAAGGTGCTATCACTCAATGTTTCGGACTCGACTATGGCTCTACTAAAAACACAATTTTCCTTTGACTGGACTAATAACCATATTGATTATTTAGGAATAGTGGTGTTCAATAAAGTAGAGAATATTATGGAATATAACTTTATGAAATTGCTTAGACAAACAAGCAGGCTACTGAAAGATTGGCAGCAGTGGGAGTCTTCTTGGTGGGGGAAGATTAATATTTTAAATGCCTATATTATCCCTAAATGGAGTTATCTGTTTCATATGGTCCCTTTTTCGGTTCCTGAGCTCTGGCTAGACATGGTGCAAAAGATCTTCACCGCTTTTGTCTGGAAGGGTAAGAAACCAAGAATTGGTGCTAAGCTCCTCTCTAAGGGATATAATAAGGGTGGCTTAAGCTTTCCTTTGAGTAAAAACATATTCCAAGCTAATATGTTGGTGCACATTTACAATATGCAGGTGTCCTCAAATCAAGTGGAACCTTGGTATTTGTTGGAATCAGAGAGTTTGGGTACCAGTTCCCTGGACGGTTTTATTTGGTCGATACACTCTAAAAAGACGTCAAGAAATATGATTTTAGGGCAAACAATTAATTCTTGGCAGCCCATCAGAACCTTTTTAGGTTTAGATGGTAAAGTCCTCCCAACTCTGAGAATTAATTCAATAGACCAATTATTAGAGAATATGTTACTTGACCAGTGGTCCCGGGGTGGTGCTAGGCTGCTTGAGGATATAGTTTACAATCATACCCTCCTTTCCTTCCCAGTTATGGTAGACAGATGGCAGATTCCTACAAATGAGCTGTTTAACTATTTGAGAATTAGGAGCTTCTTACATTCCTCCTTGTATAGTTCTTCGCGAGAGAAGGAAAATAGCTTAAAACGCTTGTTTTGTTCTGAAGCCGCCCCTCGGGCTATGAAAAAAGCTAAATACATACTCCAGACATTTGTTAATTCCCCCATTGTGTCGATAGCGTCTTGGCAGAAAGATCTCAATCTAACAATTACGTCGGCTGATTGGCTGGCTGCTTTAATAAAAGTTAAAAGAAATATCCACTGTCTAAATCTGGTAGAAACTCAATACAAACTGGCCAATAGGTGGTACTTGGTTCCCAATAGATTAGCGAGGATGTACTCCGACCAGTCATCTAGCTGTTGGAGATGCGGAGTGAGAGAGGGATCCTATCTGCATGTTTGGTGGAGTTGCTTAGCAGTTAGAGTTCTATGGAGGTGGGCTTTTGGTTTATTTTTTTCTCTGTCTGGTGAAATTCTTCCATCTAGCCCAGACGTAGCTTTACTACACCTTATTTTGAGAAGCATTTCCCCCTCTACTCAGCCGCTGGCAATCCACTGCCTGATGATAGTTAAGACTCTAATCACGCGTAACTGGGAAGTGAGTCTTCCATTCCGTAAAAATCATCTCATAAATCAATTGAAACATCAGCTGGTTATGCAGAGAGAGCTGGCTTGGTCTGGCGTCCTCTCGGTGCATAGGTCCTCTCGGTCCTCTCGGTGCACTTTATATGAGGGCTGGCTTGTTTCATTGCAAAACTTGTCTAGTCTTTAGCCTTTGTAGGATAATCCTGAAAGAGGAGGAATCTGTTCTTAGTTCGGGCCTACCCCCTGAGCTGAGCTTCTTTTAACTGTCCGCAATTATTCTTGGATTCACGGTTTCTACTGCCTTGTCCGACCCCACCAACCCGAAATTGTCAACTTTGTTTTGTTTTGTTTTTTTCTGTTTCCTTCTGTAATAAAAATTTTAAAAAAAGAAAAAGAAAAAAAAAATGTGTGTATATTTTAGAGATGTGATTATAAAAGCGCCACATTCATATGAAAAAAACTTTGTTTTTATATATAATACCCACTTTGTTATATCGTGGAACTTGCATCTATTAAGTTGGAAAATAGAGATATTTTCTCTTATCCACACTGCAAGGAGATATATGGAGCAATTGCTGTTGAAGGGAAAAAAGGGAGTTTACTATAGATTAATTGTAAATCAATTAAAGTCTCTGTACATCAGTGTTTTAAATGGTCATATACCAATTAAAGGGACATGATTATGTAGTCTTTATGTACCAGTATTTTTAAATGAGTACATCCCAAACTAACTCACAATCATAACACTATCCATTCACATCATCAGTGCATTTTAGGAAGGAGGAAATTGATTTATCGTCCTTCGTATTTTCTGTTATTCTCTTTCTTTCCTTTTTTTCTATACATATCCTTCTCTCATCTATTTCCTACAGCACAGTTGCATTTCCTATTTTATCTTGTTTGTTCAATTACAGGTCCCTGAGGTACCCCACTAGTAACAAGACCTTGCTCCGAATATCCTCCATTGACTTCAACCCTCTTCTGCCTGTCACTCAGCCTCCGATCCAAACTCCAAGATTGCAGTTTATTGATAAGTCTATGTGGGACAGTGACAAAATCCTTACTGAAATCTAGCAATGTCCACCCTGATCTATTTTTTTTAGTCAGTATATCAATAAGATTAGTTTGGGATGATCTCCCTGAAGTAAACCCATGTTTTTTTTTTTTATCCATGTGATTTTAGATGTTAAACAATTCTAACTGGTGTTTTCCACCAGTTTCTGCAGTTATACATCTTTTTTAGGGATATACAGTTATTGAAGCAATCTGAGCACACTGGATACTGGTATTAATTCTCTATATATACATCAAACATTGTATTTTCTCAGCTGAATGATAAGCTTATGGCAGGGAATGCAGCAAAGAAATGTTACAGAAAGCAAGCTTTATTGAACCTGTCAAAAAACCAACAGAGATGGTCTTTCTTTGGGAATAAAGTCATTACAGTGTGCTGTAGAGGGGAATAAGAAATGGTTTTATTATATGAGAGCAATATCCGATTTAAATTACCCACATCAAGCTAATACATATTTCTCTGATGTGCAGCAAGGAGAGCAGGTATAGACAGAAGGACAACGCAAGGATTGTTTGGCAATGTTTAAAATGTTTGTGAATTGTTATCTATTAAAGAGATAGCTCCAGCAATATGAAAAAGCATCTTTTTTTATTTTGTGAAAATCATTAGTTTTAAATAGTTTTGCTTACAGGACTGTAAAAAAAAAGGTAAAGGGATTATTTTTTAAAGAAAAGGTGGTAACCCTATTAAGAGGACTTCTCAAATTGGCTTTGTATTTGTTGTGTGTGTTTTTCAATTCTTTGGGGGAAAGTATGGTATTTACTGAGCTCTGCCATAAAACTATCAGGACAGTGATGTGTGGGCTCTAGGTCAGCAGATAGTTATATGTAATGTAGATGAGAAAACTCACTACCCTAACATACAACTCACTGGAAGACTCAGTGTCATCGCTAGGGGAGGGCTACTGGGGCTCCGGATGGATACTCTGACCACGCCCCCTCACGCTAGGCCCCACGCCCTCGCGCTCGGTCCGCCCCCTGCATTCTGCAATCTGTATGCTAGACAGCACCAGACTCCGCCCCTCACACTCAACTCCACCCCCTCAAGCTTTGAATGTGAGTCTGGCAGAGTGTAAGTGAGAGTGGCAGAGTTATGAGTGTGCACGTGTATGTATGTGAGTGGAAGAGTGGAAGTGTGTATAAGTGGCAGAGTAATGAGTGTGCATGTGTATGTATGTGAGTGGCAGAGTGTAAGTGGGTGTGAATGGCAGAGTTATGAGTGTGCATGTGTATGTACGTGAGTGGCAGAGTATAAGTGGGTGTGAGTGGCAGCATTATGAGTGTGCATGTGTATGTATGTAAGTGGCAGAGTGTAAGTAGGTGTGAGTGGCAGAGTACACGTGGGTGTGAGTGGCAGAGTGTGAGTGTTTGGGAGAGAGTAAGTGTGTGTGAGTGAGTGTAAGCGAGATTGGTAGTGTAAACTCGGGTGTAAACTCGGATGAGTTATTAGTGTGCATGTGTATGTATGTATGTAAGTGGCAGAGTGTAATTGGGTGTGAGTGGCAGAGTTATGAGTGTGCATGTGTATGTATGTGAGTGGCAGAGTGTAAGTGGGTGTGAGTGTTTGGAAGAGAGTAAGTGTGTGTGAGTGAGTGTAAGCATGAGTGGCAGAATGTAAGTGTGTGTGTGAGTGGCAGAGTATAAGTGGGTGTGAGTGGCAGAGTTATGAGTGTGTATGTGTATGTATGTAAGTGTGTGTGTGAGTGGCAGAGTATAAGTGGGTGTAAGTGGGTGTGAGTGCATAGTGTGAGTGTTTGGAAGAAAGTAAGTGTGTGTGAGTGTAAGCATGAGTGGCAGAGTTATGAGTGTGCATGTGTATGTATGTAAGTGGCAGAGTGTAAGTGGGTGTGAGTGTTTGGAAGAAAGTAAGTGTGTGTGAGTGTAAGCATGAGTGGCAGAGTTATGAGTGTGCATGTGTATGTATGTAAGTGGCAGAGTGTAAGTGGGTGTGAGGGGCAGAGTGTAAGTGGGTGTGAGTTGCAGAGTTATGAATGTGCATGTGTATGTATGTGAGTGGCAGAGTGTAAGTGGGTGTGAGTGTTTGGAAGAGAGTAAGTGTGTGAGTGAGTGGCAGAGTTATGTGTGTGAGTGGCAGAATGTAAGTGTGTGTGTGACTGGCAGAGTGTGAGTGTGTGTGTGAGTGTTTGGAAGTCTGGAAGTGTGTGAGAGAGTGTAAGCGTGAGTGGCAGAGTGTAAGTAGGTGTGAGGGGCTGAGTGTAAGTGGGTGTGAGTTGCAGAGTTATGAATGTGCATGTGTATGTATGTGAGTGGCAGAGTGTAAGTGGGTGTTTGGAAGAGAGTAAGTGTGTGAGTGAGTGTAAGAGTGAGTGGCAGAGTTATGTGTGTGAGTGGCAGAATGTAAGTGTGTGTGTGACTGGCAGAGTCAGGGCCGTCTTTAACGCGGGGCAAACGGGGCAGCTGCCCTGGGCCCAGTTACTCCTGGGGGGCCCCAAGGCAGCTGTCCCGTGGGCCCCCAGCCCTTCTTCCCGTGTTCACATCCGATGGATGCGACGGCCGGAAAAAAAAAAGAAAAAAAACTGACGCTGTATGTAACGTCGCGTCACATCCGGTGACTGTTTCCCTCCTCCGTGCAAGAGGGAAGACTGCACGGAGGAGACATCCGGCGGGGGATACGGAGCAGCTTCATGTAAGTACTTGGGAACGGGTGGGGGGCGGGGGGCTGACTGGCACAATATTTCTGGGCTCTGGCTGGCACAATAATACTGGGCATCTGGCTGGCATAATATTACAGGCATCTGGCTGGCACTATATTACTGGGCTCTGACTAGCATAATATTACAGGCATCTGGCTGGCACTATATTACTGGGCTCTGACTGGCACAATATTACAGGCATCTGGCTGGCACTATATTACTGGGCTTATATTACTGGGCTCTGACTGGCAAATTATTACAGGCATCTGCCTGGCACTATATTACTGGGCATCTGGCTGGCACAATATTCCTGGGCTCTGACTGGCACAATATTCCTGGGCTCTGACTGGCACAATATTACTGGGCTCTGAATGGCACAATATTACTGGGCTCTGACTGGCACAATAATACTGCGCTCTGAATGGCACAATATTACTGGCATCTGAAAGGCACAACAATTATGGCATATGTGTGTGTGTGTGGGGGGGGGGGGGGTAACATTGCGATGGATGGCGGGATTGCATGCAGGGGAGGGGGCAGGGGGCAGGGTCCAGGGGGCCCAAGCAAATGCTTGCCCAGGGTCCATTCACTATTAAAGACGGCCCTGGGCAGAGTGTGAGTGTGTGTGTGAGTGTTTGGAAGTCTGAAAGTGTGTGAGAGAGTGTAAGCGTGAGTGGCAGAGTTATGAGTGTGCATGTATGTGTGTGTGAGTGGCAGAGTGTGTGAGAGCATAAGTGAGAGCAGCAGAGTTATGAGTGTGTGTGTGTGTGTGTGTGTGTGTAAACGTGAGCAGCAGAGTTATGAGTGGCAGAGTGTGAATCCCAATGAGATTACTAGGAGAAAATGTGATGAATTACTATTATTCATATTGAATGTGATAATCAAGTGTGAAACAATGCTATAATCTCATATTTTTATTTTCACACTTGATTATCACATTCAATATGAATAATAGTGATTCATCTTTATATATAGTCTTTATATTGATGGTAATAAAAGTCCATACATTATGAATGAATGTGCTGCTTTTCATTATATCATGGGCTTTACTCATGAAAGAGAGAATTGCAGGGAAATGAGATGGGAATTTCAAAATTAAGGCTAAAGTAGCAGAGTTGGAAAAAAATCTCGCATTCAGCTGAATTCCCATTTCAATTCCCTGCACTTCTCTCTTTTATGAGGTTGGTAGAAGGAGCATACCTTCATACCTCAGGCTATTCTCCCCAGGTTTTTGACCCCTTTTTATTAAAAAATAATAATAAAACAAATATTTATGATGTGTGTGTGAGAGTTGCAGGTTTACACACGTGTCTGCGTGGCAGAATATCTTTGTGGGAAAGGCCACCTGTGTGTATAAGGGTGTCTGTTTAAGGTTGTCTGGGTGTGTGTATGTGTGTAAGAGAGTGTGTGAGTGTAAGGTAGTCTATGTAAGGGTATCTATGTGGGGAGGGGGGGTTTAAGGGTGGCTGTCTGTGTGTGTGTGTGTGGGGGGGGGGGGGGGGTGATATCCCCTATATTATGGCATATTATGAGACTGCTGGTCTACTTTTTTCTCAAAGTTTGGTAAATGTTGTATGCAACGTACACAAAATTTTGTATGCTCAGTTATTCATGGGAATTTGCTCACATACAAGTGTGTGTGTGAGATGTAAGTTGGTGTGTGTAAGTGGGATTGTGTGTCTGTGTGTAAGGGTGTGCACATGTATGTGTAACTGTGCAACTGTGAATGTGTGTGTATGTGTGGCTGTGTATTTATATGTTATGTTATAAGTGTAACTTCGAGTAATGTGAGTTTTTTGTGTGTGTTGTGAGTCTTATTGTGTATTGTGGTAAAGTAATGAGTGTGTGATATGCTCAAACACTACACATTACTGTGAGTTTTATTGCTGTTGAGACTGTGATACACTCATACACTGCACATTACTTTGAGTTTTATTGCTGTGGAGTCTGTGTTATACTCACACATTGCACATTATTGTGAGTTTTATTGCTGTGGAGTTAGTTACACAGACAGACACACACACATACAGACACACGTATACAGTCGGTCACAGGCAGACATACAGTCAGTCACACAGACACACACACACACACACACATACAGTCAGTCACAGACACATACAGTCGGTCACAGGCAGATATACAGTCAGTCACATACACAGTCAGTCACAGACACACACACACACATATAGTCAGTAAAAGACAGCCACACACATACAGTCAGTCACAGACACATACAGTCAATCACAGACACATACAGTCAATCACAGACACATACAGTCGGTCACAGGCAGACATACAGTCAGTCACACACACACTGTCAGTTACACTTACACACGTCAGCAATTTTGTTGTTGTTTACGATACAAAAAAAGTGCATCTATCAATATGTCCCCCTCCTGGCTGCTATACCTCATTCTAGCCTGGTCTGTGCCCTGCTGTTGTTTCTAGCCCTGCTGAGCACACTCAGTCCTCGAACACTATAAGACTGTGCAGTCGGTGCACACACTGCTCTCCCTCGCGCTCCGCTGGATAAATAAATAAATAAAATGATCCCAGCGGTGAGGGCACCATGCAGGGCCAACCATGCTGGGTATAATTTCCTGGTGCCCAGGATTTGTTGAGCCCTGATATATACCCATATATACCTATTGTTCATTGGTATCAAATATATCAGTCTGTATGCCGCCTAAGCAAGTGAGCTTATTTACTCCACTTCTATCAAATCTGCCACGGGCTCCAGGCCCAGATCTTTTGGAGACCTAGCAACGCCCCTGCTGGAGGTTACTAACACCTATGCGATAAAGGACGTGCCTGGCATGTCCTGCGGTGAATCAAGCGGTTTTCGCGATCAACGATCGCGAAAACCGCTTTAACGGTGCTGGTCTATTGCCTCGATGTCAAGGCAATAGCCAGCACCGAAATTTCTATTTTGGAGCACCCACGATCGCCCCACGGAGCGTGCTGCTCCGTCAATATGGCTAAGCCCTTTGCCAGTCTGAGCTTCGGAAGTGAAAGTAACTTGACTTCCTCTAGTGGTAGTTAAGTAGCATTGCAATGGAAAATATTTAAAATACATATTTAATTAATTAAAAACAGGTTATATAGCTATATTAGCCTATAGGGTTAAAATTAAATATTTTTTAGCATAAGGGAACGGGTTAAAATTAAATTAAAATTAAAAAATATTAAGGGATATAATAAGGATTAGAGTTGGGGTTAAATTTAGTGTTAGGGTTAAATTTTGGGTTCGGGTCAAAAGGTCAATATAGGAAAAAAACAAAAAACACTATTTTTGGTTTTTGCCCCATAACTCGCAAAAAAATACCGAAAAATATGGAAACATGCATATTTTTGAACTCGGGACAACATTTAGAAACTATTTAGATGGGGTCTTTTTTAATGATTTTATTTGTATAAATTATATTTTAGGTCAAAGATAGAAAAAGTGGGTTTTTTAAAGATTTTCATCATATTTTATGATTTTTTTTGTAGTAAATTATAAGATATGATGAACATAATGGTATCTAATGAAAGCCCTTCTTATGATGATAAAAACAACATATAATTTGTGTGGGTACTGTATGTGAGAAAGAAAAAAAATTACAGCTAAACACAAACACCCTAGAAATGTCAAAACAGCCATTGTCACCAAGGGTGAAAATGTCTTGTTACTAAGGGGTTAACTAAAGGTGAACTGACAAGTGATAACTGTTGGAATAAAAATGTGTTTTAACAGAAGCATCTTGGTGGTTGGGAGGATGTAACTTTCTAAATTATAAGATAGTCTATTCCTAACCTTTTTTTTTCCTGTAGCGTTCTCCTTGCTGGGCACATAATTGAAGATTTAGACAAGATGCATTTCAGTGTGCATCTCCACCTCTCAAATGTCAGGTGCAACCTCCATCTACAAGTGCACTGGAATTAAGCATTGATAAAAGTGCTACATGACTGAGCATGGGAATGACATTAAACTATACAAAGTGCAGGGATTATATTTTTTAGGACTTGGTAAGAGACCTCAGTGATATGAGTAGTAGATACATAGATCACATTCTAGAAAAACCCTGTTAGTAAGTAACATAAAATGGCTGCTTTTTGGTGTATGAAACACTAACAATAATTTTAGACTAAATAACAATCCTCATTATCACAGGAGTAGTGGCATATTCAATAACAGCCCTGGATATCATTCATTTGACAGTAACATCTATTCTCCTCAATTTTCCATTATATTGTCTACTCGATATACACGAGTTGTCCCAAATTGGATTCAGGTCAGGTATAATAGCCAAATCAAACAAACCCCTGAAATGGGGCTACTCAGTATCAATGAATTTTGGCATTTAGGAAATGGAAGCATCAGAAACCTTTGGATTGGGACTTTTTTTTTCATAAAAAGCATATTTCAGTAAGCCAATATGCGATTATTACCCCTAAACACATTTCAAAATCAGGTAAGATAGTCTAAATGGCGCCATTTCAATTCTCCTATTCTGAGCTGGAGAATTCAACTTTAAAGCCCTCTAAACTATACTACAAAACATTTTAAAATACTTTTTAACATGGACATGTCTACACATATGCCCTGCCCTTATATCATACCTCATACAAATATCCATCAGAAATTTCAGGGCCCCTTACTGAAAAAAATTCTGCCCCCCATAGTTTATCAATTAATATGTGACTAAAATTCTGGGGTCCGATGTCACATATTAATTGATAAACTATCAAGGGGGGGCACCTAATGTGACCATTGACCTGTAACAACATCCAGACAGATATAGTCAGTGTCAGATGAGTTAACCCCTGGATTGCTTGACATATATCGGCAGTGTCAAATTAGTCAACCTCTGGATGGCTAGACAGATCTAGGCAGTGTTAGAGGAGTTAACCCCTTGGGTTGCTAGACAGATCTTGGCAGTGTCAGAAGCGTTAACCCCTTGGGTGGCTAGACAGATCTAGGCAGTGTCAGAGGAGTTAACCCCTTGGGTGGCTAGACAGAGGCAGTGTCAGAGGAGTTAACTCATTGGGTGGCTAGACAGATATAGACAGTGTCACAGAAGTTAACCCCTTTATCCACACACATATACAGACAGTCTGTCACTCTGACATACACACACTCACTCACACTGACATACACACACTCTCACTCACACTGACATACACACACTCTCACTCACACTGACATACACACACACTCACTTACACTATCAAGCTCCAGAAAGAAAAAAGAAAGAAAAAAACTGCTGCACTGAGCAGCAAAGTGCCGCCTGGGGCAGCTGCCATGGGCCCCCAGGAATGAGTGGGCCCTGGGCATATGCCCATTTTTTTTTAAAGGGCTGGGACCTGAGCGGACCCATGACGGGTGTATCGCCAGTTACCCCCTGATGGCGGTCCTGACAGTAACCACAGCTGGTTATGCCTACACCTAAATCTGACTACAAAGCTTGGGTCAACTCCATCTACGGTGAACTCCATCTACAGGCATGCTCTTAGAAGTTGGTGCAGCATCACTGCCTTGGTATTCAGACCACTGTATTCGATTTGTTTAATGTTACTCCAAATATACCAATGTTTTCACTTGTTGTTTCATGTTTTCCAAGGCAGACTAATGACTCTCCATTTCCATTAGGTTGTTATGTTAATACTGAGAAAACAGGAAAAACAGTATTAAATGGGAGATTCATTTTGCTTCAGTTTTGGAAAAATAATATTTCTGACTCCAAAATGATTGCATAAATTCCCACGTCAACCACTTAACGCTCACGTGAGTCAGTAAAGTCGCTCTTAAAGAGTCTGTAATTTCTCACCCACACAATATAGTTGTTTACATTGCCAATGGAGAGACAAAAGAGAAAAAGATCCGTAATAAGCCAGCTAGTTTGGTCTTAAAATAACTCGCCTTCATTTGTCTAATCTAATTACTAAATTCACCTACATTGACTCACTTCCCAGTTGTCCTTATCCTTTAATTACTCTAAACATAATCTAATTTTTATTTCTTAAATGTCACTTTGTTAAGATTGCTTTTTTTACTATTTTTTTCTTTTGGAAACATTTTTGCACATTTTTTGGGGGGCCAACTTTTTCCTTATTTGCATGAGATCTGGTCATTGTTCCTCAAGCTTCTCCTGGATCTTTACATTGGTCCATCTGATGTTACATTCACATGAAAAGACAGTGCTGGATTTGTATCCAATGCAGGAAGTTTGCCTTCCCATTATGAGGACTGGCTCAAACAGCGCTGGGTTTGGTTTTATTGTAGTTTAATCTGACGGCACATTATGAGGCTCAGGCAATGTTGGATTTGAAGGGATCTCTTGACTGCACAATATTAGGATTGGGCTAGACAGTTCTAAGTAGACGTGTGCAAAACTAAAATTTTCGTTTTGTTTTCGTCCATTTGGACGAAAATGTTATTTATTTTGTCTAAAACGAATTTCGTTCATTACTGCATTCGTTACAGACGAAATTCGTTCATTATTTTCGTTTCGTTTTATTCGTTCGTACGAATCAGTTGACATACACATTCCATAAACCGAAAGTCTATAAACCGAATGTCGTTATAGAAATTCTTATGAATGGGGACTCTAGTTCGGTTTATAGAAAGCCAATAGTATTACATCAATTGACCTATTCGTATGAATGGAGACTCTATTTCGGTTTATAGAATAGCAATAGCATTACATGCATTCCATAAACCGAAAGTCATTCATTATGTCGGTTTATGGAATGTATGTAATGCTATTGGTATTCTATAAACCGACTCTATTTCGGTTTTTAGAATGCCAATAGCACGAATGGACAAATGATTTTTGTTTATTAACCATTCGTTCATTCGGCCTTCGTTAGTTTAGCATTTTCGTTATTCGTTTTTCGGACGAATGGACGAAAATGCATTAGTCTGAAAACAAATGCACATGTCTAGTTCTAAGTTTGTATCTACCCTACATCCATGTACACAGTGCAAAGTTGCATGTCCTTTTCATTTAGGAAAGTGCTTTTTGAATTAATTATTTAGTTCAGTTACTTTTAGACCTAGGTGGACATAGTTGCCAATAGACATGTGCATTCGTTTTCGGACGAATGCATTTTCAACCGAAAATAGCATTTTCGTCCATTCGTCCGAAAAACGAATAACGAAAATGCTATGCTAACGAAAGCCGAATGAACGAATGGTTAATAAACGAAAATCATTAGTTCATTCGTAGTACTATTGGCATTCTATAAGCCGAAATAGAGTCGGTTTATAGAATACAATAGCATAGTACACTACATTCCATAAACCGACATAATGAACGACTTTCTGTTTATAAAATGCATGTAAGTCTATTGGCATTCTATAAACCGACTCTATTTCGGTTTATAGTACTATAGCACGAATGGACGAATGATTTTCGTTTATATTAAACCATTCGTCCATTCGTTCAACTTCTTAGCTTTCTATAAACCGAAACAGAGTCCCCATTCATAAATTTTTATGAATGGGAACTCTAGTTCGGTTTATAGAAAGCCCATAGTATTACATGTAATCCATAAGCCGAAAGTCTATAAACCGAACGTTCGGTTTATAGACTTGCGGCATTTGTAATGAATGTAATAGTACTATTGGCTTTCACTACACAGAGACAGAGTCTCCATTCATAAATTTATGAATGGAGACTCTGTCTCTGTGTAGTGAGAGCCAATAGTACTATTACATGATTTACAAATGCCGAAAGTCTATAAACCGAACGTTCGGTTTATAGACTTTCAGCTTATGGAATACATAGAATAGCAATAGGATTACATGTATTCCATAAGCCGAAAGTCTATAAACCGAACGTTCGGTTTATCGACTTTCGGCTTATAGAAAACGAACTGTAGTAGTGCCTTTCTATGAATGAACCCATTCATAATTCTTATGAATGGGTTCCTAGAAAGGCACTACTACTGTTCGTTTTCTATAAGCCGAAAGTCTATAAACCGAAGGTCGTTTGGTTTATAGACTTTCGGTTTATAGAATACATGTAATTCTATGTATTCTATAAACATTCTATGTATTCTATAAACCGAAAATATACAAACCGAACGACCTTCGGTTTATAGAATACATGTAATTCTATGTATTCTATAAACCTTCGGTTTATAGACTTTCGGCTTATAGAAAACATGTAGTACTATTGCCTTTCTAATTTCTTATGAATGGGGCTCTCGTTCGGTTTATAGAAAGCCAATAGTATTACACGTATTCTATAAAACAAAACGAATAAAACGAAACGAAACGAAAATAATGAACGAATTTCGTCCGAAACGAATGTGGTAATGAACGAAATTCGTTTTAGAGTAAATAAATAAATAACATTTTCGTCCGAATGGACGAAAACGAAACGAAAATTTTAGTTTTGCACATGTCTAGTTGCCAATATCAGCCATGTTTCCAGGGACACATATTTGTTCCACATGCTGCAGAAAGATCATGCAAAGTGCAGCCCGCCAGTACGTAAAATGGATATATGCACAGACAGAATCCAATTAATTAATCAGGGTGGAGATCTCATAGGACCTACCATGATTAATTAATTGGATTCTGTCTGTGCGTATATGCATCCTACAGATTGTCGGGTTACACTTTGCATGGTCTTTCTGCAACATGTGAAACAATTAGTGTCCCTGGAAACATGGGCGATGTTGGCAACTATGGGTGGGACATTATGTCTAAAGTCAAGAAACTGACACATGCACTCTAATGAGGAATCAGAATTATGAATGCTTGGCAGTGGCCCTTTTTAGGCCCAAATATTACCACGTGCCGTTTTACCAGTAAATTATTCCATTTTGCAGTGAGAGACATTTATGTCCAGAACAATATACTCATGAAAAGAAGAGAGAAAGAGGCAGCTGATTAACTGTGTATTGCATGTTTTGAGAAATGTATTAGAAGGAATGGCTGGCTGCTTATCCAATGACATGGTATAAAGGGCATTGTTGCTGAAATGCAGCTGTGTTTCATTGATTGTACAGAAATCCTGCTAGCCAAAATAAGCTTCTCATTAAAGGTTACATTTGTTCTGGGCAGTTTAACCATTTCTGTACAGGAGAGATGATTGATCTACTGTCTTGAAATGTGGACTAGATTATTAGTTGTAGTTTTCAGTGTCCATATTGCTAGAGGATGCCTTATTCCCTGCCTGAAAGTTGGCAGGGGGTTAGGAATTATAAATGATGGTCAGGTAGAAAGAGTAAACACTTTTATGTTCTACAGAGATTTGCATTTAAGATAATAGTTATACTGATTGCAATAGATAGAAGTAATAGAAGGACTAGGTGCCAGTCTAGATGACATGAGATTACCCTCGCTGCAACCTGGTTCTGTAAAATGACCATGTATTTTCTGTCAGATATGTAACCATGTTGAGCAATCATCAGACCAAACGATCCCACAACATGGCTGCCTGTACCATTGAGATTGTGCATTAAAGATATATATTCTTTACTGTTTTCTTCTGGATCTAGGAAATAGGCCATGGAATTAAGCAGTGAAGTGTGTATTTGGCGCTCAAAGTGTTTTGTGATAGTGCTGCTACCTCTTTAGCGATGTACCCCGTAGATACACCACCTTAAATAAATTGTGCAAAAATAAAGTAAAGTGAAGCTGCACATATGGTTATGAATGAGACTTATCTTTGTGGATTACCGGAAGCGGGAGTAGCCTCCACAAAAATCATACATGTACATGGAAGACGTAGATCCTCTGCCCGAGATACGGAAGAACTGCGGAGAGGCACAACGTACTGATTTTAATGTAAGACTTTTTTATGTTTTTTTTTTTTTATTAAACCTTGTATTAGATTTTTATTATTTGGATCCTCATTCCTTCCCCTTTTCTCCTGCTGTCCCGACTCCAAAAATATTTATCCTGCGGGATATGTATTCTCATTTTCAATTTGACTTGATGCCCAGAGCCTGGATGAGTGGCTCTACACCACGTGAGTGGTAAATTTAAGGGAGTGGATGTATATACTCAATCAAGTTCTGACTGTCTACACTATGTGGTTTCTTTTTGTGTTTTATTTACATGTAATGGAATCTGTGAAATAGGATACTCTACAAAGATAAGTCTCATTCATAACTAAATGCACACCTTCACTTTACTTTATTTTTGCACAATAGGCCATGCAATAATTATCAGACAGCATTACTTTTTTCCATTACTCAGGATCCAAGTTTTGTGCTCCTTAGAAAAAATGATGTTTCATTTGTGCACAGGCTTAGTTCCATGTTTTCTAAAGTTTGCAACATAGAGTTTTTGCTGAGATTGTATAACAGAGGTGCTGATTTAGTTATGTGCTCATGTTTGCTCCATACTTTCAGAAATATTTAGAAACATTAACTATTCTGTTCATTGTCTGTCTATTCCTGTGAATGAGCTTCAACTTCTCTTCATCTTTGTTCTTTGTTCTTAATTGTCAAATGTTTTCATGATTTTTATGACTGTTTCCATTTACATACCTGCATTTCGGGCACAAACTTTAAGTAAATAAAGTGAATTGCAGAGTCCTCGGTATAACTGGTTGAAATCCAAATTGCATTTATTCACATCATGGTAACAGGCAAATTAAAAAGATCATAGGATACAATATGATGAAACAATAAAAGTGTAATATGTCTGCAAACTACATATAGGTAATGAAGATGCATTTACATTAGAAACACTGTAGAATTTAATGCCTTAACGGAACACTGGTGCGCCACTGGATGATGGGAGGCAGCGAAGCACACAGCGGATGCCGGCCGCCGGATCCCGAGAGGAGAGTCCGATGTTGTCTAAGACTTAGACAACATCAGGTTCTCCTGTCTGAGCCATGCGGCTGCAAAAAAATAAAAAATGTAAAAAAAAAAATCATTGCCACCCGATATGACAGTACGTCATATCCGGTGGCTCTGTATCCCTCCACCGTGCAGGAGGGAAGACTGCACGGAGGAGACGACCGGGGACATGGAGCAACAAGGAGGTGAGTACTGGGCAAGTACTGGGGCAAATTGTCTGGGGCTTATTAATAGCAAAATAACACTGGCATGTTATTGGGCAAATTGGCTGAGGCATATTAAATGGCAAAATTATACTAGCATATTATTGGGCAAATTGTGTGGGGCATACTAAATGGCAAAGTAATACTGGCATATTATTGGGCAAATTGACGGTGGCCTATTAAATGGCAAAATAATACTGGCATATTATTGTGCAAATTGGCTGAGGCATATTAAATGGCAAAATAATACTGGCATATTATTGGGCAAATTGGCTGTGGCTTACCGTATTTGCTCGAATATAAGACGACCCTGATTATAAGACGACCCCCCCCCCAAACTATGGATATTCCTTTAGGAAAAAAACTAAAAGCCTGAATATAAGACTATCCTATAGGAAAAAAGTTTAACTTGTATATATTCACATGTAAATTGCTTTTTCATATTAAAAAAAAACTTATGATATTAAAAAAATATGCATTTCTTGTTTTTATTTACCATGCAGGAGTTAAAGACTGGTGAAGGTGTTAGTTCACTCTTTGCTCAGGAGCCCGCACCCCGACTCCCAGCATCTCAAACTAGTCCATTCTGTCAATATCCTTAATTAGGTTTCCTCTAGTAACCAAGTGAGTTCTAGCCCCAGCAGATGCAGGTAACACAATTACGCAAAGCTGATTTTGTTGACGTTCTTCTCGCATTCATAGTAATAACGTTAACAGGTTGACTCCTGGGCATACAGAGGGAATAGAGAAAATCATTTAACCCTTTCAGCACCCACAGTGAGAGCAAAGAATTACATCCCCAATGGATGGTTTAACAGTAGTGTGAAAAGTGGAATACAACTCAGTCAATTTTCTTGTAAACTGATGAGATCTTCTTCCAAATGATGGGGTCATATGTTTGGGAAGTTTTACATGAATTATCAGCAAAACCTAGCTTGCATGAAAAAGGCGAAGTTGAGGTTACCACAGTCACAGCCCCAACTGGAGAGCTTCCAGATGTAAAAAAATGTTTCTCACACACTTCTGTGTATGTGTATTTGTGAGACTAACATGCCCACAAATAAGATGACTGTGCGGTCTTCTTCCGTTATCCAAGACAAGCAAAGTGAGGCTAACTTACCATTTTCCTAGATGAAGATGGCTGATAAAGGCAAGGAATTATATCATTAGGAACCCCTTGGTGAGACATTTGAGAAGACATTATTACCTCTTGTTACCCAAGTTCATACAAAACCTTAAACTTATATATATATTTCTACATTTCTGTTACCATTCAAGCTTGTTCCAGTCTTTTCCATTCTGGGTCATCAGCTTCCTGCCTTTGGTCTATTTCTGATTATTTAGCCCTGTCCTCTGTTTTGACATCAGCTTGTTTTAACTATGCTGCTCTCTTATGACACTGATCTTCTCCCTGCCTACCACTCAGAGTAAGCCTGTACTGTAGGGATACTCAGTAATCTTATTGGGCTGTCCCCAAATATTGCACATCTTTATAAAATCTTATTATGTTACATTACAATTTTTCTTGATAATTTGGGAAATTGCTCAGATTTTGAAACAAAGAGATCACTTTAATGGGTATAATTATGAGGGCCCTAAGCTAATGCAATTAGTAATAAGTCTGTGAAATAATTTGCCGTGGTCGCGTTTTACAAAACATCACACTGAAAAACACAAAGGGTTTCGCTTGACAAGTGTTCCCCCCCGGTCGGGCTCTTTATTATGCTAATTAGGGGTTTTGTTTTTAACAAGAAGACATCCAAAGGAAGAGGAAAAAAAATTACAACTAGGACTTGATACAGACAGCAATACAACACACAAAGGAATATTGGAACATGCTCACTCCTGCTCCTAGATTTTATAAAAGTGCTGTTTTGATGGGTTCTTTCCTTTTATAGGTGTCGAGGGACGGGGTCCTGATACACAGAACCCAGAGCGCCCATTAATGTTGTACAGGAGTTCATTGGCAGGAAAGAGTCACAGGGCCTGGTGCAGGGTAACCACATTGGCATGACGGCTTGAGACCCCCAGGTTGGTGAGACCACATACCAGGACACTGAGGTAGCAGCTGCTGTATCCAGTAAGGTAGAGCAAAAACTGGAGAAACCCTGTAGACATCCTGGAGCAGGTATGGAGGATAGCCCTGGAGGGTAGTATGCATGATATTGTAGACTGAGAGAGGCAGGCTTGACAGAGCGATAGCAGAAAGGTAAGCTGAGATAAAACAGAACAGAGTACAAGGCTAAGGAGGAACTGGGAGGTAAGCAGATTATAGAGATGACTGCCTTCACTCCCGCAGGTATTAGCCACTCTTAATACATTCAGTATCCCTATCCTGTTAGATCAGTGCCATGTAAAGCCAAACAAGAAGCTGTTATTTTCAGTGTTATCAAAATCTCAGATCTATAGTTTGCCACAGACAAGATAAAAAAAAAAAAGGTAGACAAGTAAACAAGATGTTGAAGTTAATATTATTAGAGTTGTGAAGGGAAATTGGAAATGGGACTGACGCATTTCTCAATGTACATTTCCCAGAATATTATTTTTTGTCTGTTATGGAACTGGTTTATTAAATGCCTGTGGCCACTGTCACTCACTCTTTTTTCTACTAAATTAAAACACAGACCTTGATGCTTCAGCCCCAGCAATGACTCTGTACTTCCCAAGTGAGAATTGTTGGGGAGATTGAGCAAGTATCAGTTATGGACCCCAGAGGTTTTGTCAGTTGAACCCACTCAACCACAAAAAATAATGACCTTCAAAAAAAAGGGTAAAGTATGATATTACAGTCAATGTAATCACCTGATCTAGTAGTGTTGCTCTTAACCTGCACTCCAGGGAATATCTGTCTGGAAGTTAATTGGTTGGGTAATTTATTACAAAATGTTATTGGACCTGTTTGGGTTTTTTTGTTATCTGATGTAATATGATGTGCATTTTGAGGCATTTTTGTCATTTAATGGTATGCATTTTCTGTGTGTATAACACCTAAATTCCCTGCATTATAGCACTAATAGTATACATTTGTGTATTTGTGTTAAATTGTGGTTCAGTACCCCTTTAGACAGATGGACTAAATCTAGTAATATTAATTAAGTTGTTGCACATCTGAACACATGGAATAAAAATCCTAATGCCTACTTATACTAGATCTGGAGAATACATTTATACATACTGCTATCGCTTGTGCATGTATTGAGTACAACAGGTATAGCAGATACATTCTAATTTTTGATGCAGTAATTCAGGGATTTTAGACGTCAGTGTTTGATTGGTGTAAAGGTATTCCACATGAGGAACACTGTAAGAGAAAGCACCTCCACACACTTCATTTTCGTAATGTGGGAAGGCAAGTAGAGGGTGAACTGGACCTGAGTTCATTGGATGTGTGGGCATAATGCTCAGACAGTGTAGGAGATATGCAGTGAAGTTGGTATAACTTAAGAATTAAGACCATGTGATCAAGGCTTGTGACCCAGTCTAGTTATTTTAACATATCAACAGTGAAATAGCATTGGAGGACATATAGTTAAAGTATGAAGTGTTGAGATCACTGGGATGGATCTGTGATGCAACAGTGCATACTAACTACCTCACCATAGTTAAGGACCAAACGAGCAATTGTCACACATATGGATTTTATTCTTTACAAAACACCAGTTCTAGTATATGGTTTAGTCAATAGTCTGTCAATACAAAGATCAAAATATTGATTAGAATCCTGTGGTGATGGTTTTTCTGGTAGCTCCAAATTCCCTGAGAATTGAACTCATTTGGGTTCACTTCGGTGATCTGAAAGACCCTTTGAATCAGGACATCAAGAATCACTGAAGTTACTCTGAATCGGCTTGAAAATAAACCTTTTTGGTCAATTGCAGTGCTGACATTTCGTACAATTCCTTTGAAGTTCAACCGACTAAAATGGTAGCCTTCAATGCTCCCATAGACTTTTATGATAGGATTTCATCTTTTACAAAAATAGCTGAAATCCACCCATTAACTTCAAGACTTCAGGACTTCAGTTATTATGGAAATTCCCCCGAAATGCTCCCAAATATAAAACAAATGTTAAAAAATCTATTAAAATAGATATTGAAAAAATATTTAAAAAATAATGCAAATACATGTATATTTATGTATATAAATTAATTAAATCTAATAAAATACATAGTAAAATTATAACATATGTACAATTAAATCATAACAATACAATTAAATACATATTTGTAATATATGTATATAATTATATAAAATACTAATGATATATAAATACAATAATATAAATTTATGCATTAAAAAAAATATACCATATATAAAATACCTATTACAAATATATATTGCATTTACTAACGATAGTAGGACATGAAAACCAACACATGTGTCCAACACTTAGTAACCATAATAGAAGTTAGGGAATTGACACATATATATATATGTACATACATTACAATATATTATTTTACATAACGCCATAACAGCTCTTGTGGTAGAACAATACCGATTATGTCATGCCAGCTATAGGTTAACATCACATTGCTCACCGCCAACTGCTGTTAACTTATATATACCGCCAGGGCCGGCGCCACCAGTAAGGCGACCTAGGCAGCTGCCTAGGGCGCAACTTAGCAGGGGGTGCCGGAACCCTGCGTTAAAAAAAATTCCTCCCCCTCACTTACCCCTTCGCTTCTTCTCTGTCTCCGGTTTAAACAAACGTTATTTAATGCGCATTGGCTGGAGGGAAGCGCACAACGCTTCCCTCACAGCTACGGACCTGCAGCACCGGAGACAGAGCAGCAGCCAGGAGGTAAGTAAGGGGGAAGGTGGGAGGATCCTGGCTGGCATATTGTGTGGCATAATAATCCTGGCATATTTGGTGGCTAAGTCCTGGCATATTGAGGGGGAAAATCCTGGCATATTGAGGGGCATAACCCTGGCATATTGAGGGTCAAAATCCTGGGATATTGAGGGGCAAAATCCTGGGATATTGAGGGGCATAATCCTGGCATATTGTGGGTGAAAATCCTGGCATATTGAGTGGCAAAATACTGGGATATTAAGGCGCATAATCCTGGCATATTGAGGGGCAAAATCCTG
Organism: Pelodytes ibericus; assembly: GCA_036172795.1. Lineage (NCBI taxonomy): Eukaryota > Metazoa > Chordata > Amphibia > Anura > Pelodytidae > Pelodytes > Pelodytes ibericus. The sequence continues at coordinate 133,795,842 of CM069862.1, forward strand.
GGATATTGAGGGGCATAATCCTGGCATATTGTGGGTGAAAATCCTGGCATATTGAGGGGCATAACCCTGGCATATTGAGGGTCAAAATCCTGGGATATTGAGGGGCAAAATCCTGGGATATTGAGGGGCATAATCCTGGCATATTGTGGGTGAAAATCCTGGCATATTGAGTGGCAAAATACTGGGATATTAAGGCGCATAATCCTGGCATATTGAGGGGCAAAATCCTGGGAGATTAAGGGGCATAATCCTGGCATATTGTGGGGGGAAATCCTGGCATATTAAGTGGCAAATCCTGGCATATTGTGGGGGAAAATCCTGGTATATTGAGTGGCATAAGAATCCTGGCATATTGAGTGGCATAATAATCCTGGCATATTGGGGGGCAAAATTCACTGGTGTTTGTCTCCAGTCCCCAGAGTCCCCAGAGCCAGACTGCAGCCAGAGACCAGATCATCTTATTGTCCTGGTGGTAAGTAGACAATTCAATATGTTTATTATGTAGTTGTTTAGTTATTAATACTACATTGGAAACTAATTTACCTCAAATTTAAAGGACACTATAGTCCCAGAACCACTACAGTTTAATGTAGTGGTACTGGTGTCTATAGCCTTTCGCTGCAGAGAAAAGACACTGTGCAGTACTGGTGTTGAAGGAGCACTATAGCAACATTGTCCACTGTGGATAGGAGATATGAAACAATACCATTACATATGTGAGTGCATGAGGTAATAGCATGAATAGAAACCACTGTGTCACTGTGGTAAGATTAGTGGCATGGCCCTCTGACTATGTAGCACATCAACACAAGATACCACCATTGGAATACACCCCCACCGTCCACATACCAGTTTTGTACCAGTGGTTGTCACTTCATCTGATCTGGCCAGCCTAGGTAGCAAAGGTGACCCCCTCCATGTACAAATGAAGCGTGGACAAAGCTATTACATGGACAATAGGGGTGTATTGCCCTGGCATCATGTGGTGATGTGCTATGTGGTCAGAGGGCATATCTACATATATATATACGTGGTAATTCCCTTTTATTGGGTTTACAAAGTGGCCTATGGGACACATGTTGGTTTACATGTACTATCTTTATTAAATGCAATATATACTTGCATTATGTATTATATGTGATATATGCATATATGTTTTTATCGTTATAAGAAGGGTTTTCATTAGATAAGTTAATGAACATTATGTTCATCATATCTTATAATGTGCTACAAAAAAATCCATAGAGTATATGGGAGCATTCGAGACCACCATTTTGGTTGGCTGAATTTTGAAAGAGTTCGGCCACTGAAATGTCTGCTTCAAAATCAGCCATAATGGCTGATTTTTAGGCTGATTCAGAGTAACTTCATTGATTCCAGAAATGGCCCAATGGAATCATCATGGAAGTAAGTCTTGCCCTAACATGTAAAATTCTCCAAATAATATTCGGAGAATTAAAATGCCCGGAATTCGGGAATTATTTACCAAATTTTGCCTGATTTAGGTTTTTTTGGCCATTTAAGAATAGAAACAATCTAGGCCAAGTTCCCTTAAATGAATAGGGTGACATTTTTGCCCAACTTTGGCAAAAATCAATTAAATTGGGTCAAAATCAGCCATACTATATAGTTATTTAGTGGATTTGGTCAATTTTGGTCCAGATCGAGACTTAGTGAATAAAACCCTGACTCTCTGCCTCATGGAAGATTTGCTGTACTGAAAATGACTTCCCCAAATCAAATTCCAATATTTGTATTTTTTATTTATTTATTATTTTATTCTTTTTTTAATGAATATCTTGGGTCTTGTTGTGTGTCCCAAAAATGCAATCTGAAACATTCTGCCCTATCCTGGCTGAAACGAACAGACAATATATGGAGAGTTCAGAAGATCTACACAAAGTCTAGATTTCATGAAAATATGCTTGTCGTAAATGATCGTAAATGGTCAATGTGTTAACACATACCTTTTACATTGTGTACCAGGTCCTCCATCCTCTAGTGGAATCAGACTTTTTTAAACCACTCCTGGAAAGAGGGAAGAGTAACCCATGAGATCTTTACATATATATTAAAATTACAGAATGCTCTTTCATACTCCCCAACTGTCCTGCATTACATGAGACAATCCTGATTCAGGACCATTATCGTGTGGACCCCTCCTTTACCCTGTGGTGTTCTAATTCCCTGGCAAACCAGTGGAGAATACATTCTTTGAATGCCCAGAGATATACACATGCACAGAGAGTTTGCCATGATGATGATTGTGCATGTGTCTGTCTCACTGTCTGCCTGCTCTCTCCTACTACAGTGTCATACTTCCTAGTTGTCTATATCAGCGTTCATATACACGATAGTGTATACTTTCGCATTTGCATACACATTCACATCTTCATTCCCATTCAAATTTACTCCTCCCTCCCATATAACATGATACACACACAGACACACCACTAGTTCCCGGAATATCGTCATGAAATTGTTTCTCTAAAGTCTCTATATTGCAAAAGACCACAGATCTCTTTTGAATGGTACTTTGTAGAATTACTCTATAGGATTTATGTAAAACAGGGACAAATGGCCTTTCATATATAAAAAAAAGAATTGGGAGGTTTGCTCCGTCTTAAATTTATTCAGAGACATCAGTTCTAGTAAGATTTATTAAAAGACTGAATCACATGCATTAATCCAAAACATTAAACACTTTCTTAAGGGTTACGTTAAAAATAAGAGGTTGACATGAGGTGTATTTGTATTCATACTATATACAAATATTATTATACTTTATGTATGGTCTAGTTTAGATGTTAACTTTTTGTTTTTGGTCTTTTCCCTTTTTGGGGCATTTTGTGCCACCACCACATTTGGCATATTGATTTATGGTTTTAACATAGGCACATATCTGGTTTGTTTTTAAGAAATAATCAATATCTATTATTACCTTTTGTTATATATTTCTTAAAAGTTGTTTACTATTTAGCTTTCACTGCTTTTGAAACCTCTTAAAAATCTTTGTTTTTTTGCCGAGACGTTTTGCAAATTCAGAATTAAATTATACAGCATTTCTTCATTTCCAAACCTTGGTTCAAGTGGACCAAATACAAACTGAATTAAACCATTCTATGTGATCACATAACAAAATGGCTCAGTAGTTTGTTTGTGTTTTCTTAAGATGTATTTTAATAGTCTGTTTCAACCTACCTGCTGTGAAATGTAATGTACTCCTATACTATATTGCTAGTACCAACCATACAAATCTCTTTTGCATGGATTTTACCATCCTTGGCCCTCTAGAGTCATGCACCAGTTAGGAAACACATTCTACAGATTTAAAAATATTGAGCGTGCACAGGCAATCAGGTAAAGGGAATTGTAAGTGCTAAACACAAAGCAGCAGGTGATTTGTATGGAGATTTGTTATTAAAAACATCAATATTGTAGAAAAAAAACTGACAGATAAAATAAGCAGTGCTCATGAGTTTTAGTTGCTTTTTTTTAAAACACTGATTGACTGTCTCCATGGGATCTATTCACTAAAAGGTGAGTTGAAGGTGAGTATCGACGAGATAAACTTTTCAGCTCACCAATTTAGCTATACAATGGGGTTTATGCATAAAAACTACTATTCTGCAAAGTTTCTGGTGAGGAATAAAAAGTCGCAGTAGTACGGGAGAACAACCTCTGCCAGACAGTGCATATAAACACCTGATTTTTTATATTCATTGGCTGAGCCAGCGCAATGAGCATTGGCGCAAGCGGACATTATTTGGCGCTATCAGCATGTGCACCATCTTTATACATAACTCCCATTGTGTTGTGACAACACGGGTGAGTTTCCCCTGCATAGCAAGTTTACCATTTTTGTCTCTACAAAGTGTATAGCTAAACTGGATTAAATATTCTGCTCACCCACAACTCACCTTTTAGTGAATAGCCCTCTATGAGAATTCTGACTCCACTGATTAATGAGTTGGTGCTTTTTGTTGTATGTACAATGATGATAAGATGCCTCCAGACACACACTAATGCAGGTATTGTGTTCCATGCAGCAGAATGTACTTGTCTCCACTGAAACACACGTTGCATCCATTACATACCATTTGCTCAGAAATTAAATCATTCCTTGAAGCATGAATTTTGCAATTAGCGATGGAAGTAATGTATTTTCCTGCTCTACCTGGATGATGCACACTGCCCGAAGGTGCTGGGAAAATTATGTTTTAGGATGAATTAGCATATCTGTGAACTCCTCAAAATATTAACTCTTATTGTTATTGTCACAATTCCTAATAATTGACATTGATAATAAAAAATGATAATAATCTGTTGTGAAGAAGACCATATGAACTTGCCAATTCATCTGAGCAAACTGAAATTCTTCTGAAGTACCTCAAGAATCATAACATTTAGCCCGAGCATCTCATCATTTCTCATGACACCCTGAGCATCTTCCAGTGTATCCTAAGAATCTGCCTGTTAACTTGTTTCAGTAAATACCCTAAAATGGTATGTGTTCACCATTACAGCCTGAGATTAGAGCTTTGTGTTGCAAGATTTACGGTTCAGTTTTCACTCTGAATTTACTGAAAAACTTTATTGATCTGTAAAAAATGTACTGATCTATGAATTGACATTGACAAGATCATCTTGACTCCCTCCACCTAGGGTTGCCATTTTGTAAAAAAAAATACCGGCCATACTATTGCCTCCATAGACAATTGTTTAGCAGCCTGGATTAAAATACCGGGTGACAACCCTACACCACCAGGCAGAAGAACATTAAATTGGTCCAGCATTTGCATATCATCCTCAATATTCTGAAGGCCACAAGCTATCCTATGCCTGCTACACACTGGAGAGAATTATCAACAGGAAACCAAGAACAGAAAGAGAAAATAGTCATTAAAATAATTTAACATCTCTCAGGTTGTGGAAACACACTGTGAATTTACATATGAAAAGGTAATTATGTTAAGTGAGCTAAATATCACAGCTAGCGGAGTACCATTTCCAGTGAAGAGTGCAATAGGTCTCTCAGATAAAGATGTCACTAACAGAGATCTGCACAAAAAGGTTCATTACAATTCCCTGCTAATAATTTGCGTACATTAAATCACAAGTGCTGAGTGTTAACAATGAGAATTTGATTAATGAGTTCATTGTCTCAATATTTTATATTGTGAGCTTGGTCTGCAGTAACTGGGTGACCTCTGACCTCGCTCAGTTCCAGGACCTCACTGAAAAAGTCAAGTCTAAGCCAAATAAGAATGTCACACTTTTCCATTCTGATCATCATTATCATGGGTCACAGAGCAGTCCTTATAAATACTGCAAAAAGTTTGAGCCAATTAAATGCCACACTGCAAAGTTTAGAGAGCAGAAAACAAAGTTTTGTTTGCCCTGAAAAGATCACAGTGTTTGGGAGTCAGATTGAGGTATCACCCCCTTTTGTCTCCTATAACAGAGGGTGAGTAGTTATCAGAGGGATTTGGAAAAGGTTTGTAAATGCAGTTTGCCTTATACATTAGCCTTTGGCACCACCAAAATGTTTGTTTTCATGAATTCGGACAAAAGAAAAATGTGTTTCATCCAAACCGAATTTCTTCCATTGATGCATTCGTTTGGAATGCAATCCTGCCATTATTTTCATATTGTGAATTCCATTCAAACAAATGGAATTAAGCCAAAGTTCAATCATTTCAGAATAAAGGTAGGGGAGTGTTAAGAGGGTTCGAACTTCAAATGAAAAGACAAATGTCTTCTCAAAGCATGTTAGGGTGCTGAATCATTTCAGAATAAAGGTAGGGTTCAGTATTCACATGAAAAAGACAAATTACATCCAAAAATGATTGTTAGGGCTAGCACAGCAGTATATGACTGCTCTGAGTAATGGTTCAATGCATGCATTGGCAGTATCCCTGGCTGAATGGAGTAATACACAGCAATATGCTCTGAGTAATGGGTCTATGCATGCCTTAGGTGTATCCCAGGCTGAGTGAAGTAATACACCGACAGTGACATGCTCTGAGTATTGGATTGATAATGCATACCCAGGGAGTATCCTTGGCTGAATTGAGTAATATACGGTAACATGCTTAGAGTAATGGATCAATGCACCCAAGGCATGCATTGGTCAGTTACTCAGAGTACGTTACTATGAATTACCGTATTTGCTCGATTATAAGACGACCCTGATTATAAGACGACCCCCCAAACTTTGGATATTCCTTTAGAAAAAAAACTAAAAGCCTGAATATAAGACTACCCTATAGGAAAAAAGTTAAACTTGTATATATTCACATGTAAATTGCTTTTTTAATAAAAATATTATATAAAAAAAAATACATTTCTTGTGTTTATTTCCTTTTAAGTGTCAATGCTGCCTCTCTCTTTCCCTTGCCCCCAGCTTTGTCTCACTCCCCACTCCCCCCTCGGCTGTCTCTTCCCCCCCCCCCCACATGTTTCTCTCTGCCCCCCTCCCTCCCTTTGTTGCTCTGTCCCCCCTTCCTCTGTCTCTCCCCCCCTTCCTGCTCTGTCCCCCCTGTCTCTCTTCCTCCCTCCCTCCCTCCCTCCCCCTGTCTCTCTGCCTCCCTCCCCCTGTCTCTCTGCCACCCTCCCTTCCCCTTACCTCGATCCCTGGTGGCTAGTGGGGGCAGCCGGGGGATGTCTGCACGATACTTGCAGACATCCTCCATGCTGCCCGACACGGCAGTATCGTGCAGACATCCCCCAAGAGCGTCTGCACGCTCATCGCGCAGACTTCCCCTGCTGTCAGAGAGGGGGAGCATTTGCTCTGAAAAAAACCTTGTCTTATAATCGAGCAAATACGGTACTTCATTCAACCATGGATATTCCAAAGGCATGGATGAATCCACTACTAAGTAATCCACTACGCAAGTTACTACTGTGCATTACTCCATTCAGCCATAGATACTGCTAAAGCATGTATTTATTTCTATTTAGTATCCATGGATATGACTGTATTTATGTGAAATATACAAGGATCAGTCTGTACCGACGTATCTGGCTATCATAATGTAAGGTATGTATAAATTGAAATATGCGTGGATCCACCATTATTTAAGTCGAATATGCATGGATTCGGCTCTAAAATGTGATATATATACATGGATTTGACTGTACAGATGTGAAAAAAATGCATGGATCTGGCAGTACAAATATGAAATGTGTATGTGTCCGGTTTTAATGATGTAAAATATGCATGGATTCGACTGTATTTCTGTGACACTTGCATGGATGTGACAGTACAATCATGGTACCAGATTTTGCTTTACCTTCCACATTAATGCTAATATGAGATATGCGTATATATGGGTGTGGATATGTGATATATGTCTGGATCTGCCTATACAAATCTAAAATACACGTCGGACAGTATAGATGTGAAATATGCAGGGATCTGGATTGATTCCGTTATATTTCTGTGAAACCCGCAAATAGAATTACGCCAAAGTTCAATAAATGAATTTATATAGTATGCATTTATAAGAGAAAAGGATATCGATCCAGCAGGATCCATCAAGATCCAGCGTGTCCGGCTTTTACCCAGTTTCGACTGGGTAAAAGGAGGATGTGCCGGATCCTCACGGATCCAAACATTTTCACTTATAAATGTATGTAATCTTTGCATACTTAATGTATATAGAGCTAGTTCCTTCCAGACCTGTGCATATTTCACATTTACACACCCGGATTCACGAATATTTCACATTTACACATCGGGATAAACGCATATCTTACATTTGCACAGCCGGATTCACGCCCATTTCACACTTACACAGCCGGATATACATTTATTTTACATTTACACACCCAGATCCACACATATTTCACATTTACACCCCTCGTCATCAGGGGGTGATGGGCGATACTGGCGTCCCAGGCCTAGCTGTTCCAGGTCACGCCAGGAAAAAAAAAATTCTCTGTTAAGCTGGTCCGCGGCTGTGAGGGAAGCGTTCTGCAATCCCCTACAGCCGCGCTGCTTCAATAAAGTTTAATTAGCCGGATCCTTGCATATTTCCCAACTGTACAGCCGGATCCTTGCATATTTCACATCTACACAGCCGGATCCTTGCGTATTTAACATCTTCACAGGTGGATCCTTGCATATTTCACAACTATACAGCTGGATCTACACATATTTAACATTTACACAGCCGGATCCACACATATTTCACATCTGTACAGCCAGATCCAAGTATATTTTACATTTATACAGCCGGATACTTGCATAGTTCACATCTACCCAGCCGGGTCCTTGCATAGTTCACATCTATACAGCCGGATCTTTGCATATTTCACATCTATACAGCCGCGTCCACGCATATTTCACATTTACATACCCGGATCCAAGTATATTTCCCATTTATTCAGCCGGATCCCAGTATGTTTCACACTTACACACCCAGATTTGCACGTATTTCACATTTACACAGCAAGATCCACACATATTACACATTTACACAGCTGGATCAAAGTATATTTCACATTTATACAGCCAGATCTCAGCATATTTCACATCTATACAGCCAGATCCTTGCATATTTCACAAATGCAATACTCCAGATGTGTACATGTGAAATATGCAAGGATATGTATAGATGAGAAAAATGCGGGGATCCAGCTGTATAGATGTGAAACATGCATGGATCTGGGTGTCTAAATGTGAAATATGCATGGATCCGGCTGTGCAAATGTGAAATATGCGTGGATCCGGCTTTGTAAATGTGAAATATGTGCGAATCCGGCTGTGTAAATGTGAAATAGTTAAAGATCCAGACTTTAAGATGTGAAATATGTAACTATCTGAGTGTGTAGATGCGAAATATATAATAATCAAGCTGAATAGATGTGAAATATGTAAGAATCCGGTTGTATAGATGTGAAATATGCGTGGATCCGGCTGTATATATTTGAAATATGCATGGATCCGGCTGTTAAGATGGGAAAAATGCGTGGATCTGGCTCTATAGATGTGAAATATGCGTGGACCTGGCTGTATAGATATGAAATACATAAGAATACGGCTGTATAGATGTGAATTATGCGTGAATCTGGTTGTATAAATGTAAAATATGCGTGAATCCGGCTGTGTAAATGTGAAATATGCATGAATCCAGCTGTGCAAATGTGAAATTTGTGCGGATCCGGCTGTGTAAATGTGAAATATGTAAAGATCCAGCTTTATAAATGTGAAATATGTATGGATCTGGGCAGGGCCGGACTGGGAGAAAAATTCGGCCCGGGCATTTTTTGATCACAGCGGCCCACTAAGAAGGGGGCGGGGCAGAGGAGGTGTGTGTTTTGTCATCACCAATGACAAACATGCTCCCTCTCAAAGTGAGCATATTGGTTCAATGCTCTTCCAGGGCAGACCATGCGCAGAGCTCTGCTGAAGAGCTCTAGCATACGAAAAAAGCCCTGTATTTGTTCTGCACAGTGCAAGCAAATGTAATAACATGCTTGCACTGTGTTTCCTTGCAACTTGTCTCTGGTGTCTCTATAAATGGATACCAGGAGACAAAAATGCCAGGAAAGAGTATTGAGCATGTGTTTGGAGCCTGCTTGTGGGATTGCGTGTGTGTAGAGTAAGCTGATTGTGGTGTGGTATTGTGTAATAAGGTTCGGTTTTAGTTGTGTTGTGTTTGTGGTGTAATGTGATGCATATGTGGCTAGGGGCTGTAGAGAATGTGTGTATAGGGGATATAGCAAGTGTGTGCATACAGGCTATAGTGTGTGTGTGTGTGAATATATATATAGATGTAGTGTGTGTTTAGGGGTGTAGTATGTGTTTGCTTACAAGGAATCTAGTGTGTGTATATATACATATATATATATGAGTCTAGTGTGTGTTTGAAGGACCCAGAATGTGTATAGGAGATCTAGTGAGTGTGTGTTTATAACGGTTTCAGAGTGTATATAGGGATCTAGTGTGTGTATCTGTATAGATGATCCAGAGTTGGGTAAGGGATCTAGTGTGTGTCTGGAATGTAATGTGTTTAGGGGTGCTGTATGTGTGTGAGGGGTGCTGTGTGTATATATATATATATGTAAGTATTGTGTATGTCTGTTGTGCAGTGTGTTGGGGGGTTCTGTGTGTATGTGAGGGGTGCAGTATGTGTGTGTGAGGGGGGCGGTGTGATGAGGGGGGCGGTGTGTGAGGGGGGCGGTGTGTGAGAGTGATGGTGTGTGAGAGTGATGTGTGTGAGTGCGTGAGTGCTGTGTATGATGTGTGTGAGAGTGCTGTGTGTGATGGGTGTGAGAATGCTGTGTGTGATGGGTGTGAGAATGCTGTGTGTGATGGGTGTGAGAGTGCTCTGTGTGAGAATGCTGTGTGTGGTGGGTGTGAGTGCTGGGTGTGAGAGTGCTGTGTGTGTGAGAGTGCTCTGTGTGAGAATGCTGTGTGTGATGGGTGAGAGTGCTGGGTGTGAGAGTGCTGGGTGTGAGAGTGCTGTGTGTGATGGGTGTGAGAGTGCTCTGTGTGAGAATGCTGTGTGTGATGGGTGAGAGTGCTGGGTGTGAGAGTGCTGTGTGTGATGGGTGTGAGAGTGCTCTGTGTGAGAATGCTGTGTGTGATGGGTGTGAGAGTGCTGTGTGTGTGAGAGTGCTGTGTGTGTGAGAGTGCTCTGTGTGAGAATGCTGTGTGTGATGGGTGAGAGTGCTGGGTGTGAGAGTGCTGTGTGTGAGAGTACTGTGTGTGATGGGTGAGAGTGCTGTGTGTGTGAGAGTGCTGGGTGTCAGAGTGCTGTGTGTGATGGGTGTGAGAGTGCTGTGTGTGAGTGCTGTGTGTGATGGGTGTGAGAGTGCTGTATAAATGTTAGAATGGATTGTGTGTGTGTGTAGGGGGGGGGTTAATAAACAAACAAATTAATAATGACTGTTATTTTATTTGTTTATTTACCTACCCCCCCCCCCTACACACACACACACAATCCATTCTAACATTTATACAGCACTCTCACACCCATCACACACAGCACTCACACACAGCACTCTCACACCCATCACTCCTTTCTTACCTTTAGCCTGGGAGGGGGGGACCGGCGGTGGCAATGTTCCCTCGTGGTGAGTGAACTCTCGCGAGATCCGGTCGTTGCTATGGCAATGCTCCGGATCTCGCGAGAGGAACCCGGTGGAGCTGCAAGTTAGAGCTCCGCCGGGTCCTCTTTCCAGTCTCCCTCCCTCTCTCCCCGCCGGCGGCCGGATTTGACAGCATGTGGGCCGGTGAGGGAGATCTTTGATGTCCTCACCGGCCCTTCATGTCAAACAGCGGGGCCGGCGCTCGGATAGTGCCGGCCCTGCATAGACCGGCAGGGGAGATCCTGGGACACAGAGGCCACTGCTGGGACCTCCCCTGGTGTTTTTGCCCGGTGTGCCCGATGACCAGTCCGGGCCTGGATCTGGGTATGTAAATGTGAAATATGTTAGGATCCGGCTGTCTAGATGTGAAATATGTAAGGTTTCGGCTGTATAAATGTGAAATATTCAAAGCTTCAGATGTATAGATGTGAAACATGTAAGGATTCAGCTGTATAGATTTTAAATATGCATAGATCCGGCTGTATAGATGTGAAATATGCCTGGAACCGGCTGTTTAGATGTGAAATATGCCTGGATCCAGCTGTATAGATGCAAATATGCAAGGATCCGGCTATATAGATGTGAATTATGCGTGAATTTTGGCTTTATAAATGTGAAATATGAGTGGATCTGGCTGTATAAATGTGAAATATTCAAAGATTCAGATGTAAAGATGTGAAATATGTAAGGATCCAGCTGTATAGATGTTAAATATGTAAAGATCCGCTTATATAGATGTGAAATATGTATGGTTCTGGCTGTATATATGTGAAATATGCGTGGATCTAGCTCTATATATTTGAAATATGCATGGATCCGGCTGTTTAGATGTGAAAAATGCGTGGATCTGGCTCTATAGATGTGAAATATGCATGGACCTGGCTGTATAGATATGAAATACGTAAGAATCCGGCTGTATAGATGTGAAATATGTACCTATCTGAGTGTGTGGATGTGAAATATATAATGATCAAGCTGTATAGATGTGAAATATGTAAGAATCCGGCTGTGCAAATGTGAAATTTGTGTGGATCTGGCTGTGTAAATGTGAAATATGTAAAGATCCAGCTTTATAAATGTGAAATATGTATGGATCTGGGTATGTAAATGTGAAATATGTTGGGATCCGGCTGTCTAGATGTGAAATATGTACGGTTTCGGCTGTATAAATGTGAAATATTCAAAGCTTCAGATGTATAGATGTGAAACATGTAAGGATTCAGCTGTATAGATTTTAAATATGTATGGATCCGGCTGTATAGATGTGAAATATGCCTTGATCCAGCTGTATAGATGCACATATGCAAGGATCCGGCTGTATAGATGTGAATTATGCGTGAATCCGGCTTTATAAATGTGAAATATGAGTGGATCTGGCTGTATAAATGTGAAATATTCAAAGATTCAGATGTAAAGATGTGAAATATGTAAGGATCCAGCTGTATAGATGTTAAATATGTAAGGTTCCCGCTGTATTAATGTGATATATTCAAAGATTCAGATGTATAGATGTGAAATATGTAAGGATCCAGCTCTATAGATTTGAAATATGCATAGATCCGGCTGTATAAATGCAAAATATGCGTGGATCTGGCTGTGTAAATGTGAAATATGTGTTGATCCGGCTGTGTAATTGTGAAATATGTGTGGTTCCGGCTGTGTTAATGTGAAATATTCACAGATTCAGATGTATAGATGTGAAATATGTAAGTATTTGGCTGTACAGTTGTGTCAAATGCAAGGATTTGGTTGTATAGATGTTTATATGTAAGAATCAGGCTGTATAAATGTGAAAAAAAATGTAAGGATCTGGATGTATTGATGTGTAATAGAGCCACCTTTTACCCAGTTCCTGTGTAATATGCCCAGATCTGGAAGGATCCAGCTCTGTAGACATTAAATATGCAAAGATCACATATATTTATAAGAGAAAATGTTTCCGCCTTCTACCCAGTACCGCTTTCTAGTGATGCATCAATTAATTGCTAATTTCATCTCTTAGCTGAGAATATCTCATTGCTGATTGCTTATAGACAAGAAAAGATTCATTAACCAGAGACCAGCCAAAGCTGTCGTCACCCTCCAGGGTCTCCACTGATAGTTTGATAAACTTCGCTCTCCTCTGTGAATGGAGCATTCCCTGTAGCCTGTAGCATTAGAAGAACATCAGGGACCCTCCTCTTTGAACACAGTTCCACTTTATCTGAGAAAACTGAGGGAACGGACTACACAGCAGAAAGAGGAGCTCAGCAGAGAGATGGGCTAATCAGAAGACACAGAAAGAGTTGCTCAGCACAGAGAAAAAGGGGCTATTTAGAAAAAGGAAAGGGCTGCTCAGAAGGTAGAGTCTGGCTGCACCAGAAAGAGAGAGAGAGAGTACACATCAGACAGAAAGACTGCACAAAAGGAATAGGCTGCACGGCAGATGAGGGGAGTTCTGTGCTCAGTAGAGAGAGGGGCTGCTCAGGAAAGAAAGAAGATGCACAGCTGAGAGAGGGGCTTCAAAGAAGATAGAGTGGCTCCAGGAAAAGAAAGAAAGCACCTAAGACTTCACAGCAGAGAGTGCACATAAGGAAAACAGGCTAAGCAAAGAAAGGGGCTTTTCAGACGACAGAAGGTATGCTCAGCTTGGACATCGTGTTTGGCCTCTAAGCTCACACAGGTAAGAAGTATTGCTAATTGCTAAAGTGTTCTATCTGTATATCAGTTTTAGGACCTAACAGGGTATGAGCCAATCTAGGTTTGTCTTGAATCTAGATGTGCCAAGGCATTTGGGATCTCTGTCCAGGAAAGAAATGAGGCAAGACTAGGCATTTGCATTGCTTTCTATGGGACAATGTTTTTGTTTTGTTCTGTATTTTTTTAGTGTTGTTATTTGGCAACACTATTGGGATTCTATAGCCAAATCCATTTTACAACAGAGATCATTTTATCCAAATAATTATTATACTAAACAATATACTACACTTACAGTTACTATCAGTTACCTATAAACTAAAGAACCTCAGTGCAGAAGTGTTAGTAACTTTCTAGTTATCCAGCTGCAATACATTTTGTATACATTGGGCCCGATGCAATTAGGCCTGATAAGCCCCCAATAAGTTTTTTTTATTCCGCGAATAATGCGTAATTCAAAGAAAATGGCACCAAAACATAATGGCAGTGGTAATGCTGGTTTTGCTAATGGTAACAGAAAAATCCAATTTGCATGTTAATAACTGCCCAATGTTCAAACTGGTGCTTAATTTCCACCCACCCCAACCTGCTTGTTAAAATCAAAAGAACTATGAGTCTAAATGCCTTCTCTGGTCCCTAGCCCAACCCCCCTACCCCCAAAAAATATTGTTCTATAGGTAAGTGGTCAGGGGCTGTGAGCATGCCCATAAACTGCCCAGGGCTCCCCTAATGCTCTTTAAAAATCCTATGGCCATGTGCTGCACAGATACAAACTCCGTCCTAAATGTCCTGGGGCTAAGGGCCTTTGCCACCCCTGGTTTCCATAGTTATTAAAGGGGAAGGGTAATAGATGCGAAGCACCCACAAAACATTTTTTTAACAGTGGTGATAACCATGTCAGTGCTTTATTTTGTGTTCCCTACAGCACTGAAAAAGTTAATGTAAAAATAAGCAGCTTTGTAAGCAGCCTTTGCACAGTAGCTTTTCGTTGAGGTGTTAACAGGCAAAATTGATCTGTTTTTGCCCATTAAGTCTTAACACACCTCATTAAATCACCTTTTTTAACCAGTGTGATAATGATTTTATCGTACCTGTTAACACATTTCACAGAGAGCATTGAATCAATTTTGCCTGTTACTGTATCACAATTTGCATTTTTTTCCATTAATGGGCATCTTTGAATCTGCCCTATAAAGTGTTGCTTTTAAATCCTCCAGTTCTCATCCCTTTAGTACAAAATGGGATTATCGCATTCATAAATACAATAACAAATACCCTTGTTTAGTGTTATGTCATTTAACATGCCCCGTGGGTTTGTGCATTGAGAAAATTGAAGAAAAAAGGTTTGGCTTTTATAATAAAAGGATGGATTTTGTCTCTCCAAAGGAATAAAACCATAAAAAATATCTATATTTTTCTATTCAGTCTATTCTGCTAAATTGTCTGAAAATAATCCACTGTCTAGATAAGCGCTTTGGGATAAAATGGTATGAATTATTATTTCTACGGTAATGTCAGAGACCTTATTTGAAGGGACTGTATCACCTCAACATTTGTTTTACTGTGAATGAAGGGAATACAAAATGATTGAACATTATCTATATATTGTGTTAGCAAAAGTGCAAAATGCCTAAATTAGGATAAACGTGTTTTAAATATGGCTGTGGAGTCTCCTGTTTATGAAATCCCCTGTGGCATGGTATGCAAACCAGTTAATTTGCATACCAAGCCACAGGTGATGTCATAAACAGGAGACTCCACAAACATTTAAAATACATTGTTATCCTAATTTAGGCATTTGATTGAAATTTTGCTAACACAATGTATAGATCATTTTCAGTCATTTCAGTGATCCAGTCCCTTTAAGAAATACGTTAAATAACATTGATTAGATATGACAGTTAGACATTTTCACACCTCAATATTAAACCGTCTACTCAATAAAAAGAGAATTGCAGGGAAATGAAATGGGAACATTTTGAGTTGGAAAAATATCCAATTCTCTTTCAATTCTCTCTATATTGAATAGACCCTTCAGACTGTGGAAATAAATCTACCTTATATGCCTCTTGGATTTTACTTAATTTTTAATTTTCTTTTAAAAGTAATTAAGCTGTTTTGAGGAGGGCTTAATGTGGCATTTATCCCAAGCAATGGAAAGAAATTAGACTGTAATTAATTCCTCTTCAAATGCATAGATTGTGTTTTATTCTAATTAAGGTGTGAAATCTTCGTTTGGCTGTTTGGTTTTCCATGGCTAATTTCTTTAAAGATATTTTGAATGTGTACTCAATTATGAGCATGAAATGATTCATAGTGTAAATAATTCCTTTACAGTATTACATCAATAGTAAATACGATGGTTCCTGCAACCAAGAGGAAGTTCCGTTCAGATAATAAGAGCTCTGTGTTTCTGTGCTGAGTGACACACCTGTCTGGTACTCAGAAGATTGACTAGTGATGCCCTTTCTACTCTTTTCTTTGTATTTCCAGAGTTGGAGAGACAATTGTTGGAGGTTACCAGCTGTATCCCATCATTTTCTGAGGACTTACACTGGAGATTTTGATTCTGTGTGATGTGTTGGCAGAGACAATTGTAATTTGGTGTTATCATATTGGTATCACTGGGTCATATAAAAGATAAACTGGAACATGCTTGAAAAACACAAAATCCGAGATTTTCTGTTTTGATTCTCCATCTCTCTTCTTCAACAAGATCTAAACTAAAGAACCATGGAGAATGTTTCATGGCTGAGCACTTCAAATGCCTCTTGTGATCCCAATGGGGGTTACTGTTACCATAACTCGACGATACATTTCGCTAACAACGAGTTGTCCCCTGACTTCTACATCATTCTCCCTGTCATCTACTCTGTGATCTGTGTTGTTGGGCTGACAGGAAACACAGCCGTGATATATGTCATTCTTAAAGCTCCCAAGATGAAAACTGTCACCAACCTCTTCATCCTTAACTTGGCAATAGCAGATGACCTCTTTACTCTTGTCCTTCCCATTAACATTGCTGAGATCCTGCTACATTATTGGCCCTTTGGGGTTGTCCTGTGCAAGATCATTTTGTCAATAGACCTTTATAACATCTTCTCTAGCATTTTTTTCTTGACTGTCATGAGTATTGACCGATATCTTGTAGTTCTGGCAACAGTAAGGTCCAAAAGGATGCCATATCGTACCTACAGGGCAGCCAAAATCATCAGCCTTTTGGTCTGGTTTCTGGTCATTATCATTGTCTTGCCTTTTACAGTATTTGCTGGGGTGTACATGGATGATTTGGAATTTAAAAGCTGTGGTTTAAATTTCCCAAAACCTGAAAAAACCTGGTTTAAGGCCAGTCGTATTTACACTCTGATGTTGGGTTTTGCCATCCCAGTATCCACTATTTGCATCTTGTACATGGTCATGTTGTACAAACTACGTCACATGAGGCTGAATTCCAATGCTAAGGCCCTGGACAAAGCCAAGAAGAGAGTAACGATTATGGTGTTTGTGGTTCTAGCCGTCTGCCTCTTTTGTTGGACTCCTTTTCATTTGGCCACTATTGTGTCATTAACTACTGACTTGCAGGAGACCTCACTTGTCATTGGCATCTCTTACTTCATCACTAGCCTGAGTTATGCTAACTCTTGTCTCAATCCATTCCTCTATGCCTTTCTAGATGACAGCTTCAGGAAGAGCTTTCGAAAACTCTTGGAATGCAGAACAGCTTGATGTGGTTGGAACACCTCCTTATTTATTTAGATGCACTTCAAATGACTGGACTGTATGTCAGCCAACAAACTTAGGGTCTTATAGTTGTGACAAAAACAAAAAAGTGGATAATCAGTTCCATTGGTGTTGTTAACACATTATTTTGTGATATAATGAGTGATTGTAAGATGAAGGATGCTACACAAGTTAACCCTTTAAACCAAGTTAACCCTTTGTAAGTCATAAAACAACTGGTCTATGTTTCTTATAGGTTAGGATAGGAAGTGGTGCTCAGTGAACCATGACTCATTTTAATCCTGGAGAGCGGAGTTCAACTTCCATGCACTTCCATGTGACTGAACAAAATCACATCCATATTATTCTAACCGGCAAACTCTTATTTATTCTTCATCCCCTCAATAATCTATCTCTACCTCTAATTTACTAGCCTTTAACACCTCAATGCTGACACCACAACCTGTGAAGTGCTGCCCTGTAATCCACTAGGCTGCAGACTGTTGACAACACAATTTCCAGTGACCAGTCACCCCATTCAGTGCTCATAAAAATTACAAATTGTTAGTTTTATTTCCCTTTAATTTAGACAATCAGTGAAATGCTCGCTCACGGGTGACTGGTTTAATGTTGCAATTGTTGAAAGGCCTCTTATAGGTCATAAGATTTACTGATACAATCATTTTGAGTCCATGGCAATTGTAATAATATGGTCTGATGTTTCAGACACTTTATCTCCCCCATGTGTGGTTATACTGAATACTGCAAGATATTCCACATTGTCCCTCGTCAATTGATGGAGCTGCAGCGCCACCTGTTGTAAAAACAAGGGACTGAAAAATCCTTGAAATACTGTAAATTGTTGTGTGTGTTTTTAGTTTGATAACTGAACTACAGGAAACAAGTATAGTCTAAGTTATACCCTTATTAAATTCAAATCATGTTTGAATTCAAATATTGGCTAGTGGCCAATAAAGGTTTGATCTTGACTAGTAGCTTCCTGTGTGTCCATGGCTTGAAAAGAACCACTCTTTACCTATCTATACAAAAATACATATGGAAGAATAGTACTGTATGAACAGTGGAAATGCATGAAGCCAGCAGAGTGAAATTAGTACTTTTATTTGCTAACTGATAATATGAGGGCAAGTCTCCAAGTCCAATTTAGGTCCAAGGCTGCCGGTAAAAAATAGCTTAAGGCAAATGTTAAGACTATAGAGACAGTAGCATTCTAAGTATGTTTTTGAAGAAAAGGTGGCCATACTATGCAGGTCCCTTCTTCGGGCATGTTAAAGGGCAGCTGTAAGCACAAGATTGTGTTTAATTGAAAGACTGTAGTAAGTTTAGGAATTTTAAGTAGAAATGCATTAATGAACACAAAGCGCCTTCTTGAGCTCTTTTGGCTCCATGTAACTCTGTCAGGGGGTAGCCATTTTGTTTGGAAGGAAATCTGACCCCAAATATCCCCCCTGAGCTATACAGAGCCAAGAGAGGTCAATGAGGTACATTATTTGTATTCTTTCATTAGAGCACGTCTACTTAAAATGTCTACATTTGATGCAAACTTTCAATTAAACATGAGTCAATGTTTTGCAGACAGTTGTCCTTTAAGAGGTGAAAAGGAAACCTCATTGAAAGACATATGTGCAAACCATACATTAAAAAAGAAATGCATTTGGTTCTTTAAAGCCATGTGTTCTTCGTTTGTATAAAAAGAAAGTTTCTTCTTCACATGCCTGTAAAAGAGATTTATTCCCTTTACTATTGGGAAAACCCCCACTCAAATTCCCATGTAGCCAATAATTGGCATCATTTTACCTGTGCTCATTTCTTACATAAATATGACATTTGAGGAAACCTCCTATGAAATGTCCTTGAATTGGAAGAAAGAATACTTTGAATGTACTCTGCATTTTCTTCATTGCATGAGTGGCTATGTGCTAAGAGACATGACCAATTATACGGTTAGGCACTGTTGTAAAAGTATAAATTCTATGTATAATTCTCATATTTGTCAACAGCCTCAAATTTTTCTGGACAGTCCAATTTTTGGGGGTCCTATTACATCAAATGTGGCATCAATTCCAGCATAAATGCGGCCTATGCACAGTGCCCAATAACTGCCAGTACAAAAAAATCACTGCCAGATTTGTAAAACAATATCATCTAACATTCCATTATAATTTGACTGCAACATCCAGCAAATAGAATGCTGGTCATGGTATTGGTTGCATAGACGTAATAATGGACTTAAGCCAATTTGTTGCTGACTTGCCTGTAAAATACCACTTGAGTGGCAACTCTTGCACATAGGTTCCGCACCACTATATGTGTAAATGTTTGTAAATCCACTATGCGTTAAATTTGTATTTATTAATAATAAAGCAGTTTATTTGGTGTGCATTTTGTGTGTTTTAACCCCTATAATTTTGGGACCCAGCACCAACAACATGAGATATAACAAGCTGTGTACCAGAGAGGTGTACCGTGCCACCCAGAGCTCGGAAATAACTGTAGCAAATGGAGGCTATCAATCTCATGGAGTGTGACATTACAGAAACATGAGTGTGTATTCAAGACATAGGCTGTCGGCTTATGGAATACATGTATTCTTATTGCTATTCTATAAACCGAACGTTCGGTTTATAGAATAGCAATAGGAATACATGTATTCCATAAGCCGACAGCCTATAAACCGAACGTTCGGTTTATAGGCTGTCGGCATTTCACTACACGGAGACAGAGTCTCCATTCATTATGAATGGAGACTTTGTCTCCGTGTAGTAAAATGCGACAGCCTATAAACCGAACGTTCGATTTATAGGCTGTCGGCATTTTACTACACGGAGACATGTATGTAGTAGAAGGTAATGTTCCTAGATTCTTACTGCACCTTATACATATATCCCATACCCCGTACCCCAATAAAGACATAAGACATTGCTGGAGTTAAATAGGCCACAGCTTTCTTTATTAAACATATAAATAACTGTATGACCAAAACTAATCTCCACTTTATTATTAAAACTTTATAACTTTAATATATATAAATATAAATATATATATAAATAACATGAACCAAAACATAGTGCAAATACAGTTATACCCCCGTCCTTGCCAATCATCCAACACTATCCATTAACCCTTTGATTTCAAGGCCCCCTGGGGTTAAACCCCTCCCCCCTCGACCATACAACTTGACCTTTGCTTTTAAAACCTGATGCTAACCACCCGGCTAATAGCTCGGTGGGCACGGCCGTTTTCTGTTGCTTCCTACCACTAGAGGTTAGAGGAGGGGCCACCCGATCCTTCCATATGCTTCAACAAAACTCCACTTTAAAACTGGATTGGCAAGGACAACCCCGCCTGCTGCGACAAAAGAAAAACAAGGTTAACAATTCACAAATATAAATAGATAAATAAATAAAAGGGAAGGGTGGGCGGGAAAATTACTCCACTGTGTCCCGATTTCTAAGATGGCTGCCGGATGACACTGGGGAAGCTACTTATATAAACTCTGACCCCTCCCCGTCACTCCCCCCAGACATGACACTTAAACATACACACCCCTTCACACATACATGGCTCCCTCCCACCTAGGCTTTGCCTGTTTCCCGGGGATCTTGTATGTAGTAGAAGGTAATGTTCCTAGATTCTTACTGCACCTTATACATATATCCCATACCCCGTACCCCAATAAAGACATAAGACATTGCTGGAGTTAAATAGGCCACAGCTTTCTTTATTAAACATATAAATAACTGTATGACCAAAACTAATCTCCACTTTATTATTAAAACTTTATAACTTTAATATATATAAATATAAATATATATATAAATAACATGAACCAAAACATAGTGCAAATACAGTTATACCCCCGTCCTTGCCAATCATCCAACACTATCCATTAACCCTTTGATTTCAAGGCCCCCTGGGGTTAAACCCCTCGACCATACATTTGCTTTTAAAACCTGATGCTAACCACCAGCCGGCTAATAGCTCGGTGGGCACGGCCGTTTTCTGTTCCTTCCTACCACTAGAGGTTAGAGGAGGGGCCACCCGATCCTTCCATATGCTTCAACAAAACTCCACTTTAAAACTGGATTGGCAAGGACAACCCCGCCACAAATCACCGCTGGTTAACCCCTTAAATCTGCGGTGATCCCACCCGACGCCATGGCCTGCTCCAGCCCCTCCTGCAAAGCCAAATTGAACAAATCAAGCCCTACCTCCGTCAGATGAACCCCATCACTTCTAAAGAAAATGGCAGCCTCTCTTTCAAATACCCTGTGACGGATAGTAATGCCCCCAATTCCTAACACAAATTTAGACACCCGTTTATTTAACTTGATCCTTGATCGTTCCAGAGCCCTTTGATTCTGAGCGCACCGCCAGAAATTCCTCGGAACCACCTCTGACCAAACTAAGCAAACTTCGGGAAAAAGGACCCGCAACCTGGCCAAATCTTGCTTAATGGAATCCCCCAAGCCCAGCACGGGGACCGTGCCCAAATCGTTACCCCCTAAGTGGACCAACAATATGTCAGGGGGGCCCAATAGACGAGACAACTGTACTACCTCCGGGAGAAGCTGGACCCATCTCATGCCTCTCTTTCCAATCCACCTCACCTCTGCCTGTAGGGGAGAAAACCCCAAACGCTCACCACCAGAGCGAACTGCTGCTCGCTGCCTCGCCCAGTAAATATATGAATGGCCGATCAGCCAGACTTTGTAAGGTAATTGATCTAAAAGGACACAAGAGGGAAAGATCACATTAGCCCCGCCGGGCGCACATAAGACTGAAAGCGTCTAGATTCCCAGCGACCGATCCGTCTCACTGCCCTGTCTGAGAAACCCACTCTAGCAGCTTCCGTGGCAGCCCCTATTCGAAATGAATGACCCCCAAAATCCCCACTCGGTATACCCATAACTTCCAACGCTTTCTTAAAAACCTGAATAAACTGAAAACGTGAAAGCGGGGTACCATCCAGGTGAACGAGCAGTGAACCTTGCACAGAGGGACGAACCCTCAGGTAAGTATCCAAACAAGCCACGGGGCAGACCACGGAACCAACCACCTCCCCTAAAACCACCCAGGAACCTTTTCCCAGCATGTCAGTTTTGGACCGCTGAATCTTAAAGCGAAGCAATCCCGGCTCACGCAACACGTCACGCAGCTGAATCCCCCCTTGGCTACGCTTCGAAGGGCTAACCAGCTCACCAATTCGCAGGGCCCCAAAAACGGCCAGCGCAAATGCAAGCCGAAACAACGAAACTTCTTCCGCAGACCTACAAATGGAGGGCAAAGTGTGAAAAATCCCCAAAAGCAGCGCACCCGACACTGGCTTCCTGGAATCCCTACACACCTTTACCCTACGCCATCCTTTTAAAGCCTGACGGACCACATATTCCTTTGTAACGTCCGGAACCCTCAGCAGTTTAAAACCGAAGGCCAAACCGGACAGCTTGCCCGAGACCGCCGATGGAGAAAGACCAGAGGCCTCCCAATGCCATAGTAGCCACAGCAAATTTTGCAACCGGTCATCACTATCCCTGAAACCCCCGACCGACCGCTCCAATTCTTCCCATTCCCCCCAGACCTTACCATACCGGTCCCAGGTTGCCCGACACACGGACCCACGAACCCATTCTGCTACTCGGCCAGCCCAAGGTCCCAAAGTTCCTGGGGGCATGAAGACCCCTCCTCGTCCGCCTCCGGGGTGGCCGCCCTGAACTCCGGCCACTGGGAACGAGAAAGGGCATCAGCTGTAATATTCAACACCCCCGGGATATGTACCGCCCGACAAGTAATGTTAAGGCAAAGACACCGCAATACCAGACGCCGCAAAAGCCGAATCACCGGAGGGGACGAAGCCGTAAGGTTGTTGATTGCCTGAACCACACCCAAATTATCACAGTGGAAGACCACCCTGCCATCCCGCAACGAGTCCCCCCACAGCTCCAACGATACCACAATCGGGAACAACTCTAAAAACGCCAAATTCTTCGTCAAACCAGAAACTCGCCATTCTGACGGCCATACCCCAGAACACCACCGCGACCCCAAGATTGCCCCAAAACCTACAGACCCGGCCGCGTCGGTATACAGATGCAAATCCAAATTAGACACTTCAGGGGCTTGCCACAAAGACCTCCCGTTGAAATGCTCTAGGAAACAGTCCCACACCCCCAGATCATCCCTCAGAGGCCGAGTCAGCCGGATGAAGTGATTCTCGCGAACCACCCCAGCCGTCGCCGCGGCAAGCCGCCTATTAAAAACCCGGCCCATGGGCATAATGCGGCATGCAAAACTCAGTTTTCCAAGCAGAGACTGCAAAGGGCGGAGTTGTATCTTCCGTGCCCCGCGTGCCCTGGCTACTGCCAAACGAAGCCCCTCCAGTTTGTCAACCGGAAGACGGCATTCCCCAGCCACTGAGTCTATCTCAATACCCAGAAAACTGAGACACGTGACTGGTCCTACTGTCTTATCCGGAGCCAGCGGCACCCCAAAAGACTGAGCCACAAATTGCACTGACCGCAACAAATGGGCACATACCTCTGACCGAGACGGGCCCACACAGAGAAAATCATCAAGATAATGCAGCACCGAGTGACAACCTGACTCAACACGCACTACCCATTCTAGAAAAGTGCTAAAGCATTCGAAGTAGAAACAGGAAATCGAGCACCCCATTGGGAGGCTCAAATCCACATAGTACTCCCCTTCGAAAAAACACCCCAGAAGATGATGGCACTCTGGGTGAACCGGCAACAACCGGAACGCGTCCCTCACCATCCGAACCGCCGAAAGACACATATGACACGCGGCATAACTCCGCGTCAATGTCGTCATTTACCGAACCCCCATGTGGGTACGATAAATGGTGAATGAGACGGAATTTGCCCGGCTCCTTTTTGGGCACCACCCCCAACGGTGAGACCCTAAGGTTCGGAATAGGCGGATCCTGGAAAGGGCTCGCCATCCTCCCCAATGCAATCTCCTTGTCTAGTTTTTCCCTTACCACCCCAGGGTGAGTGGTGAGTGGCCACAGACTTAAGGTTGCGGAAAGACAATACTGCGGGCCGTTCCTGGAAAGGTATCCAAAAACCTTCCTCAAAGCCTGACAACAGTATATCAGCTGCCTTCCGGTCCCTATATCTGCTTAGCCATGGGCGCATCGCGGCGACGACCACCGGCGTCTTCCCCTTTAGCGCCCATGTCAGACTTGTCCCCTGGCCTCCCTTTCTTAAAGCAACGGGAGGCGGGATGGTTACCCCCACAGCCCGAGCATTCGTGTTTGAACCGGCAGTTCGCCCCCCATTTACACTGGGCGTCATTGAACTGCCAGCATGTGCCTGAACGCCTAGGGGTGGCCGACGGAGCGGGAGATCCCATTCCGCCGGCCCCCCCGAGAAAGGAGGACATACCTCCTTGAGTGGAGGCCGGGCGTGTCATAATGGACAACCAAAGACCAATGTCCATTTGATCCCATCCTAAAGTGGGACGCACGGCCATACGCTGACGAAATTGCTCGTCGTAGCGCCACCAGTTCAACCCCCCATAAACCCTACACGCCGTCCATATTTGGTCCTGGTAGCCAAACAGAGAAGAGCACCGATTAGGGTACTTCTCCCCGATCACACTAGCCAGGATCGAAAAGGCCCGTATCCAGTTACCGAAAGTTTTTGGTATCTTCTGGTAACGATACTTCTCCTTCTCCTTTTCGGACTCTTTCAAGTCCTTTTCCGGTGGAGGCACATCCTCCAAAGGTATGAGAGAGAATATCTCCAGATATTCCCCTTTCCATATCTTCTCCCTAACCTCCTGTTTTAGATGCAGGCCCAAGGGGCCCGACCAACACATGTATGACGCCCCGTGTGCTACCGGAGCAACTAGCGCCGCCGTATGTAAGGGGTCTTCTGATGACCCCGCTACCGGAACTCCACTGTCGGCTACCGGACCCCCGGTAGAAGGGGGGTCCAGCGCAACCGGAGGTAAGCCAGTCGCCCTCCGCACATTGACCCGCCTGCCATGCTGCCTTCTGCACACCCGGGGCCTGCTCCCCCCACCTGATGCCCGTGAGGGGGCCGTTGCCCGAGGGCAACCGTTTGGAGGGATCTCCGGCCTAGCTAGGCCGAGCGCAGTGACCTGCCCTGGGTGGCGGGAAGAGGCAACGTGGAAGGGGTGGGCCTTATTACTGCACCGCTGCGGGTAGGCCTCGCGGCCGGCGACGGCCTACCTGCTGGTGCCTGTGAAGCCATATTCGGTGCAGCGTGGCCAGGAGCATTTGCAGGCCTCGCGGCCCGCGACCGCGCACTGCGTGGGGCGGGGAACCGGGGCCTGGTAGTTTCACTTACCGGCCTCGCGGGAGACGAGCGCCGCCTCCTCGACCGATCCCCAGGACTTCTGCTCCGGAAACCACCGCCTGGCCTTCCATCCGGACTGAGGCGGGCGGGGGGGCGCGAAACACGCCTGCCCGACCCGCGACCACCGTCATTAGCGGGTGCACCCGATGGCGCCACCCGCAATCTCGCCATCTGGGACTGGAGGTGGGCCCCACCATCCAGCAGGGCCTCAGCCCTTAAAGCTGCGAGGACTCCCTCAATATCCATCCTGCAGCCGTTTAAATTATGCAGACACGAGAGGAGAAAATTACTCCACTGTGTCCGGATTTCTAAGATGGCTGCCGGATGACACTGGGGAAGCTACTTATATAAACTCTGACCCCTCCCCGTCACTCCCCCCAGACATGACACTTAAACATACACACCCCTTCACATATACATGGCTCCCTCCCACCTAGGCTTTGCCTGTTTCCCGGGGATCTAAGTCTCCATTCATAATTTTATGAATGGAGACTCTGTCTCCGTGTAGTGAAATGCCGACAGCCTATAAACCGAACGTTCGGTTTATAGGCTGTCGGCTTATGGAATACATGTATTCCTATTGCTATTCTATAAACCGAACGTTCGGTTTATAGGTTGTCGGCATTTCACTACACGGAGACAGAGTCTCCATTCATAAATTTATGAATGGAGACTTTGTCTCCGTGTAGTGAAATGCTATTGTATTCTATAAACCGACTCTATTTCGGCTTATAGAATGCAATAGTACTACGAATGGACGAATGAACTAATGATTTTCGTTTATTAACCATTCGTTCATTCGGCTTTCGTTAGCTTAGCATTTTCGTTCTTCGTTTTTCGGACGAATGGACGAAAATGCTATTTTCGGACGAAAATGCATTCGTCCGAAAACGAATGCACATGATTAGCAACTACGTCACAAAATCATTTTTTCCAAAGTTTTCTTTTTTTGACAGACTGCCTGTATTATTGTGCCATTCAGATGCCAGTAATATTGTGCCATTCAGATGCCTTCATTATTGTGCCATTCAGATACCAGTAATATTGTGCCATTCAGATGCCTGTATTATTGTGCCATTCCGATACTGTAATAAAAAGACTTACCTGCCATCACGAGGTCCGCACCTCTGCCACCGCTGCCTCTGCAAACAAGGCAGGCGTGCAACGGAGGCTCCGTTCGGCGTCTCAGCCCTCCGGGTGCTGCAGATGCGCTCCCTGCTTCCCCTCGATGAACGCGCAACAAACAGAAACTGCGCGCATGTGCAGTACCGCTACTCACAGAAAATTAGCATTTCTTAAAGGGCTATACATATACCTTTAGGGGATCTATTGGGGGCGGGTTTTACCTCCTAAATAGTATTTAAATCTTCAGTTACTACCCAGACCTTAAAACAACAATACATAAAGTTCGCTAATTGGTGTGCTGAAGTAATAAAAAAATATATAAGACACCTTTTAGGTGAATGTAAAGTGGTCAGAGTGAAGTTAAAAAGGGGAGTTTAGCAGCACTCCCCCGGTAATATGCACTCACAGACTCCCAGAATATGCAGGCATGTAGATAAGGCTTCTATGTTCTGTACTCCTCCTCCTACCAAGACTCAGGCATAGAAGAGAAAATATCCACAGACAGGAGTTATTACAGAGTAAAAATGCAATTTTAATAAAGAACAGTAGCTGCTTACATGAAGGATCTTTATGATGCTTGACTTTGGGCGCCTCACAGTCCTGCAAATCAAGAAGTCCTTGTAGTAGTAAAATCAATAAAATACAGCAGTCTTTAGATGATAAAATGGGCTAGGTAAAAGAAAGCAGATCTGTCCAGGGCGCTACTCGTTTCACACACAATTGGGCTTCTACCAGGCGTCCGTAAACCTCCCGTAAACTCCCCTTTTTAACTTCACTCTGACCACTTTACATTCACCTAAAAGGTGTCTTATATATTTTTTTATTACTTCAGCACACCAATTAGCGCACTTTATGTATTGTTATTTTAGGTGTGTATTCTCTGTGTGTTATTTAGGGACACACTGCGTTAAGTGCTGCTTGGTTTGACACTTAAGCGCTGATATCACTGTTTTTTCACTACCCAGACCTTGTCTGAGATAGTTCCCTGTGGCTTGATCTAGCTTTTATTCTTTGATTATTCTGATTCTCCGGTTTTTGACTCCTGCCTTGTTTTGACTCTGCTGTTTGCTGCCTGCCCCGACCTTTTTGCTTGTTTGTGACCTTGCCTCCTGAAATACCCTTATCCTACTTTGTTCCCGTTGTGTATGACCCGGCCAGCTGACTATCCGTCTCATCCTGTACTCCCTGCGTATCCCTGCTCCAGTGTGTGGTTACAGTACCAAGTCCTGGGTGGTCATTTGCCTGAGGCTCAACCATAGGGTATAATACCATTCAGGTGAATATACACTGTTCTGTCTCCAAACCTGTTGCAGTAAGATACCAGATCATCGCATAGCGGTTCATATCATCTGATACTATTACATCCGTGACAGATACCAGTAATATTGTGCCATTCAGATGCCTGTATTATTGTGCCATTCAGATACCAGTAATATTGTGCCATTCAGATACCAGTAATATTGTGTCATTCAGATGCCTGTATTATTGTGCCATTCAAATGCCAGTAATAGTGTGTCGTTATAGTGCTCGTTTTTCCTCCCTCCTTCCCCGGTACTTACTGCCTGGCTGCTGCTCTGTGTCCCCGGACACCTTCTCCGTGCAGTCTTCCCTCCTGCACGGAGGAGGGAAACCACAGACACCGCAGGTTTTTTGTTTTTTTTCCTTTTTTTTCCGGCATCCAGCGGATGCGGCTGCCAGAGAAAAAAATAAAAGTACAGCAGTGCGATGTGGTCCCCACCCCCCTAAACCCCTCAGGACGGCACTGACCCACACCCTTACACAGACACAGTGACACACACACAATTACACAGACACAGTGACACACTTACACACACACACCGTTATATAGACACAGTGACACACTTACACACACACACCCTTACACAGACACAGTGACACACTTCCACACACACCTTTACACAGACAGTGTGTAAGTGGTAACACACTTACCACTTGCACACACAGTGACACACACCCTTACACACAGTGACACCCATATACACATAACCTGAGACACAATTACCACTTACACTTGTTTGTTTGTTTTTAACCCCCCAAAAAACTTTGCTGTTTGTTCTCCTCTTTGCTCTTCTACCTTCTTTTGCAGGGAGCAGGACTATTCAGACGGTTTCTGCCTCTTAGCATTAAAGAGGCAGAACACCGGAATGCCACTTCTTATGAGTGCCGGAAGTCACATGACATCCAGCACTCCAACAGTGTCACAGTGCGAGGGGACGGAGCATGCACCCCTTGCGCTGCTCTCACTCCCCAAGAGGCAGGTATGATTAAAGTAAAGTGGTGCATGGGGGATTTTTATTTTTCTGCCCCCTCATTGTGGCGCCCTAAGGCGGCCGCTTGTGCTGCCTTGTGGAAGCGGCAGCCCTGGGTATGATGCACCTCTGCACCATGCCTCTTGCCATATGCTCAGTCTGTTAGTATATAATAATTAGGCCCTTTAGAGCTTGAGGAATGAGCAAAACAGTGCTGAGGTTAAGGAAAGGTTCCTGGACATAGAGCTGAACAGATGTTCTGTTGTGATGAGTCCCACATGCCATTATTTATTTTCAGCATAGCTGGGTTAAACCCTCCATCACTTGTTGTTCAATTTCTCTTGAACTATTACATTTTATACCAAGTTTAGTCTGATAAAACTCCTCCAAGTAATCTCTCTCCCGTGTCATGCCATGTTCTGTATGTATTAGGTTTGTTTTCAGGGATAGAATCAGAGCTGTAACTAGGAACCACAGGGTGCAAAAATTGCCATGCCCAACAGCAACATGTCCCCAAATAGCCTATCTCTGCTAACTTGACCCCCCAGCCAACAGCCACTCCAATCCATCACAGCTTTGGCAAACAGCCTCACTGTGCCATCTTAACTCCCCAAAACACCTCTCTGTGCCATATTAGCCCCCAAAAAGCCTCTCTGTGCAAGCTTAATATCCCAAACAGTCTCTCTGTGCCATCTTAGCACCCAAACAGCCTCTCTGTGCCATCTGAGCCCCCAAACATCCTCTCTGTGCCATCTGAGTAAACCAAACATCCTCTCTGTGATATCTTAGCCCAAAAAAAACCCTGAGCAACCTTTGCCTTAAACAACCTCTCTATGCCATCTTAGCACCCAAACAGCCTCTTTACCTTTGCCATTTAGACAGCCTGTTTTGGCATAGATAGATCTAACAGGCTTATTTGTGCCCAGGGACATATATGAGCCATTAGACCTTGTAGGGGTTTGCGTCTGGTACCCCCTCTTTTGTTCAGGAAGACTACCTCTGTAACATTGTCCAAGAGGATTCTCAAGCTCATCTAGAAACCATGAATAAGGCAGTGGAATGGGCTATAGTTCTGATTAACTGTATTGCCCCTTGTGACATTAGTCTGCAATATTCTTGTCTTCCTGTTCTGTACATGGGATAGATGAAAAGTTTAGAATCTACTTAAGCCATATCTTCACCATTCTTGAAATGCAAGCCGTGGCTATTGCTGGCGCTGTAGCCTCAAATGACCTCTTCAACGCAGCTTGCAACTTTTTATCCATTGGGTCTCCAAAATGGGAGGCATCTTCCAAGTCTTCTTAGTAGCCCTTGAAACTGGGGCATCCACTCTTGATACTTCCTAAAGGTCAGAATTCATAAGTTACAAACTATTTGACTGTTTGACTATTTGCTGTAACTATTCAGTCTTTTCCTTGGAAGTTGCTACTGTCAAGATATGATGGAAGACAGAGTCTCATGAACTGGAAAAGTTTTTACCTTCTGGGAATGGTCTTGAAATGGATCAGTTTTTTTAGCGTAACAGTCTTCTTGCATATCTGAAGCTGATCTAACCGATGGAATCTACTTCCCTACTTCTTCAACCGGGAAGAAAATGCTTCATCCTTAATTTCCCCTTCTTCATCTGAAGATGGAGGCTGATATAATTCCAGATCTGTTAATGGGACTTTGTGTAGTGGGTGAGAATAAGGGTCCACAGAACTAGAGGCTGAAGCTGTAGCTTGAGTCAGATTCCTAAAATGGATAAAGGTAGTCTGTATTTCATTTAATTTTTTTATTTTGCATTGTTGATTTCAGATATGTCTTTTGTTTTTGTTATGCCAATTTGATGAAATATTTTACTAAACAAGTGTAACTGGGTGTCACCATTTTGTGAAATATAGTGTATTTGGGTGCCCTCCCCCAGTGACTTTACAGCACTAGTATCTCATTTTGGGGCTGGGGTTGCAGAATGCAGTCTATAGGTTAGAATTGTGATCATAGGCTTACATTGAATGGGAGGGTAATGTGACTATTACATCACAAGGGTGCAGAGTTGATCATGTCAATCTCCTCTCTTTGTGTTGGAAGGCAGGTAAAAAAGGTTGTACACAGCCACCTAGTCCTGCCCTTATGATACACAGGTAGGGTTGCCGCCTTTTCTTCAAAAATTACCGGCCTTCGTATTGTCTCCATAGATTTAACATTGGCCTGATGCCAAATTTTTACCGGCCTGCCGGTAAAATACCGGCCAGGTGGCAACCCTGTACACAGGAGCCAGTAAGAGAGCAGGGGAGTAACTAATGACATCATCTTGCAGGCTCTGCCCACAGTTGTATAGTGAGACTTGCTGGAACATTTTGGAGAATGTTGCATCATGGGTAAAATTATCCAAATTGCAATAGGATAGCCATGTTTACTTTAAAAAAATACCAACCATGTTATTGCCTCTATAGAGTTAACACTGGCTACAAGTCAATTTTTTACTGACCTGCCTGTGGTAACACTAGCTGACAATGGTATGCAGATGTGTCTAGCATGTAACCCCCAGACAAGGTCGGGGAGGGGCAATCATGACAGGGTGCTGAGGGGATATGTCAGCCTATAGTAGGAATTTGTGGGAGGAGTTGGGAGAGTATAAAAGTTAGGAACAGGAAGTTTGGGGGTCATTTTAAGAAAAGTTTTTCCCCATACCTGTTGTCCCACCCACCCTCCCTAATTGTTTGGTTAATGAGCCTTTATTTATTTAGTTATTATTTATTTATTTACATGTCACAGCGTTGGCGGAAGCTTGCAGGGTATCCAGGAGGGTTAATGGAAGAATGGATTGAGGAGAGTCAATCGGGACTCTGGTGGGAGGTTCGAGGGGAAAGTGGTACCTCGAACCTCAGGTATTGGGGGCGTTGGTATATGCCCAGAACATGGACTTATTCGGCAGCCACCTGGATACTCTTGCAAGCTTGGTTGGTTTTCTGTTTATGGATTGTTTATGTTTAGTCATTGTATAATTTTGGATATATATTTGTGGAATGTATATATATATATGATTGTAATGCAATGACTATTTAAATAAAGTGCTGTGGCCGTTGTTATACCCCACAGTCTGGTTTTAAGTTTAGTTAATTCTAGGCAAATACATATCCCCAATGATAGAAGCTACCATGTCATGAAAGTAGCTACAGTCTATCTATCTGTCTGATCTAGCTAATCTATCTATTAGTCCATAGTCTGTCTCTTATATGAGATACTATGAAATTATCATTGTGTCATACGCTGTGGCCAGATAATGTTCCGATTAGCCTCATCTGTCTCCATAACATGTTGATATCTATTGTAAGACTAGGAAATACCCAGCATGATCCCCATATCACATAACGACATTGAGGTTCAATGGGATCATTGGTTTAACACATTGTCTGTTTTCTTTCCAACACAATTAATTAAAGATTAATTAAAACACTTTAATCTACAGTCGGTTAACAGTCAAGCAAGTGGGGATATGTAGAAAAAACTACCAGATAGTACAGATAGTGGAGTGTAAGCAAGTGATTTAAAAAAGGTGCAATACTTGAGATCAAATTTCTAAAAATGATGTCACCTGTTTTTACAAATCCTAACACCTTGCAGGAGCTGTGATAGCACCTCCAAGAAAATAAAAATGCATTACCACACTTGTTTTCTTATCCATAGACTGCGCTGGCACTAAGTGCAACTGCATGATTCAGAACTACTTATCAGTGCACATAACACTAGCATTCAGGCATTAACGCTACACAGAGGCGCTAGCAGTAATAATGCCAATACAAACTCTATTAACATTTGCTCTAATTTAATCCCAATTTGTTGAGAATTATTAAATGGTTCAGCAGTTTATAAATATATTGTTAGTAAAACATTGCATCCTACCATGGAGTTTATTACCTACAGGTAAAAAAGTGAGGAATAAGAGTCAGACAGCAATCTGGGACAGGTAATGTAACCATCTATGTAATTAAAATATACCAGAAACTGCAACATGCAAGCATTATAATAAGGGTCCTCTCTGACTTTTTGTATTTATTTAGATTTGCATGCAGCATAAAGTATTCTAAATGTTTTTGTGTGTTGAAATATGTATAGTTTTTGCATATTTGAAAATGCAAAACAAGTTTTTGTACATTCTGAGTGTATAGCTGTACCTTCAGAAATGCACTTGCCCAGCAATTACCCTACTGAAAGTAAGTGAAAGGTATCTTTCCAGACAGTGTAAGGGAGCAATTATCTGGGCCTCTTCAAACCCAAATCAGTGTTACTCTCCCACCCGCATGGAGGAGCAGTATGACACTGATCTGTATTCAAGGAGGCCCAGATCATCACTTCCACTGCTGAACCACTTGGCCTATGGCTAAGAATCCTTCTATGGTCTGAAACATGACATGGTAGCTTCTATCATTGAGGATATGTGTTCGCCTAGAAATAACTAAACTTAAAACCAGACTGTGGGGTAAAACAACGGCCACAGCACTTTATTTAAATAGCCATTGCATTTACAATCATATACACATATACATACACATTCCACCTATGTATATATATCCATAATTAATACAATGACTAAACATAACATAAACATAAATATTAAAACACAGGAAAAAACCAATCAAGCTTGAGAGTGTATCCAGGTGGCTGCCGAAGTCCATGTTCTGGGCATATCCCAATGCCCCCAATACCTGAGGTTCGAGGTACCACTTTCCCCTCGAACCTCCCACCAGAGTCCCGATTGACTCTCCCCAATCCAAATCTTCCATTAACCCTCCTGGATACCCTGCAAGCTTCCGCCAACGCTGTGACATGTAATAAATAAATAAATAAAGGCTCATTAATCATAAAATTAGGGAGGGTGGGTGGGACAACAGGTATATGGGGAAAATTTTTCCTAAAATGGCCCCTGAACTTCCTGTTCCTGTCTTTTATACTCTCCCAACTCCTCCCACTGATTCCCACTATAGGCTGACATATCCTCTCAGCACCCTGTCATGATTGCCCCTCCCCGACCTTGTCTGGGGGCTACATGTGAGGTGTGTTATGGCATCTCCTAGGGTTGCCACCTGTTCTTAAAAAAATGCTGGCCTTGGTACGGTCTCCATAGACTTAACATTGGTCTGATGCCAATTTTTTGCCAGCCAGCATGTTTGTCCTCCATGCCTGCAATCATTGCTTTATGAAAATAAATGTGGCTTTTGCTACAGCTGCCAGGAATGAGACCTATTTTATTTTTTAGTCACTGACGTGGGAAGTGTATACATCGATTTTTGCAGCATTTATTTTCATCATTTTGTTCTCAGGCGTGTAAAACTGGCTATTTTACTATATTTTGTGATCATATATTTCTTGTATAGCTGTTCAGTCAGCTCACACAGAGTACCTAATGCAAGTAATATACAAGGGATTTGGGAGAATAGTGACATTGTGGCAAATGAATTGGAGGAAAATGGCACTGTGGCAAATTATATCCTGAATAATGGCACTGTCAAGTGATCTGGCACTCCAGCTATAGGGAACACATTTCCCATGTTGCTCAACTAGCTGGGCCTAGCAGCATATTGTTCTGCCACTGTAATTATATAAAGGGAATTAGAAGACAAACCTATTTAATATTAAATAGAACATTGTGGAAGCTATCTAACATTTTAATTAATAGACCATATCACTTGTTATGTAGAGGAGAAGCCAAGCAGTAGGAGATTTGCTTCCTGGAGTCTGTCAAAGGGTGTGTGGCCTGTCACCAACAGTCTTTGGTATTTTCTCATTAAGTCATTTCTACTTAATATGTCTATCTTTCAATTAAACACATCTTAATTTTTTGATTATTTTAAGAGAAAAATGGGTTTTAAACGTGCCTGTGTTGTATTTGGTTAATGACATCACTCTGTGGCTTAAAGGGACTTTATCATCTAAACATTGTTTTTACTGTACATGTAGAGAATAAAAACATGATTGAAAATGATCTATACATTGTGTTAGCAAAACTGCAAGAAAATGCCTCAATTAGAAAAAAAATGTATTTTAAATGTGTCTATGGAGTCTCCTTCTTATGACAATACCGACTGATTTTCAATGGGAAATGTGTCATTTGCATTTTAAACCATAGGTGATGTCATAAGCAGGAGATCCCACCCATTGTTCTACTAATTTAGGCAATTACATTTTTATATTCTCTTTAAATGTTTAAAGGATACAGTCCCTTTAATATACAAATTACACATTTTAAATGACTTCATTTTGTATAGCGCACTTTGTTCTCGACATCGTTTTTCCATGACAGTTGTAGCCTAGACTACCAGGCTGAATCTTACCATAAAATATAAACACATGGCACAGATGTAGTGGGTAGAAAAGGCCACAGCCATTTTATTATTATAACATATGTCATTGCCTCCAACCTTAGAATAAACATTACAATAAATACAGTATAAATATAAAATTAGGCAATGACAAACCCACATGTTCACACATATGTCATTAATGACATGAACCACATAATTAACATAATTAACCATAACTTTATTAACATAGTTAACATAACCCAGTAAACATGTCCTGAACCAACTTGCTCCCCAGGGGTCCCAAGTCCATCGAATCCACTGCCGGGCAGACCATCTGCCCAGCCCACCATCAGGCCAGGAGCCCCCAGCTTGTGCTCCGGACCTCTCTCATCTCCATTCAAACTATGGCTGACTCCCAATATTCCAGCCATAGACCCCCCCTAAGGAGCAAGTAACCGCCCAGCTGTGACAAAGTCCAATTCCTCCAGACCAACCAACGTGACGCTGTACCTGCAACACAGAGGACAAGCGGCAGAACACAGAAATAACAAGTACACATCTTAACCTCTTAAAATAGGGATGGGTGGGCGGGAAAATTCTGGTAGGATTCAAAATTAATCTGCTTATTTTCCACAGTGCACTGACTTATAAGCCCTTTGCTCCCCACCCCCAACTCCTCCCCTTACACTGAATCACCAATAGATGCAGCCTTGCTAATGCACAAGCTGTCAAGGCCCTCCTGCACCTAGGCGTCTCCGTGGGCTGCAGTACTGATGGCAACTATAGCTACATTTGAAAGAACCTTGTTCAGCATATGTTTTGATGTTTGCAGCAAGGTGCCTGGTTGCAGGTTTTCTTTGGCTCCCCCAGGTGGGTATGGCTATATAACTCCTCCCCTTTAGACATGTCTGTTCCAGACATGCCCATTTCATTATTGGGGAGAGGGGGAGGGAGATCACAAACTTGTATTTTAATATATTTATATATATATTTTTATATATTTAGTCATAATACTGTGTAGTGGTTTTATTTATTTCTGTGATGCTCAGCCAGCAACATTGGAGACTTTTTGCTGGAAAGCAGAAGGAGTTTTAACTACCGTTCCTATAATGCCCAACCAGCCAAAGTCTCCCATTAGTCTGGCTGAGCATAAGTGGAAAAGAAGTACACAATTAACGATAAATAATATTCCTCCATGCTCACCTCACCGTGTCAGTCACTCACGTATCTCACTCTCCCCATACCCTCATGTCCATCTCTCTCTCTCGCTTTCCCCATACCCTCATGTCCATCTCTCTCTCTCTACCCATACTCTCATGTTCTCACCCATATTCTCATGTCTTTCTCTCGTTCTCTCCCTATACCCTCATGTCTGTCTTGCTCTTCCCATACCCTCATGTCTGTCTCGCTCTTCCCATACCCTCATGTCTGTCTCGCTCTTCCCAGGGCTCGAGTCCTGCAGGAACGTGTGGGAACGGCGTTCCTGCACTTTTTTCATGGCAGGAACGCCGTTCCCTTTGCTCCTGCAGTGGCGGGTCTGGATTTGAGCCGCCGTGTTAAAAAAAAAAAAACAGCCGTTTCGCGGGCTTTTCTCTGCACTGAGGAGGTGTCCGTCCAGGGACACGGAGCAGCAGCTACCAG